>OU744722.1:79250819-81650819 GCA_916613615.1 Steromphala cineraria
GATAAGTACATTTTCTACAGTTGCATTTTCTTTGTGGAATTAACTTGGCTATGGAATAAACACCCCCAACAGACAGTAAACATGTACAGCAATAGTTCAACAGATTGCATTTCACAATATCTGCTCGTCTTGAACTTGACAACGAATCGTAACTTTCTGTCGCATTTTGTATTGTACTCTCTCATATTGGAGGATCAATAAACTATGCATTTGCTTTATAAACTATGTTTCTTTAACTGAAAAGGCCATTTAATGTCCATTTTATGTTTAATCCTTGAGATAAGTCAGCGCTTCTGAACGAAATTCATGAATGTTGTTATTCAGTTCATAAGAAGTTCGTTCTCCTTAAAATAACATTATGAAAGAAGAGGACGTAAAATATACGCGATTCCATCAATTCGTGACATTGTGTTTTGTTAATTTGTGTTTGCCATGTGTGCCTAACAGTAATCAAAATTATGATCGAATGAGGAACACATCAAAACATGACGGAAAGAACTGTCCGATTTGCAGATAGAATATTTTGATCAAATGAGGAAAAACCTTCAAATGTTGAATTCAGGCTTTCAGGAATCTTTCAGTTTTCACATTACATCGTGTTAGAAAAGGAAAACCTGCCACACCAAAGAGGTTATGTGTCAAAGTGAACCCTCAAAGCCAGTCATCCAAACTTATTCTTCAATAGACTACTTGTGAAAGGAAATATATTCAAAGTCTGACACCCCAAAGTCCGGGGCTGTCAATTGGAAGTGGATTCTTGCCACTGTTTATACACTAGAGTGACGTCATCGCCATTAAATATCTTTAAAGAATTTCATAAATGACTCTTAAAACGACGTTTTACTGAAATTTAAACTATAATTGGTTCTTTGTTTTATCTTTCTTTCTTTAAGATATTTATCTTGAATACTAAACATTTAAATAAATGGAGTGAAAAAATCCTTTTTGAACGAAACAAATATCTTCATGCAATGAAGATGGCGAATTATTTCTAAAAGCTTTTTTTGATAAGACACACTGAACCCCTATAAAGTCAACGACCCGCTGAAGAAAATGACGGCACTATAAATCAAGTAAATCATACACTCTGTGGCATATCGGTACCAGCGCTCAGGACACGATAAAGCCACACAGTCCCGTCTCCAATACCCGCACCCTGGCTACCTAGGGTTGGCCATGCCACAGCTGTGAGGTCCTGAAATGGACGCGTAGAATACAAATTATACTTGTGTTCTACTTCTTAAAATTCATAAAAAAAATAATAGAGGGAAGTTGGACGACCATAATTTAGCCAAAATAGGATATGGTAATTGTATACTTGTATGTACCAGTATAGATATATATTCTTAATAGATAATAAACTGAACATTGGTCTACATATAAGTTCCTACCAAACGGTTTCACAACACAGTTATCATGGGGGTAACATTATGTTGCTAATGGTAAAGCAATAACATCTATACATACGAAAGTGTGTAATTTTTACAGTTTTAAACAATTCTATTCGTCTTTGTCGAACATTTGCTTCGGTTTATAACTTTCAAAAAATTGAATGTTTATTTTTATGTTTCTATGTCAGGAAATAGTCATTTCTTATGTTTAGTCACATGATTTGTTTTTGTTAAAATCATAAACTTGGATGTCAGTAGTACCTAGAGCCACCATGCAGCCAAATCAGTGATGGGAGTCAATAGTTCTTTAGCAAATGTCATCATTTAGCACTGTAAAGTGGCATGGTATCATGGCTGCTGTAGTATTTGTATTATATCTTAATTCAAGTCATCTCTATGATATTACGTTAGCAGACTTATTTGTTCGATCACTGATTTGCGCTGATTTTGCTCACATTCATCATAGTGTTATTGAATACGATTGCGTCCTAGTGTCCAAATTTATCTTCGTATATTCATGATGCTCATGTAAAATGACCATCTTCGCCTAGCTTTCGATCAGAAAATAACAAACTGATTGTCATCGTGCGTTCAACGACTTTTAAATAGTTATAGTTTTAATTTTTCCATTGACTGTTGTCCGATGCTTTCTTTTTCTTTTACATTCTATGCAAAAACAGCATGATTACTTAACAAAAACTCTTTATGTATTTCAACAATAAGAATAAAATATATAGAATATTTTGTCCTGTACACCAAATCGAATTCAGCTTTTTCTAACCTGATAACCAACGAGGTGTTAATTGACACTGATCATTATAAGAAGATTGACATTGATGACATAATATATAATGGCTCTCTGGTGTCTGGTCGGTGCTTGGTTGAGTTAACAACCCCCTACACATGTCATTACGTCATCAGCTATAACTTTATCAGGAACAAATTGAGTACAGTTGATAGTCAGTAGCCCCCTAACAAAGCTCGCTACCTAGGAGTCCGCTGCTTGAATAACCTGTGAATATCATCGTCTGCTCGCGCACGTGGCACGCGCGACAGCTGGTCAGTTCACACAAGCAGACGACATCTGCGACCACTGACCAATGTCCTTTCACTGGACGCTGCTAGAATTACGGACTGGCGTTTAGTGGGATCCATCCATTAACGAGGTCTTTAATCTGACGGAACAGGCACCATTTAGACTTTCTAACGGTACATTTGCACAATGAAAACCATCACCGATGAGCGAATCCTCTTAAGAATTACAAAGGGTCGCAAACATCAAAGCTCCAACTGCCTCATTATCGTAGCATTTTCTAATTACACAACGTTAAAACGAGGGTTTTGTCTAGAAACAAAACACGGGTATTATAAGAAAGAATCGATTTTTCCGCTATAAGGCGCCATCTGTACACGTCCGTTGCCAAGTGTTCACAAACTGGTGTACACACCCAGATTAAAATGAACTCGCTGAATAAAAGACTTTAGGCTCAGATATTTCAACAGCTTTTCCAAGTTACAAGTTTTCCCGAACAGTTTGTATGCAAGGGCCACAGCTGAAATAGGGTTTAGCGTTGAAGGTGTGAGGTTGTAAGGGGTATGTTTGGTGCTCTTTGTCTGCCGACATGGGTGCTGTGAGCTGTGCAGGCGTTACAGACTTATTCAAATGTAGAGATATCAGCTCCTACCGTCAGCTGGCTCCGGACTAGTGAATGTCGTTTTAGATTTATAATCATTGATTTTAGTACCGTGTACTTGAAACCCTCAGGGAGCTTGAATAAATGGTTAAAAGGGTAACATAGAACTATTGAATTCGATTTTTAAAATATGTTTATGAAATATTTGGTTGATTAGCATATCGTGTATTTTTGTGAAATAAACATACGCTTAACCAAAATGAATATACAAACGAAAATGTTCAAAATAGTGTAAACAAAGAAAATGAAGGTTTGTTTTATAATATGCCTCAATTTAGATTTTAACGTTATGACTTAACGCTATATCTCTCTTATAGAGTTAAATAATTATTTTGATGTTAAAACAAGGCATTATATGATTTACAGTAGTCTTTAAAGGGGCAGTAGCACGTTTTTAGAGTGAATGTAAGGTGATGTCAGGAAAATTAAACTAAATGGTTCCAATTGAAAGACAATGCATTTAAACTAAATGAAGCAGTAATAGTTCAAATCTATAATGTAAAGTTAAGCCATTTGGTTCCTTTTCCTTACACAAAATGAATTAAAGGTGTTCACACAAAAATGGCCACCAATAGATTTAAGGTAAATCTTCATACTTTGTCCTCTGATTATTGATAATTGGTTTGTTTTATGACATTTTTGACACTATCAAAATAATACATTTAGCATTATCGTACAATTATCAGTGAAAATTTTAAAATATGAAATTATCAAAAAACGTGCTACTGCCCCTTTAATGCACTTGGTTAGTAGATGCATTTCTCATTATTCGAAACAGAGGTTTATAAATATGTTAAATTTTCGTGCTTTATGTGTTAAGTTTTTTTATAGATTGGTTGTCATTTAAGTTCATATTACCAACCAGTTTCACATCAAAGTGATCATCAGGGTAACTTATACATTGTTTTGCTAATGGTATAGCGTTAACAGTGGCAATGGTATATATATTTTAAAAAATACACCACTATAGAGGTTTAGTACCGTATTAAACCGAAACGATATGCCATGAACTCGCTTTGTGTTTCGCACTGTTCCTTTAAATGAAGGATATACATTCTACGTGGCATATTTTCACAAGCTAAGCATTATATTTGACGGACGTTACTTAACACAAAATATAAATATTCTTTAATGTTATTTTTCAATAAAGACAATAGTACTTCGAGTTTGTTTCACTAATATACTTCGGTCAACATGCCCTCTCTACCTCAATATGCCCTGTCATGTCACATGTATTATATTTTGGTTTCCGTAATTCTTTTATGGCCTCTTCTTTTTATTTGGAATTTAGAGTAACTTCCCTTTGCTTTTTTCCCAGAATTCAATCTTTAGAGTTACGTCCCTTTCCGTATTGCTTGGAATTTTGAATGGACGCCATGTTCCGTCAAGCGGCTCCGTTCCGCACAAAAAGGATAAACACACCACCATAAAGTACGTATTGTTTCCCAAATTAATGAATATATAATTCTAACATCTTAAAGCACATTTCTATCAGGTTTTAAGTGTAATTTGGACTAAATCATTGATATTTTTTCATATTTTCACTTTTCCCGCCTTGTTTTGCTCAGTAATGCAATTGTTATGGTGAAGGTATTTTTGCATATTATGCATATTTCCAGTTGTAAATAAGCCTCCTTTCCATGTACATTTGTTTCTCTATATATCTATAATTATATCTAATGGAAGTAGGATTAAATCAATTCATGTGTAATTTTATCAGTAATGTGTATATTGGCAAAAGCCCAACTGTTCACCTTTTACGTACGCTTCGATCACTATCAGTGTTGTTGTTCTAGGCTTTATCAGTGCTATATTTCAATCAGGTTTCAGTGTTTTCACACATCAGTATTATTCTGCGTATCAGTAATATATTATGGTTCTAAACAACGCTGTTTTCACACATCAGTAGTTTTCCATGTATTAGTATAATTTTATGGTGCTATACAAAAGCTTATTGTGAATTTTTGTACATTGCAGATCTTCACCGCACGTCAGTGTGAATAAAATTATGACCAGTTCATAATGCTGTTATGTTTCAATGCTTAACAGTACAGTGAAGATTTTATGAACCATGGCAACTAAATCATCAGGAAAACCATCAGACACCCAATCTCAGACATCAGAACATGGATCAGCAATTCGGTCACAGAAATCAGGCAAGACATCAGACATCAGGGTACAGCCATCAGGCAAGACATCAGACATCAGGCCACAGAAATCAACAAAGGCATCAGACACCAAATCACAGCAATCAGGCAAGGCAATCATGGACAATCAGGTATTACACCAAAACACAGAAAATAAATCAGACACAAAATCAGAAAAGGGTTTAGAGAGAAGAGCAATTTCTAGAAAATCAGAGAAAAACATTAAAAGCAATGAAGATATCGCTTCCACAAGATCTTCCAACATTACAAGAAAGAGAGCTTACGCAGAAAAAGCTAAGATAGAATTAGAATTTGCCAGAAAACAAGTTGAAATAGAATTAAGGAAAAAGGAAATGTTATCACGTAGGAAAGAAATAGAGGCTCATGAGATGATTAGAGTAGCTAAAATGGAAGCTGAAGTCGAAATTTTAGAACACGAAAAGCGTGTAGCTATGGCCGAAACAGAGGTTTTGATTCTTGAATCATCAGAATATAGCAGTCAACCTCCATTACTCTTACCTATGGAAGATCCCATCATCAGAACGAACAGATATGTTGAATCCCTACAAGACCACCCTGACTATCATAATGGAAAAGACACTGTAGTTCCCGACAGAAACAACAATCAAGCCACCAATGTCGAAGATAAACAGCAAGCTCATCTCAACGTCAATGCTACACCTTTCCAACCTCAAGACCATTCAGCGTTCACCACATACCTTCTTAGAAGAGACCTGCTTCTGACTAGACTCTCCAGCTTCAGCGACAGACCAGAAGACTACTCACTTTGGAAGAAGAGTTTCATAAGCGTCATTGAGGAACTTAAAGGCACAGATCAGGACCAAATAGATTTGCTCATGAAATGGCTTGGGCCAGAGTCAAAGTTACAGGCTACCAACATCAGAAAAGCAAACCTAGATGATCTCAGAAAGTGTGTTAGAGAAATATGGCAGAGACTTGACGATCGCTTTGGCACCCCAGAACAAATCGAGGAAATAATCAGGAACAAGGTTTTAAACTTTCCTACTCTCACTCCTAAAGACACCAAACAACTCTACTTGTTAGCAGATCTGACATCAGAGATAGAAGCGATGATGGTAAGCGACACATATGGGCAGTCATTCTCATATTTCAACTCATCAGGAGGCATGAAACAGATCATTCAGAAGCTTCCCTTCAATCTCCAGGAAAGATGGTCAACTCTCGCTTTCAGGCATAAGGAAGAACACCATGGACGATATCCACCATTTAACCTGTTGACCAAATTCATCAGAGATATCAGCAAACAGCGAAACGACCCAAGTCTTCAGTACAGGGAATCTTCGATGAACATCTTAACTCATTCAAGGCCATCTCTAAACAACAACAACATCAGGACAAGAATGACCGAAGTTCAGACACCAAGGTACCCCACCGATCAACTTTCCATCGTCAACAGCAACAACAAGAACGTCACTCCTTCACGCTGTCCCATGCATGGCACCAGGCACAACTTAAACGAGTGTTACGGTTTTAAAGCTTTGAATTACGAGGAGAGAATCAAGTTCCTTAAATCTGTTGGCTACTGCTACAAGTGCTGTTTGGACAAACACTTATCAACAGAATGTACAGAGACAGTCAGATGTGCAGAATGTAACAGTACCAGGCACCCAGCAGCCTTACACATAGACGGATATTTGGGATCAGCAGCAGGCAAAGGAGTCCATGGCGGGGAGAGAATATCAAACAGAATGGAGAGCTCGGTTCAAGCATCTCGTGAAATCATGCAAGGCAAAGGCAGAGGCAAAGCACAAAGCACCCACCCAAAGAATATTTATTCAGGTATCACATCAAAATGTACCCAAATCTGTAAAAATTCCTTTAATGGAAAGTCATGCGGGAAAAACATACTTGCTCTAGTGTACCCAAAAGGTGAAAAAGAAAAGGGAATACAGACATATATCTGCCTCGACGACCAGAGCAACTCATCACTTTGTGACCCAAGTTTTTGCGATGAGTTTGGCGTAGACGAGACTTCATACCCCTACATCCTTTCTTCCTGTAATGGTACCCAAGAGACTTTCGGTAGACGGGCAAGTGGGTTTGTTATTGAAGCTTTGGACTCATCAGCGTGCTATGAACTCCCTACATTGATTGAATGTCAGATTCCTGGAAACATAGACGAAATCCCTACACCTGAAGTAGCAAGATGTTACCCTCACCTCCGCGACATGGCAGACATGGTACCACCAATCAAGATGAACTCCCAGATCCAGATTTTAATAGGCAGAGATCTCCCAGAACTGCACCATGTCCAGGCTCAACTCACAGGACCAAGAGGCTCGCCCTACGCCCAAAGACTTCCCCTTGGATGGGTAATCGTCGGAGAAGCCTGCTTAGGCAAAGTACACCCTCCTCAAACAGTGAACGTCAACAAACTCTTTACCCTGCCTAATGGAAGAAACACACTCTTTGAGCCATGCGAAAACAACCTTGAGATAAAAGAAACTGGAATGAAAAACATCAAAGATAAAGAAGACAGCATCTTCATGATAACTCCAAACGACAATGAATCAGGACAATCAGAAGAAGACCGGAACTTCCTTCAACTCATGAATTCAGATCTGAAGCAGAATTCTCATGGATATTGGGAGGCACCCCTTCCCTTCAAAGATCAGAGACCAATCTTACCAAACAACAGAACTCAAGCAGTTAAAAGAGCTGAATCCCTACACTACAGTCTCAAGAAAAAAGAGGAAAAGAGAAAACATTTTATGGAATTTATGGACAAGCTCCTCAAGAACAACCATGCTGAGGTAGCCCCTCCCCTGAAGGAACAAGAAGAACATTGGTATCTTCCAATATTCGGAGTTTATCACCCCCAGAAGCCTAACCAAATAAGGGCAGTCTTCGACTCATCAGCAAACTTCCAAGGCACATCCTTGAACTCTGTCTTAATGCAAGGACCAGATCTCACAAACTCCTTACTTGGAATCCTATTGAAGTTCAGAAAAGACAAAGTTGGAGTTATGGCTGACATTGAATCCATGTTTCACTGCTTCGTGGTAAAGGAAGAGCATCGCAACTACTTGAGGTTCTTATGGTATGACCAGAATGACATCACCAGAAGACTGATAGACTACCGCATGAGAGTACACTGCTTCGGCAACAAGCCATCCCCTGCAGTAGCTACTTATGGACTGAGAAAGGCGGCTGAGAAAGGAGAAAAAGAATATGGAACAGAAAGCCAACAGTTTGTCAACAATAACTTCTATGTTGACGATGCAGTAGGATCCTTTGCAAACCCAGACCAGGCAATCAGCGTCGTAAAGAGGACACAAGCATCTCTGAAACAGAACGGAAACATCAGGCTACACAAGATCGTATCCAACTACCCGGAAGTGATGAAGTCATTCCCTACAGATGATCTTGGAAAAAACCTCAAGAACTTGAACCTTGATGAAGACACACTGCCACTACAGCGTACTCTAGGCATGATATGGGACACACAACTTGATACATTCAAGTTCAGCTTTGAGAAGGACCCCAAACCTTGCACAAGACGTGGAGTCCTATCTACAGTCAACAGCATCTACGACCCGCTAGGACTACTGGCACCTGTCCTCATCAATGGAAAACTTATTCTGCGGGAAATTACCTCCCTAGGAATACCATGGGACGACAAACTACCTGAGGAACTCTGCAATCAGTGGAATACATGGAAGGATTCCTTGACTGCACTTGACAACTTCCACATACCTAGGATGTACATCCCTGAAATGACGAACCACTTCGAAGATGCCGAGAAAGAACTCCACATCTTCACAGATGCGTCTCAAAAGGTGATATCTGCAGCTGCATATTTGAAGGTAGACAACAAGTTTGGATTTATTATGGGGAAGGCTAAAGTAGCACCAACAAATGGACACACCATTCCCAGATTGGAGCTTTGTGCAGCCGTGCTGGGCATCAATATCTCTCTCCAGGTTTGCAAACACCTATATCTGCCGATAAAGAAAACAACTTACCACTCTGACAGCAAGATCGTTCTCGGATACATCTCTAACAACACACGAAGATTCACGGTTTATGTAACAAATCGTGTTGAACACATCAGGAAATACTCTCATCCTGGACAGTGGAAATATGTGAGTACTACAAACAACCCAGCAGATCAGGCAACCAGACCAACATCAGCTGCAAAGTTTTCGGAAAGTGCGTGGCTCCTCGGACCTGATGAGGTTGCCGTTGCCATCGACCAACCCACTGCAGAGACGATGCAAGTACAGGAACAAGACCGCCACATCAGCTCAAAGAAACCTGTAAGAGACACTGGGTTAGGAAGTCAACGGTTTGAAAAGTTCTCCAACTGGAATCCTCTAGTAAGAGGTATCAGTACCCTGAAGCAATTTGCGACAAGCAGACTTAAAGAAAGAAAGGCAAGCTCCCACCACAAGCATGTTTCCGCTGAAAACCTCATCTATCAGGAAGTACAAAGAGAGATGTATAGCAAAGAGATACAATCCCTTGAATCAGGCTCAACAATTCACAAGGACAGCTCAATAGCTTCACTGAACCCAGTTTTGGACAACGAAGGTTTGCTTCGAGTTGGAGGCCGTCTACGCAACGCAGACCTCAAAGACATCGAAAAACATCCTCTGATTATCCCATGTAAACATCACATAGCACTTCTACTCGTCAGACATCATCATGAGCTGTCTCAACATCAGGGCCGACATTTTACAGAGGGCGCATTGCGATCAGCAGGATTGTGGATTGTTGGTTGCCGACGCTTGATCAACAGTGTACTTCACAAGTGCATCAGATGTCGTAAGGCAAGAGGAAAGACTTCTATCCAAAAGATGGCTGACCTACCTGAAGACAGACTTACACCTTCTCCCCCTTTCTCATATGTAGGTGTTGATACTTTCGGGCCATGGGAGATCTTATCCAGACGGACCAGAGGCGGCATAGCCAACTCCAAACGATGGGCTCTGCTCTTCACCTGCTTAGTGACGAGAGCCATCCATATTGAAGTAATCGAGGAGCTATCATCATCTTCATTCGTCAATGCTCTTCGACGTTTCATAGCTCTGAGAGGCAGCGTTATCCAGTTCAGATCAGACAGAGGTACCAACTTCGTAGGCGCAACAGACATTCTCAATGCTGATGTGATAAATGTTGAAGAACAACCAATCAAAGAAGTTTTGAACAAAAACAAAATCAGATGGGTCTTCAACCCTCCACGCTCTCCACACATGGGAGGTGTGTGGGAAAGGATGATAGGTATTGTGAAGAGAATCCTGCATAACATGATGCAAGACATCTCTCCGAAGAAGTTCACACATGAAGTTCTATCAACATTCTTAGCTGAAGTTTGCGGCATCGTTAACGGACGTCCTATCTGTGCTGTATCTTCAGACCCTGAGGAGCCGACCATCCTCAGCCCCTCGACACTGTTGACAATGAAAGTCAACAAGAGACAACCACTATTGGACTGTGACGGCGATATTCAGGGTCTGTACTTGAAGCAGTGGAGACAAGTACAGGCTCTAGCCAACACTTTCTGGGCTCGCTTCAAGCGCGAGTATCTACCCACTCTACAGAAGAGGAGTAAGTGGGTGGACGACAAACCGAACATTAAGGAGGGCGACCTTGTCCTGATGAGGGACAACTCTCAGTGTAAGGACTGGACCACTGGGCGTGTCAGCAAAGCCATCCCGAGCGGTGATGGCAAGGTGCGCAAAGTGACAGTGAATGTGGTACGTGAAGGAACTGTGACAACATATACCAGACCAGTGACTGACCTTGTGCTGCTGATGTCGACCGAGTGAAAGATCGACAATATCTAAACGATCGACATTTGTAATCTATGTTTCAACTCATGTTATTTCAGGTTATCGGCTACGTGTTATGCCTTTTATTTTGAAAGCGCCAATTGTTCACTCATCTTTCAAGTTGTTGTTCAGGTTATAACCTATTTATATCAGTTTAAAGTTTTTTCAATAATATATCTGAAGATACATTAGGCGGGGAGTGTCATGTCACATGTATTATATTTTGGTTTCCGTAATTCTTTTATGGCCTCTTCTTTTTATTTGGAATTTAGAGTAACTTCCCTTTGCTTTTTTCCCAGAATTCAATCTTTAGAGTTACGTCCCTTTCCGTATTGCTTGGAATTTTGAATGGACGCCATGTTCCGTCAAGCGGCTCCGTTCCGCACAAAAAGGATAAACACACCACCATAAAGTACGTATTGTTTCCCAAATTAATGAATATATAATTCTAACATCTTAAAGCACATTTCTATCAGGTTTTAAGTGTAATTTGGACTAAATCATTGATATTTTTTCATATTTTCACTTTTCCCGCCTTGTTTTGCTCAGTAATGCAATTGTTATGGTGAAGGTATTTTTGCATATTATGCATATTTCCAGTTGTAAATAAGCCTCCTTTCCATGTACATTTGTTTCTCTATATATCTATAATTATACCCCCGCTACGACGTAGTCGGGGGTATATAGCGCTCCGCGTGTCCGTCCGTGCGTCCGTCCGTCCGTGCGTCCGTCCGAAATCGTTTCCGGAGCATTACTCAAAAACTATACCATTTAGAAACTTCAAATTTGGTATGGAGGTAGCCTATATGATGCTGTGGTGCCTTTTAGGGGTTTCAGCTCAATGGTCCAAATAATTTTTGAAATTTTGACCAAAAACGGTCCTATTTTTGGACTTTGTCTCGTTTCCGGAGCATAACTGAAAAACTATACCACTTAGAAACTTCAAATTTGGTATGGAAGTAGCCTATATGATGCTGTGGTGCCTTTTAGGGGTTTCAGCTCAATGGTCCAAATATTTTTAGAAATTTTGACCAAAAACGGTCCGATTTTTGGACTTTGTCTCGTTTCCGGAGCATAACTGAAAAACTATACCACTTAGAAACTTCAAATTTAGTATGGAAGTAGCCTATATGGTGCTGTTGTGCCTTTTAGGGGTTTCAGCTCAATGGTCCAAATAATTTTTGAAATTTTGACCAAAAACGGTCCGATTTTTGGACTTTGTCTCGTTTCTGGAGCATAACTGAAAAACTATACCACTTAGAAACTTCAAATTTGGTATGGAAGTAGCCTATATGATGCTGTGGTGGCTTTTAGGGGTTTCAGCTCAATGTTCTGAATAATTTTTGAAATTTTGACCAAAAACGGTCTGATTTTTGGACTTTGTTTCGTTTCCGGAGCATATGTAAATACCAAATGACTCGACACTTCAAATTTGGTATGGAAGTATACAGTCGAACCTCGGATACCCGGACTCCGTATATCCGTAAATCTCACCTTACGGACAAAATTTTTTCAAACAGTGTGTCTATATTTCTTAAGAAAAATGACCCAGTTAACCGGACGATTTGCTATCCGGACGATTTTCACCTGTAACCAAAACAAGGTTCGACTGTATAGTGCTGTTGTGCCTTTTAAGGGTAATTCCAGGGTTCCCAGAATTTGATTCAAAAACTAAATAGCCAGGGATGTTTTGAAGTGAAATAGTTTTTAGGGTTGCAAGATCATTATGTTCAAAGTCATAATCATTTCAAATTAATGTTACGTGAAGGTGGTCAAACTACAGGCGGGGGTATGTGAGCCGCGCTCACTTTTGCCTTGTTATATCTAATGGAAGTAGGATTAAATCAATTCATGTGTAATTTTATCAGTAATGTGTATATTGGCAAAAGCCCAACTGTTCACCTTTTACGTACGCTTCGATCACTATCAGTGTTGTTGTTCTAGGCTTTATCAGTGCTATATTTCAATCAGGTTTCAGTGTTTTCACACATCAGTATTATTCTGCGTATCAGTAATATATTATGGTTCTAAACAACGCTGTTTTCACACATCAGTAGTTTTCCATGTATTAGTATAATTTTATGGTGCTATACAAAAGCTTATTGTGAATTTTTGTACATTGCAGATCTTCACCGCACGTCAGTGTGAATAAAATTATGACCAGTTCATAATGCTGTTATGTTTCAATGCTTAACAGTACATGCCCCAAGCTCTTTGTGTTGATATACCGTACGATATTGCTATATTTTACATGTGCTGTCACACATAGATCGGTAAGGTGATAAACTTGCTATCCCCAAGATATACCGATCTATAATCCAATACAATATTCAATAAAAGTGCTATCACAGCGGTCACAGCTGTGGCGGGTTCAAGAGAGCAAATCTTCTGAAGCAGATGTTTCAGGGAAAATGTGCCAATTATAAATAGTAAACAAACATGTATATTTTTGATAAACAACTTGTATAACCATTATATGACTTTCGAAATGTTGATAAGTTGTTTTATCCTTGATATCAACAACTTAAAAAAACTGTTTTTAAATGTTGCGAATTGTGACCACTGCTTATTGCATTTTACTTTTAAAGGGGCAGCACGTTTTTAGGGGGAATATAAGGTGATGTCAGCAAAATGAAAATTAATGGTTCCAATTGAAAGACAATGTATTCAAACTAAATGGAGCAGTAGTAATCTAAATATAAAATGTACAATTTAGCCATGCGATACCTTTTTCTTACACAACATGAATTAAAGTTGTTCACACAAAATGGCCGTCAATGGATTTTATGTAAATCTTCATACTTTGTCCTCTGACTATTGATGATTGGTTTGTGTATTGAGATTTTTGAGGCTATCAAAATAATACATTCAGCCTTCACTTACAATTATCAGTGAAACATTTAAAATATAAACTTATAAAAAAACGTGGTACTGCCCCTTTAATAAGGTGACATACAGATCACAAATTTAAAATAACTTAATATACAATAATAATTTCATTCGTTTTCCTATTTAAAGAGTGGCTATTCATACCGTCTTGCAACTAGCTTGATATCATTACATGCTTGCATATGTTAAGTAAGTATCTTATTAAAACTTTCAAATAAACAAATGTAATTGTGTTGTAAAATGTGTAAATATACAGCTACGGAATTATTTCTTCTTAGGGGACAATAATGCTGAGGAATAATATATGGATGACAACTTCTTTGTTCACTGTCGAAACGTCGCATACAATGAACAAAGAAGTTGTCATCCATATATTTCTCAGCATTAGGAATTATTATCAATAGTCATCATCCGTGCATTGTTTATAGACTGACATATAGTCGCTGAAAATAAAAGAGTTTATGACTAATTTTATTATTTTACTTTTTGTTTGAAATAAGATAAAATGGAGTCCCGAAGAACAATTAATTCCAAGTCAAAAGCTGAGGAAACTAGTCTTACCAACTTTTTCTAGACTCAAAATGACTCTTTTAATATTGCTTTGCTTTAGGGTATGGATAACAATTCTACATTAGAGTATGATATGCAGTTTTACATTATGAGTTGATCTCTGTTTAACATGTTTCATTCATAAGCAATAAGATAAGAGTCTCTGATTACATATGCTCAATGAAAATGCATTCGACTAAATATATACAATATAAACAGGTAAACCATATCAAGAAACGGGACTTATATTATACATAACACGGCCTGACATGCTCAAATATTATCGGCAACGTGTATTAATGTTTCTATGAATATGAGAGCTAAAGCCGTAAATTTGATATGACATTATTTATAGTTGAACCTTATCTACAAAGTACACGACAGAGATTCTGCACGGCTTTGTTTACCCTTCAGATCGATACAAGCCCGATACAACAGCTTCTGAAGGGGCGAACAATAAACCATGCTAACACCCCTCGCCTGCTAATGGTACGTTCCAGCATACATCGTTATCGACACGTGGCCGGCACGCGACTATGTTCGCAGAGGGATGGCAGGATAAGTGACAGGCGTACAATGAGCTATTCGTCAGGCAGCGAGGCGAGTTCTTTGTTTCAAGGTCGGCAGTTGCTTCTGGGATACCGGCCTGGTTTGCATAACGGTGCCGCCTGGCCCATAAAAGTCGGGGCTCGGTCGGGCAGCGTGCACTCTGGGATGGAGAGGGGAGGGAGAAAGGGGTGCGTCCCCTTTATCCCAAAACAAGCTCTCAGATGGTAGTGCATCAAGCAGACGACACACCATAGCAGACGACAATTGTAAAGATGCCGGAGTCTTTGAAAGACGGGTGTGAGGCTCGATGGGCCTGGAGCAGACGAAACAAATCTCATGAGGTCCGTCTGTACGGAAAGAAGATGCAGACGGCTCATTTTCATCCGAACTGGAGTAACGGGACGGCAGGAGTCCGGGGAACCAAACCTCTCAACTTCGCCCGACATTACTGGGAAATCAAGGTATCGCAGCGGATCTTCGGAACAAGCATGATGTTTGGAGTCGGTACCAAGCAGGCCCGGCTTCATGCTGATGCGTTCGTGAATCTACTGGGAGAAGATGTCCATAGCTGGGGACTGTCTCACAAGGGCTTGCTGTGGCACGAGGGTCAGTGGAGAAGATACTGCCATCCATTCCAGGAGAACGAGTCTACAACGGTCGGCATGCTCTTCGACTGGGCGACAGGGACTCTCACGTACTTTAAAGATGGAGAGTGTCTGGGAGTCGCCTTCACGGAGCTCAACAAGATCAGTGAAGGTTTGTACCCAATCGTCTGCTCAACCGCAGCCAAAACTGAAATGACTCTTGGTTTGAAGTGGCGAAGCTTCAGCAGTTTACAGGATCGGTGCAGAGCTACAATTCTAACGAACATTTCCGAAGAAAAATCAATCGAGAAACTACCATTGCCAAATCCTATGAGAGAATTCCTCCGTGAACATTAACCTCTGATTGATTCATATTTATATTTTTATACGATTTTTATATGTGAGAAACATGTGTTTTAGTAACCACTAAAACAACGGGAGTTCACTGTCTCAGCTGTACAAAGACTGTCATTAATTTCAATATGGCGACTCATTGTCACGACTCGCCCGATGCTGTATAATTGACGCCACCGATCGATATCAGGATCTATGGGCGCATGTCCACAATCTGTTGCCCGTGGTTGACAACGAACCAAGACGCCAAATACCTCTCTCTCTCCGTTAGTCAGATCTACAAAGGGTATCCATCGGTTCAATCATAACCATTTACCCGGACTGAATTATTAATGATAATGTCACATTGTCAATTTGCAGCTACAGGGTGCAGCTCGCTTCAGTGGGGCCTGCTATATGTGAAAGTTCACTGACAACTTGACATTTGTGTTGTGTGATTAACTGATTATTTATGGTATGCATAAAGTGCTATTTTTCTATTTATTGAGTTTACGGGTGATACCATTACCATGATCGTAAGCGAGGATGAGTCAATACTAGTCAATTTGTGAATATGAATGTTGTATTTATTGTGAGAGAATGGCGTGTGTATTTACTTATTCAAATAATCGTGCAAATGACACTCATCAATCAGATCTATTAAATGTAAACAGTTCGCATCGTGCAAATGATTCTTTTGTAAGGGTTTATTGATAATCTAATCTGTAAATTTCTCATTAACTTTTGCTTTTGGTTTTGATATTAACCGTTTGAAATTCATTTGAATTTAAGAACGTAAAATTAAAATTACAATCAGCTCTTAAAATAACTTTATCAAGTTCGAATAAATATATCAACGTTTTCCGAATGTAATTGTTTAAGAATTTTTAAAATTTAAGCTTACGATTTTGGCAGTTTGAACTAATTATCAGTACGTAAATGATAACCATGGAGTAAGACCGTGTACTTTCAATGTGTTAGATTTTAAACATGTTTAAAGAATTATTTATAAATATAACGATTATTTGAACAAGTGAAGATTTTGTGAGTATTTATGTGTGAATGAAATTTGACCATTTGTCACTCTGTGACATGGGTAGGCTGGAAAATACGTGCAATATATTTATGGCCTTTGTACATACGAGATTTAATATAAATTGATTCCATGAATTGTTTTACTTTGATGTAAATTCTTGTGATTCTCACGGAAGCTGAAATCCATGTACAGTTCTCAACCTAGTTAGTATACATTAGTTATCTAGAATGTAGATACAACATTTTATTTTAATATTTATAAATTATTTTCATCTCTATGAAATAATTGCATAATATAATGAAATTTTAAGTTGGATAGATTTGTATATGTTTCATACATGCGTTTGAAGTCAATGATTTTCTTCATTTTGAATAAATATACATTTTCATGAATTGAATGTTTTTGTGATTTCGTTTTAGTCCTTTGTTCCGTATTCAGTATCACTTTGTTCTACTAACACTATCAACACTATTGATGATTCAATGTTATACAAGATTGCAATACAGATGGACTTGCATTTATCTCAGTTACGAATTCTATCTTGCGATCTGCGAAATTTGTTATAAGGCTTTGTGTTACAAATATCACAATTATATTTAGAACAAACTTACAAGAGAACGACATTACCTTATAAAAATAACGAAGGTTGTATTGTAGCATTTTGATGATCTTAACAATGATTTTAAAGTTTGTGTCCATTCAAACGTTTTGATAATGGCTTAGCCTGACAGCATACAAACACGACAGATTTTGATACTGCTCAAACTATGCGGGTACCTTTCGACTTGACATCTTATACAGGTAGCTATTATTCTGTATTGTTAATTATGAAAAGATTAGTGATTGTCCTATTGTTTGGGAACAATGAGTTGTATGTCAAACGCTTCACAATCATTCTAAATTCTAATTATAAATAAGAACCACGTCAATCCACACATTGACATTGTAATGTCAATCCTTGATAACATGGCTGTATATAACAAAGTAATATATGACATCAGGGCCGTACTTGTGTTCAATCGACACCCCTTCCCCCTGCTATAAATATATTAATGATTTGTAAACCTCCAGACAATTGTTTTGCTTTGAAATTATGAATTCATAACGTCTATACCCTGATAGTCATACACTCTCAACCCGGGTAGAGTTACAACATCCTATGCGGGAAGCATTAATGTTTCATTGCCGGTCGTCCAATCACGCTCGAGTCAAGAATGTCGTATACATTGTATGCAGCTTAAATCTCTCCTAAACTCAGAAATAGCAATCACATAAAAGGAAAGTTTTGCATATTTAATTGGTCATAATATTCGAAATGTTAACTATACCATGAATAGTCCATGTATAAAAATGGTTATTATTGAATTCGGGTGTTCACGAAATGATGATGGTTTATTATTTTTACAGTACATATAGAACAGATTCATTTTTCACAAAATAATCTCTCCCATACTTCTCCATAAATGAAGCAGAATTTGACTTAAATTCTACTTCACCTCGAGTTCCTTGTAATCCTAAGTTACACTCAGAACAATTCTACATCACAAAGTAAATTCATTAAAATCACATATATATGTAAGGTAAATAACATCAAAATATACACAAGAAAGTAACTTTACTTTGTACTAAACTCAAATTGTACTCATCATAAATGCATGAGGTAAAAATAGAATTCAAATCAAACAAGATATCTACATACTAGTCCTTGAGTTCGTTCCAATTTCATTATTTTGATTTTTATTCAAAAAGAAATTAAAAGGAGCCCTGAACCAAAATTAATTTCCCAAAGCTGAGGCATCTAGACTTGCCATTATTTTCTAGATTTAAGATTTAAGAAGGCTCCTTTAATTCATTTTGCTTTAAGGTGTGCATAACAGATTACTCTGCACACTACCACCAACATCGAGGTATACAACTGTATTGACAAACATTAAGTCTCAGAAGTATTTTTTTCAATATTGACAATATTTTTAAACAAATCATGTATTATAACAAAATGGAGTCCAGAAGATGTTTTAAGTTTTGTCTCAGAAGTATTTTTTTCAATATTGACAATATTTTTAAACAAATCATGTATTATAACAAAATGGAGTCCAGAAGATGCTTTAAGTTTAGTCTCAGAAGTATTTTTTTCAATATTGACAATATTTTTAAACAAATCATGATTTATAACAAAATGGAGTCCAGAAGATGCTTTAAGTTTAGTCTCAGAAGTATTTTTTTCAATATTGACAATATTTTTAAACAAATCATGTATTATAACAAAATGGAGTCCAGAAGATGCTTTAAGTTTAGTCTCAGAAGTATTTTTTTCAATATTGACAATATTTTAAAACAAATCATGTATTATAAAAAAAATGGAGCCCAGAAGATGCTTTAACTCCAGAGCTAAAGGTGAGCGATCTAGACTTGCTATACTTTTCTAGACTTAGTTGGTCATCAATTAAAATTTTTTTTAAATTTTTTTTTTATTCCATTTCAATTGATACATATTACATATACGTACAACTTTCACATCACCATAATATTTTACTAGTTACAACATAGAGAGAGAAATTAAATATTTTTGCTTGAGGGTCTGGATGACAGACTAACAGCAGTACAAAGATCCAAGAGACGCTTGTTCCATGCAGAGGTCTGTCAAGGTGTGACAGTTTTTGACACTTTGGTGTCGCGTGTCGATTTCTAATGAATGCATTTCACGAAGGTGTGAATACCTGACGAAAAGAAAGTCTCAAACTGTTTGGATGTCATAACGAAATCAATTATGAATGCGAAGCGCATTGTCCATAAAGTTGACTCGAGCATTTCGTTGACAGAGAATTGTTCATTTCGACAAAAAGACATGCTGTGATATTATAATAGTGTTTAATCTTTCACGCAGTTTTATTTCTTTCAAACATAGAAAATGTGTATGCCACTTTAGGATTGTTCATATTTTCAATATGGTCCATGATGACTTTACTTTGTTTTGGGGTTCGCTTTATACACGAGACGTTTTTGTGTGAAAAAACTATGACTTGTACGGTGATGTGATTGAAAAGGGAAATTGTCAAAAAGTGTTTTTTTCTTCATTCGTGTCTATATATCGACAAATGATATTCATTTGGTTTTAATCCTTTTTATATTCTATATGATTTTTGACCAAAATGATAGAAAATGTTTTAGTATTTTTTAAACCGAATGACATCCGTTGAATCACATGCAATATTGTGTATATGTTTTATACCAAAGCATTGAAGCGCAATTTTGTAAGATGATATTCTGTCATGTTATTATGCATTTATGGTGTATTATCAACAATGTTTGATGACAAAAAACTTTTTGCGCATGTCTGCTTATTGTTAAAAATGTGAAAAATCGTGCAAAGCTGGTAGTTGCTGGATATAGGAAAGTGATAATAACATATTTGCATGTAATAGATGAATTGACATTTTTATGTTTACATAATGGGTAATAAATAAAGACTTATACTACCTATTATACTTATGTTTATATACTTTATTTTTACTATTCTATTCGTTAAACTAGTGTATTCGTAATGTCGATGTAATTTGCCTTTGAAATGAATGTTTTATCTATATTAGCATATACTGAAAACCTATATTACATGAAATATACGTGTTGAGTACAGATTACAATGGTAAATGGTATAATGTGTAAATGATAATGAAATAGATTACCTTCATTTTCTAGCAGACCGAATAATATATTGATAATGATAGGCAAACACACATAACCATTACAATGGATAGCAAGGTTGAGAGGATTCTATTTATAAGAATAATTGAATACGAAACGTATTCACAATTATGAGCAAAGAATATGAGAATATTCGTAACATTATCTATACGTTAATCAAATACACAGTGAAATGGAAATATTATTATCAAAACACTACAATAAATAGATTAAGCACCTCGTTCCTTATTCAATATGATGCATATGTTATAATGAATAAATATGGCACCATATGCACACTGAAACATTATATGTTAACTTTATATTATATGATCAAACGATGAAATATAAAGGTGAAGTAATATAAGAAATAAAAGACACGTATACATTAATCATGAAAGTAAACATAATTGTCACTATTTTGTATCTCTTCCTATGACAATGTATTCATGTTTTCAAATAGTAGAACCTATTATTATGATGAAGTAAAGAAAATACAAATAAACGTCGTTAACAAATTTCATTATGATGAATTATGTAAGAAAAGATATCCAATAAATATAATCGTTTTTTTCCAAAGGCATTTTCGTATATCGAGTTCATGAGGAAGATTGATCATATATATATTTCTTTTTTTTTTCAAACAAAACTCATTTGGCAAACAAAGACAGTTTTTCCTCCAACCGTATCGCCTTACTAAAAGGAATATTTTGTCCATTTACACTTGAATATCGTATAACAGTGACATCCATCAATGTACTCTGACAATATGATAAGAGACCTTTGGTTATTATGGCTTAAAATGAAATTATAACTATCTGAAATTGACAATGAAAATATCCTTTCATTCAGCCGGATATCGGCTACTCATTAACTTAGTTTAGATGATGTATCTTAGCTCTGCAATTTTTAAATAATGTGTTATCTATATACATGTATATCATAATGTATCGTTTCAAAGATCAGAATTGAAAATGTGTTAAACGAAATTTTCGAACTTCGATTGAAAGAAGCATGGAACACCTCAGTGTAACGATATCTTAATACCTCTAATCTTTATTGAAGTGTTCGTTTACAACAGACAACAAACACGCGTGGTTGTTTCATCTAGGAAACTTTACTGAATGACATTAATAATATACGGAAATTCGCAATTTGAGGAAACAATGGTTGCTATGAAACTATTTATATATTCACTAGTGCACATATGTTTTATTTAGATACGCCACTTAGAGAAGGAATAAACGCTCTCTTCTTTGATGACTCCAGATCCAGTGTTTTGCCTGTACTAATTGCGTTTAGTGTAGATTTCAATGTACCCTTTAACAAGGGTCTCAACTTTGTACCATCGTAATGCAATCATATTTGCAATGTTTCAGTCCACATAACTATGAAATTATACAAATTTTGTCTGTGAATTTGCTTAAGATAAGAATTCAAACTTCATCTTATTGGGAAAATCTTTCATGTTCACAATATATCGATAGCTTTAATCACATATCATTTTACAAAATATTTATTAGGATTACTCTGAAAAACCCACAGCATGCTTTGTTTCTCACACTATAACTGCAGTGACATGTAGGATATTTTCTTACCCAAGCGGGCAAGGATATGCCGGGTATTAAAGTTTGCATAATGGTCATGGGAATTACAGTTTTTCTAAAAATAACTCGCATTTTGATTGGTTGACGGAATTTTTTTGCATCCATTCATGAATCGCATGAATCTTCTATTTCAGTTGAGAGATATAGATGAAAATTCTTATACTTAAATTGCGAAAGTCACACATTACTAAATCATTTGTAATGGGAAATCAAGACCTTCTGATGTTTTCTTTGCCGTAAATACAAGTTTAAATCTTCAAGGCGGCGCAAGGTGGGAGAGTCGCTGGCCGAACTGTCGTTACGTCATAGCTCTATGACGTCATTAATCATGACGTCAAACAGTGACGTCATACATTCCTCACTAGGCTTGTCAAACATAACGAAAGCTTACGACGTCTTACTTTTTCTTTTCGGTTGTGCGCGGTAAATAAAAGCGCTTTTTTATGATATTAAACAATATTTTTTTGATATAATATGACATCAATATAATAAACTATTTCAAATAACATCTTGAGTTGCGAACTACTTAGAGACGCCCATCCTGAAGTAGTGAGCAAATTTATGAATGGCGTATGAATACACTTTGTACTTTACCGGCCGAGCGTATTTTTTTAATGTTTCTCTTTTTCTACCGTTTTTACGCATCAAAATTATCTTGGGTAAGAAAAAGAATAACCAACTCGATGCTCGGAAATACAGATTATCTGTCCCTCGTGAATTATTGTGTCAAACTCCTCGCTGAAGCTCGGAGTTTATCAAAATAATTAACTCAGGACAGATAATCCGTAATTCCTCGCAACTCATTGATTATTCTTATATACTACCCTGGGAGTTCACCTCTGCCCCTCCTCTGTGGGGAGGAGGGTGGAGTGGGGTGGGTATATGACTATCTGACAAGCCCTTCTACAACACCTGCCTCCAAACATGCCCTTAATGGTCAGACCTTACCATTTGGAAATTAAAACCCAATCGGGCGAAAAAATTATCGTGTCAGCGTGTGCAGAAACAGAAGTCGAGCTTTAAATTATCCGTTTTAAAGAATCTTAATTAGGTTTAATAGCACGGGGTCAGATTGAGAGGGAGGGGTTAACCCATGACCCCCTCTCCCCTCGTTGTGGGGTGAAAGGGCAACGATTTAGACGGTCAGTTGAGGGTGGGGTCAGCTCGCCACAGCTGGGTATGTGACAAGGGAGGGTTGTGAGGCGGGGAGAAGAGGGTGGAGTAGGGGGGCATGAAACGGTGGGTAGGGGGCAAGGGAGTGGTGGTTTGGGGACATATAGTCAGCTATCTAGACTAACATTTAGTCCCTGAAAAATATACTAATTTTATCATTTTTATTTTTTATTCAAAAGAAATAAAAAGGAGCCCTGAACAGTACTAAAGCTGAGGCATCTAGACTTGCCACTGTTTCTAGGCTCCTTTATTTTTGTTTTATGGTCTGGATAACAGACTATCAGCTATCCAAACCCTAAAGAAAAATAATAAAGGAGCCTTCTTGAGACTAGAAAATGCTTGCAAGTCCAATTTGCCTCGGTCATGACTATCCTAAAATGGTTAAAAAATAAAATTAGTCATAAACTCTTTTTTCAGGGACTATGTGTAAGTCTAGGGGACATGGGGAGGGTAGTGATATTTAGAGAAAGGTGTAGGGAGTGGGTGAGGTGGTTCTTTATAAACTTTGTGGGTCCCGTGGAGTGCAAGGCATTGTCGCTTGATTTGGCACAGCATAGTATATTTTGAACTAGAAAGGTTTGATATAAAACAATAGTTTCTATATCGTTAACAACTGAACTAAAACATGATATGTGATATATATACAGAACGTCATACGTGTGCATTTGGGTCGTTTGTATTGAACGAGTAGATGTCATGGACGCGGAGGAACAACGAGTTCGAAATTTGGGTTTATACATGTATATCATTTCTTATTGGCCTTCGGCCTCATGCTTTAACTATAATATTTCAGGGCAAAACTATACTTTATTGCAAAACACATTTATTTCTTAAATAAAGAAATGGTTTCAATTTTATAGAATATGTATTATTATGGCATAGGAATAGCTGATATAAATGTTACTGAATTGTAAAGAATTGATGGTATTTATGCAAAGATAGGTAAAGAATTGACTGCATATAGAAGGATGTTGCCATATATGTTATCCAGCAATCGAGTGAAAAGACTTGCTGTTATGATCTGTCATCTAAACGTATAAGAGAGATTTCCTTTATTTCCTCCACATTTGAAGATTACAAGCATGTTAATACAGTTATAGGACAAGGAAGCTACATGTAACACTTTTTACAATAGAAAATGATGCGAAAACAAATGTTTACATTTTTGGATGAAGTTTGAACAATACATCATGATGGACTGCATTATTGCAACTTGCTTACAGACTTGAATAAAATGGTGATATGGAATCGAAAAGAGTAGAATAGAATTATTAATGGTATCAAACCTAACAATGGTATAGAAGGCACGATATGAAATGGTATGACACTTTATACGTTTTGATATTTATAGAATGGTATAGATTGTTTTTAAGAAAAGAAAACAATTATATACCATGGTAACACGCTAGCAACCCATTGCCTCTATTCTATTGTCCTAGTAACTTACAATGCTAACGTCGTTCTATTAAGTATCGAAGAATGCCATTTCATCAGGAACCAATTTCACTGTAATGGTCCAACAAATTCATAATCTTACATTTCAATGGGAACCTATTTGAATGGAATATTACACAAAACATATTTGTTGTTTTGTCTTTTTTTGACCACGCGAGCAACGCCATAACACACGGCTCTCTTGGTTTGACATTGTCTAATTATTTCTCAAAGTCTCGAGAAACGTATGCCTGAAGCTAATGAAGGATTTAATATTCCAAAATAATGCCCTCCCTCGCCCTATAAGCAGTGCGGCCACAGTTGAGTTGGTCCACAGTTCGTCCCACCTACATTGTTACTTCGAAAAGAGGCTTCTCTTGTCTGATGGGGCGGGTATCTGCACGCGACACTCCACCGCACGTGACACCCACGCGACCAAGTCATAACAAAGATGAGGTCAAAGTTCACTAGACTACTGAGTCTTAGTGCTGGAGGCAACGAAATTGAATGGGGTATCTGGGTTTGGTATTTATTTAGGTTATTCAGTGTTTATTTGCGATAAGGACGAGATGTATTATGAAAGGCTTTAAACGTTTAGCTTTCAAATTACTAAAACATTGCCTTACATTTGAGAGTTTTCAAGATGCATAGTAGTAAATCTTATTCACCAACACAATTTACAAATTATTCATTTTGATCAGATCTTTTATGTGTAGACTTCCGTCAGAGAATGGCCACTTGAACTAATTATGTTACATGAACTGCATATTATAGGAGCAGCAGCAGCAGGTTTAAAACACACACACACACACACACACATATATATATAGGCGGCCATTTTGGTGCAAACACAAGTTTCTATTAATTTGAAGAAGGGGAATGGTGTCACTAAGCTAAAATGAACCGTTCTAGGTTTGATAAATATTGACATGTAATTGGTAATATGTATTTTAGTTTTTGTGAGATCATTTCATTAACATAGAGAACGTGCCCCTCTGTCAACCATGCACTAAAAGAATTATCTCATTAAAGGAATACACCCTAGAGTTACTGACGCCCTTAAAGTGGCAGTAGCACGATTTTTTTTAAAACTTATATTTTCCACTGATAATTGAACGTTAATGCTAAATTAATATTTTGATAATCTCACGACACAAACCAATCATCCATTGTCGGTGAACAAATGATAAAGATCCACATAAAGTCCATTTGGGGCCATTTTTGTGTTTGATTTTTTCCTGACATCACCTTATATTCCTCCTAAAAACGTGCTACTGTCCCTTTAAGTATTTCGTAATTATGATCATGAATATTCCAAAGATAAAGCATTTTCACGATATATCCCGCCGTGAAAGTAATTTGGAAACCAGCACGCATTCAGGTGATAAAGTTGATTATAGACTTATCATTAAAGTGTAAATTGAGGATGAAATTCATAGAATTTTATGCTCTTTTCTACGTAAATACGGAACAAATATCTTCCTGCGTTTTAATGTAAATTTTCATCCAAAATAAAATCACATACATGTACAAATCACTACTTCAATTTCTATTTAGATCAAATTGATATGCATTTGTTATGCTTTATTAACGTAGTTTTTGTTCATTTGTTTTCAATATATTTACTTAGTGCTTATGTGAATAACATTTCCTTCACTTCATCCGCTTGGTCTGTGGTATTTGCTACAATCACGTTGCTGATACTCCTATGATTTATTGATAAATATTTCAATTAGGTATACAACCGACTCTTCAGATTTGTATACCCCTTTGCGACTCCGGGCGTTTTAACTTTTGAGTTATTGGTTGGTGGTCAAGGTAAAAGACACGAATTTATTGTTTAACATTAAAAGAAGGCAAATACAGAACGCTCCAGATAGATCGTCTCAGGCGAAATGTCCCCGTATATGCAGTAACTTACCGACTTGAGCTTGTATACCTGATTTAGTGCCTTTAAGTCTATAGAGTATCATATGCTGTTGCACAAAGCGCACACAATGGTACACAAAGTCAAATTTTATACGAACCCCATACGCTTAGAAATAAAATGTTGTTGGAATATTAAGATAATTGAATTAATAATTCTCAACTTGTACAACGTACATATGTATATAGTACATAGTATATGTAGTTTCAATATTATTACCAAATCACACAAAGTTGGAAAGCAGAGATATATTATAGACAAATTCTATTCCAGTTTGAATTCAACATGCATGTGTCATTCAATACCACAAACAAGAAATCATTAAACTATCACAATGCTTGATACCATACGTAATAATTCACCAAATGTTTTCCAATTATAGCTGTACCGTTAAAGTTCAAATCTCAACCGATCTGCCAATTTAAATTTAATCAAACAGAGAAAGAAAGAACACGTGTGTCAGCCAAACTCGACACGGATCAGAAAACTCATTGCAACAGATACAACCAGCCCGAAATGTTATTGATTTTTAATGAATGGAACAGCTGTTTTGAAAGAGAAAACGCGTACCAGGTCAACCGGAAATGACATTTGTGCTGCATTTCAAATGTAAAATCAATTGATCTCAAATTTTATTAATTCCTTCCTAACATGTGACAAGCGTAACCGTCAAGACCGGTTGTCTTTTGAGTACGTCCCGTTTTATAAATAATTAAATTCCTGTAAGACACACAATAGGTTTTCCGCCTATCAGTCAAACGTCATGGTGTCACTAGAAATTATTTTAAGTGGTTCTTATAGTTTCTCGAGAAAGACTTCGTTAGTGTATTAATATTAATGCATTCGTGCTTTCATTCAAAATCTCTATATATAAGTTTAAAACTCTCTTAATCTTAAAACTACACTGTCTTCTTTTATCTTTCTATATCTGAAAACTATAAAGCTATTATCCTTTCAGTAATTTTTAAAGGTTTTGTGTTACGGAGACCTTTTATGACTTCATAAAGTTTTTTTTAACTGGAATTATTTTCTTTCTTTTATTTATATTTTGTATTCAACTATAGAACAGTTACTATTTTGCTATTCAGTGCAATAACAGTTCTGACGATTCCAAAAAGGTTTGTTTGAAAATCATATTCATTCAAGGTTATTTCACACCCTATATACACTTTCTTATCATGTCCAAATCTTTTCATCTGTTATACTTATTTTATAACTTTACATCATTCATTTCTTCATTGACTTATCCATCCGTTCATTCACTTAATACACTCAAGCGAAATCGATGGTCATATCATATATACATTTTTGGTATGTCTTTTTGAGCGAAGGACTAAATCATAGTCTAGAAAACGGGATGAGAAGGAAATAATTTAGCCCCTAATCTGGTACATAGGATACTGGGCATGAGGCTGTAGGTAACATTACATGTTGTTCAAGCATCCCACAGATTTATTGCTCGGTGTCACGCTGTGTTCAGGGCACCCGGCGAGATTCCGGGTTCGAATCTCATGTTAACAATACATGTTTTTATCTGTTGAAATCTACACCTTTGCAGATGGGGCGTAGATTTGTATCAAATCCGGAATAATAAAAATCATTGTTCTGCAACATGTTGCAGACTTGTTTTCTGATTGTTTTTATACATGTTAGGAGAATAATTGAAAAAAAATAGAAGTAATTACAAGCTAAGTTTTGAGGAGAATCCATACTTTAACTAGAGGTAATCCATAATTACAGATATTGACAGTATTTTTTCTGTTTGAATTGAATAAGATAACCTATCGTAATCTTACAATTAGAAACTGAAATGAAAGTTTTGTTAATAAATCAATAAATCTAAAATTTGTTCGAAAACTATATTTATACAATGAAAGGGAATAAGGAAGAGGATTATATGGATGACAACTTCTTTATTCATGTTAGGCACATGATCTAACATTCCTAACATATGAATATAGAAGTTGTCATCTATATAATCCTCTTCCTTATTGTATTTCCAACTTCTAAAATGCCTCTCAAAGAAGCAATAAAAGGAGACTGAAGTATCTGTTAAAATCAAGCCAAGGGTTGTGTAGCCATGACCCATAGGTACTTTGTGGTAGGACTGGTACCTTTCAAATTATAGCCGAGTATGTATGTTTTGGGCATTATTTGTTTATTCACATTATGGCAATCTAAATAAATTTTATTGAATTTATTCATATTGTTGATCTAAGATTGATTACTAATCATATATTTTATCTGTTCTGGATGTTTCTGAAAATCACCACTTTACTTCTTATTTCA
Organism: Steromphala cineraria; assembly: GCA_916613615.1. Taxonomy (NCBI): domain Eukaryota; kingdom Metazoa; phylum Mollusca; class Gastropoda; order Trochida; family Trochidae; genus Steromphala; species Steromphala cineraria. The sequence continues at coordinate 79,279,919 of OU744722.1, forward strand.
TCAGTTAACATGTAAATGAGCCGTACTCTTTCTGTTTTTGTATGACAATGACAATGACAATACTTTATTACCCCGAGGGGAATTCTTTTTACATTTGAAAGTGAACACATATGACATATAAATAGAACACAAACAACACAAACGACACATATGACCGTTTTTCAATGATCGTTGACTAAACAAATACAAAATTTCAGGGATTAACATGCCAGTTCAGCGAGATTATTTTATCTCAGCACATATGGCATTTTCGCTCTTATTTCAGCCACATCAAAAATTTATGAAACATAGCCTGTACCACTTAATGACTGCAGAAGATATATTACAAAAGACATTTTGACACTAAATCTACACTAAATCCTCAGGTAAGTGGCTTTGTGTAAGGTTAGTAAACTATTGCACCCTCAGTAGCAGGTGCTGTGAACAAGGCAACCATTCACCTGTGTCGTTATAAGAGTTATAACACCTGTGATGGAGTTATTATATCCGTAATCTTCACAAGCCTAACTTATAACACTGTGCTATCTATACAGGTTCGGGGCTGTAGTTAAAGCACACATTGCCCCGATAGGTGATATGGAAATTCAATTGGTCAATATTTTTACCGATACTTACCCTTTGGGTATGTACATGTATACTTGGTTGGGGCTGCATAACGTAAATATAGAAGCAGCAATAGTTTAATGATAAAGAGTACCTTAAAATTACCCTCCAATATGTATGCTGAGTGAGGGCTGGATGTTTAGATATAGGGAATCCATTGTGGAAACATCAACACTGGAGGTGGATAAAACACTCAAGCTTTGAAAGGCGAGCCACGTGGGTCATTTCCGAAAAGCGTGGACGATAGGGCGATAAATATTGTATTAAATCTATTGTCATATCGGGGTGAAATTTGACACGGTATCGAATTGGTAAAAAAATATCCACTTCGTTTGGGATCGGTTAGGATAAGTCGACATTGATGACCCCTTTGTCTCTTTGTTGTCACTTGTCAAAATATAAAGCAGTTATTACGGGAAGAAAATTAAAACACTTCTACTGAATAATTTCTTTACACCCTTAGCATTTTGGTTTGAAGCGTAAACAAAGACTTCTTTTATTTATGTTTTTAATTTCGAAATAAAACCTAACATTGTCAACAAGCAAAATCATAATTAGAAGTAAAACGTATGCTTTACAAATTCAATCACTGTTGCTGAGTTCAATGCACTGTGCATGCATGATCTATCCATCGTTCTTCAGTTGTTTTGTTCAGATTTGTTTGTAATTATAATTAGACAACAGTTATTGCCGTGAAACTTTTTGGTTTGAAATTGTGCTGATTATCATCAAAAAAAAATCCTGACGAGACATTATTTCACATTGATGTGCCACTTCTAAGTCGTTTCGATAAATAATGGTCATTTTACCCATATGTCGCGGGTTCAGGCCTTGAGTGTGCCGACTAGACAAGATATAGGAAGGAGATCCTCGTTTGGGTTAAAAATCTGGTTTATTGCCTGTAAAAAGTATAAAATACAACATTAGGAAGATGTTGAATCAGCCATCGTGTAAGTGCGATGGCTGACGGAAGACAACTGAAAGTCATTCCATCAGGCATGATTACATAAACACAATTGAATATAAGAATAATATGCTTATTACATATGATATACATTATTATGATTATAACAATTGTATGGTGATTGTAAACATGATGACGTCACATTTACGTGCGGCATCATATATTATGTCTAAAAATATATACAGTGGGTGTTGATGATAAAACTACATGAAATATATTATGTTATCCTTTCACACACTGTCTTACGTGCTAGTGCTTAAGTTAGTAAGTGATACGCGATTTATGAGATTACTTTAATGCGCGATCGGAAGTTTATGATTACTAACTTAAGATAATTGATTGCTAATGATTATATATAATATATCTAGCACGATGAATAGAGAAAGAATATAGAGAGTTGCTCACCTGTAAAACATGAATATCAACATTAGAAATATGTTGAATCAGCCATCGTGTAAGTGCGATGGCTGACGGAAGACAACTGAAAGTGATTTCAAATTGTCATACGTCACAGGTGTAGAAGCCCGTGATTTGGCAGAAATCCAAATCAGGTGAAATGTACAACTCACTATATAAGACAGCGGAGTAGCAGCCTTCTGGTGGAAAGAAAGATGAATAAAAGGCTGTCGGCGACACATATGAGAAATTTTTTAATCTTTCCAGTTTTCAATCGCTGTTACAGAGGTACTGCATCCCTTTTTATTCAAATTTCCCACATAAATATCATAATATGCAAAACTGGCAAGTTTTGTTCAGAGGGTTAAACATCTAGTGTCTTAGGATTTAAAACGAAGTTCATTAAACTAATTATTGATTAAAAGTATTGTCTTGCAATTTGTCATAATCAAGTTTCTCTTCACGAGAGCATTATTTATCTACGAGTCGACAGTATCTACAGTACAATAAAGAAAACGCGACAAGACAATGTAATATTAACACGTGCGTGTTCTCATATCAATTTATATTTCACCTCCTTGAAATATTAATTTATGTTTATTTTAAGTTTTGAAGTGTTCGCATGTATCACCTGAAGGTTTTGAATGATGCGTGGGAGCGTTGATTGCTATTCTCACCTGAGTCCACCTGCTCAGGTGTGGAGGTCACGTGACTTCAAGTGCACTCAGGGCTAGTTGTACTCGATTCTCAATGCACTCGGTGATATTGTATTATAGTTGTCCATCATTGATGTTTGATGTTGCAAGCGGGGTTTTATTCAATAAATAAAAGAATATGATTTCAACTAGATTTGATTATATTATTTTTAGTTTTGTGCATGTTGGTCGTTTTTAAGATGTGAAAGCGTTATTCGGACTTAGTTTCAATACGTTACACGACTCTTACATATTTCACATTGTTTATATTCTTTTGTCATCATATTTGCATTATGTTTGCATATTTGCAATGTCAGACAGAAGGAAATCTTTTATGTTTGGTTTCTATTCTTCAAAATTCATTAGAATTAAAGGAGTTTTAACTGCCTCAATAAAATTTCATTCAGTCACACATATTTCGATTTATTTGACAACTTTTCATAACATATTGCAAAATGTATTTCCAAATCTTCTTTACTATTGATTCGAGAGACATGACCGATATCAAGTTTTGTGTCCTGTCTCTGGAAACTTTTCATTAATTTTGTCTGCATGATTTACGAAGAATCGGCATTATATTAAAAGGCAATGGTAATTCAAAGTTTGGAATAAAGAATATCATTCTTCCCGCTAAGCCTTTTAAATCAGGTTTTACAATACCTTTCACGTTTTATCCATAACGCAATGAACAGTCATTCAAACGGATGGAAATGAGGGATTGTATGACGCTTCGTTCACTTTAGACATTAGCATGAGACAGTTACATTGCGCATTCGAGGCTTGTTTGTGTGCAGTATCTCCTGTGAGAAAACGTGTGTGTGGATATGAGCTGGACAGAGTATACTGATGATGCTGGGTGATGATTAATAAGGAAAACCATTTTTTGTATTAACGACTTTTTATATTCTGTGAAAAAAACATTTCTAAATAAATCCCAATGTCATAAATATCTGCTTGACAAGGGCATAAAAGGCTATGGAGAAACCTCACTTCCACAGAATAAAGTAGTTGTTAATCCATAAATAGTATTGATATTTTTACTTGCATAACAAGGCTAAAATGGAAATGCCTGATATACCTTGTAAAACTCAACATCAAATATCCCCCCATCAGCCATTTAGCATATATTCTGAAAACAACCTGAAAACATTTGGCCCAAGAGCTTGAACTGAACTTGCTGACTCTCTTATGCTTAAATTTTAAACTCTTACCGTCTCAATTAATCATTTTCCACTATGGGAGCATAAATAATGCGTATGTTAGTTGCATGATAGAAATTGACTTTATTATCATGTTACTTGTGCAACTAAATTGGCTAAGATATTTCTCTCTAAACCTAAATCTTATTTACAATTACTTATTTTGAAATTCACTTAAAACATCTATTTGATGGTATTATTATGGTTTCTTTTAATTCGAATACCTGAACTAAAAAAACATTCATTCATTCAAAAGTTTAAACCTTTTATCTGGACTAAACTTTTATTATTTAATTATCTAAATGAGGTATTTGTTCATATTTTGTTCATATTCCATCATACAAATGTCCTATCATTAGCTCATAGATGATCATTTGTCATCTCGCAAGAACATATTATAAGAAACAAATAGAACATGCATAATAATAGAAAATAGAAAACAAAATCAAGTATCATTCAATGTGTTTATATATTCATATAGTTTGACATTTTTAACATTGATTTTCTTCATATATACACACACATTCTTCACTAGATTTTTATGTACATAATTATACAAAAACACAGACACATTAATAAATACATCATTTATACAACACAATATTCTTCTTTCAACATTGAAGTCTCTCAAAGAAAAATGAACTAACAAAATTAATATTTATAGTCTTAAAAACACAGCAGGAATGTGAATCATAAAATTGAGTGACAAAATTGAATGAATATACTTGCATATATATTCATCTCCTAATTTTTTTCATTTACTGACAGGTACATGACATACATTTCTCATCTTAGAAAAAATATTGAAAATAGCCCCAAGAATGACAAACTGTTTGTAAAATATGTCAACTTAATAGGAACAAAAAACTAAATACTTGGATTTGTAGCAGATGGCACAATTTAAATTTGTTTCTATTAGAACTGAAAGTGGATAAGGATGAAACAGATAAAATGATTATTTCTAACGATGTAATTGCGTAGACCAATGCCAATAAAAAACGGTTTCTGAGAAATATTGCACTTGTGTTACATGATGATGAATAACATTGTTAATTGCAAATGACTGTTACCTCAGTTTCTATAATTCCAAGCTCTCAATGTTTAGGAGATACATGCATTAGGTAAAAATGCCTGGAATAATGGCAGCTTCTGTAAGATGTGGAAATCGTTAATTGAACAGTTGCTAAACCCTATGCTAACATAACTTACAATGTCAATGACACTTGACAGACATCTTAATAAAGAAATTTACCTAATCTTCAATATGACAGTATCTAAGATGATTTCAGAACAGTGTTCAAAATACTTTTGGTACTTAACTTACAAGGGCTTGTGGTTGGAATAATCACACACCCATGCAAATTATTCATGTTTTATATATATATATAAATCGCACATAAGCTTGACAGACTTTCTGACTTGATTCATCTATTTCAAACACTCCATAAGTGCATATGGAAGTTTACAAACTTTCATAAACTCTTAGTCTAGCCATGAATAAATTACAACTAATAACCTTTTCATATTTCCTGTATCAATTCAACCATCTGTCTCCCTGTTTAAAGCTCTTGGATTGAAATCTCTCTGACTGAGAGTTTAAGACAAAGACAAGAAGCAAGTGCTGTAGAAGATCTTGAGATGACAGTGTTCCTCATATTATCTGCTGACACAGCAGATCTTCAAGCATCTACCGGAGTGAGGGATCGTCAATAACAAACACTTGGGCAATCTCGTCATGCTCGTATGTCCGCTTCAGGAAGTTGTCAGTAAGTCGCAGGCCTGATATAGTCTGAAGAAGTAAAAAAGTAAATGAAAGTTTTTCATTGGAAATTCAGTAGAACTCGTTAAAATACTGGACTCTGGATCCAGTACCTCTACATTACTACCGGTAATAAGCAGTGTTCCAAATATGTTTCGGCCCTACAAGCAAGTGAGACTTGTAGTTTGAAAACCTACCAAGCCTCCTAAACATGTGACAAACCCTGCAAAGTAAAAACAGTTACCATAAAGGTCCGGGTATAAGCAGACCCCCTTTCTCAACCATTGAAATTCCAGTAAATTGTAATTTATCATTAAAAACCGGTGCAAACATTGACATATGCATCATAGACCCCGGCAACAAGCCAAACCCCCTTCTTTGACCCTTTTTCTGGTATCAAATTCTCAACTTATACCCGGTGATATACGGTAGTATCTTAAAAATCAGACATGCCAGTCTGTCTTGCTGACCTCTTCTCCAACACGAAAGTAACCAGCATTTGGCAGGCACTAGTTCAAACACTTGTCATAGTACATAAGTGCTAAAAGCTCTAGCTAAAGATTCTCCTTCTATCTGAACCCTTGCTCTGGCAAACAACAAAGATTGTGGAACTGCCATGATATCTTAAAGGAAATTTTAAATGTCTCGGGTATAATGTATAACAATGCTCTACCTGGAGCCCAGGTATGGTCGCCAGCATGTTGAGGGGGATGTCCATGCTCTCGTTCTGGGGCAGTTTACCCAGCTGTTTGCCTGATATACCACACCACATGAGTCCCACACACGCCTCGTTCTGTAGGGCTAGGGTCAGGTCCATCGTACGCTCACTGCAAATATATCAATTATAATCCAACTGAAGGTGACAGGTCTTCAGAGAATCTATGTTGCTGATGGCTGGATTATAGACTTAGCGACGTGAAACAAAACTCACTCACTACAGGGAATTATTTTTATAAGAAATTATGATTTGAAATCAGAATTACAAGCTCTTCAGTCAAAGAGGTTAGATATATCTCAAAATTACATTTTGAAAATATGAATTAATATGATGTTTTTGTCGACAAACTAACAATGATTTAGAAGCAGTGCTCAGATCATTTACAATATTGGCATTTCCTTCACTGGCAGGAGTGGATGAGAGGTCAAGGAACAGCTAATCATTTTCTCCTACTACCAAGTATCGGTTTGGAGGCGGTTTGCAGAGTTAAAGTTTCATTAAGCAGTTATTATGTTTATCATAGTTAAAAGGTAAACTCCTGGAAATTAATAAAATGTTATGGCCTTACAATCATGAATTGAATATATATAGCAATCCACAGACAAGTGTCATCTGATATTACTTGACAAAAACAAAACGGTAAAAACAAACAATGCAAATGATGTACCAGCAATAGACACTATGATAAAAGCACATAGCTTAGATAGTTAATGTGCAAATTTCTGTTTCCATCCGAGCTGCACCTACCAGCAGTTAGTGATCCGACAGGTGAGAGCGAAGGTCCCCTCGAGAGCCACCGTGTCTGGTACAGACTCCACCGTCAGTCGGATGTCTCCAAACCCTGGTGCCTGGGGTACAGAAATTTGTTGTTGAATGCTTTCAGAATAAAATTAAGGTGCAGTGCAAAGCACTTCAGTCAATGAAGAAATCACTGAAGATGACTAGAGCTATTGAGGGACTATTTCTGCCTGTTGTCTAAAAATCACTTATTTTCATAGAAGTTGCATATTCATAATAACTAACTAACTACCCAACAAATAATAATATTTGTGCCATAAACTTCTAAAATTCCTCAAACAGTTTGACTTGAATGCCAATTACCTCAACTTATTGAAGTCAAATGAAAAGCAAAATTCTCTGGATACATAGAACTATCAGATAACATATCCACCTATGAAGTTTTTTTTATAGCTTTATGTATCTCTTCTTTCAGATCTATTTGACGAAATATTCATCAATATGTTAACATACCACTCTCTGGAGCTGACTGGTCTGTAGCCGCCCCTTCTCTCCCATGTTGGTCTTCCACACGATGTCCAGTTTGCCGATGTTGGTGACTCCCTTGAGGACCTTGTTCTCGGAGTACAGCTCGGGACGGGGGGACAGACAGTACAGGTACTGACGAGTGTCCAGCGGGTTCAGGTAGTTCACCTTGCCAAACACCTGCTTCATCCTGCAACATCATGGTTAAGGAAAATGATAATGAAGTTGAGGAAAATTTTGTTGTTTAGCTTTTTCTTCTTTCATTAGGTTTTTATTTACAGGCAGCTTCACAGTAATTGAACATATCATTGCAGAGTACTCATATATAACAACAGGCTTTACTGGAGAATGCCTTATGTTTCATAAAATAATGCTCCAGAGAAATGTCTTAGGCATTCTAGAAATAGTTTTCATAACTGGACCATGAACCAATTCGATAACCTGTGATCACAAGCTCCAGTCAGAATCAGGCAACACCACTGGCACTGACTGTACCAAGAGTCTACCCACTCAACCACCTATCACTCACCCAGTATCTGCAGAGGCGGAGTTGAGTTCCTTTACACTGTACTGCTGGGAGGGCTCCAGGCTGACGTGGTCCATGTAGATGGGTCCAGGTGTGATGTTCTGGATCTGGGCCTCCAGGTAAACCTCGTCAGACTGTCAGGTAAAAAATACAGGTGAGATATAGGTGAGATATTAATGAGACAATATTTTGGATTATAGACCAGGGGTGACATCAATAACTATAATATCATATTGTATTAGTAAATTTTAGGTCATAGTGAAAATGAATCCTCCTTTTCTAGTAGCATATTGTTGGAAATATCATACAGGTTTTCTCTTGATTCAGATACATATGAGATAAAGGTGACATTAATGTAAACAATATCTTGGATTATACAGGTAAGTCACATGAAAAAAATTTATATTGCTATAATACATTTCAGGTCATAGGGAAATTGAATATTCTTTTCTTTTGTAAAACTGTGTTAGATTAATTAAAAAAATATCATACAGCTTTTCAATAGATTCTGTAAATGAAGAAATCTACATGTGGGTTCTGGATACAATGTTTTAGAATTTTTGAAACTCATTTGAAGTCCAGCAGAGAAATTTTCCCTATTTCAGGAAAATTCTGCTTAGATAGAATGAAAAACTATATTGTATATATTCTGAATATTTTACTTTACTTTTATATCTTCTGTATCTTAAAGAGACACAGAGTATGTTGATATAGGATCACATATGTCAAATTTTGAAATCGATGTTATTACATCGGGAACTACTAACTGTTACTGAAAATAACAAGTTAAAGGTCAATCAATACATTAGAGCGAAAATACGGCCATTTAAAGTCGGGATTTTGATTGAAAAAACGGACAATGTGGCTGGAGTGGAGCGAGCAAATTTGCCAAACATAATTTTGAAACCTTGTCATAAGCTGACAGGAAGATATATTCGATTCGATAGTTGTTTTTAGGCATTGTAACTAATAGGTAGATTAATTGGATGCATGATTTCGAATATTAAATGTATTTTAGATGTTTTCTTGATTTTTCCATAAAATCAAACATTTTAGAGAAATTATGCATAAATAGATATATATGCAAGTCCAGTAATGAGATATGAACTTCAATCAGCATATTAGATATTTGTAGCTTATCAAAACCAAATAAAATATTAAGAAAGAAACTCTGTGTCACTTTAACACCAGAAGAACTGAAAAGAATAAAAAAATTGTCTTCTTCAAAATACTGAAACCATGCTGAAACTTATTAACCACATGCCCATTTTACATCTATAATTCAAGTTATAGGAATAATAACTTCCATCACCAATATACTATAATTGTGATAAATATAAACTTGTATAGATATATAGATAGAGTGTTATACTTTTAACAACAAAATCAAATATCTAATCCTAGACATTTATAAATATAATACATTTCTTTAACATTATGAAAATATGAATATATTTAAGGTTTACATATCATAGAATTGAAAAATATCATTTACAAATTTATGATTCATTTTTAGATATTATAGAAAATAAATAAAATCAAGGTGGTGATAATTATTTTTGAAGTGGTAAGATTTAGATGCACATTCAGTTGCTAATATTCGATTACACAGATGCAATTCAGGTGCAAATATTATGCTGCATGACATCAAAACATGGATGCATGGTGAACAGACTTTCCATTCTCAGATCTTTGTAAGCACCAGGTACAAGGCTGATTGTAGTGCTGCTGTGGCATTATCACAATATTTACCTGTGCATGGATCGGGGGTCATTCCGTGCTAAATTGGGGGATATTTGTGCAAGAAGCTTACTTATCCAAATATTAGGTTTGCTAAAATGGCTAAATTGTGATATAGTAGATAAATCAACCAAATTTAAAGGAGGGGTGCTATCCGTTTCTAATTGAAATTACATACACAATAAACATTCTTATTGTTTAACATGGAATTAAAAATATCATATTATCTATAACGATAAACGTAATAAGATAAATAGTTAACCAATCTAAAGCTAGTGATATTTGAAATTTATAAGTATATAACAGAAGACAATATATAAATATTACTAACTGTTATTGTAATATTTAACACTCATTCATTTCAAATAATGTTCGAGTTGAAATTTTAATTGTGAAAAAGAAGAATTTGAGGTTTGATTGAAAGCAATTATTTTTTAAATATTTTTCACATGTTACTTTTTGTTATGATTCAACTATATCATACCCTTTTTGATTGAAATCAATAGGTAATTGTAATATTGGCGACTTAAATTATTCCAAAAATTCTACATAAAAGAAAATCAATGATGGAAGCATTCATAAAATATTCTTTTTAGGAAGCATTCACCAACTAATGAACTTTATCACCTATTTCTTTCAACGAGAAAATAATTGAATGAATATATTTTTGAAAAGGATAAGTACAAGCTCTGTCTACTCTATATTGTTTTATTGTTATTATACTACTATATGTACAATAGTTGAGTTGTTAGTTACACAAGAGACAGAATTAGTAGATATATGTGAACTCAGAGATAATGAATTCATACATACATAAACTTTCTGCATGAAAATATGCAAAATTCATGATAACTAAAATGTAATATTCAATTAAAAGTGAAAATGTCCATTTTCAAATGGAAACTTTTTCATCTCATAAAGGAACATTCAAAGCTATCCGGTGACAAAATGACCAGTACCGGTACAATGCAAATATAATCTAAATGGTAAAAAAATTGAAATTAAATTATATTCTTTTATTATATGCTATGCGGTGAGAGACTAAGTTTTCTCAGTTCTAGAAAAGTATTCTCGCAACTGAGTGTGATATCACTTTTTCAAGTGAGTGAAAATATCACAGAGGCGATGACGTCACCTGTACAATGGTTTGACGTCACTTCTACAATCAATGCGACGTCATCGCCGTCGCTAAGTTACGATCAACAATGGTATGACGTCACCAGAAAACTCTCGAGTCAAGACCTTTTGAACATACATTACCACATATTTGACCACAGAGGCTTATAATAAACAGAATATCTTTTGTTTTGAGTGTGATATATTTACTGGCTCTACCCCGTCACTCGATGAGAGATAAGTGATAACACACTCAAAATAAAAGATATCCTCTATATCACAAATGTATTGTGAACATCTTAATACTTTTTGGTCTCTATTTTCCTTCATTTCCAAACTACTTGTAATCAGATATGTTAACCTAATCTTATTAGTGAAACATTATAAAGAAATAATTAAACAGTTATTTATAATTTAACATTATGTCATGGAGAAGCTCTTTTTATTAAGAGAACCAGGAAGGAACTTGACAAGAAAATATTATTCATCTATGACATTTATGTTTCAAATCTCTGATATTAAATGAATACTGTCATGAATGAATAAGATTAAATATTTTAACTATATTTAATTATAAATTAAGAAATACTTCCTAAATTTTCTCAGAACATTGATCTATTAAACAACAGAACATGCTGTATCTATCTGAGTCACAAACATCCATTCTTGAGTGATTTCTTCTAAACTAACATGGATACAGTGTCGATCAGATCTACATGTATACAATTGTCCTTTGCAAGCCTTTAAAACTACACAGGAACATTATTTCCACATGTTTCAAAACCAAAATGTGAAAGGATGGGCGAGGTTTCCTTTTTACTGAAAGGGTAAGAGTGCCTAGCTTCTGCCTTGCTGTTTGTTCTAATCAGTTCTGACTAAAAATATAAAAATTTATCCAGCAAAATAATCATTTAGGTAAGTTGATTTTCTACGAGTACTGAAAACAGTATCAATATCTGTGAGTATTTGTCTTAAATTATGCGATTTTTTGCAATTTAAGTCCAAAATCCCTCTGTTGGACTATCAGTATTTGTAATAGTACAATGTCCAGAGACAACAAAAGCCTCAAACAGCTGCAAGACAAAACTAAGTGGTAAAAAATCTAGACTTACTTTGACTGCCTAGATTTTATTTACCTGATCAATTTGCACAATTTCTAGGTTGATCTTAATTAATTTTTTTCAACAAGGAAATGTTAAAGAATGTTAAATGAATATATAAACATAATATCCTTATATGTCAGTTTTAGCAATTAAAGAGAACTAAAACCCAGTTATTCTTAATGAATTAAAAGTCAAATGCACATCTAGGTACATCTTAACCTTGGGCTTATGTTAAAGGAGGCAACTATAGAAAGGGATTATAAAATTAATCTATAATATATATTCATTCAATGTTAGCTTGAGATACTAAAGGATAACTAAAGCCCAGTTAACTAAAGGTATTCTCTGAATGAATGTAAAGCCAAGCATTTAGGAACCCCATATTTAAACTGGAGTGTAGAAGGAAATTAAGAAATGCAAATTGAGTTTGCTTGCAAGCAGGTTAAAACAAAACTGAAATTGAATATTGTTCACTTACTAAGAAGTCCTGCTCATGCAAGTGAAAACACAATCAGAGAATTTTAAACAGAATTTAAAAAATGAAACATATAACATAATTGTTTGAAATTCTTAAATTAATAAAATATGATGATAAATAATAAGGAACATATTGATAGGAAAAGATAAATAAACATTCTTCAAATAGCATTTAAAATGTTGATATTTTTAATAATTTTAATAATTTTCATAGCCATTCGTAACAGGCATGTAGTATATGATAATGAGAAGTAATGAAATTATGGATATAATTATTGCATGACTTAATATTTGAATACATTTAAAAGACAAAAATGAGGAAGAAGCTTTGAATAAGCAATAGATGAGAAAAGTGCTTTTGATTTCCTATAATTAAATATTTGTTAATTTAACAAATTTCATTTAATAGTTTCAAATCAACAAAACAAATCAGTAGAGATAGAGAAAGTGCAGCAAAATGAGCTGTGCGTCTACAAGTATATAAATGAGAAATACTTCTATGTAGAAATAATGATTATATTGTAAGATAAACAGTATTGAGCAAAATATCAAATCGGCCATTACTACATTAAAATAGCAAAATGAAACTGATCTTACCTCAGCGTTGTAGAACTTGGTCTTCACATCAAGCGGTTTGAGAACCTGCAAAGATAAAAACATTTCTTCTTTTTTTTCTTAGGGATGTATTGGTAAATGGTAAGAATTCATAGAAGTTTAAAAGTACATCTGCCAAAAAGCTATTGGAAGTTTGCAGAACTGCACCATTTTAACTCCACTTATTTTTAAAGCAGGGAATGAGCAAGCCCAAAAGGTTTGTCACTTTTTTATGACATTGAAAAGTAAGCCCTAAGTAACAATAAACAGGTTACAAGGTTACGTGCAAGCGAATTGGTCTCATTTCCCTGCTGAAGGGATCATAAATTTTTGCTACTTGAAGAAAAACTGAAAATAGCAGAAGTAAAATTGTTTCAATGATTACTATGTATCAGTAGACTGAATTATGATAAAGATATGTATTTGAGTGTAAAGTATATTACATGAAGTGATATCAATACTGATAAAATGCAGTGGTCCTTAACTTTATGCTGTGAGTGTATAATACCTGAAACTTGAAGAATTTCCTAAACTGCATCTTCTCCCCGGAGTGAGGTGTGTAACTCACCGCACACACCAGGCTACAGGTTGAAATAGAAAGATAAACATAACCCATGAAATATCAAGCAGATGTGCACAAGTGCAAAAATCTTTTCACAAACAGCAGCATATCATCTATAAGTCAATGTCATGAAACGTCTCAAATACATGAACTCACAATAAAAATTTTCAATTACCTTTCAAGACTCTTCGAATGTGCAAAAAAAACCAAGTCATTTGAATGCCAATATCACCTGATGAACTTGTGAATTAACTTATGACCAAAATATAAATATTCAAACTCATAAAAGTGTCAAACAACTTCAATTTATCATAAATTCTTTAATGTTCAGGTATTTTAAAGTAATGATTTTAGGCATTTTAAAAGAAGAGTGCCAATCTTAGGGTTTATCAGTCTTGCATGCAATTTATCTATTGCTTTTCTATTGTCACACTCTCACATTACATGACAAGTGTGTTTGAGGAACACAAAAACCAACTGACATGTGAGTGCCGAGCTCCTTGACCTCGTGGTGGATGACGTCGTCGATGCTGTGGTCGGGAAGCAGCTCCATGATGGGGGACGAGTTGATGCTGGAGAGGGACAGGCGCTGGGAACTTGTCTGCAGGTCAGCCTGGGGATACAAGGATGCAGTAGGGGACAATAATACTTCACTTTATTTCATTTTATCGGATTTCTTTATCAAAGTGTGGTTATCTTGAGTGTATTATTTCATCAACACACACATAATTCCTTTGGGGCTCCAAGAAAGCACAGCCTATATTTCATAATCTTAACAAAAATATTCTTCATACAAGGAATAACGGTTTCTATGTGGAAAACCAAATCAAAGACCAAATCTATTTTTATTAATAAGATAAATCATGCCTTTTTAGACAGCGAACAAATGTAATTTTGTTACATTTAGGATCACACTATCTGCAATTGTACAAATTATTGTAAATTTTTGGATAAAATTCGTTGTTGGAATTGAACCCACACGCTTACTTGATTTGTCATTTTTGTCTTATTGTCATTCAGAACAACTGATTGGAACTAAATAATGATCCAAATGTATTGTACCATTAGTTTGGATTGTAAATTGCATGTGAGTTACCTCCCTTGGATCAATTGCATGTAGTGATACACAGAAATCATTTTGATCTTCATGGTGGGTTTCTCAAATGCATAAAAAACAATGCATGTTATTTGATGTCTCACCTTGAGAACAATATCCTTGCACACCTGGTCACAGTCGTTGTGGACACTGATGTAGCTGGAGAACGTCTCGCCCAGAAATATGTTCCTGTAGATGACAGATTGCCATATAACCAAGAAAGCTGACCGACCTCATGATCTGACCATTTTATTCATACAGTTTACAAGTTGTTAGTTACACTTAAAAGGGTATTTAATATCAGAGGCAGAGAGAGAATCGAGAAGAAACGCTTGCATTCCACCATTGTGGATCGCACTTTCATGGAACCTATGGTTTTGGCTTGCAAACAAGCAGATCATGGATGATACAGCAACTAATTTTAATGAAGAATTATTTTTTATCCTGATTGTACCAAGTAAAATGCTGTCAGAAACCATGACCAATTAGGTGATCAAAAATACCCTATCATACAATTTTTACTCTTACCCAAAGTTTGAACCTAACTTTATCTATAAATGATCAGAAATCTATTTATGGATTATTACTTCTGTTTAAGTTAGTGAGATTTTTGACACACCACTATGTGTTGTGGGCAACCTGTAGTGAACACACCTTATAAACCAACAAGATTTAAAAAAACAAATTTCATATAACTTTATTTCTTACCCAAAGTTCTGAGGAAGGGTCATCATGTCGCCCAGAGGGAAGCACTCCAGTCCACGTGGCTTGGCAAGGTCAAGGTTGTTCATGTGTATGAACTGGTCCCCGCACAGGTCCCGAGTCTCGCACTGGATCGGGTGGAACTGCATCATCGTCGGCTTCGTCAGCCGCATCACTGCAACACAGAGGGCAAATAAAATTTCTGGTCATCTTATCAAGCCAAAACGAAAAATTTGTTTTTCAGGTCTCGTGCAATACCATTTTGGTGTTGATAGATGGGAATTTAAAACAATTTTGTAAAATTGTTTTTTGAATTTTTAAGTGTTAATCTCGCAAATTAATAACAAAATTCTAATAATATAGCAAATGTATGCATAAAAGATTTTCTTTTATGTAAACTGGTAATTGATTTTAAAGATGCATGTTTGTCTTGGTTCATGGCTGTCCGTACAAGGACAGGAATACACGTCTGCCTTGATAATTTTTGCCAACATTGTTTCACTGATCAAAATTTTGAGTCGCACATAAAAATGGGTCGATAAGTTTGCCTGAAACACAGGTTGTAAACTGACTTTGTCAAACACATCATTGAAAGAAAGAAAAAGAGTTTGTTGTCTTCCCATCCTAATCATTGTATGAGACATAAAATTACAGGATCTCTAAGAAACTTTTTATTGGATCAGCTGCATGAACTGCATCATAATTGGATTTTGAAATATCCAAAAATAACTAGCATCTTCAAGAATGTTAACTTTTCTAAAAATCCTTCTTATTTTGACCTAATAACATGGCTTGAATATTACAAGGTCATTCAAAAGCTTTAGTCCTTTGTTTTAACTGAAGTATTGAATTCATTTCTCGAAATTTCGGTATTTGTAAATTTGCTTTGTATAGGGAATGGCTCTACAAGGTTTTACTGAGCATCATTTCAGGGGTATATTCAGAAAATGAGAAGATTTGCCCTTATCAACATAATAAGCAACACTGGAACAAATTCAAAACCTGAATATGCTACAGACTTGAAAAACATTCAACTTCAAACAAACTCAACTGCCAAAAATGACAATAAAAAAATGAAAATGCAGAATTTTCATCACTTTCCAATTCAATATCCATGGTAGCTCCTAGACAGATCAATATCTAATTTATTTCCTTATTATTGTATAATCCCTTACTGTCTATCACTTCATTACTATTGACTAGGGGGAACAACCTAGACAACACTCAGACTGTGGTTCATAATTGATGTCCCTATCATTATCTCTCAAGAAGCAAGTCTAGATCTGCAGTGAACTACAGTCTTATCGAATATGTGTTGAATTTACCCAGGATGGCTATCAGACTCCTAGATAAATGCCTGAGAGCAAATGCCTTAAATACATCTTTGTCTAAGGCACCTCTCTTATAATAAATAAAATATTAATTTTATAGAACTATTTTTAAGAGATTGAATATGAGTTCAAGACAACCCTCGCACCAAAAACTGTCAGTCAGTGCTATGAATGAGTATTGAACTCCTTGTACTTGTCTAAACTCTGACTGAAGTTAATGCAGGGCTCAAAATTGGTCTCATCATAGTACTACGCATAAGGTCTTATGCTTTTATAAAACTAATAGTCCAAATGCATCCTAGCTTGTCAAAGACATTGAAATGAACATATTGTCGAAAAAGAAATCTATTCATACATAAATGTAGTAAATACATTTTACTGGTACTAGCCCAAGATAATTTCTACTAGCCAAAGGCTTCAGACTAGCGCAAATTTCAAAGCATATAATGATATTTTTACATTAATATACCTTATGAAAGGCAAGTCTAGATCTGCAGTCTGCAGTAAATAAGCCAATTTTCGGAGACTCCTTATAACTTACACACTTTTTAAAAAACGTTTTGAGATATATTTTTCAGAGACTGAATATAAGTTTATCCTTATCAAGTCTTCATTACAAGTCATATAAAACAAAAACATGTCTCCAATGCAGAAACAGTTGAAACTTGAAATTTGTAATAAAACATTGTGAAACATAACCAATGTCACATGTATCATATGTGCACACATAACTTTGCCTAACATTCATTGTCCTCTTGAATTGATGAGCTTTTTGCTTATACCCCAAGTTCGTTACCCTGATTTCAAGTTAAGTTAACTTCAACTTTATCATCAGACTTAAACGTTTAGACAATACTTCGGCTACTGAATATTCAGAGATAATCAGAAGGAGCGATAGAGAGTCTAGCTATGTATGTCCAGACATCAGTCCATTTGTAGGAGATTGCTCAAGCCTGGTTTGGTCTATCTACACACTCACATCAGACTGGGAACACATCAGGATCTAACCCTCACACTGTATAATCAATGTGGACATCTAGTAAGGGGCTGGCTAGGCAAATACTCAGATCTAGAAGAGTGATGGTGCTTTATCTGTAACTAAGGCCACATGAAGTTATTTTGTGTTTGGGGTATTAGTTGTGAGATGATTATTGCCACTTTTCCAAACATTTAACTGGAGCTGTCATACAGTTTTTGGAAGGGAATCAACAGTCTAGCTTGTGAAACCTAGTTGACCATCGTTAATGAGATCGTCCATACCGGTAAGGGGGGTCACATATGACACAAACTTGGTACTGGCTGTCAGCTGTAAGTGATTTGTAACTCAACGATTTTGTCCCTACCAAGCATTTACGACTTTCGGGACCCTGCTAATGAAAGTCTAGAAATT
This sequence comes from Steromphala cineraria, assembly GCA_916613615.1. Lineage (NCBI taxonomy): Eukaryota > Metazoa > Mollusca > Gastropoda > Trochida > Trochidae > Steromphala > Steromphala cineraria. Next base: position 79,298,153 of record OU744722.1, read on the forward strand.
AAAAATTTGGGTTGCAGACCCCCTTCAAATTTGGTAATATTCTATTCATTGAACAAGTACGTTTTTGCTGACACCAACTTCAAATATAAACTTGTTACCCCAGGTATATCAGTTATGCAAAACAAATGGATGTCAGTCCCTTGACAACAAGAACTCGTCACAAACATAACCATGTCCCCCTTCAACAATCAGGGAGTGAGTTGAAATGAAAGACATAGAAAATGAGATCAAGGTATTCCTCAATCAAGTCCAATACTAATTTAAAAAAAAGTCTTGATTACTTAAGTCAAAGTCTAGTGCAACCCAGATTTATTTATATCTTTATACATCTATATCTATCTATGTCAACATTTCTTTGTATCTCAATGCATGATTGTCTGGGTGGATTCTCTCAAAGGGGTATCTTGTTCACACTTACAATACATAGAGATTTAATAAACCTGGTTCTTTTAATAACTTACAGAGGAGAGATTCCGTGCACAAGCTTCAAAAAGAAATGAGTCCTCATTATGAAGGACTCAAGGGCAAAGATCCTGTGCTTGCAGGCTTCAAGAATAGCCAACTTACTGCAATCATTGTCCAGACACAACAAACTTGGAGTATTTGTTTCTCTTCTTGAATTGACGCCCTTTACTTTGATGTTGACAGTCATCAAAGAGTGTCTAGAGATGATTTGAATACATTTTCGCTTGACAAATATTTGTGGTAATTTGTATAAAGAACTGAAAAAATAGGTTTGCTTTGACAATGGAAATATTACATAGATAGATAAAAGACATTAAAGAAATCTTTATGAAACAAATATTTTCTGTCAAAATAGGTTCAGATTAAATTTTGATGTTTTATAATGTTTATTTGAAGAAGAATGCTTTCTCTGCTAGCTGCCTTCAAGGATTCCTCTTTATAGAACTCATGGCCATTGGAGATGCTGGAATCATAGCAAGAGGGTTGAAGTTTTAAGTGGCCCATAGACTGTATGACTTTCCCTGTTTCTGAGTATAAAACCAAAGCTCTTTTCAATGAAAAATCTCACAAATGGATGTGAAATCCCACTGGTAATGTCATTTGGGAATGGATGTGAAATAAAAACATTCCAATTATCTCTTCATTATTAGTGGCATGATATGGCAGCTAATGATAAAAAGATATGGTATTTCAGGTTTATTTTCATAAGCCTCTTACGTCTAATGACTCTTGACTCGCATTATCATTCTTCATGTTGTGATGATTAGCTGTGTAATTATCTCGAGAGTCTAAGATAGGAGATATCAGGATATATGTCATAGATCTATCATTAACAACTTCAAGTTGCTCAAGACACTCCCTGAATTATAACCCTGGTCTTATCCACAATACCATTTACAATCCATAAAGCTACCCACCAACACAATCTTTTCCACATCCTGCCGAGTGAACACATATGAAGGTATATTTTGAATATTGTTATAGTCACATGCTCATGGTTACATATATAGTCATCATCCTCAAGGGCCTGGCCACATACTGAACTATGGTTTACATCCCATAGCCTTTACTGCTAAATATGCTCTAGTTTCAGTGTGGTAACATTTGCTTAAACTAAATGAACAAGAGCCATCGTTATTAAATCACAATGAAGCTATCATATTGAAAGATGAAGCCAAAAAGATTATGCCTTCATGTACAACCAAAATATCTATGTGTCATTAATTAAGATCATGAAGTGTTATTGATAAACTCACTTGATGTCTTGTTGTCGAAGAAAGTTTTTGATCTATCTCAAACAGAAGATACAAAGTTTGTTGAAGACAAATGAATCTAAAAGCATCCTTATAAATCTACCGGTCCTCCTTTCTTTCAGAAAAGTGTAAATGAATGCCCCTTCTCTAGGAGAGTATAATGGCACCAAGGAACACTAACACAACCAAGAATGTAATTTTGATTACAAAGAACATGGGAGTCCTATGTTGGGATTTGATTAAGAAAACTGTATCCCTCATCAAAAATCAAGGAAACTAATTGTGGATCTTTAATGTTGACCATAAATCAAGCAAAAGGACAAAAAAAAATCAAAATAAAACAGAGAACAAAGTTTTTCTTGGTAAGATGGATTAATGTGTGGTGCAATGGACAAGATGTAAAGTAGATGTATTGGTAAGTTGGGAATAGGTTTAAGGAGAGATTAGGTGAGGTAAGGTAAGGTTACAAGAATGGTTTAAGATTAGGTGAAATAAGGTAAGGTTACAAGAATGATTAAAGATTAGGTGAGGTAAGGTAAGGTTACAAGAATGATTTAAGAAGAGGTGAGGTGAGGTTAGGTGAATTGAGGTGAAATGGGATGAGGTAAGTGAGTCTTGGTGAGTTGAGGTAAGGTTACAAGGATGACTTAAGAAGAGGTGAGGTGAGGTGAATTGAGGTGAAATTGGATGAAATAAGGGTGTTGAGTAGAGTTGAGGTGAGGTTACAAGGATGACTTAAGAAGAGGTGAGGTGAGGTGAGTTGAGGTGAAATGGGATGAGGTAAGTGAGTCTTGGTGAGTTGAGGTAAGGTTACAAGGATGACTTAAGAAGAGGTGAGGTGAGGTAAGTTGAGGTGAGGTATATTCAGGAGAAATTGGATGAAATAAGGGTGTTGAGTAGAGTTGAGGTGAGGTTACTAGAATGATTTAAGAAGAGATGAGTTGAGTTGAGGTTAGGTATATTGAGGAAAATGGGATGAAGTAAGAAAGGGAGTCGAGGAGAGATGAGGTTACAAGAATGATGTAAACCGATGTAAGAAGAGGTGAGGTGAAGTGTGGTGAGGAGAGTTTGGATCAGGTAAGGGAGTCATAGCGAGATGCTTGATGTGAGTGAAATGAGGTAACATAATGTGGTATGAGGCGAGGTCAAGTATGTTGGGTAATGTGACATGACATAAGGTGGTATGATTTAAGTTGAAATTGATGTGGTGGAGTTGAAATGGGTAAATCAATCAAATCAAGCTCCGTCTTTGTGTGCTTATTTATTCTTTGCATGAGAAACGTAATCACATATATATACATATACTTATGGTCAATAAAATGTGATTATCGCAATGAAATTGAATTGTAAAATAAATTACAAGCATTGGGCGCCCACTCAGAATGACCTTTAATGAATTAACCAGATTAATCTGGTAAGTGTAAACGCGATGGAGCAATTATCTGGGACGTACATCTCGTTACAATCATTAAAGAACCAGGTAATTCCTCAATCCACTCCGGACAAGCAACATGCACACATAGTCAATTACATTTAACCTAATTGTAGTTTTTCCCTGAGAAAAGCGTAATTGTGTAATCACCTTTACACATGCAACGACGCCATGTGTTTCCGTGACAACACACAATTCCATATCAGAGTCCTCATTGGACAAGTCTTGCCACTTCAATCGCTGGGATTTACATGTCTTATTTATGCACAGTTTATGTTTAATGGTCCCCGTGGGATTTGAAACTTATCTAGAGCCTCTAGCTTGGTGGACAAGCAATAAAGTCTATTGAGCCTGTGTGGATAATTGGTTCTGATGAAATTTTAATTCCAACTATGGTAAAATCCACATGCATTGCTTCTATAGCTGTTTATGATTGAGAGCATGTGTATAAAGGGCTGATCTGGGACAGGTGAATGGGCAGGGCATGTACTATACAATTGGATTAGTTTCCATGGGTTCACAGTTTCACCAAGCTCTCTTGCACGGGGAGGGACACAAGAGGATAACAAGAGCACGATATATAGGCTTATTCTGTTTTGACTACTTCAGCAATTTCATCAAAACATCGAAAACTGTTTTGAATATGGTTCAGAACAAGTAATTAGCTCAATTGGTTCATACTTTTTTAAATGGAAACAGCTTGTGTGGATGATGGCGTGTGTTAGAACACCAGAGGATAAGATGATCAAAATAAATAATTAGATTTCATTGAAACTTTCTACTTTGTTTAAATGTTAATTTGGCTGATAACGTAATACAAGGGCTGGGAAAATAGTCTTTGTAGACCTATTAGAATTGCTAAAAGATATACAATAGGAATAGTTTCACTACTTTTTGTAGACCTATTAGAATTGTTAAAAGGTATGAAACAGGAACAATTTCACTACACTTTTCTTGCACCCCTATTTTGGACTTTCAAACTAAGAAACGATTAAAGTAAAATTGTTGTGCACATTGGGAACAGACTTGACCTTTTCTTACTTTACTGTTATGTATGAAAATCAATCCGTGTCATCTTTGCAATACCTAACCTGAACAGATCCTCTCTAAATCTTACAGCAAAAAAATCTGAAATTAAATTAAAACAAGATGTGTTTGTGAAACACGAATGCCCCCGGATGCATATGTCAAGTATCAAAGACCTAGCTCCGACCAATCAAAAGTTATGACCAAGGTTAAAGTTTTTGTGGACAAACGGACAGACAGACGGACAGACAGACGGACAGACTGACAGGTGAAAAACAATATACCCCCGGAATCTCCGATTCGGGGGCATAAAAATTGAAAATGGGGAAAGAGTTGTAGGGCCTTGAAGTTCAAATTTGTCAGTTAAATGGCAGAACCAATTTGTATATATTTATTAAAAGAAGTAATACAGGTTATATGCTCTAGTTCATGAAGGTCATGGCAATTTTTCTTTTGAGAATCTTATTCATGTAGATCATAAAACATTCACTACACCATAAAGGATAATGTTTTTCTGCTTTGTTAAGTGATTTGGTACATAAAAGTAACACAAACCACTTACTTTTCTTACAATATTCAAACAGACAGAACTTTATGCACTTAAGGGCATTCATGAATTCTCAAGTACTTTAGTCTAAGATGGAAAAAAGAAGCACTCAAGTCTGCATAACTTGACTGGATCTGAAAATATATTAAACAAAAAATGAAAGTGACTGAATCTGTTCAAATTGGCAGGTTACTTTTAAAATGACAAAAAGAACCTTTCTGGCTGTACAAAGTTTCCCTCACTGATGACCTCTATTTCCATTTGTGTTGACGTTTCTTCATAAATTTTTTTTTATTTCAACATTAATTTCTATCTAAGTTCTAATGTACATAGAATTATGCTTCAGCCCATAAAATGTTTTTTTTGGGGACTTCACTCCCTGGTTTAGGACTGACATGGCCCATAGTCCACTTCCACCCGTCAAATCAGACTGCAGTGCTGTGGTTAGTAGGAACATTAAACCATTATTCCCAATATATTTCAACTTCCAAAAAACCTGTAAGGTTTATTGAATCCAAACTAGACAAGCAAGTTAAAAAAGGAACATAACATGGTATTGGGAAACTTCTACAACTTTTAACTTTCCTCATCAAAATGAAAAAAACATTTCTGGAATGTATCTTTATTGAATTGCACTGAGAAGGAACATAAATAAAACATAACATCATTCCATAGACCTTTTAAATGAAAAGTTTTCATTGTATGTCCAAATCAAATTGAATGCCTTTTATTTTCCATGTTTCACATTAAGCAAGTACATAAAGGTGACACAGGCTTGTGGAACCAGACAGTCCAAGGTACCAGACATTTCCCATGTTCAAAAGATATTTTTCATTGTGTGCTATCAAATAAAGAAGCTCACGAAGTGACAACAGTCGCCACCAGCCAATAAATCTGTAGCACCTTCAAACCTAAAAACCAATAGCTCACTCCTTCTCTACCAGAACTCTTTAATAAGTCTCTGTCTGCATTAACTCTTTGCCAACTGAATTATACCAAGTTTGAAAATATACCTTCAAAGTATACCAAAGTTTGGCCTAGGCCAAACCTACCCCGGGGAAAGTTTGGACTGTTACACCGGGTAGATATTGGGAGCTTCCAGGGAGGAATAACTAGTAATACCAGCATGTTAACACTTGAACTGCATCTTCATTAACTCGTTACCTACTGAATCAGATAGGCTCATATTAGGCGGCTGATCAATACAAATGAAGACTAGATTCTTTAGGTGTTAAATCAAATGCTGCCTTAACACATGTGTGGGCAAGTTAAAGAAATAATTTCTGTTTTTGGAAATCAAATTTATCATGAAAAATATGATGTTTTAAATGATCTGTTGATCATGCACATGTCATTTACCAAACAGGGAAAAGAAGCCATGACCAACCTATAGAATCAGCCATAAATGAGTACAACCCAACTAAACCAGAGACAAGGATGACATCTTTTTTTTGTTAATTATCAAGCTGAATCTGTACATGTTTCACTTAGCAAGCTTAGTTTATTGGGATCACCACTTTAAAAGGAGAATAATCCCAGACTGACTAAAAGCAACAAAAAAACTTTGCTTTTGAATATTTAGGCACCTTAGATAAAGATTAAACAAAGCAAATAAACTTCAATCTGAAATTGATCACTTCATACAGATTTGCTATTCCAGAATATTTGGTGACCCTCAGGTAAAGGGTTAAATAATAAGAACATATTGATCTTCCACTGGAACCCTCAGACCAAAAGAACCTCAAACTTTCATTTCCACATACACGGAAGCTAATTTGATTAGGTTTGTACATGTTTTGTAGAACTGCCATCTTGGAGAGTAACCAAACACTTGCCCTGGGTCGTTGGATAATGACCTCACCGTTGTAAAGTAACTTTGATCACCAAAATATCAAGTTGCGTCTAGACGGACAAGATCTAATCCTTCAATACCGATGTTCCTAATCCATGTCCAATATTTCTATCAACTTCCTACATATTCCCTGTCCAATCTCAACATTTGATTTTCATGTCTGGAAGCTTTGAGACTGGGACCTTTCTTCACATCTTGCCTGAAATCCATGTCTTCAGGAATATTTGTGGGATAAAATCAAATTTGTTTTAGAGTTCTTAAAAGTTTGGTAATCATTTTAAGGAAATCCTCAAACAGCAAGCAAGGGTTTAGGTTAGAATGTCAAAAACAGAGGATTGGACTTCCAAAATTGTTGGATGTTACCACAAAATTTTTATTTGGTAGAAAGATGACAATTCTACCTTAGCCCCAGCGTTGTTAGTCTAAGCAACACAAAACTAACAAGCTCTAAAGTAGTTATTTCATGCCTTGCAAATAAAGTAATAATCTGAAAATATTGACTAAATTTTAGAACCAAGAAATTACCAAGGACTTGCAATGATTTCAAATAAAATTAATTTTAAATTTGAATTTGCAGAGTTTTTCCATTTACCCGGTAGTCTATGTTAAGCATCATGAACACGTAGAAAGACAATAAAAAGTTTTGAATGTATTTTCTTCCCCTGACAAGAATAATGATTGCAACACAACTTTTCTCATTATTCAGAACAAGAGTACATATGTAATGGGATCTCTGTGATTACTTTGAGAACATAGAATTGAATCTATCCTGGACTTGCAAATCAATTTCAACTTTTCAAAGAGTTCAATGAGACAAATTTGTAGTCTTATATGTCCTTGTGAACACAAAAATAAAATGAGTCTCAGGTCAAATAAAGAAAAAAAGAACCAAAGATCATAAGTATTTAGGATTCTAGCTTCATATATGCACATTAATTTTTATTAGTATTCAAAAGTAAACAAAAGTAAACACACATTTCTATGCAATATTTTGAAGATGAACAGTTATAAATGAAACAATTTCGATCAATTTCAAGATAAAGAAGGAACTGCTTTTCTAGTATTTACCTGGTGATTAAAAAGATTTGTGTATTCTGTATTTTGCTCATGAAGACAGAGAGTGAGTGAGTTATTGTTTTATACCACTTGGGCATTATTTCAACCATCAGCAGCATTGAAGACAGAGCCAAGAATACTCTTAAGTATCCAGTACATAACTTGTTAGATATAGATTTGTGTTCTTGTCCTCACCCAACTGGTGAAGATAAAGGTTAAAGTACGCTTCAAGTTTTCAGTACCAGTTTGTGAAGATAAAAGTTAAGCACTCTTCAAGTATTCGGTAGTAGTTTGTGAAGATTCAGGCTAAAGTAATCTTCAAGTATGTAGTACCAGTTTGTGACGATTAAGGCTAACCTGCTCTTCAAGTATTCAGTACCAGTTTGTGAAGATAAAAGTTAAGCACTCTTCAAGTATTCGGTACTAGTTTGTGAAGATACAGGCTAAAGTAATCTTTAAGTATTTAGTACCAGTTTGTGAAGATTAAGGCTAACCTACTCTTCAAGTATTCAGTACCAGTTTGTGAAGATAAAGGTTAAAGTACTCTTCAAGTATTCAGTACCAGTTTGTGAAGATTAAGGCTAACCTACTCTTCAAGTATTCAGTACCAGTTTGTGAAGATAAAGGTTAAAGTACTCTTCAAGTATTCAGTGTGTAGCTGGGGAGGATAAAGATCAAAGTACTCTTCAAGTATTCAGTACCAGTTGGGAAGATAAAGATCAAAGTACTCTTCAAGTATTCAGGGTGTAGCTGCTAAAGATTAAGTTTGAAATACTTTTCAAGCATAAATTATTCCAGCGATGAAGACATAAATTAAAGTACTATTCAAGTATTCAGTACCCCGTAGGTAAAGATAAAGTCTTACTACTCTTGTAGTCCAGTGGGCTAGTTCTGGACTCACAGACTGAAAACAATCAAGTAATCCACTCCTGACCTACAATCAAACCTCATTTCCCCCAGTCAACAATTTGTCTGGCAATGTTTTCCCAATCCTCACGAGATCTGCTCTGCTTCTAATAGTGAACGTGGGAGACACAGTCATTGTTCTTTTAACTCTTTTCGTATTGAGAAATGCAGATACAGTATTTGCTATTGCAATGAAAACTTACTATTTGTCATGCTTTACATGCATGTTTAAATCATTGTAGCATGCTAATGAAACAAGGAAACAATACATGTCATGATGTGATCATTTATGTGTGAACACCTTTAAAGTAACAAAAGTACATTATAATAGCCGCTATTCTGAGGTTAGGGCAAGATGACAAATCCTTCACAAATTGAACTCTCCTAACAAGTAAAATGTTATATCCTGGTTGAACTAGTTGATCATTTAGCATCATTGTCACCAATTTGAGAAAGTTTTGCTCAAGTTGAGCCATAATGTGATGTAATGAGGGAGCACTTCCCTTCCCGAGCACTAGAGAGCAGAGTCCGGACAAGTTTAACATTGATTTCCAGGTCTCCCCGGACCTTTCCTGGACTTGGTTCCCGGTCGGCAGGTGCTTGCCAGGGATCTAATACCGCAAGTTGATTGGGCAAGCACACCTCACACCAGTATAAATGCCAAGACGGCAAGGATCGGTGATCTTCATACCTCGGCCGATTGCTGCTGAATTATTAATCATCTAAGGCATCCACAGTTTAAGGTCTGTGCCACTTTGGGCGAAACTTTTTTTGTTTCAACAGGGATCTTGCTGGCGAAGTGGAGTTGAAATGTCAGAGGATGAATAATTAATTCAGACCAATTAATGCCAAGGTTAAGTGGTTTCTTTGTATTGGAGATGAGATAGGATGAGATGAGTTGAGAAATAAAAGTCCTGATTCAAAGAAATTTGGAAATGTGTCCAGCTGTCAGATGAATTGCGTGGGTGGAATGATGAAGCGGTAAAGCACTTGTTTATGATACGAGGCGTGTTTACCTCATTGACAAAACAGAATCTGTTATAAGTACATGATGATGCAAGTATGGGATTCAAACAGTAAGGAACAAATCACAGAAATAAAAGAACCAGTGATTTGGAAAGGCAGGGGCCATGGGCCATTTTGCACATTGGAAGAATAAATGGCCCACTAAAATTTTGAAGTTTACAATTAATATAATGGACAATGGCCCATTTAAAATTCAGAAAATTGCCAAAAAAACTGAAAATGGCCCATTGTTAAAGATGTCTTTCCCAATCCCTGAAGAACATATGAAATTTTTATCAAAGTCATTTATACCAATCTTGAAATTATTGGTGTGATCTAAAGTTTAGAACAAATCTAAAAAGAATAGAAAAACCTCCTATCATTGATCAATATGATTTATGATTTTGTTTTGCAATGGAATGTTTAATAAGCAAAAAAGAAACCTGCAACTATTTTTATCAATAATTGTTTACAAGAACTTCAGCAGTATGTAAATACTATTGTTTGAATTCTGAATGGTAGGCCTTGAAGTTTAATGAAACTTAAACCAAATACATTTTGAAACATCTGAATATGATATTTCATGCATCAAGCAAACATCATGTCAAACCAGTACATTTATGTTTCTATCAATGTAAACTAATAAGTGCAAATAAAACCAAATGTGAGACATGAACAGACATAATTATCTTCCTTTAATTTAGTTGTTCTGGTCCATTAGACAATAAAGCATGGCACAATTATCACATTATGACAGACCTGTTGAACTCTTGATATGATCATGAATACACATACAGAAAACAGAATGTCCCAATGCAAATGAGTTCCAAACAGATAACTGTGAGGTGGAACAGGTACAAATAAATCAAGAATACATTTGTATCATCACATGTATGCTACGATCAGAGACGTACAATTAAGGCTTTCAAACTTTGAAGTCGTTTGATTTCAACAAAAATAAGTACATACATTGATTCTTATCTACGATATTGATTAACACAAAGAATCAGGCTGTCTATACTTTACAACATCAATGTAAGACATTTCCAGTTTCTCTACCAATAGTATAGGAAACAAAACATCACCCTGTCACGCTCAAGAGCACTTAAAAAAAACATTACTGAAATATATTTCAGTCTCCTAACAATAAGACTGGAAATAAATCATCATGCTATTCTCAAGAGCATTTCAATAACATTTATGGAATATATTTCTTTTATAACAATAGAATTGGAGACAAAACATCCCTCTGAACTACCCCTTCATTTTGCTTTGTTGAACATCAATAGATAATCCTTAGTGGACGAATTGGGTGGATATATCTGATGATGGTCAGCAAATAGAATATACAAACAGAACTAATGCTGTCTATTCAGTAAATTTATGAATTGTTTTCGCTGAACAATGTGTTCACTGAACTCAATTTGAAAGAATTTATGTACATGGCTTAACACTCACTGATGAAACACTGTTTTTTATTTATTAAAATATATTTACACAGAAAGCTTCGTTTATCCTTTAGAACCTTTAGAAAACAATATCATTGTTGCATTATTGTGTATGATTTATTTTAAAACTCACTAAACTTGTTTTTATTATATATACCTTCAGTGTTTATCATAGTACTGTTGTGCCTTTTTACATGAAAAGATACTAATGTTTGGCGACTGAGTTCTTGCATGTATTGGACTTGTCAAAGGTTTTTTTGTACTATTTTGTAAAGTGAGATTCTATGGTTCAAAAAAAGAATAAGAATAAAGGTTACTTGAGATTATACCTGGTGTTTATAGAGTTTTTCACTTACATCATGACTGCTAGTACATGAAGTTGAAAGTTGTATAACCACTACACCTAGAATTATATTTCAATGAAACCTGTAAACATTGTCTTGAAATAACAAATCATGCTTTGTACAGACGCTAATGGCTGAAATATTGCCCAAGCGGCACTAAACAATAACTCACTCACCATGACTTGTACTTCGGAAGAGCAACAGTTTATTCATTAAAACGTCTATGTTGAAAATTTAATCTAAAGACTGCATGGGTGGTTCTGTTTTCATTCTCAATGTAGCACTGCTGCTTCAATGTACCAAATGATTATATTCATCTAATGCAATGAAACAGTTGGAAATTCCATATTTGCAAAGTAGATTAACAAGAACTAATGGTATGAGTCTAAAACACGCTCAATTACACAATATATATTACGATACTTCATTTAACAAATTAATGTGCTATTTCTAAAGGTTCATTATCGCAGAGCCATCAGCATCACCCATGATTAAACCTCAGGAACGCTGTGCAACAAACACAATATGTGACCAAGGTCTGGTGCAAGTTTGCTGTTGGAATTGCTATGATAATGAACTTTATTGATGAATTTCTCATCAACTCTGAGTAAGAGGATGAGTTCATATCCTTCACATTTACATATTTATATGTGTCCTGTCAGTCTTGACTATGGAAGTTTGGTTTGAGAAATCGACCAAAAGCTTTGACAAGCCAGTCAATGCCTAGACTGCCAGGGTAGTTAAATGTGATAAATGAAGACAATTAATACAGATCCATAACTGATAGCCTAGACTAAACAACAGGTTGTATGCATCTCTTGTAATTTTCCATGCATGAAAACATGTCCTGAACATCATCAATACAATATCCGGTCCAATAACTCAATAGCACAATTCTGCATTCAACTTTAGTCCATGTCAACATTATTGATAGATAGTTACTGTGAAACAGTTTCAGTTGATCAGGTGTAAGTCAATATCATAGTTAACGCCCCTTGTATTGACTTTTTGTACTGCAGCTTTCAAATAGATTAGATGGGGAGATTTAGGTTTATTATTACTTAACACGAGGCCATGATTTGGAAATGGCAAAATTTTTCTGATATTTCAAGAAGATCTTTATCATCGTTGAACTTTTCTAAGAGTGAGTGAGTGAGTAAGTTAATTGTTTTACGCCCCTTGGGTAATATTTCAGCAATTAGTTGCGTACTTTTCTAAGATGAATTTAATCAAAATTATCATGAAAAAGTACTTTAAATAATGTTTGATATTTTGCAGTGTTAATAAAGTTGCCTCATGATTTGTAGATCTAAAAGGATCACTGAAAATTTGATCCAGCGAACCCAGATGCTTTTATAAAATTGTTTTTAAAAATCATGTTTAAATCTTGACAATGCAGGTAATTAAATTGTGTGAAAGCAACATATTGTTATTTAAATACATATATTCCCTGATGAACCTAATGAATATATTAAAAGACAAGATGAAATTATTAAGAATTGAGTCTGCAATAAGCTCTGCTCTTTCATTGTAGCAGGATTCCAGCAATGCAAATTCATCTACATCAACCACATTAGTTTTTTAAAAACAAAATGCTAATAATTCAAATCTCAAGACTTGCACACTTCAGAGAAATACAAGTAAATTAAGACATGACTTCATTGACTTTCAAAATGCCCTCAGTGGATACATGATCACAAAGATCAGTCACCAAAACTCACCAGAGAATGCTGCAGTAATTGAGCAATTCTAAACATAGGAATCTTCAATGAGACAAGTTCCAATGAGATTTGAAACCGAATCCAGCAGTGCCGACCCCATGACACAGTGTCCGGAAGAAACCGTCTCTGGCTCTCTGTGGCACTTTTAGATTGGTCTTTATCAGTTGTGTACTTTACTTGATTTACAGTTGTACCGATTTATCATGGTAGGTATTGATATAAGTTTATATTTCCATATCAGCAATGAAATACTGGATTTTATCAGTTTATTAAACTGTTACAGTGGTGGTATTTTTTTTTTCATATATATATCTCATGTTCATTATCGACTTCACTGGTCAGGTGTCAGATTTACTCTCAACAATGGAGAGGTATGATTGTTACTTTGCCAGTTTTGAATTAATTACAAATATATAATTGTAATTACATACTTTAGTAAAATTTCATAATAGATAGAATACCAAATTGAGATTGCCAAATACAAGGTTATTTCATCTACTAGGGAAATATTAACATAAATTGGTGACAAAATAACCTAAACTAGCATTTCAGAAGCTTTTATCTAACTCATTTCAGAAAGACAGAAAAGTATTTATCAAAATATTCAATTTTCTTTTCAATGAAAGGGTACCGATTTTCACATTGCATATTCATATTTCATATATTTTAGCAACAAAGAAAAATATATTTTGATTTATATGATTTTGTCTCTTTTCTATGACAACAAATTAGATCAAATTTCATCATAATCAGCACGGATATTAAATGACAGGTTTGTTTATTACATCCTCCAGACTTGCGTGAATAAACATTATTGGTATGGAACTGAGTCAATTGGACATATGTGATGGCAAACATGATTAGCTAGATCTGTCTGCCCTCAGGAAACCTTTGTTGTTGAAGTCTGATTCAGTTATTGGATATGCAGGCTTCAGTCCAAGGGTGAGACAACTTGGGTGAACTGAAAGGCATTCACAGAGACTTCTTGAATTGAGTTGAGTTTAGATGAGGTGAGATGAGAAATTGAATATAAATGGGGTTGGATGGGATAGGATGGGAAGAGGTGAGGTGATGTGAGGTGAGGTGAGGTGAGGTGAGGTGAGGTGATGTGATGGAGGTGAGGTGAGGTGAGGTGATGGAGTGAGGTGAAGTGAGGTGAAGTGAGGTGAAGTGAGGTGAGATAGAGGTGATGTGAGGTGATGTGATGGAGGTGAGGTGAGGTGATGGAGTGAGGTGAAGTGAGGTGAGGTGATGTGATGGAGGTGAGGTGAGGTGAGGTGAGGTGAGGTGATGGAGTGAGGTGAAGTGAAGTGAGGTGAGGTGATGTGATGGAGGTGATGGAGTGAGGTGAAGTGAGGTGAGGTGATGGAGGTGAGGTGAGGTGAGGTGAGGTGAGGTGAGGTGAGGTTTGATGTTGTGAGATGAGAAGTATTGGATGGGATGAGGTGGGGGAGGGGTGAGGTGAGGTGAGTTCATACAGGATTTGGCAAGTCAAAGTGGCATGGGGTGTACTTGTAGGTCAGCTGAAGTGAAGTTAGGTGGGATTTGTTCAGTTGAAATGGAGTAAGGTGGGAACTAGGATAGCTCAGATGATACAAGGCGAGAGTGTGAAGGTGAAGTGATTGGCGATTTGGTTAGTTACAAATTTCTGTTCAGTTGAGGTGGGATTTGGCAAATAACTCGCCTGAGGTGAAGTGAGGTGCAATTTGGGTAATCAAGTTGAGGAAAACTAAGATGGTGGCAAAAAGGAAGTAGGTGTGTAATGTAATGCAGTTGAGGTAGTTTCAAGGTGATTTGGAATAATTGATGAAATGGTCTGAGGTTGTGCTGATAACTACTCACTGCAGACAAACTTCCCAAACCCATACTGCGCATTGAACTGCAGATTTCTTGATCAAGTGCCAAACAAGTGTACACTGCAACACTATCCAAAAGATACTTGGCAAGAACTTGAACTCCTACACAATATAATGGCATGCACTGTGCCTTACTTAAAAATTTAAGTTGACACCATCATCATTTTTCCAATTGTATTTGATACATAACACATATCACCCTGGGATCAGGACACTGTGTAATTAGTAAGCCTAACTTTCATTTATACAAATTGTATATTTTAAATAATATGATTATGTATAATTTTGGAGCTTTGGACATCAAGGAGACCAGAAGAAAACCTGATTGAGATCATGTATTGAGACTTTGTGTTGGCAATAATGTGTCTTCAGTGAGCTACATTATCTTTCTTCATATCGTTCCTTACAAGGATACCTTGGAAAAGCATGTAGATGATGCTAATGGTTTATTTATTTTACAAACTCGTTAAAGATTCCATGTAGTCCACTTCAATTCCCTGATCATGAATACAAAAAAAAGGTATCCATAGGCGAATAAAAACATAAAGAAAAGCAAATCGTTGAATAATAATTTTGAAATCCCTTCAACTCTGTGATTAGAGTTTTGAGATATGAATCGGAAAATTTCAACAGTAACCTCTGACATTTCATTTCCTGAAGTATTCTCAGAAGGAATTGAGCTTGAAAAAATTACACTGTATCATGTACAGTTAATCATGTATATAGCGCCTAAGAAATATGAACTTGCCCTAAGGCAGTTATCTCCCCTTGCATGGCATCAGAATACAGTTTGAGGCTCTTATTAGGCTAATGTTATTCAGGAAATGTTCAGTATTGATTTCTTTGCTTTAATGGTCAACTATTCACAGAGCACAAGTTTTTATTTGTTGTAACCCTGTTTGAAAACAGCTACTTGCTGTGATCAATCGGGACGATTCCTGCCTACCATTGTGCTTTGCGGACCCTCTGCAGAAGTGGAGGGTATTAGCGGTAATGTCTCGCTACTTTCAGGTGATTTCCATCCCCACTGAATCAGCACTTGTGATTGCAGCTTGTCACTCCCTCACTATTTCCATGGAGAAAGTTTCAAACTTGACAAGATTTATGACTGGATGATAAGGCAGACGCCATTCAAATCTCATCAAGCCTTATTAGGAGCTTTTTTACTTGCAGGCATAAAATAGAACAATAGGGGATTTTAGGAGGGATTTGGCATCATGGTACAAGTATCCTACTCATCACTATAAGACCTTCCTGTTTCTCTATCATTCCACAAGTGGCCAGGGCATGAGAAGATATTAACACAAATACTGAGAGGAGTTTGTTTCAAATTGATGCTATGAATGATCTTCATGTGCAAAATATCACCTAAAAAGATTAAAATTAAAAGATTAAAAAGAGATAACTGTAAGAAAGACATAGAAGTCACAAGATATCAAAGCAAAGTTTTTGCTCCTTTGCATTGAAATATGAGTATACATATCTGCATGAGGTTTTAAAAAAAATAGGTCAACCGGAGACTGTTTCAATTCAGTCCAGGGTCGGTTATTTTTTTTATATCAAGCAGTTTTGAATAGTAATTCACTTTTATCATGTTGGCTTGTATATTTCATGAAGACACTCTGCAGAATAAGTGGCATGGACTTGTTGACTGTGGATTTCATATGTACCACAGTTGGAACCATGTTGCATGTTGAATGTAACATAGAGCAAATATGTAGAACCCCCGACAGGCTTCAAACCCCAGATTCTGATACACAATCTACCACACTAACCACTGTGCAGAAGAAGAAAAGCAACAACTTATTCAACATGTAATTGTTCATATTGATTTGAAACAGAACAGTTGAGGCCCCAGAGTGTAAATAAAATATTTCAAGTGAGATGATTTTTTTGGGTCCAACTTTCAAATTTGAACATTTTGTCGATAAAGGAAATGGAGTGGGAACTGTGTGATGATTGCTCTGATACACGATATAAAACCAATGCCAAGATTTCATCAATCACCTAGGCAAATATATATTTTTACAGTGTACAGCAATGTATAGAGGTTGAATTTTTGCATTTACTGCATAAATATTGAAAACTTTAATACATATCATTTCAACTCTCTTGCCACAATAAAGTCTCTAAAATGCTAAAAAATAGAGCCATTGGCTCTGTAGCTCATCAGGCATCATATCAAGTTTGCTTTATACAGGCAAGATGAGCTAAAAATTAAACTGATGTTACCTATTGCAAGAAAACCTATAAAAAAAATACAAAACAAATGTATTATTATTCAACACTTTCTAGATCGCCAATATCAGACAGTGAAACAAGTCCACACTAAAATATCCAAGGAGAAATAAATTTGTCAAAGACTGTCATCTAATGGAGAAAAATAGGTTTTTAAGATTTTGACCCCTGTGACCCCTGTGACCCTATTTGGGGTCATGGGGTCACAAAACCTACAGTTTAGAATCCCAATTGGCCAAGGAGTCTACAGTCTTTCAGCTCAATAGACCTTTAGGAGCTAAAGATGATGATGAAAATAAGTTTTTAAGGTTGTGACCCCTGTGACCCTATTTGGGGTCATGGGGTCACGAAATCTATAATTTAGAATCCCCATTGGCCAAGGAGTCTGCACATATAATTTCAGCTCTCTAGACCTTTTGGAACTTGAGAAGAAGATGAAAATAGTTTTTTAAGGTTGTGACCCCTGTGACCCTATTTGGGGTCACAGGGTCAACAAAGTTACAAATTAGAATCCCCATTGTCCAAGGAGTCTGCACATATCAATATTAACTCTCTAGACTTTTTGGAACTGGAGAAGAAGATAAGAATTGGTTTTTAAGGTTGTGACCCTATTTGGGGTCATGGGGTCACGAAATCTACAATTAAAAATCCCGATTGGCCAGGGAGTCTGCACATATCATTTTCAACTCTATAGTCCTTTTAGTACTGGAGAAGAAGATGAAAATAGGTTTTTAAGGTTGTGACCCCTGTGACCCTATTTGGGGTCACAGGTTCACCAAAGTTACAGATTAGAATCCCCATTGTCCAAGGAGTCTGCACATATCACTTTCAACTCTATAGTCCTTTTAGTACTGGAGAAGAAGATGAAAATAGGTTTTTAAGGTTGTGACCCATGTGACCCTATTTGGGGTCACAGGTTCACCAAAGTTACAGATTAGAATCCCCAATGTCCAAGGAGTCTGCACATATCACTTTCAACTCTCTAGTCCTTTTAGAACTGGAGAAGAAGATGAAAATAGGTTTTTAAGGTTGTGACCCATGTGACCCTATTTGGGGTCATGGGGTCACGAAATCTACAATTTAGAATCCCCATTGGCCAAGGAGTCTGCACATATCGTTTTTAACTCTCTAGTCCTTTTAGAACTGGAGAAGAAGATGAAAATAGGTTTTTAAGGTTGTGACCCCTGTGACCCTATTTGGGGTCACAGGGTCACCAAAGTTACAAATTAGAATCTCCATTGTCCAAGGAGTCTGCACATATAATTTTTAACTCTCTACTCCTTTTGGAACTGAAGAAGAAGATGAAAATAGGTATTTAAGGTTGTGACCCCTGTGACCCTATTTGGGGTCACAGGTTCACCAAAGTTACAGATTAGAATCCCCATTGTCCAAGGAGTCTGCACATATCACTTTCAACTCTATAGTCCTTTTAGTACTGGAGAAGAAGATGAAAATAGGTTTTTAAGGTTGTGACCCATGTGACCCTATTTGGGGTCACAGGTTCACCAAAGTTACAGATTAGAATCCCCAATGTCCAAGGAGTCTGCACATATCACTTTCAACTCTCTAGTCCTTTTAGAACTGAAGAAGAAGATGAAAATAGGTATTTAAGGTTGTGACCCCTGTGACCCTATTTGGGGTCACAGGGTCACCAAAGTTACAGATTAGAATCTCCATTGTCCAAGGAGTCTGCACATATAATTTTTAACTCTCTACTCCTTTTGGAACTGAAGAAGAAGATGAAAATAGGTATTTAAGGTTGTGACCCCTGTGACCCTATTTGGGGTCACAGGGTCACCAAAGTTACAAATTAGAATCTCCATTGTCCAAGGAGTCTGCACATATAATTTTTAACTCTCTACTCCTTTTGGAACTGAAGAAGAAGATGAAAATAGGTATTTAAGGTTGTGACCCCTGTGACCCTATTTGGGGTCACAGGGTCACCAAAGTTACAAATTAGAATCTCCATTGTCCAAGGAGTCTGCACATATAATTTTTAACTCTCTACTCCTTTTGGAACTGAAGAAGAAGATGAAAATAGGTATTTAAGGTTGTGACCCCTGTGACCCTATTCGGGGTCACAGGGTCACCAAAGTTACAAATTAGAATCCCCATTGGCCAAGGAGTCTGCACATATCATTTTTAACTCTCTAGTCCTTCTGGAACTGGAGAAGAAGATGAAAATAGGTTTTTAAAGTTGTGACCCCTGTGACCCTATTTGGGGTCACAGGGTCACCAAAGTTACAAATTAGATTCTCCATATGCTAAGGTACTGGTACACAAAATTTCAGCTCTCTAATGTGTATGGTTCATGAGGAGAAGTCGAAAGTGTCAAAAGTTTACGGACGGACGGACGACGGACGACGGACGGACGGACGCCGGACGACGGGCCATGCCATAAGCCCATCTGGACTTTCAGTCCTGATGAGCTAAAAAGATAAAATTAAATACAAGAAGGATTGATGCAAGGAAAAAGCTGTGAAATATCTAGAAGTTAGATAAATCAGACATGCTAAATGAAAAGAAGACTTTGCTATAACAAAATAACAATAAAACTGTTAGTAGGAATTTCAGAAGACTGGTTCACACTTTTATGGAATTTGTAAAAAAAGGGAGGGATCATGATCTATCTCGCAGATGCAAAGCAGAAAACATTTGAAATTGAATTCAAACTGTAGAATTCATGCAATGCACCAGTCACAAAAAAAGAACATAAAAATCTCACAAAGAAAGTTCCAAAGTCAGAAAGTTGTGGTTACGAGTACACAAAGAGCAAGTCACATAATCCAATTCGAGAACATAGCATGAGTGAAAACAACGCACCCACGAGAGTTTGAGAATTAAGATAACGCCAGTAGTCTGCCTTAGAGAGTCCCACAAAGGTCAGGGGTGATTCAAAGAAGGAATCATGATTATTGGTGGTAATATGTTATTAGATTGCTAAAAGAGTTTGTTAGTTTCATCACTGTATTATTGAATGATGATAATTGAAAGACAAGTAAGGGAATTATAGATGCTAAAGCGCTTTTGACATTCATCATGGGTGCTAGTGTTTCTAATAATGTTTTCAATATACCTCTGTAACTGAATGAATTTAATGATTGCTGTGAGAAAGGTCTGGAAAGAGTGAAATATCAATGAAATGATACTGGATTCAGTTAGGCATGTGACCAAGCCATCCTGAATGTAGAAGTGTTGTATGTAGGTGAAGAAGATGCTTAACCCATCTTCTTTTGATTAACAAGTTGTATTTTGTACATTGAGTTAGTAGAGATAGTAACAGAAAACAGTTCAAGTGATTTGTTCTTGCACTTGGTTTGTTGCTGATGTAAATTGGAACAGATTAAGATGATATTCAGATGACAACAGAAACCTAAACCTCAATAGGTGAAATACATGTATACGTAAAGAAAAGGATTGAAAGATGACTTACTCAAAGAGAGAGATGGACAGATGGCTTGATTTCAAGAACTGCACGGATGGATTGACAAGTGCACAATAGACGGATATTAAGATTTATGATATACAAAAACTGTAGGGCATACAGGGGTTGAAATGAGCCTTATCATAGTACTAACAATTCTAAATAGTGGATTTCTAAATGAACTACCCAAAAGGCATTGTAGCTAACCAACAACATTAAAATGATCATAAAGTGACATTTAAACATAATTAGTCCTTTGGACTACCACTGATTACATTTTACAAGCCATAATGCAAACATCTGAACCTGGTCCCCTTCATCAGTTTGGTGAAGCTCAAGTACAGTTTGTAAGAAGAAGATCACAATACAAATTGAGCAACTGAACAGGGCTATAGAGAGTTGAAAAGAAAACCAGATGCGGCAACCATCAAAAAGCAAGAAATCAAGACAGACACACAATTCAGACGTCCTGAGAAAGTGAGAAGGTCATAATTGAAACTAGAGAGTCAATCATTAAGCAATTTATTCTATAAGGTAGAGGAATATATGGATGACAACTTCTTTATTCATGGTATTAAATGTTTCCACACAGGTTCTTGTTGAGAATGACACAACAACCATGAATGAAGAAGTTGTCATCTACATATTCTTCTTCTTTATCTTCATTCCAACTTCTAAAATGTCTCTAAAAGAACCAACAATATTATACATTATCGTATTAATATTCAACATTCAAACAAGACATGCTATTATTATGAAATAGAAACGACGACATGTTGACATATTCATCGTTGATGGTCAATGTGGTCCGGTCAGTGGACGCTGGACATGAGATCATGACCCGAGTAAGACTGAGATCAATAGTTTAATGGAGGAGTGACAAGACATGATGATGACAGTGACGAGCGTGCTAAGACGACTGTCTCGCGTGATTCCGCTGATCTATGTACTTATACGAGGTGTTATTCTTGTTGTTAACGTCTAATTACTCTGAGCATCGACCCATTACTAGTTCATTATCATATAACAGTAACATCATCATCAGAAAAATATCTTATCAGCAATTTCAACATTTGCTATATTTGTCAGTTTCAAGGAATGAACAAATTGTGAGCTTTACCTTTATGATTATTGAAATTTAATGCTGATAGTCAACACTAGTTCAACAACAGCCATATTGTTACCCTTCAAAACCTTCATTTATATACTGGATAAAAAAATAAGATGAAAAGAAAAGGCCTTAAAAAATTTACTTTACCATTTTTTGCAAGAATTTTACAAGAAGTTGAACCTGTTTATTTGAAACATTGCGATTAAAATCGTTGAACAAATAAAACAGGCCTAGCTATTATAGCTGCCCTTTCAACTTGATCTTAACGATACCATTCTCAATAATACAAAAGGTCTTTTAACAGAATATTCAATAGCTAAAGATATATAGGAAGGAAATGTCAAAGTGTAGGAATTGTTGCCATGGACACAGAAAACTCAATAATTATACAACACAAGTACAACATAATGTGCTGCAACACCTTTGCAAGAAACCTACTTTTATCTCATTCAAGTACACATTCGGATCTCCTTTTCATTCTATTGATTTTAACAAAACTTGTTTATAATGTTCTATATTTGAGATCAATAATGTTTAACTGAACACAATGAATAACAAACAGTACTAAAAGCCCATACATTTTCCCCTAGATAAGACATACTTTGTGTCCTGATTATGAGAAAAACAGGAATATTGGACCAAATAATCAAGGTTTACATAAATGCTCAATAGATATTGACGCATGCAGTCAGTGTAATGCATATATATCCTGTAAATATCAAAGGAACCAAGCAGCATAAATTTGTACAATATTTCCTGATGAAATTGAAGGACACATATGAATGGATTTAATGACTGATAATTAATGCATTTATGTCGACATTCAAAGAAGGCAAAACCTCAGCAAAAAATGATAATGAAATAGGAATTCTAAAAAACTCATTGATTTTTTTTCTGCAATATTAGATATAAATATCACATTTCATTAATTTTACATATATATAATAGGTAGTTATTGAATTATTGAATTCAAACTTATGGAGTTTTGTAACAATATCAAAGAAACACAACGATTACCCTTGAACATACAAATTGTCATCAATGTATCATGCCGATTGCATTATTGAAGAAAAATCAAAGGGATATTAGAGGATACATGCACCCTCTTACCAGTAGAAAATCGACTTTGTTTTAACTGTCCAGACTGTGTTGAGGACGAAGCACACGTTTTACTTTCCTGTCCCTTTTATTCCCATTTACGAAAGGATCTATTACACCGTTGTGTTTTAAAATGGCCATATTTCTCATTTTTACCAGTTTTACAGCAACTTGCCCTTATTTTTACATGTGATGATTCTATCTTTTGTCTTGCCAAAACCTGCTGTAACATTTTAGAACATCGACGTTATTCTCTGTACAAATAACTTTTTATTTATATTTTATACAAGTTTATTGCATTTTTACTATATTGTACATTTAAGCTTTTAAATCCATCTCTCATAAATCGCTGGGCGATTGGTCGTGTATTTTAATGTATATATAATTTATGCAATTGTTTATCGATGTAACACGAGTGAGATGTAAATAAATTTATCTGTCTGTCTGTCTGTCTGTCTGTCTACAAGAATGTCTTTTTGAATCATGTGACTCTAATGTCATCATCAAGGATAATCTGTTTACGACGGTTTATGCTCTTGTCACCCTAGTGAGAGACACCTTGTGGTATTCATTTCTTGAAGTAAAGTATCATAAATTTCTCTCAAAAATATCAAAGTGATAAACAGGGGAAAAAAACCCTCCATTGCTGTTTTGCATTTATTTGATAATGAAAGAAAGAATTTTGGGCCTTGAATTAATTTTGATAAAATTTTACAGTATTGATTCAGTAAAATCATAGTGACGATTTTCAGTATCAATTTTATGTTAAAGGAAGGAAAAATCAATTAGCTTAAAGTTTTTCAACTGAATTTAATTGTGTTAATCAAAGTGCAACATTGATTAATTGACAAAGTCCTGTGAGTCATCAATTGCTCTTCATGTCACTTTGATCACTACGCTGGAGGCAAATCTAGTTCTAGTTATCAGAATTTCCTAAATAATAAATTTAAAAAAGCTGACACTGAATGACACAATGATTTTTACTCATTCTTTGATCTACATGACAAAGAGTTGAAACAAATAAGTAAAAATGAGTATAAGATAGGATTGGTTCTCACAACTTGTAATGACAGATAATAGATTTTGAAAATTCTCATGTTCTGCAATAATGCTACATTAAAGGGCACATTTCGTCAATTCAATGAAATTTGAACTAGTATAAGGCTCTTTTGGGAAAAATCCTGCTTGTCGACTTTGGATTAATGTTTTGTAAAGTAAGTACATATGAGCCATCTTTATGGACTTACTTGTTAAACAAATTGCCATCATTTGAACAATATCTAATGACAGAATGTCTATATAGCTCCATATCTTATGTCAAATAGTTGACATGAGTCACAACACCTCCAAGATCACTTGGGTAAAGCTGGGATAATCAGACTATACCGAGACCTGCATATACAATAAGTTATTAAAAAACATCTGTTCATTTGTTTATTTTGAAAGAAAGGGAGTGAGTGAGCAAAGGGGTTTAACATGTTTTCAGGTAAGAAAGGGAGGGATACATTGCTACCTTGTTATGTCATGTCAGCGGACACTTGCTGTACAGAATGTGAGAATGGTCATCCTAATATTCCTGACTGAATTGATTTGAGAACAAGTGTTTTCTTGAATGGTAGTAAATCATTACAATGTTTGTGTAAACTGAAGGTCATAGATTGTTTTGATCTCTCAATGTTTATGGTTTTATTTTGTGTCCAAATTTTGGACGAGTGTCCTTCGTGGTAGGTAGTCATTAGATGTTTGTGTTAACTGAAGGTCATAGATTGTTTTTGTCTCTCAATTTTATTGTGTGTCCAAATTTTGGACTAGTGTCTTTCATGGTAAGTAGTCATTAGATTGTTGATGTTAAATGATTGATACTACGAGGGTAATGATCTTGTTGCAACTTCCTAGATGTGAAGACAAGCTCTGCCGTGTGGATACATTAACCTTTCATTTCCTGCTTAAATGATAGACAAACATGAAACCTCACAAACATTCCATTGATTTACCATTAGCGACCATTATAAATTCACCACAAGTACAGTGGATCTATACCTTATGAATAATTCCCAGAAATGGGAATGAGAGAAAAAAGGTGAATATTTGCTTATACAGGTAGCATTTTTAGCAAGGAACTGTAGGGGGAACAGAGACATGTTGCAAATCTTAAGCAACTGATAACTGAGAATTGATGTCTCAAAATATCGGGTGTATTGGTGTCCCAGGTTACCTGTAAGAAAAAATCAGTATTCCATAGAAGGATGTAACATTTTCTTGAAATCAGGATTGATATTGGTATATTTTCCAAGAAGGTATGCTTTCAAAACAAGCCTTCGGCCCTCTTTAATCGAAGAATCACAATGATATTGTTGCCAGGCAAATGAACATAGCTGGTTTCATTGCAACCAAATAGGAGAAATATTGAATCAAGGTCAACCCAAGCAGCTGTTATTCAGTTTCATATTCCATACTACTTTACTATCATAATCAAAGAATGAAACAAGCTTCTTCACCACAGGAAAAAGGTGCAAGTTTCAATAAATGGGACAAAACCTACTCAATGCCAAATTACTCAACCAATTCCAATCCCTAAGTAACTTTCATTTCGAATCATAATTGGAAAGTCAAAAAAGGATTCCACCACCATAAAAGTTGAAAACTAATGAACTAAATTTAAAGCATGACTCACAAACGAACTTCATTTTCCACACACTTGGATGTAGAGTAATTTCATTGCAAATAATGAATCCATTCCTGCTATGACTAAGCCTGACTAATGTATTTTACAATTGTACATCTAATATTGTTTACATTAGCATACCAATGTAGTGCCAGCCTCAACACAAGCAATAACTATCAATACTGAAACTGCCTGCTACCAGCTGTGAGTCCGCCTCTCAGATACATGTCCTGCACAAGACTAAATACAGGCTACATCCATCCATAGTGATATCAAGGACTGTCATCTGTATGAAAGCAGCTGTCAGTCCAGCCCATAGAATCTACACTGTGAAGAAGATATGATTGAGACTAACCTTTAAGGGTTACCATCTGGACAATTGGTTATTCATGAGGCATTGGCTAAATCAGATGGAGTTATTGCAAGAGCAGAGCAGCATGGGAGAGACGGTAGAGACAGCGTGTTGTCTGTTTACTTCAGCCATCCTCCCTCACTCACTCACTCGCTACCAGCAATCAATGCACACACTCGCTTCTCCTGGACTTGGCTTCTGTTCTTGTTTCGGGATCACAAGCTTTCACTGGCAGATGGGGGTGGATTATTACAAGTGTCTCGTGCACTGGTGGGTCATATGGGTGGTCGGTACTTATAGCACTGTATGATGGAATCATGGGCAGAATGGGTCTTGTTTCTTGTGCATGGGTGGGTACAATAACTGTAATATTACAGCTAGATCCTTGTCCTAGAAGGGTTTTATAGTGGGTTCAGTTTTGTGAGTGATGTGGTTGGGGCGATGTGGGGGCTCAAACTGTAGCAATGGAGGATGGAGTCATTGGCAGATGGGGTTTAATGTAAGATTGTGTCCAGTACCTTGTGGCAATGTGTCGGCACAAAATATGACTGTAGTACAATAATACAGGTATCATCAAAATTGTCTTTTCATTATTCAAAAAATCACATGTTTGACAGGATCCTAAAAAATAGAGCCATTTTCTCTGTAGCTCATCTGGATTTACATTTGATTTTGCTTTAGGGTGTGGCCAATGTGGTCCCCCCTTATTAGGGGCCACAGGGTCACAAAATCTACAATTTATAATGCTCACTAGCCAAGGAGTCTGTACACAAAGTTTTGGCTTTCTAGGCCTTATGGTTCTGGAGAAGAAGATGGCCAGATGAGCTAACAATCTAAATGTCTTACTTGCATTGTGCCCATTGATTCCATGACTGAAAGGACCGCAATGACTGGATTGTATGATGTCATAGTTTTGTAATATCATTGTTAGGTTATGATTCAGCATTGTGGGTTATGGAATATTATGGTCAAAGCATTTTGATTCATGTATTTGAATCAGGGCATTTTGTGAATCTTTCATTCTACACTACCATCTTCAAGAAATTCATTGAATCAGTCACATAGATCATTATAAATATCTCTTATTCAAAAACTGTTCAGTGTACAACACTTGGCTGTTTAGGTCAATGGTTAGTAATTTGTAGTGAAAAGTTGTTGATTACTCTGCCATGGTGTTGTCAATGGATATTTGTCATTATATGGAGTTATTTTAAAGAGTAGTATATGTAAGCATGCGTAAAGGCACAATCCACTGAGAGCAGAGATAACACTAGACCATTAACTCTAACCACTGCAGGATCCAGGGCTTTGCTTGGACATTTCCCTGAATATTCACATCTTGGGAGTATTTCCCAGTTGTTCAGGGACACAAATACCATACAGCAGCATTAAAGGCTGGGCTGTCATTTAGGGAACTGAATTACAATATTTATGGTTCCAAAATCACAATGGTTAGCATTTGAAATTAAGCAGACCAATAATCTAACATTATATTATGGCGAGGAGGTAAAATAATGATAGAATACCAAATGAACCTAACATGGAATCAGGTTTTTCATCTTCCTCAATACTGTGACCATGCATCACATTCCTGGACATTGTTCATTCACTTTGAAATGAGTATACAAGTAAACAGACTATTACGGGTTATAATAGATTAGATAGACTTAAGAGAAGAGAACATGGCTTTCAGTTTAAGTTCTTTCTGAGGTGAGGTGATTTGGGGTTTACTGACAATTTCAAGAGCTAGTATTATTGCAGAGAGAAAGCCCGCAACACTATTGTGGCTATGCATTGCCGTGAAACCTGATGGCATCGGCTGTAACTAGTGAACCATGGGTGTTACTTTGCTGAAATTCAGTGTAGCATTTTACCCAAACTGTACTGTGTGTAGAACAGTTCTCTACTAAAGACAAAGTTGCGGTGCCCCTAAACTAATCGAATTTGATAATCTAAAGACAATCTCAGTAACATCTTCCAAATGAATTCAGCGCTGCCAGACACTATAAAGTACAATAAGCCAGGAACCTATGTATCTGTCTGCACTAGGCGAAGGGGACGACAACATAAAAGGTATAACATATGGGGCCATTAGTACATAGACGGAGAGACAGTGCTGGACAGGGACTTCTGGGTAATAGAGGAAGATGGAAGAGAAAGGGGCAGCCATGTTAATGTATCAGACACTTCTCTGATAGATGAGCTTCGAGGGATTTTGATTCGATGAACGATAGACTTAGCATTTCACTAATCTGGTTAGAAGGATAGATAAAACGAATTGGTTTAAGTATGTTAGATTGGTCCTTTATGATATGAATTTAAGGACTATTGTTTACATGTGTATTGTTGAAAAACATTGCAAAGGATTTTATTAAATGTCATAAATATTTGCAAAGTGTATACATTGTGACTTTATCAAAAGAATACCTGGCTTCTAATTCCTGTAATTCTCTAAAACCCTTTACTTAACCTTTGAATGTACCCAAACTATACTTGTTAATATCTATCTATTGCCATTTTACTTGCATCGCCAAAGATATACAGTGATCAGTCAAAGATTATTAATTTTGATTTAAGTCATTATTCCAGTTAATGTCCATTTAGAATGGTTTTACACAAATGACCTGTGCAGCAAAAGTTCTTAAAGTTTGTTAACTTTCCCCTTTACCTATTGTTAGATTGATCTTGGGTCATTTTCTCTAAGAATTGTTCCGAAGATGATCAAAGAATCTGTTGGACTATTCCTGAGCAGTCTACTTCAGATGTCTAGTCACCATCAAAGAGTTTATCACACTTATTCAACCCAAGCATCTCATGGTTCCGACAGGTGTTTATTTCTATTAGACGGGAGGTCAAACTATAATTGACACTGCTGGCTGTGGCTCAGTTCTAGATATTGGTCTATTGTAATGATAGTCTTGAAGTCAGTTCACTTGTCAGAATTAATTTTGAAATCAGACAGACAGGGAACTGTTTGTTGTCTTACATTTTCTCTATATAGTTGAGCGTGAGCTGGAGTGAATTGGACTAAAACCCTGCTTCGTGCTGGAAAAAAAGCCTAAAAAGTTATTGTGAATCTGTATTGCTGTAAAAATCTATGAGCAGCAAATGGTATCTAGCAACGCTTTTGTTGTTTAATTTTAATAAACGGTTGCTTCTAACCTTTCTGCATAAAGAACAATTAGGTAGTACGAAACAATGTTATGGATGCTTTAACTCTGAGCTACTTCTTGCCTCTTCTTCTTCAGGTTGATCCAGGGGAAAGAAGGGGAAAGAAGGGGAAAGAAGGGGAAAGAAGGGGAAAGAAGGGGAAAGAAGGGGAAAGAAGGGGAATAAAGAGGGAATAAAGAGGGAATAAGGGGAAAGAACAGGAATGAAGAGGGAATAAGGGGGAAAGAAGGGGAAAGAAGGGGAAGAAGGGGAAGAAGGGGAAAGAAGTAGCCAAGGAAAGTTGTCATCAATAACCGTTTCTTGTCTCAATAAACTAGCTTCATAATGCCTTCAAAAATGTATTCAACAGTTCAGTAGAGATGAATTTTCTTCGCTTTTGGCTATTTTGGAAGCCCTATCCAATAATCAATGACGATACTCATGGAGATACAAATTCATTATCTATTCTGAAAGTAAACATCCTGCAAAATGCAAAAATACGTTCTTAATCATTTATCTGTCAAAAACAATGAATATATCAAAATAAGTTCCTTTTTTTGGGGTTGCAAACGTTATATTCAATATTTTAACTCCTTAGATTACTGTACATTTGACACCACAGAACATGGTTTACTTGTTAAAAAATCTAACTTCCACTGATAAAACAATTTCACATGCTGTCCTAAACATAGATACAAAAAACACATAATTGTGTCTTGTTCATTCTATCACATCTGTTTTGCTTCAAAAGTTGATATTACCAGTATTCCAACTTCAATATTGCAGGCCCAGCTAGGTCTTGAATACGGTTATTATCCCCCATGTAGGTAACAAGGCATAAACAAGGTAGGCAGTTACCCTCATCTGGCGTTATTCATGCCTCTACTAAATGCTGCATACACTTACAAGGCATCAAAGGATTACCATAACAATCCAGCTGATGATGTCCTGGTCTGACTAGATTGAAGTATGTAGATCCCATGCACTGCCAGTCAAGAAGGAGATGTGTGGTCAATGTTCAAATTTTATGTCATTAATTTCTCATTTTATCCTCCAATTAACTTAACTTTACAAACAAAATAACACTATCGGACACAGGTCCAAAAATAGTCAAAGCTAGATCTCAACAGAAACAATAGTGGCAAATGATTGATTATTTCCTGATTTCCAGTGAATTGGCCATTAAAAATGAAAAAAACTCTTTTAATAGCAGATAATATGTTTCATTATAAGGTGTGGAGTTTTGGGCTGGTTTCAAAAGTCGCTTTCAATCTCAACACAAACCCCAGTTAATCACAACTCAAGTAGTAACTGATCTTCTAGCAGGATTTGAACCTAGACTTCTCAATCCAAACAGAATGCGTTAATCTGACCCTTATTCTTAAAATCAACCCAATCATATCAAGTGTATTAAATTCAAGTATTGTTGCCACAGAGATCAAAGGTGTCACCTATGGGCTTGTGAATTAGATGCAATGTTTATTGCAAAACAAATTTCTTGAATAACGCTTGCAAGATGTAAAAGACAACAACACACACTAGCGTGAAGAAAGTGAAACTGGATGCAGATGTCCCTTGAATGAAATGAAATGAATGAAACTTTTTACCAAGATTCAGACCTAGACCTCCCCAAAACAGAATGCTTCACCAGCCCCTTATTCTTAAAAACAATCCAATCGAATCAAATGATATTGAAATATCACTACAATGTAAGACAAGACAAAGATACAAATAGCTTAAAGAAACTGTATGGTAGATCTAGGAGCCTTGAATGAATCCATAAGGAAAGCTCAGATGTGAGTGCTAAGAAAGCTTGAATGAATCCATAAGGAAAGCTCAGATGTGAGTGCTAAGAAAGCTTGAATGAATCCATAAGGAAAGCTCAGATGTGAGTGCTAAGAAAGCTTGAATGAATCCATAAGGAAAGCTCAGATGTGAGTGCTAAGAAAGCTTGAATGAATCCATAAGGAAAGCTCAGATGTGAGTGCTAAGAAAGCTTGCATGAATCCATAAGGAAAGCTCAGATGTGAGTGCTAAGAAAGCTTGAATGAATCCATAAGGAAAGCTCAGATGTGAGTGCTAAGAAAGCTTATTGCTGGTTCCCTTTCATGTTCCCGTGAAGCCCACTAAAGCTCCTCCACGTCCCCGGAGCAATACTTCCTGTCGGGATCATCCTTCGGGCTCACTTCAAAGAGAGGCTCCAAAGGTCACCTTGATTTATCTTCCTTCTCTTCATCTTTTTGTGCAACACGAGAAGGAATTATAATTCAATAAAGTGTACTGTCTTGAGAGATGTTTGCTTGTAAGTAAGGATCACATTTCTGTGGTGAATATTGACCAGACTGCTTGCTTGAAGATATGAGGGTATTGAAAAATGGGAATTGAACACAGGGTTTCCGAAGAACTCTTTATGTTAATTGTTCGGATCTTTGTTAAGGATAGATAAATTGAATTTTGATAACATTTTATAGTTTCTCTCGATATTGACCAAATTGCTTTCTGAAAGATGTGAAGGTGACAGAAAAAAAGAAGAAAGAGAATATTAGGTTCTTTTGTGGAAAAGTATCAATCTTCTCTTTTTTATCCTTGCAAAGGAAGGATACAATTGAATTCGATTACAATTTACATTTCTATTGATATTGATAAGAATACATATCTATTGAAAATAAATGGTTCCTTTGACTCTATTTGAATAAATGTTCACCAAGGACACATACCTTTCAAGTTTAATAAAATATGTAGCTCTTTTTCACAGTTCAAAAAGATTACTTTCTTACAATCTTGAGGAAATTTGAACAAAGGAACAAAACAACAAATATGTTCTTTGTGATGATCATTCTCTTGCTATCATTGTATATATCTTCGCTCCAAGGACACAAACAAAACTGGATGTCTGTTATTGAATTCTGTATTGACAGTGGCCCAGATCTCTACCATCAAGAGTTTTGGTTATTAGAACATAGGGAAAACAAATATGTTCAACCCATAGCAAACAACCATAATAATAGATCAAAACATCTTATCATCAAAGGAAAATAAATTAAATGATTATCATATTGAATTCTCACCAGTCTGCTTTGTAAGGATATATATATATATATATAAGTAGAAAACAGGTTCTTATAAAAAGATTGAATTCAGTCAATTATACTTTATCAATATCCTATCATTATCCTTACAGGGGTATCTACTATTCTTAAGGTAATTGTATGCTGGATGGATTCAATATAGTTGAGATGAAAGAGTTTGTGAACAAAACGGTAAATGAATGACAAGATGAATGCTTGTAATGGTTCTTTGTAAAGCATAATGGTTTCAAACAAATAGAGTGTAACGAAATTGATATGGATGAAAAAGGTGATAACATATAGTCTTCATAAACATTCATTAACCAAGCAATTATTCATGTTAGCAAACAAAAAGATGTTGAATGTCATTATAATTTGTTTCCATATTACGGGTGATGTACAAACAATTTTGTAGTCAAGGAAATTCAGTCTCTCATTGGTTTGAATATCAAAAACATAGTTAGCCTTCCTCATGCAAAGATCTGGATTTTTTATTTGTCCATTTGACAAAATGATGAGCAAGCACTTTCTTTAGTTGAGATATTTTACTTACTTTGAATATGAAACATATTTATCCCGTCTAATGTAATGATCTTTATCTTTGATTGCTCCATTTGACAAACAAACTACAAATTCATACAAAACACCTTTCTTCATTCTCTCATTCCTTTGATCTTAATAAACATATTTATCTTACCAAATGTAAGAATTTCTTTGAAATGAAAGATCTTTGATTTGATACCCCGATACTATAGGACTGTCCCTTTCACACAACCTGGTATAACTGTGACTGATTATGTGATTTGGCTTGCAGAGAGACTTAACCACATCAAAAAGCATAAGACAATCTTTTTCTACAAAAACTCCAAAAACATTTTGTTTTATTCTTATTTAACATTACAAATGTAAGAATTTCTTTGAGATGAAAGAATCTTGATCTATGATTGATCCATAGACCCTTTATATTTTACACAACTTGGTATAATCATGACTCTTTATTTGATATAACTGCAGAGGCAAATCAACAAGCAACAGGACAATGATTTGCTACAGAAACTTCCCAGACTTTTTCTTAAAGGCTGTTTCAAGTTGCAAAGTTGCTGAAACTAAGTTAACCCTGTTTGATACCTTCAAGCGAGGAACATCATGGCTCAGTCAGGTTATCGACAGACACTTCCTCCATATACTTCATTCCCTATGAACAACACTCCTGATTGTAAAACACAACTGTCTCATGAATATTTCATCAACTCGTAAACTTTCTAAAACTGAAAGTTAAAGATGCCATAACACAATAAAGAAGTCTTGAATTTTACACCATTGTTCACATTTTTAAATCATAGAGGACATTCAACTTCCTATCATATAATACCAATAATTTTATATAAGTAGATTATTTGTTAGAAGACATAGAAAACTGTGTTGCACAAGAGATGATTTGTGTGATAACCAGCTATATCCCCATGGGGAAATGGCTTTTAGTGTTAATATGCACAAAATCTTCAATGGTAACTGATGCCATTGTGAACTTTCATTACCTATATACAACAATGATATAATAGGTAAACAGTTTTACCCTGGTAGATACCAGGCATTGGGAAAGACATCTTACACAATGGGCCATTTTCATGGTTTTTGTAATTTTCTGAATTTCAAATGGGCCATTGCCCATTATATCAATTGTAAACTTCAAAATTTTAATGGGCCATTTTTTCATCCAATGTGCAAAATGGCCCATGGCCCCTGCCTTTCCCAATCACTGAGATACTATGGTAGAATTATTATCACTGAAGTTTCTGCAAGTGTGAGTGATAATGACATATCAATAGGTCACAAAAATATTTGAGCAGCATCACTAACTCATGATGGGTGCATGAAGGAGTCATCAACATTTCTCAACGAGTTTACTGTCAAACATATTTCACTGTAACATAACTCAGCCTCAAAGTGATTGAACTTTCTCTCATTTTAAATAAAAAATTCACAGGAGATGGATACATTCAAATCCCTATTGAAAACAAACGTGTTTAAAGACTGCTATTTTTAAGACTATCTCATCCCAGGACAGTTCATTGCTTAGGAGCGCTTTTGAGCAGTTTATCCCTCTGGAAAAAAAGACACTGGAAATAAGTGCCATATAAGTTATAAATAATATATGTACATATCATTATCATCATGTCACAAGATCTTTCCCTGTTACCTTCCCTCTAAGTATAAAACTCAAGGACTAAATATTCATATTACCAGCTTTCATTCTGAATCTAATATCACGTGACAAAACAAGTTACAAGTTTACTCTAGTAAACTTCCAACACTACCAGTTGATGTGGAGACTAATTCAACTGCAATTCAAATTGCACTTCAACTCTGCGTAAACGTTCATTAGACGTTCTAGTCTCGCTGGCCATCAAGAAGCGAGCCTTTATTGATCTCCTTGGAATTATCTCCCCCACTTCTCATCGCATGGCCGAGAAGATTGTCTTCTCTGATTGTTCATTACCATATTGCGAAGCATCAGAAGTCCTTCTTGAGGAGACCCCGTCTGGACTGTCTCTAAGTCTTTTTACTTTTGGTGTTCATTTTCAGTGATTCATTCAAACCGCTGGACTAAATTCATTCTTTAAGTTTTGATGATGCTTCTGACAACTCTGTCTAATAGTGTCTATGCTGACTTCCAGTCCACAAACTTGTTGCTTCCCTCATCGCCCATTATAATATCACTTAGCATTAGAACCGCTGCTGGTAGAGACCATGCCCTAACAGTTTTTCAATCTTCTTATTTGTTCATACCTTCATTGTCAATAACCTTATTGCTAAACATTGGAACTCCTACTTAAAAAGATCTTGCCTGATATCTTTTATGCTCCAAACTTGATTGTCCATAACCATATTGCCAAGCATTTGAGTTCTTGAAGACATTTCTAGGACTGTATTTCAGTCTCTTACCTTGTTCATTCTTGAGAGACCATTACCATATTGCAAA
Organism: Steromphala cineraria; assembly: GCA_916613615.1. Classification (NCBI taxonomy): domain Eukaryota; kingdom Metazoa; phylum Mollusca; class Gastropoda; order Trochida; family Trochidae; genus Steromphala; species Steromphala cineraria. The sequence continues at coordinate 79,333,153 of OU744722.1, forward strand.
GCATTGGAACTCTTGCCTTAAGAATTTCTTGGACTGTTTTTCAGTTGTCTATCTTGTTCATTCTTGAGTGTCCATTATGATATCATAACATTGGAACTCATGCTTGAAAAGATCTTGCTTGATCCATATCTTTTAATCTTCTAACTTCATTCCTTGATTGTCAACTGCAAAGCATTGGAACTCTTGCCTGGAACATTCTTGGCCTGTCTTTCAGTCGCCTAACTAAATCTTTCCAAAATTGTCCATTACTGCATCAATGAGAATTGAGACTAAAGAGATATCTTGGACTGTCTTTCAGTTGCCCTTACTTACTGTCTCTGATCGTCCATTACCATATGACATTTAAGCATCGGAACCACTGCTTTACAAGACTTAACCTACACTGTTTTTGAGTAACCTGAAGGATTACGATTGAAACTCACTTCAGCACCATCTCCATATCACTCAGTGTTAGAAGTCATCCTTGAAGAGACCTTGTTCTACTGTCTTTCTTGGTTCCATGACTGTCCTTTACAATAAACATTAACATGAAAGTGCTTCTTGTTTAATCCATCATGGAGTGGCTTTAAGTTTCAATGAAACCGTTTCAAAAGACAAAGCATGATATTTTGCACTTGTGGTGCAACATTTACACTGTTGTAGCATCTAGAATACTTTGTTTCCTCTGCTTCTAAAGACTCTACCTAAACAATCACGTCATTGTTGGTCCTATGTTTTGAGCATATCACTAAGCAATAAAACTGCTTTCAAACATCATTTTTATTATTGCTGTATCATTCATATTTATGGGCAAAATGTACAAGAATGTCTAACATCTTCCACATAACTCCTGTCTAAAGGCCAGATAAGCTAAAAATTACTCAAATGAAAAAATGAAATATACTCAATGCATATTTTACATTTGAATAAGCACAGCCACTTTTTCTTTGTCTGTAGCTCTGCACATGTTTGACAAACAAGCCTTCATATGTTGTGAGACTTCAAAAGAAAAATATCTCTTTCTCTGTCAAATATTTGTAAAACATCTCTGGCATAAAGACATGAATTCTCTATTTCATTATAGTTTTGACAGATCAAGCAACACTGGAGCCTTCAAATGAAAGATCTCATTGATTTTAACGACTTCAAAAGATAAGATAACTGTTTTCTTCAAAATATCCTTTATGTACTGAGGCCTCATTCATTACAATAACAAGTTTTGAAACATTGGATGTTGAAAAAACATACACTGACTGTAAAGGAGTCTTTGCATTTGCTGTTAAATCAATCTTTTATATTTCAGACGAATCAATTTTTTTCAAGACAAAAAAAGCTCATATACATTTGAAAAGAAACATCACATATACAGTAGAACAGGGATATAGCAAACTCGGATAAAGCGAACAATTGGATACAGCGAAAAAAATTTTAAGTCCCGTTGATAGCTTTGTGCATGGCAGCCAAGCATTAGTATTGAACACTGGATATAGCGAACTCAATTCTTTGGTCCCTTGGAGTTCGTTATATCCATTTTCTACTGCAGCTTATGTGACTCAAACGCAGGGATTGGGATAGGTAGGGGCTATTTGCAATTTCACACATTGGATGAAAAATGGCCCATTGAAGTTTTGAAGTTGACTATTGATATTTAGAGCAATGGTGCATTTGAAATTGAGAAAATCACACAAAAAACTGAAATGGTCAACTGTCGAAAATGTCTTTCCAAAACCCTTCTAAGGTAAAGATTTTTTTTATGATATAGACATACCAAAGAAATTTTAATGAATTGAACCAAAATACAATTTGAGGACCAAAGTCTACAGCCAAAGTTCAGAAGCACCGTACACCGAGAGAGTAATTCAACTCTGGGGGTGTATTTGACAGGAGGAAAGAAGCAGCCCACAGTTTGACAGATTGAAGCCACCGGTCGTTCAATCTTCCTACAATTGGCTGCCTCCTAGGGGATTCTGCCTAATGATTTTCAATTTAGATTTAGTGTAAAAAGGGGAGAAAATATCTTTATATGTTAACAAGAGGTTTGCCACCAATTTACATAGTGAATTCTCAATGAACATTTGTACAAGAAGTCATACAGCTTAAAGGATTTCAAAACCCCATTTTAAGTCAATTAACTTCATAAGTATGGTGTGTTTTACCGGTAAACACAAGCCACCATGATTTTACGTCAAATTTGCAATCCTGCGCTAACATTTGTAAACCGTCCGGCAAATCCGACTTGCCGATATGCAAAAAGATCGGCAGCTCTCGGTATTTTCCGTAATGTGACGTAATAGTAGCCCGTCAATCTCGGCCGGGCATGACGCACTGCAGTGCAAAGCCTCGGAAGGCCGATGTCAAAGCTGTTTTAAAACAAACACGCTTTTGATTGATACTATTGTTGAGATTTATTACATACATACTCACAACATATCTCAAAGACATTAACCTTATTGTTGACTAAGTTTAATAATTATAGCTAAATATAAATGTGTGTTTGATCGTCGTCAATTCATTCCTGCCGTCGATAGACTATTTTCTGTGTTGATTTTTTATGATAATGATTTGATATTTCCAAAAACAAAAAATCGGGAATTCCAACTGGCTATCAATTTTTTTTTTCTTTGAGGTTCATATCATTATAAATTCGTACTCCAGTCTATTTAAAGAACTGGATATTTAAGATCAGCTGAATATCACCTTAAATAGATAAGGAAACAATAACCTTGATGTCTTTTTGATAAAATTGAACGTCTTGCAGTAACTTGGAATATGAGTATATACACTTATTTCCAGACAGTTTGTTGTAATCATTTCATAGTTAAAACGATTCCAAATTTTAGAAATATATGTCACATATCAGCAATAATATTTTTCGAAATAATTGAAACATCCCGAGGACTGTTTTAAGATTGTGCATATCTATGTTACCGTAATTATTTTAAACAATATCTAACTAAGTGATATGCTAGATGATTGCAGATTGCATATAATAATTGAAATGATTTTGTGTGATTATATTTTTCAATATTTGAGAATGAATCAGTATTTGTAAGCAGTAATGAAATTATCAACAAATATACATGCATAAAACAGTAATTAGGTATGGCAGGGGCCATGGATGATTTGCACACTGGATGAAAGAAAATTAAACAATTGGGCCAAGAAATTTACTATTGAAATAATGTCATTTGCCCAAATACAGAAAATTGTGAAAACATACAAAATAGCCCTTTGTCAATGATTTCTTTCCAAATTACCCTAAAAAGTTCAATAAATCGTTTTAGTTTATGTGGCAAATATTTACAATAATTATAATTAAAATCATAATATTTAAAAACTACTGGCTGGGGACCAGTTATCGCCGGGGACCAGTTTATCGCCACTACTTCGTTTTTGCACATGCGCATATCTGATCACGTCATTTTTAGTGTGAAAAGATCGGCAATATCACCGGAAACTTGGATATCGGAAAAAAATTCCATGGTGTGTTAACTATAAAAATATGATATGATTAATCATAAGAAAATATTCACAAAATTTAAATAGGGTCGGGGGGATGTCATGTATGTCAAAATAGTGTTATTTTTATTTTTTAAATCAACGTTCATTTATGAAGTGTATACAATACTTCTATAATGAAAAAAGAAATAATTTCATTTAAAAAAAATATATTGCATTAGATGAAAATCAATAAATCATGAAGTGGCGATAAACTGGTCCTGTTAGTTGTTTGGAAAGCACAAGATAGACACTCGAACTTTCGCTTCTCAGAGTTACTGAAATACACGATAGACAACTGTAAACAAGCAAAAAAGAAAGGCAAATAGCTAATCAATCATCAATATGAGTAATGTTTGATATGGTTGAAAAGCAATTAATTAAAATGTTATAAACCTCGAAAAAACGGCGATAACTGGTCCCCAGCCAGTAGTCTTAAAAGATTAAACCAATAGCATTGTTCACATTGTAATTTATTGTATTGATACTTTTGAGATATTGCAGGTGTAATTGAATCTGATTACAAGTAAATCTTATATTAGAAAGAAAAAAATCAACCAACCTAGTCAATCAGCTCTGGGAACATGTAAAGTAGTAAACAAAAGAGCCGTTTAGAGTTATCGTTCTTGATACTGGCGACGTGATAGAAATCCACATCAAAAGGAACAAATGTTGTTCTAACTCTATATTGCTTGATTATCATGACATACAAAGTTGTTTTGACGCCTTGTTTGTAAGTTTATCTTGAAGATGTTGCACGTTTTATCATTTTAAGTTTTAAAAAATTGACAGGTTTTTACATTTTCGTTGAAAAAAATTGTGCTGTCAACGACACAACGGCGTGACGACCGGCCGCGCGGCCGATTCAAATATTTATATACTTTGTCTAGGTGTCTTTATATGTGTCATTTGAAAACTTCGCCACCTGACATAAGCTCAAAAATCAATTATCAAAAGTTCTTTAAAAACTAGTTAATGCTGATAACACTTGCCGTGTGTTCGTTGAAGTCTAGTAATATTCCGATTTCGCTCTTTGAGCATAGTGCTAAAATATTAGATTTAGATGATAAAAACCTATCCAATAGAATATGATCTCCAATCGAATATGACCCTTACCTATTAGTGAATAGGTCTGTGTTGATATATTTGTATCATCATCGTTTGTTAGGTCAAACGACGTCTTTGTAAACTCACGCCGAATAACTTCCCCTTCGCTCGTATGTAAACAACTACACGCCTCTGGATTCGTCAGGCTACTATTACGTCACTGGTTCTTGTGCTCATTAAAGTTCGGGATTCTTCGGTTCTCGCTCGGGAAAAGTGATGCAGCAAGTTTGACGAAAGGGAAAAAAATGTTAGCTGGGCGATGTTGCAGGTTGAGTTGTTTGATCAAAACAATATGTTTTAACTTCAAATATTTCGGAATGGGGTTTTAAAATCCTTTAATAAACTTCTTCATCCTTTGACTCTCAACCAGAACTGAACATGTCATGCTACATGAAAATAATAAACAGATAACAACAAAACAGAAACGTTGTGAAAAGTATGTTTACCATTAATCAGCTGCTTTCATTAAAGAGGTAATGACAAAACTAATAAATTTGGTTATCGGCCGACCTTTAATTGTTTCTGAGAAAAGTGGACAGAGAAACTTGTGTATGCACAAATTGAGGGATGGAGCTCAAACCAATACCCCCTCTCCAATTCATTGCTCGGAATAATAAAAGATTTGATCGATGAAGATGTGTACCGTCCATATTGCTTGGCATCAAACATGTTTCATAGTAAATGGTGGTCAAGCTCACATGGCCAATTTAGTTGGTCATATCAGAACTTAATGAACATATGGACCTAAACAACAGATCGTTGGACATCAAACATTGTCCAATGAACGTTCATGACCACGGACATTGTACACTGTGATGTTACTGCAATGGTCAGTGCATGTTTATCAAGTTGATTTGTCTTGAGTGACTGAATAGTGTGATCATACCACATTTTAATGAATGTGAGTACATTCCATTACAGATTGTTTGACATAGAACATTGGCTGTGTTGATAGTCTCTATTTCCAGTGGTCAGTTTTTGTCTGGCTTAATTAGATCACAGTTACCATTATGATTAGGTGAATATGGTTTGGACATCAGGCTTTTGTCTGTGGCAGTCCAGCTTCAATGGTCAAAATTTGTTGATCAAAGACATTTATTATCTGATGACTTGATAACGTTTTTTCAACAATACTTTGTTGGACATTGTACTGGGTCTATTGTATATTGAAGTCTAGCTTCAATGGTCAAGAATTGGCTGACTGATCATACAAGATCTTCATAAAGATCTATATGAACCTCCCACAATATATTGCTGGACATTGGTAAGTCTATTGTCTATTGATATCTGGCTCCAGTACTAGTGGCCAGTGCTTGGCTGGGTGAGTTATATGCTTAGATCAAGGCTTGGTTGACCTGTTTCTCTCTACTCCAATGCCAAACTTTGATCACATATTGACCAGATCTGTACTAGAGTATGCTCCTATTAGCAAATTCAATAGTCAACCAAGACTGAGAACACTGGACACTTGGAATCTCACTGGTTCTGAACAAGGGTCATATGGTCCTCAGGAAAATATTTGTGTGAAGACTTCTTGTTGAAGGGCTTTGTTCTCTTAACATTCTTTAAGGGTATAGGGATGTCAAGAAAAGCCAACCAGCTGCATGAAATGATTTTAATTCATACTTTACAGTATGGTCCTTGAATATTTCTGTGTAATCTGTAGCCAAATCCTAGCAGTCTCCCTTTGTAAACTATAATCTTTTTAAATTCTTTAATTTATTCATTGATTTCAAAAGCTGTTTTTTAATTCCTTCAATATACAAATTCCAATTACTTTTATTAAATGCTTCCAAAGGCCATAAAAATATGAAACCAACTTTCAAGAAAACTACCCTTTGAGTGAAGGCCTGGCAGTTTGGATTGTAGCCATTTTTTTTTATTAGCTCTGACATACTCAATGTTCGGCACTTTACAACCTCAAACCTTCAAACTGTCAGAAACCCTAATGATAAGAACCATGGATGTTGCAAGCTTACATAATTCTCCATGAAAGTTTGATAACGTTATTGATCATATAAAGCCATACTCACCATTTTGGGGGGAAAGATTTAACAAGTATTGACATTTTGGATTGAATCAACTCGATCTCAGACAGAGTTATGCACCAATAACCAAATTCACAAATGTAATATTTTGGGGAAGATTAAAGAACTTTCGACATTTTTATTGAATCAGCTTGATGTGGGTTGGACTGCAGGATGCATAAGTAACTAAATTCACAAATTTAAACAATCACTTTTAGGCTGTATGGAGTTATAGTCATGTCACGTTTCAGTGAATATTTTAATGAAACTTTAAAATTTGATTAAGATGACTTTTGGCGGTTATGTTTTGGATGTCTTTGCATTCAATCCATGAACTTTGGAATTAGTAATCAATTAGTAGCAAACACTAGATTCAGGACTTAAAGAAAGGGTTTCAAGGGATCACTGTACTTCATAATGTGCAATCTATCAACAATGATTTCAAAGCCATTGACTCTCATTCCCTTTGGATCTGCCATTTCTGTATCATTCTGAGTGGGCAAGTTACAGAAACGCAAGTTGTCTATTGAAAGAGCAATCCAGGTTTAGCTACTGGTTTAATAAAGACTATCATTGAATATTCAAGGACCAGCAGGTAAAATTATTCATAAATGTTGTTGAAATTCTGTGAAAAACACAAACTGACAATCTAATACAATGATTATGAATATCTTCCCTGTGTCAAAAAAATGAAAAAATAAAATATTCTTTATCCTTGGGGGACTCCCTTATTTAATTTATCTATCAAACAACTCATGACTCCTATGAAGTGGCAACATATAAAGCTTTCCACATCAACTAGCAGCAGGAAAGATGAGCTCGATCAGGCTTCAGGAACTACAATCAAACCAAAAATAAGTTTTGAATGTTGCAAAACCATCAGCCCTTTAAAGAACAATAATTTAAATTTTCTGCAGTCATAGCTAAATTCACAAAGCAAAAATGTCAGTTGACTGCTAGTGTAATTGGATCTAATGATGGAAGACATCTATTTTTGGAACCATTTTCAAAGACCTGTCAATTATAAGCATGTCATATTCTTTTTCAAACAAATCTTAGAATTTGAAATACAAATATTCTTGTCCTGTTGAAATACAAATATCCTTGTTCTGTTGAAATACAAATATCCTTGTCCTGTTGAAATACAAATATCTTTGTCCTGTTGAAATACAAATATCTTTGTCCTGTTGAAATACAAATTTTCTTGTCCTGTTGAAATACAAATATCCTTGTCCTGTTGAAATACAAATATCCTTGTCCTGTTGAAATACAAATATCTTTGTCCTGTTGAAATACAAATATTCTTGTCCTGTTGAAATACAAATATCCTTGTCCTGTTGAAATACAAATATGTTTGTCCTGTTGAAATACAAATATCCTTGTCCTGTTGAAATACAAATATGTTTGTCCTGTTGAAATACAAATATTCTTGTCCTGTTGAAATACAAATATCTTTGTCCTGTTGAAATACAAATATCTTTGTCCTGTTGAAATACAAATATTCTTGTCCTGTTGAAATACAATTATCCTTGTCCTGTTGAAATACAAATATCCTTGTTCTGTTGAAATACAAATATCTTTGTCCTGTTGAAATACAAATATCTTTGTCCTGTTGAAATACAAATATCCTTGTTCTGTTGAAATACAAATATCTTTGTCCTGTTGAAATACAAATATCCTTGTTCTGTAATAGCAAAGTCATAGAAAAGACTAGCAGTGCAAATAGTCTATATTATGATAAGATTCAAGATAAACATAAAACAACTTGATTATTCAGAATCCTTTACCTTTATTTGTATTCAGTTTTGAAGTTTTGTCTGCGGTCTGTATGCTAGGCCTTTGGATGAAAAGCCTCAGTTCATAATGTTTGTACAAAAAAATAATATCAATTATAAAATTTCTCTCAGAGCTTAGGAGCATGCAAGACATGAATAACATTTTATGTAAAATATCTTTTTAAATTAATGCTGAGGAATATATGGATGACAACTTCTTTGTTCATTGTATGCGACGTTTCAACACAGATTCTTGTGTCGTCCTCAAGCGAAACGTTGCATACAATGAACAAAGAAGTTGTCATCCATATATTCCTCAGCATTATTGTCATTCCAACTTCTAAAATGCCTCTCAAAGAAGTTATCTTTTTATAGGACAGACCAAATTATTCAAATAATTCTCATAGAAAACTTTCACTTATTATGGACTCCAGTGAGACTATCTATTGCTTATATGTTTTGGTTTTGTTTGAAGTTCAAAAGGTATGATAATTTCTTATCAATTACAACAAGACAACAACAACAAGAAGGTTAGTTTTTGCATTTCAACACTTGAGAAAGTATCAGGTAACAGTTACTTGTTAAGGAATAGCAGTATACATGTATTTAAACAAACTGAACCCTTACAAACTGAACCATAATTTATTTCAAGATAAATAATATGCATTTGTTAATTAACTGATCTTGGATAACTGAAGACATACATGCCGAGAGTTACAATATTTATATAGTTATTCTATCAGTTGGCATTATTGGTTAATTCTGTCATTCTTGTCACTAAGCATGATCTAGATTCCTTCTTAGATGTGGTAAACAACAGATTTACAACAGTTCATTTATGTTGTCAAGTTTGATGACATGTATTTCATTTGAAACATGCTGAATTGTCCAGAATATACAAATTCTTGATAATTTTCTCACAATTCTAACCTCAAGACAGTTATAAAATCCATATAAGCACTTGGAAAGCAATCAAAACAAATAATCCATTTACACAGTGAGGAAATCTCTACACAAATCGCTGGAGATTCATCAAAATTTTATAAGCCTCTCGTTTATTGAGAAATTTTGTTGATATAGGCAAGTTGTTTTCTGTCCAATCGATGACTGACTTGACGGTTGCTGCTGAAACAACAACTCAGCCTAATTGGGAGAGATGCCACGTAGCTCGGAAACACGGAATGACGGAAAGCAATCCAATTATCACCCACACTAAAATAACCAAGTTAATTGTTGTGTTTATAACCACTTGTTGGTCCATTAGCATTGCAAATTTCAGTCAATCAAATTTCGAGTGAGCAATTAGTAGCATTAAATCAAACAGGCTCACCCTTTATCTTCGGGCCACTGAATATCAAAGCATTTCATCAGGAATATTCTATGTATACCTGAATTATCTATTTTACTAAAGAGAACAGATTCCTGTTAATTAACCAGTCAGAACTACTTCAGCAGTTTGTACCATTGGAAAAAAGGGTCAGTTGTGCCATTTATCAAAATTGAATTTTTTTGTTACAAACAACAATTTATTGACCACTAGGTTTTACTTCTAAGAGACAAGTTCTCCAATAGCAAACAAGGTATCCTCTAAGCTTTGGACATTGACTGTTTGTTTTCCTTTTTGTTTATGTTCAAAAGGTCAGTGGCAATCTCTCAGTGCTAACACACACCTTGACCTATAGGAGTAGTTTGAGAGTGGATAACACTGAGATGCACAAATGAAGCACAGCATTGTTCCCTTATCTTAATGGACCTGACACTGTGGCAAGGTTCTCTGAAGACAGAAGATGTTAAACCTGTTTGCTTATTCTGGAAGAGTGAGTGAGTGAGTGAGTAAGTGCTTAACGCCGCTTGGGCAATATTTCAGCCATTAGCGGCAGGGTATTCTGAAAGAAGCAAATCATATGTGTTATGTGAATTTCTCCCAAATCTCATAATTTTTTCCAAGTTGTTCCTGTGGCTTGTGAGTCCAAGTTCAAGTTAGCATTTCTCAGCCACCATTCATTTACAAAGATAAATATGATAGACATATCTACACTCCTCCTGAATACTTGCTCTACATCCTATAGTATCAAGATGTGCACGGCTCATTCCTGGAGGTACCCAGAGACCTGCTCTTCAGCCTGATAGTTCCTCACCTACCCAGAAGAGATGGTTCCTTCATTCCAACACTCCTCCCTCAATCCCTGAAAATATATCCCTGCTCACTTATCTCAGAGTACCTGTTAAACTCATTGCACCCTTCCCACCTTCCTATCTCAATACCTACCTAGAATTTGGTAACCTTGTTGTTTTTGTAATTATCACTGTCTTGTGCAATGTATTTCCTCATTGCATGAAGCATTAGTTGCTTGTGAAAGATGCAGAAATATATATATGATGTATGTAATGTTTTTGTCGTAACATTTTAAGGAAAGTCAAAGCATAAAAATTCCATAAAGTTCCCAGTGAATATAATAAATTGAATATCCAGCATTAATTTAGTAAATTATACATTTCTCAATTACACCAGTACCTTATGATTCCTTAGTGTTTAACAACTAACATTGGTTGTTTCATATTTACAATATTGTTTGACAAGGCCTCACATTCTTCATCACTTCTATGACTTCAAATCACCAATTTCTTAATTGAAACCCTTCCATGTGACAAAAACTCATGACCAAAGTCTGAAATAAGATAGGATAAGATAACGCTTTATAGCCCATAGGCAATTTTGTGTACATCAAAAGTTAAGAACATTTAAGAAAATTACTCTGAATTATTCCCCTTAACCTCCACCCCTCCTCAACCTCTCCCCCCTCCCCTCCAGATTTCCTCAACTTCCCCCCAGATCCCTGCTCTACCCCTCCTCTCATGTTCAATCTCTCATCACCCATCAGAGTACCATTACCCGACACACCTTGCTGCCAGTAACTCTATCGACAATGCCTTCCATAAATCACAGGAATAATACGGCCATATAATCAAGTTGGCACTCCGCAGTGGGACCGGAGCAAGTCTTGACATAACAATATGTCAGCTCTCCCGTACCTTTGGAACGCGGTGGTCTTGAAAACAGAGTTGTTGGTCTCCCCCGAGAGTTGTGGAGAGATGATACATATGATGAGAGGAGAGTGAGAGCTGTACGAGGAATCTCTTTAAGTCTGTTAACCACCGGCAGAGTGTGAACTGATGGAATCATCATATCTGTTTTATATCTGCATGCTTGCTCATGCACCGGACTGCTCTTCTCTCATATGCTGGTAAGGATATCTCGGCTTTTTGTCTTTGAGTAATATTTTGTACTTTTAATCTTTGATCAGAAATATTACTTTTACATTTCAGGTGAAATATTTAACTTGATCAAGTGATAAGTGTTAATTTGTTTGTTTGATTTAAGCTTTTTTGATGTAAAAATATGACATTCAGTTTAGTCTGTTCAATAGAAATTTTTACACTTAATCAAGTTGGTGAGTGAAATATATTTGTTAGAATTCTATCATTTATTTGATTTGTTTTAAACTACTCAAATTAACTATTTTGCTTATATGTTCATAGATCTGCAATATGTTTTTGACTTCATTATCATTATCACTATCAACCATTCTTGATTTAAAAATCATTTACTTAATCTGTTTTAAATGTTTCCAATTTACTCTCTTGCTTATATGGCCATAAATCTGCAAAACAAATTTGACTTCATTATCATTATCATTATTATCCATTCTTAATTTAAAAATATCACACAGCTAGTAGGATGCAAGTTTTACATTTATGAAGTTAGTGAGAGAAATGAATTTTAAAGTGATTACAATTTAAAGACAATAGAATCTGTATTTACCAATTGATTCAATTTCTGTTGAATGAATGTATCATATATTATATATCAAATTTGACAATTTTCCAAAAAAGAACAAATTTGCATTCAGAATTTAATCCCAAACACTGTTTAACACCATTTAAGTTCAACAGACATATTACCATTTTGAAGTCATTTTCTGTGTCACAAAATTTTACTTTTTAAAAAATAATCTAAATCACCCTTTTCGAAAAGTCTTTGAGGAAGGTTTGGTATTCATCAGTTATATTGAGTTTAGCTTTCACTTGAACCATCTGGTACCAGCAAATGCTAAAAAGACCATAAATAATCAAGGTTTCAATAAATGAGTGTTTGACATGCATATTGTAAGGTGATGAATGCTGTACCAAGAGCAACCACTTACAAACTGCATGTAAATGAGTCATATTTCATTAAATATGAATTGAGACAATAAATGCAAGCTATGCAGACACATTTAGCTGAACTATCAATTTCAGATGAATACTGCATTTGTAATTAACAGGAGTAATTTGTGTTGGAATGATTTACAAGATTGATCATCGGCAATACAAAAAAAATCCTAAAATTTCAAAACCAAAGTTATTTTATAAAAAAAATTTAAATTAATGAAATAGTTAGTCTTCCTTCATCATACAAGGACAACACTTTGAATTAGAACATTGCAAAATACAACGCAATCCTTAGGCGTTTACTAAAGTTTCAAGCTTTGGCAGCAGGCCTTGACTAACAGCAAATCTTGATTTAGGACGACACAGAAACCTATCTCTTTGTACACGGGTATGTAATCCAAGAACTATACACAACCATTCTGTTCCAGTTGAAAAGACACCTTCAGTTGTCCTTATGTGATGTAATTGAGCCAATTTAGTGCATAAATCATTCCTAAAGCTATCAGATACATGCTGATCGAGTTTCTGAAATCAGAATTCAGAGCCAATTATCAAAAATAACCAAAATTCATTGAGGACCTGGCTAAGTGACAACAAAAGATATTTTGCAACTCACATTTGACTTTGTGTATTTATTGTGAATTAATTGTTAAAGGTGACAAATTAAATTAAATTTATATATCCTGTAATCATAATTTGATAAATTTGAAAATCCTTATGTATTTTTTGGGTTTTTTTATTTTTGTTTAGGACATGTCTAAGTCTATTTTGACTCTCTTGTTCAATTTATCAATAGGTATACATTTTTTTTAGGGGTGGTCTGATGAAGGGAATAAAAGAAAGTAATTATCCTTTGTTCAGACGAATATATGTATGTAAGATCCTACAAGAGCTGCTTTAAATGTTGATATATGTCTTTTCCTCCTGAGAAAGTTCAATGAGTCCTACAAGATTAAAGCACTTACAGTCTGAACCTATCATGGTCCTTAATGTAGAAAGTATTTTAAGTGCAGACCGCTTACAGGGACATAATGATTGAAAACAGTTTTTGTGACACATATTTATAAGGATATTCATGTCTGAATGAATGTAGAAATATATTTTTAACTTTAATAATAAATTCATGAATCATCTTATGATCACTTAATCATCTTCTGATGTAAAGCCATTACTGAATGCTTTTGTCCCAATCTAAACCCCTTGAATGATATTCTATTTAGCATAGAAATTACTTGAATAATTTCTAATACATATCCTCAAATGCTAAAAACAAGCTTATTCATAAATATCATAAAGTTTGAAATATTTTCAAAGAAACCAACTTTCAAATTTGAAAGTTTTGAAAATATCTTCCATTCAAATTTACAACTTCTTGAAAGAAGTTCTAACTTCTAACTTCTAAGTACTGATAATTTTTTCTAAAAAGTTGTATGGTTTTATTTATAAAATGATACCTTTTTTAAAAAAAGAAAAAAAAAGAAACTTTAAACATTGGCAAAATAAAGTGGACACTCAGAACTACTTTCAAACCTTGCCATTATTTTAAATGAACATGACATTGGATCTACCTGCAATATCCACATATAATCATCCATAAACATTAAACCACTCTCATCCCGCCCAGACAAACTTTCTGATTTTCAATACACTAATCTAATCCCGATTGGGAGTTTGGTAGGCACAAGAGGGACATGTCTGAGAGAATGAATCCCGTCTACCCTCCGTAGCCCTGTCTCTCCTCTCGGATAAACCCAAAACCCGAGCGTGATTTCTTCTTAAGGAAGTGCTTGAAAACAGCCCATTACGTTACCGCTTTCCCATTTCCTTCGTCAATGTTCGGAAAGTAATCAATATATTTGCCCATACTGAAAGTTCTTACGACCACAGAATTATTAAAGAAGTAATCTACACCTGAAATCAAATATTGCTTAATTCTCAGAGAATTTCTTTACTTTTAAATTGATTAGTCGATCAGAGGCACGGATGAAAGGATAATCCATATGCTTTAACTATTAATAAATATGTATTGATCGCTAGTAAAGGAAGGGGGTCTGGAAATATGTGTATTACAAAACAGCATGTTTAATCACCGATCCATAAAACATCAATTAACATAAACGTCAAAGATGTTTTATCTGTTTTTAAACCGTCGATAATTTTGTTTTCATTGAACCATTTGCTTAAAGGTATTTATAAAATCATTAACTGGATCAAATTTACTTTTGCATCAATAAGTTTTACCAAAAGTACAGTTTAGTCAGTACAACAAATTTGAGAATTTTTCCAGCAAAAGTTACAATTAAAACCATGCACGAATAACGCAAGTTATTATAATTTTTTACTCATTTTTCCCCCTGGTTTTGATTGATTGAGTTGGAACAAACTAGTGTTTCACTTGAGCCAGTTTCATTTGACATTACAAAGATATTTAAAAAAAAAAATTAATGGTACATCAATTCTTGATATAAAGTCATGTGTAACAGTTTGTGTTAATTGATAAATTATTGTTTTACATATTTTAGTCTGTTCATTATTAAAATAATTAAATTGTGTTCCTTTACAATATAATTATTTTCAAACTGTCATATGGAATGCATCAGTCTCATCCCCTTAATAAGATGAAAGTTTTTGTACCAAACCTATAATGGATTTGAAGAAGAATGCAATGTTTAGTTTTGTCTACCACAAGCACTTGAGGTGCTTGAAGCCCATCACAAAACATGAATGTAGGGAGAATAAAGGACATGTTGAACAGAGTACATGGAACATGCTAATATTGCACCTGATCAACCGCAGCTGAGTGGAACAAACTGTCTCACAGTCTGGGGGTTAACCCTCTAGGTGTCAGATTAAACCTTTTACTTGTGAGCCCCAGTGAGTTATAGTTGAACACCATTGGTCCATTTGTGTAGAGCACAATGGTGCAAAGTTAGCATGCTGGCCTCTCAAGCTTTTTACTTGTGAGCCATAGGTGTATTAGTAACCCCTTTACTAGTTGGTGAGTAAGTTATTGTTAAACACCATTGGTCCATGTCCTAGAGCAAAGTGGTGTATTTAGCATGCTGGCCTCTCAAGCCTGAGGCCTGGGTTCCAACCCCTTTGCAGACACTAAAAGAATGTTACCTTGGTCTCATACTTGACAGGGCACTTCATCCACATTGCACTCAGTCAACTAGTAACTGAGAACCCTACATGGTCATAATCAGCTTTAATTAGCAGCTGTGAAAGCATATGCTCTAGAGTATAATTCTGAAGGAAGCATATAAATATCCACATTTTGATTATATTTCAATCTTTGTGTGGGGACATTTTAATAACAAAATATATGGGTATAGACAACATTTAGCTGAAGGTTTATTAAGAAAGCAAGGTTGAACTTAACGCCTATATTACTGTGGTTACATCAGTGAGTTACAAGGGCCTAATAGTGCTTCAACTTTATCAATGAGTAGTCATTCTTGTCAGAATTGGATTGGCACTTACTTATTGAGTAGTAAATACAGTGGCAATTTACAGCAATTGAAATTGTTAACAAGGGGAATAATCAAATATTGTCAATTGGTTGGTAATTGTGAGACCCAAAGGTGCAAGGCTGTACAGTAATCAGTATATATAAAGGAAACACTTCATTTGGACAATCTGCTCAAGATGAATGAGACATACACGATACATGGACCATGCTCTACCAAACTTCAGCTGATAAAAATTTTAGCTGCCAATATATATACTAAAGTAGATGTTTTATTTAGTTTGACCAGATCCTGATGATTTTCATCTAATTTTCTTACATGATTACATGGTTAATCTGGGACACCAAAGAACTAGAAACATGCTTATACTGGATTTGCTCAACCTGGAGCTAATGCATAGAGGCTATTTCTTGCTTTTAGCGTGATATGACTTATCTCTCATCTATAGTGACATCATAAGCATTTGTTTATGTGGAAATGCGGTGAATTATGTCCAAAAGTGATTGATTTCGGCTAATCATCATCACTTAGCAATAGCAAGACATAAAATTTATTGTAGAAGTGACGTTAAACCTTTAACTGTTCATGTGACGTCATCCTGTCTACAATATTTTCACTGAGTTATAAAAAGTGATATCAAACTCGTAAGCATGAATATAGTTCCCTAAAACTTGTAACAGCCTAACATCACTTAAATCATATAGGAATTTGTAAACTATATTGTTCAAATTGAATTTTTTCAACTTTTGGATATGAAGTTCTGGATCCCCTTCAGTACAAGACTGGCATGTCCGACAAAATACATGGAACATGTTCAAACTGCACTCTCTGAACCAAGAGCTGAGTGGATCAGACTAGATATATATAAAGAGGGCTTGAGCCCCTTGTGATCTTTAACATCTACATTGAATATTCTTTTATCATCATTTAGAACATAAAAGAAGCAAAAACACACAAAATATTATCCTTTTGCTAATGTTTATCCTGCAACTGAGTAGGAAAGATTTTATAAGTCTAAGGTAAAAAATACTAAACATAAACATAAAAAGATGCAAAATTCTTCCACCTGAATGAAGGAAAAAGAGGGAAAATTGTGATATTTTCATCAAATTCTCTCACAAAAATTATACATACCTGAAGAATTTTAGAAATATTTTCATCTGTACATGTTTAAATTTCTTTAATCTTTCTTTTTTAAAATTTTCTGTTGATAAAAAAATTGGTGGTGAGAAGGTGGTGATTGTGTCAATAATATTGATACAATGAACTTAACAATTCTTGAAATAGACATATTTCAGAAGAAATGATTCTCATTAAAGCAAATGTGTAAGGACCTCTTGGAATTATCCATGCACATGAACCTGGAAGCATTGGTTCTGACAGGACACTGAAAGAAACTGACTTTCTGAGCCCAGGAAAGGTTACTCAACTCAAATCTTCTGTTACCATTATCACAACTTGCAAACAATAAGGCGAGTAACCCGTGACGCCACTTAATCTTGAAGTATTGGTTCTCATAAGATTCTGAACAGACAGTCAAAGAAACTGACTTTCTGAGCCCAAAGGTTACTCAACTCAAATCTGCTGTTGCCTTTTCACAACTTTGCCATTTTTCTCAGGTCTTGCAAACAATAAGGTGAGTTACTCGTGATGCCACTTAATCTTGAAGTATAATATACTGTATTGGTGCTCCTAAGATTCTGAAAACACACTTATAGAAACTGACTTTCTAGGTCCAAAGGTTACTCAACTTAAATCTTCTGTAACCTTTTCACAACTTGGCCATTATCTCAGTTCTTGCAAAAAATAAGGTCAGTAACCAGTGATGCACCATAATCTGGAAGTATTGGTTCTTATAAGATTCTGAACACAGACATTCTATGCCCAAAGTTTACTCAGCTCAAATCTTCAGTTACCTCTTTCACAACTGGGCCACATTCTCAGTTCTTGCAAACAATAGGGTGAGTAACCTGTCAGGAAAGAATGCCAATACATGTTCTATCATTTTATGCATGTAGCTGTTTTCCAAGACATAAAGGCAGATATTTGATCTTCCTAGTCCAGTGGGAGACTGATTGTTTGAAGAATCACAGCGCTAGCTTTTACTGAAAATGAGTTTCTGCTTGCAACAGAGAATTGCTGATACTTTGTTAGATAAAATGCATTTTGGATTTTCTGAGCTTGTTGCATAAAAGGTATCTGTTTGATTTTTGATTTTATCAAATTGTTATCCTTGAAATTGCATATGTGTTCAATGGTTATTTCAAGATACGGACATCATGTTATCACCTCAAAGGTTTTTCATAAAAAGATGCTATCTCTATTCGATTCAATAGCTCCATTCACCAGTTCACAGTGAAATAAGACTATAACGTCTGTAGATTTTAGTTTTATTGTTGATCATATTTTTCTAAAATCAAACAGAAGGATAAAGCAAAAATCTCAAATCCAAAACTTACAATCCAAAGACCAGACACATTTCCAGAACCCAGCAGAAAGGTCCAGCAAAAAGAATTTTACAAAATCTTCATTCCAAGCAGGAACATGAAAGCATTAGCCTTGTCTCTCCAAATACAAATTACAAGTGTCCCGCGAGACGCTAATTCTTCTGATAACGGAATATCAATTCCACATAATACTGAAGCTAATTTCATGTGAGTCTGATACGTGTCTGCTCATCATAAAGTGTGTTTGGCATCTCCTTGGATTAGAGTCCAATAATCACACTCATTCATCCCTCAAAGCTGTGTATTCCTTTATTTGGTGTGATGATGTGATTTAGGGTTTGAAATATTTCTTGGGTCACAGATCGGTGCCAATACAGACAGGTTAACGGTACATGTGACTTCATGTTCTTTCGGTTTATTGCAATAAGCTTCATAGCATTGGCACCTTCTGTTTGTAAGTTACAGCAAAGCCTTGAAGATTATACTGCAATGCATGAACATAATGATCTTGGAGACTTTTTCCTAGTAATATCTGCATACTTCCTTACCTGTAATTTGAAATTGGGTTTGTGATTTTTCAATATGTTTATCACTTATGTTACAGCACTGCAATGTTACCATAATGATTTGCATTGGAGGCTTTTTTTATGAAATGATTTTTTATTTAACACAAGAGATTCTTGATGACATTCTGTTGTGTTTTGTCGTGGCATGGTTTGCTTAGTATAAAATATGTTGTATCTCAAATGATTGGACCAATAACTTGCTTAAATGACAATCAACTTTAAATAAATATTTCACTGGTATCACCAATTTAAAATTTGCCACTGGTTAGATAAAGACCATACCAGAATACTCTGGAATCAGTAGGGAAGATGTTAATACATTGCTACCCTACCTAGAAATATACTTTTGCGATATTGGGAGTGAGTACGATCAGCAAACATCACTGGAAAATTAAAATGTCTTCTAATAATGAACTTCCTGCTGAGAAGAACTCTTTTCAGGCATAAACTTAGGGAAGCATGTCATGGTCACCAGCAAATGTCTTCCATGTAAACATTCCTCCGAACCTCAGCTTATTTCTCTCGTTTGCAGGTTGTTGTCTGAATTGAAGTAAATGTGATTATATAGGAGCAGTGAGGGGTCCATGTGGTCCCTGCAGTAGATCCACGAGAGTTGTACGTTAGCATTATAGACTCCAGAGTAGAGCTGTTTCAGTACTGTCTGAAGGAACAGTCCGTCCTTTTGCCTTCTAACAGTGAATGAAATGTGGAAGTTATAAAGTTAATCTTGTGTCCAGGCTGTAGTTGAAATTGTGAAATGACAAAATCTCTTTAAGAGCAAGTCTAGATATGTAGAGAACTGAAACTGATACTCTGATATGAGATCCTTTCTTATATCCAATAAGATAATCCTTTATGAGAATTTTTATTTTTTAGAAAATTGTATGGAATGCATTCTGAATATTTCTAGACCCACACCTGCCATCATTGCAAGAAGAATATGTTGATGTTTCAGCTGGCAACTGTTGGTAATGTTTCTATTATACACGTGAAATGTTTTGTTAATACTATATAATTAGGTTCAAATCTGTTATTCAAGTACAAAAATACAGACAAATGAAGTCATTTAGGTCATGTTGATGCCTCTACAGTTTGTTTTTGCTCAAAGTAACTTCTGACTAGTGAACATATCCACGAGGAGCTAATCAAATCAGCGGACAGTCCTCAATGCAATTAGTAACCCAACCTCCTTATATTGTTATGATTGGCCAATGCATGAGTGGGTGGCTAACTTTGTTTCCCAATTTGAACCAATTACCACTGAAAATATCTCCACATTCATCTCTTGGTGACAAACAAATTCAGACTATTGAATTATGATTTGGGCAGAAAACCAAGCAACTGATCGGAGAAAATGAAAGTTAGATTGAATAAGCAAATAATGAATTATGTTGTGACCCTGAAGAAATTGTTTTGCTAGTATTCAGTTTCTAATTATGTTTTCACTGTTCCAACATATATATATTGATAAAATCAACGATATGAATATTTTTTGTTTTAATCTTAGGTTACATTAACCCTTTCCCTGCGGGGACACCTATATATTCAGAGAAAGACTATCTTTAGTCAGTTGTCAGTCTCTGATTATTCTCTGGCATAATGAGTTGTGATTCGTTTATGACACTCAAAATAATTTTGAATATTTTAATATATATATTTAAATATTTGAAAAAGCTTTCATATAAAGAAAAAAACCATGAAGTAATAGTTAATTATTGCAGGTGATTTTTCATAAATAGTAGGACCATTTCCTTTTAATATTTTGTTTCTGAAATCGAAAGAAGAGTGGCAGTACTGCAGGCTAAACATTTAAAGATTTCACATTTATAGATACCCATGAATGAAAGTAATGTATGAATTTCATTTCTTCAAAGATATTTCATTAAGATATATCTTTGAAAATCATACTATATGCTCTTGATGATTGCATTTCTCCTTGAGAACAAGAATCAAAAAGCTGTTCCGAGAATCTATTTTTTTACTTTGTAGTATTCCCTAACTTTTGACATTCACTGCATTTTGATCTTTTCCATGTGTCTTCATGTAAATATATAAATGCATGTTTATACAGTTGTAAAAATAAACAGGTAGAAAACAGTGTATCTTATAGCAATAATGTACATAGAGATTGATAACATAACATGACACATACATACAAACATGGGGAAAATATGATATCCTGAGTTTCCTAAGTGCAAAGAATATCTAAACTCAAATTGACAGGTACATACAAATATGCTCAAGCATGCATTCTGTTTTGGTATTGGCATAAACAATGATGAATATTCTTCAACAATATAAACTTTATTGTCCTAAACATTTTTGAACATATTGAGACCATTGTAGAAAGTTCAGAGCATCCATAATTCAGATGATGACATGAAGGGCTTCAGGTACAGCAAAGACACTTTGGTGGCTTAAGTTTGATAGTTTTGATAACTTTGAGAGAAGTGCACTTTGGAAACATTCTTGAACTGGTCCAACAGAAAGAATGGTAATTTAAAGTGACACTAAAGGGTTAATGTATGTTCATATCATATCAATTTTCTATCAGAGTTAAGATAGGAAAATTAGAAAGTTGAATAAAGTGTAGCATACTTGGCTTAGGATCATCTTAATTGATTAAGTTATAGGTTTAAATTCTTGACCATTTTCTTGCACTTCTTAGCTTTAAACTAGGATTGTACATGCTGGCATTTAAGTTTAGTAAGTGTCAAGGAAGGGAAAGTTTCATTGATGTGGCAATAGGTCTCATCAGTTTATTATTACTAAGGTTTCCTCTCAATGAATAACCAAAATGATTCCGCAGGCTTTACTATTAATAATGGACTTACATAGTGCCTGGTTTCCAGGCTAGGCCCATACAGTAGTGATACAGAACCACAGGATTAAAATTCAATGCAACAAAGCATTACCACCTAAAATTAACGAAATTACAAGAAATCATTATTTATAGAACTGTATGACTAAATTGTTTTGTACATTACAATGTGTTACATAAAAAACGATTGAAATAATTTATAAATCCACTGTGACATATCCAAGCATGGAGGGCTGGTTCAATAACACCATCCCACATTGAAAGCTCCCTATGCAAATGCTTAGCTTATACTTGTCAACTGTAGATGATTTGCCACCTGTTTACATCTCAATTGTCGCTATGTTGATTTACCTGTGCCCTTTAATGATCAACAATTAAAAAAACCCTAATAGCTATCTATTGATATAAACCGGGCAGAAGTCAATCTAGTCGATCGTACGGCACTGTTGTAGACAAACATTCACATTGAATACAGCTGCTGGGTTCCTTTCAGACATAGGCCGATTAATCTAATTTGCTTTTAGTACGAAGATGACTGTTGTGTCGCAGACTCACGGCACCCGACAGACTGGAAACTGTGCCTATTCAAGTATCCAAGAGCTTCTCTTGTCATCAGCATAACAATAACTGTTGCAGTCTCCTAGCAAAGACAAGGCTTTCTGTCGTACCCATTGAACTGGAGACATGGATAAACTCGCCATTAAGCTCTGAGGTTACATGCATGATATAACAGGTTATAAAGATGTACGCATGACTAGATTTAAAGGATATAAACACATCCTCAAGAAGAAAAAGAGAAAGTGTTCTTATGATAACAGAAGCTTTGTGGTTACTAGTGACAGCAGTTACAGAGACTTCATACATTTAGGATATACATTTAGGATTTATATACATTGAGGATACACATTAAGCCAGATCAGTCTTCAAGGATAAACTCTTTAACAAAATCTTGGAGAAGAAATACAACAGCTACCACCTAAGGAAAGGTTAGCGCAGTGTCTTGTAAGGTAAGACCCCTTACATCATGTATAATGACTGAAGTCTTCATGATTCTATCCTTACTTCAAGATCATCACTGACATGCACACAAGACTGTTACAATCTTCATGTTGTGGGTCACTATAAACTGTTGTAGAAAATAACGACACATCGACTCAAAAAGGAAGTCATGTTTGATCAATTGGCTGCAGCTGACACATGAACAATTACCTAACAAGGTTCTACTAGCCAACACTACACCTCTCGTATCAAGGTAGAAATTATATCGGTCATTAGGCAAGGTGAGGAAATTAAAGACAAGTGTTAGGTGTTTGTTGATCCTGTGGGTTTCTGACGTGATCTCAGTGATCAATAGCAATCAATGATCACTGCAAGGTGTGTTCGGACTTGCATGCCGTATCCACTCACGGGACCGCCGATGCAAGCGAAAGTAGGCAGAGCCTCACGGGACTCATAGAAGCAGACGCAGTCCCAAACACTGTCACAACCAGTCATACAATCCCGACTGGAAAATTGGGAATTGGAGATGACATTGTGAAGGCGAAAGTCTCATTGTAGATCAAGTCATGGTCGTTCATGGACTCTTCTTGTGTATAGATCTCAACAATGATCTCCTCAGCTTGTGAGTATTGTTTTGTGTACATGATTAATAGTTAATTGAGTCATGCCTTGCACGTCTTTTAGAATACGAACAAGCTAAGCATCAGTGTGACCTTCTAAGGGCAGTGGTTCTGCTTGAAGCAGACCTATTGTGTGTCACCAGCTTTGTAACAGGGCAATGGTTCCTTCAACATTGACCCCAGGGGTTACATAAATAGTCTCGCAACATATTTTGGTCTAACATAGCTCAAGTAAACAGATTGTTTCTGGTGACCGTCAAGACGTTCTGATTACTTATAGACTTTATTCACAAAATTAGTCATAAGATTGTCCAATTTTGTTTAGCTTACTCAATGATTAAATGTTTCTTTTTTGTAGTAAATACTTTATTCTTGTTTTATTAGCTGTGAAGAGAGGTCTCAAAAAATGTTTCTTTAAATCATTACTCAATGTTATTCATCACTGATTATCATTAACACTGGTATAATGTATTGATTTCAAATATCTGTACCTTGTGGGGCAAAGTATTTGGGTTCATATTGTTCTACTCAAGCAAGATTTATTTTCTTCAAATGCTGTGGTGTCATGTTTCATCTACAATAACTTCTTGATAAGGAAAAGATGGATACCCTGATTTAGTTGGGCTATGGATGGGATAGTGCATATTAGCTATTGATTACTGTTTTGAAATTAAAAAACCTCAAATCTCTGAGTATGACACTGGAAATCATACTTTTCCTATGTATGTAGGTCCAAAATGATAAATTTATCTGCCATCCCTACTACTCAAAGAATTAATTTACACACCATTAAAATGGAAACATGTGATAATGAATTCCTTTGATTGTCATTTTGTTGCATTCTGTCCCCACAGAGGCAGCTCATTGCGAGCAAGCCTCTGTTCGAAGAAGCCAAGATCCCAGGGTTCCAGCAGGTTGCCTTAGCGGAAAAAAGTTGTAACTCAAGATATGTTCCTTATTTGCAGCCAATTAAAATACCTTTTGGATATCCATGACTTGGAGAATTCTTATCCGTCGTATAGTGACATTGAAATATCATGCCTTTATGTTTATTTTTTATTAACAGTGTGAGAGGGAAATAATGGCAAAGTCAGATATGAATCGGGTTTTTCATATGATAGAAACTGTTTTATAATTGTGTAAATTATTATTTGTTTTATGGTAGATTATATTTTACTAACTAACCAAAACAACTAATGAGAAGGTAAAGTGATGTTTTGTAAAAGGAAGAGTTATCTCCCCTGGATGTTAAATTTCAATGATAGCTTTTCCGAAAAAGGCTGAGGTTTTGCAAATGACCACTTTTGAAATGGCGTCGCTGATTGCATAACTAACTTAGATTGCTTCCATCAGATTTCTACCTTTCTATCCCATGTATTTGGCCTGTTAAAACAGAGGCCTACTCGGGTATGACTGAGCTGCCTCTGTTGAGAGAGAATGATTTTGATGTTCAAGGACATATTAGTTTCAAAACTCTTAATGAATATTCAAACAGATGAGGAATAACCATAATGATCTGTTTCAAGTTACATTTTCATAATTCATAACTGTTATTCATAGTTATACCGCAGCCAGCAAGTCATATATCTTTCATGATATGGTTATGAATGATTTAGTTTTACCAAAGCTATAGCAAAGGTAGGCAACACATTTTCAAATATTAGACAAATCACTTTTAAGTCAAACAATTAATATTAATTTAATTTTTGTTTCACCTAATGTTAAGCATTCACAGAAAGCAATATTGACAGTCATTACAAGAAACATCCTGTTTAATATTAACGGTAATACAATTTCAAAGGTAATGACATAAAAAATTTGCATTATAAAGATCCCATGGATAAGTAATAACATTGAGCCCTGTTAGATGATTATTGAAAATGAGAATTCTATGCTAATGACAATATTATCATCTTCAATCGAGGCATTTAAGGATCAACAATTGCTGATGAATTAACAGCTGAAGGCAAGATGACATTTCACTGGACCGATGAGCAGTATTATCTGCATGAGAGCTGCAGCATGAATGCTATCTTTCATTTAAGTGCAGCCCTGTGAAATGCCATCTATCAGAATATCAGCTACAATAGCATTGATGATTATGATAATTAAGAAATAGAGACGTCTTCACCATAAAGTGTTTTGCCATTAAGTACAATTTACCCAGAACTATCATTAAAAAATTATAATACATGTAACTCTGTAGTCTATATTGCCCTACTTGCAAAGAAATGTTGCCAATGGCCCTCCCAGGGAATGTGCAGTGTCAGTTAACACAAAGTTCTATCCTTATGATGCTGACATCAAGCAAGGAGGCGACATCTTCCATCTTTTGGAATAAGGCGGACAGGAATTGAACCTGACCTCCCGCATGATGAGCGATTGCTCTACCAACTGAGCTATTTCCTTGCATAACCGAATTAGAATTAGAACTAGGAGTAGATGGTTCTAACAATTATGACATAGAGTAGTCACCATCATTAAAAATTCATAACTTGCCAAAGATACCTAAAATGTGGATTAAATAAACTCACATTTTCTATACTTCATTTCATTTACATTCATATCAAATATTGGGCACACCTGGGTAACCAAAGCTTTGCAAATTTGATTAATCTCTGTGAACAGAACTATCCCTTTTAGATTATTGATACACCTACATATGAAAGCCTTTGATTACCATTACACAGAGCAGTTCTCATATTCCTTCCAGGTAGAGAGATGAATAAGTTGGTACTTAAACTACCAATCAGAACCTGATCAATATAAGTATTATAGGATATTAGATAACATCTTCCTGACCCATCTAACTTCAAAGTAAAGACACAGAGCAGACTAATTCGAGTTGACAAAAGATGTAATAAAATGAGATTTAGCTTAGGTAGGATTTTTAGAGAAACAAACAAACTCGATTTCAGATAAAAGAGTCGGGTCTGAACAGAACAACTATAGGTTCTTTCATGTGTATTCTCTTCATTACCTGCCACTATGAGAGCAATTAGCTATTGATTAAGTGTTGAATCTTATTTATTTTAACACCTTTAAAATAATACATATTAACCTAAAGAGGATAAGAACATATTGTATCTGCATCATAAAAAGGGCAATCCTTATTGGTCAATTTTTATTTTAGATGATCAAAATTCAAGGGGAAATTCCAGTTTATACATAAAATAATATAATTCAAAGTATATGATTATTATCTAAATCAGTTGAAACATCCTTAGAGTAAAATTTCAATGAATGAAGCACAAGTTGTTACGGTTTATGTCCTATTAATCCCACAGGTAAAGGGTGAATAATCAATGTTTACGACCAAGCCCAAACTTTAATATGTTATGTGTTACTATTTTGCCTTCATTGCCTGTCATTATGATTGATAATGAACCACAAGGAAGCCTACTAAGACCATTGTTATTGCTATACTACCTACTGAGCAGAAACAGTCGGTGTTGTACCAGTGAAAACATGTATCACAATGTAATC
Organism: Steromphala cineraria; assembly: GCA_916613615.1. NCBI lineage: Eukaryota > Metazoa > Mollusca > Gastropoda > Trochida > Trochidae > Steromphala > Steromphala cineraria. Next base: position 79,360,160 of record OU744722.1, read on the forward strand.
AATATAATAGTGATTCATCAAAACTAACATCAAACAGTGGCAAATATAGTCATAATTATGCAGTGACAAGATAGAGAAAGTACTCATTACACTGTGTTGTATTCAGATTATTTCCTAGTGAAGTTTATTTTGAGATCAAACATTTGCAAATATATAGTGACAATTGTTCATATCATTTTCATAAGTTGAAAGAGATTTTTATGTTGAATGCTGACAGCTATAATTGTAAAATTATTCTTCAAATCAATTCTTCTTAAAACAATTAAACCTAATCATGCCCTTATAAAAGGAATTAATGTTGCTTTTAAGCACCTTATACTGGTAAATTGATATTACATCCAAAGGTTGAAGTGTATTATTGTAAAGGTACTAACTTAATTTTAATTTAAACTATTAATTATTCTTCAATAAGATCAGTACATTAAATATTTCACTGAACATTGCAAGGGGTAATGGTACTATGATAAGGGTCATAATGTGATGTGATTGTTAATTATTCTGTCATGGGATCATTCAATGTATACTGATTGAGCATCTAAAGGGTTAACACTTCTCAAATGAGGGTAATGACATGATGTGACTGTTAATGGTTAATTATTTAGCAATAACCTCAGAACCCTGGATCGTGCATTTAGCACTGTAAGGGTTAACTATTCTGTGATGTTTGTAATGATATCATGTTACTGTGGATGGTTAATTATTCAAAAATGAGATCAGTACCCTGGATATCACATTGTGCACTGCAAGGGTTAACGTTTCTGTAATGATGGTAATGATTTTATGTGACTGATAATGGTAATTATTCTGCTCTGAGAATAGTGCACTGCTCTGCATTGAGCACTGCAAGGGTTAACAATTCTGTGATGTTTGTAATGATTTTATGTGACTGTTAATGCTCAAGAGTGTATTTCATTACAATTGATCTACACAAGTACACAAAGCATCGACAGTAAACAAACATTTTAGTGACACTTCATTTACTTCAGAGGAAGTATGAAATAATGTAATGTTTAAATCTGTGTACAGAACATTGTTATTAGGTTGTCTAAAGTAAAATAAGATGTTGTAAAAAATGTTTTATTTCAATTCAGAAAAATATAATTATTGTTTAGCTTTTGTAGTTTTTTACATTATTTGATAATGGAAAATTTTAGATTTTTAGAATGAAAATTGAATTGAAAATTTAAGAAATTATTAATTCCAAAAATACTGTACAAATGTACAACATCTCTCGAAGCATTTTAGCAGTCAGCATGACACTATGTCAGAAGGAAGATCTATAAATATTTAACAAGTGCCTTTTCAATTTCAGGAAAACAGCTGAACCGACTGACTTCTGAGGGAAATAATTAGAATTAGCACGATTATGCTGCAGAATGATAGGACGGAGAGCAGCGGGTCACCTATGTTTTGTTGCCGATGGTTAATCAGGCCCCAACAGTGACAGCAATCATCAGCAGCATCACTCACTCCTCACTCGGTAGGAACAGATACAGCTCAGGTCACTCTCTGGTACAGAGGTAGGAACAGATACAGCTCAGGTCACTCTCTGGTACAGAGGTAGGAACAGATACAGCTCAGGTCACTCTCTGGTACAGAGGTAGGAACAGATACAGCTCAGGTCACTCTCTGGTACAGAGGATACGTGTGTACCTTGTAACAAGGAAAGGAGGGGAAGAAAGGGGAAGATCTTAAAACATTCTGGTCACTCTGTGGTACAGAGGATATGTGCGTACCTGGTTGAGAGAGGAGCAAAGAGGGAAATACAAGAACAGAGATCTTAACAGATAGTAAGTCAGAGGGAGACAAAGAGGGGTAGCAGATTACTGGATATTCTGTGGTACAGGGGATACCTGTGTATCTCGTAGGGAAGAAAGGAGGAGAGAAAGAGGAACACAAAGATCTTAACAAGTTCTGGTCACTCTGTGTTTGTAGGATACGTCTGTATCTGCCTTGGGAAAGAGGAAGGGAACAATACAGAGAAGTAATACAGAACTTGGTCAGAAGGTCACATTGGATACTAGATACTTGCTTAACTGTCTCAGGAGAGAAGAGTGAGACAAAAGGGATAGCGGATACATCTTCAGTCTACTCTGTGAAAGAGGAGGTACTTGGACACTTGTGTAACTAGTGGAGGAGAGGAGGGATTTCAAACAGAACTAAGAAGATAAATAATCAGATTGTCACTCTTTGTTTGAAGGGATACTTGCCTGTTTGTGTACCTGAATGAATATTACAAGAAGTGAGGAACAGTGAATCTAAGATAGGGAACTCAGCAGATACATCTCTAGATGGTCATTCTGTGTATGAGAGGATACTGGGACAGTAATGTAAATTTAAGAAACCAGAGGATTGGTCTACCTGTAGAAAAAGGGAAAGGGTGTGCATGCGGTGTACCTGTGAGTGAAGGCATTTAGTTGTGATTGATATTCAGATAGAAAAAAAGATGAACTGTCAGGAGAATATTTGGAAACACAAGATACAAGTTAGTATTCAAACTGCAGAAAAGTTGTGAGAGTGAATGAATGCAGCAAAGTTGGATAAACAAAGTCAAAGGATATAATGTATGAGGCTGGAGAACAGTGTTCAAGAAGACATCAAAGCATTTACCAAAACCCATCTTCATTAGACTTTTATTGCCATAGCATAATGAATGATTCAAATAAAGGTTTGAGAGTTTTTAAAGAAGTTTGAAGATCATTCAAATGGATAAGTGTAGAGTTGTGACTATAGGACTACCTTTCATCAGCAGATCTTCATCTAGGACACTACAGAACAATCTAATGGCAGACCACACTTTAAACTCTTCTTGACCACCGAGTTTCACTTTCATTTCTCATGCTATGTGTCTGTGTAAAAAGAATTACTGACCAAAACAAAAGGATATCGCCAACTGAGCTTATATGACAGACATGCACCTGATGACCTTGTGTAATGTCAAATGAAAAGTACATGAAGATCATGTTTAGATTCATAAAGTAATCAATTCTCTACATATGTTACAGAGTGTAAGGTCACTAGAGATTGCAAGTGCTTCAAGAAAAGGTGATATGAGAATAAACAACTTTTAGAAAGAAATCATCCCTTAAAAAATCTTCAGAGTTTAATTCTGGAGAGATCATATGAGCAGCGTTAACATAATTATTTTCTTGTGAACTTTGTGATCAGGTGTGATGAGCTCTATTGAATCACACATCTATGTACAAGGATTAAAGGAAATAGAACTCCCAAATGGAATTGTGCACGTCTTTACAAATATAGTCTAGTATTCTAATGGGATGGAATAAGTATTCTTCAAATAATGTACTTTTTTCAAAAAGTGTATTTGAAGATAATGACTAGAATTGTCTCTTGATGTTTCATTTGAAAGGTGAAAAGAAATTTTCCACATATAAATTTGGAAAATAGACAAAAAACTTATAAAGAATGCCAAAAATTTAAATGAAAAAAGTCATAAAATATTGCTCAATAATATTTTCCTTTGATTCAAAAGAAATACTTTATTAAAAATGATGACATTTTTCAAATTTATTCAACTATGTTAGCCCTATGAAGTTATTAATTAAGGTGCTTGTTGATATTTCTAATTCAATTCCAAATCATCCTTTGTGAACACACAATGGACCTTCTAGCCACGAGACAGAGGAGTACAGCAATTGAAGAACAAAACCAAGTGTCACACTAACATATCCCACAAACTACAAGTGACATCTAGTCAGGTTATTCTCTCTGGGGAAGCAAGAAGCAAAATTGCTCTTCTACTTTTAAGGAGCTTGTTTTCTCAATTTTGTGAAAAAAATTTGGAGAGTAAAATACGAGCATAGATTCATGAAAGTTGCCGTGTAAGAAGAGGAGCTCTCACGAGAGAAGAATTGCACAATTACACAGCGTTGACATCGTTGAAGTCGAGGACTCATGCAAACGTAGATGGTGAGAAATATTTTCTTTGTGTGATGAGCTTGTTAGGACCTATTAGCCGCCTTGTGAATGTGAGGTTGATGATGTGTTGTACTTATTAACCAATAGGAGTGTAAGGTGAGCTTTCATCGAAGCTACAACGACGTTGGTTATGGTTATTGTCACGACGCTGTATATGTGAGTCTTGCCTACCAGAGACAGAGAAAGCTCTGTATGACGTGCTGCCACCTCGACTGATGCAGAGAGACACAGGCTGTGTGTAAGCGAGTGTGGGCAATGGTCGACTGAAGAGCCATCGTTAACACAAATCAATGAGAATTCCTTGTGGAATGTGCCACATTGGCAGATATAAAGGGTGGAAGGGAGTGTGCCGTGGAAAAAACAGTGCAAAACACATGTTACTTAAATGGGTCCAAACGATGAAATGAATTTTGAATAAGCATTCCACTTGATTCCAATAAAAATAGTGTAGAGAAAAGCATTGAAACATGAACTTAAGGTATTGGCTCTACATAGAGAGTATCATCATGATTATATTGAGTTTTGAGAAAATCAATGCTGGAAGCGGCTCGGTGTTGATCAGCACCCCGCAGAATGAGACATTCCTTGTCTATTTCAATCCTCATGTGATCAATAACCTCAAGGTGAATTCACGACAGACCGTCTCTTTTAACTGCTCGCCTCTCAAGACAGGCGTAGAGAGCAGGCAAAACACTACATGGTACACATTTGTGATCATCTCGGAGAATGAGCAGATAGCTCGCCCGGTGGTGGACAGCATCCATGAGAGTCGAGGGCCGCGGCGGAGCGGTATGGACCGGGGAGAGGGCTATGCCGTCATGTCTGTGGAAGCCGAGCGTCAATACAACTTCACCATCGAAGCCATGCACGTAGGGAGCGTCACCATGTCCATTGCTATGCACAACTATGAACCTGGGAGCGATGATGCACCCAAATCTAAACTCGTACAGGCCATCACTGTGGCCGTCAAACGGGAACAACGTACCGCAGATATTGCGTTTGACAGTTCGGCTGCGGCGGTGGCCATTCTTATAAGTTTCGGGATAGGCTGTGTGACAGACACGGAGAGCTTAAAGAGACAACTGAAATACCCTGTGTCCCTGGTGATCGGCTTCTGCTGCCAGTTCATCCTGATGCCAGTGGTGAGTTACCTTACATAAATCTTTCTTTCACAGTTAAACATCACTTAATAGAGAATATTCACATAATGCTTAAAAATATTCAAGAAAAATGAAGAAAAAAGAAAATTAACATATGATGATGCTTATCAACTCGCTAAATAATTTTCTTAAAAAAAATATTTAGGAAGTATGAAGTGTATGAGTAGGAAATGAAAAGTGTATACATAAATGTATGACATCTGGAAATATCTAATGAATACATAAACCTTACAACAACGTGTTACAATAGAATAGAAACATGATGTCAGTTGTGTTGAAAGATAAAAAGAAATATATTCAAGGAGATAATTGGGGATCATGACGCTAAATGGATCTTCATAAAAAACAAGGATGTGTCAACATTCAAATGTTGTCATTATAACATTCATGATGATTCATAAATCATACGCCTTCTCATGTTTATCCTACATTGTAAACAATCATTCTACACTGACAACATTATCTGATCGCAGGTACTTTACCATGTGGTACCATGTTGATCATTTGATCACGCTGTATAATGAATCTCAAAAGCAGAATAGTCTCAATATCAAAAATTTTGCTCTGAATAATTTTTTTTGAGAATGTTTAATTTCCATTCTTAAAAGACTTATTATTTCATGTTTTTTGTGGATCAAATATAAAGGATAGATAGATACCAAAAACAACAATGATACATGGGTTAAGTTTATAGAGAGTGAATCTGCCGATCAAAGGTCAAAGGTCAAAATGGTGACATCTTTGAAAATCATCAATAACAGTGTTTGATAAACATGAAAATGTGGACACTATCTATGGATCATAATTTTTTCATTTTGAAAAGTTATGATACATCTCCTTGTGAAGTTGTGGCAAACTTCAAATGAGGTCGTAATCCATAAATATTTGACTCATCTGATATCTTCAAAACGCAACTTAAAGAAGTTAACATACAAAAGTCAGAGTTTTCTCTGGTTCTTTAGTGTTGTATACTATTGTATAAATGTTCACCATAGGATCTTCAAAATGTAATATAAGTAAGAATCAGTGATTTTTTTAAAACTATGTTTTTTACAAATGACAAAAAAACCTGAAAGAGGAGTATAATACTTTTGATTAGCTTGATTATATTTTTAATCAAAATTACTTCTTATACATAAAACAGCATTTGAAAAATATTCAAATGCTATGTTAGATAGTAAAGCTGATAACAAATTCATAACTATTTGTGCAAAATCATTCAGCATGAGTTGATATGAAGGTTAAACTAGCCTCTGATACAAACACCACATGTCACCAAGTATACGTTTTGATGATGATAATAACTCTTTATGGTCAATTGTTTTGTGATCAATCATAATTTAGTCAGTCAACCCTTGTGTACTATACACATATTATTCTGATATATAAATATGAGTTCAGTAAGTTGAGTTATATTGATGTCAACAAATGGAGTTAGTGTTATGGCTTATAGTAAACTTCAGACAGGTAAAAAGCTTGCAATTTCAATGTCAGCTTGTGAAAACTGAAAGCATAGGATATAACTTATACACCTGAAACAACTAAACTTAATTATTTACGTGTCCCACCAAATAAACTTTGCATGGCAAACAGTTCGAGATCTATGTGCCATTTAGATATAGTAAACAAATGTAACATTGCCATACTCATGTAGAGATTCAAACCCAGAAATATAATTGGAATCCAGTGGACTCCTGGGACAAAAGTCAAATAAAAGAAATGTCATTGACAATGATTTTCTAGCAGCAATGAAGGTGTTTGTTCAGATTTATTGTATTTACCACCAAGATTCTCAAAGTCTCTCAAACCAGAGCCATAAAGTAACATCTGGCGGTGAAAATCTTAGAAACTTGGTTCTAGGTGCGTCTGCACTGTGCAGGTCTATTGGTTAGATGTTCTCCCACCCGAGATAGGTCTTGTGGTACTACACTGATGTATCCTCCATCATTGTCAATCTATCATGGGTCATCCAGTTCACTGTCATCGATATAAAAACTCTTGAACTCTTAGAATGTCTCCTGTCTTTCTTGCATAAGGATTGGTATCTTGGTATTGAACAGATTTTGATTTATGAATTATCCCATAAAGGGATGGGTATGTTACTAATTAACCCATGACGTTTTAAAATGGATTCCGTTTCACTTCCTGCCTTTGATATCTATTTAAATCTGTATTGTCAGGCATCAATCAATTTTTGAGTTTAGCATTATTTATTCATTCAGCAGATTGATTTGACCCCTCCTGTCCCCAGACCAACAATAACTGTTAGAGCCTGGTAGACAGCTGTTCTATATGCACTGATCACTGCTTTGTTCAGGAGATTCATGGGAGTCCAAACACTTGCACAGGACATTATCTGTGATAAATAGTCAGTTATAGCCAAATCAAATATTGATGGCTGTCATATAAATCATAAATTATGTGTTCGATTCACACGTTTATAGTGTGATGATGGGAAGGCATGGTCAGTGTACAGACTTCCAATGAACAGATCACAGCATAGAACACAGAACTAAATCAGATTAGACAGTTGAACACAGACCTAGATCAGAATAGAGAGAAGGCAACTGAACACAGAACTAGATCAGAATAGACAACTGATCACTGTAGGCAACTGCATGAACACAGAGTTAGATCAGAATAGACAACTGAACACAGAGTTAGATCAGAATAGACAACTGAACACAGAGCTAGATCAGAATAGACAACTGAACACAGAGTTAGATCAGAATAGACAACTGAACACAGAGTTAGATCAGAATAGACAACTGAACACAGAGCTAGATCAGAATAGAAAACTGAACACAGAGTTAGATCAGAATAGACAACTGAACACAGAGTTAGATCAGAATAGACAAGTGAACACAGAGCTAGATCAGAGTAGACAACTGAACACAGAGCTAGATCATATAGACAATTGAACACAGAGCTAGATCACTGTAGACAACTGAACACAGAGTTAGATCAGAATAGACAACTGAACACAGAGCTAGATCAGAATAGACAACTGAACACAGAGTTAGATCAGAATAGACAACTGAACACAGAGTTAGATCAGAATAGACAACTGAACACAGAGCTAGATCAGAATAGAAAACTGAACACAGAGTTAGATCAGAATAGACAACTGAACACAGAGTTAGATCAGAATAGACAAGTGAACACAGAGCTAGATCAGAGTAGACAACTGAACACAGAGCTAGATCATATAGACAATTGAACACAGAGCTAGATCACTGTAGACAACTGAACACAGAGTTAGATCAGAATAGACAACTGAACACAGAGTTAGATCAGAATAGACAACTGAACACAGAGCTAGATCAGAATAGAAAACTGAACACAGAGTTAGATCAGAATAGACAACTGAACACAGAGTTAGATCAGAATAGACAAGTGAACACAGAGCTAGATCAGAGTAGACAACTGAACACAGAGCTAGATCATATAGACAATTGAACACAGAGCTAGATCACTGTAGACAACTGAACACAGAGTTAGATCAGAATAGACAACTGAACACAGAGCTAGATCAGTGTTGAGAACTAGACATTATCAACTGAACACAGAGTTAGATTAGAGTAGGCGATTGAACATAAAGCTAGATCTGAAGAGAAGAATAGACAACTGAACAGCTATGACTTAGTAGACAACAAAACAAAGAGCTTAGAGGTCAGATGTAACACATGAAGAGACGAGTAATCACAAGTTAGTGGTTGAGAAGGTAAGCTCCAAGAATCAGGATCTAATTATCTTTAGCTGTCTGGACTCATGGCTAGTTTCAATGCTGATTTAGGTTACTCAATGTTCTGATTAATATTTCAGGAGTCGTGGTGTTAATGATTAGATACAATTATTGTTGTACTCAGTACAGTCTGAAGATCAACATCCACAGGCAATTAATGTCCTCACTGCACCAGGTGCCCATTACACACTTTAATTGGCTTTCTCAGACAATGGCGCAGAGTTCTTTACATTAGCACAATTTAAAAACATCTTCTTTGAGAGGCATTAAGAAGTTGGTAACATGAATAAGAGTTATAAGGGGTTACACCTTCATTATTGCACGAGTACATTCTGCAAAAAGACATTGCCAGTCTTTAAAACTTTTCATTCACATTTTTATTTTGGTTTTGTATTCATAAGTGCAAAACTATTTTTGTTGGCCAATTTTACAGGTATCACAAGTAAAATAATTCATCAATTGAATAGATCAGGATCTGAAGATGTAATTTGTTGGCAATTTCATCAGATAACAAATGACTCTAATAAGCTCAATAGCTGTTAGAAGTGACTAACAAGATTACACCCAATTATTCTATAAACTCAACAGGTAAAGTGTTAATAAACAGTTCTAATAACTAATTCAATGCTAAACAAGAACTCTAGTCCTCGCTTAGATCCACTGACTGACTACATCTCTTTGAGATTACATAGATCAACTGATGCTACATCGTGCATCTACCTCCTGGCATCTGATGACTTTGTGAATACTTCATGAGGCTTACACTGATGATGAAACTCTGCATAGGCTATTCCAGGCTTGCGTGAGAAGGTCGTAATCAGTCAAGGGTTTTATCTTGGTTGACACCTTGGCTTGAAGTTCTGCAACTCAAGATTGTGTAGATGGACTGTTCAGTCACTGAGGAATAGATTAATCTCACCATGGGTACTGCTCTTATGGACCTAACTGGGTGTTGTCATGAAACAAGGAAGGAGAAAATATTCATTTCATGTGTCAGCAATATTGCAATGTTTTCGTTGGGTGTTAGGGTTTTTGGACAGGTGTTTAGGGGGCTTGGGGGATCAAGGACAACTTGCACATTCTTTTGGCTTTGGCGGTGGGGATGTTTTAGGGGCTTTGAAGTCCTGGGGGAAATTTGCACAACCTTTCGTCTTGGCAGTCCAAGGAAAACTTGCACAACCTTTTGGCTTGGTGTCTCTCTTGTATTTTGAGAAGTATGATTATTTACCATTGAAAAGTGTGTGTTTATTCATAAGAAATTACAATTCATGTTGAATATTCTCAACATTTTATACATATATGTAAGCTTACATTGTTCATATCAGCATTTTCAAATATAGCATTCCTTTCATAGGAAGAATCAAATTGAAGCTATTGTACCGACAATATAACTTACTGTGCTGACACATTACAATCAATGAATACAAAATTTATCAACTTTTCATAAATCTAGGGTCAGCATATATATACAGTATAAGAATCCTCCTCCTAATTCTGTCACCCCTATATGAAAATGTGTTAATATAACGATTGTACATAATATCTACTAGTCTGAACTTGTCAAATAATCCCCATTATCTAAGACAAGCACTTTCACTGAGAGAATTCCAATTCCAGATTCTGTCCTTTCTATGTGACATTGAGCCTGTATTGTGTGTGGACATAACAGTCAATATCATACCATGAATACAAATGGGCTGGAAAAATCAATTGAGTATGGAGACAGTGGCTATACCTACAAGGTTTGTAGGACTGCAATAACACATGGGGTAATTGATATATCATAACCAACACAGCAGCGAATTAGAGACTCCACTATCAAATATTGATTAGAACGTCATGAATTAATCATTCCTCAAACCAAAATGACAATTTTGTGACCGAGTGAAAAGATGGAAATAATGGTTTCATCAAGAGCGTAACACAAATATTGAAATTGAGCCATTAATACACTGCCCGGTTGAGCCTATTATTTGAACAAATAGCTTGAAGAATGAATGGTGCCTATAACTGACTCCCAGGAAATTTATTTTCCAATTTTAGTCTCTCTGCGCTGAGTTCAATAGTTTATTAGGGAATGATTATAACAAATATTACACATTGTGAAAGAGCCAGGAGCAGTTCATGGAGCCAGGCTTTGATCGCTTCCTATAAATCTCTTGTCAGCAATTGACTTCCAGGAGAAAAGAGAAATCAGAGGTTTCTAAGAATTGGGTCAAGCACAGAAGCTATAGATATTGAATTCTCTTGTAGATGAGGGAATATGGTTCTATATTTACCTTCTAAAAGCCACTGGTTACTGGTATAAGAATAGGGAAGCACATCTACTTTTCATTATGATAATTTTGGAAATATTCTTTTTAAAAATTCTAAATAAGAAGGTCATTTTCAAAAGAAAAGTCAATGTTGCTCAGCAATAAAATAAACAAGAGGTGCTTTTTAAGGAGCTATGATTGCTTTAAGAACAATGTCAATGGGGTATCTTGAGCTTCACAGAGTTAGATTGTGTTAAAAGATCTTATAGATTGAGTGTTACAGTTATAAGATGAGTAAATCCCTTAACATCGTTAAACCATGTGGACATCATGTGGAATGCTTGCTTAAATGTATTGTCTTCATCATAAGCCCAAACTTAAGGAACAGACACTGCATTGTACATGGCTGATCATTCATTCAAATTGCTATTAAACATAAGTTCAAGGAACAACCACTATATTAAGGTTCAACGATTTTGATTTGCTGAAATTGCATAGTTTGATAGAAGGGAGACATTTGCAAGCTGAGGTTTGTAAAAATGGCTGGAGTACTTCAAAGGTAACTTATGGTACCAAACTCTTAACTATCTGGTCACTTGAGATATTCTTATCACTTAAGCATATTCTAATAACTTTGCATATATCATTATCTCCTCAATCTGATGATCATATGATTGGGATTCATTCCTAAACCAGCAGACACAGAACAAGTCTCTGAATCCTACTTTCCATATGCTTAAGCCAGCAAACTTTATTGATGACCCTGGACTCCCCATGCCGTTTCAAACAACAGTTTCAGGAGACCGAATTAGACATACAATTCCACAAAGACTTTCATTCACAGAATACCAATGATGTTTTACCCCTCCTGGTAGTTGAATTGATATGAATCAAGAAATTGCTGGTATAGGTAATTACTGTTTCTCCTAAGGGTCTGTTGTGCAAATTGAAGGCCAAATTGTTGGGCAATTTATCAATACTCAGTTGTCTCCCCTGTTGATTTTTCTTCTGGAGGGCAGGAACAAAATAGACGAGTTTCCTACAGAAATAATCTAAGGCACTGCTTCTTGCATTATCTAAATAACTTCATGTTTTTCAGCCCTAATTCCCCAATACACTTAACTGCTGAGTTGCAAAAAGCATGGTCCGATGTAATCGATTGATAAGAACAAGTCTTGAGAGGTTAAAAAACCTCAGCGTTGTGATCTGTTTATGGAGAAAATATTCTATATTTGCCTTTGATTTGATGCTATCTAAATCAGGAGCTCAAGACAAGCAGGCTAGCTCTAGAACATAGCTACGGATCAGAAAATCTTTGGTCAATACCGACAGCGCCAATGGACTGATTTGGAATCTTGGAACGTGTCATGGCAGGATCTGTCATGTGTAAATGTAATTAAACCACCAATTTACTTAATGATATCAATGAGTGAATTGATGTGAAAATAGTTTGGATTTTAATTGCTTTACTAATCTAAGAAGATCTGCCCATGTCTATTGATGACCTCTGTTGCTGAAGTGTTGTCCTACTGATTGCTTTTAGGACTTGCAGGATTAGTCATTCCACTTCGGGTTAAATAAGTTAACTACTAATCAAATTGAGATTGTTTTCCACAACAAAATGAAATTTCTCTCTTTTCAAAAAAGTTTGAATAATTTTATTTGTATCAATCAAGAAGAGGAGACAAAATATAATCAACTGAATGCAAAACCTGCAAAACCAATACCAATAAAGGTACAGGATCACTTCAGAAATAACAACTTATCTTATTCTTTATTTTTACAACTGCAATTCCCTTTGGGATATATTGACATTTTTTCTATAACCTTTTTTTTTGCACACACATAATAACAATAAAACACCCATATCACAATCACTATTTGAAAAATCTAACACAAGCTTGTGCTCTTAAGTTAACTTTTCACATTTAAAGAGTCTAAAATAAATTCAACACCAGACCGGGGGACTTCTTCATGAGAAAGCATGATCATAACTTTATTACAACAAAACAACACCATTTTGCAACAAAACCATTAATATTTGACGGTTCCATGACAAACATAATTTTCCCAAACCATGATGGAAGTCAGCAAAATTAATTCCAAGCCAGACTCCGACACTTGTGAACCAAGATGGCAGCAAGCCAGGAATTGTTCGTCTTCGACGCCGCTACTGAATTCAAGTCAAACTTTCTTAAAGGTCAAAGCTACATATATCAGAATTTTTGCCGGCAAAATGAAATCATATTAGTGTCGCAAGGCAATGTTGTAATGCTAGAGGCAGAAGGAAAGGTTTTATCAGATGTCCTTCAAAGTACGTGTGCTCCTAATTGTCATGGCAACTATAGTGCACAGAAGTGTATTCTGGGTTTTTGTAAATGTTGGGAGATTATTAAACATTAACTTATAATGGAAACAAGAGAATCTCTGGATTTCACTTTTTGCAAACGGTATGTCCAAGTGGAAATATTGATGACTCAACCTTCTCTTGTTTTTGTTGATAACATGATTAATCAAATTTGTTGATACAAGTACTTTCACCAAACAACTTGATGACTTAACTTTCAAAACATAGTTTAAAAACTCAAATTGGAAAATTAAGTAAATATATGATCAGTTTTAGGAGACCACACACTGGAAATTTCTTGACATTACATTGTGAACTTTCTTTTAATATCCCTGAAGGGATGGAATGTTGGATGCAATAAAGTTGTTACATGTAAACACAAACTGACACAGATTTGAAAGAACTGCACAAACAGAGAACAAATTCAAGAGTGAAGACCAGAATACTCAATAGAAGGACGTGAGATGAAAGTCATTACATTCCAACATCCTCACATTATCACTTCCCCTCTTCTGACTCCACCACCGACCAGACCAATAACATATTGTAAATACATTATCAGGGCCACATTGCTCAAACAGTCAGCCCTGAAAAGGTGTAGTGAAGTGCTTTCAACCCTGGTCTATTCACCTCTCACCTTCTGAATTGTTGAAGAGATCAAACCAATAAAATATTCCTTATTGCAAGTAAGGGCCCCATTGTCTTGACCATCTGCCCTGATTGAGGATAAGTGTATGGCCATCATCAGGTTCCAAACGTCCACATTGCCATGTCTGGCACATCAACAGAAGACAGATTTCACGCAATGAGGATAAGAATAACCCGTCTGAATGCCTCTCACGTCTGTATTTCAATAAATATACACTCCATTTAGACTCACACGATGTGATTTTGCAAAACAGAATGTGATAAAGAAAAGAATTCAAGCAACATATTCAAGTATGTATATGGTATGCCACCCACAAAGATGCCGATTCAGTTTTTGGTAGCATCTCCTATGAAAACTTTTTGATAAACTTTGCAGAAAACTTCAAAGGTAGCTAACTTGGTGTAGAAATATGCGAACAGAACACAAAGAAGCACTTACAGGGTTTGACTTGCCTAGAGAGCAAAGTTTTGATATATGGAATTTCACTCGTACCAAGACCAGTGCTTGCTTGAATGATTAACAGGATGTAGCTATAAATCAACTCAAGCAATTCTAGAATCTACTTGAAATAAAAATCAATGCAGTTTCAAAATGACCTGGGCATGGAATGGCCTCAAATCACTGTTGACATGTTCTTTAAAATGTATAGTTCGGTCCCAAAATCAATGGTCTTCACCTTGGCAGGAGTCCTGTAGAGAACTTAAACATATCTGCCACAGTGACGGGCATTACAATATCTGGAAGTCTTTGGTCTCTTACATAACTGACTTTATCCTTGACATGCACGTAAATCATCAAAATGGTGGGATTATAAGCCTTTTTACTGTATGCCAAACTGACTTTTAAACAGTCCTGTGTGACTTGATGTCAAAATATTGCTTTAAATCAAGGACATTTTCCATCTGAATAGTATTGTCTTTTCCAACTGGTTTATCAATTTTAAAGCAGTAATGATCTCTTTCAAAAACCTTTGACTGACATATTATCTTATATCTATATATATTGTCACTCGTCATTGCTTGTTTGAAATATTGGCAGAAATCCTTGTGAAGAAATTCTAACAAAGATCCGAAACTGGTTACCGGTATATGAAAAGACAGCAGATAAAAAATACATGTTAAACATTTACTAAGCCTTGGGAATGAATGCATTAAACATTTAGTAAATCAAGTTTCAAGTGAATACTTGAACAAATGATGACAGAAATTCTGTACACTGCGGCAATATCCCATGAAGGAACATAATTTACAACAAGTTAACAGCAAACACAAGTAACAAAGGAAAATTGATTTGGTGCAAATAGATGAACAGGAGAACAATTACAAGTGAAACTACTAAGTAACTTCAACCACTGTTAAAAAAGTACTGTAAGCAAGCAAGTTCATTAACAATGAAGGAGGGTCTGCTACACACCATTGGTAGCCAAGACCATGTATTTCAAAAGAATTCTACTGGAGTCACAACTTCTAAAGAAATAGCAGCAAGAAACTCAAATCTTAACTTTAAGTAAAAAATATCAGTTTCACTTCCATCCCATTTATTCCTCCACTGCTTCAGTATATTCAATAATTTTAATGTCTTAATTAAAAAAAGGTGCAAAAATACTTAACTAAGCCATAAATGTTTGTTAAAAATGTTCGAGCAGGGTCTTTCAAACCAACCAAGACTTTCTCAGCATAAAATTTGGATGTTCATGGTAACATTGACTTCTAATCCTTACTACCTAGTTTAACTCATGCCATGAACACTTGTCAAACACAGCTTTGTTTCACCATCCCAAGTCATTCTTTATGGGTTATTCAAAATGGCTGCAATAATGTCTATAAACCAGAGAAACGCTCTCAGTTTCACTTTAGCTAATGTGTTGTAAAATCTGAAGCAGGATGTAAAGCCAAAAGGTGGCAAATCCTATCTGTGGATGGTCCTTGGGGTGAAGTATCCAAACAAGAGAACCAGTTTAAGTAGTTCCACCTCAGAAGAAGAGGCAAAGTTTGCCCAAGTGTGATTCCTCTGTCCTTGTTGTCCCGTGGAGATTCTGTTCCTTGGGATTCAGTCAGCGACTTCTGCACATGGGAACAAATGAAGGAACTTGACATGGTAGATGATCTATTAGTTGTTTCTGAACCTTGCAATATATAAGTCATCTCTGGAAACACTACTGTCTTTGTTGTTCCGTGGAGACAATGGTTATGATAGCTAGGCAAGTGATTTCATCACTTTAGAATTGATGAAGGAATACCGTTGTTTCAGTTAACCATGAAACACTGAAATGTCCCTATCCATTGTTCAGAAACCTATTATCATTAACTTGATCTCTTGAAGTAATAATGAGTTAAAGTGTCACAATGTAACAATACACTAAGATTCTTAACCAGGGATGCAGATTTGAAATTTTGTCAATTGGACATTTCACCTATGACCAAAACCAGGGAACCAGAAGTTTATCTATTCATGAATTCTAACGCATGTACCACAAATCCTGATAAACTAGTGGTATAGGATTGTTATCAATTTCATTTAAACTGAATGATTTTTAAATAGATTCAATTGGTTGAGCTAATCTTAAAGTACACTGTACAAAAATACATAAACCTCAATTTAAAATTACCTTCTGCTTGAATTTCAATTTAGTTCATAAACGTATTTAAAAAGTTATTTCCATTTGCAAGTTGCTTCCATCAAGACTGCCTACAAATCAATAAGTTACTTAACATTCCTATTCCAAGTTCTTACATGAAGTTGATAAATTGCATTCCAGGAAAAAGCTTCATTTCAAAGCTTGAGTTGTTAGGGACAATGAAACAAGAATAAAATGATGGAAACTATAAAGCAAGGTTATCGGAGACAGTTTCTTTGAAGGTAGTTTCTCCCTGAAGTTAATCTTCAAGGGCAATAAACAAGGGAAAAGTCCTTCCTGCATCACTGCAGTCCTTTGAAGCAAGTACTCTCTTGTCCTGGTCTTATTTAACTTCAAAACGATCATCAAAATGATACGGTGCAAAAAGTGAAGCATTTGGATTTCATGATTGGTTTATCCTGAAGTGTATTGACACATTTTTGACATTTTGAAAAAAATATATATACTGCAATAAAATGTCTCTTTCAATTTGACATATTTTTATTTGAAATTATTTGGTTCAAGTCTAAGTATGTCAATGCCTTTTCACAATTTAAGGGGTCTCACAACTCATAAATTTAAGACTACAATATCACTACTTTCTAGATTACATTTGGTGATCTCTTCACATTTTCATAAATCTCAAATCTGCTTGATTATTTTATTGTCAGTTATGACATAAACATATTTTCTCCTTGTTTTCCAGGATTAAATTGGACTGACAATGTCCCTTCACATTTTTCATACATTGTTAAGGTTCAAGGTTAATCCTTTGTCAGTTATGCTAAACCTACTTTTCCCCTCCTTTTTCAGGTTTCATTTGGGCTAGCCATGCTGCTGCCCGTGCACAAAGATGTTCGGTTTGGATTACTGTGTGTAGCGTGTGTTCCTGGTGGCGGTCTCGGTCACGTGGCTGTCATCATCGGCAAGGCAGACATTCCCCTCAGTCTCACTATGAACATGATCAGTGTTGTCGCTATGTTGGGTAAGTTCACAGAATAGAAATAAATATGATGCCTAACTGTCGAATGACAAAAGACAGGCAAAAAAAATATGTAAAATTTTGGATGGTCATAAATTTTAACAGAAGTACCTGGATTAAGACAGAGAGCAAAGGGATAGTTGCACTCCATAATTCAAAATCGATAAAGTCCTTCAAAAACATTGCGTGAAAGCTAAAGGAGTTCATACACAACTTTTAGATATGGGATCATTATCTGTTTAGTTAATCATTACCACAACAACTCTATCAATCCCCGAGGCCGACGATACTAATCATACATGAAAATTAATCTTTATTGAAAGTCATCAATGTATTTATTTTGGTCCTAATGGCATTAGTGTCCGCATTGATTTTTCATATAGCAGTGCATGATATGTTTAATCGCCCAAGAATCGTCAGAAATTCTATAAATAATGTTTTATGAAGGACAAAAACATAGAATTGATATCCGACTGCGATATTTCCGCTACACAGAAAGGGTTTTTGTTCAATTAATGCATACTCAGTACATTTATGGCCTTGGTATTTGCAAAAGACATTTTTTAACGTAATTGTTTATTTCAGTCTTGGCTCATTAGTCAAATTTGTTTCAACACGCATGACAAAAAACATTAGAACAGCCACATAACAGGATAATAAACTTGATTTTTCATCTTGCAGTATAATTCATAAACCACAACTAGTATTTGTTACAAAGAATCAATGGTAGAAGGAAACATAAAAAAACATGTATGCACAAACCAAGTAATCTGGTTGGTCAAGCAACGTTAGAAGCATAAAACAAAAGGATGAATATTTTGGAAATTTGAAATTAGAATATATTTTTAATAGAATAAAACTTCAAGAGTGTAAGAAACCTAATAGAAAATTTTAGAAAAAGCTTGTAGCCATTGAACAAAGAGTGTAACTTTGTAATTTTTACTCTAGCTGAAACAGTTTTGATGTTCTCTTTCCTCTTAATCCCTTAACTTACCAGTTAACATCTTCAGTCTTGCAATTTTCCAAGCTCATTTCAGACACTGGGAAAGTTACCCTATGACAGAATGAAGAATCTGCAAACTAGTATAGAAGTAGATGTTTAGTCTTCATAGAAAATTTCCTCATGAAATTTGATTTCTGTTATTTTTTGGATAAAAAAGGATTTCTAGTCTTCCATAAATGATGAACTTCTGATTAGACTTTCATAACTTAAATGATGGGGAACGTTAAGTCTTCAAGAATGACATCGAGATTCGCTTATTCATTTTGTGACTAAAAACTAGCAAAGTGTTTGCCATTAGAACTGACTCCAATATCAAAATCTTGTCATGTGCATGCTGGCAAACTCTTGACCTTCAAGACTGACCTTGAGATTTACAGATGGTCTTAAAGAGCTCTATTGTCTTAAAATTTTTTTACTTCAAAGTTGGTATTCATGAATGAAAATTACCAGACTGTGATTCCAAATCTTTTCACCAGATCTACAATCAAGATAGTCATATAGCATGGAACCAATGAATTTTTTACTTCAAAGTTGTCAACCTTTGATATTCATGAATGAAAACCAGACTGAATCCAAATCTTTCCACCAGACCTACAATCAAGACAGTCATTTAGCATGGACTCAATGTTGTGAAATGCTTGCCATTGTCAACAAACCGTGTATAGAGAAGAGGAGATGCAGGACTCTGTGTGAGTGGAAAGCCAGTTTTGTGATGAAGTGAAAGCTGAGAGTGGTGTTCCTGTCACGGTGGAGTATTTAGACAAGTGATTACCTCGGCTTTAAGTAGAGCAATACAATAATGGGAAGATTGGTGCCAAGTCTTCAGTGTGAGAAGTCAATCTGCAGCTTCAACTGGCCCAGTAGAGGGGACTATTGTACTGTATACATTGACCCCTTTCTTCAGTGAGAGGGGCGGGATAGCTCCGTGGTTAGCACATTCCGCTTTGGATCAAGAGGTCCTGGGTTTTAATTCCGTCAGGGGCTCGGCAACTTAAACTGCACTACAGAACTGTTATACAGGAATTAAGGTTGGGTACAATGCTACACTAGGTTTCAGGGCAATACCATCTATGGTTTGCTAGTTCCAGCCGATGTTCATAGGTTTCATCACAATACATAGCCATTTGTGTTGCGGGTTTCTCCCTGCTATAATGCTAGCAGTCGTGATTTAGGTGAAATACTCTTGAAAGCGGCATTAAGCCCCAAATCACCTAAACTCATCTCTTCAGTTAGACCAAGAAAAAAGAAGACACTCTTCTGTAGATTGCAAGACATCAACATGACTGAACTGAAACTAAAACAAATCATTTATCATATGAAAAGATTGATGTTGCAACCATGCCTGGTACTTAGCAAAATAAAGATAGAACATCGCTTAGACTGGCTGCACTGTGGATTCAACACACCACAAATTTTGAAACTTACATTGTAACTAGGACAATAGAGACATTTTGGAAAACTAGTACACTGGCAAAAGCTTACACACTGAATATCTAAAACACCTCCTATTACAGCAAATCAACAAAGTTAGATACAGACATGTTCATAACACTGGAAGGAGTGAACAAAACTTCTTTTTGAAAGCATTTTGGGCAAATTATATGTTTGTATACTGACCTTTAAGTGTATGACCTTGACAATGGTTGATTACCGATTAAAGCCATTTATGTTACGAGAATAAAGAAACATTAAAAAATACAACAATCCTGAAATCACTGCTAGATTTGAGTATCTATCACCATTCATTTCCAAATATTGACCTCCTTTTGTAGTCAAATCATTAGGTCTCTGTGTTCTAATACAATTGTCTTTACTGAATACTTGGTCCGCCAAAATGGTTTGCATACATTGACATCATTGAGTAGGTTAACCAATGTCCTAAGCAGAAATCACTGATGTCACTTTCTTGTGTACAATCGTGTTTAGAAAGGTTTAACTGAATACTGATCCTAGCCAATCTTCTCAGCAGTAAACCCTCAAGCCATCCTTTAGCGAAAAAATATGTTGAAAGAATGATCAATATCTATTTTGCTTTTATTATTGTAAAGAAGAAAAATTCATTTCTTGCTCTGTTGCAAGCGAACCGATATACCCTTGAGAGCAAATTAATAGAAAGAAATATTAAATTTGATATTGGTCTGATTTGACAAAATAAAGAGTACTGATTAATCCTTTATTATGTTACCCTTATTGTAATGTTTCTTAGAAAATTGCATCTAAAAGAAAAATGACAAAAAATGATATCAAAATTTCAAAATACACTAAAAAAATTCTCAACTCAATTAACAGAATTTTGGCAATCAACAGCATTACTCATGACCATGAGGAATTTGGTCAGAGTTCAATGTAGAAACACTTCACTGATTGCATTGTTTCGTAATGTTTTCCTTCTGGCATATTCCATACCTTAGATCCAGCTTCGATATCATTTCCACCAGGATCAATTCATAAGAATTAAACTTGGACCATAGATTGCGAAATATTTTCTATAAGGATCTGTGACATTCTAGTTTGACATTTAAGCAAACCTTCTGCTTCTCTGTGATATTTTCTATTTGTAATAAATATATCTAATTACACCTGATCCAACACACTGCAACAACCTGAAAGGCATGCTAATTTCTGACAGAATAATTACCCTTCTACATCTCCTAAACATGATAATGTTCCATTACAGAAGAACATGACGTGATTAGCTTAGCTTGATGGTAATTTCACATGATAATCATAGATTTTCTTTACAAGAAAGGATAATTTCACATGGTATTTGATGGGTTTCTTCGACAGAACTGTCAGTGAAAAAAGTTTTTTGTTACTTCGTTATCTTGTTACCTTTTGACATATTTCCAAAAAGAAGGTGAATAAGTGAACTTATTACCAAACAACATCATAAAATGGCTGTTTCCTGCTTCAGCATGATTCTACTCAGAATTTAAAAACAAGCATGATTAACGAATGTTTGTTTAGATCAGAAATCACTCATTAACTCCATATAAATATTAGCTAAAATGTTCAACATTCATTTTTTGACCCTGTCAAGCACCTTATAAATAATCTTTTTGTCTTCAAGGATAGAACTTTAAGGTTTGCAGTTTAAAACCTAACTTAAGAAAGCATATCTATACAGATGACTATTTTCAAACAGTTTCAAAATTATTTCAAAATGAGTAAATTAAAAACAAAAACATTAACCAAGAAGTAAGATCTAGAATATGATTCGAAAGATCTTTCCTTCAAAAGAGACAAGATTTGACATTGACATGCATCTGTACAACAAATGCAGTTTTACAAAGCATATATATACCAAATTGCTGAAGAATTTGTACCAAAAATGTGAAGGAATATTCATAAAAATAGAGCCATTGGCTCTGTAGCTCATCAGGCATCATATCAAGTTTGCTTTATACAGGCAAGATGAGCTAAAAATGAAACTGATGTTACCTATTGCAAGAAAACCTACAACAAAATTACAAAACAAATGTATTATTATTCAACACTTTCTAGATCGCCAATATCAGACAGTGAAAGAAGTCCACACTAAAATATCCAAGGAGAAATAAGTTTGCCATAGACTGTCATCTAATGGAGAAAAATAGGTTTTTAAGATTGTGACCCCTGTGACCCTATTTGGGGTCATGGGGTCACAAAACCTACAGTTTAGAATCCCAATTGGCCAAGGAGTCTACATGCAGTCTTTCAGCTCAATAGACCTTTAGGAGCTAAAGATGATGATGAAAATAAGTTGTTAAGGTCACGAAATCTACAAATTAGAAACCCCATTGGCCAAGGAGTCTGCACATATAATTTCAGCTCTCTAGACCTTTTTGAACTTGAGAAGAAGATGAAAATAGTATTTTAAGGTTGTGACCCTGT
Source organism: Steromphala cineraria (assembly GCA_916613615.1). Classification (NCBI taxonomy): domain Eukaryota; kingdom Metazoa; phylum Mollusca; class Gastropoda; order Trochida; family Trochidae; genus Steromphala; species Steromphala cineraria. The sequence continues at coordinate 79,382,730 of OU744722.1, forward strand.
GACCCTATTTGGGGTCACAGGGTCAACAAAGTTACAAATTAGAATCTCCATTGTCCAAGGAGTCTGCACATATCAATATTAACTCTCTAGACCTTTTGGAACTGGAGAAGAAGATGAGAATTGGTTTTTAAGGTTGTGACCCCTGTGACCCTATTTGGGGTCATGGGGTCACGAAATCTACAATTAAGAATCCCGATTGGCCAAGGAGTCTGCACATATCATTTTCAACTCTATAGTCCTTTTAGTACTAGAGAAGAAGATGAAAATAGGTTTTTAAGGTTGTGATCCCTGTGACCCTATTTGGGGTCACAGGTTCACCAAAGTTACAAATTAGAATCCCCATTGTCCAAGGAGTCTGCACATATCACTTTCAACTCTCTAGTCCTTTTAGAACTGGAGAAGAAGATGAAAATAGGTTTTTAAGGTTGTGACCCCTGTGACCCTATTTGGGGTCACAGGTTCACCAAAGTTACAATTTAGAAGCCCCATTGTCCAAGGGTTCTGCACATATCATTTTTAACTCTCTAGTCCTTTTGGAACTGGAGAAGAAGATGAAAATAGGTTTTTAAGGTTGTGAACCCTGTGACCCTATTTGGGATCACAGGGTCACCAAAGTTACAAATTAGAATCCCAATTGGCCAAGGGTTCTGCACATATCATTTTTAACTCTCTAGTCCTTCTGGAACTGGAGAAGAAGATGAAAATAGGTTTTTAAAGTTGTGACCCCTGTGACCCTATTTGGGGTCACAGGGTCACCAAAGTTACAAATTAGAATCCCCATTGTCCAAGGAGTCTGCACATATCACTTTCAACTCTCTAGTCCTTTTAGAACTGGAGAAGAAGATGAAAATAGGTTTTTAAGGTTGTGACCCCTGTGACCCTATTTGGGGTCACAGGGTCACCAAAGTTACAAATTAGAATCCCCATTGTCCAAGGAGTCTGCACATATTATTTTTAACTCTCTAGTCCTCCTGGAACTGGAGAAGAAGATGAAAATTGTTTTTTAAAGTTGTGACCCCTGTGACCCTATTTGGGGTCACAGGGTCACCAAAGTTACAAATTAGAATCTCCATATGCTAAGGTACTTGTACACAAAATTTCAGCTCTCTAATGTGTATGGTTCATGAGGAGAAGTCGAAAGTGTCAAAAGTTTACGGACGGACGGACGACGGACGACGGACGACGGACGGACGACGGACGACGGACGGACGACGGACGACGGACGACGGGCCATGCCATAAGCCCATCTGGACTTTCAGTCCTGATGAGCTAAAAATTAGAAAGGACTCCCAAAATTTAAGCTGAATACAGAATATGCTGGAACTCCCAAGAAATTGCAAATAGCAAGTCCCTGAACTCAGCAGGTCATATATGTAGATTGATCACTTCACTGAATATGTGTAATGATTTAATTTCAAAAGCTCAAAACTATCTAGGACGTGTAACTTTTAGAGCTTGACAATATCAATTATCATGCTTTGATAAATCGGGACAGCAAAGATCATTCCAAGGACGAAACTGTGATCCTTCTTCCTTCTCTCCCTCCACAACCTTCACAGATGAATGGAGATGTTCATCAGAACCAGATCCACCACGCTGCATTAGTCACGTCCAGTTGATACAGGACAGACCACACCTAACACATTTATAGGTGACGGAGAAGGGCACGGAGGTGAAATAACATGAGACATAACACTCGCCTTCTACTTGAGAACATTAACTCAATACATTACTGAGGCGTACATGGTGCAAAATGAATGTCACTTAATGTACGGCTATCTCCTAATCATGCGATTGAAGAGACGGATAATGACGGATTCTACGCTTGAAGAACGTCTAATTGTTGATTGGCTGCAACCTGAAACATTCCCGGGCTAACCATTAGGACCAGAACCTGCCGTCGAGACCGCGATAATCGGCTAGTCCTTAACAAGACCCACCAATTAGCTCAAATGCAGTCTAATTCCTCCCCTTTTCAAGCTTAATTGCGTTTGAGCTGTTACCACTTCAAGTTGTTTACGCATCAACAGAGTTTTTACCTGTTCCATGTAAATGGGATTAACCCTTAATGTGTTGATATGTTCAACCAATTGACACTTCTTTATTCACTTGATTCTTAGCAAGACTGAGGTTAGGTTAGCATGTTTGAGGCTATGTGAAGGTTTCAACAGTATGTCACTAAAATAAAATACAATCCCTGGGTTTGAAAAGAATTAAATCAAAGACAAATTAGGCCAGAAACAAACAGAAGTCATCGATCCACTCACTTGGAATTCATATGATGGCATTTATGTTACATTGTTTAAGATATAACGTGAGGTAGAAAAGTTTTATATTTTCACTCGTGGGTGCGCCACTCGTAAAAATATAACCTTTCTACCTCACTCGATGAGATAAACATGGTATTAGTCAAGAAAAGACAGATATCCTATTTATTATGTGATTTTACCATTGTAATTACGTCTGAAAAGGGTCATTTTCACGCCGAGCGGCCGCTAGGAACAGCTCGCCACCACAGTAACACTGTGACGTCATAAGCCAATTCGCCGCGTGAGACCATTGTTTTATGACGTCAAATTATATCAGTCACCGTTCGCAGTGAAAATATAAGTTATTTTCACTGTAGCTTGGTAGACAGTTTATTTCACTGATAAATCCAAGTATTTCACTGCTCGCAATATAATAAAAAATGGTATATCAAAACAAAAATGTCAGGAATTCTCAACAATGCTCCATTGACAAAAGAATTCAATCTAACTGACAAATAATAGCAGAACATTAATGACAAATCCAAGCATGGTTGACCATTTACGTCAAATTATTAAAACTGATGCACAGAGATCAGATGTTTGACTGTTGTAATACGTTTGTTGTAATTTCATTTTGGTAATTTTGTGCATGCATTTATAGGCATTAAATAAATTTATTAATTTGGACCAATAATTGGTAAAATACAGAAGATAAAATTAGTTGGATGGAGGCGATGATAGAAGTTTTTCTACATTCTATCAATTGCTCTAAATTTGCATGTTATTTCAATTAACTGTAATCATCTTTCACAATTATGATATTAACATGTATGTTAATTTATTGATATCATAACTTAGCATGATATTTCCACTGCATGCATATTTTCTGAATATTTCATTCTCTATAATGTTTTAGCTTCTTTATCAAGTTATCTAAACTATTTAAAATATTCATCTATCAGAATTTACCATTAAGTTTTAATCTAATCACTCATTTCCTTGGGCATTTTTTTCTATTTCTTTCCCTTTCATTTGTTTCATTTGTTTCCTTTTCAAGATATTTGGTTTCCTACACAAGATTTATGACCATGCATAACTTAAATGTTCATATATATGTACTTACTCACACGCAAGCCATGATCAACCAATAAAATTCATTTATGTAAATCAAATAATTGCTAATGTATGGATATTGGTAGGAAGGCATTATTTCCCTGTCCTACTCAACCTGAAATGTGAGTTTTCAGTCAAATGGCCGTCATAAAATCGCACAATGAATATTCTATAGTATGATGAGAATTTGAATATTTACAAGTTGTTATTGCCGCAATGCTTAGAGAAATGATTTTCAGATATATTTGAAGTTTTAGAAACACCAGTACTTGTATGAACATTAAGAATGTAAGAAATTACATTTGCATTAAATAGCTTTACAAGTTCCATTAATTTGAAGTGAGAATTCTCAGATTATTGGACAAGGAATTAGTCTTATATACAAAAAGCAAAACCTTCAATTCCTTTGGAAATTTGTTTTTCTAAAGTTTAAAGATATCTTAAAATAGAAGGATTTTCTTATGGACAACCGTAGGTACAAAGAAATTTTTATTTCTGATAAACAGGACAGTGACCTAAAAACATTTTTTTTCGTCATGGTGTTTTCATAGTGTTTGCGTGATACAATTAATGGAGACCTGATTTCATCTTCTCATGTTTCATGTCAAAAAGTTAACACATGAGAAAATTAGATCATTGCAAAAATTGAAGAACTGCAAGAACTAATAACACATTATGGGATATAGCAGAGATCACATCAAGGGCAGGCCATCATAGTAATTGAACCAGCACTATCTCCACAGAAAAGATCGAACTGGAAATAGGTCAAGGGATATCTTCAAGATTGGCCATAAAGATATGATAACATGATATTAAGCCATATCAGTAAATTGGAGTCCGCAATCATGTCTGTTCAAAGATGGAGGTTTGTAAGCTAGGTTTGTGTGGAATTGGAACGGGAATGGTCCACAGGGTGATTACATGTGATGTACTTCACGGAAATGTAGTCCAATAGTGATTTGGGTCAATAAATGGATGTCTGCAATCATGTATTTTCAAACACAATGGTTTAGGAGGTTGGAGTGGAATTCACACAGAGATGATTCCATGCCTTATAATTACAGTGGCATTCAAGAACAGGCTGCAGGTAGGCAGCGAGAAGTGTAAATATATGATTTAAGATTCAGGTAACGAATATTTCAAATCACAACCGCTTCTTTTGTCATGAAAGATTCCTGGATATTGAGTTCATTATTCTGAAAATCTTCATGACTTTGTCAGTCGTGACACAAACAGTTTCAATGAAAGCTGACAGGAATTACATCTGGATAGCTAGTTCCTTATATTGAAATAATCCTTATTCATATTATGTCTTCATCAGTCTGGGAGAACAAGTGGATTGTTTTCAGTAGATGTTCATCCATCATAAATGCAAAGTACTGATAAACAATATATCAATGTAACCAACATGGAAATGAGGCATAAAAAATCATAGTAAGAAAGAAATTACCAGAATTAGAGCAACAAAAAAACCAGTAGATAAACATTGACATTTCAAATTGATGACGGTTTTGGTTTTAAGATTCATATCTGAATGCTGTTTAATGAATGGTGGCAATGAATTGGAGCAAACAAAATAGACCAAAGAATGATTCTCAAAGCTAACGAGATAAATCATGTTGCATGACAAGAAAAAGAAGATAGTGTCTAAACTCTTTGATTTCTGGTAGATAGATGTTATAAAATCAAGCATTTAATAGAAACAAGATACTACAATCAAATATAGGTCCAATAGATTAGATTTCTTGCAGAACTAGAGCTGAAAGTATTTCATAGCATGTTCCACAACATTAGTCAGAGAGGAGATATCAAATTACCCAGAAGAAAATAAGGCCACTGCAATCATAAGATTTAGAGTGATTATAGCATCAATACTTGATAGAACATTCCACAACATTAGATACAGAAACATGGAACCCAGACATTAACCAGTAGGATAATTAGGTCGTTGCAATCATGAAGATGGTTTGCTGTAAGCTCTGCCTCGTTAGGCCTATTCTCTTCACAGGCTGACGGAGAGATGCTTCATTGGTTTGATCACCCAAAGAAGATTTGTTTTTCTCCTATTGGTGTTCGGATCTTGTGGTCCATTAGCCATTTGCAGATAGTCATTACTCAGAACGTATTTATCAAATGTTTCCACTAGCTTATTTATCTCTGTCAAGGTCAGTGGTAACGAGGAGTTTACAAGCTAAGATAACATGTTTCCATTTCGTAAAGAAACTTAATGTGGTACCATTAGATGAAAAGGGTAATTGAACTAGGAAATAATGCTTTGCAATTAGTCCTACCAAATCACGTTGTATACTCTTATCTGACAACTTCACGAAATTTGCATCACTGCCTTGATGGGTACAAGGAGATTTGTATTTTGTCCCATTGTCACATTAGATTCTTGAGGACATATTGTTATTTCATGATGGTCATTACTGGAACTGTATCCATATGGATCAATTTCCATATATTTGTCAGTTTTGTGGTTAATACATGAAAATTTGAAAGGATTCTTTCAGCGATTTGCCATTAGATGCAATGGGTCATTGAATTTTGAAGTAATGGATTGATATCAACTCTGCCTCCCGAGAAAGCTGAGTCATTGCCTTGATTAATACCAGGAGATTTTTATTTTGTCACATTATGGTGTACGGACATTTCCAGACGGTCGATACTGGAACTATTGGTTCATTGGCTTGATGGGAGAAAGACGACATGACTAAGTAATCATTCTAGATGGACAGTTCTGAAAATACTTTAATTATGCTTGAATTTCATCATAATTATATGTTAACAGATATGGATATTCGAATAATTGAATGTAATGTTTGATTATTTTCTTTTTGTTTTGTGTTGAAATGCTAAACTTTATGAATTCAAATTTCAGAATTTGGCCCTCATTTAATTATTATGTTGTCAAGCGAGAAAGTAATTTCAGTGGCTCAAAGAACTAGGAAAGATTTGCTGTATTTCTTCTTAGTTTGATATCTTCTTGGTCATTAAATCATGCTGCTCCTTACTAGGCAATGACCTGGCGTCTAAAATAAGGATGCATTTAAAGGTTACAAGAAGTATAAAGAACTTGTTTCAGTTAACTTCATGATTAGAAGACTTAAGGATTTCATGTTTAGTTGGATACTGAGGAAACAACCTTGATGGGTGTCCACAGTGTTGAAATAATGTCTAAGACTTTCGATTAGTTCTCAAAAACCAATAAAGTTGCTTACAAACGAGTGTTTACATAACTCCCTCTGTGTTTCAAAAATGTATCAATCGTTAATGTCAACAACTTTGTTGCGTCAAAACAGTATTTGAATAAAGTTGATGTAAAAACTTCCTAATTGAACCACTTTTCAACTTCCATGAAAGCTACCCTCATTCTTCCATTGTGCTCTATTTATGAGTTCTTTCAGGAGTTAAGATCAATTACTTATGCTTGACGACTCCAGCGTGAAAGAAGTGATTGTTTCTACAAGATGTTATTGATTTTGTCCGCGCAGTCTCGGTACCATGGTTCAAAGAACATGAATTCAGAAGTCGATTTGATCAACGTCCTCAGAGCTGTTACACAAAACATCTAATAGACAACAAATATAGATAGGGATTTGTTATTAAGTTAGAAGCAAAAGAATTATATCATGGAAGAATAAGATAAAGAGATTACCAACAAACTTGTGATTTTTGTTTAAAGTGAAGGGGAAATAATAAAATTTCTAGTGAAAAAACAGGTGAAGAATTAATTTTTTATATATCATTCAAGTAACTTTTGAGACTTAAGCTGCTGAATCAAAAAGAACTTAACAATTCTCAATACCTTCGTTACAGGAAATAACTCATGAACAAGGGGACAATACATGACATGACACTAACTGAAATTTAATTTTTGCTAACCTGTTATACTTGCAAGGTTTAGGGTTAATGAAATGAAGATTAAGTTCAGCATCTATCCAACACTGAGACTGACTGAAGCTAGATACAAGAACAGGTTGTTACTGCCTGGCAGGAATATTGTAGTGATTTATTATTCATAAAGGTTCCCTTGAGAAAGAGCAGATCTTATCTTGGGACAGGAGAACAGTGAAACCGTTGGAGATTGTTCCAAAACACCGATAAACCTATCAAGATTTATGACAGCAAAATAACTTATTACCATATTTGGTTATCAAGAAGTTGTTTTTGATGAAGATGAACTGCCCCTGTGTGGGTGTGAGGCAGAGCTTTTTGATCTACTGGAGAGCCAACATAAGGTCAAAGTCTCTGAGGAATTTTCAAGGTCATGGTTGAATTGTAAATGAGAGTATTTCCCTCTTTTGTACAGGAAATGCTTATTTATAATATATAGGGTTCATTTATAGATAAATGAGTGTTACAGCTTAGGTTAACATTCTTTGAATAATGAACTTGGTTTTTGTTGCACTTTGACATAGCATAAGAGGTTCTTTTTGTCTCTGATGAATAAAAGCTAGCTCGATCATAAAAGAGTTGGGGGGGGGGGGGGGGGGGGGGGGGGGTTGATTTTATGGTTAGACTTTAATGGCACAGTTGATACATGTAAGTAATAAATTAGTTTAATTTTAATAGATATATCATTCATTATGATTTCCCTGTGTTAATATTTTTTCAGTGAATAGGAATTCACTTTAAGTTTTCTTGCTGAATGGGTATAAGGATAGTAAGGATACCTCTAATGGTTAAGATTCTTGATAGATGATATATTTTAATCATGAACTTATTTGTATCGATTTTTCATACACAAGAAAGCTTCAACCTCAAGAAATAAATAGCACCATTTTTTTACTTGAACGTGTTTTGATCCATGCTCTAAGAACATTGTCCTTATAAATAAACAGTATCATGTGGTCCAACAGCAAGTGTAGGTCCATTCTGAAAAAACAATGACCTACCCCATAAACAAACAAACAAGCAGCACCATGTGATAAAAGAACAAGGTTTAGTTAGAGGAAGGCACCACTTCTCTCTATATAAACATACACAGTCCTCTGGTGGAACACAGATGGTACCAAGAACAAGCCACCCCTTGTAGAGTCAATGTGTATATCATGCTGTAAGTGTCGGTTTATTTGAGCAGATAATTGAGAGATCAGTAGAATGGCAGATATATTTCAGTTAAACACTTGTCAAAATTGTTGTAAGAGCAGATAGATTAGGCGATATTTTGTTACTGGTTTTCTGTTTTAAAGACTGTGCATTGTCAATCAGGTTTTCTAGGATTCCTTCCTGAAATTTTTTCTAAGGTGAACCTCACTTCCCAATCTCTAATTCATCAATTTTCAATTCAAGATCAATTGTTTTCAAATCAAAAACCTCTCCTGAAAACATAACTTTCAAGACCAAATTTAGATTTTCGAGGTAGAATTGATTATGCATCGTAAAGACAAAGATTTTGAAAAACCAAATCTTAATAGACAATGGTATCAAATTTTTTTACAAACCTTTATCTTTATAAAATATAACCGATAATTAACCTACTCTCGAAACCACTTATTTCGCATTAGCCAGAAACAACCCTACAATCAATACTGAACAATTGCATAAAGAAAACTTACAGGGAAACAAGAGTAATGAGGATTGTTTGGTAATGGATAATAGTGTTATCTCATTAAGTAGTAATAGCAGTGTTTTGTGGGAGAATTCCACCTGAAGAAACAGACATTATTGATAACGACACATGTCCTGCTGAATGAAGGAACAAATCAATCGATACTCCGCCATCGGTAGAAAGCAAGTGTACGTGTTTAATGATGGCCTGGTATTGTCGTGCTCTCCGATACTGTAGGTGCAACTCACACTGACACAAAAACAGACAATCAATGAACAAATAGTTACAAGATATATTGACTGAATATTGGAGCAGGGAGAATCTTTTTGTATCCATTATTGTAATGCTATGATTGTGATGATTGATTTGTTTGAGCCAGAAATTATTGAGAGAAATTTGTGACAAATGTGTTGAATTTAGAAAACAGCTATCACATCCACATTTAATTATTGATAGCAGGTATAATAGTCCAGAAACATATAGAACATAGCAATTAGTTCAAAATCTTTAAGGCCTTGCAAATGATCTTTTAAGATATATTAGAATAACTTAAAACCATTACCGTTCCTTATCATTGCAAAGTGGTAAGGAGTATACATTTTTATTCATATGCATTGATTAGTATAAAGATACTAGAAGTACAGACCTGATACAGGACACTTCCATTTGTAATAAAATTTACTGCCAAATAAAACCTTACACTCAAACATGTATAAATGTATACTTGAGTAGCATGGATGCGGATAGATGGGTCAGAGTGACCTCCCCTTGTTCAATCAGCCTGACACATCACCAGCAGTGTTAAAGAAACGCCCAGTATTTGCAGATATGTAAACCTTTGAGTTGATTAGACACCTCTCACATTGGTAGCACAGAATACTCTACAGGCTTCTACAGAATGTAATACTAATAGGTATTGAGTTCTTCTTCATCAATGTCATCATCATTGTCATCATCGTTATAACCGTCATCATCGTGATGATGATGATCATCATCATCGTCATCATTATAGTTACTTCAATAGAAATGACAAAATGACCATTTCATTACCGGTACAGTAAATGAACATAACACTGGAACAAGTGGCAGAGTTTTTCTTTAATGTAAGACTTATTGCAAAAAAAATAAATTTGCAATTAGTTGAGAGTTAGATTAATAGAGAGTGATTGAGAGTAAAATCATTAGTGATTGGTGGGGGGTTTATTAAAACTGGTTGGCATAGAATAAGAGAATTTGACATTGGATAAATAAGAAGGTTTGAAGAGACGTCACCAAACAATAACAATCCTACAAAACATGACAAAGCTTTCTCTGAGATCAATATTCATAAAAGTGCCAATGTTATATGAGAAGCTTGTCTCTAATTTAAATGTAGGAACAACTTCAACATTTGTCTCAAATAGAAAATGAAGACAGTTTGTCCATATAAATCACATAAATATTATATACATGTGTATCATGACTAACATTTTTATACTTTGTCTTTCAAGTTAGAAGACTATATTATGATGTGATGGTCTGTGTTAATCACATGCTAATACTCCTGATTAAAGTATATCATTCCATAGTGATATTTCAATGATTGCAGTATTTTTAGAACAAAATTTTAATAAATTTTATTTTCAATGTATACAACCAAGAACATATTGATTGTGCAAAGTATTCATAACCCAAGGTTTGCATTGAAATTTTACCACTTGATGAATTAAGCTTTATAATAAAGGTAAAAATCAACTGAAACCAAACTCATTTTCTACGGTGCTATTCCCTTACCCCTGCTAGAGAAGCTAGCATAAACATGATAATATTATACATATTTGAGACATTTCTCTCCCAGTCTACCGTGTAGCCACGGGGTAAGCAGGTTTGCTTATTCTAGTCTTCTTTCAGTGTAAGTTTATTTTCTCCTGAAGCATAAACAAGCATGGAATCCTCAAAAAACATCCTCCATACCTATTTCCTGGCTACCTAAGAGGATTTCTTTACAGAAGAGTTTGTCGGGACAGGAAGTAGGCATAATCAAGTCTCTGGACACTTCATTTCAAGTTCTTCAAATAAACTATGGAGTCACATGTCAGAGATGAAACAATTTTGGTTTTAACTGGCAGAAAAAGACATCTGCGAATTTTGTATCAAAAATATAACAAATTTACCTCTTAAATAGTCCAGCTGATGTAACTAACAATAGAAGTATAATTCTATATGGTCTATCATGTCCTTATCAAGAAATTTAAATTTGGAGACAAAGAAATTTCTTTCAACTTTTAGAATTAGCCCAACCTTGAATTACCCTATGATGAAACTTGAGAAAAATAATTACAATTCTTGGCGGTATATTTAAAGAAAACCACTTGCTTTTCAAATTGGTTAGACAGGCCATTATTTGTAAAATGATGAAAGTCAGGATTTGAATCAGACAGATATTTTACATGATCTGGATGCATATACATCATGGGCAAAGTGTAAAAATAATTCTTTCTTCAAAGACTTGAGGGTAGGTGATACAGGGAGTTACTCCTTCATCGGGTGGGATTTGAGGGAAAATGCCCTTCAAAGACTTGCAAACAGATATGTTCTCAAAGCAAAGGAATGCTCCTTGAGTTTAATGCAAGACTTCTGTTCTGAATTTGGCAATGACAATTACCACATATACAGTTTTGATTGACATCTTTTCAAGTTAGTTCTATAACTTCAAATGAATGAGATCCATGTCCTATGTGACCTTTGACATCAATTTAAGTTGAAGCTGTAGCTTTTATTCAAGACATTCGCAAGCAAGATGGAGAGAATCATGATGATTGACGAGCCTCCTTTTGGAATGAGGAGTCTAGTTACGTGTCCGGACTGCACTAACTGGATTACACCGATTGTCTATTTATATGGTCCTAACTTTGAGGTCAGCACCCAGACTAATCTCCCGTAATTTGTATGAACACCGCTACAAGGACAAGATGCATCCATCAACCCTAACCAAAATCATTGCAGGAAATTTGTCTGCCTGGTCACTAAGGATAATCCTTGTCTCTACACTTACATGAGATGCATTCATCATTGTAGCTAACATTATTGTAAGAAGTTTGTCCTTCAGATCTGCAAGGAAAGGACTGACCCCACGAAATCAATCACAAAATTTTCATAAGAATTTTGTCTAATCTGTCAATATATTACATCTACTCTTTCAAGGAAATATATACTGCTTGGTCACCAGGAAAAAAATAATCCCTGAAGTTTCTTTATACCTGCCAGTTTCAGAGAAACAGATTTGTTCCAACACCCACATGAAATCTTTCCATCATGTCAACTAAAAATGGAGGTGAACAATGGCAGATGCATAAGGAAAAGTATCAGGAAGTTTGGGACAACCACACCCCCCTCCATGCCAAAAGCACCCCCTCAGCCTCTTTTTGGAAGTCCCCCCCGCTCAGCCTCTTTTTGAAGTATTCTACTACAATCGACCATTAATTTGGTCAAACCTAGAATGTGAACTCCACTATTTTTGATAATTGAACACCCCATCCTCTCCTCAAACTTCCTTGATTGGCCACTGGTGAATGATTTCTTCTTCTGAACATGTACATCACAAAATCATTATGTTACATGGAAAAAAGGGTTGCTTCGTACACTGACATAAGAGTCCCGTCTGGTCTTCCAATGTAACAATCTGACAGTCGGCGACTACAGATTGATCCAAGCATCAAATCTGCACAGAAAACTCTTGTTGCAAAAGGTCAGCAGGTATTATTATATAAAGATCCATTAACAAGCCATGTAGCTTCAGGGTGCCTATAAGTGGAATCTCAATCAGATTGGATATGGTGACCTTCTGCTTGACATAGTTGCGTCTTTGATGTGGTTGCTGGATGGTGTTCTGGTTCTTCCACCATGTTGTCAGTATTACGTGTTAATAGGAATCCAATCATCTGATGAAATGTCAACTCCTTTTTTATTTGGTTTAGACATGTTTTATTCACAGAGAAAGGGATTAGGAACAACCAAGAATACCCTCTCTGATATCTACAAAGCTAATTTATGTTTTTACAAACAGATTACAGATAGTGAACAAGAAGTTAACATAGGAATAGGATAGGATACATATGGAAGAAGATTGGTTTGTTATCCACCTTAATCGTTGTGAGTACCATGTGTGAATAGGAACATCTGAAGTCAAGACTCTTTCTTCCTTTACCAATGGGTCCAAGATAATGAGATAGATATTTTGCCCCTGACGAAAGTTTACACTTTTTGTAGTAATTGTTTGGTAATATCTTATCAGTAGCAAAAATGAGTTTCTTGCAGCTTTCAAATAAAAGAAAGGATCTACTTCCAGATCTAATGGTTTTATTGGTAATGATTTTAGGTCTCTGGTAAGTATTGGATATATACCGGTAGAAGCTCCATCAGTCAGTGACCAATATGAAAAAAAGTCATTTCTTCAAATTATAAGTTTTACTTTCATTATCAATCCTTGAGGTCATTAAAACTAGTCTGTTATTCATAGATTTAGATTCTTGCAGTCCCATTGAACTAAGCATGCTCAAATACAGTATGGATATGATAACAGTGGTGGTTGAAACTTGATCTTCTGCAGATACTTATTAACCAAATTAACTCATTAACAAAAGCACTTGCTCTTCATTGGTTTCTAACAATGATCTTTTCAATTTATTTATTCAATGCCACAACAAAGAAAAAGGCTTGAGTCAAAAAGAGTTCTTTCCACAAAAAGGCTGTTTTATACATTTTAACCATGTAATTACTAAATGCACTTGTTATTCATTGCTTTGATTTTACAGCTTTTTACGCAATCCAAATAAGTGTTTCTAAATAGGGGCATTGATAACACATAACGATCAGATAATGGCATTCATCTCATCCTCCCATCAATTTATCATCAACATGCAAATGCTACATTTGCTCTGAGAAAGCCAGATTAATAGTCTAAAGAACATCATGCAACACTTCAATAATGCCTCATAATAGACAAATCAAATGTAAACCGTATTGACCAGCTGCATAGCTACTCCTCACTAATATGTTAGCTTAATGTCTTCAAGTTATAAGAAGTGGGAATCCCTCAGCTTGTTGTGCAGAGTGTTTGCAGACTTTAAATACCTCGCCGTATGGATCAATACTGACTAATGCCTTCCTTAAACATGTACAACCAGGCTGCAATCCAACCAGAATTGATCACCATCTTGTAAATGATGCTGCTTTGATCTGCCAGTGCTGGTCTCATGGTAGGCCAAACTTGTCAGCTTCCAAAAGATTGTCCAACTGATTTTGGTTGTCAATGTTGAATGCAGGTTCCAAAAGTTTGTTCAACTGATTTTGGTTGTCAATGTGAAACGAAGGTTCCAAAAGATTGTTCAACTGATTTTGGTTGTCAATGTGAAATGAAGGTTCCAAAAGTTTGTTCAACTCATTTTGGTTGTCAATGTGAAACGAAGGTTCCAAAAGATAGTTCAACTGACTTTGATTGTCATTGTGAAATGAAGGTTCCAAAAGATAGTTCAACTGATTTTGGTTGTCATTGTGAAATGAAGGTTCCAAAAGTTTGTTCAAATCATTTTGGTTGTCAATGTGAATAAAGGTTTCAATGTGAAATGAAGGTTCCAAAAGTTTGTCCAACTGATCTTGGTTGTCAATGTTGAATGCAGGTTCAAAAAGTTTGTTCAAATCATTTTGGTTGTCAATGTGAAACGAAGGTTCAAAAAGATTGTCCAACTGATTTTGGTTGTCATTGTGAAATGAAGGTTCCAAAAGATTGTACAACTCATTTTGGTTGTCAATGTGAAACAAAGGTTCCAAAAGATTGTCCAACTGTTTTTGATTGTCATAGTGAAATGAAGGTTCCAAAAGATTGTACAACTCATTTTGGTTGTCACTGTAAAAAGGAATTTTCCAAAAGATTGCCCAACTGATTTTGGTTGTCAATGTTGAATGAAGGTTCCGAAAGTTTGTTCACCTGATTTTGGTTGTCAATGTGAAATGAGGGTTTCAATGTGAAACGAAGGTTCCAAAAGATTGTTCTACTGATTTTGGTTGTCAATGTGAAATAAAGGTTCCAAAAGATTGTTAAACTGATTTTGGTTGTCATTGCAAAATGAAAGTTCCAAAAGATTGTTCTACTGATTTTGTTTGTTAATGTTGAATGAAGGTTCCAAAAGGTTGTTCAACTGATTTTGGTTGTCAATGTTGAATGAAGGTTTCAATGTGAAAAGAAGGTTCCAAAAGATTGTTCAACTGATTTTGGTTGTCAATTTGAAATGAAGGTTCCAAAAGATTGTTTAACTCATTTTGGTTGTCAATGTTGAATGAAGGTTTCAATGTGAAAAGGAGCTTCCAAAAGATTGTTCAACTCATTTTGGTTGTCACTATTGAATGAAAATTTTAAAAGATTGTTCAACTGATTTTGGTTCTCAATGTGAAATGCAGGTTCAAAAAGTTTGGCTCAACTGATTTTGGTTCTCAATGTGAAATAAAGGTTCCAAAAGATTGTCCAACTTATTTTGTTTTTCAACGGGCAATTAAAATGTTAGTTTCTAAAAGGTAATCTTCAAGTGATTTTGGTCTCAATCTGCTACTTGTTAAGATCAAAAATATTGTTCAACTTATTTTGGATTTCAATGTGATTCTTTTTCAACTGAACTGATTTTGGTTACATTTGAATTCCTTACATTGTCCTTGGTGTAATTTTAAGTTATGGATGTCTTTTTCTGAATTACATCATTGCAAAGGCTACAGAATATAGAAAATAAACAATACAACATCCTTGTTATGTAACCAAGAACAATACTTCTCCATTCATATACATGATACTGTATGCAATATCTTTCTAATCTTGTACACTTTGTATATGTACCGGAGGCATTACTTACAATAAACCTCTTTGATTTTGACTTTGATTAACAAATTATGTGTCATTTCAATACCATCTCACCTAATTCCATATTCCTACTCATGAAAACATGCAACGTCTTTAAAAAGCCTGAAAAAAAATCTGAATGAGTAGGTAGCTATTAATGTTTGATCTTTTAAATTGATCTTGATTTGTTTGTTCCAGGTACAGCACCGCTATGGATATACGTTCTTGGGCAATACTTCCAGCGTGGGGTGGACGAAAAAGCTGCTCGGATTATTCCAATATACAACTTTGAGATTTGGTTAGCTTCAACATTCTTTGCATACACATTTGGACTGGTGATCAACAGATTTAGACCTGTGGTGGCAGACGCCATATTGACCTGGTTGATAAAACCTTTGTTGCTCCTGGCAACTATTTTGTATATTACCCTTGGAGTGTATATCAACATGTATGTGTTTCAACTCATTGAATATTATGCAGTTCTTGGAGCGATACTGGTTCCTGTGTGTGGATGTGCAACAGGATTTGTGTTCTCTGTCGCGTGTCGGCAGAAAGTGCGTTTTATCAAAACTATAGCGTTGGAGACTTCGAGTATGAACTGTTTGATTGTCCTCGCTGCACTTCGATTCTCTCTTCCTCAACCAGACGCAGACCTGGCGTCCATGATTCCAATTTGGGTGATGTTCACCATGCCAGGGCTGTATGTCTGCCTGGCTATACTGCAGACAATCAAGAATTGGATTGACAACTTTTTGGAAAGTCGAAAGCAAAAGCAGTGTCGAAATTACAGTATCGTTTCTGGGATCATTAATCAACCGGGGATAGCAGCGCTGTCTGCACCTCTATTCGTGGCGGAGAATTCTGACGACGAACATAATACCCCAAATGAAAAAGTCACAGTGTTATAGCATTAGGTTAGTCTAGGAACTTAACATAATCTTGTAGGATATACAATGTGTAAATTAACATTCCTTCTCAGGCCAATATCTCACTTATACAAGATCAAGCAATGTTTCCTGGTGTGTACATATATATAAACGTATGAATGACACTTCCTAATGTAAAGAACTACATGCTTAGAATGTCAGCCTTGGTGCTGGTCACCAAATTTATTGTCCTTGACCTTGTTCACTTGTATTCCCAGAATGCACTTTGCGAAGGGAAAATGATTTGCCCTGACAATTTCTTTACCTCCCACAAGAATATTTCCCAAGAGTTTTAATTGGTCTTGAATACATTGCAAAATCAAGCAGACCGCATAAAATCCATGATTGGGAACTTCTTGAAACATTTCCACTTCTTGATGTCTTTTCTCTTATTATATTCACCATATTCTTCTCTATAGCCAAAAGAATACTAGGTTAGTTCTTGTGTATGTGGTCTGTCTCAATATCCACGTTTCTCTTTCACTATCACCATCAGCAAAGTCCAACAATTTTCTTTCAAACATAAAATGAGTTTTGAACATATTTTCAAACATGTTGGTTTCACACAAGGATAAATCTGAAAGCAAAACATAATGACACTAAGTGCAAAAACATGCCCATGAATGTTGCATTGAACTGAACTGATGAGTATTTCATGAAATGTGGTTAATCCCTGGAATTAAGCGATGAGTATTCCTGGAAAAAAGGATATATATATATCTAAACAAGGAATTTTTGAAAAATGATGCGAGATGTAGCAGCATAAGATTTAAGAATGAATATAATTTGAGGGATGCAATTAAAATGCTAATGATATTGTGAAACATGGTACAGAAGTCCAAGAAGGAAGGAAGAGAGATAGGTACAATCAATGAAGAGCGTCATGTCAATATAGAGTGATTACACTGAAGCTGAAACTAATACAACCATATCCATATCCTCATCCACATCCACATCAGCATCTATATTCACAGTTGATCCACAAGGAATTAAACAAAACCAAGCATTTTGGTGAATCTTAAGTTCACTTTCTATAAACCAGCTCTCTGCTGTACCATCTCAAAGTCACCATTTTGTTGTGGAGTGTATGTTCACAGATGGTGTAAAGAATTGATTTCATAATTCATACGGACAGGATTTTGTTTTTAAAGGATACCAGAATGCAAAGATGAAATCGTGATGGATTAACAATGATTGTTGGCAAAGTAAAATGTACATGTCTTCTGCACAGATTCAATCCAATCCACATTTGTAAAAGGATAATAATGCAAATCGAAACTTTGAAAGGAATGAAATATGATGGATCAACCATGGTTGATGGTTAAGTGGAATGCATGTGATTGAATGGTTGACTGCTAGCTCAGTTACCATGTAGAATCTGTGATATCACACACACAGGGACTAGAGAGAGAGGAGATACAATGCAATATAGTCCAGTGCCCTGTAGATCTGTATATTACCTAGCTATTATCATATGTAACTGGTAAGTGAGACTTGTCAACCACACACCTCACTGCATTGATTGATAATTATGGTATATATATTTCATATTATCATAGATATGTATATGCATTGTTGTTCCAAAGGAGAGTTCATGCACACCTTGTTTGACAGTTCTTTCAGTGATTAGCAGGAGTTGAAACATTTTCATGCTTTTTAGTTTTTCTAAATTTCAAGTTAGCCAATTTTTCATTCAATGTGCAAAATAGCCCTTAACTTTACCTTTCCCAAAACTGTTCTAGAATGCATGTATTACAAACTTCTTTTCAGTCATGTCTGCTAATTACAAAGCAGGACGAAGCTCAGGACACTAGCATTGCCTTTTTGTGTAGGCATGGATGTATAATCTGCATGTATTTAATAAACCTAGGTCCAGATGGTTAAGCCATGAATTCAAAAACAGTGTTTCACTGTAACCATAACCTTTTGCACTTGCATACAGAAATTATTTTTACAATTTGGTTAAACAATAACCTAGTCAAATAAGATCACTTTGGAACAACAATCCATGTATTCTCTTTGATTTTTTTCCATAAATTACATGAACTTTTCTTCCTGAATACTGTGTTAGAGTTTCCTTCCATCAGTGGATTGAAGGAGGTAACTTCTGTTCCCTTTCAACCATTGATGCTCTGCATTGCACTGCCCTAGACGTTTGTAAATTTTGAAGTTTACAGACATTTTTTACAACTATTTGTTGCATCTTGAGGTAGGGGAATAATCACATAGAATATTTGTATAGGTTTATCTTCTCTTACATCATATAGATACAATGCTTTTACAACATGACTTCAAGAATAAGAGGCAGACATTTAACATTATTATGGTTAAATTGTTAAAAGTTTAAAGGCATGCAATTCTTGTAAAATCTGTTTTGTCCCACATTACTAACTGATATAAACAATTAAAAAATTTAGTTTTAAACTACATGTTCATTTACATTTTGAAAAAATGTCAACATCTTATAAATGCATTATGAAGCAGAAGTTGGTTTCCTCAGTGAAATATTTGCTGACCTAAGTCTTTATCGTTAAAAGTTCAATTTATTTCACAGCTCGTCTTTTATGAACCTTAAAGGGGGTCTCCAACTTCTAATTTTTAACTTCCAGTGTTTTATTAGCGAGGGCCCGAGAGGGTCGGAGAGGGCCTCGCTAATTATTGGTCCGGGCTTCATATAAAAGAATTTTCTAGAATGGTCTGTTTCATCATTTCAAACGACTGAAATCATTGTTTATATTTGATTTTCATTAAAAATGTTTTCTTTTTTAATTTTTTAACAGAAATTCACCAAACAAATCAGGACTTTTTCCAAGATTCTTTTAAATCCTTGATTAGTGAACTTTTTCATATTCTTAGGAGAGTAAGTGGCTTTGATGTAAGTTAAGATTTTATTAAATTACATCATAACTCAATTTAAATCATAATTCATTTGTGTTTGCACTGTCAAATGCATTTTCAATTCTGATACAGACCTGATTGACCCTTGACCTGTGAATCTTACACATTCCGATTCCAAACAAATGGGAATCATAAACATGTTTGATTTTGACTTTGGAATGATGCAAGATTAATTTCAAATCTTACATGTGATTTTGCTTAGAAGTTGAACAATTGAAGAGGAAAAATATTTCATTTGTACTGTCAAATTTCAAATAAAATGTACTTTGGTCGGAATTTTACCATCAATATCAACAATATACAAAGCTAAGATTAAATCTGTCAAGCAAATGACATGAAAATGTTGAAATGTAAAATTCAGGGTATTATGTATTGTTATTGATAAGTCATGAATACTTCAGTAAAACCTTTTAAATTATTATCTAAACTCCAAAACTTATGAATTAAACTCGTAAAATTTAACTGAAAACACACACAAAATTAACCTTGGATTAAGGTGTCTAACTCTGAAGCTTTAAATCACTAAGTTTCCATTTACAACTAGGAAATCAAACTACTGCATCACAAATTTAGATTCATAAAATTTTAAGAGAAACTATTTCACTAAGAAATATTTGTAAAAGCAATGCCAGAGAAATGCAATCAACCTCTCATTTTAGACCAGTTTTCAATCGGTTCAAATAGATTTCATAACATGGATTTTGTTACATAAAAATATCATATTCGAGAATATCTATCAAGAATATCAAGAATTCTATGTTGAATAATGAATAAAACAAAGTCTCAAATGAAAAGACAATATGTAGGTTGACTGCAGCTTTCATCACAGGGACTATCACAGGCCTATTTCAATGAGAAAAGAATGCCTATATATAAAATGACATAATGGCACTATAGAAAGGAAAGATTACTCTATGCAATATACTGTCAACATACTAATGCAATATATTTCTTGCCAATCAGAGACAATGCCTTAACCTAAAATGAGAGTGGATTGAATTTTCAAAAGGTGAAGGCTTATCAGAGATTTGTGAAACCAATATGACACATCTGTATTGTCTGTTTTGTATCAATCAAAAGCTCAAATTCTAACAAAATTGCATGTGATCAATGCAACAAAAGATACATTTACATGAAAAATGTACCAATCTAAAATATCTGTTATGTGTTTTCATCAAAACCAAATTAAAAAAGCATTCATCCTGTAAAAAGGAGAATTCATTGAGAGTTCATATTGATAATGTTTTTCCTACAGAAGATACATAGAAGATTTACTATGAATAATACATAACAGTTCCTTAAATCTAAGTTTAAGATACTCATTAGTTCAAAACCTGAAATATAAATCATAAGAAAGAAAAATATTACAATAAATCATACCTCTGAGTAAAACAATATTATGATACCTAATTTATCCAACTTCTAAATTTTACAACAAGATCAAACAAACTATAATAATATATAACGAGAGGAAAGCGCCACAAATCAATTCATTATCAAAGAATTATTTGAACTTATATGAACAATAGAATATAATATAAAGAATAACTCAATTCTGAAACTCGGAGCGGATCTTTATTTATTTTGTAGAGTATATATTTGAATTTTGACAGTACTAATTAGTAATTAGAGCATAATTAGAGCACATAGCCTGTGACTGATGCACCTCCACCTATCTTCTAGTCTATCTATACTACAGCATTAATAGTTCCTCCGTACCAGATACAGCAACAATCTATGTTAGAATGATCAGAGGGTAGCCACTTTCAGTGTTACAATAAAACATTACCGAATTTATCACTGTGTGCTGTTGTCTTTGAAATTGAAGAACAATGTTTGATCATCATGTATAACTGTGTTCCAGAGGAGTTGTGATTGGAAGAGATCAAGCCTCCAGTGCATGAAATAAATAGAGGATATTATATGAGTGTCCGTGACTACATAGCACTGTTTTAAACGTGACGTCACAGTGACACAGTGATATTTTGCCCTAGGGCAACATATGAAAAATATGAACCTCGGTATGACTGCCCTCGTAGGTAATAAGATTTAATACTACCCAGTCCAAAAGAGCTTTTCTGTAAGTTCTAATGTTAGAATAAAGTAAAAACTTTTTAAAATCACCACCAGAACCAAAAGTTACCAGGTATCAATCTTGCAAACTGGCCTTGTTTCAGACACTCAGATCTCCTAGCAAATCGAGGATTGGATAAGAAACCTTTAACAATGAGCCATTTTCAGGGTTTATATGAAAAAAATTAATTTGAAATGGGCTGTCGGCCATATGTCAATAGTAAACTTTAAACTTTTAATGGGACATTTTCTAATCCAATGTGCAAAATGGCCCATGGCCCCTGTCGTTCCCAATCACTGCAAATATTTTGATACAGATTTTGATACTTATTACAGATATTACAAACAATGTCCTATAATTGTAACTTGCATGACATCATAATTGTTTTACAACATAAAGTAATGACATCACAATGCTAAGGCAACATAAACATGATGACATCACAAGACAATGACATTACCACATCAGAATTCAAATGAGTCACTTGAGACATTAATCCATTTCATGGAAAATGTCAATCATCCATATTTGAACATTCCTAAATAATTTGTAACAAAACATTTTTATTCAGGAAGTACTTACAATCTACTTCATTTGTCCAACTAAAAAATATATATGAAAGAATCAATTCAATTCATCTAAAACCAGCAATATGAAATTTTTCAATTGAAATGAATTCACAGTACTTATGGAAACTTGTGATAGTTGCTTTTATGTCATCATCTATTCTAAACACATCTGATGATCACATAAAAATGATATATTACGAGTGGTGACATTTCGGCCAATCAGCTCTGTAAGAACTATAACAGACAGAGGATAATAACATGAAGAGATGTGCAACTATGACTCATATCAAGGAATGAGTTTCATTATTGCCCACTCAACTATGTAATAACTTGATATACTTTTTTGTGTTCTGTGAGAGTAAGAAATTACCTTAATAAGAAAGATCTGAATATACACAATACTACAATATTCACTGAGCAATGATAAATGAATTGAAAGTTGTTGACCTACATCTCAATCCATTATTCAAGTCAGATCTTGATTGTCTAATTTATCTTTCACAGAGACAATTGCTCACCAAAATATGGTACTTATGATTTTGATTTACATCAGAGTTCACATTTGTTTCACTTTTGTTACAGTTCATCCAAGCAGTTCAGTCAACAACAATGTCTACATCAATATAAGAGAAATGGTTGAATTGAATCGAAGCATGAGCAGAATAAACAGCAATCATTTCAATGTAGAGCAAAGTTTCATTATAAGTAGCAATAACTGCTTCTTTACTACCATTCTGAGTGTCTTATTTACAGGGATCACAATCAGTTGGATGATAATGTAGGGCTCAGACCACTGGTACATGACAGGCTATCTTTAATGCTGAGGATTCTTATGTCATTCTCTCCTTGAGAACGACACAAGAATCTGTGTCGAAACGTCACATACAATGAACAAAGAAGTTGTCATCCATATATTCCTCAGCATTATTGTCATCCCAACTTCTAAAATGCCTCTCAAAGAAGGCTATCTTTACTTAAATCACTCTTGGTCCACCAAGTCAAGGGTTAATACCATACTCTTTGACCACTGCCAAGGGACAATGAATTTCCAATGTACATCCTAATTGACAAATTTAGTGATCTACATGCATAATTCATGTCATAAACAGCAGATCCATCATTGTAGTATGTAGGACATGGAACATCATTCTGACTGCAATACTTGATACAGTAAACCCTGACCATTGCTGAATGATCTTAAGCTAATTAGGGGCGCACAGTATAACTGGACATCTACAGGACAAATTTACACAGTGATCAAACAAAGCAAGCAGATGGGAAAATCTAATAAGGATTAGATGATCACTCAGAGGTTCACTTGACCAAGCCATCGGCAGACATCTATCGCTATAAGTGAATAATTTTGTCACCCAATCAAATAAGCCCAAACGAGAAAATTTAATAATTCCTTCAAATCTGAGTGATGGAGGCCTGTGTGGGAGAGATGAAGCCTTCGTCTGTCACTTCCCTCAACGATAGAGGCTGAGTCGAGAGATTTGAGATGGGAGACGCGGCTCCATCTTTATTGATTTGTTCGAGACGAGTACAGACTCCTTTCCCTGACGAATATACTGATTGAATAGACATCAGGACAGCACAGCCTTCCAAATCATTATCATACTCCTACATGCCACTTTGTTTTGAAATTATTTCGATCCTGTTGAAATTTCTTCAATGCTTTGAGATAATGTAGATATTTTATTAAACAAGTTCTTTCAGACTGTGAATTGTTTGTATCAAGCCATAGAAATCACAGCATGCCTCCTCATATTAAATGTTTCCCTGCTTTTGGGTTTTACTTATGTACATCTTTCATTTGGTCTGAACATCTTTCTCTGATAAACAACAGTATCACTGAAACTTTGTCAAAAACAGTTAAAGTCTCAATATTCAGAACTATTTTCAATAGTTATAGATTCACACAAATCATTTTTTGGGTCTTCAAATCTCTACTAGCAGCTGATTGTTTTTGGTCAAAATACTAAATAGATGTTGGAGCCGATAATATTGTGGATATGTACATCTTTCAGCTAGCAGTTTATACAGTGTGTAAAATAGATTGGAAACCTAGCCTGTCCTGAAAATTAATTGGTCAATTCCTTAGGGAGAAATGTTTTGAAAAGTTACCAGTCCTGACCAAAAAGTAACCAGTCAGTCAATTAAAGGACTAGCGGACAGGCTATATTTTTTTACACTGGTTTATATATGATAGCATTTGAATGTACTAGATAAGTTTGGATAGATTACGGTAGATTATCAATAACAAAACTATTTCCTAGTTTTATATTGAATAATGAAGGTCAATCTCTTAACACTCAATTTCATCAAATTGTAACAAGTATAATCACCACTATGAATTATTGATAGAAATTTCAATGTTTTCATATGGCCTACAATTTGTTGAAATAACTAGTAAATAATGACCTGCAGTCTCAACAATATCAACTTAAAGATGATAATTCTTTTTTCAATATAATCTTCAGTGCACAAAAAAGAATCCTACATAAATCATTTGATACAATAACATTATTTACTGACAAAACCATAAATTGCAATTGCATAACAGCTGAAATCAACATACTGATATCAATTGGTCAGTTTAGTCAACTTGTAATGGATAAACATTTATTATATGATTGAGGGTGAGATACTCTGTTCTATCAGTGAAATAAACCCTCTATCTGGCTACAGTGGCGATAACCTTTATCGTCACTCTACTGAGTGGTGATAAAGGTTATCACCACTCGAGTGACGACAAGTTCAAGAGTTTGACGTCATGTAACAATGGTCTGACGTCATGAATTCTCATATGACGTCACACTGTTACCGCGGTGACGGGCTCTTCCAAGCAGCCGCTCAACATGAAATTGGCCTTTTTTTGACGTAATTAGAAGGATTTCATCATATTATAAATAGAATATCTGTCAATTCTTGTGAGGTAGAAAAGTTTAATATTTTCACGAGTGGCTGCGCCACTCGTGAAAATATAAAATTTCTACCTCACTCGATGAGATAAACATGGTATTAGTCAAGAAAAGACAGATATCCTCTATATATTCTTTAAGAAATAAAAATCATAAAGAATAGATAAACACAAACTATTGACAACAATCCTAGCAAAACAATTTGGAACATAATGGAAGGAATGTCCAGAATACCAGTAAGAGTTATCTCCCTTAACATCTAAAATGCTTACAGAACTTGAAACAACCTTATCGAAAAGAAATTCAGTGATAATGAATGAGTTATCTCCCTTTACCTTATAAAATTCAATAACTGTAGTTGCTTTTTCATGACCTGAACAATCTACAACAAATATTTCTCATGATCATCTTCAAACCATTTCATTTTCATGTTCAAAACATTAGAACTAAGCATTTAGTTGAACACCATATGCTGTCAAACAAGACGTGGCAGTAGAACATTTTATTATTTAAGGGGGAATATAAGGTGAAGTTAGGAAAAAAAAAAATGCTTCCATTTCAAAGACAATGTATTTAAACTAAATGAAGAAGTGATAAATCAAATATATAATGTAAAGTTCAGCCATGCAATTCTTTCTTCTTACACGATATGAATTAAAGGTGTTCACACAAAAACGGTCGCCAATGGACTTTATTTGAATCTTTATAATTTGTTCTCTAACTATGGACAATTGGTTTGTGTAATGAGATGTTTGAGATTATCAAAATAATAGATTTAGCACTTACGTACAATTATCAGTGAAAAATAGATTTTTTTTTTAATTTAAAAACGTGCTAATGGCCCTTTAATATTATGACATAGGCAATTATTATCCTAATTAAATCTAAAATATCATTATTAAACAGATCAATGAATAGGCATCATATAACTATATTATTACATATGAAAAGCAGCAACCTATCTATCTGTGATCATTGAAATTATTTCCAATTTTGTATATTTTCCATAAAATCTGTTACCCGGTAATTATAATCAATCTTATTGAGAACTTATTACTCATAAAAAAAATTAATGACAAGCAAATCTTCTACTTAAAACAGAAGCATTTACAATTTGAAGAAGAGTATTCTTTGAAAGTAAATGAACAAAAATTGGAAAAAAAAGACAGAATATTAGAGTACCGGTAATGTAAATATTGATTTTTTTTGTTAAATGAAAGTTGAATCAACATATTAAATTCTTTATTTTAACAGATAACAAGTCTTTTTAAAAACATCCATCATATATCTACAGGGTTCGAAATTAGCACTAGCCCGATAGCCAATGGCTAGTGCAAAATATGCTTGGCTAGTAAAGTGAAATGACTTCTAGTACGAAGGACTAGTTGAATTTAAAGAAAATATGATTTTATCTGTGTGTTTGGCTAATCAGAATGTATTGGGCTAGTGCTCTCAGGAATGCACTAGTCCGAATGGCTAGTACTCCAACAGGACTAATTTCGACCCCTGTATCTATGCTAGCATACAAAACGAATTATGACCCTATGTTACATCCAAAATAATAAATTCCATTGAAGTTAAAAATTAGCCTTAGGACAAAGACCTTTTTCTTTTGAGCTTCTTAAATTCCAATCCAAGGTATGACTTAAAATTGACATTTTCTCATTTACTTTATGTGCATCAGTCTAAATTCTTACCAGCTTATTTCACATTTTTCTAGTTTCTATTTTCTATCTGGAGTACAATGTTATCAAACATTATATTAATGTTTATTTCTAAATGCTAAGTCAAGAGATAGCGTTCACTCAGATATCAATGTTTATAAAGCCAAATATTCCTAAATACACCCAAGAAATAAATTGCATGCATGCCTTGCACGCATGGTTAGGTTTCCAAAATGTTTATCATATGTTGTAACATTCAGTATCTAGAATTCAAGCAATCTCACGTGATAATATCTTGCCGATGATAATTAGTAAACTGAAAGTTAGAAATACCTACATCACTTGTAATGTTTCGTTTCGTCAGCTCTTATATTTCACAAATTACACTAACCGAGTCGCAGATTTATCTCCCATTGTACTAACAGTTTTCATGGCCACATGGCTTTTTCAACAGTATTCGGGATTCCATCCCATAACAGTCTTAATATGCCACCAAAGTGTATGTATTCAATTCCACTAATCTTAACATTACCTAGATATGTTTTACATAAGAGTTTTTACATAACACTTTCCGTAAGGTTTGTTTATGTAGTAACACTGCATCCACATGGTTTCAAGTTCACAGCTTCTGCGACTCAGTTTAGTTCTCATTTCTTTCAGAGTAAAGTTTTGCATAAATGTAGTGTATTTTAATATTATTTACATTTGTGTAAGTAATAGCAATAGTGCAATTGTTTACTTGGTAGTTTTCATCATTAAGTCAGGTTTTACATAGCTTTCATGTCCAAATTCTCAAATTGAAGCATTCGTAAAATATTCCCAAAGCATCTTTGCTTCACATATTTCTATACAGTTTGTAGTATTGCTATTAGAGTAAGTAATGTACATTTTTTATTGTGTTTTCTGCATAACCTTTCAAGATTGTAATTCTCACTGGAACTTTTTGTATTTGTTTCAGTCTTTTACACACTTGTATCAACTTGCGGCAGAATAAAGTTTATTTCAACGTAAACTTCTTTCGTCTGTACATCACTTGTCATTTATGCACAGAGTTACACTGACTATTTATAATCAGTAGAACAAGGGAATTATGTGTAACATATAACAGAAATTCCCTGGCAGCTGATAATATGACCAAATCAGAGCCCAGCTTTCAGCTATCACTATCACTGTATGGATCAATAAACAGAACGAAACAACTTGCGCAATTGTGACTGAATGAAATGTCAAAAACGAATAGTTTAGAGCGGTGTAAAAACAATTGTTATGAAAACATCAATGGCAATTTGATAATTAAGCTCATGTTTTGCAAATATTCATGAAAATGATTCAGAAAAACAACATTTTTGTTTAAATTCACACACGCACTTGAGAAAATCTAGCCCGATCACTGAAGTTCCTGGAAGGTCATATTTGTAAACTTGTCGTTGATGAAAAAACCCATCTTAACATAATTATAATATCATTTGTAAAGTGATACTTAAGAAGAAAGTACATATAAGGTTTTCAAACACGACTTGAACTGTGCACAACATAGCTCAATGCTGTAACAAAAATTTATCTTTTATGCCAAATGCAATAATACAAAATTCTTTTTATGGCAGCTTCTTTTTTTAATTTTCACTCAAGTGTAAACTCTTTAACAAAATCAGAAGTTGATTCATTGTCACTGTGTGTCTTGTTATGACTTCACTTGCAAGATTTCAAATACTGTAAATTGTTTTTAAAAAAATGTCATCATTAAAATCACATACCGGTAATTGTTTTGTGACAGATGACAATATGCACAACGACAAGGAAAGGTATTACATCCTAGGCTAGGGCCTAATTGGCATTGACTTTCGTAAGGCAGGGAATTGAATATGTTGCCTTATTTTTAAATCCAAACCAAATAACTGAATCACTGTTGCATGATGTGATCAGTGTTGTTCCTAGCTGGGATCTTGTTGGAATTACCATCCTTCTAGTGAACCGTAAAAGTTTAAAAAGATGGACATCTTTCCTCTGTTAATAGTCCCTTCTATTACAAATTGGACAGAATGATCTCCAAAGCTATTTGTCTAGGGACCAACACAGTGAGGAATAATTAAACCTGAAATTAAAACATCGGTGTTGATTCGTCGATAGCAGCAAAACATTCGTCTGCTCAAATTTTGTGGCTGAAAGGTCTGTCATTCAAACCGTCGTGTTGACATGCAGTGTTCTTTTGACGCGACATGATAAACGAAATAGTTAAAAATATGACTAAACATTACAAAATCGCATATCATTTATATATATCATAAACGATTAAGGTATTAACACCTACCTTTCAGTGCAAGCAACTGCTCTCTTTCTCTTCCGCCCTCCATGTTGACAGTATTAAAGCTCCGAAGCAAACGGGCACTGTTTCCGGTTTGGATAATTTTGTCTTCAAAATTATTGTCAAACACGTATGATATTTTTTGGGATAAACTAAGCGAATAAGTTCTATAAATGTTTATGAAATATTTTTTTATTTAATGACGTTCATAATTTTTAATATTATGGCCAATAACAAAAAT
The DNA here is from genome assembly GCA_916613615.1 of Steromphala cineraria. Classification (NCBI taxonomy): domain Eukaryota; kingdom Metazoa; phylum Mollusca; class Gastropoda; order Trochida; family Trochidae; genus Steromphala; species Steromphala cineraria. The sequence continues at coordinate 79,412,109 of OU744722.1, forward strand.
TGATAGTATTCCGTGCTGAGACTGTAAACTTCCAAGATGGCCTCTGGTGGTCAAAGAATCTACAACACTGTCAGTGTGACAACACCATTAAATCAGGTTGAGCCCGAAAATGTAAGCGTATTAAAACAACGCAAAATTTCATATGCGATCTAAGCAACTTGTGAACTTGTTGTCACCTTGCACAAGATTGTTTGAAGAATGTTATGGTCGTTTACATCTCATTATGACATCTATCTAAATCTTCAAATGATTGCTCACGAGTAGTAGATGAGTAAATAATATTGCATTGATAATCCCTAATAAAACTCTGTAAGAGCAAAGTGTACTTGCTAGTCGAAGGCCAAATTGATGAATTGTCTAAATAGCACATTCTATATTAGTCTATATGACTATAGACCTGCATGAGCAGCTTTTTTTAATTGTTAATTTTTCTCATCAAAGTGTTATGTGACTTGTTAGACAGATTAGGATGACATTACGTTATTATGTAGATAATAGGATGTCACGTAGTAGATAATATGATCAAGGAGGAGTTGAAACTTGTATTTAATGGAAAACCTATTTCCAATTAATAATGAATCATGATTATAAACTTTAAACTTGAACACATGACATTGCTTTAGGTAAGAGCTCTATGATATGCATGAACAACGTAATCAAAGCTCTTCTTGTAGAAATTGACATTAGGTAATAAAATTCTCTTTTCCTTTTGGTCTAGACAATTTTGGAGTGTCGGGTTTGCAATGAGATATTTCGCTTCCAAGGAGACAAAGTTCCGCGACTGCTGATATGTGGTCACACATGCTGTCATCAGTGTTTGACTCGCCTTCCTCTGAATGGCCGGTCCATGTTGTGCCCGTTTGACAGACAGCCGACAGAAATAGGTGACTCTGGTGTATGGGGACTCAAGAAAAACTTTGCTCTTCTTGAACTTTTAGAGAAACTTCAATGCCCCAAACAAAGTCAGAACTGGGCCATATCAGATAAGGCTCTGAACAGAGAAGAAGGGGTGAGTTGTTTTTTTTATCTCTGATGTTTTCCTGTTATTCTTAGTAATTATGAATTTATTTGTGAACGCTATTTGTCAGTATTTGATTTGTTATTGAATGTATTGATATTGTGTGAGACAAGTGCTGGATAGATACAGGTATATTGTGAAACTTATATATAATCTCTCTTCTATGTAATATATCTTTAGGTCATGTCAATTTTGTACTATCAATTTTGTAAGGGCTTCATTTCTGGAATGAATTAAACAATGAAAATGACTTCTAAATCATTTTATTCTAGTAGATAAGAGATGAATGTTATATCAATTTCATTATGAAATGCTTTCAGAGTCAAACAACCTTTTTTAGGTTTTATGTTAGATATTGCAATGGATTCATATCTTGATTAGAAAGGGTTATTGTCATCACTTGTCAAAATAAACTTCAATCATATATAAAATGTGATAGGGTTACCCCTAAGTCCTGCATGAAATACTCATAAAATTGTATCTATTTGTAGATTTATCACTGATTATGTATACATTTCAAAATTTGTGTAAATTTTAAATTGTCTCAAAGTTTATGTTGTCATTCGTGTGTCAGTTTTCTGGAGAGAAAATTGTGAACTGACAACTAACATTTTCATTATGTTGACCTCTATGTGTCAGTTTTCTGGAGAGATAGATGATATGTTGATTCTATTTATTCCAGTTTGCGATCCCATGTGACGAGAATGAGCACCACACAGCCGTGATATTCTGCATCGTGTGCAGCACCCATCTCTGTCTGGAATGCTCCGAGACTTCCCACTCTACTCGTACTCTCGCCCGACATAAACGGGTGCCGATATCGGAGAAACCGCGGGAGAACCCCAAGTGTGTGTTCCACCCCATGCATCTGGTAGAGTTTGCTTGTCTGGAGGAAGAGTGCAAGACCACTCCTCTCATGTGTTATATCTGCAAGGACTATGGGAGGCACTCCAAGCATAAGGTATGCCAGGTTTTGTTCTTAGAGAGCAGATTCAATGTATTGTACATCAATTTCGGAAGAAGTAATTGATAATGTCTTTTGAATCTCAAAAGTATAATCATAAGTCTATCATTGTCATCCTGCTCATTGAGGACACAGATAAATATCATACAGAACAACTCAATGATAATCTAGGATCTTTTTGTTTGAGGTAACTCAAAAAACAATGTTGCTTTCTTCTTATGTAGTGATTTATATGCAAAGAAACCATAACATATTCAAAGATTTATTTGTCAAAACATTCATAGTTACATTTCAGCTTGTTCATTGATTCCCAATAATGTTATCAGTGAGTATTTTGACATGTTCAATTCTGTCTCTCCAAGCATGCACTCCTTGAGAATGAAGCCGAGAATGTTCGCTCCTCCATCATCAGTGCAGTACAGAGGATCCGCTCGTTTGCGGAGGAAGTTGCAGAGTCCGCAAGGAAGCTTGGATCTGTCATACAGCAGATGGAGGGAGGTCTGCACATAGTGTCTGCTTCTGATGGTACATCCTCTACACAACAGGTCAGCCATAACTGATTGTTCAAGTTACCATGCCCTTCTTGGGTTACGATTAACCTTGCTGTGTAAAAGCAGCCCTTTGATATGAGTTTCTTGGCCTAGCAGCTTAATATTCTGGTAACAAAGTTATTATAGTATTAACAATAATTTCAGAATCTTTTTACATTTTGGTCGCTGTATCAAAACACTTTTTTATGATAACTTCAAACATCATCAATAATCTGTAGAGACCTCTTAAAATTTTTAGTTTTCACAACATTTAACATTTAAACCAAAACTTTATTCTATTATCTTTTGTAATATTTATTGATTTCTTAATATGTAATATTCCTGATATCATTGAAGTCTTAAATACCATATATTTTTGGCCCAATATCCTCTCTGTTTATGCTTGTTTTGGCAATACATTTGAAACTCAACTGCAATTTTGACAACAAACAACAGATTCCCGGTACTGCTGAGCAATCCCGCCTGAAGATAAAGCAGTATTTCCACGATCTACGTGAAAACTTGAACAGACAGGAGATAGCAGCCCTGACGGCCGTGGACACACATATTCGAGAGAAGCTGTGCATGTTGAGACAACAACAAGAAGACATGTCCATGCTCCTCTCTCAAATATCTTCCGTGTGTCAACAGTGTGAGGGCGCTCTCCAACAGGTAACAGTTGTCTCCCTTGAATGGACATGTCTATTGAGTTGATCTAGTTTGAATCCTAAGCTATAACAGCAACATGTATGTATGTCTTTCTTGTATTATATTTCTACTGAGTTTGTCTCAATTGAATTGTTAGCTATTATCATCAAGAGATAACAGTTACCTCCCTTGTAAGGATAAATCAACAAAGCTTGTCTTGTTTTAGTAGTTGGCAAAAGGTAAAATAATCCCTGTTGTATTTACAAATCTTATGAATTTGTCTTGATTGAATCCTGTTGCTTAGTGGTTCTAAAGAATTGATAAGGTTACTTATGAGAGGAACCTTTTGATATGATAAGATTGAATACAGTCCCAAAGCGCAACCAAATCCTCAGCTTACATTGTTTAGATAATCAAAATATAAGCACATTGGGGTTTTTGATCGTCTGAAATATCATCTTTCTTCAAAATTAGAACTAATTTAAGCCAGTATGTTAACAATTATTGACACTGGGACAAATTATTCCTTGCATCAAGATTATGTCTTAATTTGTTAATGTGTTGTAAACCACCTTTACCTTAATCACTGGACATCACCAAGGTTCTTCAATGAAAAAGTATCAAGATGATCATTGATAAGTTATTCAATTCAATAACTCTTGATGTGTTAAATGTTAACGTAGTAAACTACACTGCTCCTTCCCACAGGACGACACAAAGGTTCTACTGGCCAAGCCCGACGTGGGTAATCTCCTGGACACGATACAGAAGCAACAACAGCAGTTTCTAGACCTCCCTGACCAACTCGCCCTTGACCCAACCATCCCTATCACCTTCACCAAGGACAACCGCGTCCACATCGGACCCAAGATAGAGATGAGGGTCGTCACCCTTGGGTTGGACGCTGCCGGCAAAACTAGCATCCTCTTTAAGCTGAAGCAGAACGAGTTTATACAGACCATACCAACGATAGGTAAGGATGTATTTTCAAAAATATTTATTCATAAAATAAAAGGAACTGGATTGGTAAATAAACAATAGATAATTGCATACAGAACCAACACAAAAAGCATGATTTAATGCATATTGGTAGTGTTGACTTGATAGGAAAAAATTATTGTGTTATTGGCACTGCAGAATTGTGTTATCAAAAAGAAGAGAACGTCCTTTAGACAGACCATACCAAGGATAGGTAATAATTTTCGTGTGCCTTTTGATATTGTATTCTTGATAAGAATAGTATTTTTGTCTTTTGGAAAAAAATAGCCCTGTTTTTCTAAAGAGAACAGAAGGAGTGAATTAAGACTATACAAAGAATAGGTAAGCATGTTCTGTGTTTATTGGTAGTTTTATCTTTATAGGACTGTTATTTTATTTTATTGACACAGTAGACAAAAGAAATATAGTCTGTAGCACAACTTTGTACAGACAATACCAATGATTGGTAAACGTGTTTCAATACAAACTTGAAAGGAATATAATCATGCTTTTTGACACTTTTGCATTATCTTCTTTAGATCGCAAGAGAAATTAAACCATACAAATAAAATTTGAACATATTCTTTAAGGTGCTAACTCAACTTGTGCCTATTGATAGTAGGAGTATATTTAGGTTTTCTTGGCACTGCAGACACGGCAAGCAGAACTAGGGGTGATTGATGAACATGACAAAGATCCTTTAGAAGAAAAATGAGGTTATGGACTGTCAAACAGAGTCTGATTCTAACCTCTTATGTTGTAGGTTTCAATGTAGAGACTGTAGAGTACAAGAATTTCAAGTTTACAATCTGGGACGTCGGAGGACAGCACAAGATCAGACCTCTCTGGAAACACTACTACTTCAATACTCAAGGTATATCGAGTATAAAGCCTGCCTTAGGTTACTGTATTCAGTGTCAACGGGGACAGTGATAATGTAAGCGGAAGATAAGTAACTCTTTACCTTGGGATCCCAGATTATTACCAGCTCTGATTAAGTCACTTTGTCTCTAATTCATCTATTTTATCGAAGACTATTTTAACTTATTAATCCAGATCCTTTGTTCGATTTAAGTCAGATAAGTTGCAGATGCACTGTATCAAACGAAGGATTTTATGGTATGAACTTTACAAAACTGAAAAGCAAAGGTACATAACTCCAAATTTAATTCACAATTGTTTGTAAAAATCACAAGCAAAGCCATTATTATCACAATGCATCTGTGTCCAGCTGTGATCTACGTAGTTGACAGCAGCAACAAGGAGCGACTGTCGGAGGCTCACAACGAGCTGGCCAAGCTGGTTCAGGAGAAGGAACTCAAGGAAGCCTCTCTGCTCATCTTCGCTAACAAACAGGTGGGCCTCCTAGCTGCTGTATCAGCAAGTCAAATGCATCATACATTGTTAAAAAAATTTGAATTAATATCATAAATGCCTGCTTGAATGTTCTAAATGTCCTCATATCAAAGTATCTGACATCTCCCGACTGTTCAAGGATCTTGATGATTTCAAAGTGAATTTATCAGATTTAAAAAATAACATTCAAATAGATATGGCGATTAAGTTGTAGTAACTCACTGTTTCTCTCTTGCTGATTCAAAACCTTTTTGTGAATCAAAATTCAATTACAGATTTCAGAAAAGTACAATTTTCTAGAATGTATGTTTTAGATAATAAACTTGATTGTTTTAAATGTCCTATTCCCCCCCAGGACCTTGATGACTGTGTGTCTATAGAGGAGATCACAGAGAAGTTCGGACTCTTCAAACTCTGCTGCAACAGAAGCTGGCATATACAGGCCTGTGATTCCAAGAACGGGGTCGGTCTCTCCGATGGCCTTGAGTGGCTCTCCCGTCAGATGGTGGCTGCTGGGGCCCCAGAACTAGCATAACGGAGAGGGCTCTGAACTAGGATAAAGAAACTGAGGTCGGGTTCAAATCTAAGCCTGGCCAGATATTCCAACATTCTGTGTGCCTGCTTACTAATGCCAAGTTCAGCCCCTGCAAATCAGTTCTGGGAGACTTGGTCATGAACTAGGGTGATATTCAAACTGACCCTGAACTAGCATGGCGGCAATTGGTTCTGTACGAGGAGAATTGGAAGATTAAGTATTACTGACGATTTTGAACAGGCTTATTTGTACCTTGAAACTTACTTGATTAAGACACACTAATCTTCAAAGCTTACAGGTATAGAACAGTTTTATGAAATGAGAATCAGATTATATATACCAAGAAGTGTGAAGCATTTAAGTGATGTATCCGCATGTGTGTCCCTGACTTATTATTTTTCCCCCATTTTATTGATATAAGGACTTACCAAGTAAAACCATAAACTGAAAAAGGCTGATGATGTCATGATCTAAGATGAAAGTCATTCAGACAAAATTCACACCTGAGTGAATTGCATAACCCAATCTTAATGATTTGTTAGTAAATCAGTATTTTGAGTCAATGTTAGCACAGTTATTAAATTGTCTCAATATGAACCTTCCTGAAACTCTCCTGGAACAGTTTGAGCATTTACAGTAACTTACCAGAGTTAAGTTGAGTTTTTGGTACTATAATTGCAGCCTTTTTTAGATTGACTGTGTCCTTCGAATTAAATAGAAATATTGTCTCTCCCTGGATAAGGACTCCATGTGGGTTTTTTCTGAACAACTTAGAGAACATCCTTTATCTTGACTTGCACAACAATGTCGGCTTACTATATACCGGTCATGTGCCGTAGGTATATTTAGCTATGAGCTATGTTAAACTGTGCCACGCCACACAGTTATCTCCCTTTCTTTCTTCAGGCCCGTAGCACCAATTTCGGTTGTGGGGGGGACCGAGATTTTGAAATTCTCTGCTCAGTGGGGGAGAGGGGGGTGGCAATTTCCAAAGGGCTGAGACTTTTCCGAAAATAATTTTCCTTGCTCAGTGGGCCGGGGGGGGGGGGGGGGGGGGGGGGGGGCTGAGATTTCGAACTTTTGTGCTCAGTGAGGGGGGGGGGGGGGGGGCTTGAACCATTGTTGTAGGTCTCATATCAGGGTTTTACACGTGTTTTATGTGTTCATTTTATGGATTGTGAGGTTGTATGGGACTGAATTCCAAATTCGGGGTGCTGGAGTTTTGATAGTTTGTAAATTTCTTTTACAAAATTTTTTCCCCTAGAATTAGTGGGGGGGTCGGGCCCCCCCCCGCTTGCTACGGGCCTGTTCTTTGTTTGGTAAACAAAGACTACGCTATGCTCCTTTGCTGTAACACTTTGTGAATTTTCCTGTTCATGCTTAAGTCATCATGCTTAAGTCATCTATATGTAATGTAATATGAAAGACTCAATTGAGCATTTGAGTTCTGTATGAATGGTTTCAAGAAGAATAGAAGAAGTGCTGGCATTGTTTAATGATGGCATTGTTAAAGACTCAACTTAGAAAGATTGATAGTTAGATAAACATGTAAGTAAGAGCTTTAACTGATGGTTTGTTGTCTTGTATTCATTTTCAATGTGATCAGTGTTAAGAAATATGAGGGTTTGTTTGTCATAGATTATAAATTATTCAAATGTTTTATGAGTCACAATCATGTACGTTTCAAGAGAAATTCAACTTTGATACACAAAAAGGATGAAACATTAGAGGCAAAGAATGTTCTTTTTAATGTAAACTAAGCAAAGTTTTTTATATTTGCATTAGACCAGGAAGAATGTATATATGTGAAATCTAGACTATAGACCAAAGGAATTTAATAAGGCTTAATAAGTATTTAAGATATTTAAAATAATCATCATTTACTTTGAGATTGTTAAAATGAAAATCATAATCAATGTTTTCATAAGATTTTAGCTAATAAAATCTGTGTATATATTTTAAAAAACTCTTTTATGAATGTTTGTCAGCAGTAAGTGTTTTTCTATTTGTAGTGTGATAGAGATCACTTTGGTATGTTTTTCACTTTTTGATGCTCTATTGAATCTCTTCACCCTAGTGTGAAATAAGGGTGTACTTTATACTGGTACAATATTCAGGGCTCCAGATAACTATTTTGATCCATGCGTATTTCACTCATCAAATTTCAGGTTGAGAAGTAAAATAGTACATGAAACAACGCGAGGAGTATTTCACTCATCAAATTTTAAATCAACGAATAAAATAGCAAATGAATAAAAACTTAAGGAGTATTTACCAATTTCAACATTTTTGTCTGAAGGAGACAAGTAACTTAACAGCCCTGAACCTGCTTTACTGATGACAGGAACAACATAGTCTAGACTTGCTTGATAGTAACGTTTAGTCGGGGCTTGCTGTAATCAAAAGTGTTCCCCGAACATTGATGGTGATTAGATCGATAGCAGCAGGCTCATTCGGAAAATTTGAAAATCTCTTCGTGAAAACTGGACATTCCATTCGAGAGGTAACACATCGTATATATTGAACTAAAACAATATTTGACAATTACATTCACACATTTAAATGAAATCTGACTCGTAACCTCAGAACGTCATGCGTATCTGTCACTCATTAATTTCATAATTTATGCGTAAATCTAAATGGTCCATGCATATTTTACGCAGATATGCATCTTATCTGGGGCGCTGCAATTTTGAAACAAGTTGGTTATGTAATGGCATCAAATGAAATTAGTGAATGAAACACGAGTGCTGGAATGGATTGATTGTCACAAATAGTTTGTTACATAGTATGTTATGAGTAGAATAGTGTGGAATGATAAGTTTGGATACAAAGGTCTTTCATTTGCATGTTTGTGACATGTTAAGTGTATTATATTTTTAAACTATAGTGAATGATAACGTGTGTTTTGTTTTGATAAGTATGAAGATAGTGATTCAGGGGAATATGACAATCTGAAGGTTCCTAAATAAAGAAAAATAGTATTTGAAATATATGTAATAATCTATTACAAATGTTGTGATTCTTAAAAGCCATATTCTCAGATTGTTGAATATAAATATTAACAGAGGTTTATGGTTTCATAGAAGATCATCTGTATTTGATTTGTGTCACTTATTTCCACCATAGCTTTGAAAGACAGAAAGTTAATCAAAAGTTACAATTGGGGTTATAATGTTCAAATCAAGTTGAATCTTTTGTCCAAAATTTGTTTTAGACATGTTTTCATGTACACTTGCAAATTGGTTTGTACAAAACTTTCTGTTAATGTAAATCATCCTGAAAAGAATAGAATATTACATTGCCTAGTATGCTAGAAAGCGACATATTTAGAAAAGTGAAATGTTTGGCAATCTGTAAATTAGAAACAAAGGAATAGGAAGGATTGTCAAAGAGTGAAATAGGAAGAAACTCCCTACATCTTAGGATACTCCATCAAGCATGTTTTGTGCATTGTTACTGTTATTGTACACTATGATTTGCATATTTATTTCATCCTGGATTCAATTTTCATGTCTCATGATAAAATAAAGAAATGAGAAAATGTGTAGTTTTTATTATTTCTCAATTCGATTAACTAATTGCTTTCTGCATCACCACATTGCAATGCTAGACAAAGGAATCTCATTCTTCTTTTGGTTGAACATTTGCCCTGACATTGATATACAGATAAAACCTGAACTCTCTCACTGAAAGAGAAAGAGAATCTTTTACAAATCCTACTTCAATAGAGTATTTATCTCCAAGGTTTGTACAATCCCTTGCGTTGTCTTTTTAGCTCATCTGGCCTAATGGGCTTATTGGCATGGGAAGGTGTCCCGTGTTCATCCGTCCGCTCGTTAACTTTGCACATTTTTTACTTCTTCTCCAGAAGCATAAGGCCTAGAAAGCCGAAACTTTGTGTACAGACTCTTTGACTTGTGAGGATTGCAATTTATAGCTTATGTGGCCCTGGGGGCCCTAATAAGGGCCACAGGGGCCACGCCCTTAAAGTGTCAGTATTTTTAAAAGTAATTTTACTGTTTCCCTTGTATTTTTTGCAAAATTGGCAACCAACCTAGACCAAAATTCATTAATTGGAGATAGTTTACCAAATGACTGAAACGGCAGCCGACATGAAGGCGAATCAAGTATGGCCATATCTCAACTGCCGGTTTCTAAATATACTTGTGAAAACCATCTTTGTCCGGATTATTCTATTTCTCAGAATTAGGGATTCATTGCCCATCGAAAGCAATTACCCTACTTAAGACAAGGTGTAAATCCTACAAGCATAATGATTACATCACTAAAAGTGGGGTAAATGCTATGGCTTTTTAGCTCATCTGGCCGATGGGCTTATGGCATGGCATGGTGTCCGGCGTCCGTCAGTCCATCCGTAAACTTTGTGGAATTTCAACTTCTTCTACAGAACCATAAGGCCTAGAAAGCTGAAACTTTGTCTACAGACTCCTTGACTAGTGAGGATTATAAATTGTAGCTTTGGTGGCCCTGTGACCCCTAATAAGGGCCACATATGCCACGTCCTAAAAACCTATTTTCATCTTCTTCTCCAGAACCATGAGACCTAGAAAGCTGAAACTTTGTCTACAGACTCCTTGACTAGTGAAGATTATAAATTATAGCTTTGGTGGCCCTGTGACCCCCTAATAAGGGCCACATAATAATGCCACGCCCTAAAAACCTATTTTCAACTTCTTCTCCAGAAGCAGAATTGAGGCCTAGAACCTGAAACTTTGTGAACAAACTCCTTATCTAGTGAGGATTATAAATTGTAGCTTTGGTGGCCCCAAGGCCCCTACTAAGGGGGCACCACATTGGCCACACCCTATAGCGAAATCAACATGTAAAGCCTGATGAGCTACAGAGCCCATGGCTCTATTTTTTCTTAAATTTCCCAAAGGAATTGACCAATGAAATTTCAGGACGGGCTAGATTTCCAATCTATTTTATACACTGCTATATACTTAATTTTATGGTTGGTGACCCTGTGGCCTCTACAAAGGGGGAATCACATTGGCCACACTCTACATCATAGTTAGTTTTTTTGTTTTTTGGGGTTTTTTTCCCATATTTTTAATACAGGCAAATACATGAGTTGAAATGTTTACAAATATCACATGTATACAAATACGTAATCCACAATTGGCTAGTTAAATAGGATAATTTCTAAATAATAAATGCAAGGTTGACCAATATTGAAAAAACATTTCTTCAGTTTCTGTAGATAAAAATATATATCTTGTTGAATTATAGTAACCTACAATTACATCATAGTTGATGATGAAGCCTGATGAGCTACAGAGCCAATGGCTCCTGTACTTTGGCCATCGAAATAAGTAGGATATTTTCAATACAAATTTTTAAATGTGATATCAAAATTTCGACCAAAGATTTTTCTACCAAGTAATGTATTTTTTTCTCAATAGCTATATTTCTTCCCGATCTGCATGCAAGTTTGAAAATTTAAGACCCTTTTTTCATCTTCTTCTCCAGAAGCATAAGGCCATTCTTTTTCAGAAGGGGATCCTCCTTGGGGTACTTACTGCATAAAATCTGTATTTTTTATCCCCCGCAACAACAAAGTTGCGGGGGGTATTAAAATGGGTACCGTCCGTCCGTCTGTTACACTTTGTGTCCGGCTCATAACTTTCTAACTAATCAACCATTTCAATTCAAATTCGTCATGGACATGAAGAAACATGTAATAATGTGTCATGAGAAAAAAATTTCTGAAAATCTACATAAAATATTAGGATTTTGGAGAAAAAGTGGTAAATTTTGTAAGAAATCTGTTACAAGTCCCGTCCGGTTCACAACTTCTAAACTAATCATCACATATTGATAAAATCTGATAAGAAGATACATAATCATCTGAAGGTGTGTCATGAAGATCAATTTTGAAAATATTTTTATAAAATTTTGCCTTTTTTGGCAAAAGATGAGGACTCTGTTGGAAAACTGTTACAAGTCCTGTCCGGCTCATAACTTCTAAACTAATCATCACATATTGATCAAATTTGATATGAAGATACATAATCATCTGAAGGTGTGTCATGAAGAACAATTTTGAAAATATAAAATTTTGCCTTTTTGGCAAAAAATGAGGACTCTGTTGGAAATCTTTTACAAGTCCTGTCTATCTCACAACTAAACTAATCACATTTTAATCAAATTTGTTATGGAGATACAAAATCATATGTTGGTGTGTCATGAAGAACACTTTTGAAAATATGTTTGTTTAAATATGATCAAATTGATCTTGGAGATCCAAATACATAATACATAAATGCATTTGTTTTATTTTAATTTTGTCAGTTAACTCGAATTATGCCTAACAGTGAACATAAAGTTAGTATGATTTAGTTTTTTTATTAGAATAGTTTCTTTCATATCCTGGAAAAATTGTCTTATTTTGTGCCACAAAAATTAATCAGCAATATGATAAGGAAAACGTTTACATATTGTGCAATTTGCGGGGGATATAGCTCGACCATGTCAGCTGCTTGTTGCTATTATGACAGGTTGTGATTTTTTAAAGAAAAATAGAGCCATTGGCTCTGTAGCTCATCAGGCATCATATCAAGTTTGCTTTATACAGGCAAGATGAGCTAAAAATGAAACTGATGTTACCTATTGCAAGAAAACCTATAAAAAAATTACAAAACAAATGTAACGATTTCGGAATAAATTTCCTTACCCAAATTATTTATTATTATTCAACACTTTCTAGATCGCCAATATCAGACAGTGAAAGAAGTCCACACTAAAATATCCATGGAGAAATAAATTTGCCATAGACTGTCATCTAATGGAGAAAAATAGGTTTTTAAGATTGTGACCCCTGTGACCCTATTTGGGGTCATGGGGTCACGAAATCTACAATTAAGAATCCTGATTGGCCAAGGAGTCTGCACATATCACTTTCAACTCTCTAGTCCTTTTAGAACTGGAGAAGAAGATGAAAATAGGTTTTTAAGGTTTTGACCTCTGTGATCCCATTTGGGGTCGTGGGCTCACCAAACCTAAAATTTAGAATCCCCATTGCCCAAGGAGTCTACTCACAACTAGGCCATAGGCCGAACCAGTGACAAAGTGCTTCAGGCTGAAGGGTGAATAGTAGAACTTGACATAGTAATTAAGATTTTAATGTATTAAAGCTATTTTGACAAAGTTCTCCTAAAATCATGTGGTCATTAATGAAATTAAAGCAAATTAGTAACCAAGATGTAATGAGAATCATTGACCAATCAGAACGCAGCACAGGCAGTTTGTCCTGAGCAACAAAATGGCGGCCCCCATGAAAAAGTGTTTCTGTCACTTGCATGAAATTGACAAGGAACCACTTTTATTGTGCAAACACGTATCTTGGACAAAGCTGTTTGATAGTGCTGGAGTCAGGGCATCCATAGATGGTTTAGAGGAGCTGGTTGCAGTCAAGTTACCTAATAACAGTGAACTTGTAGCAGCTGGCATTGCCGGTTACAAGACCTGAAGATAGCTAGACAATGTTATCAGAAATATTTACAAACATGAAGAGAGGAAGACAGGGCATTACAGGGATGGAAAGGGATAGTTTGGACCACTGAATCTTCCTGAGGTCAGTGATTTTTTGGCTTTCTTATTAGAAGGTAGAAAATATATAAAATTAAAGCTATATTTATTTATTTCACTTATTTGTTATTGTTTATTTTCAATCGCTTTTAGCAACAATAGCAAGTCTATAATTTCAGCTTGCATCTGCATTTTTTCTTAAGTCAATAAACTATTAGGTTATTGATATCTGACTGCTAACAAAGTATTTGATAAATTTGTAAACATTGGATGTGCTATATTGTTCTGTTTTTTATCATTTTCATCCCACAACAAAATTTGGGAATGCTCATTTTGTATCTGCATTATTTTGGGCAATTAGAATGCTGTAACACTATTATATCTTAAGATTTAGTTTTCATGCATTTTGATAGAACTAGGTTGGTTGAGTTAAAAATTATTGTATACATATCTAAATTGTGTTAATTATAATCTTTTTCATTGCATTTTGGCAGTTATTGCCTCTAGACCTGGCAGGTAGCAGGACACACAGAGACTATACCTGATTTTTAAAAGATATATATATATAATTATTTTAGTTGAAAAGAAATTTCATTGCTACACTACAGATGAGTTATTAATAACAAAAGTTACCTGGTAGACACAGATTTTCATGTTATAAGAAGGAATTATGTATAAATATTGAATGAAAAAAATATCAGCAGCTACATTTCTACATCTGAGTATCACAGTGCTCCAGACAAGCAGTGTATCTGCGTATTTGGGTGCAGGTGTTTTCGTTGACAGAAATAATGGTGGGTTCGTAGACAGGTTGCAAGTGGGTTCGTAGACACTTGAAAAAGGGGACATTTCAAATTTACATTATCAAAATATAATACTCAATTGTTACCAAAACAGAGAGTAAATACTCAATAGCTCCAAAATTTTCTTGAGCACTGATATCAATTGATAATTTTGTTTTCAGACCTGCAGAGCCACCTGCACCACCTTCATCTGTCACATACTACACACAGAGTTCAGAACAGAGGTTTTTTCAAAGATGCAATGCAGCATACTGAACATTATAAAAGTAACAAGAAGAGGAAATTTGGACTGCACTTGTCCTGTGTGAAAGAAATGATTCCAACATTTTCGGGGGCGGGATAGCGCAGTGGTTGGCGTGTTCGGCCTCGGTTGAGAAGGTCCGTGGTTCTAATCTCGCCAGGGGCTCGGCAACTTTGTCTGCAGTAGAGAACTGTTCTACACACAGTCAGGTTTGGGTGCAATTCTACGCTGAATTTCATTGCAGTACCACCCATGGTTCGCTAGTTCCAGCTATGGCTTGCAGGTTTCACCGCAATACATAGCCACAATAGTGTTGCGGGCTTTCTCCCTGCAATAATACTAGCATCTGCGATATAAGTGAAATACTCTTTCAGAAAGCGACGATAAACCCCTTATCACCTTACCTCACCCAACATTTTTTTGTACAGAAGAATGAATTTCTCCAGTGATCTTCTTGAATACTACTTTGAAATGACTATCAATCATAACCAGTGTTATCAACATCTTACAATTTGTGCATGTCCTAAAGATGGAAATTTTGCTGTGAAGAGACGTGATGATAAAGAAAGTTAAATCTTGTGTTCAAACTCAACTGATGAGAATAAATATTTTATATTAATAAAACATATGCTGACTCTGTGATTATTTTAAAAATAAGTGCCACTTGTGAAAATATCAACTTCAACCCCACCATTTGATGTGATAAACATTGTATTTGACAAACTTCATTAAATATACATTAGTGATATTGCAGTAGTTTTCAAATTCTGCTTCAAAACAAGAGGTCTGTAGTTCGAATCTCTGCAAGGTTTGGGTGCAATGCTATACTGAATTTCAGCGCAATACCACCCATTGTTTGTTAGTTCCAACCAATGGTCACAGGTTTCACTGCAATGCATACCAAACTCAGGTTGCAGGCTTTGTCCCTGCAAAAGTACTAGCAGCCGTGATGTAAGTGAAATATGCCAAATAACCTCCTCACCTAGTACATATTGTTCGTCTGTCAGTCTGAATATTTGTCTTAAAAGAATTTAAAGGGCCACAGGGGCCACACCCTAAAAAACTAATTTTATCTTCTTCTCCAGAACCATAAGGCCTAGAAAGCTGAAACTTTGTGTACAGACGCCTTGACTAGTGAGGATTTAAAATTGTAGCTTTGGTAGCCCCTAATAAGGGCCACAGAGGCCACGCCCTAAAAACCTATTTTCATCTATTCTCCAGAACCATAAGGCCTAGAAAGCTGAAACTTTGTGTACAGACTTCTTGACAAGTGAGGATTAAAAAGGATTGACCCTTATTAAGGGCCAGAGGAACATTGCCCTTAAAATCTATTTTCATCTCCTTCTCCAGAAGCAATAGGCCCAGAAAGCTGAAACCTTGTGAATATACTCTTTGACTAGTGTGGATTATGATTTATAGCTTTTGTGGCCCTGTGGCCCCTAATAAGGGCCTCAGTGGTCACACCCTTTAACCTAATTTCATCTTTTTCTCAAGGGGCATCAGGCCTAGAAAGCTGAAACTTTATGTGCAACCTCCTTAGTTAGATAAGGAGGAATCCATATTGTACATTTGGTGACCCTGTGGTCCAAAGTAAGGGAGGAACCACATTTGCCACACCTAAAGCAAAATTGATATTAAGCCTGATGAGCTACAGAGCCACTGGCTCTATTTTTCAAATGTGCATCTATCATAATAAGATCTTTCAGATAGGATCATAACTCTTGACCTTGTGACCATGACCTTGGCACAGGGGCTTTAATGTTTCACAAAAACAGCTTGTTTATGTCATAGTATATTTCACCAAACTATTGTAAATTTATTTTCATAAGCTGTTCTAAAGCACAGACTAACTTGTTTAATGCGTTTTGTGCATCAATATGTGTTTGGCTGTATAAACTGTAGATAAATTTTCTATATGCCATCAATATTTACTTCTAAAATTGATCTTAAACTTTTAGTAAATATTATTTTCTAAAGATCTGAAAGGCATATTATCAACTATTAAAACTATTTGAAAGAGGTATTAAACAATTGAATGAGATCTATATTGTAATATATATGGATTTGAATATGAAATATGAATTCTCAAACCTAGTTACCAGGTACTTCAGGTGTGTTGAATTAAGATAAATATGAAAAATAGTGGATTTTTGGTTCATATCAGTTTCCCAAAATATTAAGAGTTCATATTTGTTTTCTTATATTGAAAGAAAAGGTGTTATTAATAAATATTTAGCCATAGCCATTGTTTGTTTACTTTAACATGCAATTCAAATTGCGGCCACGCCCACGGCAAAACTGATATTTTCAAAATTAGTTTATTCTGTAGTGACCAAAGATTTTAAGGAGAACATTGTATTTTTTTGATTGGAGGTTGGTAGAGATCATTTTGGCATAAAGTTCTTTTATTCACCCCTGGGCCTGAAACACTTTTTATTTTGAGCCCTTATTTGGGTCCTCGGCCCACGACCTTTTGGAACTGGAGAAGAAGATGAAAATAGGATTTTAAGGTTTTGACCACTGTGACCCTAATGGCTATTTGGGCTCATCGGGTTACAAAATCTACAATTTAGAATCCCATTGGCCAAGGAGTCTAGTCACAAGTAAAAAATATGAGAAGTTTACGGATGGACGGACGCCGGACGCCACCTCATAAGCCCATCGGATCTTTCAGACCTGATGAGCTAAAAATGACAATCAACAAGGTTCTTCAGGATTTTATGCTTTATTAAATCCAAAATTCAGAAACCTCTAAAGATTATTTAGACACAGAGTGGATAAATATTTACCTCATGGCAAAGAGGTGTACACCAAATAGTGATATAAGATATGGTGTTAAGGATTGAAACAATAAGCCATTGAATATGTTTACTGTTATAACCAAACCATTGCTGTACAGATGCAGTATTGAGAATATAATATGATATATCAAACCACTTCAACAAGAAATTATAAGATACTACCAGTCTACCAAGTAAGAAAATCTATAGCATATTCTAATTAACTTTGCGCGTTTCCATGCATTATGGAGTTCTCTTCACATGCTCTTCAAAAATCCTACAGATTAAAATCTATGACGTATATTTATACTGTTAAAAAGGTTTAGATCTGTTATTTATCTATGTACACATTTAATGACTTACTACACAAGTGTACCGCATTATTGTTGTGTGATTGAAATCTAACTTAAATAATAGAGAGAGAAAATTATATATACACTACATGACGTTTTTCGCAGATGTCGACGTACACACAGAAATTCCATCATAAAATTATTCTTGCTTGTTTATCTAAACTTCATGTATTGTGAAATCGCCTGAAACGATCTTATAAGCTGTTGCTTGTTTACCAATCTGATTCCTTTAATTTTAGAAATAAATATGTTTGAAAAATCTTTCTAAAGAAAGAAGAGCATCAGCATTGATTATCAGCATTGTCTCTTTACTCATATATTCAGAGCAGCACAAAAATAAAACATTCATGAGTCGGCATCGTAATCACAATTACATATAGAATCAAATAAATGATCAAATCAATAAATGAGATATATCAGAGTTATTGAATCATAAGTATACCTAAAAGAAATAAATGTAAGTCATCTTTATTTCTATTTCATAAGCAAATACCCGGTACTGAAATATGTTTTCATGCTCGACTGCGAGCTTGGTCTCACTAGGGCATCATCCAATACAGAGATTAGATGAAGTTTATAACATAAATCAAATAGAATAAGTCGTATAGTTTGGTTCATGAACATTGTCCAATGCAAAAAATAGCTTTATTTTTGATAATGACATATTTTGGATAAATGTAAATCATCAAAGCGAGTGCAGAACATATGAGTTGATGGGCCAATATGTGTAGTCTATCATACATAACTATAAGTTATCCGAACACATGGACATTAGGACACATGTTGAGTATATAAACTACAACAACTCGAAAGTACTCTAATACAGCTCATTCGTCTTGCGGACATAACGCTGAAAAATGAAATATGGAGAATGTGATACCGATATATTTACACTGAAACACTGATATCTATATTTGAGACATACCTTTGGGGAAAATAGCACAACGGACGTATAACATGCAAGATTAGATGTCATCAGGTGGGCGTTCACCACGTGTGTAATTAAAACATATATGAGCTATCAAACACACATATCATTCTAAAATATTACACTTATAAATATTCTAAAGCCATACTTTTAGTATGATAATTTATTGAGGACAAAAAAGGACACTTTGAATCATATAAACAGCAATCACAACCACATGTAGTCATATGCATTGCATACATTTTGAGGAAAGCTGTACATTCGGCAACTGACTTATCTACATGCCTTCTACATACATTCTGTGTTACATTATTTACTTGAGAAATAAATGTAAATAACTCTTACATAATTGAGTTGACCATTTTAAGAGTATCGCTTATACTGGGTAAAATGGTTTGATATACCATGTTGCAGAAATGTCGCCCGAGACGTCAGGCGAGGGATGACATTGTAATAAAGATGGTACATCAGGCCGTTATACCCAAAGGGAGAAGCATACAACGTATTCATTTTACAGTTATGCAAGAAGACGCTTTTGCTTCGTATAGGACTATACTGATTTCCCTTGACTGTCTTTATAACATAAACAGTAAAACATGAACAGATTAGAAAACAAATATTCACGAAAACTGTTGACTGAACTTATGTAAACTCTGAATATTGCTTGCGTCATGTGTTAACTTCTTAACACCACGCGACACCTCTTCTTGGACAGCGAGAAGGGAGAGTCGCTTCCCATACAAACTAAGATACTACATTAAAGAGACACAGATTATCTTTCTTAAATTTCATTTGGTTTTGATAAGCTATAAAATATCTAATATGCTGATTGAAGTTCATATCTCATCACTGGACTTGCAAATATATCCATTTATGCATACTGTGAATGGCCGTATTTTCGCTCTAATGTACTGATTTACCTTTAACTTGTTATTTTCAGTAACAGTAAGTGGTTCCCGATGTAATAAAATCAATTTCAAAATTTGACATATGTGATCCTATCAACATACCCTGTGTCTAAGTTAGGATTCCTTCATAATTGCAAAACTGTTTTAACTGACGTCAGTCTGATTATAATCGACCGTGCTCCTATGAAAAATATATAAAAAATATTGTCTTTATCGGGGTTCGAACCAGTCGGGATATCTTCTCCGTGTCAGTCTGATTGCACCCACCTCTATCGCATGATGCTATAACCAGCTTAGCGCAGACAAACCCAGTCGTAAGCCATCCAATCGCATCCTCGTTTTCAAAAAGTATGTTTTTGAGTAAACGTCATTATTTGTACTTACCGTCGACGACTCACCATAGCCCATTGATTGCCTATCAATTATCTCTCGACCCATAACACAGAAAAAAACAATACGGGAGTTACCTGCTCATCCCCGCCGCGCCACCTATGGTCACGTGACGTGAACCTCATCCAACTACCTGGAGCCAGTGAACGCTAGAGCGAACCTACTCGCAGGAGGGGAGGCATGGGTGGGAAATAAAGATTGGTGAGTCGTCGAAGGTAAGTACAAATAATGACGTTTACTCAAAAACGTACTATTATTTAACGTACTGTACCGTCTCCGACTCACCGTAGCCCAGACTACCACAGAGGAAGTAGGGCTGCCAGAGCAAGGCGGCAGAAGAGCAGATACTCACCCACACTATTTTACAGTTAATGGAGGGTACACAGGTACCCTGCAAGGAGGGAAGCCCGCCCCGACCCGAAAGCAAAGCCAAACGAGACACGGAGGTGCGATGCGAAGTTTTATGATTAAAAAAACAGGACCTATCGTTGAACCGCGACCCCCTGTGGAGCAGAAACCGCAGTGCAGTGCTGAGCAGTGCACGCCCGCGAGGTCATCCGTAGACAATTCTCGGAGGTAATGGTTAACGAAACCATGCCAAACTTCCATTTATGTTGCTGTAAAAGCCATAGTGGCCGAGATCACACTGAACTCGTGGGGGGTTAGCACGAGCTGGCTGGGCTAACTTCTTGGTTTGTAGGCGTCAAGGATAGCGACCGCAGATAGACGCCCAAGAGACGTATCTATCTCCGTGCTACGCTGGGAGTGAGGTAGAATAGTCTCTTCCTCCCCTGGCAGAGCGAACGCGTACATACTGCGTAAACACGAAGAGCTCGGACCGGACAGAGGAGTCTGTTCTCCTAGTCCGAGGGGGAGACTGAACTTGAGAGGGCGGGAAAGTGAAATACCCTGCCCTGTTCGTCCGACCCCTGGTTCTTGCAACGAAGACTGGATCAAGTCCTGGCGTGGCCTTACCCCCATCCCTCACTACGAACCTGAGCAAAACGGCTAGAAGCGCGTGTAATTATAAGGTCCTGGCGGCCTAAGCCAATGCCACCAGGAAGGCGGTCATGACCGTCGGTAAGAGAAGGATGGACTCCGTCAGGGGCTCGTGGAAGTCCGAGCAAAAGTGCTCGATGACAATCCTGACGGTAAGTCCTGACCACCTCCTAAAGGACGTAGATGTCCAAAGAGGAGTCCCGCTTGCGCATGACCGACATGATTGCCACTAGGAGCGGTGTAAATAGAGGAAGCCTTAAGCCCCCTCTCCTCCCGGAGATACACTACCTGGACGTCCCAGCCCTTGTCAGCACAGAAGGTGGCAATTGACCCCCGCTGTACGTAGACAGCTTGCGAGAGAGGAGACACGCTGGGCGGAGGAACCCGCGGCTACGACTACCTACAATAAGCCCGCCCGTGTGGATGTGTCCACGAAGCGAAGGGCGGTCGCCACGGAAGGTTTGAGTGAAAGGCCTGAAGACACGTGTACCTACACACTCCACCAGGCTAGGAGAGGGACTAGCCACTGGGAGAGCGGGAACGCTTGAAAGCACGCTTCAACCCTGACGTGAGGGTTGAGAAAACCCTGATGGGGACTCATCCCCAGCCGTCCCCTCGCGGAGAGGTTCTGAGCTGATTAACCCTAGGGTCCCCTGCCACTGCATAGGGCAGAAGCGTTCCTAGGGAACAAACGCTCTGTACTGAACTGTGTTCAGTCTAACACCCAGGAAGGTGAGCGAGGTGAAAGCTAGCTAGGCTGTAAGTCCGACTTGGACAGGCTCACCAGCCACCCCAGTCTCCTGAACAGGCCCATCACAAATCCCCGCTGCTCCCCGCGGACGAGCTGTGGTGACTGAACCCATCGACCAGGTACGAGCGAACTGTACATCGTGATGGTGAAGTAATAGGACAACTGCCTGAGTCACTCTGGTGAATGGCCACGGAACGAAAGATATCCCGCACGGGAGCACGTTCCACTGGAAGTGGCGACCGCCCCGGACGAAGCAGAGGTAATGCAGAGTCCCCGGAGACGGGAAAGAGCAGTACTTAATTAGTCTTGTTGTGCCGCCGATAAACATCGGGTTAAAGTTGTAAGCTGTTACATGAATATGAAGCTAATGTATCTTCGGGATCGTTTAGAACCAGTGAAAACAAAACTGGAGACAAATTCTCTCCTTGGCTGACACCCTGCTTACACAGAAAGCACTACCAAGCGACACGCGTCAATCACCTCTCCACTCAGGCGCTCTCTGAGCTAAGAGTGAGATACACAAGCGCAAGGGGAGGCCAAGCACACAAGCGCACACTAAACCCAGATCAGCGGAGCGGCCAGAGCCTACCAACCAATCAGCGTCAATCACCTCTCTACTCAGGCGCTCCCCAGAGGGACGCTCCCCTGAGGTAAGCGTGAGCGACACGCCAACCAATCAGCGTCAAGCTAACCAATCAGCGTCAGACACAATTCCCAGGACGACACGGAAAGTGAGTGAAAGAATGGTTAATTCTCATGAGGAACCCAAAAAGTGACATAGAGAAACAATACAAATATACAGATTGGTTTATGGGAGCATACGTAGACAGGTTTGACATAGTTGCATAACAACAATGAAGAGCTTAATGCTCACATGACATTAATGATATAAACTTATCTAAAGAAGGATATTTACAATAATAGTCAGGAAATAGCCTCACCTTCCACGTCCAAGGAAGCGCCTACTCGATAGTAGACGCTAGGAAGCGCACAGCCACGCGCAAAGCATGTGGCGCTACCCCAATCCATGAGCCCGAGCGTCAAGCGAACTACCAAGCCACCCGCGTCAATCACCTCCCCCCTCAGGCGCTTCTCATAGAGGGAAGCTCCCCTGAGTTTAGAGTGGGAGACACGAGCGCGAGGAGGCGCTCAAGTGCACGTCCGATCAAGCGCCTACTCGATAGTAGACGCTAGGGAAGCGCACAGCCACGCGCAAAGCGTGTGGCGCTTGCCCCATCCAACGAGGGACCCGAGCGACGGGCCGTCCCTGCCCCTGCAGACAGACAGACAGACAGGTTATTATATACACAGCGCTGTGTCAACAGAACACCTTCCAAAGTACAGTATTTAACCCAGAAGGATTAAATACCCATAGGAAAGGCACACAGACAAATAAGAAGGAGAAAGAGTTGAGTCAAGAAGTCCTGAACCAGTTAAACAGCTCAACAACACAATCGGGGAGCGAGACATAAACACGTCTGAACACCCCCGACTCTGTAATGAAAATGCATCGGAGCCCCGTTCATCCGCCTCGAGCTCCCTCGTATCCTCTGATATGACGAACCCCTCCGGGGAGAGGTGACAGTGGACGAGACCGACAGGTTTCCACAGTTGCGAGCCCTACGCTTCGCACCTACCGCGTCTCTCTCGCTCTTCCTAGAGCCTGTAGATAGAGCTTAAAAGCTTCCGACGAGAGGGACTCACACTCTTCACACCTGGACCAAGACGGAGCGAAGCGGAGCAACGCGGACCAAGACCGAGGACGTCCCAGTCACTCACGTCCGTCATTCGCGAACTGAGACGGAGGGTGGACCAGTCACTCCAGTCCGTCACTCTCAGGTGAACCAAGCGGAGCAAAGCGAAGCAACCTCGTACCGAACGGAGGGTAGACCCCTCACTCCAGTCCGTCACTCGCCAGGTGAACCAAGGAGGAGCGAAGCAACCACGTACCGAACGGAGGATGGACCAGTCACTCCAGACCCAATCTAAATAAATTTAGATCAACAGATTTTTATTTTGTCATACTGTTGATCTAAGATTGACCAGTGTTCGAGGTCGTCCCGGTGACCTTTCGTATGCAAATAAGGAATTCGCGATTTGATCAATCAAATTCGATGTCACAAACAGTTCATAGTCGCTCCCTGAAGGTGTGGACAGAACAAACATATAGTTACTTATGGTCTGATCTCAATATCAGTGTGCATCGTGGAAAATAAACCTTACTTTTGATACTGATAAGAAAAATATCAGTATGTTGATTTTATTTTGGTTGTATGAACTAGTTTTAGTTTTATGATTGACAAAAAAGCACTTTTTTTTAATTATTTGGATGGAAATGAAGGATTTAGTGCAAACGAGTTTGATTTAAAAAAGTTACCTCCCCTTGCATGATGATTTTCGTAAATATTGACATTTATGATGTTCTAACTTTGTGATTTTTATTCGCCACGTTGGTATCTGTGCGATGTGCAATCATCATTTGTCATTGACAACTAGCAAATACGCTAAATCATTTTAAAAGAAAAAGATTAATCTATTAATACATCCAAGCAATCGGATTATTCATCGAAATGGTCGCTCTGCTCCGCTCCGAATGACAAAGCTCCGAACACCATCCATTTCAAAAGATGTGCTGCTGAGTTTTTCGAACTTTTTCTGATTGGCCGAGCGGCTGATTTCAGAGGTCAGCGGGATGACCAGCCTTACGGGCCAATCTTAGATCAACAGTATGACCAAATGACCGAACTGAGGGTGGACCCCTCACTCCACCCCCGAACCAGGGCTGCGTTCGTTTTGCACAGAGTGTGTCGCACGAGCGATGAAATTCCTAATCGAACGACCATAGTGTCACTCTCGTGTGCACTCTAGAGTCACTCAATGTCCCTCCTGCTAAATCGGGGAGGGAGGTCGTGAGAGTAACGGAAGTACGTCAATTGACACGGTGTTTATAACATACCAAAGACTGGCTTACTTCAATATAAGTCTGTTTTAACACAATCGCAACAAACCGATGTGAGGTATAGATTTGGTTAAAGGAAACCAATATCATAACGTTGATTTTGAAGACTATGTGTTGGTAGAATTTAACTGATTAAATGTTTGTGATCAATTCAATGTTTTGGCCATATTGTTTACAGCCAGGCAACCAAGTGCGACACTCAGTAGAGCATATAAATCGTTCGCTCTTAGTGCCATCCGAGCATGCGTAAGATTACACTCGAGTGAGTAAAAACGAACGCAGCCCTGGGGTCAAATGTCAGGCACCCGGAGGCGAGACCTACAAGCCGAGAAGCACGAGCAAGCACATGCAACTCAAGCAGCACGACCCAACCAGGGTAGCGCGATACTGAATAACCTGCCTGTCCCACAGGCAGAAACCAACAACTAACCTCCAAATACACAATTTGGAAGGAAACCAGGAGTACGGAGAGCGAATCCCTACTCCCAAGTATAAGGGAACGAGAAAATAAGGAGAACAACTTTAATACAAGTTCAAGGCAAGATAACTTCGAGAGCGCTCAGAGACACAACCGATCACTGAGCGATAGGAAGTTGGAATGAGGTTCAGGTCACGTGACCATAGGTGGCGCGGCGGGGATGAGCAGGTAACTCCCGTATTGTTTTTTTCTGTGTTATGGGTCGAGAGATAATTGATAGGCAATCAATGGGCTATGGTGAGTCGGAGACGGTATAGTACGTTAAATAATAGCGTTTAGCGACGATTATATATACATAATGTTACACTGGAGATGACATCTAAAGCTTTTGCTGCGTTCCTTGTGATTGGCTAGCTTGCGTCAGGTTCGTTCATCGTTGGGAACAATTAGTACATGTTCAGGCTACAAGAATTAAGCAGAGATCGATAACGTGCTATTCAATGTAATCGATATTTGGGACATTACTTCACAAAGATATATTTTATAATGAAGTAGAATCAGTGAACTTTCTTATACGAAAAGAATTCAAATTTCTTTCCATTTAGAGGAGCCTACATCCAAAGATCTTCAAGAGGGTCCTTTTGAGGAGGAGGACCTTTAGAAAATGGTTTCGAGGACGACCTTAATTTTTGGTGACTCGTCCTCACTGCCGAATGTGCCCCGCCTGTAATGACCGAACGTACCCCACACACCACGTTTGTTCTTTTTGCTATGTTGCGAAAATACACAGCCCTCATACCAAAATAACTAGTTCGTTTCATATAGGTCTCGGCATGTTGGTTTATGATCACTTAAGAAAAAAATTTCAAACACAGTCAACATTTGTCAAAAACAAAGTGAACTGAAGTCGAAAAAGTTACTCAGCAACATGAAAAATGGTTTTACTTCCACAGTTTGTCAAGAACATGTTGGACTGTCGCCATTTCAAAGTCTATGTGGGAGTAAAGTCATGTTGTCTCTTAGAAATTACCAATTTTAGTTAAAGTGGACACCGAACAAAAATTATTAAGAAAAGACGAACATGCCCCGGGGCCGTGCCTGCCCCGGTCTCCCCTATAGGTGCTATGAACTTTTATCACATTTGAACAAATAGTTGCAGAGTTATGAGCGGATCAAAAATGACTTCTCCAAAGAGTTACTTGTACAAGAAAGAAGTCGAATTCTAAAAGTACTAATGACTGAAATATACAAAAGGCACATCCAGGGACCATAGTTTTTACTAAAATACAGTTTCGAAACATTAGAATAAATAGTAACCGAGTTATGAGCGGAACAAAAATGACTTCCTCAAACAGTTACTTCATCAACAAAGAAGTCGAAAATCTAAAACAATGACGAGGACATATGAAAATACATAAATGGCACATCAAGAGACCGTAGTGATTACATATATGAGGTGATTTGGGATTTTAAGACGTTTTCAAGATAATTTCACTTATAACGCGGCTGCTAGTATTATTGCAGGGGGGAAAGTCCCGCAACACCATTGTGGCTATATATTGCGGTTAGCCGCTGGAACTAGCGAACCATGAGTGGTACTGCTTAATATAAATTCAGTGGAGCATTGCACCGAAACCTTACTGCGTGCAGAACAGTTCTCTCCTGCAGACAAAGTTGCCGAGCCCCTGGCGGGATTCGAACCAAGGACCTTCCGATTCGAAGCCGAACGCGCTAACCACTGCGCTATCCCGCCCTCACATATATGAAGTTTGGTGACATTTTAACAAATAGTATTCGAGTTATGAGTGGCATAAATAGTGTCACCTACTGACACACGGACATACGGACGCGCGCTGACCGCTATTAGTTACATTCGGTATTATTTAAAGTGTTGTTGCATGACTGCTACGATGTATAGGCCTACATAATAGTGGTAATTGAAATCCAATGTAAATTGTTAACACAAAATTGATAGCCAATAATTCGTTAACCTCAACTGTGGGCCTACCACTGTCAATATTTAATAAATCGCCAGGCAAAATATCTTTACTCGTTCGTATCTCCATTCACTGGATCGTATTCATTTTCAATCTCATTTTCGTATGAATGTTCACTCTCATTTTTGTTAATCTCATCTTCGTCTACAGGTTCATACTCATCATCGTATATCTCATCTTCGTCTACAGGTTCAATCTGATCATCGTATATCTCGTCTTCGTCTACAGGTTCAATCTCATCTTCGTACATCTCGTCTTCGTCTACAGGTTCAATCTCATCTTCATATATATTTGCAATCTCATCCTGATCATTGCCCATCTCGAATTGATGTTTATGCATCATTTCTTCTGTCTCTGATGTACCGTTCTCCGTTTTGCCCTCCTCATCTCCCGCGTCTGTAGTTCTTTTGCTTTTCTTGCGGTACCCACTTAAACATTTGAAATTATTGAAGTTAAAATGTATAAAATTGAGAACAATTCCAACATTTTTACAAATGCACATATAAAATAATTTTTTCAAACGAAACGTTGTATGTTATTGGTTCAAATTCCGACAGAACGAGTTATATTGAACAATAGGAAGCTCAAATCCTACTTTTAAAAAGCAATAAAATTTTAGACTACTATACATGGTGCAGATAACTCTCATATTGATATGATTATAGAAACGTCGTGAAGAAAAGGCATTCACCATCTATTCTTCATTTTACTTACTACTCCACCAATTGCCAAGGCAAAAAGATAAAAATCAACACCATTGGAACTTGTAAATACCGCTGTACTTAAATGGTTTTCTTTTCAAAGTGAAAGTATTCATTATGACATCTCCTGATTGAACAGTTACAGACACACTAAGTCTCACCTTCGTATACGCCAACCCAAAAACGTAAGTAATGCCACTATCAGCAGCAGTGACAGGGCCGAGGAAACACATATCGTTATAGTTTTCCAAGAATCTGCATTCACTAGGTCCACTGCAAATGACGAAAAGAAAAATGCATAACGGTGAGGCATAAACCTGTTGCAAGAATGCTGGAACATTTGTTACTTTATCAAATAATTTTAGTGTTATCTACATATAAAGCAAAACTATATGTTTGATATCCGTTTGGGTCATGAACGGATCCGATGCAATTTACAGTCAAGTCAAGTAACGGATTCATATTTATAATACTTTGACATCAGAAACCTTAATATTCCGACTGCCCCTATCACTTAATCACTAATAGTTTCATGAAAATATATATGATAAACATAAGTTAGCACCTTTGGCCGTTTAATTATGATTCTTACGTTTTGGAACAATGCAGTTACCGTCCACATCACACTTCCCATCACAGACATCTGGACATCTTGAGCTGCAGGAGCGTCCATAGTGGCCATCTGGACATGTAATACAGTCTCCTGTTGTCTGGTCACAGCGGGTACAGTTCTTGGTACAGGATATGTTGCATTGAGAGCCATAGAGGCCATCTATACATGTGATACAGTCTCCATTCCCCCGGTGACAGAGGGCACAGTTCTTGGTACAGGATTTGTTGCAGTTGGTACCATAGAGACCTTTTTTACATCCCACGATGCATATTTCCTCAAGCTGACTGCAGACATCGTCCATACAACTCCACGAACACGAATTCCCACAATGAGGACCAGTTGTTCCCTTGGCACATCCATGTAAACAGAAACCATCATTCGACCTACACTTAGCGTTTGTACAGTTTTTCGAGCATACTTTTGTACACTTCTCTCCCCACCATCCATCTACACACTCTTTACAGGCGCCAGTTTGGCATGCACAAACTTGCTGTTGACAGTTTACAGGACAAGGTTCGTCACAGCTATTCCCCCACCATGTGTTCTCACACTCATAGCACTGGCCGGCAGTGCGATCACATTTTGAGTGTTTACAGTTCTTCGGGCATTCTTTATCACAACGCAATCCATATAAACCGTCCTTGCATTGTTTACATGTCCCTGTTGTTCTGTCACATCCACCACCGTCACAGAGTCCGTCACATCTTTGATCACACTGTTCACCAAACCATCCAGTTTTACAGTTCAAACAATCGCCGTTGAACTTTCGCAGTTCACAATTGTCGGCGTTGGCAACTGTAAAATATGAAAAAGCGATAATGGTTTGTGGTAATTTTGTAGTTTTTGGGTAATTTTCTAAGTTAGTGTTCCCGGCTATAAAGCGCATAGCCAGAACACAACCAGGGCTGTAGGCTGTGCTCTGCACATGCATTGCATGGCCTCAGCAGTATATAAGGCAGTAGGGCCTAGCTCTCATGATCACTCTTACCACAAGGGCTCTTGAGGTAACTTGATCTTGTTGAGAACAGGTTTCTGGTCTCAACTACTTAGGTTTTGGGAAGGGGGATTTTTAGCTCACCTTTACAAAGTAAATGTGAGCTTATGTCATGGCGCTTCGTCCGTCGTCCGTCTGTCTGTCCGTCTGTCCGTCCGTCCGTCTGTCCGTCCGTAAACTTTCACGAAAAAGACTACTCCTCCTAAACGAATTCAGATATCATTCTGAAATTATAGTATGTTATACCCATGGTGATTCCCCACAGAAAGGTAGACGTTTCAGTTTTGAGAATCCAAGATGGCCGCCATGACAGCCATATTGAATTTTCAATTAGATTTCATGAAAAAGACTACTCCTTCTAAACGAATACAGATATCATTCTGAAATTGTAGTATGTTATACCCATGGTGATTCCTCACAGAAAGGTAGACGTTTCAGTTTTGAGAATCCAAGATGGCCGCCATGACAGCCATATTGAATTTTCAATTAGATTTCATGAAAAAGACTACTCCTTCTAAACGAATACAGATATCATTCTGAAATTGTATTATGTTATACCCATGGTGATTCTTCACAGAAAGGTAGACGTTTCAGTTTTGAGAATCCAAGATGGCCGCCATGACAGCCATATTGAATTTTCAATTAGATTTCATGAAAAAGACTTACTCCTTCTAAACGAATACAGATATCATTCTGAAATTGTAGTATGTTATACCCATGGTGATTCCGCACAGAAAGGTAGACGTTAAAGTTTTGAGAATCCAATATGGCCGCCATGGCAGCCATATTGAATTTTCAATTAGATTTCATGACAAAGACTATTTCTCCTAAACCAATCTAGATATCATTTTTATATTGTAGTATGTTATACCTATAGTGATTCCGCACAGAAAGGTAGCCGTTTCAGTTTTGAGAATCTAAGATGGCCGCAATAGCAGCCATATTGACTTTTCAGCTGCAGATGACACATCATTATTATCAAATTTTAAGCTTTCATCAAGTGATCACTGGCACCATATAAATTCTCTAATTTGAACTTACTAATCATAATTTATCTTAAATATGGAATATTTAAGATTGTCGTGCAAGTTGTTCTATATTTTTAAGTGTTTCTAAAAAAAATTAAGATGAAAGACAAACATAATTGATTAATTTGTTTAAAATCTTTATGGCAACTAGCTGCAAACACCAAATCACATTAAACATGTTAAATTTTAAACAATGGTATCTCCCTTATATTCCTTTAAATACCACACATAAGGGGTCAACCAGAGTTCAGATATTCCACTATGTTGTCTAATACACATCCCAAGGCAGGCTGCTAGCATCACAGTGTCAGCTGCTAGTCTGTTGCATAATCAACCTGACCCAATTGATATGGTAGAGCATTATGCTATATGGCCATGGCCCATGTGTATGCAATAAAAGTTATGGACTTGTATTCTCATGACAGTGATATGTTCTTTCTGAGAATAACAACTAACACAAAACTTGTCTACAATAAGCTTTGTGTTTAGCAATCTACATGATAAGTTGATGTGGAATAATTATGCAGATGAAAATCGAAAAGGGTTTAGTAAGAAAAGTAAGGAAATTTGATTTGTCATATCTCTCTGTTGATTTGACAATGCAAAAATGTTTACCATTATAGTACTGTATGAGTGTTAAATAAATTGATACTTTAATGAAAGACATTTCATGGTCACTTGACATGTAAATATTATGTGAACAAAATAAATGTGTCTTATGCATTGCTGTGTTTATGACTTTCCTCTCAATCAGTCATTCATTTTCCTTGAAAAATCTGTACTTTTGGGATTCTCAATATCCTATGCAGCATAACCATCAGTGAAATAATCTTGAAATCATATTAATGATTCACTACAAAACAAATGTAAGTGCCCACCATCCTGTAAGTAATGAATACACCTAAACCAATCAAGATATCATAATGAAATTAATACGGATGCCCACATAAAAGTAGCATTTTGAAGATTGAAAAGTACAAGATGGTCACCAATTCAGCCATAGATATACAAAAAAGTTATACAAAAACCTACTGCTTGTTAACTTATCATGATTATATCATTCGCGTATTAATGTTTGTTCAAGCTCTAGTCGTTTCCAAAAGAAGACTAGTATTTTAAAAGATAAAAAAATCATGATGGCAGCCATAATCAATTATATAAAAGATGGTTACATGTATAATTAAACCATTTTACCACATCATTCATTTTAAGGTGAGCTTCTGTACCCTCGGTACTTTTATTTTTAGTTCTATTGGCTAGTGGGCTCCTCACTGGACATGGAACACTTTTTATAGGATCTTTTATTTTTTTTGTACTGTTGTCTTGTGGCTTCACAGGACACAGTCCGTAGGGGGAGTTAGGGAAGTAGGGTTTTTTAAAGGTTAGGTTGTTAGGGAATTAGGGTAATTAATCAGGGCAATTAAGGTAATTAAGGTAGATAACAAGGAAAAATGTAGAATTAATAAGTTAAAATGTTTGTAAATGTGTGAATGAGTGAGTGTTTGCTGTTTGTACTGTACAATTGTTGAAATACTGTGTTTATTCATCCTTTTACTCTGGTTGAGTTTTTTGTTGATTTGTATGTGAATAAATTGTTATAAACTTTCTATTTGTTGTCAGTAATTCTTTATCGTGCCAGCAATGGGGCCTGATGGCATTGAACCTGAATGAAGTTGGTCACATGTAAATTCCTATAACTAAAACATCAAAACACAACGCAAAGTCATTTCAAAAGTTGCCAACTTCACTGTCACTGGGCAAAGCAGTCTTATAAATATCTTGACCTGCCTATTACAGGTTAAAGGGACATTGAGTATGTTAATGTTTCTGATACAACATTTTATTCAAAACACCTATAAATTATATCAATCGGTAGATAAATATTTTAACTACAATTAGGTATATGAGAGTATGCTGTCAAATCACAATAAGTCGATGTTATTATGTTCAAAAGACATTTTTGTAACAGGAAGCGCGCGCTAGTGAATTGTGATGTCATTGAGCAGATTTCCGATTTTTGCGTACTACGTCAGCTAACAAATACCAACAGTATGTAAACCAGAGAATAATAAATTATTTAATCATTATATTTATATTGAATAACCAATTAACATAACTTTCTTCTAAACATTCCATGTAGCTTTTCTTTTCCTTTTCCCTCTTTGCCATCTGTGTTTACATTCAGTGTGTAAGCAGACTACGACATGGATATAGTAAATTCGTAACCAAACGAACTCGTACCGGAAACGTTTCCTCATTTTATTTATAGGTTTCGATAATTAAACATTAATTTCGTCTAAATATGTAACCATAACTATGTTGACACCAAGATAATACTAAACGTGAACAACAAAATACAAATAGCTTTCTTGTCTATATCATATTAGACGTATTCTAAAAAATTAGGCAGTTCTTCATTCCGTTAAGGACCGAGTTATTACAACTAAATTCGTCATCGGTTGGTATTTTAATCAACTTATGTAAATTACTTCAACTTGTTCTTTCAAAATTCGTAAGATCATAAACGATATCAGGAATATTCGTTCACGTGACTCTACAGTCAGCCATATACGGAAGAGCGACTGCACAACTCGACTTATCGAGCCTTTTGAGGTCTAAACTCCTCGTGATTTTGACTCTGAATATTGATTTCATATCTATAAAATTATGTTTGGAAGCTAAATATTTATTGACAATATATTGAGGGTAAATAGGAATACTTTTACACATTGAAGTAATTTCAAAATCAGAACGTGCGATGTATTTTATAATGAGTGTAATTAGCTTAAATAGCCTTAATTGTTAAAAAAAAATGCTTTTATGATAAACATATCACTTATGACTAATAAACCATCAAATGGACTGCGGATACGTGTTCGTCGTTTTCTTATAGGCACGAGTTTCTTTTCGGTACGAATTCCCGATGGGGAAGGCTTCGTTTTGGGTACGAATTCACCCACAGCAACAATGACCACAATGCTTTGCGATAGAAAGTTATATATTTGATCTATTTATATCCTGGGGAAACACCTCTTCTAATTATTTCGGTTTCTAAGCTTATTTCAGGTCAAACAAAATGGTGATAATTTGTGTGTATATGTTTCAATGATATAGAGTTTTAGCAGTGTTCTTTAATTTGTATCAAAACACTCAATGTCCCTTTAACTTTATAACTGATGCAGTACAACATGTTTGTACAGTAATATGCAATCTAAATAAATTTAGATCAACAGGTTTTATATTTGGTCATACTGTTGATCTAAGATTGACCAGTCGTCCCGGTGACCTTTCGTATGCAAATAACGAATTCGCGATTTGATCAATCAAATTCAACGTCACAAACAGTTCACAGTCGCTTATTCAATGTGTGAACGGAAGAAACATATGATAGCTTATGGCCTGTTCTTAATAACAGTGTGCATTGTGAAAAAAAAAATCTTGTTTTTGATACTGATAATAAAAATATCAGTAGGTTGGCTTTATTTTGGTTGTATGAAGCATTTTTAGATTTATGATTGACAAAAAAATCACTATTTTTAAAATTATTTGGAATGGAAACGCAAAGAAATTAGTACAAACGAGGTTGATGAAAAAGTAGTTACCTCCCCTTGCATGAGGGTTATCGTATATATTGACATTTATCATGCTCTAACTTTGTGATTATTATTCGCCACGTTAGTATCTGTGCGATGTGCAATCATCATTTGTCATTGACACCTAGCAAATACGCTAATCATTTTAAAATGAAAAAATATAATCTATTAATACATCCAAGCAATCGGATTGTTCATGGAAATGGTCGCTCTGCTCCGCTCCGAATGACAGAGCTCCGAACATCATCCATTTCAAAAGATGTGCTGCTGAGTTTTTTAAACTTCCAGCGAGCTAGGGCAACTTTTCTGATTGGCCGAGCGGCTGATTTCAATATCATAAAAAAAAAATACGAAGATGGTGGTTACCAAATGCCGGGCATAAAAGAGACTATTGATGCTCAAAAAGGAGCATGGGTTAAAAGGATGATTTTGAAAAACTCAAAATTAGAAGCTTTATATGCCTGTCTCAAAATATACACTCAAAGCCATAACAAGATTCAAGGTTTATTTACTGCAACAACTTTTAACAAGTGTTCATAAAAACTGTCAAAATCGAAATAACAAACATCTGTGGAAACTTTCATAAAAGTATTCACTACAAAAGCACAAAACCGAAACGTCTGAGAACCATAGAACAAAGCAGGGGTCAGATGAAGTCAGTATCGGGTATGTCCACCCTGAGCTCTTACACATGCCTGAAGTCACCTTGGCATGGACTGGCATAGATGTGTCACTACACGCTGTGGGATTGTTGGCAAATGCCTATATCAGCTTTGCAACAGTTCGTGGCTTGTGATCGCCTTGGACCACCACCAACTGGAACCGGAAGTTGACATTGAATTTGGTGCCCAAAATCATGACGCCACCTCCCTCGAAACATCCGTAGTTACAAAGCATTGCGGTCATGTCGACGCCGGTAGATACAGTTTCAAAATTTTACAACTTAGGGGAGACCAAGGCAAAGTGACCAAGCCTTATTTCTCCTTAGCGATCGACAAATTGCTTTGTTTGTCTTTATCAACCAATGCAAGCAAATGTTAAGAAACGTTGTGATCCACGTTTGCATCGTTAGCGTTAGTTGGAAATACACCTATTACACAAAATGTATAACCTATTTATTAAATAAGGACATTTGTTATTCGTTGCTTTAATTATTTTCCATGATGCACAAATCGAATGCTACCCTCAAAGGGGCAAAGTGAGCCGGGGAAGCGCTTTGCCCCGAGTGATTTAAAATATTTCTTTATGGTCAACACATTATAGTTTTAGAGTTATCGATTAATGTTATAAGCAAATATAGTAAAATTGAATTGTAATTTTCATTTTATTATTTTCCTATTTTAAAAAAAAATTGGTATCAAAAATGAATTCTTACCCGCTGAAGCTCGGAGTTTAACGCAATAATTAACTCAGGACAGATAATCCGTTATTCCTCGCAACTCGTTGATTATTCTTATAGTATAGAACTATATCATAGGGTTTTTGTTTCATCTAGAAACACATATATTTTCTATGATTTTTTAATATTAGTTTGATATTCATCATATATTTTGTTTTATCCCTACACAATTATGAAGATAGGCCGTAAGGGCAAGTCCGAAAGAGATTAGATATTTGTAAAATGTTAAATTTGTATTTCAAACCAATAAGTTTCTTTGTTTCTTTAATATATTTGCTGGTTTCTGGTTGTAAATGAGGTGAATTGTCAAGACTCCCATAGTTATTAGAAATTCGTATTTATTGTAAGTTTTTGGATAAGAACTTCGAAAATATAGGTCCATGACATATAAAAACATATTTGTCCCTCTTTGAATACTGAGCCTAGGGTTTTATTAATTGTTTAGTTTTCATAAGGGTGCCTGTGAGCTGCATGGCACTTTAAAATAAATGTGTATGGTAATGGCTTATTATAGGTGTAATATATACTCTCTGGACGTCTCTGTCTCTTTTGTGACGGACAGACAGAATGAACGCCTTTGGGTATAATTATCTGTTGTCATACCTGCAACTTGGATGTGGAAAAAGACAGTCAGGACCGCAAGAAGAAAAATGTCCATCACTTCGATCCTGAAGTAGACAATAAAAAGTATATAAATACAAATTTAAACTTCATATATCATTCCTAGTAGTAGCTACCTTGACAGCAAACAAAACAAAATATTTTTTCTCTGTGACACATTGAAATGCAATAAAACCAGAAAGAGTGTAAACCACATTAAACAATGATTTTTGTACTCACGGAAATAGAAATAAAATGCCTTTGTGTCAATTATTTCTTTATTTGGAACTAACTTGATATTTGTATTCTAAACATTCGTTGACTATGGTTTTTCCCAACTTTTGTTTCAGACACATTTTGTGGATTCACCCGAAATATATGAATTTACAGGATAGAAAAACGTGTCATTTTCACGCCTAGAAATTATTTTAAAGTCGAAATGTATGTTTCTGATGCAAGCTATATTATGCAAATGATCTGTAATGTCAGTACCGTCGCTAAAATACATCTTTTAATGAACAATAATTGTATATCCACGGGTATGCAGATGACCATCAGAATATTATTTCATCAAAGCCATGCTCGATTCAGACAGAGATAACTCGACTGGAGTCCTGTTTATCAAGTGTACAGGCCTGGATGAATGGAAACTTCCTCAAACTGAATGCAGGAAAAACGGAGGTTCCGTTGGCAGGAACTCCGCAACAAACTAGAAAGTCTGGACAGCTCTCTGTCACAATTTCAGGACTTCCTATCGTCCCTGTGAACAAAGTTAAAAACCTTGGTATTGTGTTTGATTCTGAGATGACCATGAACGAACAAGTGTCATCCATCACAAAGTCAGGTCACTTCCATCTGTACCAGATCGGCAAGATCAGAAGATACACCACCAAGGACACAGCAAAAACACTAGTTCAGTCTCTACTCACATCTCGCATAGATTACTGCAACTCACTCTTATCCACTATTCCGGCCTCAACTCTCCGTCCTTTACAGGTCCTACAGAATTCTGCTACAAGGATGATAATGAGATGCCCAAAAGCTTATCACATATCACCTGTGCTAAAAGGACTCCACTGGCTTCCTGTCTCTTTAAGAATCAAGTTTAAAATCCTCACCATGACCTACATGTGCCTTAACACACCGGCTGCTCTAGGCTATCTGCTCCACCCATACAAGTCATCCAGAAACCTGAGATCAAACACCAAAAACTTGCTTCTTATTCCAAGCACCAAAACCATGCGGGGTGAACGAATGTTTCAATTTGCTGCTCCCAAGCTCTGGAACTCGCTTCCAGAAAGCATCAAAAACTGTCCACCACTGACCCAATTCAAAAAGTCCCTGAAAACACATCTTTTTCAATCTTAAGACTGTGCACTACCCACTACACTCACGTAAAGGGCATGTGAACAGCCTGGCTGAAACTCTGCGCTATATAAATAGCTTATTTATTATCTTATGTCCTCTATTATTCATATCTTTTATGATTTGAAAATTCATAAAATAATTGAAAAAGAACGTGGTTTCCTTAAAGTTTATAGACATAAACGCTTGTTACAAACTACTATTCTTACGAGTTCATTCATAACTTTTGTTGTCAATTGCAAAGTTGCAGTGGTACAATGTAGGTAGTTCGGGTAAAAAATTCAAAATAAATGAAATATAGTTTTTATACTTTTTCCTGCTCAAAGAAGAAGTCATCAGAACACAGCCAATTACTTTCGCCGAAATTCAAAGGGGAAATAGACTTAAAGGGACATTGAGTATGTTAATGTTTCTGATACAACCTTTTATTCAAAACACCTATAAATTATATCAATCGGTAGATAAATCTTTTAACTACAATTAGGTATCTGAGAGTATGCTGACAAATCACAATAAGTCGATGTTATTATGTTCAAAAGACATTTTTGTAACAGGAAGCACGCGCTAGTGAATTGTGATGTCATTGAGCAGATTTCCGATTTTTGCGTACTACGTCAGCTCGCCTATTTTCATCGGCAATATCAATCAATTACTAACAAATACCAACAGTATGTAAATCAGAGAATAATAAATTATTTAATCATTATATTTATATTGAAAAACCAATTAACATAACTTTCTTCTAAACATTCCATGTAGCTTTTCTTTTCCTTTTCCCTCTTTGCCATCTGTGTTTACATTCAGTGTGTAAGCAGACTACGACATGGATATAGTATATTCGTAACCAAACGAATTCGTACCGGAAAAGTTTCCTCATTTTATTTATAGGTTTCGATAATTAAACATTAATTTCGTCTAAATATGTAACCATAACTATGTTGACACCAAGATAATACTAAACGTGAACAACAAAATACAAATAGCTTTCTTGTCGATATCATATTAGACATATTCGAAAAAATTCGGCAGTTCTTCATTCTGTTAAGGACCGAGTTATTATAACTAAATTCGTCATCGGTTGGTATTTTAATCAACTTATGTAAATTACTTCAACTTGTTCTTTCAAAATTCGAAAGATCATAAACGATATCAGGAATATTCGTTCACGTGACTCTACAGTCAGCCATATACGGAAGAGCGACTGCACAACTCGACTTATCGAGCCTTTTGAGGTCTAAAATCCTCGTGATTTTGACTCTGAATATTGATTTCATATCTATAAAATTATGTTTTGAAGCTAAATATTTATTGACAATATATTGAGGGTAAATAGGAAAATTTTTACACATTGAAATAATTTCAAAATCAGAACGTGCGATGTATTTTATAATGAGTGTAATAAGCTTAAATAGCCTTAATTGTTAAAAAAAATGCTTTTATGATAAACATATCACTAATGACTAATAAACCATCAAATGGACTGCGGATACGTGTTCCTCGTTTTCTTATAGGCACGAGTTTCTTTTCGGTACGAATTCCCGATGGGGAAGTCTTCGTTTTGGGTACGAATTCACCCACAGCAACAATGACCACAATGCTTTGCGATAGAAAGTTATATATTTGATCTATTTATATCCTGGGGAAACACCTCTTCTAATTATTTCGGTTTCTAAGCTTATTTCAGGTCAAACAAAATGGTGATAATTTGTGTGTATATGTTTCAATGATATAGAGTTTTAGCAGTGTTCTTTAATTTGTATCAAAACACTCAATGTCCCTTTAATTGACCAAAATCATGTGTATTGTTAGATGCTGAGCGCGCATGCAGTAAATGCTCGTGCACCTCTCGTGCGAAATAAATATATTAGCGACTTTAAAGGCCGTGCTGTAAAAACATTATTTGTGTTTTGTTATATTTTCTATGCTGTGGGGATGTCTTCGGACTGGATCATTATCGGAATTATGAGTAGGTATATGTTTTCTGATGAATTGATTTACGGAGTAACGGACTGTCGGAGATATGATTAGTGCGCATGTCAAGGGAATACAATTAATTAGCATAGTATTTGTTTTTATCCAACATAACCTTACCAAGTGTGATTGACAGACTCATCTTATTCATAAATTTATAACTGTTACGTTTTACAAATAATGCTCAATCGTTTCAAGTGTCAATGTAACCTGGTAAGCTTTTAAGTCAGGTTTCTTAAATCCGAGTTATACCAAAATAACACTTGGTGCACACCGACACAAAAACGGTCCTTACTTAGATTATATTGATACAAATACAAACATTATAATAAGCAGAAAACAATGAATCATTTAGACATAAATTTATAACTGTTACGTTTTACAAATAATGCTCAATCGTTTCAAGTGTCAATGTAACCTGGTAAGCTTTTAAGTCAGGTTTCTTAAATCCGAGTTATACCAAAATAACACTTGGTGCACACCGACACAAAAACGGTCCTTACTTAGATTATATTGATACAAATACAAACATTATAATAAGCAGAAAACAATGAATCATTTAGACATTATTTTAATATAAAATAACCAATTAACATTACATTCTTCTAAACATTACATGTAACTTTTCTTGTGCTTTTCACTCTTTGCCATCTGTGTTTATATAGATGATAGAGTGTCTAAGCAGACAATGACTGGTTATAGCAACTTCGTAAACAAAAGAACTCGTACCGGAAACGTTTCCTCACACACTTAAGTTTTAAGTTTCGATAATTTAGCATTGAATTTGTCTAAATAAGTAACCACATCTATGTTGTTACCAAGAGAATACTAAACTTGAACAAAAACTATAAAAATAATTCTTGTCGATATCATATTACGTATATTCGAAATTTCTATGCAAATTAGGCAGTTTTTCATTCCGTGAAAGAACGAAATATTATAACAAAAATCGTCATTGGTTGGTAATGTATTCGACTTATGTAAATTACTTCAACTTGTTCTTTCAAAATACGAAAGGTAATAAAAGATTCTACAAGAGGAAAAGTGAAAATTATCAACAATTATTGAAATGTGTTCTAACACATAAGATACGAGTGGAATCAAACATAACATGTCAAAAGAAGCGCCATAAAATATTTTTCAGAAATTAAACGATTTACTGAGTCAGTCTGTTCCGACTCAAGGTTCAGAAATTATCCCAGATGTATTTTTAGATATCCGGTTAGCTTGGAGGCCATAACTTATAGGGACACCATGAAACGTCTCACCTGGTTGCCGGTTTCACAATTATGAGGCTGAGCGACACCCGTGTGCAAACGACGTGAGAGCGCATGCAGTAAATGCTCGTGCACCTCTCGTGCGAAATAAATATATTAGCTACTTTAGAGGCCGTGCTATAAAAACAATATTTGTGTTATTTTATATTTTCTATGCTGTGAGGATGTCTTCGGACTGGATCATTAACGGAATTATAAGTAGGTATATTTTTTTCTGACGAATTGATTTACGGAGTAACGGACTGTCGGAGATATGATTAGTGCGCATGTCAAGGGAATACAATTAATTAGAATAGTTTTTTTTTTCCAACATAACCTTACCAAGTGTGATTGACACACTCATTCTATTCATTAAATTATTATTGTTATGTTTTACTAATAATGCTCAATCGTTTCCAGTGTCAACCTAACCTGGTAAGCTTTTAAGTCAGGTTTCGTAAATCTGAGTTATACCAAAAAACACTAGTACTTGTTGTACACCGACATAAAAACGGTCCTGACTTTGATTTTATGAATACAAATACAAACATTATATTAAGCAGAAAACAATGAATTATTTATACATTATTTAACTAACAAATTAACAATTAACATTACATTCTTCTAATAATTACACATAGATTTTCTTGTCCTTTTCGCTCGTTGCCATCTGTGTTTACATAGATGATAGAGTGTCTAAGCAGACTACGACAACTTCGTAACCAATAGAACTCGTACCGGAAACGATTCCTCACTTAATTTTTAAGTTTCGATAATTAAACATTAAATTAGTCTAAATATGTAACCATAACTTGACACCAAAAGAATACTTAACGTCAACAAAAAACTACATATAGCTTTTTGTCGATATCATATTAGGCATATTCGAAATTCCTATGCAAATTAGGCAGTTATTCATTCTGACAAAGAATGAGATATTATAACAAAAATCGTCATTGGTTGTTCATGGAATCGACTTATGTAAATGACTTCAACTTGTTTTTTTAAAATTCGAAAGGTTATAAAAGATTCTACAAGAGGAAAAATGAAATTATCAACAAGTATGAGAATCAAAGAAACCATGTGAAAAGAAGCGCCATAAAATATGTTTTAGAAATTAAACGATTTACGGAGTCAGTCTGTTCCGACTCAAGGTTCAGAATTTATACTCAGGATGTATTTTTAGATATCCGGTTAGCTTGGAGGCCATAGCAAATCGGCCATTGCTGTCTCCGATTTTAGTACAAAGCTTTGAATGGAGATTCACGCACATCTGTTAAAGTATGATTAGTTTTTAAGTTTGCAATAGCAATTTCATGGTATCTTATTGTATCCACTGCATGAAAAAAGACAATTGGACTTTTTGTTTTCAATTTAGAAAATTACTATGGTGTCCCTATCTTAAGCTATCGTAACATCTTTTCTTTTTTAAAGAAAGTGAGAAGATGAACTGTTCTTATAGAGGCATGCATTAAAATAATTCACATCTTTAAAGAGTCTTCGTGTTTTCACTGGTACGCGGGACAGTCCGTTGAAAGTATTTTTCAGAAACAATAATGTCCATAGAACTTTGATAAAAACTGAACTGATCACTTTAGAGTCATTTGATAACGCGAACACTGAAAGAGAACACTTTAGAGTCATTTGATAACGCGAACACTGAAAGAGAACACTTTAGAGTCATTTGATAACGCGAACACTGAAAGACATTTGATAACACGAACACTGAAAGAGAACACTTTAGAGTCATTTGATAACGCGAACACTGAAAGAGAACACTTTAGAGTCATTTGATAACGCGAACACTGAAAGAGAACACTTTAGAGTCATTTGATAACGTGAACACTGAAAGAGAACACTTTAGAGTCATTTGATAACGCGATCACTGAAAGAGAACACTTTAGAGTCATTTGATAACGCGAACACTGAAAGAGAACACTTTAGAGTCATTTGATAACGCGAACACTGAAAGAGAACACTTTAGAGTCATTTGATAACGCGAACACTGAAAGAGAACACTTTAGAGTCATTTGATAACGCGAACACTGAAAGAGAACACATTTACACTACACCGGTTTGGGGTTCAGTCATTTCACATATTCTCTCAGATATGCTGGAGATCTGAAAATTAGCCGCTTCTGGTTGACACATGATTAGTCACTGGTTTCGCTGAGGGCTTGACTGGATTGTCTATAGGGTTGGCTTGAGACACTGGGTAAGACTGAGTGTGTGTCTCACTGGACTTCAGCTTCACTGGAGATCTTGTCATTACCAACGGTACTGACTGGTGTGAGTCCGGGTTTGTTGTGCTGACATTCTTCTTCCTAGGACTGCTAACTGGAGATTCGGATGCTACTTTCAGATGTCGGCGATTGCGTCTGAAGACTTGGCCTCGATCAGTATCTACTTCATAGGACCGTATGTCAATTTGTTTCCTTACAGAGGCTTTCGTCCACTCCTTCTGCTGTGGATTTAGAGGCTGCATGCGAATTTGGGTACCTTCTTATAGAGGTGGTAACTCATGTGCAGACTTGGAATTCTGAGCCTGTTTGATTAATTTCTTCTTCTTCTTTTCTAGACTG
Organism: Steromphala cineraria; assembly: GCA_916613615.1. Lineage (NCBI taxonomy): Eukaryota > Metazoa > Mollusca > Gastropoda > Trochida > Trochidae > Steromphala > Steromphala cineraria. The sequence goes on from OU744722.1 coordinate 79,455,321, forward strand.
CCAGTTGAAGTGTTTGCTGCAGAAGAGTTTTCTTCATTGGAAGAAGAGTCTTTGTCAGCCTGTTGAAGAGCCGTTGAGCAGGTGATGTACTAGTAGATTCCGTTGGAGTATTCCGATAATCCAGTAAGGCTAGGTATGGATCAGACTTGGCCTTGCATGACTTCTTTAGAAGACGCTTTTCTATCTTCACTGCTGATTCAGCTTTCCCTTTAGACTGGGGATAACCTGGGGAGCTGGTTTTGTGCTCAAATTCATACTTGTCAGCAAAGTGCTTGAAGTCAATGGAGTTGAAAGACGGTCCATTCTCTGATATGACAACATCAGGTATGTCATGGTGAGCAATGTGTCTTTTGAGCCTTCTGATAATTTCCTTTCCAGTTTTGTTGGTAATCTGGTCGATTTAAAAAAAATCACTGAAATAATCAACTTTGACTAAGTAGTCCTTCGGATCATATGTGAATATGTCCGTTCCGAGCTTTGACCAAGGTCGATCAGGTACCTCATGGGGAATAGGTGGTTCCTCAATCTAAATAAATTTAGATCAACAGGTTGTATATTTGGTCATACCGTGTTGATCTAAGATTGGCCCGTAAGGCGGGTCATCCAGCTGACCTCTGAAATCAGCCGCTCGGCCAATCAGAGAAGTTGCCCTAGCTCGCTTGAAGTTTAAAAAACTCAGCAGCACATCTTTTGAAATGGATGATGTTCGGAGCTCTGTCATTCGGAGCGGAGCAGAGCGACCATTTCCATGAACAATCCGATTGCTTGGATGTATTAATAGATTATCGCACAGATACTAACGTGGCGAATAATAATCACAAAGTTAGAGCATGATAAATGTCAATATTTACGAAAATCCTCATGCAAGGTGAGCTAACTACTTTTTCATCAACCTCGTTTGTACTAATTTCTTTGCGTTTCCATCCAAATAATTTTTAAAATAGTGATTTTTTTGTCAATCATAAATCTAAAAATGCTTCATACTACCAAAATAAAGCCAACCTACTGATATTTTAATTATCAGTATAAAGAACATGATCTTTTTTTTTCACAATGCACACTGTTATTAAGAACAGGCCATAAGCTATCATATGTTTCTTCCGTTCACACATTGAATGAGCGACTGTGAACTGTTTGTGACATTGAATTTGATTGATCAAATCGCGAATTCGTTATTTGCATACGAAAGGTCGACGGGACGACCTCTCACACTGGTCAATCTTAGATCAACAGTATGACCAAATATAAAACCTGTTGATCTAAATTTATTTAGATTGGTGGTTCCTTCGCCTGTTTTGTCTCAAACGTTCTGCAAATATCACACTTGGCGATGTAGTCAGGTATTTCCGAATTCATGTTTGGCCAATAGATGCACTCTCTTGTTCGACGTCGGCAGGATTCTATTCCAACATGAGAGCTATGGAGACGCTTGAGACTTTTGGGAATCACACACCTGGAACCACGGAATATGATCCCATCCTGGATGGACATTTCATCCCGGAAATGAAAGTATGGAGCTGCCAGATTAGGAACTTCTTTCTGTTTTTCTGGCCATCCCGACTGAATCATAGACTTGACAACTTGTAGAGATTCGTCTACTTCTGTTTCAGCCTGTATGGTTTGGAGTCTTTCATCTTTTATTGGTAAGAATTCTACCATTCTCATTGATTGTACATCATGTTCAGCCTGTGAGAGTTCAACTTGAAGAACTTCTATCCAAAGTTCATCTGGGTTTTCAGCTTGAGGTAAGTATGCACGTGACAGTGTGTCAGCGAGATGCATCTACTTGCCTCGTTTGTAGATGATTTCGAAGTCATAGTTTTGAAGTGCTAGAAACATTCTCTGGAGTCTTTTGGGAGCTGCTAGAAAAGGCTTGTGCTGAATGTTCACGAGAGGTTTGTGATCACTTTCAACAGTTACCTTGCGCCCATAGACATACTGATGGAACTTGGAGAAGCCGTAAACTATGATGAGCAATTCCTTCTCTATCTGCGCATAGTTTTTTCTGTCTGAGTGAGGGCTCTGCTACCATATGCAATGGGTTGGCCTCTCTGGAGGAGGGTTGCTCAAAGTCCAGTGTCTGAAGAGTCACATTGCAATGTAACATCTTCTTCGCTGTTGTAGTACTTCAGTACTGGAGTCACACAAATCAGAGAGTCCCTTCGGGAACTTTGAGAGGTAATTGACCATGCCAAGTAGTCTTTGTATTCCTTGGACATCAGTTGGTTGTGGCATCTCAATTATGGATCTTGCGATGATCTGGTTTTAAGCCATCTGCAGACAGGAGATGTCCTATGAATGCAACTTCTTTAGTGCGAAGCTCTAGTTTGTCTGGGTTGAGACGAATGTTCTTTGAGCGACAGTTCCAACAGTTTGGTAAGACGTTCATCATGGTTGCGTATCGCATCCTCTACAGTGTCACCTTCACCAATCACGAGAATGTCATCAGTGATCCTGAAAGTCCCTTCAAGACCATGGAGTGCCTGATCTATGCGATACTGAAAGATCTCAGGAGCAGGTGAGATTCCAAAGGGTAGTCGGAGCCAGCGGTACCGACCAAATGCACTTCCAAACGTCGCGAGAAAACTAGATGCTTCATCCAGTGCCACGTGCCAGAAGCCATGCTGCAGGTCACATTTAGAGAAAACCTTTGCCTTGGAGATATCAGGGAGAAGGTCGTCAATAACTGGTAAGGGATAGTGACTCCTTTTAAGAGCAGTGTTGAGAGGTTTCGGGTCAATGCAAATCCTTAATCGACCTGAGGGTTTCTTTACGAGAACTAGGCTTGACACCCAATCTGTTGGCACATCAACTTGTTGAATGACACCCTTCCGTTCAAGATCTTGAAGTTGAAGCTTGCTTGACTGGAGAAATTGAGGGATCAATTTCGAGTTTCTGTTCCCCTTCCAGGAGTCCTACATTTGCATCATCGAACACGTCTTGGTACTTTTCGAGAATGTCTGTTTTTGAAATACAGTCTTCAAACACTGTGGTCTGAAGAGTGTTTTCATACATGACCTTGAGAAAGTCCATATTTTGAGCATTTCGACATCCAATCTATGGTATCTGTTTGTCTGGTACAACCACAAACTTCACATGGTAAGTTTTAGAGTTTACAGGGTTGGTAAGCTTGAGAGTAGTTACCCCCTCTGCAGGAGTGAGAGTCTTGTTGTACATGCACAATTTGATACTTGAGTCTTCAAGTTTGGAGTTTGCAGGTAAGTCAGACTTGGAGATAACGTTACAGGTTGCCCCGCAGTCCACCTGAAACTTCTTGAGAGAGCCATCCACTTTGAGGTGAGTGAAGACTTTGTCTTTGTATTCATCTATACTGTTAACTGATTCCACCATGTCTAGAGTCATTACATCTTCATCTGATGTGTCACTGATCTGTTTAACCTGTTTAGATTTCCATTTTGAAGATGATTTCATTCTGCACTGTTTAGCAAAGTGAGACATCTTCCCACATTTGAGACATTTTTTTCCCGAAAGCTGGACAAGAATCCCTGTCGCGAGCATGTTTGGAACCGCAGTACTTACAGTTAAACTTCAGATGATCCGGTTGAGGTTTCCTTGATTTCTGTTTTGTGACATGTTTTTGAGCATAATGGATTTCTTTTCTTTTCCAGACATGGCACTAAGTTGTGCAGAAGTTGATTCTTAAGCTCTTATGATGTCAAGACATTTCTTCAGAGACAGAGATGATTCCTGTAATAGTTTCCTTCTTACAGCATTATCTTTGATGCTGCATACAATCCGGTCACGAATCAGTTCATCACGTAGATCTCTGAAATCACATGACTGAGCAAGAGATCTCAGTTGAGTGGCATACGTGTCAATGTTCTCATGATCCTGTTGACTGCGGTTGTTGAAAATGTAACATTCATAAATTACATTTGTCTCTCCTAAACAAGGTCTTTCGATCAAATTAAGAATAGAGTCCATGTTTTGTTTTGCTTCCACATCTGAAAATGGTAAACCATTGAATATTTCAAGTGCATCAGAACCTACGCATGTAATAAAGGTTGCAACACGATACTTGTGGTCCTGTTCTTTTGTTGCAACACTTTCAAAGGAATTCCACAATTGTTTCTATCTTTTCCAGTTTGTGCATAAACTTCCTTTCACTTCTAACTTTGGAGGTAGTGGAACATTACTGTGGAATACTGGCATATTTTGCTAATTTTGAGAGTTCAGTGGAGAGGGGTTTTCTTCACCTTCAGACATTTCTTGAAAATTCAGAGAGCACTTATTTCAAATAAAAAGAGTGAATTCTGAGTTCATTTCCATCAATTAGAGTTGATATGGAAATTACAACTGTAACCTTAATCTCGTGTCAATCAATCAAGATGTTGAAAAACACTATTTTCCTAGCTTCGAGTTATGAGCAGTCTATTAGAGGTTTTACGGTAATTCTTGTAGATTTGAAGATAGGAGGTCAGGCATTTGTCACACAATCGAGTCGTTGCATACAAAAATTATCTTGATAAAACATCAATCATAAACGTTTAGAGATTCACTTGTGCACAAATACATGTTATAGAGTTCAAGAGTGTCTGTTTGTGTTAATTACCTTTGAGAAATTTAAGACGTAATGGCGGGCGTGTGAGAAACCACGTGAGCGTCACTTCGAGACGTTGAGCAACAATATTTGAGAAAATACAACTCACAAGTTCATATTTGAGATACCTCCACGTTCTAGGACATGAGTTGAGACTTCTGACACCATGTTTCGATAACTGTTGGTCCCAGTTACCGAGTAAATAACAAACGATGTTGACTGTTCAACATGACGTGTATTCTGGTAGCCGCCATACAGGAAGTACAAGGGAGAGCACTCTGATATACTTGGGTACCGTAAAGTTCTTAAGCTATGTTAACAATAATTTCGAAGAGGATACATAGAATATTAGAAATTAAAATAATGCCATGCTTTCACATTGCTTAAATGAATGGTCCCTATCCCATAATATTGGTGGGGGTTGGGTTAGGGTCACGAAATGTCAAAAGGTGAGGTGAGGTGATGTGGGGTTTAACGCCGCTTTCAAGATTATTTCACTTATATCGCGGCTGCTAGTATTATTGCAGGAAGAAAGCCCGCAAGACCATGTCGCTATGCTTTGCGGTGAAACCTGCGAGCATCGGCTGGAACTAGCGAACCATGGGTGGTACTGCGCTGAAATTCAGTGTAGCATTGCACCCAAACCTTACTGCGTGTAGAACAAACCTTACTGCAGACAAAGTTGCCGAGCCCCTGGCGGGATTCGAACCACAGACCTCTTGATCCGAAGCCGAACGCAAATGTCAAAAGAAAGAACGCAATGATTGAATTTAACGGCAAATGGGAATCATTAATCCCAGTATTCAATAAATGATATAATGCCGTAAACGTACATATTTTAAACATTGTGAACTAATAAAGACGATTGAAACATTTACATTTACATTTGTAAATGTATATATCACGGAAAAAGGCTGTATTCGTATAACTATATGTGGCAGTATGGAATTCCTTTTAAATTCATCTTGATTTACAGTGTTTGAATTTAACATTTATGTCAGTTGCAATGTTGTCACATTGTGGTTGTGGTCATTTTACTATAAATCATAAAAATGTAATATAAAAATCATAAAATACAAAATAGTTCATAAAAAAGGGTTTTATATTGTGGTAGTATTTTATAGTTTATTTATGGTGTTCGAATTCATCAATTATGTTGATGCTTAAGGCGGCAGTGACAGTTTTCATACTGTCAAGTTGTAGTGAGAAGCTCAGTTAGGTCAAGGCTTCCTTTCAGAGGTCTTAGGTCAAGGTAGTGTCAAAGGTCCTAGGTCAGAATAGTGTCACTGGCAAGTTGTTTATCACATGATTAGTAATAGGGATTTCTGATTGGTTGATTATGCAACAGTTGTCACTAACTCTGCACTGGTGCATGTGGCACTCACTTCACATTGGGACACAGAGATTGACACAGGTGAGCAATTATACTGTTGACATTGTAACTTCACAATGCTTGTTGATGCAGAAAAAGTATTAATTCATAAACTTTAAGAATAAATAATTATATGCTTTATCTCAACTATAATAGTAAAATAATGTTCAGTAATAATGTAAAATATCTTTCATAGATACATATACTTCCAAAACTTAAATGACATTCCACAATTGCATCTTGTATTACAATAACTTACACAACATGCTCAGTATGGTTATTGTAGGTATTTCGGAGTACTTATGCGCATCTCCCATTGTCATATGAAATTCGAACCTGATGACGTCACCTAATGGTATGCAATACTCTCCTACACGTGCATATGGGCTTCGCCGTGCCCTGGCTGAATAATCTTTGTGTGCATTGGTCTTTAATGTTTTAAACCATCTACTTAATTATCAAAACTGAAGTACCTCTTGACTCTAGGGTCTGTGGTATGTAAACAAAGCGATCACGCCACATACATGACACATTGGATAGAGAGTACGGCAAACTATATGATTATCTATTTCATAAAATGATGTGGTAGATCAATATGTAGGTAGTTCGGAGTACTTATGCGCATCTCCCATTGTCATATGAAATTCGATCCTGATGACGTCACCTAATGGTATGCAATACTCTCCTACACGTGCATATGGGCTTCGCCGTGCGCTGGCTGAATATTCTTTGTGTGCATTGGTCATTAATGTTTTAAACCATCTAAATAATTATCAAAACTGAAGTACCTCGGGACTCTAGGGTCTGTGGTATGTAAACAAAGCGATCACGCCATATTACATGACACATTGGATAGAGAGTACGGCAAACTATATGATTATCTATTTCATAAAATGATGTGGTAGATCAATAGGTGATAAGTTTCAAGCAGCATGGAAACCTAGCGATAACGTTGATATTTGTTCTAATCTTTTTTGGAGGATTATTATGGGATAGGGACCATTCATTTTAGCAATGTGAAGCAATGGCATTATTATAATATCTAATATTCTATGTATTCTCTTCGAAATTATGAAAAATCTTTTTTTCACAACTATGTTGAAACCAAGAGAATAAAAAGGTTGAAATTAAAAAAATAAAAATCATTCTTGAAGATGATGTTTTTTCACATTGTCGAAATTGATATGCAAATTAGAAAGTTCATCTTTTCGTTAAAGGCCGAAGTATTATAACTGGAATTGACATTGTTATCTGTTGGAATGAACATATGCAAATTACTCAAACTTTTTCTTTGAATTATCGAAAAAACATAAGGATTTTCTATTAATATTGTAAAATAAGTTGGAAATACGTTTCTCCGGCCCCAGGAAAATGGACGCAATGCTTACATACATGCATGACTGGAAATAATCAGAAGGAATTTATCGCGACGTATACCCCCTTTGAGATGTGTAACGTAGTGCAGCAAAATCAACAATCTCATGCAAACGAGATTTGTTTAAAAAAAATGCTAAGATTCATTGAAAATTATGGTTTAAAAATCTTTGCTTGTGGCATTTGGTATTCCCGGTCTAATTTAATGTATGGCATTAGTAAAAATCCTTATTTGCCTACATTTACTTCATACCATTGAACTACTGAGGCCATTTATGACGCATTTAGTGTTAAAAGGTAGAAATCACAGTTTTTTCTTATCTTCTGATCTCTATGATTTAATTGATTTGTGATGAAATATATTAAAGAATACTTTCGCTTTGAAATGACTGGCCCCTACTTTCATCCGGGTACGTTACTCAATTCTCTTCTGACACACATATTTAAATATGCAGATACGGGTCAACCAGTGTTGGGGCGGGGCGTATCTGCTGTCGAAAGACTGTAAACAACAGCTAACATTACACATGTTTTTGGTCAATTAAGTCCATTTCCCCTTTGAATTTCGGTAAAAATAATTGGCTGTGTTCTGATGAGCTGTTCCTTGGTCAGGAAAACGTATAAAAACTATGTTTCATTCATTTTGAGTTTTTTATCCGAACTACCTACAATATGTGATAAGTTTCAAGCAGCATGGGAACCTAGCGATAACGTTGATATTTGTTTTAATCTTTTTTGGAGGATTATTATGGGATAGGGACCATTCATTTTAGCAATGAGAAGCTATGGCATTAGTATAATATCTAATATTCTATGTATTCTCTTCGAAATTATGAAAATCTTTTTTCCACAACTATGTTGAAACCAAGAGAAAAAAAAGTATGAAATTAACAAAATAAAAATAATTCTTGAAGATGTTTTTTCACATTGTCGAAATTGATATGCAAATTAGAAAGTTCATCTTTTCGTTAAAGGCCGAAGTATTATAACTGGAATTGACATTGTTATCTGTTGGAATGGACATATGCAAATTACTCAAACTTATTCTTTGATTTATCGAAAAATCATAAGGATTTTCTATTAATTATGTAAAATAAGTTGGAAATACCTTTCTCCGGCCCAAGGAAAATAGACACAATGCTTACATACATTTATGACTGGAAATAATCAGAGGGAATTTATCCTGACGTATACCCCTTTTGAGATGTGTAACGTAGTGCAGCAAAATCAACAATCTCATGGAAACGAGATTTGTTTTAAATGCTATATATGCATCATTGACAATTATGTTTGAAAAATCTTTGCTTGTGGCATTTGGTATTCCCGATCCAATTGAATGTATGGCATTAGTAAAAATCCTTATTTGCCTACATTTACTTCATACCATTGAACTACTGAGGCCATTTATGACGCATTTAGTGTTAAAAGGTAGAAATCGCAGTTTTTTTTATCTTCTGGTCTCTATGATTTCATTAATTTGTGATGAAATATATTAAAGAATATTTTCGCTTTGAAATGACTGGCCGCTACTTTCATCCGGGTACGTTACTCAATTCTCTTCTGACACACATATCTGAATATGCAGATAAGGGTCAACCAGTGTTGGGGCGGAGCGTATCTGCTGTCGAAAGACTGTAAACAACAGCTAACATTACACATGTTTTTGGTCAATTAAGTCCATTTCCCCTTTTAATTTCGGTAAAAATAATTCGCTGTGTTCTGAAGAGTTGTTCTTTGATCAGGAAAAAGTATAAAAACTTTATTTCATTCATTTTGATTTTTTTATCCGAAGTACCTAGTTATTGTAAGAATGAATGAATGATGATACTGTTTGTGCACTGCAGACATTATTTGGACTGCAGACATTTGAAATGTGCTGAGATAGGCTGCGCCGCCATGTGCTCGGTATTGTTATATCCCACATATATGTGAGTGAACGCAGATTTTGTAATGGTGTGCTATACTTTATTACATTGAAATTTTAATGCTGTATGTTATGTGAAGTGTTGTAATTTTGTAATATTTTAACATGGGCATTTGTATAATTTTGTCATTTAAACAAAACAATGTTTATGCCACACCATGTGTTTCTTTATACATTATGGATGACGGTGTGAAGTATTTAATGGAATTAAATACATTCAAATGACAATGTCATGTATTCAATGCTATGAAATGTTTTCAAATGACAGTGATGTATATGATGAAATGTGATGTATTTGATAAATCTTTGTCAATTGCTATATTGTTTAACCCTAATGTTTTACAGGGCTTGTTAATACCCAGTCAGCTGGTATCGACCTCATCGAAATAAATGATTGAACCCCAGACAGCCTCAGTCATCCTTCGCCTCGGCGACTGTTAGAATAGCTGTTACAAAATGGAGCCCCCAGTGAGGAACCAGCGACATGGTCTCGGCGCCCACATCATCACACAGTGATATCTCATCGTCTTCATAGTCTGCATCGGCATTTTCGACTGACATCGCCTCATCTCTACATTGGTGAGATCCTTCTGATACGCACCACATATGACATTTTGTGCGTCGCACTTGTGATATAAGTGCAATACTCACCAAGTGTCAACAGACTGTGTCCCAGGTCATACATGACTACATGAACATTTAGATTTTTATTATGTGAAGTATATACATAGAAACTTTTATTGAAGAATTGATATTTATATATATTTGTGATGTGATATATTTTGGGGTTATATCATTTATACATTTGCCCTATACACATATTTTAGCATCTTGTTAGTATTTCATGTATTTGAGTTGTTGAATGTGAATTTTACAGAATAGGGATGACATGCTGTGTGTGGTAAGAGTGGTTGAGTTTGTGTGATATAGCATACACCTCATACATACACATGTAGGTATACACATAGGGGTAGTGATAGAATATTTGCAACATCTACCTAAAGGGTTAAGGTTTATAAAACTAAACCTAATCTAGGCAAATACTTATCCCTAGGTAAATAGGTATACTTGTGTTAACTTGGATTGTGGGGTTGCTATGTCGACACAACTTACCTGTGTCGGTCTCTAGGTCTCTTGTCCACACGCATGTTATGTACTAACCTTTCACCTAGTTAGGTCTAGTCCCTGTGGTGTTTTGTATTGTTGAGGTATTCCTAGACTTAGTTTCTTTTATCTTTTATTTTGTTTCCATTTATCTTGTGGTTCATAGAGGATCATTATGGCTCATAAGGTAGAGCAGGAACATAAGTTGATAGAGGAATTATAGTCTGGAGCGATGCAAAAGTTAGAGGATGATGAGTCTGAGGATGTTGGTCCTAATGTTCTTCTCTTAGATCAGACCCTTAAGTCAATGGGAGTAACATCTAAGGTTGATAGTGCTGAACAGTTGCAGGATTTGATGATGTCTTACTTCCAGTCAGTTGGTAAATTGTCAGGGGAGAAGTCCACAGCTGTGTCAGGGAATATTGCTGGCAGTACATTGACTGATAGTAAGGTCAGTGGATCGCAGAGTCAAGTGTCTAGCCAGTCTTTACCCATGCCAGGATCTATTCCACGGTTATCAATATTCTTCGGGGAGTCAGGCAAAGGGGAAGCGCCATATGATTTGTGGATATATGAAGTCAACTGTCTTCTAACAGAAAAAACTTATCCTAAGCACATCATATTTGAGGCTGTACATCATTCATTGAAAGGCAGGAAAAGTTGCTTCCCTATTAGGATCTCGTGCAAGTCTTGAAACAGTTTTGAATAAATTGCAGAGTGTTTATGGAAGTGAGTCATTGATGGCAAGTTTCTATAGTGCTAAGCAATAACCTGATGAGGATGTAACCACATGGGGTTGTAGACTTGAAGATCTTTATGCAAAGGCTACCCAGAATATCAATCCATCAGTAGTAGAGATCAATCGGGCTCTTAAAAGTGTATTTTGGCAAGGACTTAAGCCATCCATTAAGGATATTTCAGGCTACAAATATGACTCCATTCAGGACTTTGACACGTTTAGGGTTGCCATAAGAAGGTTAGAGCATGAGCTGAATCAAAGGAATCCTCCTGAGGCTAGTAAGAAACCTCTTCCTGCTAAGGTGTCGTCTCAAAAATCCTCTGAAATGCAAGAGTTAAAAGATATGGTCAAACAGTTGTCCGCAGAGTTAGGCAATATCAAGAAACAGATAGCACAGAAATCCCATGATAATCCTCCAACACAAAGTTCTGGTAGTGGCAAGTCAAAGAAAGGCAGGTTCAATCCTAAGGAAAACAGTGGCACGAATGCACGTGGTGGAACATTTTATGATACACCTTACTTACCATACAAGGGCCAATCACCACCTGAAGGAAAAAGAGGACCACTATGTTGGAAATGTGGACAGCTAGGTCATATTTGGCGTTGGTGTAGGGTTAACATGGATCATCATCAGCACAGTTCTCAACAGACAAACAACTCCCAGCAGGATTAGTTGGTGAACCGAATGAGACATCGGTAGTAGTTTGCAACAAGCAGTGTGTAGCTCTACTGGATACAAGCTCGACAGTCTCTACTGTTAGTGAATCCTTCTATAAGCAACATCTTTCGCATATTCCTCTACATGAATTGGATACGTTGATTGACATAGAGTGTGCAGATGGTGGTGCTTTGCCGTACTTAGGGTTCATAGCTGTAGATTTGATACCTGGTGATTCATTGGCGAGCATGCAGTGTTTGTTTCTGGTAGTTCCTGATAGTCGCTATAATCTCTCAGTGCCTGTACTACTGGGGACAAATGTACTCTCAACTATCCTGAACAGATGTAGATCGGAACACGGTGCAAGGTTTCTGCAAAAAGCTAAGCTCTATACCCCATGGTATTTGACTTTCCGTAATATGGTCATCAGGGATAAGGAATTGGCTAAACGGAATTGGAGACTGGGTTTGGTTAGAAGTGCAGAATGCAGAAGTATCATTGTGCCAGCAAACTCACAAGTTGTTCTCAAGGGTTATGTTGACAGGGAGATGTGTTATCCAAAGTCGCTTGCTACTCTTCAGGCTAGTTGTAACGCTACAATATCTACTGATTTGGATGTTTTGCCGTCTCTTGTGTACTACAAGTATCAGTGTCAAGATCCAATCGATGTCCACCTATCTATTGTTACCACCCATACTGTGGTTATCCAGCCAAGAGCCATAGTATGTGAGGTCCAACCAGTTTCTGTTGAGGATGTTAACTTAGATGGGACAAGTGGTATGGAAACCATTCTCAGTAAATTAGAAGTCCACAAGGGTAATCTATCTGAGGAGCAGTTAGCTGCAGGGCTTGACATTATCAAGGATCATATTGATGTCTTTTCACATGGTGACTTAGATCTTGGTCATTCCTCAGCAGTCAAACATAGGATAGATCTGAAAGATAACACTCCTTTCAAGCAACGTTATCGCAGGATTCCGCCTTCACTATTTGAGGAAGTACGAGAGCATCTGAAACAACTACTAGCTTGTGGTGTTATAAGAAAGTCTCATAGTCCTTGGACTTCAAACATTGTTTTATGTCGTCAGAAGATTGGAAAACTTAGACTATGTGTTGACTTTAGACAATGAAATCGGGCTACGATAAAAGACAGTTTTGCTTTGCCAAGAATAGGTGAAGTACTGGATTGTTTGGCTGGAAGTTCCTACTTTTCAAAACTTGATATGAAATCGGGTTACCACCAAGTGGAGATTCTTGAGGAGCACAAAGAACGCACAGCATTTACAGTGGGCCCGCTAGGATTTTTTGAATACAATAGGCTTCAATTTGGTCTCTGTAATAGTCCTGCCACCTTTCAGCGATTGATGCAAGATTCCCTAGGAGATTTACATCTATCCATATGTGTAATCTACATTGCTGACCTAATCATCTTCGCTGATAGTTATGAGGAACATCTTCGTAGAGTGACTAGAGTCTTACAGCGACTGAGGGAGTGCAATCTAAAGTTAGCCCCAGACAAGTGCGAGTTCTTTAAGGAAAAGTGTACCTACATAGGGCATGTTATATCCAAGCACGGTGTTGAACCAGATTCTTCCAAGGTTGAAACTATTAGAAATTGGCCAAGACCAACCAATCCAGAGGCAGTCAGGCAGTTTTTAGGTTTTGCCGGATACTATAGAAAATTTGTTCACAACTTTTCACAGATATCAAAGCCTTTAAGTTTGATTATGCCAAAACCAACAGATAAGAAAGGTAAATCAACAGTGGACTGGGTTTGGGGAGATGCACAAGAACAGGCATTTATGGAGCTCAAAGATAGACTTTCATCACCGCCTGTGTTGGGATTTTGTGATTATTCGCTTCCTTTTGAGTTGCATACGGATGCGAGTCAGAATGGATTAGGTGCTGTTTTGTATCAAACTCAGAATGGTCGCAAACAAGTTATCTCCTACGCCAGTCGAGGATTGTACAAGTCAGAGAGGAACTACTGTGCCCATAAGTTGGAATTTCTTGCTCTGAAATGGTTCATTACTGAAAAGTTTCACGAGTATCTTTATCAGAATGAATTTACTGTATACACAGACAACAATCATTTGACCTTTATTCTAACCACATCAAAGCTTGACGCAACGGGCCATAGATGGTTGGCTGCATTGTCAGCTTACAATTTTGACATTATGTACCGGCCTGGCAAATCCAACGTAGATGCAGATGTGTTATCTACGATTCCACAACATGCAGCAGAGGCAAGTGAAAAGATTTCCTCAGAATCTATAAAGGCCATGTGTCAGTCTGTATCAGCATCCAATTATATTGAGTGTTTGAGCATGTCGCCAGATTTGGTACTGGATAATGAAGCAGGTCAGGATCTGAAGGAAATGACTCCAAGGGACTGGAGAAAGGAACAACTTCAGGATCAGACTCTGAGGGATGTCATTAAGTGGATTAGATTAGGACAATTGCCAAAGAAATGTCAAGTTACAGGTGAATTGAATTCTTATTTGCGGACATTTGGGAATCTGAAACTGCATCAGGGTGTTCTCTATAGAGTAACAGACAATGATGATGGGAAGAATGAGCAGTTAGTAATTCCTTCTCATTTCAAGACACAGGTTCTACAGAGTTTACACAATGATATGGGACATTTGGGACGAGACAGAACTTTGTCTTTAATCAGAGAAAGATTCTATTGGCCAGGAATGGCAGGGGAGACGGAAAATTGGATTAAGAAGTGTGAACGATGTTTACATAGGAAATCAAACACAAGTTCTAGAGTACCATTATAGAAACATCATATCCACTAGAACTAGTTGCTATGGATTTCTTGACTTTGGAACCTTAAAAAAGTAATTACCAACACATTTTGGTGATAACAGATCATTATACCAAGTATTCAGTTGCTGTGCCAACTAAAAATATGACCGCTCGTACAACTGCTGAAATATTTCTGAATCACTTTGTTTGTCAATTTGGTTTCCCAGCCAGAATTCACTCGGATCAGGGTGCAAATTTTGAAGGACGGCTTATTAAAGAGTTGTGTGCACTGACAGGTATGAGGAAGTCAAGAACTACACCTTATCACCCAATGGGTTATGGGCAATGTGAGAGATTCAATCGTACTCTTCTTAACCCTTACGATGCGGCTATATATTTTTGCTCTACAAGCCCACGTGGCGGAATTGTTTTGTCCGGTGCCAGCCACCGTTATATCCTGATTAACCGCTTCTTTATTTTTGTGCGCGGATATACATATGATACATGAAAATAAAGACAATTCTCTCTTCTATACGATGATGTAAAAATTATAAAATTATCTCTAATGGTTCGTGAGATATAAATGCCGCAAGGTGGGTACCCTCAATCATTTTGAGGTAAAAAACTTTTTTGCGGCACTTGTCACAACGCTTGCCGATTCTTTATTTTTGTGCGCGAATATACATATGATACATGGAAATAAAGACAATTCTCTCTTCTACACGATGATGTAAAAATTATAGAATTATCTCTAATGGTTTGTGAGATATGAATGCCGCAAGGTGGGTACCCTCAATCATTTTTGAGAAAAGGTTTGATATTTTATATCCGGGAGCAGCCAAGACTGCTTGCAGTCAATATATAGCCTTATCCTGAAAGATACGGATTTCGCCAAGAGGGCTTACGTGCCATTTTATATTTGGCCCGTAAATATCACGCGCCCCGCATCGTAAGGGTTAACATGTTAGGCACCTTAGAACCAAGTCAGAAGGCAGACTGGAAAGTTCACGTAGCACCTCTAGTTCATGCATATAATTGCACATGTCATGAGACTACTGGGTTTTCACCGTTCTATTTGATGTATGGTCGCCACCCAAGATTACCGATTGATTTGGTGTTTGGTATTGACAAGAATTCAGAGGAACCAAAACAGTCCTACATAAAAACTCTTAAGGAAAGATTACAGAAGGCATATGATCTTGCAGCAAAACTTTCCAAGAAAGCCAAACAAAGACAAAAGCAAAGTTACGATCAGAAGGCTCGAGGAGCAACTGTTGTGGTCGGCGATAGAGTATTGGTAAGAAAACTTGCTTTTGAGGGAAAACATAAACTTGCTGATAAATGGAAAGATGAGGCCTATGTGGTTGAAGAACATCCAAACTTGGATATTCCAGTTTATGTAGTGACTCCAGCAGCTGGAGGAGGAAAGTCTAAAACCATGCACCAACATCATCTTCTTCCTGTTAGTAGTGTGGATATTGAGCACATACAAAGACCTACGCCTAAGCAAAGAAAGGTATTAAGCAAGCAAGTTAACCCAACCGATGAGTATTCCCAGCAAGAGGAGCCTGTTCTAGATATGACAGATGAGACTGAACAATCAGACAGTACATCAGTTCTATTAGCTGTTACTGAAACTGATGAAACAGCAGTGGAACAGGTTGATGATGGGTCAAGTAATTCTGGATCAGATGCTGAGGATTCAAGATCTGAATCTAATGATGTAGCTTCTGAGAATGAGATGGAACCATTATCTCCAGAAAATGCTGAGGAAAATGACGAAAATATTGACAAAGAAAATACATCTGTGTCAACTTCATGTGATCTTCCGGAAGTAAACAGTTTTGAAGCACCGAGATGCAGACAGCGCGCCACGGCGTTCTGGACGTCAACGACGTAAACCAGCATGGCACACAAGTGGTGACTTTGTTATGGCCCATGCAGTACGTCCCCCAGAATGGCTGGAGAAGGCACGATTCTTGGAAAATTTGGCATCAAGTGGAACGTTCAATACCCTACCTCCTAAGGTGGCTGATGTTTTGCTCTCAGTGATTCAAAGTCATGGATAATGGCAGGGACGCCATTTCTTTTGTGAGGGGTAGTGTGTGGCAGTATGGATTTCCTTTTAAATTCATCTTGATTTACAGTGTTTGAATTTAACATTTATGTCAGTTGCAATGCTGTCATATTGTGGTTGTGGTCATTTTACTATAAATCATAAAAATGTAATATGGTGTTCGAATTCATCAATTATGTTGATGCTTAAGGCGGCAGTGACAGTTTTCATACTGTCAAGTTGTAGTGAGAAGCTCAGTAAGGTCAAGGCTTTCTTTCAGAGGTCTTAGGTCAAGGTAGTGTCAGAGGTCCTAGGTCAGAATAGTGTCACTGGCAAGTTGTTTATCACATGATTAGTAATAGGGATTTCTGATTGGTTGATTATGCAACAGTTGTCACTAACTCTGCACTTGTGCATGTGGCACTCACTTCACATTGGGACACAGAGATTGACACAGGTGAGCAATTATACTGTTGACATTGTAACTTCACAATGCTTGTTGATGCAGAAAAAGTATTAATTCATAAACTTTAAGAATAAATAATTATATGCTTTATCTCAACTATAATAGTAAAATAATGTTCAGTAATAATGTAAAATATCTTTCATAGATACATATACTTCCAAAACTTAAATTACATTCCACAATTGCATCTTGTATTACAATAACTTACACAACATGCTCAGTATGGTTATTGTAAGAATGAATGAATGATGATACTGTTTGTGCACTGCAGACATTATTTGGACTGTAGACATTTGGAATGTGTTGAGATGGGCTGCGCCGCCATGTGCTCGGTATTGCTATATCCCAGATATATGTGAGTGAACGCAGTTTTTGTAATGGTGTGCTATACTTAATTACATTGGAATTTTAATGCTGTATGTTATGTGAAGTGTTGTAATTTTGTAATATTTTAACATGGGCATTTGTATAATTTTGTCATTTAAACAAAACAAT
Source organism: Steromphala cineraria (assembly GCA_916613615.1). NCBI lineage: Eukaryota > Metazoa > Mollusca > Gastropoda > Trochida > Trochidae > Steromphala > Steromphala cineraria. The sequence goes on from OU744722.1 coordinate 79,472,824, forward strand.
GTTTATGCCACACCATGTGTTTCTTTATACATGATGGATGACGGTGTGAAGTATTTAATGGAATTAAATACATTAAAATGACAATGTCATGTATTCAATGCTATGAAATGTTTTCAAATGACAAAGTGATGTATATGATGCAATGTGATGTATTTGATAAATCTTTGTCAATTGCTATATTGTTTAACCCTAATGTTTTACAGGGCTTGTTAATACCCAGTCAGCTGGTATCGACCTCATCGAAATAAATGATTGAACCCCAGACAGCCTGAGTCATCCTTCGCCTCGGCGACTGTTAGAATAGCTGTAACATATATCTGAATTTTAACCAAGTGATCGTGAAAATCAGTGTGTTTGTTGAACATGATTCATTTACAAAATAGTAAAATGACATCATTGATGTTATGAATCGGAAAATGAAACAAATCAAATTCATTTGATATCGCATTACTTCCCGCTGTTCATCTTGAGTACATGTAACATTACGAGCTAGACTGATTCGGTTGGCTCAGATTTTCGCGAGCTCGATACAGCTGTTTAACATCAGGTAAGAATCTTTACTGAGTTGATATGGAAATATTGAAACGTCGCATTCAATGAACAAAGAAGTTTTCATCCATATATTCCTTAGCATAATTATCATTCAAACTTATAAAATGCCTCTCAAAGAAGTGAATATATCTTATTGAAAATGTTGTGTTCTCACTTATGATATCAATATATTAATTTTTTATTTCACTGATCTTAATCAAACATGATAATTTCAATCCGATGGCTTTATTGTTTCAAGGCCGTTTGACCGATAGTAATCTAAATAAAATTAGATAAACAGGTTTTATATCATTCAAAGTATAACCCAACATAAAACCTTGATCTAAATTTATTTAGATTGGTCCCTACATCAAATATAACTATGAAAATAAACACGTGCGCAAACAATATACACTTTATAAAGACTTTTCAAAACATAATACTTCTGAAATTTAATAACGTCCTCTTGTTTTCAATATCATAATTTTCAAGACAAAACATATATATTACTAGTAAATGTTTTTTTTTATACTTGAGAGAAAGTGTCGAAAGTTTTTCTGTTACTTTTGCCTGCTTGTTTTATTAAGTCACTCGCTTAATCTTTCCTAAAATTTACTAAAATGAACACACCACCCCATGCTGTGCCCAGATATGTGCAAAACTGTAAGTGATTAATATACATTAAATGATAAGTTTAGGTTAATGAGGATACCCATAGCATGCATGGCATGCTAATCAATCTTAACAAGCATCTGAGCATAAATCTTTTATATGAGTTGACATAACAGCCATATGTCTCAAATTCACAATAATAATAATAATTTCTGAATTTATATAGCGCATCAATCACATTTCTATGCTCTGTGCGCTCAGCTAGAAAAGGCTTTTGTAAACAGTAATGTTTTTAGTTGAGCCTTGAACAACTCAAGTGATCTAGTAGATTTTAAATTCTCCTGTAAACAGTTCCATCTTTCTGCAGTTGCATATTTGAATGTTCTCCTGCCAAAAGATGAAGTTTGGATTTTTGGAATACAAAAAGCTTCTGCTGTTGTGATCTCAGGGGTCTCGGTGGCTGGTAGATGTTAACTAGTTCATTGAGGTATGGTGGGGCCATGCTGTGAAAGCATTTTTAGGCATACAGTAGAATTTCATTGTCAATGCGGTGAGTAACGGGTAGCCAATGGAGTTCTCTTAATATAGGGAAAATATGTTCAAACTTAGAGGATCTGGAGGTGATTCTTGCGGCACTGTTCTGAAGGGTTTGAATGTTTCTCAGATGATAGTTTGTTGTCTGACACACGCGAGTAACATGATGATTCATTGACAGCTGTTGATCAAATATTATTCCCAGATTCTTCATTTTTAATGATGGAGTGATGACAGAGTCTCCGATGACAAGCTTTGGAATTGCTTTGCAGCATTGGAGTTGCCTTTTGGATCCTATCATCATGTACTCGGTCTTGTACTGGTTCAGCTTCAGTAGATGATGCAACATCCAGTGCTTGATGTCATTGCAGCATTGCTCAATTTTAGGCACACTAGTCTCAACATTCTCAATTTTGAACGCAATGTATTACTGATTATCGTCAGCATACTGGTGTTGATTGAGACCATGTTTGTCTGTAATCTTGCTGAGAGATCGGGTATACAGCGTGAACAAGATAGGATCTAATATGGAACCTTGTGGAACTCCACAGTTGAGATCACATGGGTCTGATGATGAGCTGTTCACCACTACAGGCAGTTTTCGATCAGCTAAATATGATCTGAATACACACCGACATTGGGGAAATAGTTTTTTCTTCAATACAAATTTGCAAAATGATCTGTGTACGTGTGTATTTTTAGCTGAGTTATTTCCTTATATTTACATATTCCTGTCACGGGCAATAAAAAAGGCGGTTCGGGGCATTATTTGTTTATCTCTTGCAACAAAAAGAAAATTTTATTTATTTGGGCTTGCTCAACCGGGTTTTTTTTGGTACTTAACAACGATATACTGTACATAGTGGTTATTTCAATTTAAAATTCAATTTTGAATTACGTACATGTAGACATTGGCTTATATGTACACGTTCATCACTTGTTCATTATGCGAGTTTGTTTTGATGTCACGTCGACCTCATCGCCAACTGAATGTATGATTATTTTCAGCTCTCAAATTATTAATTTAATTCTCCAAAAAACGTTAATTGGCATATAATCGTAACACTTTTTCAAAGAATACTAACTGATCGGATATTCTTCAGTAAATAAAAAACGGCATAATCATCTAAAACTTCCTTGATTGGCATTCTAGAAGTTGGTGTGATGAAAGTCGACCTTTTAGATGATTAAAAATAAGGACAATTCTTATGGATGAAACGTCGCTTAAACAGAATAAAGAAGTTGTTCATCCATAAGAATTGTCCTTATTTTTAATCATCTAAAAGGTCGACTTTTCGGTTCAATGGTTCCTAGGTAACACCATCAATGGGATGAAATATTATTGAATTCGCGGTAGAAAATCAGAAACAGCTCTTAAGAGAGTTTATTTGAGCTCGTTGGTTATTTTCACGAATCCCCAACACCGAATGCAATTCCCATCTTAATCCGTGTATGTCTTCGAGAAACTAAAGACATTGCCTTATGTAATGGCATGGTGGCCGGCGTCCGTCAGTCCATCCTTTGTGCATTTCGACTTCGGAAGAATAAGTCGTAGAAAGCTAAAACTTTGTGTATAGACTCCTTGACTAGTGAGGATTATAATTTAAAGTTCATATTCTTCCCAAAAAGCAAAAGGCCTAGAAATATTTGGTAGAGACTCATCAGATAATTTGGTATCTACAATGATTATTTGGTGACCCTATTGTCCCTTGGGAACCAAGTATTGACCACACTTTTAATCAAAATGTAATATGAGCAATAAAGCCAATGGCTCTATCTATATATATTTCCCATTTTTTAATATGAAAACAAAGACATTTTAGGTGCTAGCTCTTCGGATATGGGACAGAACGTTAGGCCATGCTACAAATGGGTCCATTCGTGCACGTGTATTGTAATTTATTCCCGACGGCGATGCAATTGACAACTCATGCGGTGTGCATTGCACGTGTTGGGCATTTTCCCACGTGCACTTGCCGCTTCATCCGTCAAATAAAAACCACAGGTGAAATGCTGACAAACAAACTCTTCAAATATGTGTGCCTTCCATAACCTAGTGGATAAAAGCGCTGAGTTTTCAAACTGCGAGTTGAACTTTCGATTCTTGATTCACGTCTTTTCAAAAGTTTATTTTCAAAATTAAAGGTTTTAGATTGGTCGTACTTGAATCATTTCAGTAGACACTAAATTGATAAAAAATGATAAAACCTTAACACCCTTCATAGTCAAAGAGCAGAACACAATAGAGTGGCGTCATCACCATGGTTTAAAAAGATTTATTTGTATTTTAAGCTTACAGGCTTAATAGGTAAACTTAGTACGTACTAGTAATTGATAAAAATCAAAAGCTACACGCAAATTTAATTATAATATAAATGTCATATAATATGAGGCATGTGTTAAAAAAGTTAAATCTTTCCCCACTGATACCAAGCCGCAGTTGTATTTCTAAATCACTTTAGTTTTGCTTAAACTTTCATATAAAAGTGCACCATCTCAACAATCTTGGAAACTACAGACTTGGGCATAAATCTTGTGAAACAATAAAATTCTTACATGTTTAGCCAAATTAACTATCTTATCGCATCCTTTTCTCTTTGCAGCTTATAACCATGTATATAATCCATGTGAATTGAAAGACACCAAAATCAGTAACATATGAATGATATGCGCAAAATGTTTTCTTATTCTTTATTTATTATTTATAGCACATGAAGTGGTTTCTCTGTACCTTTCCGATAATTTCTCTGTAGGTAAAACCTGATATTTCACATGCATTAGTATGAAATTTGTGCATTTTCTAATTTTTTTTTACAAAAATTGAATTATTAAATCGGAAAATAAACTCCAAAAATCCTCTTTTTACGACTCATGAGACATAGGAAGAAAACACTGAAACCTTGTTCAATTAAAATCCACATTGATGTTTTTCAAAATGTTTTCAATATACAAATTTCAGATAGCCATGGGTACTTCTATATTGATTGGTTTGACGCTATTGCCAACGTTTCTAACTGCTATAGGATATAATGAACAATGTAAAGCTGGATTCGCTGGATTAAAATGTAACATACCTTGTCCGACCCAATGCACGACCTGTGACCGATTAAGTCAGGATTGCACACTGCATTGTGTAGAGCAACATCGCTTCGGTAAACTTTGTGAAAATATTTGTCCCCAGTTCTGCGATGGTACATGCAACATTACTACGGGTGCTTGTTCAAGTTGCTCAGCCAGATTCGGTGGAACATTCTGCAACATCTCCTGTCCAACGAACTGTAGATCAGCATGTGATATGAACACGATGGAATGTCATCAGTGTAAACCTGGGTTCACTGGACCATTCTGTAATGCACCATGTCGAAATACCACTGATCTCAACAACCTTTGTTCTGAATCCTGTCCTGATGAGGGGAGATACGGAGAAGACTGTGACAAGCCATGTCCGGAGAACTGTAGGGACGGGTGTTACAGAGACATTGGGGAGTGTGTGAACTGTGCTGAAGGATCTGGAGGAAGGTTCTGTGATGAGTCGTGTCCAGAGAACTGTTTGAATGGGTGTGACAGATACAGAGGAATATGCAACTATTGTAAATCTAGATATCATGGACAGATGTGTTCAAATGTGTGTCCCATTAACTGTAAGAGAGAGTGTCATCAGAGCACCGGATATTGCCTTGAATGTGAAAGTGGATTTAAAGGTGAAAAGTGCCATGAGAAATGTCCAAACCATTGCAATAGAGGTTGCCATCAAATCACTGGAGCTTGCACCACTTGTGCAACTGGTTTCATGGGCCAGTACTGCCATGATTCTTGCGAAAATAACTGCAAAGATGGATGTAAGCAAATCACGGGAGAGTGTATGAAATGTCAAAGTGGGTTCACCGGTCTGTTCTGTGAGGACACGTGTTCCCGGTTCTGCAGGGACGAGTGTGAACAGACTTCGGGGGAATGTATCGGCTGTATTGATGGGTATACGGGGACAGTCTGCAATGAAACCTGTCCTACCAACTGTCTAGGAGGCTGTGACCAGTACACGGGGGAATGTGGGCCAGAATCAAGTAGGTTGTCTTACTGGTCTTATTGTGGTTATGTCAAACGCAGCAATCGCCAATTACTTACTATTCCTAAATATGCATTGCTTATTGGTTCAGTATAGAGACAACACAGATGCAGTTTATTGATCGTATACTATATTTTGGTCCTAATGTCAATAAGTTATTAAACAAAGCATACATAATTTCTTGTTTCAGAATACGTTACAACTCTGAAGATAGCAATTGGTGTCACGGCGAGTCTGTTTTGCATACTGCTTGTTGTGGTGATTGTGAAAAGAGGACAGCTGTGCATAAATAGGTGAGGATTTCTGTAATCAATAAACAATATAAGTTAAACCTATCCATGGGAGAAGATAACTTGGAGCCCCTGTAGCCCGAATTGTTTACCTAATTGTTACTAGTGACAACCTGGTGATTGTTGCCAAAGACCAACAATTTACACCTTAATTAAGTCAACTTACTTAAAGGCACCACTCGAGCGGCTTTAATCCGCCATTTTGAAAGGTTAGCATTGCGAGAAAACAAATGTGCTGTAATACGCTTATTCATTAACAAAATTAAGTAATAACTACTTGATTAATAGAAGAGGGGCATATTTACAAATAATTCATAATAAAAGTTATGAGTTGCAACAGCATTTTGTCGTAATAATGCATTCCACGATCGTAGCTTCGATGATTAGCTTCATTTCACGATGTTTTTTTTTGTTGAGCGATACACTTTATTTTTTGTCAAATTGTCAAAGCTAAACTAAAATGCTTATCTCACAATCTTATATGAAATTAAGTGAGAAATTTTCATGTAAAAATCATATATAATTGTAAACAGGAAAGTCCTTCTTAATTTCGTTTCCACGAAAAATACCCCGCTCGAATGGCCCCTTTAACAATATTTCACATTGCACCTAATTAATAAATATTTAGTGCAACAGGTTAAATGTAAAGATTATGTTGGAGGTGACAACGCCCCAATACGGAAGTTTATATCTTGAAAACTCAATTTCCCTATGTCATAATTATTGTCTAAACTACTTGCGAAGTGTGTGTTTTGTGCGTGTGCGTGTGTGTGTGTGTGTTTGGATTTTTGCGCAAATCTATAACTAATTTTGAGGTGTTTCTCTATTTCAGAAATCAACGCGAGTACCTTAATGCAATACCGGAGTCAAATATCAACAGAGAAAGCAGTAGCGCCGCACACAGATACTACGATATTGAAGACATAAACCTTGTGAACGACCGTGGATTGCCGAAAGCAGCACCAAGAAGCAACAATCTCCCAGCTCGGGATGTGAGACTTCCTCCTCCTTTACCGAGCCAACGCAAACCGCCACGGAGACCAGCACTAGACGACAATCTTCGATTACCTTCCTCGCTTCCAAGTCAGAGGGACGCACCAGATGGTCATCAACTTCAAGACGAAGTGGATCCTCGGTTGCCTCCTCCGTTACCATGCCAAGGGGATCCTCCGCTTCATGACGATGTCACTTTTCAGTTACCTCCCCTGTTGTCTTGCCAACGAGACGCAACCAAGCTTTCATATCCCCGCAGAGTGAATCATCATTTCCATTGTGATAACATTTTCGAAAATGAAATATATGAATCCGTAGACGAAGCCGTTCTTCTCGAGGTAGGAATAAATCTTCCTTTCTCCGAAAGTAAAGAAGAGCAGGACCTACTGGAGGAAGAGGCAGAACATCTCAAGTATTCGGTTGCTGTGGGTGGAGCTCCTGTTCTCGGTTATACTCATTCTGAAGAATCTGCTGTCGCAGCTGTTGATACTTATGCTGTAACTGAGGTTTCTGGGGATGATGTTGATGCAGAACCTAGTGTTGATGTTGAAGACGCGAGTGGCGGACAGGATCAAGCGGTTAAAAGATGAACACAGACCTCTGGCCGTATGCATATATCAAGCGTTTGCAGACTAATCAAAGAAAACAAATGTAAATCGTGATGTAGACAAAGGCAAAAACAAGTGGGAAGATTTGCTAAGAGATTCTACATCCGACTTTCGGCCAACATGCGGGCGTCATGGACGGAAGCGAGCTATTTTACAACACAGATAAGCAATCTCAATGCCGCATGATCATTGCTAGAGTGATTCACTTACGATTTACAAAGCAATGCCCTTGTTCTCTTTGGGCTTGGTTCCTTACATGTGTTCGATCACGTCAGACCGCTCCCGGAAAGGCTGCCAAATTACAAAAATAATGTCTTTAAATGTGTGTAAGTAATAGATATACCCACACTTCCCGAGGTGTATCGCTCAATATACCTCCTGTTTGAATCGTGGGTCTCCAAGGCGTAGCGTTAAAACATTAACATTTGATACAAACTAGTACCTATAGATGGCTTAAATAGGAAAATACAACAATCCAGACATGGCACAACAAAAAGTACCGCTACCTGTATCAAGCCTCAGTAGCTCAGTCGATAGAGGCGTTGCGTCCCAATATTAAGGCCCCTGGTTCGATTCCCATTTAAGTCATTAACATTTCTCAAAAATTCTAAATTTTGGTTGATTTGCTTAAGTTGAAGATCTCTTCACTTGACTATATTTGGGTGTGCAAAAAAATAGGTGTATTAGAAAAGTTGTGGTGTATTGGTACATATATACCAACAGTTAGAACAAAGGAAACCATAGTAACGACACCGAAAGTTGAGTATAATTTCATTTGCACCCTGGAAAATATATCCAAATGTTAAGTGAATGCGACACTGTACTCAAGGTAGACTGGTGTAAATTAAATGTATCACCGACAACGTTCTGCAAAGACCAAGTTCGCAAAAATCGCAAGGTGACAAGAACTTATAACTTTGGTAACAGAGTAGATGTCCGTTTAACACCACACGGTATATCACTCCTGACAGCATGGACGATCATGAATATGTCTATTCTAAGAAACACGAATCGTTTGTTTATTTTCTTATCATCAAAAAGTTAAAACGGTTCGTTCTTTCTCGGTTTCTTATTCCGAATATTCTGTTTCTGTTGAGGTGTCATCTGTGGTGTCGAAACACTAGGGCCTCTGTTGCTAAGCCTGGATTATGCCTGCGCGTTACGTCGCGTAAATGTGGGTCGTTAATCATGTTATGACTTCTCTACAGTCGTGTTTGTTCAAAGGGGCGTAAATTTGCACTCGGGCGCAATTCATACAGTTACACCTTGACTAAGACTTAAGCCTGAGATGTGCCGAAAAGTGTCCTGTCAAGTTTGTAAGGAGAATGTCACAAAGATATCTTTGTTACAGATAGACTGTCAATTTCAGTGAATGAAGCTTTCTTTCAATAAACAGTTCACACTGATATTTGATAATACGGAAATATTTAATTATTTTTTTAAATTCATGTACTGGACCTTACACATTCATTGTAACTGTTACATGAATCGAACACATTGTTTTGTTATAGGTAGACTGACATATTAACATAAATTAGACTCTTACTGATTTGAACATCAATTTAAATTTTTGTCCTGATGGTTGTAACATGTATTTTAGTTATTTGTATTATTGCTAAACTCATCAATGCTTCAAAGGTTTTTAGCATATCTGAATAAGTCAATGCCATTTTTTAAATACATTTTATTGCTGATAGATCCGTCGATAAGTTTTATTATTGATGTTATGTTGCTTTGTTGCTTTGTATGTCTTTATCGTAGATAAATAAGATCAGGCATCTCAGACATCAAAACCACCAGACGTCTATCGAACAATTAAATAAAATTCCTATTTTGAAAGAACGTCGTTTAAACTAAGCAATTTATGATTGTTTCCAACCTGAAGAGACTCATATCATGTGTTTGTAACTTCATGTTTATATGGTTGAAAGATAAAGTTAACTCAATACTGTCCTTCTTGAAAAATAAACATCTATCATGATCACATCACATGAAACACTGATACATGGATTTGAATAGAAACACCAATACCTGACAAAGGCGTTACTGTAACCAAGTGTATGTCAAGTTGCATCGGGCTTACAAGTACAATGGTACAGCATACATTGGCATTTTAAGCAATCTCACTATTTTCCGGAAAAACTATAAAACAAATAATAGTTTAAGATCTTCACAACTTAGTGATTGAATTGAAAACATTTGGAAATGTACATATACATATATTTACCTCTCCGAATCGTGCAAGTTATAACTTCGGCCTTTTTACATGTACATGTCCTACAGTCAATACCAGGTATCTGAGTGTTCGTTGATCGAACGTCTTGTATGTGTCACTTCAAACAGTTAACTGAAAATAGATATACTAATAAGTCGTATACTGCACTCATTCTCAGACGACGTTGCTATGCTATGCTAGGTTGACGACACCAGTGGTTTACAACCTTCTTCGAATCTCATGACATATACGTATACTGGAAGGGGTGATTGATAGCAAAGCATATTTTGTTATACATAAGCACACTCACCAAAGCATATAAGCATAAGTGTATCATATGTCTTTGCAAAAAGTCAATACAAATGTTTCATTTCAATGTCTAATATTACGAGAGAACTACCAGAATATCTCAGTAGTTGGTTTAATCTTTAGCATTATTTTGTTGTAATTATTGCATGATATAGCATTTCCAGTAGTTTTCATGATTTGAATTGTAATTACTTAGTGTTTCAATTTTTACTACCTTTAAGAGACGTAACATCGTATCATGATTGTGCTTTGTCTAAATAAAGATTGATTTAGTCGTGTGAGTGTTCTCTATTCGTAATACGTCTTCCCAATTCCGAGATTGGGCAAAATGATTGTTGATTTGCGCCGTTGCTGGGAATGGGGCAGGGTGTTTGTCCAAACCTAGGGAATTGGCAATTCCGGAAAACGGGTACGACATATATATGCAAATTCAATGATTAAATCTTCAGAGTGTTTACTTGCGAATCATTATTGATTTACAACGAAACTGATAAAAACCCATTCATAACATCATTCAAATTGAAGCTGTATGGAAACGAAAGTATCTACAGTTCTAATGTTTAACTGATATTAAACCTTTTCTTGCTATGTTGAATAGAAAAAAACTATTAGAATTGCGGAGTGGTAGTTCTGTGAGATTATCATTAAAACGAAATGAGAGACAAAGAGCAAAAGGTTCAAAATATTAGAAGGATTAGAAGGGAGCGCTCATACCATAGGATGTGATTTCCCTCTGCTTGTTCTTATTCCTAGCCGAGGTGATTAGTAATATATATGTGTGTTCTTGTGGTTTGCTCGTCTATTTTAACTGTACTTGACCTGATACTTACACTTCATAAATTGGCCTCCTCACCCTCCCCTGATTATAGGACTTCGTAAATCTGTTAAAATATCAAAAGACAGAAAGGCATGCTTGTCACTCAAGAGGTTCTGTAACACATAATGTATGAAATAAAATGATCAGGGGTGGTTTTATGCTTTCGAGTTGTGGGCGGAGTCGGTTGTTCTGAAATAAAGTATTGTGCTGAAGTAAACGTAGATAAGTTTTTAACGTTCTCCTTTCAATCTTGAACTTTACCTAAATCGTTAATGCTACAGACTTATCTTATGGCTTATCGTAAAAACATTGGATTGAAATGAATACTATGTGAGTAAGAAGGTTTTATAGATGTTGTTTTACGAATAAATCTTATGTCCTCAACAAATATAGAAATTATCAAAAATGTATGTCTATTTTTACATCAAGTAAGGAAAATTAGAAATTCAAATGTGTTTATGTAAGCTCATGCAAATAATCATTTTGTGTATGTATTATGGGCCAATGGCCTTTTACTGAATAAAATGTCTGTCTGTCTGTCTGTTTTACGAATAGTTTGTTGAAAATTGAAAAGTTACCAGTCCTGACCAAAAAGTTACAAGTCTTGACCAAAAAGTAACCAGTCCTGGCAAAAAGTAGCCAGTCAAGGCCTAGCGGACGGGCTATAGATACTTCCAAACCAAACAAGACTTTCGTTATATTGATTGTATATATGAAAATATTTCTTTCATAATCTTGCAAAAACAGCAACATAAATCTATTCTGGATGTAGTTTAAAAGGTATCCTGATATCAACTTGTTATACAGTGTACTTTTTTGAGTTCATATTTGAGGAAGAAAATATATTTCCTTAACAGCTACTGATTTTGCGTTACCTCGGTAATAATTGAAATACTACTGTCTGGAGTTACTTTCTAATTATAGTATAAAATGAGTGTCACAATAACAATCATTGCATTGTAAAAAAGAATATATATACATATGTATATATCTTGAGTTGCTTCTAGCATATAAACTCTTCAAATAGATCTCTTTAGACTGCATATTTAGTTTGATTCAACATCTAAGTGTTTCAGGGGGTTATGATAATAATTATAAAGTGGATGTTTGTGAAGCGATAGTTTCATCTTGACGACAAAAAGGTTTAATGATTATCAACTTATTTTATTGTAGAATGTAGCGACGTTTCAGTATAGATTCTTTTACCGTTTTCAAGCATATGGGAAAGTTGGAGAACAGCACAAACGTAGCTATGGTGGCCCTGTGGCCCCTAATAAGGGCCACAGGGGCCACGTCCTTAAAACCTATTTTCATCTTACTCTCCAGAAGCATAAGGCCAAGAAAGCTGAACATTTCTTCGACAGAATCCTTGACTAATGACGATAATAAATTGTAGCTTTGGTGGCCCTGTGGTCCCTAATAAGGCCCACAGGGCCCACGCCGACTTTGTGTACAGACTCCTTGACTAGTGAGGATTATAAATTGTAGATTTGGTGGCCCCGTGGCCCCTACTTAGGGGGGGAACCACATTGGCCACACCCTAAAGCAAAATCAAATGTAAAGCCTGATGAGCTTCAGAGTTAATGGCTTTAATTTTTTGTATCATCCAAAACTTCAAACGGGTTCTATCTCGGTTCTTATTCTCTGATTATTGTTCTTTATTCTGAATAAGCGGTAACTGTTTAGGTGTCATCTGTGGTGTCGAAACACTACAGCGACTAATGCGAAGCCTGGATTATGTCTGCTCGGTACGTGGCGTAAACGTGGGTCGTAAATCGCGATATAACTTCTCTACAGTCACGTTTGTTTGTTAAATGTAAATTGTTGTCTTGGCATAACATAAAGAGATGCTGAATATATATACATAATAGCAAATCCTCTCATTAAGATAAGTTTTACGATTAATGCTCTGTTGCTTTGTTATATGTATATAATATGCTCATACATTTGTATCGTAGATAGATATGACCAGGCATCACTTACACCTACACCAGACATCTATCAAACAATTACAATAAAACGCTAAATCGCTAATCCGTCTTGTACACGAACACAAGTTACCTGATCTGTTTGTAAATGCACCATGTTGGAGATCACTAACTTAAATTAAATGCATTAATAGATGTTACATCTAGGGATGCGTCATTGTTTTAAAAAATCAAACATCTATCATGATAACATCACATAAAACACTGATAGATGGATTCAAATAGAAACACCAATACCTGACAAAGGCGTTTCTGTTACCAAATGCATGTCAAGTTGCATTTTTGGGCTTACAAGTACCATGGTACAGCATACATTGGCATTTTAAGCAATCTCATTATTTTTCCGGAAAAATGTTCAAAACAAATTAAAGCTTTAGATCTTGATTTAAACATTGAATAAAATTATTTGAAATGTACAAATAAATTTGTTTACCTCTTCGAGTCTTGAAAGTTGAATTCGGATCTTTTACATATGCAACAGTCAACATCTGATATCTGACTGCACAAATCTCTTGTATATATGGCACTTAGAATCAGTTTTCTGTAAATATATATACAAGTAAGTCGTATACTGCAACTCATTGTGAGATGATGTACACTTGGTTTACATATCAGCCGTGTACTCGTGAGTGATTGATTGTAGAGTATAAGTGTAAATACATAAGCACTATGACCAAGGTCTACAAGCATAAGTGTATAATAAGACTTTGCAGAAAAGTCAATAAAAATGCCGCCAGAATATTTTGTTGTATAAATAAGAAAAAAGGAAAAAAAGAAGAAGAAGGAATGTGATTTAATCTTAAACATTGTTTTGTTATATTTTTCAATCATGTATGTCACAATATAGTATTTCGAGTAATGTGAATGTTTTGAATTTTAAAATTTTGTTTACTTACAACTTATTGTTTATATTTTAATTACCTTAATTTGATGTGAAATGTTGAATCATAATTGTGCTTTGTCTGAATAAACATCAATCAATTCATGTGAGTGTCGTTTCTTATTTGAATTACTTCTTAATCCATGCCAATTCCGAGATTGGGCAGAGTTTATATTGATTTGCCCCGGAATGGGGAAGAGTGTTTGCCAAAACCCAGGGAAATGGTAATTCCGCAAAACGAGCAGGACATAAATGCAAATTGAATGATTCAGTATTCAGAGTGTTTACTTGCGAATCATTCTGCACAAAATTGATTTACAACGAAACTGATAAAAACCCATTCATAACATCATTCAAATTGAAGCTGTATGAAACGAAAGCATCTACTTCTGTTCTTAAAATGTACATACATATTTGTGTACAGTTCTAATGTTTAACTGATATTTAACCTTTTCTTGCTATGTTGAATAGAAAAACTATTAGAATCTCGGAATGGCAGTTCTACGAGTTTAATATTAAAACGAAATGAGAGACAAAGGGCAAAGGGTTCAAAATATTAGAAGGATTAGAAGGGAGCGCTCGCACCATAGGGTGTGAATTCCCTCTGCTTATTCTTATCCTTAGCCGCAGTGATTAGTAATATATATAGAGAATCTCACCCAAATGTCTTCTGATATCAAATATATCAACACAAGTTGATAAAAAGTAACAAATATCCGAGGCTCGCCGAGGATATTTTACTTTTATCAACGAGTGTTGATATATTTGATATCAGAAGACAAGAGAGTGAGATTCTATTTATCATCCAAAATCATTTTTCATCACATAAGCATGAAAAATGTACATCTTTGAACACTGCATAGTCCTAAAGATGCTTTTAAAACCAGTGATGTCATAGCATTGTGACGTCATCGTGGTAATGACGCCATAGCATTGTGACGTCGTTGTGTTTATGACGTCATTGCATTGTGACGTCATTACTGATGATGTAAAACGTTTGTGATGTCATGTATTTTCTGATTACAGGGCATTGTTCAAAATCTACTGTCAAAGCGATATCTCCTAGGAGATATCGCTTAATCTTCCACAAGCGATATCTCCTGTGGAACACAGTTTTGAATGATCAATGTGTGTTCTTGTGGGTTGCTCGTCTTTTTTTAACTGTACTAGACCTGATACTTACACTTCGTAAATTGGCCTTATCACCCTCCCCTGGTTATAAGACTTCGTGAATCTGTTAAAATATCAAAAGACAGAAATGCACTTTATCATTCAAGAGATTCAGTGACACATTATGTATGTAATAAAATGATCAGGAGTGGTTTTATGCTATCGACTTGTGAACCTCCTCACTGGTTCTGAAATACACATGCTCTTGTACTGCAGTAAACGTAGATAAGTTTTTTATGTTCTCATTCTTATCGCAAATTGTACAAACTGTTATAAATCATGACTTTTAAGTATTTAGGACAGTCAGACTTTTTGACCGTGTTGCTTATATCTCGGTAACACCAAGTCATGTCGTGGTGCAACGTACGATGGGATTTACCAAGCCATAAATCAAGGACGCCTATTCCTCGGGAGTGCACATGTTTACCAGCATTCAAGTCAAATCAGGAATTCAAGAATATTCCTTCATTTTATTTTACAATGTATTTAAACTAAGTGAAGCAGTAAAAATCAAAAATATAATGTAAAGTTCAGCCATGCGATTCCTTTTTCTTACACAATATGAATTAAATGTGTCTACACAAAAATGGCCGCCAATGTCCTTTATGTGAATCTTTATTAATTGATTTCTTACTATGGATGATTGGTTTGTGTAATGATATTTTGGACACTATCAAATTGCATTAATGTACAATTATCAGTGGAAATTGAAAATGTAATTTTTTTAAAAACGTGCTACTGCCTCTTTAAAGACTAATTGAAAATCTTGTTTATATCTTTTAAAGTAATCTTTCTTGAATATTCCAAGATAACTTTGGATTTAGCCTTTCAAAAGTAATGAGCTATGCCAAATGATGATTACAAAATGTGAATAACATTATCTTCATTGAGAATATCTAATATGTTAACTTTTAACCTTGTTTTTTAAACTTTTCATGTTTCCGTTGTCAAGAACATATTCAACATCTAACATCCAATCTGAATTCATCAAAATCAAAAATCAATTCATTTCATACATGAAGTAACCTATTCTAGCATATTTTTATGTTTAATACGTCTCCTTCAAGTAGGGGAAATGTGTTTAATTTGAGGTCCGTGCTGTTTCTGTTATCAAGTTGATTAATTACTTTCCTTTTCCATTTCCATGAGTGGTTTATTGAGGACGGAGATAACATGATTTATTGGTATTAATCTTTCGTAATATTTCCACAAAATCCTGATATCATTACTACTTTCCTTTACCATCATACAACTCCATTTCATTTTAGGAGTTCCTTATGGTGTAAATCTTCTAATCTAAAATTGTGCCACTGAGATTCATTTGGTCAATAACTAGTTATTACAAATAACTGATATTTGACGTTTGTTGTCTGAAAAATTATAAATTCTCTGGAAAATTATAAAATGTTAATATTCAATTGAAATGTTTGATTACCGACAACCAGTAAGATAGATGTTTTTGTTCACTCACAGTTAAAGTTTGATGCCTTGTGGATGAATATTTTGGGCATTGCCAATTGGTAAGAGATAAATGTATTCTACGAATGTTCATAATTGCTATTATCGATAAAGTATTGAGAACTCTACAATTAGGTCTTTTCGAAGACTATACCATATTGAATCAAGTATATTTTACCTGAGGTTACAATAAAGTTAGTGACATTTTGTCATTTAATATTTGGATATGTGCCTTTAGATACTTAAATGGGATTTATTTATAGTCAACAAATGACTAGTTTAAAAAACCAAAGTCAAAATAACATGTATACTAGTTATAAATTCTATTAAACATTACACTGTTGACAACGTTTTGCATATGTGACACCCAACAACTCGCGGAGTTTAAACAAACTTGAGTCGTCACTCTACTTTAATCCATTTTTTCTGATGTGTTGGCTTGAGTCCAAGTTACAACAATGGATTTGGTATAGGGCCCTCCAGGGATTAATAACTCTTGCGGCTCTTTGAAATATGTCTCATGTCAATATATAGGTAGGTCATGTTGTCCTGTATGAGTTGTTACTCTATATCTATGTATTTGGAAACCTTATTTAACATGCATGATAATGTGTTCACATATTAATCTCACCAGAATAAGATCTTAAGTGCTGCACTATGTTACGAATAATCTGGTGCGAAAATTCTGATTTTGAAGAATCTGTTTTCAGTTTTGAAGAAAGCTAGAATTCTCAATGATGATTTATTATGTTCTTTTTTTTAGTGAACTATAATTTGCTTTATTGAGGAAGTTAAGCTTGAGGGGAATATCGTTTAGTTCCTTTTGACAATACAATGATCTTCATCGAATAAAACTAGACTGATCATGAGGAATCAATTATATGACAGTTGTAAATCAGTATCATGTGAGACTAGTTCAAACATTCTAAAACAAATTAGCTTGACAGATTTATTTAGAGCAATATATAATAGCAATTAATAGTGACTGTGTATTAATATCATTCGATACCGATTAGTCAGTGTCAAAACCTTCACTTTTTCTCTTAGAAAGATGTGTTTACGATAGATTTTCGAAGGCTTTTACTAGAAGGAAATACATGTAATTTAACATCTCTCTTTCTCGTAGACGCTATGAAAGTCCATTTTGCAAAGGATATGTATCTCTCCATATGGTAAATGTTATTCCGTACCCAATATTTTCAAACATGCGTCAGTGTTGAAATATTCATGCTTCTTTGAAAGATCTAGTGCCACACCAATGATGATGAACGTATCTAATCAATCATTGATATTCCGCACATTGCACAGAGTGATGGTATCAAATATGTTACAATTCTTCAAGGGCATTTAAAATTTGGCGTAGTAATACAAGAAATATATGGATGACAACTTCGTTATTTATTTCACACGACATTTCTGGACAACTTCTTTCCCCTTCTTCAGATGGACAATGAGTAAGTAATAGGTACAGTATATATAGTTGTAGGAAGCGTACAGATTCAATTACATCTAATTATACATCTAAGCAAACAATAAATGGAATTATTAGTTTTATAAATGCTCATAACTATCTTTGAATTACACAAGTTAATGTCCACATAATAAAAAGTACAACTCGTGATTTAACCAGTTCAACAATGAAAAGGGCAAATTCTCTTGGATACATTTTTATATATTATATAAATATATAAATAGGACTCTCTTACATATTGTGAAAAGCTTTTATTACAGTTATTTAAATTTTTAAACAAGATATGTCACAGTATATGAGGGAATTATTGTCACTCTGTTATCTCCCAACTTGAGTAACCTTTTCACCTTTATAATTTACATAATAAAGATTTATTACATACAATGTATTTCAAGATATATGACATGCTCGACCTACTTGTAGACCCAAACACCGTAGATAACAATATTTTTGTACGAAGGAAAGGGTAAAGATAAGTAGTATGTTACTAGGAGATAAGACATTTCATATAATTGTAGTAAATAGGTAGTCCAAGTAGTATAAATAGTATAAGTAGTTGCCGCGTTGTATATTTCTATCGATGATGGTGTTACAAGCATTTGTAAATTGTATATACAAATCAAAGAACAATATGAAAACGTGCGTTTGTTAAGCACTAAAAATCATTATTAGTTATAAACATTTTCAATCTTTTAATTGGCTTTGGCAAATTATTAAAATAAGTTAAAAAATCACCGAAATAAGAACTAGTGTCTTTTTCTTCGGTAGTTATAGTTTGGTTGTTAAAGTCCTTGTTGAAAGGAACTTATGTTATATGTTATTGGTTGCATGTATGTGTAATCACTGAAAGTCTACAATTGTAAGACCGAATAGTAAAGTAAACATTTCAATAAAAATGAATGGTTTATACAATGTCATTTGTTAGTTTTATTGTGATTAATAGCATAAAAGAATATTGACTTGCTTATTTTGACGAAGTAATGGTTTGCAATTAGTGTAATTCGTTTTTTAAATCAAATTCCTTCAATTGAATCATTCTAAATAGGGTATCAATGTTAACAAATTTAGCGTATAGTCTTAACAAACTACTTGGAAACTGACTGAAACCAAACATGGCTGTCTTACTAACCCGAAAAGCTTAAGAGGTGGAACCAACATCCAATGAATATTTGTGTGCAGACCTTCACAGATAATCCCCTCTTTGGATAAAAACATTCAGAAATGTGTCATGCCCTCCAGTAATATTCTTATAAACTCAATGAAGAACCCTTAAAATATAATTACAAAATCGTAATGGTAAATGTCGCCTTGTTACATCAGCGTACTTGTTTCTGCCAAGTTCCAAAACTTGATTGATATTTTTAAAGATTTGCCTTCAATCACAATGCCAACCAATGAGATGATTATGAAATAAAGCATTTGTTTTGTAGCTCATCAGGCTGTCGAAAATGTATTATACGTATTTGAGGAGTGACATGATCTCTTATTCTCTCGATTACAATCTCCAGCAGTAGAAGTACGTAGTCTTTTCTAGTCCTTTTGCTTTTGAAAAACAAAACGGAAATGAGTTTAAAGGGCGTGGTAATCACAATGCCCATACTCAAAGAAGTCAATACAAAATATTTTAGCTTTCTAGGGCCTTTGCTTTAAAAAAAGTTTACGGACTGATTAAATATATAGCCATAGGTCAATTGGGACCTTTCAGGCCAAATGGGCTAAACATGGAATAACCTCTGAATTCATATAGACAGATCACCACGACTGTCAAATGCAAAACGAAATAATGCAGTGATTTGCTTGAAGTCGGTGTCTCGCTAAAGGAAATTTTCAGGCGCTTCAATTTCAACCAAAACAGTGTTTTAGGTTTCTGACGAAGCTATCGTCAGTAGAATTGGCAATAATCACATACCAACAGTTGCCATCAATCATCACATTTCCTTATTTCCTTAATCTCATGCAAAATCCAGTAAAATAGTCAAAGGTGTTCAAAACATCAGGCGAATTCGTCCTAACACTGTCAGACGCCGCCTACTTCAGAGTAGATTCCCTGCACATCGACCTTCTAATCGACCAATTCTTACACAACGTCATCAACTTAAACGCCTGCAGTGGTGCAGACATCACTTCAGATATCCTCTCAGGTGAGGAAGAGATACATTCTGATTGAACGCAATGCTCAGGCCTGTCATTGAAAGAACTAGTTTTGTTATTTGTTTGATCATGATAAGGGTTGAACTAGAAAGGTTTTGTACTCGTTAAAACAGATGTCTCCCCTATACACCATTTCAGCTAAATTTCCTCTTTGAAAATACCTTAAAGATTTTTAAAACAATATTTTTATTTAAACAACATAAACTGTAAGTTTTGGTAACATTTGATTTTTATTTATGGGAATCGTGGACACGGACGCGGACGCGGACGGGAACTCAACCAAAACCAGTATGTCTCCCGACCCTTCGGGGGGGAACATAATAACAGCTAGGACCGAACTGAAGTTGTGGTTGTGGGCAACATGGGTTGTCTTAATGTTCATTTGGCAGAATAGTGTTGCCCCTTTCCCATTGCCTGCTCCTAAGGAGTTGTAGTATCATTCCTCCAGTCTTCCTCACAAGTCTGGACGTGTTTATGAAGCTTTACTGTTACCCAATGAGTAAAGCAAAAGGTGATGGAAGGCATTCGTGACATTGAGGTTAGGAATTTTCTCTGTGAACCATTTGTTCTACCTCCTTTAAAATACAAAGAAGAATGTGGTTGTTTATTGAGACAAAATACCACGACTGTCAAATGCACAATATAATCAAGTAACTGGTTCGCACAAAGGACACGTATCTAAGCAGGATTGTCAGGCGCTTCACTTGTCAAAGAAACAGAGTTGACAGTTTTAGACACCAATACAGTAGTGCAGGCATCTCATCAGACATTCCTCTTCATGGATCACATTCTCATGGCCAACTACCGCCGACATGAAGAACACGAGGTTTAGTCTACGCCATTGGAAGATTCGTGTTAAGTTATGATATGGGTCGGAATAACAACAAACACTTGTTACTGGACCACATCTAGTGTTGGTTTCCATGAACACAGTGTGCCAGTGCCATATTTCTCTTCACCATGGCCTTGCCACTATTCTGCAGCAGCACACGCTAGACTGGTGGTCCACGTGTTTATGCAGAAGAATAACGTTGACCTTCTGCATTGGCCTGCACCATCACTTTGACTTCCTTCCATTCAGCACAACCTACTGTGATGTTGCAAGAGCTGACAGCAGCAATTATAGATGGGGAGTCCTTGTAACGACAAAGGTGGACAAATGAAAGACATACAGTGTACCCGACACTTAGTTCGGAAAATTGGTTTTTAATCCCTTGTCCTTGACCTCCAAGAGCGTTGACATTTACAAGAACGAGCTACTAACAGAAATTACTTTACATCATCGGCTATTTTATACAGCGACTGAAGAAGAGTTTGTTTAACTGTGTAAGAGTTCATATGTCAAATCACCACTTATGAAAATTTGAATTGGTCGCCAATTCTCAACAAAATACTTCAAACGCCAAAACATGCATGCCAAAATACAGTATAACTGTATCATATTCACACTCAAACATAAGAGACAATTATGATTCATGTTAAAACAATGTTGGCATTCCCAAGGCATGGGGTTACAACATTTGAGATTCAGATTTTCCAAATTATGCAAATATGTATGGATATTTGGTCAAAATAGTAAATATTGGACATTATGCCATTCCTTACTTAACTAGCTTGCACCGAGTAAATATTTTCTTCACTTTTGACATGTTGGACAAGAGACGAATAACAGTACTTGAAGGTAAGCCATCTCATAACAATAATGTTCATTCTATTGCTTCTCTTAATATATATTATTTCATGACAATTATTTACATGAAGACAAAACCAAACACAGTTTCCTTTACCCTTTCCTTTAAGTAAAGAGAAAAGAGAAAAGTAACTAATTGCTATTACGTGAGCGAAAAAGCATAGACGACAAAAATGTCTAAAGTGCAGATTATTTAAGGAAAACAGCATTAAACATCCGCTTTTGCAGGTACAAATGTACATAAGCAAACAAAGCAGTAAAACGATTGAGATAATATTTGAATGTAGGCAGCGATATCGGAGGTTTTCTTAAAACCGTACAACATATCATGCATGATATGGCAATACAGTGTATGTAACATTTAACGAATGTTTGTGAAAGGAATGTATTTCAAAACAAAGTTTATGAAAAGAGGTGCACCTACAATCAATGATAACACTTTTGCAAAATTTAGCATTGCGGCTTAACGTTCCGCTTGCGTAAGCAATTCAACCCTTTTGCACTCAACGTAACAAAACGTCTAGGTGTTTTCATAAGTGTTTTGTCCTTTCAAGTCGGTGTACTGGTTGTCCTCAGTCATCTGGAAGGACTCATAGTGGGCAGGTGTAGTGGAGGTGTTGGTGGTGTTGGTTGTGTTGGAGGTGTTGGAGGTGTTGGTGGTGTTGGTGGTGTTGGTGGTGTTGGAGGTGTTGGTGGTGTTGGTGGTGTTGGAGGTGTTGATGGTGCCGGGTGTCACATCTGTGTAGATGTGATCTGGTGTGGAGCTTGGACCAGGGGCAGCTGGGTTGGTTTCCTTGGATGTCTTGTCTGAGGAGAGTTGCCTTCGTCTCATCCTTTTGAAGAACGTTTATTATTTGATTTTTATTCCTTAATGACTTTGTGTGTCAAATAACGAAGTAATAGTAAACTACTATTTAGAACACAGAATATAAATAAGAGACATAATCATATTTAAACGGATTACTTAAACTTATAAATCAAATAGGGAAACAGGAACAGTACCTGATGATGATGACCGCAAGGATAACGATGATGAGGACGAGAACTCCAACTGTTGTAGATAGGACTATTGCTCTTACATCAGTCGTGGTAGATTCGAAGGTTTCTGCAACATACACAGCATAAAGAATGAAGGTTCTCTCACTGCAGCAATAGATACTTTGGACCTTCCCACTGTAATGCACATGCAGGATCTTGAACATCGGAGTCATAATGTTGCCTTACTGCAAACTGACAGAGGTGATTTTATTGGAAGTGGTTCTCAGGGCGTTCTTCGTTAGTACACATATTCAGTAATTATGAGGCTGTTGATACCGATCACAAGTCGTATGACTCGAAAATTTAATTTACATGTTTATTATTTTCAAAGAATTTCAACATCACCAAAGATATTGTCACCCTTTATCAGTGTGCAAACTATTCACATTAAATGAGTTTAAATACAAGCCAAAAATTTAATTGTATTCGTTTGCAATGCATGAAAGAATAATATCTACAAATAATAATATTAATTTATGAAGTTAAAACATTATAATGATCGGGTACACGGTTCGTTCATCATATATTATCAATGTCATCATCAAAGACATCATGAATTTGAGAAAAGTTCATTTTGATTTTGAATTTGATAAATCGAGTTTCTACTGCATGAAGAAATTATAAAACTGTACTTAAGATATTGCCCTTAAAAGATCAACAAAAGTATTTTGATACTAATAGTTATCATCTGCAATGCCATCCTGAACAAGATGTGTTTGTTAAACACTGATACCCCCGGATATCAGAAAATTGTTGATGTATACTTTTGTGTCAATATGTACCTGTGACATTACACATATAAAAGGTCTATCTTTATCCAATCACAAGTTATAGCCAAGGTTACACTTTTCGAGGAATGCTTGCTGTGTCAAGGTCAAGGTCACGAGGTAAAAAAAATGTCCTCATCTGAATGGTCTCATCATGGTAGATGCACATTGTGAAATATAAAATGCCTACCCCAAGCAATAAAAGGTTATGAGCAAGGTTAATTTTTTTGGTGACAAACAGACTGACAGACAGGCAGACGGACAGGGCAAAAATATATACCCCCATAATCTCCGATTCGGGGGCATAAAATATCATGATCTCTTTCAATTTCATTACCTCTATAATTCAGATAGTTCTTATTATATATGGTTCCAAACATTGTGTTCAATTCATTTGGAATTCAATTGTAAGCTGGTTTACTCATGTGTACTCATCATCATCATCTGACTACAAGCAGCCACAGTCAACAGCTCCTCCAGGTAATCTTTCCTCCAATTTAGCCTCATTGAAAAGTTTTGATAAAATAGGTTTGCAAATGAAAGCTGATTCCAAATTCTGACAATAGTGTTGCAACTCGGCATCAATGTTCGCGTAAAGAATAACGCTGTCACCCAACCTTCTTGGTATGCTTTCCAAATTTGAATAATTGGCAGTATGAACTTCAGAAATACCTTTGAGGAAAATGCAAAGCACTCGTGAAGATGTTGGCCTTTAAACTTTAGATATAAGCCAAAAGATACGAGCTTGTATAATTTTCTCGATGCCTTCCTCCACTAAGTGAGAGCTGCAGCACATAAAGGTGAACAACAACAAGAATGCACGCACCTGCACAGTCGATGCCGGTCCAGCCAGACTGACACCCCTCCAGACACTGCCCACTGGTTCTATTACAGCTGCTCACACCATTACACTGTCTGGAACCACACTCTTTCAAGCAGCCATGGCCGTAGTGTGTGTCGTCACAGCCTGCAACGAGCAGACAAGAACATTCATCGTCCTTCCACAGTTGATTTCGTTTGTGGGACATACATCTACAATGCGGATATCGCTACAATCAAATCATCATGATACAAACATCATCAGCACATGACATCACAAGGCTTTGACATTACTTAAAGGAGACCTCACAATACTATGACATCACAGTTCAGGATGCCTGATTGCAGTTTACAGCCCCTTGGTCAGACTTGCATTTCCGACTATGCCTTCCAAAAGATTATGGCATAGGAGCACAAAGTTGTTAGAAAAATCTTTCAGGAAATTGTTGATACCAAAATCAGATTGTTTGATAAACGAGAAAGTACCTCACTTGAATTTTGAAGTATACCACCCTTAAAAACTAGTAGCCTTAAGCGAACCCACAATCAGTGACGTCACTGTTTCAGGCATATGATTCACCTCACTTCCTGTTTATCGAAATCATGGCCATTCTGGTTCCCTAAGTGTATTACGCTGCGCTCCGTACAAATTCCAAACATCTACATTATTTGAATTACTTGCTCTCATATCACCAATTTCACAGAAAACATGTAACGGTAAGTTGGATTAAACTAATATTTCAATTATTTTCTTAGAAAGTAGTTTGAGTTATGAACTAAACTAAATAAGGAGAGTATATTATACAAATAAAGAAAAATTCTGTTCAAGTAGCTGAATATTTGTAACCATTAACCTGCCTTCATATAAAGAAGTCTAAATCTGCAAACAAAACAAACTAATATATAATCTATCACAATGAATATCGTCATCGTTTAGTTAACCCAAACACATGAAGACTAAATTCTTATAGAAAATTAACGTTCGGGTGTTATCTTGTAATTGGTCGTTTAGTACAAATAATCGTTACAAGTTTTCTGTGAAATTTGTGATATGACAGCAAGTAATTGAAAAAATGCAGATGTTTGAAATTTTGTTTACATGTTGCCTAGTGACGCTAATTTCAAACGTGAATAGAGAATTACAGAGGCTTTTCTAAGAGATTTCAGATATAAGTATATTTTCAATGAATAAATATACATGAATACTGAAAAATTCTACGAAAAACTCCTAAACGTCTGTTTGGAGACATCCTCATGTTTACTTCCCACAAGGGAATACGCCCCTTTTTGTTTATAGCAACCTGCCGCTTCGGGAAAGCTGTTTTGATTTTTTAAATCGTATTTCACGAATAATGATCTGATTTCTGATATACGTTAAATACTATCTATATTACTAAAGTTCTGATCAAGGGGCTTTGTTGATCTGAGACTCACTCTCTTAAAAACTCACTCTCCTGTCAAATATACCAACACCTGATCAAAGCCAAAATGCATCTATTTTCACCTTCAATGCAATCATCCTTAAGCCAGCCAGCTTAATCTGTATGCTCTTATACATACTAAGACATTTTTTTTTTTTTTTTTTTTTTTTTTTTTTTTTTTTTTTTTTTTTTTTTTACTAAGACATTGTTGTTCATGGCAACCATTCATAAAAGTGTCCTGTAAATTATCAATATCGGGAACTCTAAGACCAAAGAGTTCTGACATCTGATGCAAGGACACTTACGTAAACCTTTCGTAGACATATTAAATCTTCATATTTGAAAAAAACATGCACAACCTGTGAAAATTTGTCTTGAAGCAGGCTCATGTTCATGGAGTGCACGCAGTTTGCAAGCCCAAAACATTTACCTCGTGTCTTGCGCTTTGACACGCAAGAAGCACGTGCCTTCGTGCTTTGACACGCAAGTAGCACGTGCTCGTACATTCTTTATGGTCTACACACTTCATTCATAAATCAGTGAAGGGTCCTTAGAAGGTTGTTTAACATTGAAATTCTAGTTAAAACTATTAATGTTGTGGTTGATTGGACTGTAATCAAGTGAGATGTAAGTCAGTTACTAGTATAGCGCCTCGGAAAGACCTATTGGACAAAGTGTCCCTGCCATTATCCAATGCATGCCATTAACTATGCTAGTAACCTTTACTTATTTATGCATCAATTTATGAAAGGATTGACCGAAAAACAGGAACATTCAACTATTGAAATGACTTATTGTTTGCATGCTTTACTAAACTTCAACTACAATATTCTTAAAGACAATTTTAATAGCTTAAGAAAAATGAACATAAATTTAAGAAAACATAGTTTTACCTTCAATACAATCATTCCCCTGCCAGCCAGGTAAACAACCCTGGTCACAGCGCCCAGTCACGTGGTTACAATACGAGTCTAACTCAGTGCAGTGTCTGTCCCGGCATGGACGTGTACAGTTAAGACCATAGTGGAGGCTGTCACACTCTGTGAATATATTTACAAATAGGAACATATAATCTACATATACATCCCAATCTCATGTTAGTCTTACAACAATTCAAATATCAGTAGTATTCATACCTTTAGAAACCCTCGTTAACTTGCAAACTTACATAATTTATAAATTTGCTTACATACCTACAGAGTAAAGGTGTCAAATGTTAGTTAATGATGGTGTTAAAATTGTCAAACATTCTATCGTTTTGCATGTCTTGCTGTTTTATACATTTCACAGCCTCGATTCAAGAGCTATCCCGCGTTGGTGGAGTCACTTTTGATAAGCTTTATAAATAGTGTCATTTGATCGAGAAGTATTGACTGTTGCAAGACAGTATCATTCAAAAGCTAATCGAAATGAAAATCACGGAATGGCTCTTTAAAAAATAGGATAGTCAGTCGAAGAATAAACCAATATGAGCAAGTTATGATCAACGTCTTAACTCACGTCATAATCAACGTACATATGTCCGAAAATTGCTATTCACAATGATTATTAAATATTATTGTAGAGTGAAGTAGTCATGCAATTCTTAATCATAAAATACCCTTCTTCCATGCGTGTTAACTATTTGTGTCACCAAGAAATCCTACTTTTAGTGCAGTCAATTCCTTCCCATCCAGAGCGACATGAGTCACATGACCCAGTGTATCGGTCACATGACTCCATGTCCCCTGCACACTTCCGGTCCCCACATGTCATGTTGCAGTTGAATCCGTAACTGTCCACACACTCTGAAACAGTAAATTGAAGTACAATTAGAAGAAAAAAAACTAATCTAAATGAAGCAGCACGTCCTGATATATATGTGTTCTTATTTACCCTGCCTGCAATCGCTTCCGGTCCAGCCCTGTTGGCACCCATGGTCACATGTTCCGGTCACGTGACTACAATCAGATTGTCCGTTACAGGTCCTGTCTGTGCATACTTCAGAGCAGTTTTGTCCGTAATATCTTGGATCACATTCTGAAAATGGTAAAATCACAACTTTTATATTAAGTAGTATGCACAAGCTGATACAAACCAAAATCATTGAAGTAATAGGTATACATCTGATTCCTTTTATAGTTCCTTATTTCTGTAAATAACAAAAAATAAATCTTGAAAGTAGATTCAAGTGATGAAATCTAATCATTAATCATATATTATATATCCAATGATTATATGTTCATGTTAGGGAAATTCTTATATCATGTTTTTCGTGAGCGAGGAGAAATGCTTTAACACGCATGTGTGTAATTTTCATGTATTATATTTATATGAATTATATATGTATGAATTATGGGTCAAATGGCCTTGCAACAATATAACGATTCAAATTGAAATTGAACATTAATTATATGATAATAAGATTTAATGCCTCACTCTGTACACAGTCAGTTCCCCTCCAGCCAGGAAGACAGCCCGTGTCACACCGACCCGTGAAGCGATCACACGAGGAGGACCCGGATGCACAGTGGCGGGACTCGCAATCCTGGACACAGTTGATACCGTACCTGGTGTCCTCACATGCTGTTATAGAAAATATGAGCAGACAACAACTAGATATATCATATAAGTACACATAAACATATTTAGAAATACATATTGTATAAAGAAGAGGATCTGACTTTGTAATATTAAGATGCCATCACATTCCCTCTGTTTTTTTTGCAATAGCAAACATCGCACAAAAGAAATGGTACATTTGTACAAACTTGAATTCACTTTATATTCTTAGTATAATGTATGTCCCCATACGAAAAAATGAGTAATCATCCAATTCATAAAACTAATAAATGTCTCGATTGTGAGACCGACCAGTATATTATTCAAACTACTTGATAGCTGGAAGCACAGTTGTCCCTCATCAGTTGTCCTGTTGCAATATTAAGAAGTTAGACTTTGAAGTATGATAAATGACTCATCTAATGTTATACTATATGAACGGAGAAATAGAAAATTGAACATTGTTTTCAGCCATCATTAATAATAAAGACAATGTTTAATATTTACTAGAGGACCATTGATTTAATCGTTTAGACCAGGCGCTCATTCCAGACCTTTTCACTCAAGTATCCTTGACTCCCGGTACTTTTTGGAGACCCAGTGCATATCCTGGGAAATACGGTATTTACCAATGAGGACAACAATGGGGATGGACGTATCATTGATTCTGAGTGTACCTTGATCATGTGTCTGATGATCCGACATCTGTACCAGTTTACACACTTCTTCAGAGCTGATTACCTACTGATGTCATTATTTTAAACATAAAGACCGACCTACCTTTATCACACCTGTCTCCCTTCCAACCAGCAAAACAGTCTCCAGGTCCAGTACATACTCCAGTTGTACCATCACATCGACTACAGTGGCAGAAGTCGGTACAGTTTTCTCCATAGGTTCCAAGACTGCATTCTTTACAGAAATAGCGCCACATATAACATGGATAACAACAATAATCTGGTCATGTGCACTATATTTATGCTTACAGTGGGTAATCTTAAAGAATTTTACCTTTAAGCTTAGATGACCCTCTGATTCCTATTAGTCTCACAAAGACCATACCCTAAAACCGCTTTTATCTTCTTCAGAAGAAAACAAAAGTCCAGAAGACTGTGTCCTGGTCATGTCTAATGTAATCTTAGACTTGTTAAGGCGTTAATAAAACACTTCAGTAGATTGGTTGTCTTGGATGATTGCATTGTTTTGTACATGAACTGCTTAGAGAAGAGATTGATATCGATGTGATACACAATACAATCTTTTGCTTAATTTGAAAAAAAATGAGAATTTCAAGTTAAGAACTAAGAAGCATCATGTATAATTATTACTAAACTTTGAGCAAATAGTTTCCCCTTGAGCTGCAAATATTTTAATGCAAATGAGAAATGCCAGTGTTCCTTACTTCTCTGAAGTTGAATATATACAATATGAAAGTCTTTAATTAGACAATTTATCATGTGACGTTATAGAACTTTACATACAAACAACTCATATATTTTGGTTAGCAAATACAACATGAAGATGTTACAAAAATATAACAATAATATAGATTTAAGATCAAATTATATTTCTAGTTTTTGAAAACTTGCAAAATATATTTTAAACAAAAGCAAGTATATGTTTGCATTTTTTACATTTCAAAATAGTGGGTTCACTACGTTCAACCATTTGTATTTTCTTTCAAAAATGGGCCTCAACTCAATCCAAAGATAGGCTCACCTTTCCACTTTGGTTACTTAACATAGCTGTGTTCAAAGTTAAACCAGTTTGTGACTTATCTTTCTTTACTCACTGTATATCTCCACCTCACATATATTAAGAGCAGTGTTCTCCCGGTTGCTATCATTGCCGGGGTTCTGAATAGTGAGGTATCTGGCCTCAGCATCACACACCACGTCGGTCGGGTTGTTGGGGACGGTGGGAGGGAAGGTGTAGCACACTCTAGACGGGATACCATCCAGGTAGATGTACGAGTTCGCTATTCTCTCATTATCTGGAAAATTTGGAGATTTTATTATTGCAACATCGACAATTCACTTGACCTATCATCATTTTTCGTTTTCAAATTTGTAAATATATTATATGTTACAGTCAATATGTCAAATCAGTCATTTTGTCAAATGTATACATTGGCTATTCGCTCGTCTGAAAGATTTGAATCTTTTATTATTGACAAAACGAAAATTCACCTGACCTATGATTATTTTATGTTCTTCAAACTTCTCAAACATGTAAATAATTTAAATATTGCATACAAACAAAAGTAGACAAAGCCACAAAGTTCATGTTATTTCAAGATATTGAGACTAAGAGTGGCATTATTGTTCAATAGTTTTTCGATGAAACATAAAATATCAATTTTTGTAGTAGTATGTTTGAAATATAGTTAAATATATGAATTTCTTTTGAAATCACGGATATCGCGTATGCCATTACTTGGCTAAGACAAGTATTCCCCAATGAAAACCGATTGTAAACATAACAAAGATCTCCCCGTAAGGTTTTTGATAATATTTATTAGCAAGTATCATAATTAACTAGCTCAATCTTCAATTTTGAGAACCACAGTTATTAATTGATAGAATGTTGAAATATTTTTAACTTATTTCTAACAGACCTTTCATGGTAATTTGGAAATGCAGTTTCACCAGTTATATCAATATTTGGAAAATAAGCCAACTTTAATCTTTAAAGAACAAAAAGGAATATTATACATTACATAAATAGACTGTTCTCATAAACGTCTGAAATTATTTGTGTGCCACTGGTTTTGTCTGATTGATGATACATAGTAAAAATAATTTTTATTTTGAAGAAATAAAGCAATAAGCTTACTTGCTATTGATCCTTTACCAAACGAAACCTCTTTGGTTCAAGGAAAGTAGTATTTTATACGTATAGTATATGTATCTTGCTAAGTATCTGTCGAATCATAAGCAGATCTGATTAATACATACACGCATTACGTAAGTAGAAACGTATGTGAGATAGTTTATAACTATTCCCAAGGTCGATTGTCAGTTCGTTCCTTCCATAGTCCCCATGGAAACATGTTCTGGTGCTTCCATTGATGTCGTTATCTCCATCAACAACGTTCTGTGGGGGCCAGTGTGGGTAGTGAGTATTGGTTGTTGACGAAGCTGCTCTCATGTAGGCTATATTTACTAAAAATGAATATATCAGTGTTAAAGAAGGGCTGCATAACCTTTTTTAAATATATTTTTCAAAAGATATTGGTCAAATAACTATATAACATAAATATTAGGCCAAAACAGCAACCATACACAGTTTCTCAATGAAGCTACAGCTAAGTAAACATTGCGTAACAAGGCGTCTGCTTGTCGCCCTCAGCGACAAACCAAAACAAGGCTGAGAGGCCACGGGCAGGGGATACCGGAAGTGACGTGGCAGTAGGCGAAGCGTTCGTCTGCTTATATGGAAAATGATAGGCGAAATCCGCAGTTCTGCCTTTTCAAAGCGATTAATAGTATGTTATATCACTGTGTTGCTGTCAACTGTCCTAGAATATCTCCTGATGAAGTCTCCGTAGACAAATTCCCATCATATTGATGGTTTCACGCCAAATTGACCCGCTGTGTTAGGTCAAACAGAGCAATGTGACAATCTACATCGAACTTACGTGTTCCGATCACTACACCGATTTTCTGCTTCGAGCTCGCATTTTCACTGAATGAACAGTTTTGCATGCAGAGAAAAGGGAGATTAGTAAAATATAAAACATAGCACAAAGTTTTGGGCTGATTAATGGTAATAATCCGAATATACAATTCTCACATTTTGATTTGAACGTTGTGTAAAAAGGTTGAATAAACAATGACATTGGTCTGCAGGTGTTACTTACTCTCTTTAGATCAGATACTCACTTATTACACAATTACTTTACTGTCTATCGTATTTCCTGTCTGTTTCCTAATTAGATGATATCAAATGATGACTATAGCAGGTAGGTTATATAATGCACAATCATCAACACCTGGCTATTTTATGACATCAGCTAATTAGGTAACATCAAATAGCAATTGTATTCCTTAACATCCCTTTTTTGTCCGATTGGTAAATCATAACCTATTCACCTGAAATTAGGAATACCGTTTTTGCTCTATCTGATAATTATTTGTGATAAGGTTCATTTAATAAATCTTCATTCTGTTTGGCCATGTATCGGGTATTGTTGTGGAAAATATCTCCTCTATGTACCAGAGTGAAAACATTAAGATTTTCAGTGAAATGCTCTATTAAAATAATGTTTTAAACAAGACATCAGTGATCATCCAATACATGTCTTTCATTGAGAATTGTAAATTGTCCATCACTAAATGAAATAACTAAGAAAAACGTATATATTTTTTATCCTGTTGCAAAATGAAGTCAAAGGCAATTCTAAACAAATGGTTTAAATGTAAAAAAAATTAGTATTGTATAATTACATCCTTTCTGCTGTGCTACTAAAGTAATATTCAATAACAACCAACAACTGTGCACGAAGATAAAACAGTTCACACGGGAGCAATTGTTTACATAAACATCCGGGTTGTCACGTGCAGTCTTATGACAACATTGCGCAAAGCGAGACCATCTAGGCCTACATGCTGTAGCATTATGCGCACAGCTTCGTTTTTAATCAGGGTCTTACGTTTTCATCAATACAAATTGCCAGTTGAATAAATAAACTACCGATTTATTTGAGTTTTGAGATGTGTGGATGTTGTTTAGGGTGTTTAATCGACGGTTAAACATCGAGCTGTACTGTTAGCTTGTGTTGTTTTACATAACGAGGGCACACAAGGGGGTATCACATCGCCTACTAACACGTCACGAGGCAGTCACGCTTCAGTGCGTTTTATTCTGTTCGCCGGCCTAATTAGGCGGTGTTCTTTATACAGTCGTAATTAAGCCGTTTCTAGGTCGATTTCAGAAATTTAAAGTTGAGTCCATGTGAAATTGTTATCACTATTTCATGAATCCCGAAAGTTGCCATATAGCATTTCAGTCCCTCTTTAAATTTAATTCATTTTAAAATAGTATGTCCTTGCTTATCCGCAAAATAAAGGTGTAAACTGCCAAATTCCAGAGTCAATGGCGTGCTAAGTCGTGCTTTATGACCGTATTATAAATATGCGCTTTAATACAGTCTTGGTCTTAAATCTGCAAATTTAGCTATAGTATAAGTAATTATTTTGAAGTTTACTGAATCTTAGTCTATTAGGATTGTTGTTCAATTCATATTTTTTGAGTTTTCACCTTATTGCGGCAGTACCTTCAATTTGAAAACAGAGGTTATCTAACTCTTGTTTACCAAAACGATTCTCGAGAAATCTTATTTTTTGAAAATATTTTAAAGATTGATTAACAGTAGAAGCGAAGATTTCCACAGTGGGATGGTCTTACGTTTCTGGCAGAGTTGTCCCCCTTTCACCCAG
This sequence comes from Steromphala cineraria, assembly GCA_916613615.1. Taxonomy (NCBI): domain Eukaryota; kingdom Metazoa; phylum Mollusca; class Gastropoda; order Trochida; family Trochidae; genus Steromphala; species Steromphala cineraria. The sequence continues at coordinate 79,506,631 of OU744722.1, forward strand.
CCTGCACTACAACTTCCGGGACATGATCCTGTGACCTGGTCACACTCAACCTGACAGTTGCAGGAATATCTGCAGGATTCACTGAACCGTCCTGACTCGCAGGATGCTTAAAAGACATGATCAGAGCTAATTTATCCGTTCACTTGATAGAATTTAATGATATTAACAAATGTATTATTTTTCAAAGTGTGAGAACAAATGCTTGTATAAATGTAGCTATGTACCATCCAAACAGGTGTCTGATTCATATGATCGGACATTTTGCTAACCAACGATTTTTCGATGTATCCAAAACGTTCAATTGAACGAGGTTCGATCGTATACCTAATTAAAAATATTATGATGGTGATGATCTCGTTCGACAGTCACAATACAATGCACGATACAATAATTTGTATATCGAATAAAAAAGAAACACTTATCTTGTTTCAATCTTAATAAATGTTAGATAATCATGCCCTGTATTAAAACAAAACCAATTGATAAATGATAATAAATCGTTTACAATTATTGGAATTCGTTTCACTGTACTTGCCAGTATAGACAGGAGTTTTAAAAATACCACTGCCCGACGCTCGTACTCACAACTGTCAATGTTAGGCAACTAAAGGGCTTACTTTCGCTTGCCCTTGAGTTATTTTTGAAATATTACTTTTCAACATGCATCTTTGAAAAACTGTATAATTATGTTTTATGATAAAGGTATTCATTTCAAGGTTTTCTGTTTTATTGATATGTTTTTAGTTGTTGGTTATCAGTTTCCAGTCGTTTAGGGACTAGTGTCCATTGGGTAAGTTTTATAGTACATGGTTGAGTCTATCTATAAATAGAAGGGAGGTCGGGTAAGGCCATATTTTTTCTCACTGTTAACCCAATCTATCCTGTCATTTGCCGATTTTGAATCAGTCATTCTTTAGCCATATATCACTTCTTCCATGGTCACTGAACAGCACAACACTGAGCACTGACAGACGAGTGCAAGATTAATAATGATAAGCTAAGGTTAGTAATTACTGTTATTATAAAAATCAATGTTGTCTATATATTGACATAGTGTAAAATATTTCTATCAAAATGCATAAATCATTCATTTCATTAACTTTGAAAACCTAAACTTTGTATATGTAATGGTAAGGTGCTTGCCACCATTTTGGGGACCTCCTAAAGTTATTAATCTATTCTATTAATAATATTTTTATCTAAAGCTTTTTTTAAACTATTCTTTATGTATGAATGTATGAGCGAATGTTGATTAAGGTTAAGAGTGAAGGAATTGTTAAAAGTTATTTACAGGAATTATCAGGAATTTATTTCATCGTAGTTCATTCGTTAAACCATTATAAATTGTCATTATGTGCAATATCATACAATGTTTAACATGTAATATATTTTAATGTTGTATTATTTAGGCCATCAGTACGTTTGCAGATCCAACTGTGGTTTTAGATGAGACACCCCAGAACTACATTCAGGGTACGCTAACTGTTTATAATTCATTTAATTCATGTTTTATATATTCCTTAATATAAAAATTCCTATTTTAATGCAATCAGTTGCAAGATATAATGTTCTTGTGGCCAATTACAATTTTCATCATTTGATAATTAGTTTATTTGAATAATGTTTACATGTTTCTTAGCAATGACAAGTGTTGCTGTGTAATGGAGTTGACTATGAATTATCTTCCTAATTTGGTTGCGACTGACCATCTATTATCAATTGTGGAAAGTCCCTTGAAACTTCTGATGTAATTGATGACATATCAGTTCTTATTCATATCTTAATCTTAATGCAATCTTATGTTTGGTGGATTTTATATTGCATGCAATTGTATTTTGAAGGGTGTCAAATATCCATGTTATGCATCATGAATCAAGAGTGAATAAACCCTCTCTCTAATTTCCTGCATTTGTGCACCCCTGTTTCCCATCCTGTCTCAGGGTACGCCTATATCCTGAGACAGGATGCCCTGTTTCCATAAATCTGTTGGCTACGACGATGGAACAAGAAACTCAAAGTGTCCGTTTGTAAGTCATTGCATTACAAGGTTGAAGCGTCCATTTTCATGTAGCAAAAGCAAGTGACAAAGTATCCAAATAATATGATTATAATCAAATAATTGTTAACGAATGTTTCTCAGCATAAAATGAAAACACATGTCATTGTTTTTTACAGAAAGTTTATGGGACGAAAATTTACTTTTGACATGGTAATAACAGTAACGAAATATCTGCCACCCCTACACAACGATAGTTCATTCTCTCGAAATAAACTTAGAAATAAGTCAAGCTTAAGAGTTTACACGTGGGTTATTTGTTTTGATTTAATAGTTATCTGAGTTCCTTGATAAGATTATCAATGTCATATCTGCATGTATACCGTATTTCCTCTAATAAGCGCCGGGTCTCCAATAAGGGTCGGGCCTCTAATAAGCGCCGGGGGGTCATAGGTAGTTGAGAAAATAAGCCCCGGGCCTCTTATAAGCGCCGGGTCTCTAATAACCGCCGGGTCCTAATCGTTATATAAATGCTCCCTCAGTAAATTTTACAGGTATTCATGGTAAAAGACGACTTAAAACAAAGTTCAATTCTCTTTGAAAGAAATAAACGCCGGGTCTCCAATAAGCGCCGGGCCTCTAATAAGCGCCGGGGGGGTAAAGGGGTGCTGAAAAAATAAGCGCCCGGGCGCTTATTAGAGGAAATACGGTAGTTTTCAAAAATAAGTCAAAATGTATCTGGGCCCGTTTTGATGAGTAAATTGTTAGAGTTTTATTTTCCTGACTTTAAAGCTGGCGTGACTTATGTTTGTTTTGAGAATTATGCAAGAATGAAAAATAAATTTAGTAAATGACGAATGATGAAGGTAGCACCTACAGTAAATATGATTGATTTGTCATTTTGTAATATTTCATTATGAGACATTCAGTGTATCTAGATATGTATCGTATCGTTTAGTGTATTGTTGCAGCCATTAAAATTAATATCTCAACTCATATCAAATTCAATGATTAATATAAAAGCTAAGTGTATAAAATAATTCTTTTCAATCAATTTCCATGATGAAATAATTTTGGACAGAGGTTTACTGAAATAACCACTAGATTTAAAGTAAAAGTTTTGTGTTTCTGCCAAAGCACGTCCATACATATGCTAAGTTATATATCCATATCCAGAGTCAAGTGAAATATTGAAATAGCCAATCCTTGTAAGTTTCGGGAGTTGTTCCATGAATAATATTAAAGTCAAGTGTATGTTAAGGATGAAACGTGTTTTCAGATTTTGGTTGAAAATAGACACCCGCCTAAGAGGGAACAGAATGAGGGGCGAAGCAGGCTGATTTCTTCTCGTCGGGTCTCTATTTTCAACCAAAACCGTGAATAAGTGTTTTATCTGACATAAAGCGAAGGAATGGACAAGCAATTAGATGAATATATAAACACTGAAGGTATCGCACAAACGCACAACCTGTTAACTGAGGTACAAGGGCAAGTACACACCTCAGTTGGTTTTGTCAATTGTCTGATTTTCAAATTCAAATATTTCCTGTTTTCGACGCCGTACTAAAAAACTGAGATAAAAACACCATTCAAAGAAAACACCTAAGTTGTTTGTGAAACTGTTTGTAATAGTCCAATAACTTGATTGATATGTATATTGATAAAACACAATTGTTTATAAAAGATATATATTATATAAAAAGCAATACATGAGCTCCATTCCTTACATCTTAACCCAAATTTAAACATGGTGGAAGTCAGGTTAGTGTAATTTTTATTTTTATAATTGTCCACATTGAGCAAAGATAACATATACAGTAAATGGAATAACCATATTACAAAATATTCGTCTGCAGAAACATGTTATTGTGATATGACATATTCAAATGCATCAGATGTGTTTTAAATTGCATAAATCCAACTTAATTATTGTATGTACTTGTTTTTGTATTTTACACTTTAGATTATATGTATATATATTATAATTTCCACATTATTTAAGCAGAATTATATCGTTTTGGAAGATTTAGAAGATTTTGGCAAAAGGAAGTACATAACGCACATTGTCATATTTACTTGATATATAAGAGACATGTTATGATGTATTAAGTTGAATATAACAATTGGTGTCTGGTCATTGTTGCTAAGAAAAATGTGCGCCCAACCCACTTTTGGACAGGATGAAATCAACCCCTCCCGTGAAATCGGTGCTACAGGCCTGCATAACCCTAACATTGTTTAAAAATGTTGTCTATATGTGAAAAAGGGCACGTTTATTAAGTTTCCCATGTAATTTGTCTTCCTTGTTGATGAACATATTGTCATATCAAAATTATTTTGAAATATTTAACATTAAATGAATTTGTTTAAAAAACACTTCAAAGTACTCTTTAAAGGACGATTCAACTTTTGTTATTATCAGTTTGAGAATATATGACTGAAAACATCGAAATATTTATAATCAATATACAGATGATTAATTCAACTGAAGTGCGTACTTTTGCCTGTAAATTTATCATTACTATACCCAAAAGGGAAAACAATGGATTCTAAAAAAAGATTTAGCCTAGACCTTTGAAGAAAATCATATTCATCAATTGAGACTTGAAAGGTCTGATTTACCAAAAATTACATTAGTTTTAATAGTTTCAATTGGTATGCTTAGGATACATTTTATTCTTGGGTTAAATCATTATTGCAATTGTGGTTACTTATCTCCTTTCATGAAACTATTCAGGGTTAGAATCAACCATCACAATCTTTGAAAGTTTGATTTTGGAACTGTTAAGCAACATATAAATGCGAATCAACTCAAGGGGAAAAGCTTCTTTAAATATTGTCTGTTTTTATCATATGTAACCGCTCCTTTTACAATTGAACCCGCTTCGATTTCGCTCGTTAAATACCAAACTACACTTATATAAATTATAAGTATTTTAATTAACATTATCTTCGTAGTTAGTCCTAAATCCTTCGATAGAAACACCATTCCAGATTCTACGTAGGAGATACCAAATCAGATATCCTAGGATACAAAGTCCTTGATCCTACGAAGGTATTACTAAGTCCTTTGCCTAAAGCCCATATATGGGATACTAAGTTAAAGATCCTACGTCGGAGATATAAGTCCTAGATCATACATAATGGAAACTAAATACTAGATTTGTAGTGGGGGACACTGAGTCCTAGATCATATTAAGAGATACTAAGTTCTGAGCCTACAAAGGGGATACTCGTTCTTTCCGCACAGAGGCAGATCAAGGCATGAACTGTTGACACATCTGTGCTGAGAGAATGGGAGATCCTTGGCCGGGTTCCCATGTATAGGATGCTACGTCCTATATCCTTCACTTGGGATACCAGTACAAGATTCTACGTGGAAGATAGTAAGTATTAGATTCGACGTATGAGATACTGGCATATATATCTCCTTTATGGGGAACAAAAAAACTAAGTATACATCTTATGTAGGAGATGATATGACCTATATCCTTCATAGGGGACACGAAGTACTAGTTTGTGTGTAATAAATACATAGCACTAGCTCATACGTTGGAAATATTTAGTCATAGATCTCAAGAGACAGATACTTAGTCCAAAATGATACGTAGACGATCGGAATACTCAAGCCAAATTCATATGTATAGGGAACAGTAACTCCTATATCCTTTCACAGAGATATTTAAATAAACCTGACACCAATACGCTGCAAAAGAAATTAGATGTTCTCAAAATGTAGCGGTCAAGTAAAAGCGGAAAAGTACAAAAACCTTTACTAAATACCCCTATATTGTACTAGATTTCAGGTTGTTTCAAACTTAAACTTCTGTAGACACAAGATAGCTATCTGAAAAAGCAATTAAATTATCATTTTTTTAATACTTGAAAGGAAGTACACATATTATTTTCCAGATTAAACAAATGGTTACATTACCTTGTAGACCTTGTATGAAAACAGCAATGAAAAGTCCGACGAGAATCGTGTTAAACCTCGCCATGTTCTGGTTTCGGATGTAGAAAAACAAGGAAGTAATACATGCGTTACACATCTCTAGAAGCCAACTAGCCTACGCTCTGAACCGTCTGTCACAATGTAAGTATTTCATATACATGCATTGTTAACCTATAGACTAGGTTAGTGAGCAAGTGTATGGCTGTTTGTCTCAATCTATCTCTGTTTGCCTCTGTCTGTCTATGTTTGTCTCAATCTGACTCTGTTTGTCTCTGTCTGTCTCTGTTTGTGTCTGTCTGACTCTGTTTGTCACTGTCTGTCTCGGTCTGTCTCTGTTTGTCTCTATCTGTCTCTGTCTGTCTCGGTCTGTCTCTGTTTGTCTCTGTTTGTCTCTGTCTGCCTCTGTTTGTCGCTGTCTGCCTCTGTCTGTCTCTGTCTGCCTCTGTCTGCCTCTGTCTGTCTCTGTTTGTCTCTGTATGCCTCTGTCTTCCTCTGTCTGCCTCTGTATGCCTCTGTCTGTCTCTGTCTGCCTCTGTTTGTCTCTGTCTGCCTCTGTATGTCTCTGTCTGCCTCTGTCTGCCTCTGTCTGTCTCTGTTTGTCTCTGTAAGCCTCTGTCTTCCTCTGTCTGCCTCTGTATGCCTCTATTTGTCTCTGTTTGTCTCTGTCTATCTCTGTTTGTCTCTGTCTGCCTCTGTCTGCCTCTGTCTGCCTCAGTCTGTCTCTATCTCTGTCTCTATCTCTGTCTCTATCTCTGTTTGTCTCTGTCTGCCTCTATTTGTCTCTGTTTGTCGCTGTTTGTCTCTGTCTATCTCTGTCTATCTCTGTTTGTCTCTGTTTGTCTCTGTCTGCCTCAGTCTGTCTCTATCTCTGTCTCTATCTCTGTTTGTCTCTGTCTGCCTCTGTTTGTCTCTGTCTCAGTAATCACAGCTTGTGTTCTACACGGATTACAGTCCAATGGTAAAGAGGACTACTGCAACGTTGTGACTCTGTGACTGAAAATTGGCAATGTACAGTTGTTGAAGAACCAATGTCCTTCTCAAATCCTTTTAAATTACCATTCAAGAAGATTTTCATGAGTTGGATATTTGCTCTCACGCTATTACACTGACGCTGCTGACCTTCGCATAGATTATGATAAAAATATTCATTTAAACAATACCAAACACGTTTTGATTTTCAACTAGTTGTTTTACGAGGAACTGTACGAACGTAAACGTCTCCCAAAACAGGGGCGATGATTAACCTTCACAGTAAAATATGCGCGTCAAAATATCTCAGTATTATATCTAGTTATCACTGTACATAGGAGAGAGTTTTGATAACTATTTTTGATTATTTGTACCCGATCCTTTATTTTGAATATGTTTAAATTATAAAAAATTTAGTCACACAAACGATTCAGTAAGGTATGGATGTTTATACTTGAAACAGGGGTCTGTTAAATTTATCTATGACTGTGACAAGAGGATGACCCAAATTGTGAGCAGTAAGGATATGAAGTAATCTGTCCGACAAGTCCGACGACGTGTTACATTTGACATACATGTAGTCGAAGTTGTTGAAAATGATTTCCAGTACTTCCCTGGAGAACTAAATAACAAATATTGAAAAATTATTTGCCCTAGATGTAAATTGGTATGATCTTTTTATGATCACTTTCACATGAATTTTGTTTTCGATGTTTTTCCGAAAATCTCGTCAAATTATCTCATACCAACGAAACCTTTAAATTTTGTACACTGAACTGTAACCAATCACAGAAAATAATGTTTTGGGAGAAAATATTTTAGTTGTATTGTTTCATTTGATTTACACGAGTTTAAAATTCTGAAAATCGTATAAGCGTTTTCTCTTTTGATAATTGATATCTGAAGACACTAGTATTACACCATCAAGTACAGTAATCACATCACAATGCTATAAATTCAAAATCATGCCGTCTTAATGCATTGAACTTAAGGTTGTTGTAGGGTTGTTGAAATAGGATGTTTGATAGAATGCTGCCGTCGTGTCTTCGAAAGTAATGTATATCAACACGTGCTGATAAACGTAAATATATCATCACCTAAACTCCAATAGTTTCATGAGTGTTGTAATATCTAATATCAGAAGACAGACGCAGTTCTCAATACCGTGTGTCTGCGTAGATAAATGCGTCGATACATGTATGTATATGTTTACAAATAAACTAAAAATATAAGCCACATTGCAAGATTCAAGGTTTAAAATTTTTTATTGTCATATGACGTCTAGATTCCAATTTTAACAAATTGCATTATTTGTAAAAATAGCTAATTTTATGTTTGAAATGACTGGCACCATAAGTTTTATAACATTTTGGGTTCTATAAATTATATGTATCATATGTATTGTGCTCTTACAGTAATGTTAAAGTACATTCCAAGTTACCCTAATTTGAAATCAGGAAGAAAGTTGTCTGTATCGTGAATATTTGCAGGATGTGAACAATCTATTTATGGCATTGCATACTGCCCTTCACTATGTAATACATCCGGAAACATGAGACAGAACACGAACACAGGATGTTCTTGTGCAATTTCGCTTTGTGCAGCCATCGTCGCTTTTATTATTTCCCCGGCATATAAATGTAATGCAGGGGGATATGGTCGTTGACTATGTCTGTCTGTCTGTAATCACATTAATTGTTTCCGGAATTAAAAATCGTTACAGCTAGCTTGGTATATTGACTAATCATTACATGTAGTTTTGCCTTTTGGGGTATTCAACTTTCTGGATTTTTTTATTTTTTGCGGTTTTCATGATAACGAAACTTACAAATGTGTTTCCGGAGCAGAACTCGAAAACAGTTTGGCCTAGTTTAACGGAACTTGGTATGTTGACTAATCATCACGTGTCGTTGTGCCTTTAGTAATTTTTAACCTTCAGTATTTTTTTATTTTTCCGGTTTTCATGGAAACGCAACTAAGAAATGTGTTTCCGGAGGAGAAATCAAAAACAGTTTGGCCTAGCTCAATGAAATTTAGTATATTGACCAATCATGACATGTACATGTAGTTGTGCCTTTTGGGATTTTCAACTTTCTTGTTATTTTTCCGGTTTCCATGGAAATTTAGAAATGCATTTCCGCATCTGTTGTTGAAAATAAGGTTGCCTCTTTCATGATTTAATATTTTTTATTCACTCCAACAGTGATCGAGACAAATGCTAGCTACTCATGGCCAAATGTAAGAAATTTTCCGACCCTCATTCTTGCATAACCTTCGAAGTCATTTATCGGTTCAGATGCGAAATAAGCCGATGATATATTCTAGGATATTGTTGGGGACCTTTTATGAATAAATACGTTTATTCAGCAGGACATGAGCAATTAAACACTTAATCCAAATATTCACAACTTTAATGTTATTGAACAAAAATATATGAACTTTGAAATATTAACTCGAAACATTTTCGTTGTACCATAGTAATTATTACTGTACACGAGAGACCTTTTAAAATGTCTAGATTAGTTCGAATTGCATGACGCACCCGTTTTGACACGTTAACACAAATACACTGGTGTGCTTAGACTAGAACAATCAGTCTGATCGTAAAAGGAAGTAAATCCAATCTCATTTATCATTGACTTTTGCAGAGTGGATTGTAAACTTCAGAAGCGTGTTTTCATTCTAAACTGATATTTTGTTGCGAGGAAGGAACAATCCAGTGGATAAAAACTTTGTTAATGAATGTGTGTGTGTGATGACTCATTATTTGCTGAACATATTGGTTGCTCCATATGCTAATGGAAGGAAAGACTGTTGAATACTGGAATCTTGAGTTGGTGAACCTCGACAGAAGATAAAATAATTGTTTCATTGTTTTGTAAACACAAATTTTTAATGTGGTCACCCACTATTTAAAATAAAAAAGTTTTGAGTTTATGTTTTTGTCAAAGACATTACTCTCACAATTCAATCTGTGGCTAAACATAAGTCGATGAGCATGCTTTTATTAATTTCGTATATAACAATTAAAGGAACTTATCATTTAGGGGCATAAATTGAAAAGATAATAATGATCCAATCACTTTTGTAAAACTACTTTATACCTTAAGTTGGTCATTGATTCTTTAAGAAAGCTTAAACTTTTTAAACATTTCCTAGTCAATCATTACTTTGGTCTTATAGGTGTTTTGGTAGAAGAAAAAAGTATGCCTAAACAGAAAAAATATCAAACAAGCAATGCCTTTTCTGAATTTATCATAAGAAAAAAATGGAGCTTTGACATTTCAGTATGTTATGTGTTTATTTGGTCCCCCGCAAAGCTTTGCAGGAGACATGTTTTCGGCTCCGTCCGTGTTTCTGTGGTACTGTTTTTCTGAAATGCTTTTGTATTCGATCTCTAAAAAGAATTCATTATTTCTTGAAAAAGTTGCTATGTGGTTAGATACAGAGGTGGAGTGGTGCCTTTTGCTGAACTTGGTGCATATTGGGGGTAAGGACCTTTTCCGGATACTTTCTCAAAAAAACGTCCAATATTTTTGTATGTTGTTAGCCCTAATGATGGAGTGGTACCGTTTGCTACTTTGGTTATTCTGATTTGTAAAATTATTTCTGGTTTCCATGGAAACAATTCCCAAACACCTAGGGTCCGTTTCCGGGCAGGGGAGGGTCGGTTTCCGGGCCATATCTTAAAAACGATATATATATACTACACTTGATATGTGTTCAGATCTAGGGGTTTAGTGGTGTCTTTTGTCATTTAAATTTTTTTAATTTTCCGGTTTCAATGAAAACAATATGTACTTTGTACATGTCGGGGGTAGATTCATTTTCTGGCCTCTTTCTCAAAATCTTTCAGTATTGTTTAATGAGACTCAGAATTTGGTAAGACCCGTAGATGGAGTTGACACTTTCACGCCTTCGCAACTTCTTTCTTTCTTTGCAAAAACAAGAATTGAAACTGTTTGATCTTGATATTTTTATCAAGTTACCTTTGAAAATGTTAGTAGGATAAAATAGTCGTATACAAATAAGGGACACACACCAATTATCTTTATACGGGGATATCCATAAAAAATGCATGACCGACAAAGGCTCAATAATCTTTCATAGTAATGTGTTATATACCATAGTAGTATTACAATAGTAATTTGCCAAATGTTGAGATATTTAAATAATGTATTTATTTACAGAAAGAATTAAAAGATGTTTCAATTATTTTCACAAGCACACCAACCAAAATATGTTTTTGGCATGAAACTTTTGGATAATGAAGAATATAACTCATAAAAGACAGTTACAGTAGGCAGTTGGAATATGTGCAGTTATTTCAATATTTTCCATTTTATGTTGGTAGCCTGCACGTTTTGATAGCAGGCGGTCATGAGATCATAACCAAACAATCTCAGAAAATCTTATGACACTGTAGGAGTACTTATTAAGTTTTCAATTAGGGGAAAGACTGGAAAGTTTGAAAACCTAGCCTTAAAAGTCATTGGAAGATAGCAAACAGGGCTTCATCAACTTAATATGACAAGCGACGTGCACGCTTACTTACGTGCGCAACTATTTCCCTGCCGGGCTGAAGACTTAGGAGCGTTTTTATTGGCCGACAAGTGTTCGTGTAACATAAATCGTAAACAAAATGCTGAAAACTTAAAAGCGATTTACTAAAAAATCAGTCTTATTAAAATATGATCTATTTGCTACACTACGTTACGCATGTAGATCTTACCAGGCTCAGTTATAACAGCCGTCAGAGTATCCTTTGACTCAACCAATCAGCTAGTCTTATGCACAGACCCTTGAGCATATAATTCACCCAATGGAAGCAAGTCTAGATCTGGACTGCTCTAGAAATCTCCATTTGTCTGAGGCTCCTTTTAAGAATTTAATAAAATAAGATTTTTACTAAAAAAATTTCAGAGACTAAATATTAGTCTACCAATCAGCGACTTTGCCCCGTAACTCGGGTTGCTGGTGACTGGTATTCATATCTAATCTTCAAAACTCGAAAAACGAACATTTCCGACTATTTCTAAATGTCGACAACAAATATTTCCTGTCATGTCCGAATGAATAACCCAAACTGTGCTTTATATCGCTCCTATCAATTTGTTGGTCCAAAATCGTCCAGATAAATACTTTAATGTTATCATCGTTGCTGAAATCACCGTAAACGGGGCAAATTCAAACAGCAAGCTGTAGAACAATTTTGGAACAATTACATTATATAAACGTTTCCCTTTAAATCTTATATGAAACGATTTATGTTCATTAAATTCGTTGTATTTTGTATCCATAAATATACTGACACAAATGAGAAGACCAGAACTGACATAAAAACATTAGATCAAGTCTTGTTGATTTCATATCACACATATTAGATGTACATATGCAAATTAGAAAGAATCTAGTTCTGTCAAATAGTCAAACATTACAAATAAATTTACGACCTATGCAAATAACCTAACACTGCTTTTGGGGGAATTCGAAAGGTCATAAGTTATCATTTATCATTTGGGCTGTACTGTGTTAAATCGGTTTAATCTCTTGAATTGTCCTTTAGAGACGTACGATTTGATTGGTAGATGAAATCTTCTTCACATCAAGCGGTCAAAGGTTACCCTGACGGCTGGACTTACGGGGCCTTGTGAGATCTTTAATCTGCGTAACGTAGTGAAGCAATTAAGATATAATTTTAATGAGATTGACTTAAAAATGAAACTTTTTCTGAAATAGAAACAATTTTTTTAGGTCTAGTATTGCCGATCCTAATATCAATGTAAGTATACCCTTCACAAACTTTATGAGGCACTTTGACATAATTTCCTACACCAGCCTACGGTTTATACTAAGAATATTTGCTTCTAAGATAGAAATATGTCACATAGAAAATAGGTTTTGAGTATAATAAGAACCCCCTATTCATTAATAAGTTTTCGTCTCGTTTCTACTTTATTCGTTATATACCTTTATTTTATGATTGGTGTTATCGGCATTAACATTCCTAATCATATATTTTAATTAATGGTGGAATTTTGGTGTGAGAAATTTAAATTTATAAACATCAAGTGCAGGAACTTTTTAAAACTGATATATAATCATAAACTAAAATAATTCTGAGACCATTATCAACTGATTTTACTGAACTGAAGTCCACAGTAGCAACCTTTTTTCATATAATGGAGGCGGTAATCGATGCAATAAAGCTATCAGACAAAATTGGTACACAAATCTGATGAACATGATAATAATGTCAAAAAGAAGACGGTTTGCTCAAAACTCCATACATGTCATGCGATCATTGATAACGTCATCCGCAGTTTACAGAACAGTTTATGATCAAAAATAGTATTCGTAAACACAACACAGCACTTCAAATCTATCACACATTCACATTTCAGAAATACTTTGGTAATTTAAAAAGTGTATAGTTGTTTCCATCGTGCGTTAAAAAAACCCAAAACAATATGCAGCTATCAATATCATCTATCGTATATAAACTATTGGTGAGCTTCAGTTTTCGCGCTTTGATACCCATAGACCCACTTATCTGCAAAAACAATATTGAACTTTTGTTTCTAGTGATGGTACACGTTATCAAGTATCGAAGTAACAAAAGTGACAACCCCACCTTTATAAATACTTGCCGTTTAGTCTGAGGATAGCGCAACCCATCTAGTATGACAACATGACATTGAAGCTTTTCATGACTGCAGGTAGAGTTATTTCCCCTATTGTACCGGCAAGGGGTTCTCATACATTTTGTGTTATCAAATAACCATGAATATTCTTAAATGCATGTTCATGAACTTGTTATCAGAAAGTAAAATTGATTTTAGGAGACGTTTCTATCACTATTATAAAGGATGTAATTGGTGAATATTTTAAGGCTGTTCACCTTGTAATCAACATGACCTTCACCTTAAAAAAAGAAATTACTGCTCCCTGGTTGTTATTTCAGACAAACTACAACGACTGTCAAATTCACAAAGTAATCAAGACATGTGTTTGCATTGAGCACATGTATCTAAGCAAAAATTGTCAGGCGCTTCACTGGTCAAAGAAAGAGTGTTGCACTTCTTAGACACATCAGACATTCCTCATGGATGTGTCGAGTTTTAATTTTCACATTCTGATGGCAAACTACCATCGACGTGAGCCACGAGGTCCAAGCCAGTGTTATTCAAAGAAATCGTAAGATAAACTAAGATAAGATAAGATAAGATTTTAATATTATTCCGAAGGAAATTTTGGTTACATCTAACCACTTTCAAACAATACAAAACATTGAGTGACAACAAATACACGCAAACGAGCACTAAGACAATAAACAAATAAATAAATGAACAAGTAAGAGCACTAAAATACTAGATTACTTGATAAAATTAAATGGAGTGTTGTAAAATTGTCATAAATTTGTTAACAAATCATTCACTGTTATTAAAATGTTTTATACCGTCTGGTACAAACGAATGATGGAACGTGTTTGTTCTTGCTAGACGGCGTCCAAAAATTCAAAATCATAGAAAAGAACATGGGAGCTGTCGTTTAATTGTTTTCCCCACTCTTTAAACAATTTTGCTGCTCGTAAAGTTCGCCGATGGATATTATTGAATCTGTGCCAATGATTTTTCGTGAATTATATATAGGGTGGAATAACAACAAACACTTGAACCACATCTAGTGTTGTTTTTCATGAACACAGTCACAGTGTCCCCCTGCCATATTTCTCTTCCTTCAACACCATGGTCTGAAGCAGCATACGCTAGACTGCAAACCTCACTGGTAGTACTCGTGTTTATGTTGACCTTCTGCAATGGCCTGAGAATTCATCTGATCTTTTTATTTCATTGAGCATGTTAGGGATGATATTAAGCAGTGATTATGTTGCCAACCACACACTCCAGTGACGTTGACGTTGATAAGGCATTCTTGTAACGACAATGATGGACAAATGCAGGACATGCCGACAATTAGATTGGGAAATCGTCTTTAAACCATTGTGTGTTCGTTGACCTCTAGGACAGTTGACGTGTACCAAAACGAGCTAATTACAAAATTTACATCACATCATCTGCTATCTATACAGCGGCACAAAAGTTGTTAGCTGTGTAAGAGTTCATATAAAACATCACAATTGTGAATTGGTAACCTAATCTTTTCAATAAACTTTGAAAGCCAAAAGAAAACGAAGCATATGATCAAAATAATTTTTCGAATTTAAATATCTATTTTTCAAAATATATATGAATCGGACGCAGATATGCGGTAAAAATCGTAAAAATTTGACAACATTTCTTACTTAGTTTACAGCCAGTACATATTTCTTTCATTTTTGAAAAGGTTGGACAAGAGACGACTTACAGAGTAAATGCAAGTGAACTATGTTATAAAGGTAGGACGATTATGTTTTATTCTCCTGCTTTTCTTTATTCATAACTTTAATTTACATGATGACAAACAAAACACAATGTCCTTTACCAAGAACAAATATACAAAATAAAATATTGAAGATACCAAAAGTCATGCAGATAACTTTAGAGTAACCATTAAGCAATTGGCACGAACTGTACCCCAATATGACGATGTACACACGTTTCTTCAAAGTCCAATTTATTGTGAAGACAGGTATATTTCAAGAAATGGAAAATATCTATTGCAGACCTAATAAGATGTTCAAGAAAAACGGCATGAAACATCCTCTATCTCAGGTACAGATGTACATGATACATAGAAATAGAAATACAAAAATTGAGATAATGTTTGAATGTAGGGAGCTACAGAGGTTTTCTTAAAACACTACAAGAGATCATGATATGGCAATACAGTGTATGTAACATTTAATGAATGTTTGTGTAAGGAATGTATTTGAAAACAAAGTTTATGAAAAGAGGTACACCTACAATCAATGTTAAAAATTAGCATGACAGCTTAATGTTCCGCTCGCCTAAGCAGTTCAACCCTTTTGTACTCAACGTGACAAACATTCTCTCCCCACAGAGGCAGATCAAGTCATATTGATTTAACCTCTGTTATATTACGCCGACTTTGTGGGATAGAATGGGAGATGCCTGATTGGAGGCAATCAAAGTTAGTTGTGCAATCAGCGACGCTGTTCTTAAATCATCTTTTTTTGCAACTGGAATCGAGTCAAAAGCATTGTGATATGAACCACCCTTTCGATGCGATACGCGTTGTCATTTGATAACTAAATTCAAATGGATTGTGATGCGGGTTTTTTTCCGCCAGGGGAAACTGCCGGAACCTACGGATTTCGGCGTAATAGAACAGAGGCTTATATAAATGACTTGATCTGCCTCTGTGGGGAGAGAACGCGTAACAAAAAGTCTAGGTGTTTTCATAAGTGTTTCGTCCTTTCAAGCCGGTGTACTGGTTGTCCTCAGTCATCTGGAAGGACTCATAGTGGGCAGGTGTAGTGGAGGTGTTAGTGGTGTTGGTGGTGTTCATGGTGCTGAGTGTCACATCTGCGTAGATGTGATCTGGTGTAGAGCTGGGACCAGGGGCAGCTTGGTTGGTTTCTTTAGATGTCTTGTCTGAGGAGAGTTGCCTTCGTCTCATCCTGGAGAAGACAATTCATTATTTAATATTTCTTCAAAATCTAAATTCTTATCAAAGTAAAATGACGTTTGGAACACAAAATATAAACGAGAGGCATTATCATATCAAACTGTTCACTGTTGTAAACTTATAAATCTAACAGTGAAACAGGAACAGTACCTGATGATGATGATCACAAGGATGACGATGATGACCACGAGAACTCCAACTGTTGTAGATAGGACTATTGCTCTTACATCAGTCGTGGTAGATTCGGAGGAAGCTGCAACATACACAGCATAAAGAATCAAGGTTCTCTCAATGTAACGTCTCAAAACTTTAAACCTTTGTCATGAACAATTTTGAGAAAATTACATTTACAAAATATTTGATAGGATCTTGAATGATGTAGTCAAAATAATGCCTTATTGTAAACTGTTAAAGGAAATATACCCGACATGTAATATGTCAAATTGTCCTTTCTCAGAAGTTATTCATTGGAAGTGGTTTTAGCAAGGTCTTCGTTTGTATATGTAATTAGTACTAAGGTGGCAAGCTGTCCGTGGCAGTGAAAATTCCGAATTTGGAAGATAGCATAAAGTACATAGTATCATCGATAATTTAATGTCACATCAGTCAATTCAATCTCCTTTCAATATAAAAGTTGGTTATACAGTTTGAACGTGCAAACAATGACAAGATTGCGACACGAAGTCAAACTGTCTCAGACTGCAGTTAGCTCTACAGGCAGCCACAGTCCACAGCTACTCCTGGTAATCTTAGTGGCAGTTGATCTTTATTCCACCATAAATAACCTCATCAATAGTCGCACCTGCGCAGTCGATTCCGGTCCAGCCAGACTGACATCCCTCCAGACACCGCCCACTGGTTCTGTTACAGTGCCTCACCCCATTACAATGTCTGGAACCACACTCTTTCAAACAGTCTGGACCGTAGTGTGTGTCGTCACAGCCTGCACCAAGCAGAAAGGAATATTATTCGTCCTTACACAGTATATATCCTTTGTGTTAGTTCTAGTGATATCAATATTGCATTACTATTGACGACCATGATATGTCATGATATGATGTCATAATACTGACGATGTCACAATGCTAGTACATGACAGTTCATGATTTATAATGGCAGTTTTCTGATCAGAGACTCATTATCTTGAATTCTTTGAAATCTCACTCTCGTGTCTTCTTAAACCAAATATACCAACACTTGTTGATTAAAGTTAAAATATCCTCTATTTATATCAATTCGTGTTAATATATTTGTAGAGGAATCACCAAATAGATTTTCAAATGATAACAACGTCTGTACATAATGATCCCATATTAGTTCAGGACTATGAACATAAGGTTTTAACCTGTTAGAACCTTTCCTCCTGGACACATACAAGAAAATATGTTCGAGGGAACGTCATAGATTACCTTTTGAAGTGTCACCAACTCTACAATTTACAATTCCTATGCGTAGGAGTCTGCATACAAGTTTTAGTTTGCACAGTCTTCCATTCTAGGGAAATTTAAAGAAGCTTTTGTCGTGACCTCTGCAGGTCTCATTAGGAATTGAAATGTCAACAAATCGATATTTAAAATTTTCCATTGCCCATGGTACTTGTCAGAAAGATTTCACACCTCTTTATTCTTCAAAATAAATAGCGTAATGGAAGGACAGATGAACTGATGGACTCTGGATGCGATTGAACCATAAACTTTTTACCTAAAACCTTCAAATACTCTGTGGAAAGCCAACATATCGAAACTAGAAGATATATGTAAGATTATGTTTCTTTATTTTATGATATAACTTTCGTTAGGTACGGTTAATCCTTATATCATTCTGATGTCGTTCGAAATCTTAATGACATTGTTTTTTAATTTTGGACATGATAACATTAGTGTTTATTCTGAATGTCGCCAGATCACTTACTGATCAATCTAAATAATATTAGATCAACAGGTTTAATACAATAGTATGACCTATGTAAAACCTGTTGATCTTAATTTATTAAGATATCTAACTGGTTAAAGCAGTAAGACAATTTAGTTTTAGCAAACCTACAATAAAGTTATCATTTGAGGATATAATGTGGTTTCAAACAATTCACACCTACTAATAGTAAAAATGGCATTTTTGATAAATCAAATCTGTCATTCATCTAATGCTAATCTATAAACATGCGCAATGCACACACTGTTTTATTCCCCTACAAGTGGCCCCTTGTAAGATGACGGAACTCGAAATTTGATTCTTTTCACCGAGGAACTCATACGTTATTTATTATTGAATAAGTCTAATAGAGTGTATCGACTGTTTTTCACTCGAAAATAATAAATTGTTTACATGAATGTTATATTTTTAGGAGACAAAAATAAATGAGTCAAACATCAACAACATACTGTAGAGAAAATTATTACAAATTAATACTAACGCTGTCTCAAATTATGTTTTCTAAGCATTCAAAGGTATTGAAAAAGGGTTTAAAAACTTTTATGCATCGAGTTCAGTGCAATCATCCTCTAGTCAGCAAGATTAATCTGTATGCTTAATTACATTCTAACACGAAATTGGGCAGCTATATACGAAAGGATTAACAAAAAAATACGTATTCTACGAAAAATGTTTCAATTAAATAAAATATTGTATGAATGAATATTACAAAGGTCAATATAAATATTCTAAAAGACAGTTGACATTATTTCACCTTCGGTACAATCATCCTCAAGCCAGCCAGGTGAACAACCCTGGTCACAGAGTCCAGTCACGTGGTTACAAGACGAGTCTATCTCTGTACAGTGTCTGTTCCTGCACTGAAGTGCGCAGTTCGGACCGTAGTGGAGACTGTCACACTCTGTGAATGAAATGGTGGCAATAGATGTGAATAAAATTTACACCAAAAGAAACATTCTGTCTTTGTGATAAAATACGAAATCTTAACATAACACTAACCTATTGAGAGTATTTGTTAAGGTATTATTAATAAAAAGGTATTGAATGACACACAGATTGGAATATCATACAAAAGATAATCGCATAATTATTGTGTGCAACAGCATGTCGTTTTTTGTGTTTATATATGATAACCAATTAATTCTACTAGGCATGAACTTTTACATGATATCCATTACTTTCTCGTATGTAATCTTACTTTTAGTGCAGTCCTCTCCTTCCCATCCAAAAAGACATGGGTCACATGACCCAGTGAATCGGTCACATGACGCCATATCTCCTGTACACTTCCGGTCTCCACATGTCATGTTACAGTTGAATCCGTAACTGTCCATACACACTGAAAACATATTTGGCCATAGAGGAACTAATGAAGTGAACCATTATCTTTCTAAAACTATTGCGCAATATAATATTATAATTCATTCTATTATTTAGAACACACATCTTTTGATAGAGTAATAATACACTCACATGTCTCTTTCTATTGAAACACTCTGTATCAACTGATTAAGATTATAATCTTAAAAGTATTGATGAATCAACTCTGCTAAATAATGCTGTTTGTAAATTTTACAATAAATTTGAAGATAGTAGTCGTAATCAAGGATATTTGTCATCATCAATACAGTCTGGGCCTA
Source organism: Steromphala cineraria (assembly GCA_916613615.1). Taxonomy (NCBI): domain Eukaryota; kingdom Metazoa; phylum Mollusca; class Gastropoda; order Trochida; family Trochidae; genus Steromphala; species Steromphala cineraria. Next base: position 79,526,711 of record OU744722.1, read on the forward strand.
CATTTTCTGAAGTAATTATTGTGTTCTTATGACCTTGAATACAATCGGTTCCTCTCCATCCCCGTTGGCACCCATGGTCACATGATCCGGTCACGTGATTACAATCAGATTGTTCGTAACAGTTCCTGCTTGTGCACACCTTGGAGCAGTTTTGTCCGTAATATCTTGAATCACATTCTGAATATAGAGAAATGACAAACATTTACGTATAGGTGGTGACTATAAATATTTCACACTCGATGAAAACATATTCAATTAAACTAGTGTCATCCCCCTGCCAGCCAGGTAAACAACCCTGGTCACAGCGCCCAGTCACGTGGTTACAAGAGGAGTCTATCTCTGTACAGTGTCTGTCCACACACTGAAGTGCGCATCTCGAATCGTAGTGGAGTCCCTCACACTCTGTGAAGACATTTATGATATACAACTTACAGGAACATAGAACAAAATCTCATGTAAGTTCTAAAACCATTTAAAATATCAATAGTATTCAAACGTTGATATACTGTCTTTTAATTGCATTCTTACATTCTAACATATATGCTATAAGCTTAGTTTATTGTCAAATAATCTTTTGCCTTTATATACTTTGTTATGCCTACGATTAACACTGTTAAAACAATTCTGTGAGTCAGTCCAAAAAAAAGAAATTGAAAATGCCATTGTTTTGCTTTCTTTTAGACGAAATAAAATTAATCTAAATGCAGTGGAATACTTCATTTTATTACAATATATGACATTATTGATCCTATGCCTCAGTTCCTAACCAAGTTGGTCAGGATTATTTCAAGCTAAACAATCATGTCTTCTCAGAAAACAAGTCATTTACTTATCAGTAGGGCTTATTTCATATAAGATATTCCATTGTTTGTAGTTGTGGTGAAATTGATTATGTTAATAAAGGGCATTGGAAATAAAAACAGTTATCCTGTTTTAGGAAATCATGACTTTGACTATTTGGATTAAGAGTATTTTTGTCAAGTAAAATTGATGAATACATGATGCATCTTTAAATTCAATGGTGAAAATTTATCATGGGTCATACATAAAATAAACAGATTAATAAGATCTCATTTCTAACTTTGTATGCAGTCAGTTCCCCTCCAGCCAGGAAGACAGCCTGTGTCACACCGACCCGTGAAGCGATCACACGGGGAGGACCCGGATGCACAGTGGCGGGACTCGCAATCCTGGACACAGTTGGTACCATACCTGGTGGTCTCACATGCTGTTATAGAAGATATTGGAATGCAAAAACCAGCCATTGATACAAATATACAAATTAATATTTAGAAATGCAAACATCTCATTAGTAATCAAGAAACATTGCGACAAGTTTTGTCTTCACATTTTCTCTGTTAAATATATAGGTTGTTTAAACATTGCACATATGGATTTTTGCACATGGTACTAAATATACACACGTGCTCAAAAGTTAATATGTAATTCGTTCATGGTATTATGTATGTTCCCATACGAAACAGTTGTGATATTATCCTATTCATTGAATCAATACATGTTGGAACTACATTGTGAGAAATTAGACTACATATGATGTATGATAAAGGTCTCAACTAATCTCATACTTTACAACGAGGACAACCATGAGGGGCTGATTGTATCAATGCTCCTTGACCCGCATATAAATAACACTATTTGAAAGCTTTTAACCATGTACTGGAAGTAAAGTTGTCTCTCATCAGTTGTCCTGTTAGACTTGGAAATATGATATTTTACAACGAGGACAACCATGAGGGGCTGGTTGTATCAATGCTCCTTGTTGCACCTCTGATGATGCACCCGAACCGGTTTACACTAATCATACTAGAGTTGTCTCCCTCTTGATGTCATATATTCAGTATAGAGACTGCACCTACCTGTATTACACCTGCCTCCCTTCCAACCAGGAAATACAATATTTTACAACGAGGACAATCCCTATCAATGTCATAGTTTAGTTTAAAGACTGCACCTACCTGTTTCACACCTGTCTCCCTTCCAACCAGCCAAACAGTCTCCAGTACATACTCCAGTTGTACCGTCACAGCTACTACAGTGACAGAAGTCGGTGCAGTTTACTCCGTACGTCCCAGGACTGCATTCTGTAGAGAAAAGTGTCACAATAGTTACAACAATATTCCGGTTTTGTGCACTATATTTATGTTTACAGTGGGTTATTTTGAAGAAATTTTATCTTTAAACGTTGGTGACCATGTGATCCCTATTATAGTGGAACAAGGAACATACTCTAAATACTGTTTTCACCACCAGAAGATTGTATCCCGGACAATGTGTTAAATGGAATTGAGCTTAGTTAAGTCTTCAATAAATCACTTCTTGTAGACCTGACAAGTGTTAAGTGGTTCAGATTTATAACATTGCATGCATGTCTTCAACGATTGCATTGTTTGGTAAGTGAACTCCCCAGTAGAGAAGGGGTGGATAAAGATATGTACGTAAATGTGATAAAAACTTAATTTCCAAATTGTGTACACAAAATCCTAAAAGTTGTGGAATCAGTAGCCTCATGTCAGGTATGCATATGTGTGTTTCAAACAAAATGATTCCCTTTGAGCTGCAAACATTTAGAGTTTGCTGAAATGATAATTACCACTTGAGTGTACCTTTACTTCTCTGAAGTTGAATATATATGACTTTCATTAGACAACAAATTTCCCTATGTGACTTTATAGAAGATGTTAAAAATATAACAATTATATTTTAGATTTAGATTTTAAATAAAATGACGTTTTTCATTCTCGTTTTTGAAAACTGGCAAAATAAATTTTAAGTATATGTTTCATATTTTGCATTTCATAGTAGGGGGTTAACTACGTTTAACCATTTTAAATTTTCTTTCAATAATTAAACCAAAGCTGAACCAAAGGATCAGCTCATCCTTCCCCTTAGGTTAATTAACATAGCTGCGTTCAAAGTTAAACCAGTCTACTACTCACTATATAATTCGACCTCACAGACTAGCTAAACATAATTTGAACTAAATCAAGAGTACGTTTTGGGGTTCACGATGTTGGACCTGGGGATTCAATAATTGTCAAAAGTTGAACCAAGGGATACTTCCGACCCTTCCTCTTGGATTAATTAACATAGCTGGGGTTTCTATTTCTACTTACGGTATATCTCCACCTCACATATATTGAGTGCAGTTTTCTGAAGGTTGCTATCAGTGCCCGGGTTCTCAATAGTGAGACGTCTGGCCTCAGCATCACACACCACGTCGGTCGGGTTGTTGGGGACGGTGCGAGGGAAGGTGTAGCACACTCTAGACCGGTCACCATCCAGGAAGATGTACGAGTTGGCTATGTTCTCATTATCTGGAAGATTTTGAGCTTTTATTATTGCAACAACGAAAATTCAATTCACCTATCATCATTTTTTTTTCTCGATTTAAACAAAATATATATATCATTTCAATAATACATATAAACAAAAATAGACATGCAACAAAGACCATGTAGTTTCAAGTTATTTTGTGCGATTAATACAACATAAAAAATTAAGGACATTTGAAATGAAAAGATTTCATTTGAAATCATGGATATTACGCATGATAACACACGATCAAAACAAGTACTTCACTATGAAAACATTTTTAAATCAACACAATTAATTTCCCCTAAGTTTTGAATATCATTGAGGGGCCAGTATCATATAACATTGGCTCTCTCTTATTTATCATATTTATCATAATTGTCAATGAATACTCGAGAAGAAAAGATATCAAATAATAATGTTAAAATACTAATAATATCCTTCCAACAAAAATTTCATGTAAAATTAGAAATGCAGTTTCACCAGTTACATAATTTTTTGTAGATAAATAAACCATCTTCAAATCTTTAAGAGAATAAAAACGAGTATTGTAAACATCATGATCAGTTCTGTTAAATAAGGGTTTCAAATAAACCTTGTATTTGTAATGATAAGCAAGAAAAAAACATTTCAGACTGTTCTCACAAGGTCAAAAAGTATTTTATTGGTTGCAAATGTTTACAAAATGACTAACTGCGAAATAAATACGAAATATGGAAAAATATGGAGAACTTGTATTTCTGTTCTGAAAAAATGCAAAATCAAGCAGGTATTTGCTCATGATCTGTTGCACAATAACTATTTTGTCAAAACATGTTGTAGCTGACACGTACATGTACATGTATCTTGTTTAGTATTATTTATTATATTCTGATTAATACCTACACCCATTACTTAAGTAGAAACGTATGTGATATAGTTTAAAACTATTCCAAAGGTCGATTGTCAATTCGTTCCTTCCAGGGTCCCCATGGAAACAGGTTCTGGTCTCTCCATTGATGTTGTTATCTCCATCAACAACGTTCTGTGCGGGCCAGTTTGGGTAGACAGTGTTGGTTGTTGACGAAGCTGTTCTCATGTAGGCTATATTTTCTAGAAATGAAGATATAAAATCGTATTTATTTAAAACTGGTATTTTCTTTGTTTTGGGCATAATTTAAGTGTACTTACACACTTAATTCCAAGGGTCAATCATAGAAAGTTGTAACCTTATTGTGACAGTACAATGTATTTAAAATAAGAGATGATCCAAAGTTACTTTGTTAACTAAAACGACTCTCCAGAAATCTTATTTGAAAATATCTAAAGATCATTTTAACAGAAGAAGTGTAGAGTAACACGGTGAGAATTACCTAACGTTTCTGACAGAGTTGTCCCCCTTTCAAACTGTTATTTTCTTTGTCTTGAGCTATATTTAAGTGTAATTCACTTAACTCATACCTTTTTAATCTTATTGTGACATTATAATGTATTTAAAATTAGAGATGACCCAAAGTGACTTTATTAACTAAAACGATTCTTATTTGAAAATATCTAAAGATTGTTTTAACAGAAGAAGTGTAGAGTAACACAATTAGAATCTCACGTTTCTGACAGAGTTGTCCCCCTTTCACCCAGCCTGCATTACAACTTCCGGGACATGATCCTGTGACCTGGTTACACGACGACTGGCAGTTGCAGGAATATCTGCAGGATTCACCGAACAGTCCTGCACTGCATGATGCTAAAAGGATATAATCCAAACTATTTCATCCCAATTCCAACCTTAAGAGAATGTTATAATGTTTTATATTAATGTATTGCTTGAATAAACGTTTCCTATGTTCCAACCAAACAGGTGTCTGATTCATATAATCGGACGATTTACTATCAGGACGATTTTAGATGTATCCAAAACCTGCAGGTAAAAAGCGTTCGACTTTATACATAATTATTAATAATATCCAAGCTCATATAAAATTCAATGAACATGTAAAAGCAAAGTGTATCGAATCATTCATTTATTGTTATTTCAAGGGCGAAATAATTTTGTACAGAGGTTAACTGAAATAACCACTAGTATTATAGTAAAAGTTTCCTTGATTGTACATGATTGTGTCTCTGTCAAAGCATTTCAATGCATATGATAAGTTATATATTCACTTGCAAAGTCAAGTTTAATGTTAAAAAATTCCTCTGTAAGTGTCAGGAGCTGTTTAGATTAATATAAAAGCAAAGTGTATATATCATTTAAAAACTTCTTTAAATACTACCTATGATGTAGACAGCCCTTTAAGCACTTCTTTAACGTGAAGGAAGAAACGATATCATCAAGCGTGCCAATCTAGACAGGTATGGTAAGTTGGTAACCCCTTTTGTACTCACACAGAACCTTAAACCACGAGAGGAGGATTGCCAGAACTAACTATCAAACTAGCAAATATCAAATAATGAACGGCAGATAGTAGCTCACCTTTAAGGCCCGGTATGAGTAGCAGTCCGATGAGTATTGTGTCATATCGCGTCATTCTCGTGTAGTTGAAAAAGGAAGTAAGTTAAAGGGTTATGCATATGTTTGTCTACCGCACCCAGCCTCGCCCTGTATGGTTTGGGTCTATTTGTTTGCTCTACTTTCATGCGCCATTCAACTTACACTTATACAGAAAGTAAATATCCGTCTACTTACTGTCAGTTTGAAAGAGGACAAAGTCTTAAAGGCACTGTTGTACGTTTTCTTTTGCTATGATATTACTGGCTCACAAAACGTAAAGCACATTTGATCAATACCAACGCATTCTCTTAGGACAATAAAAGGAGTCTTCATAGGTACAAGTTTGATTAAGCTACATGAATCCACTTTCCTGACGACAATATATTTTGAACAGACTTATATTGATTGGTAGAAACATGAAAAAAATTAAAACCGCAAAAAGCGTGCCATTGTATTAATGTTACTTTCACGTCGGATCCTTCAGTTAGCTTATCTATCTTTATTATCCTTATAAATTGATCTCTTAAATCATCGTTGATCATATGTCTCTAAGAGCAGACGTAGAGGGTCCTCATTTGATTATTGAAAGTATAAAATCATAAATTATTGAATAAGCACCTCTTCAGTGACCGTGAGTCAGGGTTATAATTAATTCAAAAGTAAACACTTCCTGGTCCATGAGAGATAATTGAAAAGTTTTTCCGTATCATCATTTTACTCCTATCAGTGAAACATGTTTCTTCCTGCAAACATAGGTACATTGACCTAGAGTTTCGAAGTACTTCACTAAACACTTACAGTATTACTATATGTACATACAAATATCTAAGAACTATGAGAGTCTTGACAATTTAACTCATTCAATATCAGAAAAATATGAGAAATACAGAAATCGATTGGTTTGAAAGACAAATTAAACATTTTACAAACATCTTATCTCAGTCGAACTTGCCAATAGGGCCTATCTTCTTAACTGTTCAGGGATAAAAAAAAATGAATAATGAACTAATGCCATAAAAAGCTATGTGTTTCAAAAAAAGAAAACAAATATTTGATACAATTGTGATACTTTATTGATAATATATATCTTTTAAATGCAAGAAAATTATAGAATGAAAATGACAATTCTATTTCACGAAGCGTGCTTACGAAAATTAAGTGAAAACTCTGACACTAATGTGTAAGAAATATTTTAGATAACTCGGGGCAAAGCGCTCCCTTCTACTCCCTTTACACTTTGCACTTTGAGGGTAGCATTTGATATGGGCATCATAGAAAATAATTTAAGCAATTAATTATAAAGTTCCTTATTCAATGAATAGGTGATATATGTTTATGTAATTGTGCACTAGAGTTCAATGTTGCGTTTTGTCTTTATATGAAATATTTGAATTGTGACATATTTCCTTATAGAAAAATGATGTTTTGTTTAACTGTTTGTAAAGGTAAGTCTCCAACACAAGCTAACGTTTCTTAACGTTTTCTTTCATTGGTTAAAAATGACAAACCACGCCATCTGTTGATCGTTAAGGAGAAATAACGCTTGGTTACTTTGCCCGACGGCACACTTTGTCCTGGTCTTATCTACTGAGGTTTTGTAGAAGGGGGAACCACCATTTCAAATACTGGAGAAAGAGATTGCTTAATAATATCTTGCCACTTTGACTTCCATTTGAGAAATTTCCATGTTATAGATAGAGAAGATTGATTAGGTGCATTAATAATAAGAGCGGCGTGCACACACTAATTTGTAACACATTCGTCCTGGTAACACTTCACCGATTCAACCAAGCAGGAGTCTATGGGCTTTCTCTGGCCAAAGATCGGGTTTTATCTAAAACAACAACCAATCACTAGTTACTGATTGACAACAGTTATGATCAAATCCCTTTCGTCCTTGAACCCCATTTGTTCAACGTCTCAGAAGGTTCTTGTTCTCAGTGTTTCAGTGTCTCTTGTGTCAGAGGCTGTCCTCCGAGTGACTGCAGCCCCACAGGCTGTTCTGCTATTGTCAGTCCTCACATCTCAGCGTCCTAGCCTGTCGAGATCTCGGGTCTTATGAAGGTGCAAGTGACTCAGTTGCTTCCCACTCTACCGTGGCTACTTATCCACGTTAAAGCGACATGGGTAATCTCTATTGAAACGGGCGTAATAGATCAAGCTGTTAAAATATAAAGCACATGTACATGTATGACTTTTAAATTTATTTTAAAAAAACGTTCGCTTTTTGATAGAAATCTCTGCAGAGCATGTTGTATAACAGGATGGTAATATGTTGATAATGACATTTTTTTAATTAAATTCTTTGAGAGGCATTCCATAAGTGAGAATGATAATAATGCAGAGGAAAATATGGATGACAACTTGATTATTCATGGTATGCAACGTTTGACACAGGTTATTCTGTCATTCTAAGCAGAGAACGACACAACTTCAAGAAACATGTCAAAACGTTGCATACCATGAATAAAGAAGTTGTCATCCATATATTTCTCTGCAGTTTGTTCATTGACTGCGGCACAACATTTGCCACATCCTGCTCTCTTTGACATTCATATCCTAGCCCAACAAATTGAGAAAAAGATGGCATCGCCACATTTTTTTCTTACATCAAACGTTTCTAATATCATCTACAATTGAACAAGTAAGTACATCAGGTTTATCAACAGAAAATGAGTAAAGTCTATTATCAAAGATAGAGTAAATAACAAAACTTTCGGTGACCAAAGCTGTCTCAGGGAAACAAAGTTCCTTGTTCTGTGGGTAAATACATACATACATGTACATACATATAATATAATATAAATTTACTACATTTGGTAAGGTTATGTAACGAATGTATCCTGTGACGAGACTTCGCATGCGGTTCATGACGTCACAGCCTGTCTATAGCTTCTGACCCCGATCAGGAGATTTCACCCCGATTCGATTGCCTCCAAACAGAAGTTCCCTAAGCTAACTTTTGCCAATATCATCCATCTTACCCTCGATGTATCTCCCTGCATCAACTAAACTCCTTCCGGATGGCTTCTAAAGGGGGTAAAACCGGCTGACCCTTGTTAAAAGATTGTTCTCAGCAGCTACAAACGCCTCCAATCAACTACCACAACATATTCGCTTTTGTAATAAACTTTTTAATCTCAACTAGCTTTTCCCCTTCCCCTATATTTTCTGAATTCGCTTTAAGCATGTAAAGCACATGGACAAACGCTAATGATTAGTGTGTTATATTATCATTAAAAATATAGAACCTGTGTCGCTGCATCTAATCAAATACAGTGTTGCACTATTTTTTTACAAGAATAGACGTAAGAAAATATTTTAGTCAGCGTCCTCTGTTTTTTTTTATGATGAAGAGAAACTTGTTTTCAGGGTGTGTCTAATTTGGTATTTAATTTGAGTCACCAATTTATATATATTTATTACTTACATTTTAACCGTGAGTCATATTTATGAAACTTCTGTTTCGGATGGTATAAATAACCTGCATAATGAATTAAAAAAATTCATGTCACTTTTCTGACTATTATTTATTCTGCAATGTCGACTTAACCAGTCGATTGAAAAAAACACCGAGGATAAATATCAAGTTATTGAACATTTCCCTAAAACTGTGAGTATTATATGAATTAGATTTGATCAATTCTCGGTAGAGCAAAGAAAGTGGTTTGACATTGTGTGATCATGCAAAGTACACATCAGCTGCAGCTGAGTGTTTGTTGTTGGAAATTAAATGGTGTAACGTCATTCATTTTCAAAAGATTTTTCAGCATTTGACCCCTGTCATTTGCATCAATATCCTGTATCATGAACACTATCAATTGTATGATTTTTTTTGCAGAATGATATGAGAATATGTTGGAATGGGGAATCAATGAATCTTCATTTTCAAGTACCCATTGGACAATGCATTTATTTATTTAATTTATGATACAAGGTTTCATCTTTAAAGTCTTTTGTTCTGAAGAAAGCAAAAAAGTAAAAGCGAAGAGTTACAAATGGTCGGTACACAAACGAAAGAAACACACACAATACAAAGTTTACACCCGATCGTTATGTTTATGTAATGTTTAAAATATGTTCTCAGAAGTAGTTATTGGGTTATGAACAAAACAAAATAAGAAGAGTATAAATCATACAAATAAAGAACAATTCAGTTCAAGTGACTGAATATTTTTAACCATAAACCTGACTACATATAGGAAAGTCTAAATCTGCGAACAAAACAAAATTGGATTTCCTTCTGACTATCATATTATTACAACTTGTTTATGCAAATTAGAAAGATTCTTTTGTTGACAATGGTTAAGGCATATGAACTCAAATTGTTCCCGCCTTGCAATTTGGATGAAACATGCAAATGACATCAATGTATTCGAAAGTATGAAGGACAAATTAAATGTATTAAAAGTATTTCTGTTTTGAGACATCCCCAAATGTTCACTTCCCACAAGCCTTTGCGCGACATTGCAAACAAGACGTCCCTTTCTATTTATAGCAACCGCCGCTTCGGGAAAGCCGTTTCGATTTTTTAATTCTTAGTTCAGGAATAATGATCTGATTTCTGTTTTGGTTCCACGGACTATTTATTGATTATTCAGAAAATACTTTAAAAATACTTTTAAAAAGATCTTTATTACTAAAATTCTGATCAAGGGGCTTTACGTTTTGAACAAGAAAATTATCTTGATACATTAATAGTGCACATTGCTTTTCATATTCGATACATCCATCCTGAATAATAATTATATCTGATGACACTTACATATTATTCATTTTAAGAAAAATGGGTTTCAGATGGAAAACAATACATATTCATATACATATCTAATTTTTTCATCAAAGTTTACCCCAAATCAAATACAATTTTACAACTTAAAATTCTTTATGCGAGAACCAGTCATTAAAATAATAGAGTTGGTTTTCGTGATGCGTTACGTTGCGCTTCACGCGGCAATTGTCATGCGCAAAGCGGATATGACGTTATTTAAATGACGTCATATTGTCCAAGCCCTGTTTGTAACGCTAATACTACGCACTTCAATTTCGGATTTCATAGCGTCAGGACGCGCTTCAAAATTGGATTTTAGACACATAATGCTACAATACTCATGTTTTAACACTTAAATAGTATATGTGCAATAATAAAACCGTGAACCTATTTATCCTTGATTGTAAGGCGTCGTGCCTTAATTTTGTAACATAATTTATTGAGCCGACATGTATACCCGGCTCTCTGAATCTCGTATGTTCACTGCACATTACTTATTGCTAGGTGGGTCGTGTTATTTCATGTTCATGCCATAATTATGCCTTGTTATGTAAATCCCGCTTTATATGTCTTCCATATAGTGTTCGATATCTTTTACCTCGGTGCTATTTACGGTATATAGTACTTGGTGGGTTAAAATTGTGAATGAAGGTGGCGTCTTAACATGTCATGATGTGCATAACTGGTAAATCATGTCTGATGCCAATGTTGCCTTGTTATTTATTATATCCCATCTGTATTTGATACGTTCGTTCCTATAGTGGTTGATTACACATGTGTGGGTGCTATCTTAGGTATAGTACGTGCGGGTCTTGTAAATCAGGCGGCTTTGTAACATGTCTTGTAATTCCCACTACTAATTTTTGGGTTTTTGTCCCACAATTTATCAACTAAGGTTTCTGCTTAGTGCTTGATTATACATTTCATTGAAATGAACCTTTCACTACGGTTTAAACGTATAGCTAGGCTACATTATAATGAATAGAGATTGGTTTCTTTCCTGTGATTTATTATTACTAGATCTCGGAAATGCCCCGTCAATCACGGAGCAAGAAACGGGGTGGCGCTGTGGTGTTGGTCAACAATGCTGACGTGCCAGCCGTGACAGAAAGTTTGTCAGGTCCTTCTAACAAGAGACCCAAGAGGCAGCGGACTCCGAGTACTGCGCTGGAAGGCTTCATCACAGCTCCGTCCGGCAGTCTGTCTCAACCGGAATTCGCGGAAGTTCAACAGGCCCCAGCATTCAATGTGGACGACGGTGAGGCAATCATTAATCCCTTTGCCGTACAGAGTCCCGTGGCTCCCGTCACTGTCTCTTTGAGCAATCATGACTTACAACAATTTAAATCAGGTTCAATCCCGTTAGGTACCGGGGTTGCAGATAAAGTGAAATCTAAAATATGGGATAGAGATTATGTAGAATTGTCTACTCTGTTAGGCGATGATGGCAAATCACAAAAGTTGTTGATAACAGTGCAGGGTCAATCTATTTGTTTCCTGGCCCCGCTAAAAGCGTAGCTTTGTCTATGGACAGATGGCTCACCGCCTTATATGTTCATAAATATCCAGAAGAGACACAAGCTATGTTGAAGTATATCAGCATTATCAGAGATTTGAACCAAAAAAGGAGGAAACTGGCATTCATACGATGTCAATTTTAGAACATTACGTGTTAGCAACAATTTGCATTGGGATACGGTCCATTGGGAGCTATGGTTTCAAGCTGTAACTTTCGGGAAGGGTTCTTTTCGTGCCAACAACGGGCAGTCAAATTTCCCTAGAATCAGGTCATCAGCAAAACCGTCCCTTCCAAGAGGTTTCTGTTTTAAATTCCACAGGGGTTTCCAGTGTTTTGACCCACAATCGTGCAAATTCAGTCACGCATGTCCCCAGTGTGGAAGCAACCACAGTGCAATCAAATGTAATCATAAAGGCAAAGACCTCCTTCCCTCTCAAAACGGAACAAAAATGTCTCCCTACCCCAATAAACGCAGATAGATTGGGATACTGGCTAGATGGTTATGACCCCCAGTTATCAGCCTACCTAGTTCAGGGCTTTAGAGAGGGTTTTAAATTAGACTATGTTGGTGGGCAGTTAATTTCTTCGGAGTATACTCTCCAAAGTGCTAAAAACGACCCCCAGGCCGTTCAGACAAAACTGAATAAAGAATTGGTAGCAGGTAGGATAGCAGGACCGTTTAAACACGCCCCCCTGGAAAACCTACACTTGTCTCCGTTAGGGCTGTGTCCTAAGAAAGTTCCAGGCCAATATAGAATGATTCATAACTTATCCTACCCTGCGGGAAATTCAATTAATGACGGTATACCTCAAGCGGCCAGTCGGGTACAATATACCTCATTAGACGAGGCCATGGATATTATGGTTAAATTAGGCATGGGGTGTCAATTGGCGAAAACAGATATACAATCAGCGTTTAGAATCATGCCCATCCACCCTGATGATTATCATCTGCTGGGATTTAAGTGGAACGGGGAATTTTTCTATGACAAATGTCTGCCTATGGGGGGATCCTCTTCGTGTCAAATTTTCGAGAAATTCAGTACGGCCATGAATTGGATTGCTACTCAGAAATTAGGTATAGAGAATATGCTTCATATTTTTGATGATTTTCTGATAATTGCAAGGGATGGGGAAAACTGTCATACTCAATTGAATTCATTTTTGGAATTATGCAAGGATATCGGGGTGCCTATGGCGAAGGATAAGACTTTTGGTCCGTCTACATGTTTACAATTCCTCGGCATAGAACTAGATAGTTTGACAATGGAGGCACGACTTCCCGGGGATAAGTTATGTAAGGCACGGGAGAGCGTCCTCGCGGTATACAAGAAGAGGAAAGTCAAACTCAGTATGCTTCAATCTCTTCTAGGCTACTTAAACTTTACCTGTAAGGTGATCGTGCCAGGCAGAGCATTTTTGCGTAGGTTGTTTGATTTGACTTGCGGGGTGCGTAAGCCGCACCATAGAATAAGGCTTAACAAAGAAGCAAGAGCTGACTTGGGGTTATGGCTGAATTTCATAAGCAAACATAACGGAAAATCGATATTGCTAAAACGAATGTGGCAATCGAACACCTCCCTCCATTTGTTTACCGATGCAGCTGCATCCACTGGTTTTGGCGTGGTATTCAAATCAAAGTGGTCGTTTGGCATTTGGCCGGAGAATTGGAAATCGTTTAACATTACGCTCTTAGAACTTTTTCCGATCATGTTGGCCGTAAATCTTTGGCGCGCGGAATTGAGGGATAGGTGCATCGTATTTCACACAGACAACATGGCCTTAGTGTATATCATTAACAAGCAATCCTCAAAAAATCCCACGGTTATGTCAGTCATTAGGGTTTTGATTTTAACTTGTATGGAATACAATATCCAGTTCAGAGCGGAGCACGCGCCGGGTCGTTTCAACACTTCAGCAGATCTGCTTTCTCGGTTACAGATCACAAAATTCCTCGCCCAGGCAGCCTGGGCAGACAAGTCCAAAACGCAAATTCCACTATCCCTTCTCCCAGACAACTTTCGTTTCACGTAGGCACTTTGTTGGGGGCAGCACTCAGTGCTAATAGTCAGTCAACGTATGCTAGAGCATGGAAACTATTTGTTGAGTTCTGTAGAACTTGTTTAAAGAAAGAACCTGAGTTACCGATAGCAGCAGCTGATTGGTCACTTTTCGTGGCATACATGTTTCATAGGGGATTATCCCAAGCAACGATGAAAACTTACATATCTGCCCTCGGTTGCATACACAAAATACGCGGTATGAATGATCAGTCAAATGCTTTTGTTGTGCAAAAATTGCCGCAAGGAGCTAGTCGCTTGCAAGGTCGTGTTGAAAATAGATTGCCCATCACTGAGGAGATTTTGGTCAGTATGATAAGAGCGATAAGCGTGGTCATCAGTAAACCGTTTGAGCAGATATTGTTTAGGGCAATGTTCCTTACAGCTTTTCACGGCTTTTTCCGTATCGGGGAGCTTACCGTGCAGAGTCAGGGATTGGAATCGTCTTTGCATGTGCAAGATGTATCATTCTCCGATGATGCAGCGCGTATCAACATTTCCAAGTTTAAGCACAATTCTTCTAATTCAACAAAAATTGTTATTTTGGAACGCTCAAACGATCAGATTTGTCCGGCCACAGCGCTAAGAGAATACCTAAAGGTAAGGTCTCTGACAACGGGGCCGCTTTTTTGTGACCGAAACTTCCGGCCCATCTTGAGATCAAAATTCAATCAAACCTTAACGAACGTTCTTAAATTCATCCGTTTAGATTCCTCACGTTACAAAGGGCATAGCTTTAGAATTGGCGCTGCAAGTTCCGCAGCTCGGAGAGGCTGGTCTGACGCTAAAATTAGACAAAGAGGGCGCTGGAATTCGGATGCCTTTAAATCATACATACGGGGGCAGTTGTAAATCTTAAACTCAAAATGCTGCTATCGGTACGCCAACTCACCTGATCAGTTAGTTGCTTACTATAAGCTAATAAGGTATTTGGTTTTCAATTAATTTTCGCATGTGCAAAAATGGTTGAAATTCCATTGTTATTGTTGTTTCACGAGTTTCTATTCGCATGTGCAATAGGAGTTCGGGGTTACAGCTTAGTTTTAGCCTCAATAGTAATTCACATAAGGGGTCTGATGGTAATCTATCTTCCCTTTCGGGAAAACTGTAAATATGTTACGACAGTTTTATTTACTTTGTCATTGTAGTTCAAATAGTTCATCATATATTATAACATGTGTACTTAGTTCCATTATCGGGACAACCTTTCTGCTGTGTGCTATTGGTTTCAGGCCACAGCTGCGAATATCCAGGAACTGAACTGAACTCACGCACGGCCGTGCGAGTACAGACACTGGCAGACATTCGCGGAAGTCCGTGTACTTCGATTAGTGTGGAATGTGCTTAATATGTAAAAATTTTGCTTAATAAAGTGTTAAGATTCCCTTCCAAGACTTGGTCTAAGGTATAATTAATAGCACATGTATGTGGAGAAACTTGGGTAATATAAGACGTCATCACATTGTAGATCATTAATTGTTTTAGACAATTCAATTCTGAGGAGGTTGGCTTGCTTTATAATTACGCGTTTTACCTAAGGCTGTCGTCGGGTGGGGTATAGTGTTCCACTATTTTGGGGCTAATTTACCCCCACCTTTGGGGAATAAATTTGTCAATCACCTATTTTAAATGTTCAAGTTCAAAATGGTAAATATTACATATTTACTCGTATTATATATTGTTATAAGTGCCGCTCAAAGGCGGTATCTTTCTATATATATGTTAATAAACTTGTCCGCTTTATGCGGGACTTTACAACAATTTCTCTTGGCTTTTCTTCCCCAAATAGAACTGGTCAGCCTCAGGTAATTCTCGGGTTTGAGGATAAATACTTATTTATTGGTTGATTAAGATATTAACAGCGTAAGTCACGACCAGCCACACAAAGATTTGGTCTCTTTATCAGCATTGCAAAACAACTATTATCATTTTAGATACAGAACATTTTTTTATTTATGTAGATGAGGCATATCAAGATATACATTTAATTTGTCCTTCAGCATTTTCAGAAATATTTTAAGGTAAAGAAAAAATACATTTACGTACAATGCAGCCAATATAATGAAAATCGTCTTTCTGATATTGACAAATCATTAACCATAACCCTTTTACAGTGATGATTGAAATAATGAGCTGAAAAACTTGTGAAATGTGTGAACCTTCAACTCAATAGATTAGTTTAGTTTGATTAAATGAGTGTGATTTGTTGTCAACAATATAACAGCCCTATTGCCAGATATTCACACCTGAAACATTAAGTGTCATTATGAATACCACAATCTCAAGCCAAGTGTATATGTGTACATTGTATTTGCAAAAGCATCACGACAAACAATGATATAAACAAAATCCCAAATGTTTTGGCCAGGGCATTGTTTCTGACACATTATCTATTTTACAAAAATGCACTTCACTTTACCAATTAATTGTATAAATCTATTCTAGAATTTGCCAAATTGATTTTCCTTTATTTGACAATGAATCTCAAAAAACAAATGTAAACACATCATCTGCAACAAGTTCTTAATATGTTTTGAAAAATCAAAACAACACAATGCAATATATATTTCTCAAATTTCATGTCATAGAAAATATTAAATGAGTCACAGTCAAATGGAGATAATAAGGAATATACCGCTGGTTGTTATATGTAACTATTTGCTAAGCCCTGTTTAATAAACTGCTGGTTTGTGAGCTCTATACGACCATTTTTAAGATGACCGATGGGATAAAATCTCTTGAATTTGATTCAAGCATGCACAAAAATTCATTTTTAATACTGTACATACAACTGACTGGAATCATCAAAATTTGATGTCAGCTCAGACGCACTGTGTGAAACAACTCAAATTGAAGTGCAACAATTCAAATCGGTCCAATTCAAAAGTACTTGAAATATAATCCTCTTCAGGCATTGAATTACTGATTCACATCTTCGTCTATCAATATGCAGGCAACAGTCACAAACGTGAACAACTTCATAACATCGTTAACATAATCAAGAACTGAATCGTGTTTTGACAGCTCTTGCCAGTAAACAATTTTCTAGTCATGTGTAATAAAATCATTTATTATAGGGCTGCCAAGGCAGCACTGGCGGTCTTCAAGACATTGACCTATGTCCAATGTTTGACCTTCAGTAATTCACAAAGCTGTAAAGATTCACGTTTGTGAGTAATTATATTAGGTAAACCTGCAATTCAATGGTCCATTTGTGGAAGTGAAAAAAGTGCTTAATTTAATATTGTACATTAACCACGTAACCTACGAATTTGTCAGGATTGACTGTGCATCTTTTAAGTCTCTAAGTGCATTTCGAAAAACCGGCTCATGTTAATTTTCAAACTTTGGGCCATTCTAGGCCATTAGTGACCATTGAGTCCTTATTGCAGGGTATCAGCATTCAACATTCGTTTGCATTTGCTGCAGCCATTTAGCTGTATTCACATACACACAAAAATTACAAATAATTATAAAGGGAAAAAATCGGATAAAAACAATAAGTCTTCCAGATTATGTCTTGAAGACCTACATTCTATCCCCACAGAATAAGATCAAGTCATGAAATGTTGATACAGCCTCTGTCCTAATTTACCGAAATCTGTGGGTTCCGTCAGTTGCCCCTGGCGGAAAAAATATGCACCACAATATATTTGAATTTCTTTATCAAATGACAACGCTTCTCGCATGGAAGCATGTAAGTTTGGTTTATATCACAATACCTTTGTCGTGATTCAGTAGCCAAAATGGTGATTTAAGAACAGCGTCGCAGATTGCAGAAGTAATTTTGATTGCCTCTTATCAGGCATCTCTCATTCTATCCTACAGGGTCAGCGTAATATATCAGATGCTGTATCAACAATTCATGACTTGATCTGCCTTTGTAGGGAGAGAATTGAGGACCTAATGATAGTGACGTATTGGGATAATAACAATAGGTCTTCCTGACTATGCCTTTAAGATCTAATTATCAACATCTGGTTATGACAAAATGACAGTTTTACGTGTGTAGTTTTTAACCTGTGATGTATTCAACAGCCTGTGCTGTTCAATTGTATTTCGTCCTTTAAAGCTTTTCGTTTCGTCCTTTCAAGCCGGTGTACTTGTTATCCTCAGTCATCTGGAAGGACTCATAGTGGGCAGGTGTAGTGGAGGTGATGGATTTGTCGGTGGTGTTGGTGGTGTTGATGGTGCTGAGTGTCACATCTGTGTAGATGTGGTCTGGTGTAGAGCTGGGACCAGGGGCAGCTGGGTTGGTTTCTTTAGATGTCTTGTCTGAGGAGAGTTGCCTTCGTCTCATCCTTTTGAAGAAAGTTTGTAAGTTAATATTCATTCAATATCAAATACCAAAATTCTTATTAACGTAAAATGACGTTTGGAACACAAAATATAAACAAGAGACATCATCATATCAAACTGCTCACTGTTGTAAATTTACACTTACACATCTAACAGAAAGACAGGAACAGTACCTGATAATGATGACAGCAAGGATTACAATGATGACCACAAGAACTCCAACTGTTGTAGATTGGACTATTGGTCTAAAATCATTATCAGTCGTGGAGGATTCGGATTTCGAGGTTCAGGGAATTATAGAACAATGTACAGAATTGAAAACATTATGTCTTCTGCAAAGCTTTATTGAGGGACATAATAAACCGAAGAGCCATATCAACTGTTCAATGTTCCTAACGTATTCCTTAAATGAAACATGAAAAGAAAAGAACCTGATGATGATGACCACAAGGATGACAATGATGACCACGAGAACTCCAACTGTTGTAGATAGAACTATTGTTCTTACATCAGTCGTGGTAGATTCGGAGGAATCTGCAACATACACGGCAAAAATGATCAAGGTTTTCTGACTGGAACATCTCGATACTTTGGACCTCCGTCGTGAACAACTTGTTAGATAACTGCAGTTACAGATTGTCCAATAGGATCTTGAACAATGTAGTCCAAATGATGCCTTACTATAAACTGTTAAAAGAAATATAGCTGAAAAGTAATATGTTATGCTGTCCTTTCTCAGAAGTGATCTTATGGGAGATCATAAGTGGTCATAAGGACGATGTTCGTTTGTACACGTAATTAGAACTAAGGTTGCAAATTGCCTGTGGTAGTGTAAAGTCTGAATTTGGAAGAGAGCATAGAGTACATAGTATCATCGATAATTCGACGTCACATCAGTCAGTTCAATCTCCTTTCAACATGCAAGTTGGTTATAAAGTTTGAACGTGCAAACAATGATTAGATTGCGACACCAAGTCAAACTGTCTCAGACTACATCTAGCTCTACAGGCAGCCACAGTCAACAGCTACTTCTGGTAATCTTGAGGAAGTTGATCTATATTTCTACAATAAATAGCTTCATTGGAAGGTTAATATTATTATTATTTATTATTAGTATATGAATATTTATATAGCGCACATATCCATCCACTATTGGTTGCTCAAGGCGCTTACATTGGTTCTCCTGGTCAATGGCATTCTTTCACCGTCTTATCATCTTTCCAATTCACCTCCCTGGGGGGAGTACTCAACCGGCATCCATTTGTGGCGCTCAGGTTAGGGACCATTTAATGCCTCACAGGGTACCCATTCACAGCTGGGTGAACTGAGATACATAGGCACAGCAGTTTGTCCAACACTGCTGAATGCTGATAACCGACAGCTTGGCGTATGCACGTATTCATGTATCCATCATTCAGCCACTGACATTAATTCGTGGGATCTTTTAAGTGCGTAGGTTTTGTTGCACTTCACACTAGGGCTCCAGGGTGACACTTAAAGAGTTCTAACAGAGGTGAACTCTAGGTTTTTACACCTTGGCCTTGATGGGATTCGAACCTCGGACCTCAGCAACGTAAGACCGGCGCTCTTGCCGACTGAGCAATCCCGTACCCCTTATGCATATCATAGTTGAATCTGACAGTGATGTTGCAACTCCTTCATTCATGACTGGTAAGTTTTTGTATGCGTCCAGGAATTAAGTATCATTATTAATAGAAACAACTTTTAAAAAACCGTTTATATAATTTTTGTTATGTTTTCCTCAACTATCTGAGAGCTGCAGCACATAAAGGTGAACAACAAAAGAATGGTCAATGCACGCACCTGCACAGTCGATGCCGGTCCAGCCAGACTGACACCCCTCCAGACACTGCCCACTGGTTTTGTTACAGCTGCTCACACCATGACAATGTCTGGAGCAACACTCTTTCAAGCAGTCCTGACCGTAGTGTGTGTCGTCACAGCCTGCACCGAGCAGACAATAATATTCGTCATCCTTACACAGTAGATATCCTTTGTGTTAGTTCTGATGATATCAATATTGCAATGCTACAATGCAAACACTTTCACCTAATGACATAATAAGGCTTTTGATCTTACACAGAGCAGGCCTCACAATACTATGAAATGGCATTTTTATTGTTGATTTCACAATAATGTGACGTCAGGCTGCTCCCTAATGGCAGTTTATGATCAGAGACTCATTATCTGAATTCTTTGAAACCAAACATACAACACTTGTTGATAATATATGATAAACTCAGTAACTCGTGTTGACATATTTGATATCACAAGTCACCTCTTTAAATTCCTAATGTCTTCCGTTATTCTTTTCACTTATCAACATGTATACTTATGCTTCTGAGGAATCATCAAATAGATTTTAAGGGTGTTGCGCTTATAAGGGACAAAAGGGTAACAACGTCTGTACGTTATGATCCCAAATTTGCTCAGGAATATGAACAGAAGATTTCAACTTGCTAGAACTTTTCCTCCTGGAGACATACAGGAAATATGTTCTAGGTTTTCCGAGATTACCCTTTTCAGTGTTACCGACTCAATATACAATCCCAATGTGGTAAGAAGTCTGCACACATGTTTAAGCTTTCGTGACCTTTTTTCTTGAGTAAAGACAAAGGCATTTGTGGCTTGATCCTTTTTGGTCTGATTAGAGATTAGAAGGTCCACAAATTGGCAATTCAAAATCTCCAATTCACCATGGTACTAGTTTTGAAGATACCACATCTCAATGTGCGGTTCTCCAAAATCAAAAAGGTTATGAAAGGACGTCAGGGTGGATGGACTCTGGATGCGATTGAGCTGCAATCGGCCAGCCAGCCTTTTGGGACCTTTCGAGCTTAAAATAATTTGCAGTTTACACAATTATTTCCAAATTCTGTGGAAAGCCAAAATATCAAAACTAGATATATGTAAGATTATTTTTATTCATCTTATGATATAACTTTCGTTAGGATAGTTGCATCTTCATATCATTCTGATGTCATCAGAAATCTTCATGACATTGCTATTCAAATATGGGACATCATGATATTCTGAATGCAGCCAGGTCACTAACTAATTAAAACTTAAACTACAATGACCTTCTCGTTTTAAGATATATTTTTGTCTTACACAATCCACTGTGTAGATATCATTTTTTGATAAATCATGTTTCTATGTCTTTCATGAAATGCTAATCGATAAACATACACAATGTACACAATGTTTTATTCGCTTACAAGTGACCCTATTTCAAGATGTTTATCTTGAAATTTGACTATTTCCATCAGGAAACTTACACGTTATTTATCACTAAATACTTCTGACAGAATATCTCAAAAATAATAAATGCATTATAAATGGTTTAGCATCTCTATATCAATGTTCTAGGATACTAAAGAGTCTAAACACCAACAACATTTTGTAGGGAAACAAATATTACAAAACAACACTAACAGTGTCTCAAATTACGTTTTCTAAGTAAACAACTGTATCGCATAACTGTTCAAATCATCTTCAAGCTAGCAAGCTTAAAATGTATGCTCTTATATTGGATTGACCACAAAAAAAAGCATTCTACGAAAAATGTTTAAATTAAATGAAATATTGTTTGAATGAATATACCAACATAAATTTTTAAAAAGACAGTTTATATAGCTTAAGTAAACATAATTTCATTTTTAACATGTTAATAGTATTTAAACGTTCATTTACTTGCATAGTTACATTATATACGCATGTGAAAAGGTGACAAAGCTTAGCTTATTTTGTTAAAGATTGTCAAATGATAATTTGCTTCTTATGAGCTATGCTATGCATACAATTTACACAATTTTCGTTGAAACAATTCGGTGAGTCAGTTCAAAAGAGTGATCAATTTAAGCTTTTGATAAACAATGTGTCAACTGATGCCACAATCAATGTCCATGTCCAAAAAATATCGTTATTCAAGAACTCAATTGGATTTTTTTTTCACTTCTTGAGATGCATTCTAACTCTTTGCTTAACGAAAGAAATCTTACTTTTAGTGCAGTCTACTTCTTATCTCGTCGAAAACATAAACTATATGTAGCATTTGTTGACTTTAAAAAAGCTTTTGATTCCATCGATAGACAAAAACTCTGGTATTGTTTGCATAAATCTGGATTACATGGGAAAATGTATACTATGTTAAAAGCAATGTATTTAAATGTGAAGTCTTGTGTACGATATAATTGTGATGTGACAGACTATTTTGATTGTCCTATAGGACTAAGACAGGGATGTATCGTTAGCCCAATTTTATTCTCCTTTTTTATTAATGAATTTTATCATGAAGTTATGCAGAACGGTAAACATGGAGTACAGTTCCAAATATGTTAGAAATATTTATACTTTTATTTGCTGATGATGTTATCTTGATTTCTGAAACTATCATTGGTTTACAGAATCAGCTCAATATTCTTGAAAATTATTCCAATAAATGGAAACTATCCGTGAATTTAGATAAAACTAATATTGTTATATTCAGGAGGGGTGGCCCTGTTGCAACAAAGGAGAAATGGCTCTTTCAAGGAAAACCAGTCACTATTGTTAAACAATATAAATATCTTGGTATTAATTTTTCCTATATGATGAATCTCAAAACCTGCGTTAATGATTTATATTTACGTGCAAAGAAAGCTATGATCTCAATTTTATCTATATCGAATGAATGTGGAATCTTGAATTCAAATATATTTTTCCAAATGTTCGATGCCCAAATACAACCCATCTTACTATATGGGTCGGAAGTGTGGGGATTTCAACGATACGATTGCTTGGAGAAATTACATCTTATGGCATGCAAGAAGTTTTTATCCGTTGGACCTGCCACTCCAAATTGTATGATTTATGGTGAATGTGGGAGATTCCCTATTTATATTAACTCTCAAATACGTTGTCTTAAATAATGGTTCAAAATTCTCACTATGCATGATGGTCGTCTTCCAAAAATATGGTACAATATGATGATTCATCTAGATGAGATGGGTAAAGTGTCTTGGGCAACACATATAAGAAATCTTCTGTTTACTTACGGTTATGGATTTGTATGGTTAAACCAGGGTGTTGGTGATGTAAATATGTTTTTAAAAGGCTTTCGCAGTCGAGCTGTAAATATGTTTTCTCAGGATTGGCACTCAACTTTAGAAAGTAGCTCCCGATATGCTATTTACAGAACCTTTAAAACTCTAGTAGAACCCGAATTATATTTGTCCAAAATTTCATTTATGCATAGTAGAATCACTTTTGTCAAATATAGAATGGGCTTACTAGACCTAATGGTAAACAGAGGCAGGAAAATGTCCATTCCCAAACATGAAAGATTATGTCCCTTATGTAATTCTACAGTAGAAGACGAAATCCATTTTACCTTTGACTGTCCATCCTATCAAGATTTACGAAACAAATATATCCCAGAATATTATTTATCGAAGCCATCATCAATAGCATTTACCGCGATATTACTAACTAAAAATGACTCCACATTATGTAATCTAGCTCTCTTTGTTAAACACGCACTTAAACGTCGCAAAGAGAACTTACAATTGCTCACTTTGTCATGTGATCTGTAATAATTGCTGTTTACTTGAATGTAACTCTCTTGTATATGGGCCGGTGGCCTAAAATACAATAAACTTTTGTCTTGTCTTGTCTCTACCCAACCAGAAAGACATGGGTCACATGACCCAGTGTATCGGTCACATGACGCCATGTCTCCTGCACACTTCCGGTCTCCACATGTCATGTTGCAGTTGAATCCGTAACTGTCCACACACACCAGTAACTTGCAATACAATGTGTTTAACCTGCTGTTTTGCTACAGTCATGCTAGTCACAAGTATTTATAAAATTGAACTCATCTCGTAAAATGGAAGATGCCATTGTTTTTGCTTTCCTTTAAATGAAAGAATATTGATCTAAATGTAGCATTAACTTAACATGAACAACTATACAGATCCTGATGTATATATTTTTCCTTATTGCTTGGTGCCCAAAGGCACCAAGCTTTATGATTTGATTTCACTAAATCTTTTCTGAATTCTCTCTATATTACTCTTGATATTTTCAAAGGGAAGCCGCGCCAATCACATGTGTTGTATCCAAATCAAAATACCAATGAACAGAGCTGTAGTAAAAAATGCATTACGTCGCCATGTGGGTAATACAAAATATTTGGCACATTAAACTGTGATATATGATTTCGCTTTAAATGTCATGTTAAAAGAGAAACAATATTTTCTATTAAGGACGCTGATAAATGTTAACATCTTCATTTGAAAAAGAGTCTGCATTTGTTCCAGATAAGAGCATTATTTCGCATTCAACTAGAAATATGTGCATGTGATGCACTGTGATGTCCCCCGCTAACATTTAATCCGAAAGTGACCCTACGCCCATTATGTACAATTTTCAAATGGTTTCCATGGAAACCAGCAAAATAACAATTCAGAATAACCAAAGTAGCAAAAGGCACCACTCCCCCAGTAGTTCTAACCACATATCAAATCTAGTAAATATATTTTGAAAAGTTTTTAAGCTCAAGTATGGAAACAGACCCTACCCCCCATATACACCTAGTTCAACTTGTTTCTATAGAAACCAGAAAAATAATTCAGAATAACTAAAATAGAAAAAGGCACCACTCCACCATTAGGTCTAACCACATACCAAGTTTCGTAAATCATATTAAATAGTTTTTGCGATATGGCCCGGAAATGGTCCTCCCTCCATATGTTCTAAGTTGAAACTGTTGCCATGGAAACCAGGAAAAATTATATAATTCAGAATGACCTAAATAGCAAAAGGCACCACTCCACCACTAGATCTAACCACATACCAACTTTCGTAAAAAAAATATTGAATACTTTTTGAGATATGGCCGGGAAACAGTCCCTACCCAAATATGCACAAAGTACAAACTGTTTCCATGGAAACCAGGAAAATTACATAATTCAGAATGACCTAAATAGCAAAAGGCACCATTCAATCACTAGATCTAACCACATACCAAGTTTAGTAACAAAATATTGAACGGTTTTGAAGATAACGAAAGCATCCCCCAATATGCACTAAGTTCAAAATGTTTCCATGGAAACCAGAACAAATAAAACATTGAGAATAACCAAAATAGCAAAAGGCACCACTCCAGTACTAGGTCTAAGCACATACCAAGTTTCGTGAAAAAATATTGAACGGTTTTTGAAATAGAGGCCGGAAAAGGTTCCTACCCCCAATATGCACTAAGTTCAAATTGTTTCCATGGAAACCAGAAAAAATAAAAAATTCAGAATAACCAAAATAGCAAAAGGCACCACTCCAGTACTAGGTCTAAGCACATACCAAGTTTCGTGAACAAATATTGAACGGTTTTTGAAATAGAAGCCGGAAAAGGTTCCTACCCCCAATATGCACTAAGTTCAAATTGTTTCCATGGAAACCAGAAAAAATAAAAAATTCAGAATAACCAAAATAGCAAAGGGCACCACTCCATCACTAGGTCTAAGCACATACCAAGTTTCGTGAAAAAATATTGAACGGTTTTTGAGATATGGCCCGGAAAAGAAAGCATTTCGGAATGACGGAATCACGGAATGACGGAATCACGGAATGACGGAATCACGGAATGACGGAATGACGGAATCACGGACGGAGGTGAAAACATTATGTCTCCCGAAAAATTTCGGGGGACATAATAATCACAGCTACTGAAATTGACTCGTGCTATATTTAGAATATGACCTACATCGCTGGTTCCATACGTTTAGCGGATAACAAACCTGGGTTAAAATCCCGTGAGATCATCGGAAAATTATTTTGTTTATTATCTGTAATACTACTGTTAATAATTAACCATCATGACAAGGAGATATCGTTTTGGCAGTACGTTTTCCACAATTTCCTGTCATTGTCAACGCTACATGGCAACAGTGCTTTTACTTCAAGTAACTACATCACAATGCCATAACATCATAAACATAGTGACCTCAATATGCAATGACATCACTGTCTTGAAAATCTAGTGTTGTTGTGTTCCGAGATTTTTTCTCTGAGATATCAAAAAGAGGGAATTTGGATGATAAATAGAATATCTCCCTCGTGTCTTTTGATATGAAATATACCAACAATCGATGATGAATGTAAAAATTTCATAACTTTCATCAACTCGTGTTGATAGAAATTAATTTTGTGAAATTAACTTTGATTGATACTCGTGTTAATATTAGTGCTGTTATCCAGTGTTGTATATTTCACTTATCACCCAAATTGTTCGACAAATCACAATCTCCTTCATCTGCCTATGTGGCACCAAGCATGCATTTTTAAAGGCTTTTCTTGTTTACCTTGCCTGCAATCACTTCCAGTCCAGCCCTTTTGGCACCCATGGTCACATGTTCCGGTCACGTGACTACAATCAGATTGTCCGTAACAGTTTCTGTCTGTGCATACTTCAGAGCAGTTTTGTCCGTAATATCTTGGATCACATTCTGAAAATGGTAAAATCACAACTTTTATGAAGTTGTATGCACGAGCTGATACAAACCAAAATCATTGAAGTAATAGGTATACATCTGGTTCCTTTTATAGTTCCTTATTTCTGTAAATAACAAAAGATAAATCTTGAAAGTAGATTCAAGTGATGAAATCTAATCATTAACCATACATTATTATATAATAATCAGATTTAATGCCTCACTGTGAACACAGTCAGTTCCCCTCCAGCCAGGAAGACAGCCCGTGTCACACCGACCCGTGTAGCGATCACACGAGGAGGACCCGGGGGCACAGTGGCGGGACTTGCAATCCTTGACACAGTTGATACCGTACCTGGTGGGCTCACATGCTGTTGTAATATACGGACACAAAACAACCAGATATGTTATAATTACACATAAACATATCATAAATACATATTGGCTAAAGAAGAAGATCTGACTTTGTAATATAGAAAGAACATTGCAAAGTTTGCCACATATTCCTTCTGTTGTTTTTTTCAATAGCAAACATCGCACAAACGAAATGGTTCAAGGGGAAGAATATATACACATTTGTACAAAAGTGAATTCACTTTATGTTCTTAGGTATAATTTATGTCCCCATACGAAAACGTTTTGATATCATCCAATTCATAAAACTAATACATGTCTGGACTAGATTGCGAGACCAGTGTATGAATCAAACTACTTGATAGCTTGTAACCGTGTACTGGAAGTAAAGTTGTCCCTCATCCGTTGTCCTGTTGCAATATTAAGAAGTTAGACTTTGAATCATGATAAATGATTCAAATAATGTAATACTATAAGAACGGAGAAATAGGAAATTGAACACTGTTTTAAGCCATCATTAATAATGAAGACAATGTTTAATATTTACTACAGGACCATTGATTTAATCGTTTAGACCAGGCGCTTATTTTCACTCAAGTATCCTTGACTCCCTGTACTTTTTGGAGACCCAGTGCATATCCTGGAAAATACAATATTTACCAATGAGGACAACAATGGGGATGGACGTATCATTGATTCTGAGTGTACATTGATCATGTGTCTGATGATCCGGCATCTGTACCAGTTTACACATTTCTTCAGAGCTGATTCCCTACTGATGTCATTATTTTAAACATAAAGACCGACCAACCTATATCACACCTATCTCCCTTCCAACCAGCAAAACAGTCTCCAGGTCCAGTACATACTCCAGTTGTACCATCACATCGACTACAGTGGCAGAAGTCAGTACAGTTTTCTCCATAGGTTCCAAGACTGCATTCTTTACAGAAATAGCGCCACATATAACATGGATAACAACAATAATCTGGTCATGTGCACTTATGCTTACAGTGGGTAATCTTAAAGAATTTTACCTTTCAGCTTAGATGACCCTCTGTATCCTATTAGTCTCGCAAGCATTATACCCTAAAACCGCTTTTATCTTCTCTAAAAGACTGTGTCCTGGACATGTGTAAAGTAATCCGAGACTTGTTAAGGCGTTGATAAAACACTTCCAGTAGACCTGACAGGTGTTCGGTTGTTCAGATTGAAAATACTGTATGTCTTGGATGATTGTATTGTTTTGTACATGAACATGAGAAGAGGTTAATTAAGTGATGTCGTATGTGATACACATTTAAAAAACATTTCAAAATTTTCAACAACAAAAAATCAAAAACATTAGAAGCCTCAAAATATTATGTTTATTTCAAAAACTTTGAAAAAATAGTTTTCATTTGAGCTGCAAACAATTAAAGTTGTTGCAAATGAGAAATGCCACTTGCGTGTTTCTTAACTTCTCTGAAGTTGAATTTATATGAATCTGAAGACATTGATCAGACGACATATTCCATATGTGCCTTTATCATATACTCATGTAAACTTAGGATAGTAATGCAAGGGTGCAATACGGTATACGTCTTCAAACTTCGTATTGTACTCCAGAATCCGCGCCGTATTGCAAGCCCGCCGGGTTTTTTTTCAAGCTTCGGCAATTCTCATGTTCATTGAAAACAAATTACATTAATATCATATTTTGTGTGTATACATCCTCGAGTTTTTATGCCCCCGAATCGGAGATTCCGGGGGTATATTGTTTTTCACCTGTCCGTCTGTCCGTCCGTCCGTCTGTCCGTTTGTCAACAAAAACTTTAACCTTGGTCATAACGTTTGATTGGTCAGAGCTAGGTCTTTGATACTTGACATATGGATCCCTTGTGATGAGACCTTTCAGATGACACCATGACCTTTGACCTTGTGACATTGACCTTGACACAGCGAGCAGGATGCATCCGGGGGCATTCGTGTTTCACAAACACATCTTGTTTAATCCTATTTTAATCTATTTTCGATCATTTAGAATTATCTTCTAATAATTGTCAAAAGCTGAACCAAGGGATACGCCTACCCTTCCCCTTAGGTTAATGAACATAGCTGCGTTTTCTATTTCTACTTACGGTATATCTCCACCTCACAGATGTTGAGGGGAGTGTTCTCTTGGTCGCTATCATTGCCTGGGTTTTCAATAGTGAGGTATCTGGCCTCGGCATCACACACCACGTCGGTCGGGTTGTTGTAGACGATGGGAGGGAAGGTGTAGCACACTCTAGACCGGTCACCATCCAGGTAGATGGAAGAGTTGGCTATTCTCTCCTTATCTTGTAAATTTGAAGCTTTTATTATTGCAAAAACTAAAATTCACTTGACCTATAATCCTTTTTCCTTCTCGATTTAAAAACAATATATAAATATCATTTCAATATTACATATAAACAAAAATAGACCATGTAGTTTCAAGTTATTTTGTGCGATTAATACAACATAAAAAATTACATTGTTTAAGGACATTTGAAATGAAAAGATTTCATTTGAAATCATGGATATGACGCATGATAACACACGATCAAAACAGGTACTTCACTATGAAAACCTTTTGAAATCAACACAATTAATTTCCCCTAAGTTTTGAATATCATTCAGGGGCCAGTATCATATAACATTGGCTCTCTCTTATTTATCATTTTTATCATAATTGTCAATGAATACTCGAGAAGAACAGATATCAAATAATATAATGTTAAAATACTTATAATATCCTTCTTTAAAAACTTTCAAGTAAAATTAGAAATGAAGTTTTACCAGTTATATCAATTTTTTGTAGAAAAATATACCATCTTCAAATCTTTAAGAGAACAAAAACGAGTTTTGCAAACATCAGTTCTGTTAAATAAGGGTTTCAAATAAAACCTTGTATTTGTAATGATATACAAGAACAAAACATTTCAGACTGTTCTCACAAGGTCAAAAAGTATTTTATTGGTTGCAAATGTTTGCAAAATAACTAACTGCGAAATAAATACGAAATATGGAGAAGTATAACTTGTATTTTTATTCTGAAGAAATGCTATATAAATCAGGTATTTGCTCATGATCTGTTACACAATAACTATTTTGTTAAAAAATTTAGTAGCTGACACGTACATATATCTTGTTTAGTATTGTTTGTTTTATTCTGATTGATACCTACATTTATTACGTAAGTAGAAACGTATGTGATACAGTTGATAACTATTCCCCAGGTCGATTGTCAAATGGTTCCTTCCAGGGTCCCCATGGAAACAGGTTCTGGGCCCTCCATTGATGTCGTTATCGCCATCAACAACGTTCTGTGGGGGCCAGTTTGGGTAGCGAGTGTTGGTTGTTGACGAAGCTGTTCTCATGTAGGCTATATTTTCTAGAAATGAAGATATAAAATCGTATTTATTTAAAACTGGTATTTTCTTTGTTTTGGGCATAATTTAAGTGTAGTTACACACTTAATTCCAAGGGTCAATCATAGAAAGTTGTAACCTTATTGTGACAGTACAATGTATTTAAAATTAGAGATGATCCAAAGTTACTTTGTTAACTAAAACGACTCTCCAGAAATCTTATTTGAAAATATCTAAAGATCATTTTAACAGAAGAAGTGTAGAGTAACACAGTGAGAATTACCTAAC
The DNA here is from genome assembly GCA_916613615.1 of Steromphala cineraria. Lineage (NCBI taxonomy): Eukaryota > Metazoa > Mollusca > Gastropoda > Trochida > Trochidae > Steromphala > Steromphala cineraria. Next base: position 79,557,671 of record OU744722.1, read on the forward strand.
GTTTCTGACAGAGTTGTCCCCCTTTCAAACTGTTATTTTCTTTGTCTTGAGCTATATTTAAGTGTAATTCACTTAACTCATACCTTTTTAATCTTATTGTGACATTATAATGTATTTAAAATTAGAGATGACCCAAAGTGACTTTGTTAACTAAAACGATTCTTATTTGAAAATATCTAAAGATTGTTTTAACAGAAGAAGTGTAGAGTAACACAATTAGAATCTCACGTTTCTGACAGAGTTGTCCCCCTTTCACCCAGCCTGCACTACAACTTCCGGGACATGATCCTGTGACCTGGTTACACGGCGACTGGCAGTTGCAGGAATATCTGCAGGATTCACCGAACCGTCCTGCACTGCATGATGCTAAAAGGATATAATCCAAACTATTTTATCCCAATTCCAACCTTAAGAGAATGTTATAATGTTTTAAAAAATAATGTATTGCTTGAATAAACGTTTCCTATGTTCCAACCAAACAGGTGTCTGATTCATATAATCGGACGATTTACTATCAGGACGATTTTAGATGTATCCAAAACCTGCAGGTAAAAAGCGTTCGACTTTATACATAATTATTAATAATATCCAAGCTCATATAAAATTCAATAAACATGTAAAAGCAAAGTGTATCGAATCATTCATTTCATGTTATTTCAAGGGCGAAATAATTTTGGACAGAGGTTAACTGAAATAACCACTAGCATTATAGTAAAAGTTTCCTTGGCATTACATGTATGTGTCTCTGTCGAAGCATTTCAATGCATATGATAAGTTATATATTCATGTGCAAAGTCAAGTTAAATGTTACAATAGCCAATCCTCTGTAGGTGTCGAGGGCTGTTTAGATTAATATAAAAGCAAAGTGTATATATCATTAAAAACTTGTTTAAATATTACCTATGAAGTAGACAACCCCTGAAACACTCCGGTGTTAACACACACACACTTCTTGATCGTTCATGTCAAGGAAGAAACGTAACCATCAAGCGTGACAAACTACTCACACTGAACCTTAAACCACGATTGCACAACTGAAACAACTAACTATCAAACTAGCAAATAGTAAAATAATTAACAAGAGATGGTAGCTCACCTTTAAGGCCCGGTATTACGACAAGTATTGTGTCATATCCCGTCATTTTTGTTAATGTGTAGTTGAACAAGGAAGTAGTTTAGAGCATTTGTCAGTCTACCCCACATTGTATACCCGTCTTGGTCTATTTGTTTGCCCTATTTTCATGCACCATTCAACTTACACTTATACAGACAGTAAATATCCGTCTACTTACTGTCAGTTTGCGCGAGGACAAAGTCTTAAAGGCACTGTTCTACGTTTTCTTTTGCTGTGATACTACTATATTACAAAACTTAAAACATATTTGATCAATCGCAAGGCATTGTCTTAAGGAGTCTTCATAGAAGGACAAAGTTTGATAAAGCTCCATAAATCCACTTTCCTGAGGATAATATATTTTGAACAGACTTATATTTATTGAAACTTAAAAAAATGAAAACCGCAAAAAGCGTTCCACTGTATTAGTGTTACTTTCACGTCAGATCCTTCAGTTAGCGTCTTTATCTATTTTATCTTTATAATCTGACTCCTTATATCATCTTTGCTCATAAACATGTTTCTAAGAGAAGACATCGAGGGTCCTCATTTTATTATTGAAAGTATAAAATCATAAATGATTGAAAAAGCACCTCTTCAGTGACTGAGTCATTGTCAAAGAATATAATAATTTAATTCGAAAGTAAACACTTCCTGGTCCATGAGAGATAATTGAAACGTTTTTCCGTATGGTCATTTTACTCCTATCATTGAAACATGATCTTCTTCCTGTAAACACGGGTACATTATAATCACATGTCAGTTATGAAACTTTTGCAGCAACTATTTTGAGAAAAATGAATTAACAACCGCAAGGAATATATGCTTTTTTTTGGATAGTTAATCTTTTTATTTGTCAAATTCTATGTGATATATGGTCATTTAATGTTTTTTATTTTACTTGACTCAAAATCTTTAGCTACATGTATAGTCGGCCGGACCAAGTCGGCACTATTATCGGTTTTTGTGCAGTTTCCAACGCCGACACCGAACATGTTGGTTTGGTTATCACTTTTCCCCATTAATATGCATATCATGCTCCTTAATCCTTAGGGGAATTTTTTTTCATGTTTCATTCAAGGTAAAGAGTTTATAAAATCACGTTAAAGTCCCATTAAACACAATAAGCTCTAATTTAAGAAAAATCATCTTTGAGGAAGTGCAATATCTTGAAATGGCTTCCATTAAAGGTCAATGTGGCAGCAAGCGTACGACTTACGACCTAGGTATGGTATTGTGAAATTCTTTTTAAACAAGCCTAACGAAATTGTAAATATATATATGAAAAGTGATCATTGATTGTTGACTTTCATGGTTACCAGATAGTTTATTTCACTCTTTTATCAAATATTGAAAACAGAAAAAGATGTTCACATTATGGAAAAAAAGATCAGTTCACGACTTCATAAATTCTCTTTTGTTACATATATTCCTTTTTTTTCAAATTTAGGGGATACCATGACAAAGCGCGCCCCATTACATATAAGCGTGTTTTCTGGCCACATTCACATGTATAGAATGCAACTTGCAGCATGTCTCTAATTCTCAGATAAACTACAGTATGGCAAATGTTTGTTTACCTACCATGCCTACCAAAAAAAGAGAGATATTAATGAAAAGTATTTCGACAAAGTCGGTGCACTTTCCCTCGCAGTTTGGGGCAAAGCGATTCGTGCGAAAAGACACACAAATGTTTTATAGTGTCAAACTCCTATAATACCATTACCATACAAAAAGTTTTAAAAAATGCCATGCAGCTCACAAGCACCCTTATGAAAACTTAACAAATGATAAAACCTAGCTCAGTATGCAAAGGTGGACAAAATATTTTTTATATGTCATGGACCTAGATTTTCGAAGTACATGTACTTCACTAAACACTTACATAATTACTATATGAACATACAAATATCTAAGAACTATGAGAGTCTTGACAATTTAACTCATTCAATATCAGAAAAATATGAAAGAAATACAGAAATCGATTGGTTTGAAAGACAAATTTAACATTTTACAAACATCTTATCTCAGTCGAACTTGCCAATAGGGCCTATCTTCTTAACTGTTCAGGGATAAACAAAATAAAATAATGAATAATGAACTAATGCCATAAAAAGCTATGTGTTTCAAAATGAGAAAAAAAATATTTGATACAATTGTGATACTTCATTGATCATATATTTTTTTTAAATGCAAGAAAATTATAGAATGAAATTGACAATTCTATTTTACGATGCTTGCTTACGAAAAATAAGTGATAACTCTGACACTAATGTGTTGACTATAAAGAAATATTTAAGATCACTCTAGGCAAAGCGCTCCCCTCTACTCCCTTTGCACTTTGCACTTTGTAGTTTGCACTTTGAGGGTAGAATTTGATATGAACATCATAGAACATAATTAAAGCAATGAATTATAAAGTTCCTTTTTCAATGAATAGATGATATATGTTTATGTAAAAGGTGCACTAGAGTTCAATGTTGTGTATTTTCTTTATATGAAATATTTGAATTAGCACATATTCTTTCCTCAAAGAATAATCCCGTTTTGCTTTACTTTTTGTAAAGGTAAGTCTCAAACTCAAGCTAACGCTGCAAACGTTGACCACAACGTTTCTTGACGTTTCTTAACGTTTGCTTTCATAGGTTAATAATGACAAACCACGCCATCTGTTGAATGTTAAAGAGAAATAATGCTTGATCACTTTGTCCCAACGGCGCATTTTGTCCTGGTTGAGGTTTTGTAGAAGGGGGAACCACCACTTCAAATACTCGAGAAAGAGATGGCCTAAATAATATCTTGCCACTTTGATGTCCATTGGAGATATCTCTATGTTATAAATAGAGAAGAATGATTAGGTACAATAATGATAATAAGAGCGGTGTGCACACAATAATTTGTAACACTTTCGTCCCAGTTACATTTCACCGATTCTACCAAGCAGGAGTCTGTGGGTTTTCTCTGGCCAACTTATTTAAAACAACAACCAATCACTAGTCACTGAGTGACAACCATTACGATCAATTCCCCTTCGTCCTTGAACTCCTTGCGGTCAACGCCTCACAAGATTCTTGTTATCAGTGTTTTAGAGTCTCTTGTGTCAGAGACTCTCCTCCGAGTGACTGCAGCCCCACAGGCTGTTTTGCTAGCGTCAGTCCTCACATCTCAGCGTCCTAGCCTGTCGAGATCTCGGGTCTTATGAAGGTGCAAGTGAATCAGTTGCTACCAGCTCTACCGTGGCTACTTATCCGCGTTAAAGCGACATGGATAATCTCTATTGAAACGGCTAAATAGATCAAGCTCTTAAAATACAAAGCACATGTATGACTATGACAATTTAAAAAAAATACGGTCGCTTTTGATAGAAATATCTGCAGATCATGTTGCATAACAGGATGGTAGTATGTTAATATTGACATTTTGTTCATTAAAATTTTTGAGAGGCATTCCATAAGTGAGTATGACAATAATGCAGAAGAAAATATGGATGACAACTTGATCATTCATGGTATGCAACGTTCGACACGTTCTTAAGCAGAGAACGACACAACTTCAAGAAACGTGTCAAAACGTTGCATACCTTGAATAAAGAAGTTATCATCCATAAGTATGCATATATCTGCAGTTTGTTCATTGACTGACGCACATCAAAACGTGTCTAATATTATCTACAATTGAAGAGGTAAGTACATCAGGTTTATCAACAGAAATGAGTAAAGTTTATTATCAAAGATAGAGTGAATAATAAAACTTTCGGTGACCAAAGCTGTCTCAGGGAAACAAAGTTCCTTGTTCTGTGGGTAAATACATACATACATGTACATACATATAATATCATATGATATAAATTTACTACATTAGGTAAGGTTATGTAACAAATGTTTCAGGTGACGAGACTTCGCATGCGGTTCATGACGTCACAGCCTGTCTACATGTTCTGCATATCCCTCGATTGGGTACTGACCCCGATCAGGAGTTTTCACCCCGATTCAACAGCCACTTAACAGAAGTTTTAACCTAACTTTTGCCAATATCATCCATCTTACTCTCGATGTAGGGGTAAAACCGGCTGACCCTTGTTAAAAGATTGTTCTCAGCAGCTGCAACCGCCTCCAATCAACTACCACAACATATTCGCTTTTGTAACTTTTTAATCTCAATTAGCTTTTTCCCTTCGCCTATAAATTCTGAATGCACTTTAGTTTAAGCATGTAAAACGCATGGACAAATGCGCATTATTAGTGTGTTATTTTATCATTAAAAATATAAAACCTGAGTCGCTGCATCTTATCAAATAAATTGCTGCACTATTTTGGAAAAAGAAGAGACTTACGAAAATATTTTAGTCAGCATCCTCAGTTTTCAGGGTGTATCTCACTTGGTATCTAATTTGGTCACAAGAGTCACCAATTTTTATAAAGGTAATACTATCATTTTAACCGTTGACACGCTCACTTTTTTATCGTTCACATGGGTGACGAAGCGATAATTCAAGCATGTCAAAATTACGGTATCTCCTTTTTGCACTCACATTGAAGCTTAAAACAGGAGAGTATAATTTCAGAGATAAATGACGTTTAGATAGCGAACAAATGTAACAATGTGACCATACCAACAGCAAACCAACTCGCCAAACGGCGTTAGCTGTTGGTATGGTCATGACTGGCGGTGTTGCCTGACTCTGAGGGTGTGGGTCCGAATCCCTCATGGGACTCGACCCGAAAAAGTACAATAATCTATACTATTCAAGAGATTGTGATCCCAAATATAACATTGTATAATTGTCAAAATGGGATGGTTTTGACAAAGAGTAAAAGTATAAAACAGAGAGAGTACGTCACCTTTCAGACCTGGTGTTAAAACAACGAGAAGAAGACCAGTGAGTAGTGCGTAAACCCCCGCCATTGTATGATGTATAAGTAGTGGAAGATGAACAAGGAAGTGAAATACATGGTTACGCGCCTTACCTTACCCTGTCTGGGTCTATATGTCTGTCCCATTTTTATGCTCTATTTACTTTGAAAGACACTACTTTATCATTGATGATGACGTCACTCTATCATGTTAACAGTAGATTAATGTTTAAGAATCCACTTCTTTGACTATATCTCGGGTGTTAGAGTTTTATAAGTTTTTAGTAATATAGTGTCTACTGAATTGACTCCACACCCTGTAATACGCACCGTTGGGAGAAAGATTGTTACTGGGTTTCCGGATTGTTATGGGAGAGTTACGGATTGTCATGGGAATTTTCTCTTTTTGTCAGATTTGACTTTGCTTCAAAAAAGTGTTGATTTTATGTTTTTTTTGGTCGGAATATTGCAAAGTTTGTTACCATGATTAAATGAATGTATTCAAAGATCATTTTAGCTATCATTAGTTCACACCCTGAAATACGCACCGTTGGGAGAGAGATTGTTACTGGGTTTCCGGATTGTTATGGGAGAGTTACGGATTGTCATGGGAATTTTCTCTTTTTGTCAGATTTGACTTTGCTTAAAAAAGTGTTGATTTTATGGGTTTTTTGGTCGGAATATTGCAAAGTTTGTTCCCATGATTAAATGAATGTATTCAAAGATCAGTTTAGCTATCATTAGTTCACACCCTGTAATACGGACCGTTGGGAGAGAGATTGTTTCTGGGTTTCCGAATTGTTATGGGAGAGTTACGGATTGTCATGGGAATTTTCTCTTTTTGTCAGATTTGACTTTGCTTCAAAAAAGTGTTGATTTTATGTTTTTTTTGGTCGGAATATTGCAAAGTTTGTTACCATGAGTAAATGAATGTATTCAAAAATCATTTTAGCTATCATTAGTTTGTATGTTCTCGTTTATTCGGCAAATTCGTTGATGATATCGAAAAAAAAAATCTAAGGCTGATTAAAAGTCTTAGATAACTTTAATTGGACAATGTGATATATTGATACTTCAGATTATCAAAACTTCATTCAATTGACATTTACAATTCCATATTCGATGAATTAAATGAGTTATTTTAATTGTTTATAATTGATGTTTATTCGGAAGGGTCTAATGTTAATGTCAATGCTTGTTACTGGGCGATGATTACAGATGTTCCGGATTGTCAATGAGTACTATACGGATTGTAAGCAAACCAAAATCAACACAAAGCTGTTCTTATAATGAAAAATGTGATGATATTTAAACACAATTCTGTTTAAGATTCACCGAAAATCAAATGTTAAAGATAAAATGAAGACATTTGAAAATTCTGGTTTTGTAAAGTCGGTTTTATTGTGCTTGCATTTTTGGATATCTGTGAATACCGCTTAAAATAAGATAAACAATAGTTTTAGAGCAAGTTAAAAAACCTGTTTATGATTGGTGTCATCAAACTTGTAATAAAATAAAAAGTTTATACTTGAAAATAATAATGTGAGATCAAATAATTGATTAAGCTTTAATTTCATGTGCCGAAAATGTATCATCATAATTTTTCAACAAGGATTTTGTTTCATTTGTCTTTATTTGTTTATCAGGGCGGTGTGTAGCTGAGTACCTTTGGATACAGTTATCGCCCTGTCTGTCGTCTGTAATGTTTTTCGTTTTCTAAGTAGAACTATAAAACTCAGGGACTTAGTTCAGTGAAACTTCGAATGTGGCGAAGTCCATGAGTAACATGTGTAAATGTGCCTTTTGGAATTCAAATTTCATTTTATTCAGGACTTTAATTTTTTCCGTATGTTTGATTTAGCAAAAGAAATTGCAATGAAATTATTTCAAATTAGCAATTTAAACAATCTTCTTTTCTTGGCTGTATTAGTTATATGTAATAAGAATTGAATCACAAGAAATTTGAGTTACTTTAAGGCAGGTTATATTTCACAGTTTCCCCACATATGGGGATGTTGTCGACTCTTACCTTAAGTAAATCTAATGACGGGGGATATTTATACATGTTCTGTATATATCACTGTTTTCCTACAATTTGGGTTTAAGTCGACTCTTACTTGGAAATGTCATCTTCTGATGACTTTTGTAATATGTAAAATTTACTGGCATATGGAATAAGGCAATCTATGCATGTGAACACTTGTTTAAATGCCCTTTGATGTTGCCTTCATATTTAAATAAACTTGGACTTTAAAGCGCTGACATACCGTGAAGCGTGTCATAGCGTTTTGGACATCGGGATTGTGATGAAATCAATATATTTGGTTCTTTGTTTTTGTTTATATGCACAAAAGGAAAGTCAAAATCACACATTTATAGAAATATTTAAAATAGAAACAAATACCTTTTCATCTTTCACCTTAATCATGCTATCCCAAGTCGGGGTATAATTTTGGATTTATCATGCTGATAATGCACAGGCGTTACATCTAGGCTGAGTAGATCAGGTATTCTGTTTTCATGATATTTCACTTTGCCGCTCAATTTAGAAATCATTTCTTTCCTTCTATGCTAGTAATAACGCATTATCTGCATAACAATTTATTTCATTTGCACTCATTGTTTTAAAAACACCATATTTCTACAATATGATTTGCCACATATCCCAAGATAATCCGTAGCAAAAATATCCTTTCCCAGTAGTAATCCGGTAACGCATCATGTAACAATCCGTTGTATTAAAAGTGTACCACTCTCTCAGAAAAATTACAATAACATACTTCTAATAGGCATTATTTCACATATGTAAGACCTATCATTTCAAACAATGATTTTTGAACACACAGAACGACTTTTTTTACGTGAACGTAGTTTAATGTAAATAATATGGATGTTTTATGATGTCGAGGTTAAAATTATGGACCAATATTCAGGAAGATTAAAGAGTTTATCTTGTTTACAGGGCATTTCTGTGCATAATAAATAAATATTTTTATAGATCATTTATGTAAGAATCTAAGAACAAACGTGAAACGTTGCTATTTACTACTACAGAGTTTATAAAATGCGCCACATCAAGCCTAACAGTTCCCATAACAATCCGTAACTCTCCCATAACAATCCGGAATCCCAGTAACAATCTATCTCCCAACGGTGCGTATGACAGGGTGTGGACTCATGAACGACACATCTTAACCCGTTTCATTTTGACCTTTTTGAAGGACGTGAGTCAAGAAAAGAACATTAAGCCCGTCGAATGATAACTCAGCGCTCTTATGAACTTGGCTAGGGAGGAGGGGGCCACACGGATCAAGAATATTTCTTTGTCAGTATGAAACCTGTGTTGTTCATTTTACGGTTGAAGTGAAGAGTGAACGTCCTATGCACTCCGCATGAATTGTCAATTGTACCGCCGTTTGGAAGATATGACAATACACGTGCATGGAGGAACCCATTTGTAGCGCAGCCTAAGGTTGTGTCCCGTTTCCGATGAGTGGGCCCCGAAAATTTAATTGTTTTGATAGTAACATATTTGAAAGAAGTCATACATGAATAAAGATGGAAAATTCATTCGGTGTCGTTAATTCGTGAAAACAATCAGCTCGCCAAAACCACCTCATGCATTCTCCATTACAAACAGGATATGAAGCCCAAAACGGCTAAAACTGTTATGTTTGCCTGTATCGAGACTGATATCCCATTGCATGAGAGTGTTGTCATGGACGTCTATTGCATCATATGGCTGTCGTTATGTACATAATTATAGGAAGACCAAGAATAAGCAAAATCAGAGCTATTCAATTACTAAATGGGCTTAATGCCACCTAATTCTATCAATTGCAAATGTGACCCACTGTGTATTGCAAACTTCTAGCGTTTTTCGATATTCAGTAAGAGACGTTTCTATTTGATATATTTGCGAGATGACAAACCTTGATTAAAAATTCTTCATGGTTCACATTCATCGCCATGACCGGACTTGAGATGGTGTTTTGTTTAATACACTATGAAAAGAATTTTAACATCCTGAATATAAAGTATCGTTGTATATCGTTGTAATCATGAATGGTTATTGAAGCTTGTTCTCTCATAATTAGAAAGAGAGCTTTTTGCTAAGTCTTTTTTTCCCTTTAATTTCTGTCGAATGAAGTTTGTCATGAAAAAGACAGTTAGGACTATTCTTGAGCAAAAATTTAGAAAAAGCAATGGAAACAGTTTAAAGAGAACGTCGTTTGTAGGCTTAACTGGGTGTAATTGGGCATTGTGTATAAATGGTTGCTTGTGCCACATAAAGAGTGGTTTGCTATTTTCTTTCTTGTACATTATTGAAATATATATAACATCATGAAACAAAAATGTCAAGTTTAATATTCAACAAGGAGAGTGTGTCATGTTTGCCATTAAAAAAAACTATGACACATAATTGACACATGGAACAATATCATGTGTCATGGTTGCAACGCCTTGCACACTCCGTGAACGATTCCGTCTTCGTCTTCGTTTAAAAAAGTACAGATATCATCCAGTAAGTTTACCTTCAAACTTATTACTTTTCTGTAAACAAATTTGTGTTAGAAGTTCAAAGCTGCAAGCCTTATATGTTGATTGTAACTGTATCAAAAACCACATTCCGCCATTACAATGACTACTGTAGTTTAGCAAGTGGAGGTCGGCATTTGGAACAATCTGAATACATTTAGATCCACTGGCTTTTATGTAAGGTCATACTGTTGATCTAACATTAAACAGTGACCCTGGTAACACTCCGCTTGGCCGGTCAGAAAAAATGCCGTATCTCGCTCGAGAAGCAATAACACAACAGCATCGTTCTCGAAGTTGATGCTGCATGGAGTTCATTTTGATTCGGAAAACATCAACGACGATGAATAATACTATTGCTGGGATTATTAAACCTTTATTTTCAAATGGTTTAGTTTGGTTTCTAGTTGTCAATGACAACTACTGAATGCACGTCACATAAAAACTTATGTAGGGAACAAAAAACACAAAGTTAAATAATTGTGAAAACGTATGAAGACTATGCGTATTTGGAGACAACTGAAATCTGATCAATAAAGACCGTGCTCCGAGGAATAAAATAGTAAAAATAGTTCAAGGCCATATTGCCAGGATATTCCCTCCGCCATGGTCTGAATGCACCCACCTTTGTCGCATGTTTCTGCGTGTGCTCATCTTTCTAATCAAATATCATTCAATCAAAAACGGATTTGTATTTCAAGAATGCATCAGTCAAGTTACTATTTTTGAGAACAGGACACTATAGCTAGCAAACGTTTCCCCACTTTACACGAACAATGTGTGATTTCGGAACTATTTATGACGCTGAATTTGATAGAGTAGATCGTGGTTGCCTAACTTGCACAAGGAAGACCTCTCACACTGGTCATTGTTAGATCGACAGAGTTAACAAATATTGAACTGTCGTTCTTTCGATATATTTCTGGAATAAAGTATCTGTCATCACTATTCAAGGATAGTATTATGGATGGATTAAGTTACTTCCCAAGTGGCAACTGCTAAGCTCGAATTTGGATTTTCGAATAGGATTTTGATGTTCAGGGTTGAATTTGGATTGGTTTTGCTTTAGTGTGTTCTGTGATTGCTGATTTCGCATCTTTTCATCTTCACTGCTCTTTCATTAGAGAGAGTCTGGATGTTTGACTCTTCGTAGGGTCACCGGAATCATAACCAATCCACAGACAAAGGCGATGGATAATTCATTTCAAATGCGTTCCTCCATTTGCTGAATAAGTAAATGTTTATATATCATCCACATGCAGGGCTTTAGCGTGGTCGTTCTTTCTTTCGATATAACGATCTTTTTCACAGGTTTTCATTTTTAAATGCTCTCCTAGTGTTGTTTTGAATGGAAGGAATCATCCAATCAAGTCGTAGGACCTACGATGTCATTTAACTATTCTTAGTTGTAGTGGTGCAGTGGTATAACCGTTAGGTTTAGTGTACAGTGGTACATATATCTTAAGAGTTATAGCCAAAACATTTGCATATTGGTATTTGACTTTGGAGATATTTTTCGAAAGACTTACTTATTGTCGGACTTGAAGTCTGTTAAAACATTCAGGAGGTATATAATTGTACACAAGACTTTTAAGGATAATCATGGTCATGGAAAGGTAAATAAATTGAATGTTACTTTTAAAAACCCATAAACGTTGATGTAAATAAATTAGGATAAACTTGTGAACAGTTCATACCTTTAAAGAAAAGCAGGATTTCTTTGGTTACATCATCTTGAAGGTTCCGTAGAGAATGCTTACTCATCAAGTGATTGCTCTTTTTTTCGTTTGTGTATAATTGAAAACATTTAATCCTGTTTGATTTCTATGTGCACTTTATTACTTAATAACTCATTTGCATTTACTTGAAAATTATCTCCAACAATTATAATCAAATATATCTGTGTTTGTATTTAAATGTATTAGACTTGAAGTTTACAAGCAACAAGCAAAATGTTGTATAATCTTGAAATAAGAGACTCAAGCTGGAAACAGAGACAAATCCCACTCCACACCTCGATGCTTCCATTCAGAAGTGGTATTTCGATCTGCTAACTGCGCATTCATCTAGCATGACTAAACAAACCCCTTTGTCCTTCCTCAATCTATGTTGAAGACGCCATGTTAACGGTGTTAAACGTGGCTTATTTAAAGGTATACTATTCATTAACTTGCCAAACTGGTCAAGAGGGTTGTCAGTATCTGAACGTTTGAAAATTCTCGTGAGTTTTTGAAGTCATGTATGCCAAACTATATAAAAATCGATGGAGTCATCATATCAAGAAAAACCGAGTCCTGCTGAAAAGTGTCATGTAATTGCTAATCGGTTCCGTTAGTTACAACAAAACTCTTATGAAAAACTGAACAATGATTCTCGTCTGTGAGTGGTAACTGCGGAATTAACCCGAAATTGGTAAATTATAAAACATGAGTGGCTCGTGTTTGACCAATATGTAACAAGTTCTAATGTAAAAAGGTGGTGTAATTCCACCTTCTCCATCCATATAAGGGTGTTTGTATCATTGATATAAAAATGTCATGTACAGAAGCATGTTTAGATGAATCTGTGAGATGTTTTGAAATGATATGATAAAGGTAAGCGTTAAGACAAGAAAGATGACAATGACATGATGCAAGAAAAGGGTGAATCTGTAATAATGCAAAACTTGTTATATTGATTAGATTAGTGAACTTACATGTACCAATTAAGTACAAGATTTTATGCATATCCGACTTTTTTATTCACAGATTAGCGACGGAATAGATCCTTTGACTGTTTGCAAGCATACGGTATAAAGATTTATACCACGACTCTATTGTTTGAACCCGTGGTATAATTTACTTAAATGTTAGTTATACTACACCAAAGAATCAGCCGGAACTACTTTCATTGAACCCTTCACATGACAAGCAAAAAACAAAATGTATCCCGATCTATGTCACTGTAACGGTTTGAACAATACCTTCAATTTCAATTAACGACAAACAAGCTTAAGGATGGGACAACTTTTATCAATTTTGTTTTACATTTTTGCTATTTAGATAATAGTAACTTAAAGGGTTCTGTCGGGAGCCTTGTCATCGACTGGTGTAGGCGTTACAGCCGTAGGATATCGTTTTGACCTAAGAAATACTGCTGACCATTTCTTCGTTTTCTTTCTTCGTTACCTGGATGCCGTCCCTCAAAATAAATAATTAAATGGAAAGGCAGCTTAAAATGATGAATTATATTATAGAAATATATTGTAGTCATGGGAGAAACGAGTGATGGATAATGATTGTGGACCAGCGACTGGTCAAAATGTTTTTATGTCTAGCTCCTATTATCTACAGAACAATGTTTGCATCATGCGTTGGTTCACAAGAAACGTGTTCGTGGGGGATAATAACATAGCATAATTTCTGTAATTTCAATACAGTAAATAATAATAGAATGGAAAAAGAAAAAAATACTGCGTAAGAAAATCAATACATCGTCATTGTTAACATGAAACTTAAATATAATAATAGAAATCTACAGAAAATAAATAAACAACTACAATTAATAAATAGAGATTATTAACCGAGTATATTTCCGTACCATTAATATCATATAATAGGAATAAAATTTGTATTATGCGAGCCTTTGATATTAATGGTACGGAAACACACGAGGTTAATAATCATATAATGTCATTTTGAAATAAAAGGATTTAAACGAAAATATGATACCTTCTAAAAAAATGTTTGACCTAGATTTCGCGGAGTAATTGCTTTCACAATAAACCAAGGTGAAGGTCATATTGTCGGCGATGTACAGTTGTGAACAGTCTAGAAATATTCCCTCATGAAATGATTTTTTTCACAGTGATAGAAACGTCTCCTTCAATCTATGAACATTTTCAGGGTGATTTCCAATGCACGAGTAAACATTGTATTTTTTGATAACACAAAATGTGTAAGAACCAGTTGTCAACGTCGCTACAACAGGGGAAGTAACTCTAACTGCATTTTGAAAAGCTGCATTGTCATTGTTGTTACGCCAGTTCAGTTACGGTATCCTTAGACTAAACGTCGACTATTTGCGAAGGTGAAGTTGTTGCGTTTGTAACTACGCTACTAGATAATCTGTCGTCACTAGAATATGATTTGTTTATGCTGAAAAGTCGGTAACCGACACGACCAAAACGATCTCGGCCTATATGCACGAAAATCGAAGCACCTATTTTTTCGATAGCCGGTATTGTTTGCTGCATTTCGTTTTATTTTTAAACGCATAATGAAAACAACTTGAAATGCTTCGATAACCATGCTATTTCTGAAATACGAATGCTGATAAGTTTTGACAGATTTTGTTTACGATATTTTATTTTCGATAAAAAACCCAAAAAACCTAAAAACTCTCGACGACGTTATCACTGTTTGGAGACCGGTTTAAGACTCGCATGACATTCATGGAGTTTAGAGAAAATAGTTCGGATTTTGACCTCATTTGCATTGTTATCAGGGATCTGATAACATGATTACAGGATGGGTTTATTGCACAGATAACACTGTCCTTTATATGATAATAGTGTATACTAGATACGTTCATGTGTTTTCATAAGTGTTTTGTCCTTTCAATCCCGTGTACTGGTTGTCCTCAGTCATCTGGAAGGACTCATAGTGGGCAGGTGTAGTGGAGGTTTTGGTGGTGTCGGTGGTGTTGGTGGTGTTGATGGTGCCGGGTGTCACATCTGTGTAGATGTGGTCTGGTGTGGAGCTGGGACCAGAGTCAGCTAGGCTGGTTTCTTTTGATGTCTTGTCTGAGGAGAGTTGCCTTCGTCTCATCCTGGAAAGGACAATTCATTATTTTATTTTTATTCAGACACATTAAAAACATTGATTTTCTAACATCAAAATAACTTTAAACTGAAAATGAAAAAATCTAAAATCAAATATCTTTCAAACAACAAAATACAAAATAATGAAGAAGAATATATGGATAACAACTTCATGTTAACCACCATCTTGAGAACAGCACAAGAACCTGTGTCAAAACGTCGCATATCACGAATAAAGGAGTTATTATCCTTATATTCTTCTTTATTATTCTGAAATGCCTCTCAAAGAAGTTAGAAAAATAAAAAGAATGAACATCACCATAATGAACTGCTTTAGTTGAAATGTTAACTAACTTAACAAGAAACAAGAAGAATACCTGATGATGATGACCACAAGGGTGACAATGATGACGACGAGAACTCCAACTGTTGTTGAAAATGCTATTGTTCTTACATCCGTCGTGGTAGATACAGAAGACTCTGAAAGATACACAGCATTAACTATCAAAGTTTTTCTCACTACGACATATGAACACTTTAGATTGTGCCACTTTGTCTTTAACATGTACAGTAAGTAAGCCAAAATGTCTGATACAAAATGTCTTGACTCGAGGACAAAGACTGACTGCAGAAATCACTTGGAATGCGTAGTACTAAACCAACAAAAAATTTACTGGAAACAAACATTTCAACTTTGAATCCAGACAGTTTTTTCTAGTTTCAATCTGATTTCCATTCAAAATAAAACCTACTTTTGCCTGAGATCCGGATAGTTTCAATCATTATTCCTTACACACTTCTCCAAGACGTTTCCAGTTGACCTCCATGATTAAACTCTATTGAAGGTTTCAACAAATGATCAATGCACGCACCTGCACAGTCGATTCCGGTCCAACCAGACTGACATCCCTCCAGACACTGCCCACTTATTCTGTTACAGTCCCTAACCCCATTGCACTGTCTAGAACCACACTCTTGCAGGCAGTCCTGACCGTAGTGTGTGTCGTCACAGCCTGCAACGAGCAGATAAATCTCTCTATTATTCGCATTGGTTAAATCATCTTATAATTAACGTGAACTTTATTTCAATACTTTATATTCTACTTGTATATGGTTTATTGTCCCCAAAAGTCCCTCATGGCACATGACAACTGTTCATGTCCCAAACTTAACATCTTGTAAAGAGTATGTTACATCAACCGTATTGTTTTAAAAGGGAAATAATTACAGTTTAACTATACTCAGAGCAATATAATTAAACATCTTTCTTGAAAAAGCCCTTTTTAAATATTGTTCGTTGGCCCGATGAACTGTAACTTTCATATCATCATTTTCCTGTAATAAAAAGTAACATGACTATGCATGAATTATCATGATTAAGTAACATTTTACTCTAGAGACAGACGACATTATGAGCAAGATTATTATCAAGGGCTTAAATGATCTCGAACATATCTGAAAGTATGAATTTATCGAATTGATATTTCTTCTCGATTAAGTAATTGTGAAGGTATCCCTTATAGAGAAAACTGTCACACACACGGTACATGTATAAGCAACTTTTTGACAAAATCAGAAATGCATTTATGTAGTTCTGATCTATGAACATTCAAAATACACAATAACAGGACTTCATATATAATTACTTCACAAATGACCCTCATTAAAAATGCGATCTCCAAATATTTAATGATCAAGGAACGTTTACGTCTATTTCTATCAAATAGGTCCAATTAAATGTTTCCCATCTCTCAATGTAGAAACTGTAACTTTTTTTATCAAGATGTCTTATTCTAGGTGATAAAATCAAAATGTCAATTATTAGCTGAATATCATAGGGAAAAAAATCACAATTACATTGCCTGTTTTGTTTGAACGCATATGTATGGAATAATTGTTGAAAATATGATGCGTTTCACCTTGAAGGCAGTCATCCCCAAGCCAACCAGGCAAACAGCCCAGGTCACAGCGCCCAGTCACGTGATGACAAGACGAGTCTATCTCAGAACAGTGTCTGTCCACGCACTGATATGTGCACTTCAAACCGTAGTGGAATCTATCACACTCTGTGAAGATAATTGCAGCAAATATATTATACATGTATAAACGTTGTTAATTAACATATTTAAAGTAGTCATATCTCGTTAATTTGCGAGACTTACATAATGTATAGCATTTGCTTCCATTTCCATAAGATAAAGGGAAAGAAGCTGATTGCTGATTGTGTAAAATATAATATCGCCTAGTTTAAATTAACTGTGGAAGAAATAGAAGACTTGGGATATTTCCTAATTCCTATATACAACCTTTCTTCACGTGAGAAACCAACTTTCTTCTCTAATATATATATATATATATCATGTCTCAACTCACTCATATGTCAGAAAACTTTTTTTTCACATTTATTCTAGAATTCAATTAAAGATTGAAGTAGTTAGTTTCTTTACTTCATCAGCCACATTTTGCGATTGACGTCTACTATTTGCTAAGTGTTATACATCCTACTTTTAGTGCAGTCCACTCCTTCCCATCCAGGAAGACATCTGTTACATGACCCAGTGTATCGGTCACATGACTCCATGTCCCCTGCACACTTCCGGTCCCCACATGTCATGTTGCAG
The DNA here is from genome assembly GCA_916613615.1 of Steromphala cineraria. Taxonomy (NCBI): domain Eukaryota; kingdom Metazoa; phylum Mollusca; class Gastropoda; order Trochida; family Trochidae; genus Steromphala; species Steromphala cineraria. Next base: position 79,575,599 of record OU744722.1, read on the forward strand.
TTGAATCCATAACTGTCCACACACTCTGAAACAGTAGTTATAAGTTTAATCTACATTGAAACTACTGATAATGTTTTTTCAAATGTGTTTTGTGTAATTCAATGGTGATCTCGCCGGAGATATGGCTTGTCGAATATCAAGCGATTTATCTTCAGTGATACCTTTTTGAAAATTGCCAAGTACATATACATGACAGTTGTGTCATAACATCAAGTAATGGCATCAAGGTTCTATATTGCAATGGTAATATCAATATACTATACATCATGTTTTGACAACTTCAGGCGCTGATGTGATCATGCTATGAAATCACTTTTGTGACACTGTAAGGGTAGTGAAGTATTCAAAGATGTACGTTTTTAATTGATATGCTTCTGAATGTAAAAGGAAATAACCCTCGAGTCTTCTTGTATCAAATATATCAAGACTTGTTATTTATTTATCGAATTGAGCCTGAAAATGTCTTATGAATCTAATTGATAGCTTGAGTAAAATAAATATCCACCTGAAGGTAGCATCAGCTAAAATAAGGAATTACAAATTCTTGAAATACAAAGTTTTAACTCCAATGACCTTGATGACAATCAGTTCCAGTCCACCCTTGTCTGCACCCATGGTCACATGATCCGGTCACGTGATTACAATCAGATTGTCCGTAACAATTCCTGTCTGCGCATACTTCAGAGCAGTTTTGTCCATAGTTTGTTGGAACACATTCTGAAAACCGATATAATGAATACATCCAATAATGCTAAAATTACACATAAACATATTTAGAAATATATTTTGGATAACGAAGAAGATCTAACTTTGAAATAATAAAAGAACATCGCAAAGTTTTTCCATCACTTTTCCTCTGTTGTCTTTTCAATAGCAAACATCACATATTTGTTCTTATTTACCTTGCCTGCAATCGCTTCCAGTCCAGCCCTGTTGGCAACCATGGTCACATGTTCCGGTCACGTGACTACAATCAGATTGTCCGTTACAGGTCCTGTCTGTGCATACTTCAGAGCAGTTTTGTCCGTAATATCTTGGATCACATTCTGAAAATGGTAAAATCACAACTTTTATATTAAGTAGTATGCACAAGCTGATATAAACCAAAATCATTGAAGTAATAGGTACAAATTTATACATCTGATTACTTTTATAGTTCATCATTTCTGTAAATAACACAAAATAAGTGATGAAATCTAATCATTAATCATATATTATATATCCAATGATTATATGTTCATGTTAGGGAAATTCTTATATCATGTTCTTCGTGAGCGAGGAGAAATGCTTTAACACGCATGTGTGTAATTTTCATGTATTATATTTATATATTTATATATGTATGAATTATGGATCAAATTGCTTTACAACAATATAACGATTCAAATTGAAATTGAACATTAATTATATGATAATAAGATTTAATGCCTCACTCTGTACACAGTCAGTTCCCCTCCAGCCAGGAAGACAGCCCGTGTCACACCGACCCGTGTAGCGATCACACGAGGAGGACCCGGATGCACAGTGGCGGGACTCACAATCCTGTACACAGTTGATACCGTACCTGGTGGACTCACATGCTGTAATGATATCTGGCAGTTGAACTCATCTCGTAAAATTGAAAATGCCATTGTTTTGCTTTCTTTTAGACGAAATAAAATTAATCTAAATGCAGTGGAATACTTCATTTTATTACAATATATGACATTATTGATCCTATGCCTCAGAGCCTAACCAAGTTGGTCAGGATTATTTCAAGCTAAACAATTCTTCTCAGAAAACAAGTCATTTACTTATCAGTAGGGCTTATTTCATATAAGATATTCCATTGTTTGTAGTTGTGGTGAAATTGATTATGTTAATAAAGGGCATTGGACAATAAAAACAGTTATCCTGTTTTAGGAAATCATGACTTTGATTATTTGGATTAAGAGTATTTTTGACAAGTAAAATTGATGAATACATGATGCATCTTTAAATTCACTGGTGAAAATTTATCATGGGTCATACATAAAATAAACAGATTAATAAGATCTCATTTCTAACTTTGTATGCAGTCAGTTCCCCTCCAGCCAGGAAGACAGCCCGTGTCACACCGACCCGTGTAGCGATCACACGAGGAGGACCCGGATGCACAGTGGCGGGACACAGTTGATACCGTACCTGGTGGGCTCACATGCTGTAATAATACATCCTCACATATGATGCTATACACATATCGAAACAGATAACCAGCACATTATTTCCTATCGGTTTCTCTCCCTTATTTACTTAAAACACATATTGTGGTGTAATTAGGCACTCCCAAAGGCTGGCATGTATTCTGCTTATTTCGTGTTACATGCCAGAGACCTGCATAAATTATATGAATTAAACTACCCTTGTATTGAAGTGATATGTATTTAAAGAGAACTCCCAATATGCAAGTTTTCCTCTTTCCGTACTTTGAAGGGGGGTAACTGAAGTATTCTTTCTCAATGTTTTAGGGATGTGATAAATACAATTGAAACAGAATTACTACATATCTTCAGCAGCCAACTGAATAAATTTGATAACTTGAAAACAATATCTCTTCACATTTTTATAAACACTCCTTTTAGAAAATGTTGTTTTAAAATCTCCTTTACAACATGTAGACGGTATAGGATAGCGACAACTTGCTGTTCTTACGTCATTGGTAAAGATACGTCTAAATATCAATTTCCATTAGGTTATATATAACCATAACATCTTATATTCATTAAATTTCTTGTTTTCATTTAATTCAAATTTCAAACATTCTAGTCAAAACACATTTGATATTTTCTAATTAAATTATATATACGTGAAGACCAAGAAGAGATGAACACGACGAATTAAGTGATATCTGGATACTGACATCATCAATAAGTTTTTAGCAAAAAGGAAAACAGTTTTGTACTTTGTATACAGCAATGAAATTATATATATCAAATTCAGCATTAAAGTTTTATGTGTAGGAGAACGTTCGAAAACATTTCAATGAAACCTAAATTGCAGGTTATACAAAATAACTCTCAGTAAATGAAGTTTATACGATATCGTGCCGGAACTACATTTCTCGGGGGTTCCCCTGATCTTACAGCCACATTCCAGCCTGACCCCAGTCTTGATGGTCATCACTTAGACTCACGTTTTGCATATATATTTTTTCTGTTTATTAACAACAATCGCCCTAATAATCTGTATTTGATGTTTGAAGAATAAACATTAACTTGCAAATAAATAAAGTTGTACATGTACATCTCCGGTCACAGAAATGAGGATAGTGGGCGAAGTAAACAAGGTAATGTTCATCATTTCAAAAGCATGAGTTGAGCTCAATTCTGAATGACCTGACTGGCGACAACACAGTTTCAAGGCACCCCACACCAAATAGTGTCCTGGACGCTCTCTGCCTTCATTGACAGTTTCGAGGCCCCCGATGATCAAACCGATGTTGCCGTGTTTGAAAACATGTACTCGTCTTTGTCAATGACAGTGTCTAACATCGGCGGGCTTGCAATTGGCATGATGTTTTGAGGGACTTTAAGTAACTTTATGTTTACATTCATTGTCAAACCAACAACCCAAGCACATCGAGCTTTAAGAGCTGATACTCTACACTCGATACAGGACAGTATCAATACGCGAGTGCCAGTTGTTAATTTCGGAATATTAAAATTAAACATTACATATTTTTTTAGTTTTTCACAAAACATTTTATTGTTATTAACATGATACTCATAAAGGATTATTTGTAGAATAAAAAAGTGTATCTTTTCCTTTTTTGTTATGAACTATTTTTGCATGCGCTTGAAACCGGTAGAGATCCGCCTGGTTCTAACTGATATCTAGGTCAGTGCGACACGCAGCTATAAGTTACTACAGAATCGCATTTCGAATGATATAAAAACAACTTCTGGCTTTAAATACAAAGTATGAATTTATAAGAAATGAAATTCATAATATAGTTACTGTTGTTTGATATACCTTATTTTAGTTTTTGTAAGATAACTCTACTTTCCTAATATAAACCGTGCACATGTCCCTTTAAACTTTAATAAAATTTTGCGATGCTTGTTGGCCGGTTATGTCCAAGTGACCATTAGTTTTGCACGCACTTTTGGATTTCAGCACTTTTCTCAGGATTCAGGCAGTTGCGTTTGAGCACATTGATTTCGATGGCAACAGTCTTGGCATCGGTCCAACAAACTATTGGAGACCTTCCGTAAATTAGTAAACTATTGGAGACTTTCACAAGCGAAGTACGAAAACAAAACTATACTAATGTTTACGTAACTTTGTTTGAAGAAAAGAAATGACATACTGTGTTGTCATCAATCTGAATAAATTATGTTGACTGTTGATCTAAGATTGACTGATAATGGCCCTCTCACACTTGAGCTTATAGTAGGTAGTTCGGATAGAAAACTCAAAATGAACGAAACAAAGAACAGCTCATCAGAACACAGCCAATTTTTTTACCGAAATTCACAGGGGAAATGGACTTAATTGACTAAAAACATGTGTATTGTAAGCTGTTGTTTACAGTCTTTTGACAGCAGTTACGCCCCGCCCCAACACTGGTTGACCTTTATCTGCATATTCAAATATGTGTGTCAGATGAGAAATGTGTAACATATGTGCGCTTCGAGCATGCTCTAGCATGGATGAATGCGCGGTATAAATACTCTATTATCAATTATAGTATATCCGGATGGATGAAGGGGCCAGTCATTTCAAAGGGAAATATTATTTATAATTATTATTAACGCATTGTAATGTTACAATCAGGCGGATATCGTATTCAAGTATTCTTACTAGGAACAGTTTTTATTAGCAATACAAGTCCCTGTGGTTACAATGTGAGAATCACAGTTATTACTTATCTTCTGATCTTTATGATTAAAAGGATTTGTTATTAAATATTATAAAGAATATTTTCCCTTTAAAATGACTGGCCCCTTTGTCCATTCGGTTATGTTACACATTTCTCATCTGACACACATATTTGAATATGCAGATAAAGGTCAACCAGTGTTGGGGCGGGGCGTATCTGCTGTCGAAAGACTGTAAACAACAGCTAACAATACACATGTATTTGGTTAATTAAGTCCATTTCCCCTGTGAATTTCGGTAAACAAGATTGGCTGTGTTCTGATGAGCTGTTCTTTGGTCAGGAAAACGTATAAAAACTATGTTTCATTCATTTTGAGTTTTCTATCCGAACTACCTGCCTATTGATAGAATGATTACAGACTGCAGACTGCACTCTCGTATAACACAGGACTCCATATTGGTACCATGTTTACCATGATGATAAAAACTAAATCTACCTTTATCACGTTTCAAGAGCAAAGTATTCACCTACCTATATCACACCTGTCTCCCTTCCAACCAGCATAACAGTCTCCAGTACATACTCCAGTTGTGACGTCACAGCTACTACAGTGACAAAGGTCGGTGCAGTTTACTCCGTACGTCCCAGGACTGCAGTCTGTTGAGAAATAGTGTTAAATATAAAATCATAAAAAATTATTACCTGGTTTAAATATATATTGCTTCTGAACGAAAGTATGTTCAACTTTGTCAGATCATTATTTTCTGAAATATGGATTTCGTCAACAATTCTGCATAAAATACTTTATGGCTAGAATGTTTAAATAATGTGTAAATGGGTCATAGTGACATCAAATCAAATCAAATAACTGACAGACGTTGCATACATGTTCCAGAAACATATTGGTATTTGCCAAAGTAAACAGGCACAAGTTCGAAAGTTATAGTCTTCTTTCTGCAATAACTTATTTATTGAACACAGTTTCTGCAAAATCGTTTTAAAAATAGTCAATTTTTATTTACATTATGGAACAACTTGAAAGAAAATATTCCTATTATTGAGTTTGTGCATTTTGACCCAAGTGTCACTGCAGTTCGGGATCAGTACATTTCAATTGTGTCACTTGTCTATATTTTGGACAAGAAAAGCGCTATATAATTTTGAATTTGAATAAGTTTGAAAATAACAAAAATAATGATTCTGTAGAACCTTTTCGTTGACGTTTGTAATATTTTGGCTGTTAATGAGATTGAGTGGCCCGATCAACACACGAAGAAATGACCAGTGGTATACATGTACATCTAGCATATCCCGCTTACAGTGAGGAACACCGGTATCGCCAACGGCAAAGACCGGCAAAGTCATGATATTCACTGCTGTCAATTTATCTATCAAGTATTTCAAAAGCGGAAGTTGGGGCGGTGATAAGACAAAGATCGCTGCCTTAATCATGCCACTAGCCAATTCAGGTATCTTAATCATTCTTTTTTTTTTTTTTGTATTACGACAGAAATTGGTACATTGCGTTTGAAATCGGTACAAATGAAATTCACAATTCGTCAAAGGAAATCATATAAATTTACAAGCAATGATACTAATCATCTGGAAGAAAGAAGAAAGCTAGAGAGGACAGTAGAAGTGCAGATATAGAAAGGGGAAGGAGGGGAGAGAGAGAATCAATAGAATTGAAAGTCGGAAATAATGTTTTAATGTTATTAACAATGGTTTGGTTTTATCTTAATCCTTCTATTATTTAATAGTAGTTAGTACGAAATGAATACATTACGACATTTTGTATATAAGTCTTCAGTCAGCACTGACTGCAACCTTAACAGCTTTTACTGCACATATTATTTTGCTTTAAACAAAAAAATCCTTGTTTTGTAGTATCTTTGGATAGCCATGTACATTACAATTTAACCATGTCCTTGAGACTGAAGGATAAATGCTGTATCAACGAAGCTTCATTTCCAGATCAAAACGAATGGTTTAAAATCAATGTTACTCACGGTATATCTCCACCTCACAGATATTGAGGGGAGTGGTTTGATTGTCGCTATCATTGCCCGGGTTCTCAATAGTGAGGTATCTGGCCTCAGCATCACACACCACGTCGGTCGGGTTGTTGGGGACGATGGGAGGGAAGGTGTAGCACACTCTAGACGGGACACGATCCAGGAAGATGTACGAGTTGGCTATTCTATGATTATCTGGAATATTTACTATAATTATTGTATCAATTGCAACTGTTGAAATCATTGAAATATTTGTAACATTAAAACCAGAATATGAATTTATGTTGTCACTGTTGCTGAAATCAACAGAGGACGTAAATGAGATGACATTTTCCAAAGATGAAATTGATAATCAGAACAGCATTTATTGGCGTCATTAGCTTTTCAATGATTATCATGCAGATTTAAACTTTTTACTAAAACAGATCGATTTATTTGTCACATACATGCGAAATGTTGTTTGAATAATTGAATAATGACTCTGTGGTCTTCTGAACAGCTAACTAATGTTGAAGAGTTATCATAACCTGGCTTTGATGCATAAATCGCGTACTTGATCAACATCGCAAGTACACCCAGAACAGCGATATGAAAACAATATGCATAAGAAGTTAGTTAAGGTAAGAGTAAGGTAAGTCTTATAGATAGCATAAAACCAATAAAAATTGTATTCGACATACACAAACGCTTTTGACAATCAAATAAAGGTTTGAACAAAATGAACTTTTCAGACAGTTATTTGATAAATATTCAATCTTATAGTACAGATCATTTTGCATAAACACCGAACAATGCTTTCGGCAACACAATGTTAAAAGAGTCTTTTTGCAAGATATATATTATTAGTGATATAAAACCAGCACAATGCTTGTTCATGAATGTTTTTAACTACAAAATGCATAATTCATACCAATGATTAAATTGAAGTTTACAATCACTGTTTTATCTTACAGGTTGTTTTTTACTGACATTTGTCATTATGTATGCATTTGTAAATTTTACATTTTAATAAATGCCAATTGAGCAATCGAATAGCTCTCAATTCACTCGCTCATTGTCTCTTAAGTATAATGCTATAACTATTCACATTTACGCCGATTACGTCTGGCGTAGACAATTGTCTATAACCAGTTGCAGTGTTTTGAGACCAGAACAATTGGCGAATATTTTAGGTTTCCAGAATTTACTCGCATTTTTTTGTGGTGTAGTTGTGATCTTATATTGGATATAATCATCATCTATAAGGCCTAAAAAATTATTTCTGGTTTCCACACGCGTCAGTTCCAACCCCCCGCATCAAGCACTTTTTCCAGCTGTTGACAGAGAAAAAAATGGAAATGTAGTCCCCTGGTGAAGAAACCACATTGATACCATTCTCTCCCCACAGAGGCAACTCAGCCATACCTGAATCAGCTTCTGTTCTATTACGGCTAATACACGGGATAGAAAGGTAGAAATCTGATTGGAGGCAATCGAAGTTCGTTGTGCAATCAGCGACGCCGTTTCAAAAGTGGTCATTCATAACACCTCGGCCAAAGCTTTCGTTGAAATTTAACATCCAGGGGAGGTAATCCTTCCTTTTACAAACCATCGCTTTTTACCTTCTCATTAGTTTTTATTTGGTTGATTAGTGAAATAAAATCTTTCATAAAACAAATAATAATTTACCGAATTATAAAACAGTTACTATCTAATGAAAAACCCAATCCATATCTGATTTTCAAATTATTTCCCTCTCACACTGTTAATGAAAAATGAACATAAAGACATAATATTTTCCATGTCACTATACCACCGTTAAGAACTCCCCATGTCATGGATATCCAAAAGTGTTTTCATTGGCTGCAAATAAGGGATATATTCTAAGTTACAACTTTTTGCCGTTCGGGCAATCTGCCGGAACTCCATGATCTAGCCGTAATAGAACCGAGGCTATTTCAGGTATGACTGAGTTGCCTCTGTGGGGAGAGAATGCATTGAAGCGTGAACTTTTAAAATATGTTGTTTGATCCCTGTCTCACACAAATTTATCCTCTAGCAAGGTCAATGTTTAAATTCAGCTCGAATGAAGCTTGTATCCTTTCGTTTCGTTTTAGTTGCCCAAGCTATATTCGATCTGAGGGGGCCCCGTTGTGTGAATCGTCCATAAATAATTGACATATAAATAAATACCTTCAGGTCAGTTTATGTCATTTGCATATTACAACCAGTCTTTGCAGTGAACAAATTGACTTTATATGTCTAAAATAATCTATCTAATTTGCATAAATAAAGAAGAAAAGGCAATTATATTTTCCTTGCAGATTTAGACTTTCTTATCTGTAGGGAAGTTTATGGATAATTATATTCAGCCTCTTGAAAACACTGAGGGAACCAGAATGAGATTTTGAATGGTAACACAAACCCTGGAAACAACGGGCGATCTGATTGGTTATGCCTTTATAGGTTACTTTTGTTCGATTGGTTAGAGTTGACAGACATGATGTCACGGTGGTGTAGTGGTTAGCGTGTCTGCCTCTCACCCCAACGACCCGGGTTCGAATCCCAGTGGAGACACAAAAGATTTGTGACTTGGGTCGAAAGCTGTGTTGTGTCCTTGGGCAAGGCACTTCATCCACATTGCACTCAGTCCACCCAGCTGTAGAATGGGTACCTGGTTATACGGGTGTACTGTCCGAAATGGACTCTCAGCGCAGGCAAGCAGCTTTGAAAAAGTACAATCCGTCAGGGTAATAATGCCGTCGGTGAGCAACTTACAAAGATGGATACTTGACGTTAAACTTATCATTATTATTAGGTCTTCAGACGAAAGTCAAAGACCTATTGTTATTATCCTGATTATTAGGTCTTCAAGACTACGTCTGAAGACCTATTGTTATTATCCGTGTTTTCTTATTATTATTTGCACGTTTTTTGTGGCAAGTATTCTGAAGAAACGGTTCGATCGAATTTCATGAAACTTTCAGGGATGGTAGCCCGTATCATGAACTCGTTTTGTGTTGAGCCCGATTTTTGAATTTCCATTTTGTTTTCGAGTTATCTCCCCTTAAAGACAAAACTTTAAACCTCAATTTCTCGGTAACTATGGGAGATAGGTTCATAAAACTTTCACCAAAATGTGGGCAACAACATTCTTCATCGATTAAGCCCATAGCGGTTTTCGGCCGTATAAATAGATTTTTTGCTATTATCGAAAAACTTAAATTTTGGCGAAAATTTCCGGTTTTGACGATACGCGTCTTTGAAAATCTTCTCCTCACGAACTACGATACATACAAAATCATACTATAGCTCATTTGAAAGCTGAATGAATGCTGTGTAATCGATACTTCCTTTTAGGCATCCATTTTCATCGGTTTTTGAGTTGCAGTAGTTTCAAAAATGATCTTTTGAAATAAAGGATTTTTATGCGTCACGTTCAAAGGGGCACCACTCTGTAAGGAAATGTCAAAAATGAAATCTGTTTGATGCATTCTGTTCGACAATGATAGTTGAACAAGTTCAGTACAGGTCATTATTATATAAAACTTGATATTAAAAGAAATATGTGGACATAAAGATATTTTTCAAATTTTTCTGCGATTTTAACATTTTTCGAGGGTTATTTTACTTTGGGAATTTTAGTTTCAAAACTGTTAAAGATAGAAATTTAATCATTGATGTTTTGTGAAGCAGATGTAATGAGTAGACAGAAAAAAATATCAACAAGTCATGATAAAAAAAATTCTGTCCATGACCAGTTCTTGAATATTGCGATTTTTGGAAAATTTGCATTTTAAGCACATTTCAAAGTTCCACAGTTTCTTTATTAAGAAAGATATCTTTAAATTGATTGTATTTTTACATGCGCTATTCCAAGCACAACTTTTGCTATGTTGCACTTTATCATAAAAATGTTGATAGTTAAGGAGCTAGAGGGACCAACATGGAGTAGGGGTCTGAAAATCTTCACATTTCAGTGTTTTCAATAAAGTTCCAAAGTTCATTACTCCCTTACTATTTAGTTATCCAAACAAAACAAACATCTTTGTATGTGGATAAACAACACCAACATTGTTTTTGATATACCTTATCAGTAAAATATCAATAGTAAAAGTGTTAGGTTTCATAACATTATACAGGGGTGTGAAACAGTCAACTTTACATTACAGCCTTTAATCACATGTAACTGGAAAACGGTGACAGATAATTCAACCAAATTTTTTTCTGCTTCTAAGAATGATATTCTCTGAAGAATGGTGTCATAGCTGACATTGGTCACCATGGTGAATTTTTCTGAAAAGACTTTAACACTGAATATCAAGTGAAATTTGGTCATTTTCATAATGTATTAGTTACTTTTTACCTCTTAGACAAAAATCATGTGAAGGTCAAACACTGTATGAAGGTCAAAGAGGAAGTCTTGAAGACCTAAGTATTGACGCGTCAATCCTAGTTCTTATTTTTATTATTTACACAATTTTGTGGAAGCTCTAGCCAGTTGCACGAAACTTACAGCACTGATAGCTCCTGACCTGAAATTGATACAGATGAAAAAAAATCCGACCTATCTACTTCCGTTTCCGGTCAACAACCATTACAAATTTGAAAATTTAACATAGGAAATATTTTCAAAACGGACTTAGACACTTGAAATTTCACAGGAAGATGCGCATTGACCTGCAGAACAAAAAAGTCAATCATGGAAAATCTCTCAGTCACGTGACTTGGCGGCCATCTTGTTTTTAGTGCATTTTTGACCATTTCGGACCCCTACCACCTTTGAAAATCTTCTCCTCTGAAGATACGTGCACTAGAGAGCTGAAATTCAAACATAACGGAGCTAAAGCTTAGTTTTCTACAGGATACTAAAATAAAAGTCCTAACTCTTATATTTAGATCATTGTGACCTTTCAAAGTTGACCGAAAACGAAAAATCGCAAACTTCAAGGGCTCATAGTTCAAAAACCTAGCCGTGGAATTTCATCATTTTTGCATGAGAGCTAGACATGAATAAGGTCTACAAGAATCAAGAATAAAATCGATCGCGAACAGTCATTTCCGGTTGTGAGAGAGCTTAAAAAATTGAAATTTTGGAGTCCGACAAATTTTAACATGGGCAAAATTTTCAAAATGCACTCAGAGACTTGAAATTTCACATGAAGATGCGCATTGACCTGAGGAAGAAAAAATGCAATCATGACGACTTCGTAGGTCACGTGGTTTAGGCGCCATTTTGAATTTACTGTACAACCTTGCACATTTGAACCGGAAATGGACTTCCAGAGACATGTAGATTGCCCTTAGAGATTTGAAATTTCACATGAAGATGCGCATTGACGTGCTGAAGAAAAAGGTCAATCAAAAAAAATCTCTAGGTCACGTGACTTGGCCGCCATCTTGCTTTTAGTGCATTTTTTACCATTTCTGACCCCTACCGCCTTTAAAAATCTTCTCCTCTAAAGATACTTGCACTAGAGGGCTGACATTTACACATTAAGTAGCAGAAGGATAGTTCTCTACAGGATACTCAAAACAATGTCCTAACCCTAATACTTAGGTCACTGTGACCTTTCAAATTTGACTAAAACGAAAAAGAATTTACTGTACGATTTTGCACATTTTGACTGGAAATGGACTTCCAGAGACATGCAGATTGCTCAAGACGATGCATAATGACATTCCAGCATTGTGATACATTGAAATGAACCTTACGAATTGAACAGCGGTCTGAAGACCGTCAGAGTTGCCTGGGCAACCCTAGTTATTATTATTATTAATATGGTGACCCCTCCAGCGCGATTGTGTCAGATGTTACTTTCGCGTATAGATAATGGTCAGATGTTAAAGCGCGCGATACGTTCATGTGATTTTAATCAGATTGCTAGCAAGATAAATTGATTCTAACTCATCAAGGTTTTTTGTCTTGAATACAAGTTGATAAACATAGCTATAGGGATCCTCCTTTAAAGTGCAATGAATTCAAAGCTGATAGGTTCTTTGAGAAGTGTATGTTAAATCTTTAAGATGGCCACATATAAAACTAATATTGAAGATGTCTTATGTTAAAGGAACTTCGTACCCTGCAGAATGTGTAATAGAACACTTGCCTAATTATTTTCTTCACAAACGAACACCAAATGTAGTTAACAAACATTGGGAAACAGTAGCGAATTATCTTCTCCTGCCAAAATAGAGGGCGCGTCGAATGCATTGGTCCTTTACTTACTTCCGGGTTATCAACTTGCATTACCGCGTAGATATGAATTAGAATAAAACACAATAAAACAACGATCAAAATGTAACAGTACTGTCAATTACATCGAAACTTTCGCGAGGAATGACAAAGTGAGTGAGTGAGTGTCTTTACGAAAATTATTCTGTAGTGGCTGGCAAACAGTGCCAGTAGAGACGGCAGTGTGTTTATGTATTGTTTTTGTACCTTATGTTGACATATTTAAAAATGATATGATTGAAAATTATCCAACGTCATTTTTTTACTATATAATTGTATTTTGGCGAAAAAGTATTTACGTCTAAATAACTTATATGACGACTATGTCTTATAAACCAGAAGTAAGTAAACCTTTCAGCTAATTTGTGATTGTAAACAGACACTTTTTATTTCAAAAACCATGAATGGCAACCGTTTTCATATAATTTAATTTACTGTTTTTGAATAGAAGGATGAATATCAACAACAACACTTCATTCGGTCTTCAAACTATTGATTTAAACAATATTTTATTCAATAAGCAAGACAAGATTTCATAATGACAAGATAACAAATACACACGAAAATGATGAGCAAACAGGCAAAAGGGTCTATATCAATGCTTCTCTCTCAAAAGAATCAAAACAAACAAAAAGTTTGAAAATACATAAGAGGTCAGGAAATACAGTATATCCCCTTCAGTAAATAAGTGCCTTTAAAATGCATTTGGTACTAAAACTGAAACGGATAACTTAAGAAAACGTCTGGTATCGTCACTGAAATAATAAACAGGTTTTACAATGGATTCGTTTTCACTTCATGACATGGATTCGACGCCGCTAAGAATAGCTTTCAAACTAATATCATTTTGAAATCATTCAAATCATTTCCCATCATTGACATATTATTTTCATTGGTCAACTCTTCTAACTCTAATACGAGTTTGTTCAAGCTTTAAAATCAATTATATAGTGTTTTTAGTGTTTTTAAATTTTGACATTATCCTTCAACCAGTTTGTGTATGACAACTATTACATGCAATAATATTGCAGCTGCCCTTGATTTATTTATCAATGCATGCAGTAAATGTATATTTTAAAAAAATCAAACAAGTAAATTGGATGTTCATCTTTCAATGCTACGTGACTTGTTTTTCAGACTTCCGCGAAAGATATAATAGAGTTGCCGTTTTAATGGGCTTCTTTTAGTAGAAATTATGCAAATTAAACATCCGTTTTGATCAAAATAAAATTTATGGCAGTAAAATGTCATTCAAATAGTTTAAGTGTCAAAAGATTTTTTTACTTTTTCAATCAAAATTAGGGGATAAATCCATTCGGTTTTTTATTTTGGGGTTGTACATGTATGTCGTGCATTCTTAACCCCTAAATGTAATTTCAAACCGAGCTTGCAATGTATGTTGCATTTGGTGACTTACTTACAACTGTATTACATAAAATTGTAACTTCATTACATGCATATACATATACAACATAGGATAACTTTCTATAATAATCATGAGCTGTAAAATATTTCCTTTCTTTCGACTTCAAGTTTTTTTACTGTTACAAATACTCATTTTACCATGGCAAAGGTCAAATTTCATTGTCTCGCATCGCAGAACTTTGAATGCGGAAGTAAACGAGGACCAATACATTCGACGCGCCACCTACTCGCTCTCTCAAGGGAGGAAACTCCCCACTTTCTCCCATTGAAACATATCATAAAAGGTACTTCATTCGAATTATTTTAGTAGAAGTTTGTCGTAGAACAATAATCAATGGCACAACAAATGCACCATGACTAGTTACACTGCAAAAATGGTGTTTGTGTTGATCGTTGGTGTAAAAGGTGGCGTATGCAGATAAATGCTTCAAAAACCAAGATAGTCCATTATAGACCCATGTCTGCCGTAAGATCAGAGTATATTTTCACTTGTGGCAATGATAGTATTGAGGTTTGTAACGCTTATATTGTGGTTATAGGAACATCCTGATCTTAACTTTTCGGCAAAGGAAATCGCAAAATCTGCTGGTAGTGCGTTGAGTATTTTGATTTGTTAGCATAAATCAGTTGGAGGGATGCACTATGACGTATTTAATAAAATCTGTGATAACTTAGTTCAGCCAATTTTATCTTATGGTTCTGCTGTTTGGGGATCACGTGTGTTCAGTTGCATTAACACAGTCCAAAACAGGGCTTGTCGGTTTTTCTTTGGTGTGAGTCGTTACACTCCAAATTTGGCTGTTAGAGGAGAAATGGGCTGGGTTTCGAACTTCACAAAACAACGTTTTGAATCTGTCCGGTACTTGAAACGGCTTCAATCGGCTATGCCTGGCAGTATCATAAGTAATATTCACAAATGGTCTTTGTCTTTTCGTAGGTCCTGGGATATGAAAATAGATTTACCACTTTTGGATTTATCGCACATCTCCCAGCTTGATTTCATTTTCATCAAGGAAAGGTTGTTGGATATGGAGCATTCTAATTGGTATTCACAACTCTGGGACGATACTGGCCGTCGTAACGGCAATAAGCTACGCACATTCAGACTGTTTAAGTCTTCTTTGTCAGTTTCACCGTATGTTCGTACTATCATGGAGCGATCACAACGAAGTATTCTGGCCAAACTACGCTGTGGAACTTTACCTCTGGAAATTGAAATTGGTCGTTTTACACGTCCTACAGTTGAAGTTGATCAACGGTTGTGTCGATATTGTAATAATGGTCATATTGAGGATGAGGTTCATTTTTTATCTAGTTGTCAAATCTATTCTGATATAAGGTCAGTATTATGGGAAAAGGCACGTTCTCTTAACCCTCTGTTCAGCTTACTGGCTCCTATCGACCAGTCGGTTTATATTATGAATTGTGATTATCTAATTCTAGCTGCTTTAGTGTCGTTTATGTTTAAGAGACGACAGTCATTATAATGATTAATCGTATAGTACCCCCCACTTTTTGTAAGATATACATTGTGTAAATTAGTATATATATGTTGTATTTTATCTATATATTGCTTTTAAAGATGTTATGTGTCTCATAGGTCTATAAGCCCGGGCAGATGTTGTTTTATGCGCCTATGTTTGTTATTACCTGTCAACATCTGCGTGACACAATAATAAAATAATCTCTCTCTCTCTCTCTCTCTCTCTCTCTCTCTCTCTCTCTCTCTCTCTCTCTCTCTCTCTCTCTCTCTCTCTCTCTCTCTCTCTCTCTCTCTCTCTCTCTCTCTCTCTCTCTCTCTCTCTCTCTTTTATAAGAAAGAGAGGTTTGCTCGCACTGAGCTTTCTCCGTGGAGAGAGACTGCATTTTATTATGAACCTAACTTTTTCCTTTTTCCACCTTCTTTGTAGTTGTTTTACGAGTCATTTGATAAAATGCGTTAAATGTGCTATTGTGTGTTGAATTCTTTTTCTCAATATATTAAAGGGGAAATATACAAACGAAAGCAAAATCTACAATGACTCAGTGCAAATGGTCAAATATGACTTAAGTTTAAATCTGCTTCCGCTTAAAATCATGAATATTAAAATATGATTTTGTCTGTTTGATATTTCAATCCCTGATCACCTCAATGACCAGCCAAACAGTTGAAGGCTTGTTTTGATATATAGATAATTTAGGTTCAATGTATCCCAACCTTTGTTATCCGCGGCGATACCTCAAAACATCTGGAATGGGAGTAATTGCTCTTTGTCCGTTTGTAAACATTTTTTTGGTATTCAGCTGTTCATATACAGTCACGTTAAGAAAGTTATTCAATCAGAGTTTACTTCTCAACCGTTGATCTCGCTTTTTCATAACGTCATAATATTAGCGTTATGGCCGAAATGGTCACGTCGGTCAATTTCTTTAAAATTTTGACGATATGATTCCGTGAGTAAGTCCAAAAAATAAACATTACTTTGATGTTTTTCTTATTTTCAATAGTGTTAATATCAATAACTAATAAATATGATAATAAACTCGTTACTATTATCATCTACAAATTACTGGAAGAAAATTGGTTATACTTACACCCAGAACGTAAGTAGAAGCGTATGTGATACAGTTTAGAACTATTCCCCAGGTCGATTGTCAAATCGTTCCTTCCAAAGTCCCCATGGAAACAGGTTCTGCTCTCTCCATTGATGTCGTTATCTCCATCAACAGCATTCTGTTGGGGCCAGGGTGGGAACGTCGTTGCTGGGTAAAAAGTGCTGGTTGTCGAAGCTAGTTTCTTGTAGGCTAGATTTTCTTTATGAAAAAGATAAATGTGAAATTAATTCATTTTTTAATGTATTACTTATAATGAAGTGTTTCAGTATTATAATGGAACACATCAACACTTTCAACATTTATTTTGATTGTTGAAAAAAGCAGCATTTTGTAATCATTACGATTCACCCGAAATCTTGAATAAAATATATTCGAAAGGGACGATAAACGGATTCAGCCCTAACATGATGACAATATACTACTCCAAAAAAGTTAGGGGAAATATCTATAATTCTTCATGACATCTTCATAGATGGCTGCATGGTGGTTCCACACAGAGAAATATTGCACAGAGACAAAATGTGAAAAACTATCCGTTGAACCACCATTTAACACATTGCTTTCTTCCTCAATTGGGATCGTTTTGCATATGGCTGACAATTGAAAGCAACATTGAATTGATTTTTGTGCACATGTTTAAAGTCATATTCACCACATAATGGTCGGACCACATCGCGTTTTTGTGGATACTTGTTTTAAGCATTAATTAGTGATTTTCATGAAGCTGTCGTGCTCGATATTTCTTAAAGGGACATTGAGTGTTTTGATACAAATTTAAGAACGCTGCTAAAAATCTATATCAGTGAAACATATACACACAAATTATCACCATTTAGTTTGACCTGAAATAAGCATAGAAACCGAAATAATTAGAAGAGGTGTTTCCCCAGGATATAAATAGATCGAGTTTATAACTTTCTCTCGCAAAGCATTGTGGTCATTGTTGCTGTGGGTGAATTCGTACCCAAAACGAAGCTTTCCCAATCGGGAATTTGTACCGAAAAGAAACTCGTGCCTCTAACAAAACGACGAACACGTATCCGCAGTCCATTTAATGGTTTATTAGTCATTAGTGATATGTTTATCATTAAAGCATTCTTTCTTAACAATTAAGGCTATTTAAGCTAATTACACTCATTATAAAATACATCGCACGTTCTGATTTTGAAATTATTTCAATGGGTAAAAGTATTCCTATTTACCCTCAATATATTGTCAATAAATATTTAGCTTCCAAACATAATTTTATAGATATGAAATCAATATTCGAGTAAAAATCACGAGGATTTCAGACCTCAAAAGGCTCGATAAGTCGGGTTTTGCAGTTACTCTTCCGTACATGACTGACTGTAGAGTCACGTGAACGAATATTCCTGATATCGTTTATGATCTTTCGAATTTTGAAAGAACAAGTTGAAGTAATTTACATAAGTTGATTAAAATACCAACCGATGACGAATTTAGTTATAATAACTCGGTCCTTAACGGAATAAAGAACTGCCTAATTTGCATAGAAATTTCGAAAATGTCTAATATGATATCGACAAGAAAGCTATTTGTATTATTTTGTTTACGTTTAGTATTATTTTGGTGTCAACATAGTAATGGTTACATATTTAGACGAAATTAATGTTGAATTATCGAAACCTATAAATAAAATTAGGAAACTTTTCCGGTACGAGTTCGTTTGGTTACGAATTTACTATATCCATGTCGTAGTCTGCTCACACACTGAATGTAAACACAGATGGCAAAGAGGGAAAAGGAAATGAAAAGCTAAATGGAATGTTTAGAAGAAAGTTATGTTCATTGGTTATTCAATATCAATATAATGCTTAAATAAATTATTGTTCTATGGTTTACATACTGTTGGTATTTGTTAGTAATTGATTGATATTGCGGATGAAAATAGGCGAGCTGACGTAGTACGCAAAAATCGGAAATCTGCTCAATGACATCACGGCTGCGTTCGTTTTGACCAACTCGAGTGTAATCTTGCGCATGCTCAGATCCCACTAAGAGCGAACGATTTGTTTGCTCTACTGAGTGTCGCACTTGGTTGCCTGGCTGTAAACAATATGGCCGAAAAATTTTTCACAAACAATTTATCATTAAATTTTAACAAAACATGGTCTCCAAAATCACAGATATGTTATAGTTTTCCTTTAACCAAATCTAATTATAAACCTCACATTGGCATGTTGCTAATGTGTTAAAACAGACTTATATTTAAGTAAGTATGCCTGTGGTATGTTGTAAACACGGTGTCAATTGACGTACTTCCGTTACTCTCACGACCTCCCTCCCCTATTTAGCAGGAGGGACATTGAGTGACTCTGGAGTACACACGAGAGTGACACTATGGTCGTTCGATTAGGAATTTCATCGCTCGTGCGACACACTCTGTGCAAAACGAACGCAGCCCACAATTCACTAGCGCGCGCTTCCGGTTACAAAAAATGTCTTTTGAACATTATAACATCGACTTATTGTGATTTGTCAGCATACTCTCATATTCCTAATTGTAGTTAAAATATTTATCTACCGATTGATATAATTTATAGGTGTTTTGAATAAAATGTTGCATCAGAAACATTAACATACTCAATGTCCCTTTAATGTTCACTGTCTCAATTACATTATGCCAGAGATTCAGCTCTCAGGTTTCAAGTATCCTGAAGAGAAAAGATTCTCAAAGGTTTCTTGGGTCAGGGACATTCTCAAAGTTGAATAAAAAATCCAAGTTTGTCATGTTTGGTTTCTTTGCTTGAATTGTTTTAACATATCATTTCTATAGAAATTCAAGTCTCTTAGTGCACTTTGTAAAAGAAAATCCCATGTTGAATTGACAATCTTGGATCCTTTATTTGTCGACGGATTGCCCAAAATATAACTGGAGCCTCTTATCGATAAGGGCAATCCACATTGTGAATGTCATTGTAATAGCGTTAGCCGATGTTAGGTGTGTCCACAAAATCTAAATAAATAATAATAGAACACTCGAATAACATAAAGGCATAGTTTAGAGTCATAAGAATGGCCTTACGCTTCTGACAGAGTTGTCCACCTTTCACCCAGCCTGCACTACAACTTCCGGGACATGATCCTGTGACCTGGTCACACTCCACCTGACAGTTGCAGGAATATCTGCAGGATTCACCGAACAGTCCTGACTCGCAGGATGCTATGAAGGGAAGAAATAACCATGATTATATAGTTTTCTTAACATAATTTGTTTATAATTGAGTATCTGATTCATTGCCATTTAGATAGGATTCTACATAATCAGATTAAAGAAAATAAATATGTGATGGACAGCAGATAAGTAAACGACAAACTTACATAGTTGTAAAAACTCCTTGCATAAACATCTTTTTATTATGAATACGTGAACAGAAGAATTGATAGATAAATGTCATAAAATTTCAAGTTAGAAATATGCAATATTCTATATATAGCCTGCGACCTCGTTGGATCGCGGTACTTGATGCTCCCGTCAACAAATATTTTTTCTTTCAATGAAAACAAAACTTTGTTAATATCCACCATTGACAATACCATAATATCAATAAAATATAACATTTTCTACTTATTTGTCACTTGTATTTTTTATTCAATAGCCATTCATCTTGGAATCTCAAAGATTTTAGTCAAGGAAGCGGACTCCATCGTATCGCGGTAAATGCAAAAATCGGGATTGGGATGCGGAAACAGGATTTATGATTTTTCCCTTCATTGTTTAACAAATAAAATTATTTCATATGTCTTTGTAATTAAAAAAAAGATTCAATTATTCATCATTTATGTAACTATTCGACTATGAAGTATCTTGAGAAGTTTGCACAAGCAGATCCTTGATGACTGGTGCTCATATCATCAGAACAGGTTTGATTTTGTTGGTTGTATTTTCAGATATTATGAGCAGGTAATTATTGTTGTACGTTTTTTTAATATACAGAATAATATTTCATAAAGGACTGATGATGAAAAAAAAATCATCATAGAATAATAATCCTGTCAACATCACCAAGACAATGAACATTTATTTGATTTAGAAAATTAGACCAATCCTGTATGTAAATTTTAATATGAGTTTTAAGATGAAACAAAAAATTATACATTTATTTAAGTGTAAATTAAATAAACCACACAAATTCATAATTAATACTTGATAATGATAATTAAACTAAAGGGAGAAATGCATGAAACCCTTGATTAAAATGATAATGTGTTTTACTTTATCGACAGATTGATAAAAAATGCAAATATTATCATTTTTGGAACATTATTTTAATTTTTTAAATAAAATATACAACAAAATTGATCATATATAAGTTAATAAATTGCTTAAAATTTTATACAAATAATTCAACATTTCTTTGTTATACGTTTTCATACCATAATCAAAAGAAGAAAATTTATATCAAGTCGACCGATTTAACTTTTTCTGCCAAATGAGATTTTTCATTCTTATTTTCATTCTAAAAATGAAAGGCTCCAAACAGACAACAAACCTTTGATAGGGCCTTTCCGCTGCCTTATATGGCATAAACAACATGCAGACGACCTTATTCAGGCCCAAAAACAAGGGGCACGTGTCAAACGTAATGTTGACACCGCCGTGTTCAGTAATATAGGTCAACCATTTTCAGCTAAGATGCAGTTTTAGTTGATAAAGTATAATTTTTTCATTATCAACAAAAAATTAATGAATGCAGTAAAATGTTATGATGTAATCAAAGGAATGGGATTCTGACAACTGAGTTGCGAAGGTTTTAGGCGGCTTGAGGATGTCCCCTTCGCGCTAAAGCGGAAGTAGCGATTGCCGCGATACAATGAATGCCGCGATACAATGAGGTCCGAGTATACTAGTATTCATAATTTAATAATATCAATTTATATCCCATGATACGTTCAGTGATAAATATATAAACATAATATATAAAATCCTTTATTTCCAGTTAACCCCTGCAACTTTTCTATGTTAACACGCTTACTTCTTTATCGTTCACGAAACGATGATTCAAGCGTGTCAAAATTACGGGTTTTCCCTTTTGCACTCACATTGAAGCTTACAACACGAGAGTATAATTGTCAAAATGAGATGGTTCTGACAAAAGAGTAAAAGTATAAAAAAGAGATAGCACGTCACCTTTCAGACCTGGTGTTAAAACAACGAGAAGAAGACCAATGAGTAGTGCGTAAACCCCCGCCATTGTATGATGCTGGTAGTGGAAGATAAACAAGGAAGTGATATGCATGGTTACGCGCCTTACCTTACCCTGTCTGGGTCGATATGTCTGTCCCATTTTTATGCTCTGTTTACTTTAAAACACACTACTTTGTCACTCTATCATGTTAACGGTAGATTAATGTTTAAGAATCCACTGCTCTATCTCGGGTGTTAGAGTTTTATAATTTTTTAGTAATATAGAGTCTACTGAATTGACTCATGAACAACACATCTAAAACCGTTTCATTTTAAACTTTTTGAAGGACGTGAGCCAAGAATAAAACATGAAGCCCTCCAAATAATAAATTGGCGCTCTTTTCAACTAGGCTAGAGTGGAAAGGGGGACACACAGATCAAGAATGTTTCTTTGTCAGTATGAAACCTGTGTTGCTCATTTTACGGTTGAAGTGAAGAGTGAACGTCCTATGCACTCCGTATGAATTGTCAATTGCACCGCCGTTTGGAAGATATGGCAATACACGTGCATGGAGGAAACCATTTGTAGCGTGGCCTAAGGTTGTTTCCCGTTTCCGATGAGTGAGCCCGAATAATGAATTGTTTTGATAGTAACATATTTGAAAGATATGAAGTCATAAATGGATTATGATGGAAAATGCATTCGGTGTCGTTGATTCGTAAAAATAATAAGCTCACCAAAACCACCTCATGCATTCTCCATTTCAGACAGGATGTGCGGTCAAAAACGACTAAAACTGTTATGTTATCGAGACTGATACACCATTGAATTATAGACTAACATTTAATTTAAGAAGTTTTTCAATACTGACAATATTTTTTAACCAAATGATGTGTCATAACAAAATGGAGCCCGGAAGATGCTTTAACTTCAGAAACCAACTAAAGCTGAGCGATCTAGACTTGCTATACTTGTCTAGACTGGGTTAGTCATCAATTAAATAGTTTTGCTTTAGTGTCTGGATGACAGACTAATTGCATGAGAGTGTTGTTATGGACGTCTAATGCATATATATGTCTGTCGTTATGTATGTAAGTTTAGGATGACCAAGGACAAGCAAAATCATAGCTATTCAATTCCTAAATGGCCCAGTGCCACCTAATTTCTATCAATTGCAAATGTGACCTTCTGTGTATTGCAAACTTCTAGCGTCTATGTTTGCGAGATGACAAACCTTGATTAAAATTTCTTAGTCGGATTAGGTTCACATTCATCGCCATGACCGGACTTGAAATGGTGTTTTGTTTAATACACTAGGGTAAGATATGATTTTTTTACCGTCTTGATATAAGGTATCGCTGTACAAAATCATGAATGGTTATTGAAGCTTGTTCTTTCATAATAAATATAAGGTATCGCTGTACAAAATCATGAATGGTTATTGAAGCTTGTTCTTTCATAATCAGGAAGGTCTGTCCCATTAGGGCACTTGACATTCATGAAGAGAACCTTTTGCTAAGACTTATTTTCCCTTTAATTACTGTGGAATATATTTTTAATGAAAAAGACAGTTAGGTTTTAAAAAAACCGTCATTTGTAAGGTTAACTGAGTGTATTTGGGCATTCTGGATAAATGCTACCTTGTGCAAAATAAAGAGTGATTTAATAAAGTCTTTCTTGTAAATCATTGATACATGGAACAATATTATGTGTCATGGTTGCAACGCGTTGCGTCGTCTTGAACGATACTGTTTACAAAAGTTCAGATATCATCCAGTCAATTTATCTTCAAACTTATCAATGTTAACAAATTTATGTTAGGATTCAAAGCTTCAAACCTTATGTTACATCATCTTGGTTATTATGAAGTTACGTAGAACATGCTTACTCCTTCATCAAGTAATTTCTCTCTTTTTCGTTTGTGTATAATTGAAAACATTAAAGATATCCCGTTTGATTTTCTTTATGCACTTATAATCAAATACATCTGTTTGATTTAAATGTAATGACTTGAAGTTTAGCATGACTTAACATATTCCTTTGTCCTTCCTCAGTCTATGTTGATGACGACGTCAAGTTAACGGTGTTAAACGTGGCTTATTTAAAAGTATACTATTCATTAACTTGCCAATCTAGTCAAGAGGGTTGTCAGTGTCTGAACGTTTGAAAGCTCTCGTGAGTTTTTGAAGTCATGTATGCCAAACTATGTAAAATCAATGGAGTCATCATTATCAAGAGAAAACGAGTCCTGCTGAAAAGTGTCATGTAATTGCCTATCGGTTCCGCTTCCACAACTCTTATCAAAAACTGGAAAATGATGCTCGTCTATAAGTTGGAGGTTACTTTTGAATAAACACAAAATGGGTAGATGGTAAGACATTAGTAGGTCGTGTTTGACGGATATGTAACTAGTGTTCGTTTAAAAGGAAGATATGATTTCGCCTTTGCCTCCAAATAACATTCTCTCCCCACAGAGGCAACTTTTGCCTCCAAATAACATTCTCTCCCCACAAAGGCAACTCAGTCATACCCCAGTTAGCCTCTGTTCCATTACGCCAAAATCCTGGGGTTCCGGCAGATCGCCCTAGCGGCAAAAAGTTGTAACTTGAGATATCTCCCTTATTTGCAGCCAATGATGACACCTTTTGGATGTCCACGACTTCGGTAATACTCAACGGTCGCTCAGTGACTTTCAAAAGAATCATGCCTTTAGGTTTCTTTTTCATTTACAGTGTGAGTCTCAGAGAGGGAAACTATTTCAAAATCAGATATGTATAGGGTTTTTCATTAGAAACATATTGTTTTATAATTGTGTAAATTGTTCTTCGTTTTATGATAAATTTTATTTTAATAATTCACCAAATATAAACCAATGAGAAGGAAAAAAGCGATTGTTTTGTAGAAGGAAGAGTTATCTCCCTTTGATGCGGATGCACACGGGAATAGCCGAACTTTTGCGAATGACCACTTTTGAAACGGCGTCGCTGATTGCACAACTAACTTCGATTGCCTCCAATCAGATTTCTACCTTTCTATCCCGTATGTTAGCCGTAATAGAACAGAGGCTAATTCAGGTATGACTGAGTTGCCTCTGTGGGGAGAGAATGCCAAATAAGGGTATTGTTTGATTTTCATCGAACGTAATAATTGTCATGTAGGCTACAGTCTTAATTATTTGGGGATGAATTTGTGATATGTTTGAATTGATAAGATAAAAAAGGTTCAGACAAGAACGAATTCAATTAATATCACAGAATGTATCTGTAATAAAACACGGGATGATATATCTTTCACGGTTCAAATCTTTCGAAATATGATAATGTCTTATTGTTCTGAACTAATATACTTTGCTGAATGTAAAGAGCGAAAACGATGCTAATAACAGTATATGATAATAATCTTTCATATTTATAATAACATTGAAAAATGCAACGTTTATAAATACGCCAACAGTTAAAGGGTCAAATAGGCAAAATGAGTATCTGACCTGTAATCAATACAGTTCATACTTTCTCTCAAAGAGTAGCTAACATACAGTTGTTGCTTAAGCATCACTTAAATGCTACATCAAATCATTTTCCTTGTTGAAGTTTTATCGAGAAGGTGGTGAAAAAATTATTTGATTGGCTGTATCCCAAGTCGGGCCGCGCGAACGAAAATAGCTTCTGAGTCCAAGGCAGTGTTTGAATTTAAAAAAATTGCCAGTTGGCCATCAGGGCCTGCAGTTCATAAAATCTGCAGGCCCTTAGTAAAACTGCAGGCTCCAGTTCTAGAAACACACAAACAAGAAACAACAAAGAAAACACAATTTTACAATGTTTAGTTCTGGAATTGTAAATACACTAGCTGGACTGGACTTTTACCATGGCCTTCTGAAGAGACTACTAACTTAGTACTAATTAGAAAGTTAATTAGAGGGAATATGCTAAGTCAAACAGTTTTTTCAACTACCCAAATGTTTTTTTTACTTCTATGGATAAGTTTCAAAAATTACATTTTCATTAAATATTTGACTTTTTCAGCCGCTTCAATTATACGTCACGACATAAAAGGTATATGTTGTTAGACTCCCAACAATATGCACTCATATATACTCATTTCAAATAAGTGGCGCTTAACTTATTGTTCTAATTATATATCAACATTCATATGAATGACTTAAAACCATTGATATAGCATTTGTTATGCTCTAAATAATCATATAATTCAAAACCTTGAATTACGTGTGAAGGTGCTTAGAGTTACTTTGTCATTTTCATATGATGCTAGGCAATGTGTAAACACAATAACAAAATGTTTAGGTAACTTATGGACATAAGTACTTCCTGTATCGAGGTTCTATGTCATTTCCCTCGCCAGGAAACGCATTTAAGTATTTCCTGTTGTAACTTCCGTGTTTACATATTAGTAAGCTCGCCTTAGCGACCGTGTAGTACGACTCCTAAGTTCAGCAGGATCGAGCCGTAAGGCGAGACATACCACTAAAATGAAGCAGGCCACCCAGTGGATTTATGTCTTTCTAGTTACACCCCTGTACTATCCAACAAAAACAACGAATACAAACTTTTTATGAACAAGTAAAAAAGTGAGCGTGGCTCACTAATACCCCCGACCCATTCGGACCGCCTCGGCCCTCTCCGTTACACTCAGAACGCCCGCCATACCCAGAATCCGGGTATAGCCAATCAGCGAGCTTCGTCTACTTTACGTTCACTTCACTTTGACAGAAAATTGTTCTGCGATCATTCAACAAATAAATGATTCTTTTATGGTATTTAAGCACATTTCAAAAACCCTTTCACTCATTTTGCCATCTAACAGATATTTATTTCTTGACATGATGAAAATTTACATATATCACATTTAATAAAATCACTTTAGCGTAGGAATTTTTGTAAACAAACAGAAAGGCCTCTGATTTCGCTCACGAAATGGATAATTCTAATTTGTCCCGTTCGTTGGCCTATGCTAAGCAAATACTTGGTGTCACTTATCAATTGAAAGAAAAGTAGATTGAAATTCTGAAATATGCCTATAACACATACCTTCCTTGCACTTAGGGTAATAAGTTTAGTTTCACTGCTGGAAGTAGGGACCGCACGGTGAATTTCTATTTCAGAAACCTTTGAATTAATAATTGTGATAAAGGTATTTATAATAAGTCCTTAACAAACTTAACGAAAAAAGAACATTATATTCTACTAATTGGACCCATTTATTGAGAAAATGCTATCTGAAAATGTGTAGACGTTTGCAGACTCATTACGATCCGTTAAATGGCTTCGAGCCCACTTCCGGTTTCTAAACAGTCATGGTTACGTAAAATAGGGACATCGTCAGTAATATCAAATGTGGGAATTAATCATTTTAATGGCTCTTAAACTGATTTGGACTTTATACAAGGTGAAAGACTTAGAAACTTTTAAAATACTTTTGCGCAAGTTGGAGCAATTTATATAATGTTTCTACAATATAAAAATGATATCGGATTAAACTATTTTACTTTAGCCTTCGTAGGTTACATGAGCTGTCTAATTTGCATATGTATTTTGGGAAAGTTCGATTGTAAATCAACAAACACCTTTTTTTCATGTTTGATGTCCTTATTGGTTCCCCTGTTGTGTCGACATTTTAATGATTCTAACTTTTCATAATTCGTGAGGTCCCTACTGTAACAACATAAATATAGTCTGTAGCGTTGTCACAGACGCCATTTATATTAAGACAGAGTGACTTCCCTTGAAAATAGTTCCACTAGTATCACGAGCGAAACGCGCTTGCGCTCAGCAGGAAACAAGTTCAATATGTCAACCTCCCAGTGGGGTACGAGTCGCCACGCGTGGCTCTCGTAGTTTCGAATGACCCCCGACCGTGCATCCCTGACTAACTGAATTATTTTTTACTTTCAATGTAGTCATCTCTTGCACAGCATTTGACCCCCAAGGAGGAATTGAGAAAAATGACTAATAAAAAATGGAACTTTGTACCAAAAAAAACCACACTAAAAACCCGCATCAATTTTAGTTTTGATTTGGCACTGCACCGCTTCTAGTAGGGAAGAAGACACATGCAAAATGTGAAAAGAATCAGATGAAAAGTTTTTCCCGTAATATGTTGGACAAATCTGATATTTGAAAATTACTATATGTTCAAGATATGGAAATTTGTAAAAAATTGAAATATCAATGAAATTTGTTGCAATTTCGCACCGCACCCCTCCTAGTAGGGAAGAAGACATGTGCAAAATTTGAAATTCAATTCTTTTATTTCGGTAAAAGGCCTTAGGCCCACGTACAAAACATATATAAAAATAAGACAATTATATAAGAGAGAACATTGAAAGTACATTGTAAGTTGATTTGATGATAAAAACATTGAGCGTAGAGCGAGTGCATCTCTAATAAAACATGAGTATGATGAAATAATTTCTAAGTTTTGATGTTGTAAAACATTTTGAAGGTAACATATATGATTATTTTCAGGTACATTTGGGATATATTTCTTTCTTTATTCACTGAAACAAGGACATTTGAATAAAGAGTGTATTTCGTCTTCAATTACATCATTTTTACACAGTTTACAAAATCATTAAAAAAAAAGGTATTCCTTCTCTTCTTCCTGTATTTTTACGTATTGATAAGGCACCTATTCTTAACAAAGGTATTCTACGACGTGCTTCTTTCGATTTAACTGTTGTGAGATAAGGTTCTATACAAAAAGTGCGTTTAATGGTAGAATATAAATCTAAAGAAGAACTTTCATTTATGTCAGCAAATATGTTTTGTACACAACAATCATATATTCTTAATACAAAATTACGTAAAAATTCACTTTTGTTGCCAACACCCTTGGCTTCCCACACATAACCAAAACCATACACACAAAAAATCTTTTTAACATTAAAAGCCCACGTGTTACGACCTACTGCTTCTAGCTTACACATCCTTATATAACATTGCTTTGGATATCTCATTTCATGATACTCTAGTAATTTAAACCAGTATTTGATAACTCTTTGAAGGGTGTCAATATATACATAATTTCGCCCACACTCAGCAAGCACAGCAACATTTGAACATTTATAACTCACACCAAGAACATATTTACAAAATCGAACATGAAATCTTTCAACAATTTCCCATTTGTTTACTCCCCAAATTTCACAACCATACAATATAATTGGCTTTAGCTGGACATCAAAGATTTTAAAAAGCACAGATGGAGAAATATTTTTCAATCTAAAAGAAAATAATTTCACTGATGCCATTGCTCTATTACTCTCATAACTAGATTTTGTACATTTTTAGACCAAGATAATCTGTTTGAAAATGTTAAACCAAGATAATTATAATATGTTGATACATTGAGTTTAAGACCATCCATATACAACTTTTCATAAGCTCTTAATTTCTCCATTTCTAAATACAAGGACTTCTGTTTTATCAAAATTAATAGAGAGACCCCATGTTTTGCAAAACTGCGAAAGTACATTAATTCTCTTTTGTAAGCCTAAAACAGAATCTGAGAACAAGCATAAGTCATCGGCATATAATAACATGAACAATTCTAAAAAATCTGAGTCAACAAAAATACCTCTATCAAAATCTTGTTCCATAATTGTTTGTATTTGATTTATAAACATGGAAAATAACAAAGGACTTAAAATACAACCTTGTCGCACGCCACTGAGACTGTCAAAATAGTCGGAAATAGTGGTTTGTGATTAGTTTAAGCAGACTTTGGTTTTTGAGTACATATCCATGATAATGTCCAACATGTAACCGTGAATACTATTTGTTGCAACAACATGCCATAAAAGATCTCTATTCAATGAATCAAAAGCTTTTTTAAAATCAACAAATAAACAATAAAAACGACCTTTGGATTTAGATAAATATTTCTGAATAAGACTTTGTAAGGTAAACATATTGTCAACTGTCAAGTAACCCTTTCGAAATCCGCACTGTGATTCTGGATATTTATCAAATTCATCAATAAAATGCTTCAATCGACTATTCAGTAGAGAAGTAAAAACTTTCCCAAGTATGTCCAAGAGGGAAATGCCTCGGTAGTTATTAACATCATTAATGTTACCTTTTTTGTGCAATGGAAATATAATACTTTTCGACCATTGCTCAGGAAAATTACCAGATTTAAATATACAATTAAATAGTCTACTAAGGTATATCGTAAATATTTGCGAATTATGTCTGAGCATTTCTGGTACAATTCCGTCTGGTCCAGGACTTTTCTTTAACTTTAGGTTGAGAAGTGCTGTTTCAACTTCCTGAGGTGTTATATCATTATTGAGAATATTGTTAAAATCATCATTATTACAGTCATCACAAAAGACAGAACGGTCAGCATGCATGGCCATATACTCCTTGGAAAATTGTACAAAATCATCATCTATTACGTTGTCACTGATATTCAATACTGATCGAAAATAATCAATCCATTCAGTACTGCTGATACTAGAAGTTAACTGCACAGAACGTTTACTAAAATACTGAACATGTGACCAAAATGACTTATTGTTGGAGTAGCAATCCAAAATGTCCTCGGTAGATTTAACTAAATACTGTTCTCGTTTGTGATGACACATTTCTCTAAATTTATTACGTAAGGTATGAAAGTTGGTTAAAAGTACCTTATATCCCGTCAGTCTGAATCTATTCAAAATGTCATACTTTTGTTTCTTAGTATCTTCACATTCGTCATCATACCAAGGAGATTTCCTGCCCTTATTATTTTTCAACCCTTTTCTAATAGATGACATATTACAACGTGACGCACAGGAGTGAATAACTGACACAAGGTCATCAACTGCCTTAGTCGAGTCAAATGTATCATGCTCACACAAGTCAACAATGTAAAGATTGCTTAGATCATTTCTGATAAGTTCACTGAATAAATCATTTACCTCTGGTTTCTATATGAACTTCGTTATATCCGAACTGATTGTTGTGCCCTTTGAGGACATTATTATATACTTACGGCGTGAATAGACAGATTTTACGTACGCCTCTTTCCCTATTACTCACAGCGCAAATATGTTGCGCTTCCAAGCAAATACTCAGTTTATGTATTACCTCCCTTTGTTTCTTGACTTCCTGTTTTGATGTTTTCAAGCGAAGAAGCACATGGCAAAATACTCACGCCAAATTTACAGCTTTAATTACAAACGCTGTGTCACAATGTACATCTCAATATGCCAAAATGAACAATTCTTTTCACCCTCCATGTATCAACACGTATTTCTGAGGTTTTCTGGTGATAAAGATTAAAAACGAACAATCTTGTGTCGTCATAGTGTAGGTAGTTCGGATAAAAAACTCAAAATGAATGAAACATAGTTTTTATACGTTTTCCTGACCAAGGAACAGCTCATCAGAACACAGCCAATTATTTTTACCGAAATTCAAAGGGGAAATGGACTTAATTGACCAAAAACATGTGTAATGTTAGCTGTTGTTTACAGTCTTTCGACAGCAGATACGCCCCGCCCCAACACTGGTTGACCCTTATCTGCATATTTAAATATGTGTGTCAGAAGAGAATTGAGTAACGTACCCGGATGAAAGTAGGGGCCAGTCATTTCAAAGCGAAAGTATTCTTTAATATATTTCATCACAAATCAATTAAATCATAGAGATCAGAAGATAAGAAAAAACTGTGATTTCTACCTTTTAACACTAAATGCGTCATAAATGGCCTCAGTAGTTCAATGGTATGAAGTAAATGTAGGCAAATAAGGATTTTTACTAATGCCATACATTAAATTAGACCGGGAATACCAAATGCCACAAGCAAAGATTTTTAAACCATAATTTTCAATGAATATATATAATATAGCATTTTTTTTAAACAAATCTCGTTTGCATGAGATTGTTGATTTTGCTGCACTATGTTACACATCTCAAAGGGGGTATACGTCGCGATAAATTCCTTCTGATTATTTCCAGTCATGCATGTATGTAAGCATTGCGTCCATTTTCCTGGGGCCGGAGAAACGTATTTCCAACTTATTTTACAATATTAATAGAAAATCCTTATGATTTTTCGATAATTCAAAGAATAAGTTTGAGTAATTTGCATATGTCCATTCCAACAGATAACAATGTCAATTCCAGTTATAATACTTCGGCCTTTAACGAAAAGATGAACTTTCTAATTTGCATATCAATTTCGACAATGTGAAAAAACATCATCTTCAAGAATGATTTTTATTTTTTTAATTTCAACCTTTTTATTCTCTTCAACATAGTTGTGAAAAAAAGATTTTTCATAATTTCGAAGAGAATACATAGAATATTAGATATTATAATAATGCCATTGCTTCACATTGCTAAAATGAATGGTCCCTAATCCTCCAAAAAAGATTAGAACAAATATCAACGTTATCGCTAGGTTTCCATGCTGCTTGAAACTTATCACCTATTGATCTACCACATCATTTTATGAAATAGATAATCATATAGTTTGCCGTACTCTCTATCCAATGTGTCATGTAATATGGCGTGATCGCTTTGTTTACATACCACAGACCCTAGAGTCCCGAGGTACTTCAGTTTTGATAATTATTTAGATGGTTTAAAACATTAATGACCAGTGCACACAAAGAATATTCAGCCAGCGCACGGCGAAGCCCATATGCACGTGTAGGAGAGTATTGCATACCATTAGGTGACGTCATCAGGATCGAATTTCATATGACAATGGGAGATGCGCATAAGTACTCCGAACTACCTACATAGTGAAAAGAATTGAATCGAAAATACTCTCGGCATAGATTCGCCCGAATCAAACACACAATCTACGCCTCCAATTTCCCAAAACTGTTGCCGCAACACTGTGCATAAATAGGCCAACGAACATTTACAATTTAAACATGTCTCGTGCACGAAAATTTACCGAGAAAGCCAGTGAATTGTTTCATGAGAGAGTGTCTGTGTATGTGGCTGAACTTTTGAGATTAGACACACAAATTGATGAAGTGATCGCTGAGTCAGAAACTGTTACTGAAATGCATCCGTTACGAGATTATCGTAATTATGTTGACTCTAAATATAAAGAATATTCACAAGTTCACACAGAATTTGTCACCTATTTGCAACATACTAGGACTGTAGAAAGCATGGCTACGGAAACACAACAGCAGAACATTACCGATGTGTGTTGAATAAAGTTCAGAAATGCATGAAATCACTAAATGACCGCATCAGGAGCTTGTCAGACTTTGAAAATATTGAATCAGCCTCTATGATAGGAAGCAAGAATTCCAGGCATTCAAGTGTCAGTTCCCTCTTAATGAAACAGCATGCTAAGGCAGAGGCCGCTAAAACCAGGCTAAAATTTGCTGAAAAAGAGTCAGAACTTACAAGAAAACAAACAGAACTTGAGATCAGTAGAAAACTCTTGGCTTCTCAGTGTGAGGCAGAGGAAGCCCAAGTAGAGCTAGACGCTATGCAGAACCTAATCTATGAAAACACAGATCACAAATCAGACATGTCTGCAAAAATCAAACAAATGGAAAACTTTGTTGAAACACAAAAGAGTATTCTAAAACTGCCGATGTCTCAACCCCGTGACACATTTCGCATTGACAATCCACCTAACCTAGGTGATCAGAAATCTCGTTATGTACTCTCAAACACTAAAGCTCAGTTACCTGTCGTGAACACTGTGAAGGGACAAGCAACTGGTGAAACCACTGTGAGACATGTGTTGCTTCCTGGTGATAACCATACTGAAAATCAGGATATTCCTAATGTTCCACAAAATGTTGTTCTGGAAGAAGCAACACAACAAGTTGGTAATGTTAACCCTGTGAGGACCAGTGTACTTAACCCTAGTGCTCAACCGTACATACCGGAGGTACAGAAGCCAGTGCCTACTCCAGCAGATCAGTTCAATATGTGTGCTGAACTTTCAAAGTACCTTATGAAGAAAGATTTACTGTTGTCACGCTTCAGTAAATTCAATGACAAACCTGAGTATTTTGCAACATGGCAAAACAGTTTCAACGCAATTGTGCATGAGCTTGGTGTTTCCCCTCAAGAGGAAATGGACTTACTCGTTAAGTGGCTGGGTACAGACTCAAGTAAGCAAGCAGCAAGTATCCGGGCAGCTAATGCACACGACCCTGTTCGAGCCCTACACAAGATATGGGAAAACAGATATGGCAGTCCTGAGTTAGTGGAGTCCTAGCTCAAGAAGAAACTCTATAATTTCCCCAAGCTTTCAGGAAGAGACCATGCCAAATTATTTGACTTAGCAGATATTGTGTCTGAGATCGAGTCTGTGAAGTGTAGTCCCTGGTACTCGACCCTTTTTGCCTATTATGACTCATCTGCGGGAGTGTCCCCGATAGTTTCCAAACTGCCACCTGCCCTTCAAGAGAAGTGGACAAGCGAAGCCGTAAGATACAAGGAGCATCATGATGTTGCATATCCTCCATTCAATACATTCTCAGACTTTCTGTGTCGACAGGCTAGAATAAGAAATCATCCAAGTTTCTTGTACGACACCCAATCAGCAATGGTCAGCACAAGGAAATCTACACCACATCAAAACTCATCTAGAATACAGACAGACTATAAGTTTACGTCAAAGAAGACGGATGTTTCTAACGAGAAAAGACTTTGCCCTTATCAGAAACCTCAGAAGCTCACACTTTGAACTATTGTAAGGGTTTTCGTCGCCTACCGATCAAGGAACGAAGAGATTTCCTCACGAAACAAAAGATATGCTTCCGGTGCTGTGAAAGCACTACACATGCAGCACGCACGTGTGAAGAAAATATCTCCTGTTTCATCTGCAAAAATGACAGACACCCTACAGCAATGCATATTCACCAGGGCGATGAAACAGCACGTAAATCTGTGGATCCTAAGCCACCCCCTAAGAAGCATGGAGGGGAGGGTCAAAGCGTGTCACCTGAGGACAGAACTCACTCTGTTACGTCCACTTGTACTCAAATTTGTGAAAAGTTACCAGGCGGCAAATCTTGTTCAAAGACTGTCTTAGTGAAAGTTTCTCCAATCGACAGACCAGATCAATCTCTCACAACTTACGCAATACTGGACGATCAAAGCAACAAATCTCTTGCAAGAACTGATCTTTTCAATGCCTTTAATGAACGTGGACAAGAGATTGAATACACACTTTCATCTTGCAATGGTTCAGCCACCATGTCAGGTAGACGAGCAACAGGGTACAGGCCTAGATGGGTCTAACTCGTTGCACTTACCTACACTTATTGAGTGCAATGATATTCCAAATGTGCGCGATGAAATACCTACACCAGAGGCAGCCGCAAACCACCCGCACATGAAGGACATTGCAGAGTTCATACCTCCTGTCAATTCACAAGCCGATGTCTTGCTTCTGATTGGTCGGGATCTCCCTACTGCTCACTATGTTCTTGACCAGCGTCTCGGACCATCCAATGCTCCCTATGCTCAGAAGATTACCTAGGCTGGGTTATCGTTGGCGAAGTCTGCCTCGGTAAGGTCCACCAACCCGAAGATGTTATTGTGAGAAAGACTCATATTTTAAGGGATGGTCGCACTTCCATAATGCCGCCATGCACTAATAACTTTGACGTGAGGGAAAAAAGAGACTTTCATGACATTTTCATCAAAACTGACCTGGATGAAACACAAGGGCCTTCAGTGGAAGACAAACAGTTCCTAAATCTCATGGACTCTGAATTCACAAGAGACGGTGATGGGTATTGGACGGCACCTCTTCCCTTCAGACCTGGTAGACAAACACTTCCATACAACAAACCACAAGCTGTCGACCGAGCTGAACTGTTGGACAAGAGCCTGCGAAAGGATCCCACCAAATATGAGCACATGATAACGTTCATGTCAAAGATAGTTGACAAGGGTCACGCTCAAGTCGCGAAGCCACTACCAAAGGACCAAGAGTTCTGGTACTTACCCTTGTTTGGGGTTTACAATGCCAAGAAACCGGGAAGTATAAGGGGTGTGTTTGACTCATCAGCCAAATACAACGGTGTGTCACTCAATAATGTGCTCATGACAGGACCTGACCTGATCAACAATCTGTTAGGCATCTTACTCAGGTTCCGGACTGAATCTGTTGCTGTGATGGCGGACGTTGAACAAATGTTCTACTGCTTCAAGGTCAACCCATCTCATCGTGACTTCCTCAGATTCATATGGTACAAAGACAACGACCCAAGTCAGGAGATGATAGAGTATAGGATGACCACTCACGTATTTGGAAACTCACCGTCTCCGGCTGTCGCTACCTACGGCCTACGGAAGTCTGTGGAGAGTGCTGATGATGACGTGAAAGAGTTCGTCAGCTCGAACTTTTATGTGGACGACGGTCTACTATCAGTTCCGACACCTGAAATGGCGATAGATATTGTGCACAGAACTCAGGCGCAATTGAAGGAGGGAGGAAACATTCGACTACACAAAATAGCTTCCAACAACCAAACAGTGTTAGCTTCATTCGATGCTGAGGATCTAGCCAAAGATATTAAGGACATGGACTTGGATACTCCACCTGTACAGCGAAGTCTGGGATTAGCCTGGAACATATCTCAGGACACATTTACTTTCCAAGTGAACTCTGAACAGAAATCTTTCACCAAGCGTGGAGTGCTTTCCACAATCCATAGTCTTTATGACCCTATCGGATTTACTGCACCTGTGGTCATCAAGAGTAGACTCCTCTTGAGAGAATTAATGGACTTGACGACTGACTGGGATGATCTCCTGCCATCTGGCGAAACTGGTGTGATTCTCTATCGGCTCTAGAAAGTGTAACAATACCGCGAGTGTACTCTGAACATTCGTTCTCACAGTCAGACCACAAGGAGATACATCTGTTCTCGGACGCCTCTAAAGAAGCTGTGGGAGCAGTTGCCTATCTCAAAATCTACGACATCAACAACTCAAGTACTGTGAGCTTCCTCCTAGGCAAGGCAAAGGTGGCACCCCGCCATGGACACACAATCCCACGCCTCGAACTCTGTGCCGCAGTGTTGTCGGTAGAGATGGCGGACATGTTGACTAGACAATTGAGACTGCAACAGGACTGTCTGAGGTTCTACACGGATAGCCGTGTAGTGTTAGGTTACATCCACAACGAAAAAAGACGATTCCATGTGTATGTAGCCAATCGTGTGGACAGAATATGGCGTTCCTCCCATCCTCACCAATGGAACCATGTATCCAAAGATACAAATCCGGCAGATCAAGCTACACGATCCTTACGATCGTCTCATCTCCAAGACAGTCTCTGGCTTAACGGACCTGTTTTTTTGAGACAGGAAACCTGTAACGCGGATGCTGTTCCTGAATACTCTCTTGTTGATCCCCAGGATGACAAGGAAGTGAAAGCAGAAGTTATAGTATCTAAAACCTCTGTCGACAACGAACCAAAAGCAAATCTCGACACTGAACGCTTCTCACGATTTTCTTCATGGAAGAGACTCGTCAGTACCATATCCCTCTTAAGACATATCCTGAAGTCCTTTCACACTACCTCAGATTCATACAGGGGTTGGCACAAGTGTAGACTGTATAGAACTGTCAGTGACTATGAAGAAGCAGAACGTGCCATCCTGAGACTTGTGCAGCAAGAGTGGTTTTCAGAGGAGATAACATGCCTACAAACCGGCAAATGTTTGCCAAGAAAGAGTTCAATCTTATCTCTTTCACCAATCTTGGATGAATATGGACTTCTCAGAGTTGGGGGGAGACTGAAAAACAGTGAACTACCTTGCAAGGAAATCCAACCAATCATCATCCCCAAAAAACACCATGTAGCAAGACTTCTCATCCAGCACTTCCATGAAAGACTTTGTCACCAGGGCAGGCACTTCACAGAAGGTGCTCTCAGATCCGGCGGTTACTGGATTGTTGGAGCAAAACGACTGGTGTCATCACTCATCAGCAAGTGTGTCACCTGCAGAAAACTGCGATGCAAAACCGGAAACACAAATGATGTCGGACTTGCCTTTCGACAGAATCACTCCATGCCCACCTTTCACATTTGTGGGTGTAGACGCCTTTGGACCCTGGGAGATAGTGACACGTCGCACCAGGGGCGGAGCAGCAAATACTAAACGCTGGGCGATACTGTTCACCTGTCTCGTGATTCGTGCAGTACACATCGACCTGGTCGAGGAGATGTCAAGTTCGTCCTTCATAAACTGTCTTCGCAGATTCCAGGCTCTCCGCGGCGATGTAAAACAGTTCCGTTCTGACCGCGGGACAAACTTCGTCGGCTGTACTGAACCTCTTGACATCAGCGCAGTGAATGTTGAGGACGGCCCAGTACACAACTTCCTGTATGAGAATGGTGTGACTTGGATGTTCAATGCACCTCACTCTTCCCACATGGGAGGTGCATGGGAACGCATGATCGGAACTGCCAGAAGAATACTCAACGCAATGCTTCTCAATGTGAAGACCTTGACTCACGAGGTGTTATCGACATTAATGGCTGAGGTCACCGCCATTATCAACGCTCGGCCGATAACTGTGATCTCAAAGGACCCTGAAGTGCCAACACTGTTATCGCCAGCCATGATCCTGACACAAAAGAACATTCACGCTTCAAACTTCAAGACAACCTTAGACGCCAAGGACATGTACAGAGCTCAGTGGAGGCAAGTGCAAACTCTTGCGGAGGAGTTCTGGCGACGATGGAGATCGGAATATCTCCAAAACTTGCAGAGACGACCCAAGTGGCAAGTTTCAAAGCCAAACTTGCAAGTGGGCAACATTGTTCTCATGAAGGACTCTCAAAGCGCTCGAAATGAGTGGCCTATGGGACCAATCGACGCAGTGTATCCCGAACCAGACGGACTGGTCCGGAAAGTTGCAGTCCGTGTGTGCAGGGACAGTAAATCTGTGACTTACATCCGTCCAGTGACCGATCTGGTCCGCTTGCTGTGACTCTAACACCAGCATTCTAGTCATAATATCCATTACTCTCAGGACATTTCTAGTCAGGACATTCTTTAAGTTCTCATTATGCATAATTATGCCTTTTATTTCTGTTTTCAATTGTGATTTTGTGCAAAAATCAGAAGGGGAGTGTTGTGCCCTTTGAGGACATTATTATATACTTACGGCGTGAATGGACAGATTTTACGTACGCCTCTTTCCCTATTACTCACAGCGCAAATATGTTGCGCTTCCAAGCAAATACTCAGTTTCTTGACTTCCTGTTTTGATGTTTTCAAGCGAAGAAGCACATGGCAAAATAATCACGCCAAATTTACAGCTTTAATTAAAAACGCTGTGTCACAATGTACATCTCAATATGCCAAAATGAACAATTCTTTTCACCCTCCATGTATCAACACGTATTTCTGAGGTTTTCTGGTGATAAAGATTAAAAACGAACAATCTTGTGTCGTCATACTGATAGATATATCAGGTGCAGTCTGTACATCTGTATTACAAAGTATGTCACATTCGATCGGGAAATGGTCAGATTCTGTCCGACTTACTCTAAAATCAGATATTGAGTCGAACAGTGATGTAGAACAAATAAAATAATCCACCACACTAGCACCTTTATTAGTGAAGCATGTGAAGGAGCCGTCTTTATCACCTGGGAAACGCCCATTTAACATATGAAGACCATACTGTGTACATAGAGTTATAAGATCTTTTCCGTAATTATTCACTTCACTGTCCCTAGATGAGCGAGGACTTTCAAAGTTATCGGCCACGTCGTTAACATCATTGAACTCAGGAATGTAATCATTATGTTCCTGGATTACATAATCAATTATATGGCCCGTAAGTGCATTAAAATCGCCTCCTATTATGATATCGACATCTCCATATTTAGCATAAAGACCGAGTAATATGTCGTTAACGTACTCAATACCTTTGACATCTCGGTTATCTGTTAAAACAGAAGTATTTTCTGGGTGCACATAGATAAAACCGATGATTATATCTTTGACTAAGTGAAAATAGGACGAATCAATTGTGGCAAAAATACAGTCAACAAAAGATGTATCGACATTGATCACACCACTGGCTAGACGTTTATGTAACAAGAGTGCGACACCACAGCCTCTATGGTTTATATACACATCATGATTAGGAAAACGGCTTTGTATATTTGCAATATCACAGTTACTCCATATTTCGATGACACCAGCAATATCGAATTGCGAACAATAATCAGTAAAGTCAAGTGAATAAAGCTTACTCAAAAGACCATGAACATTCCATGCTAGAAGGGATATAACATTCTTATTATATTGGACCCGGCCGTGATGTTATTCGTAACCAGTGTTTGGGGATCGAGCATATTTCGATGACACCAGCAATATCGAATTGCGAACAATAATCAGTAAAGTCAAGTGAATAAAGCTTACTCAAAAGACCAAGAACATTCCATGCTAGAAGGGATATAACATTCTTATTATATTGGACCCGGCCGTGATGTTATTCGTAACCAGTGTTTGGGGATCGAGCTCCTGAACTAGTGTTCAAGGTTACAGGAGTATTGTCTCTTAAATTCCATGTGAGAACCTCTCCATCTTGAAAGACAAGTTTATCAAATCTGAGACGTGATCGCCTACCCTTTTATACTCATACATAAAATTTGAAATCAATCGGATGAATAGTTGTCCCGTAATAGGTCGGACAAATCTGATATTGGAAAATGACAAAGTTCAAAACATGGAAATTTGTAAAAAAAATCAAATACGAAAGAAATTTGTTGTAACTTCGCACTGCACCCCTCCTAGCAGGGTAGAACATGTGCAAAATTTGAAATTAATCGGATTAATAGTTTTCCCGTAATAGTTCGGACAAAAAATGTCCTCGGACGGACAGACACACACACACACACGGAATCGTTGGTATTACTATATACCCCGGACCGTTGGCCGGGGGTATAATAAAGTTTTATTACTTTA
The DNA here is from genome assembly GCA_916613615.1 of Steromphala cineraria. Taxonomy (NCBI): domain Eukaryota; kingdom Metazoa; phylum Mollusca; class Gastropoda; order Trochida; family Trochidae; genus Steromphala; species Steromphala cineraria. The sequence continues at coordinate 79,616,778 of OU744722.1, forward strand.
TATCATGTTATTGTTATTTATTCACTCATGTCTCTGACATCCCAACGGTCATCTGGCAACTTAGCTCTATCTGATTCCCATTTTTGCAAAAACACACACATGTGGACATTTGAAGACTTTAGACTTACTTTCATACTTATATTCAGCACAAAGCGACCACCACTCATAAGTACAAAACCTTGCAGATGTGGTGTTCCATTCTCACTCTTTTCACGTTCGAATACTCCATACTTAACATTGTCTTGAGCAATGAATTGCTTCACCTTCTCTCCTTCCTCTGCAGTGTAGTTATTCAACGTGAAACACCATCTTCTGAATTGACCCTTAGGTTTCTCTACACGGTTTTGCGCCATATCCAATGTGTGACTTGTGTAGTCAGAAGCTGGCCCGCTATAGTAAACAAGTGTTCCATTTAACAAGGTAATCATTTGTTATTATTAACAGCAAAATAAAGGCTATGAAGGTTAGAATTAAATGGTTTATTTGTTCATAAGCTTAGGAAATATTAAAGCGATAGAAATGAAAAATAAAGCTGCATTTTTCCCCAATACATATATTCTCTTTTACTTAATCAGGTCTACAATAGAATAATCAACTGAAATGGGAAAGTACACAGCTCAGGAAAACATATATCATCGTACAATATGGGTGTTGATCTCAAGGTGTTAATCTCAAATTAACAACCACGTATTACTGCAATGCTTTATATGGGTCTGATGTAAACGTTAACTAATGAAGAATGTCTTTACATGATAAATTCAATGCCACTTGTTATGTAAGACCAAAATTACTTCTTTTGTTTTTAACAAAATGTGTTTTGATGGGGCATACGTGAAACATTGAGACGTCACCAAGGACACTCACGGCTTTGTAATTGGCGTCATTGTTTTAATTGTATTAAAACAGACAGTACAATAGCACCAATAGTGTTTGATGGCATACGCCGCTCGACACGGCCGGCAAAACATGTGTTTTCCATCAAATAAGAGCCAATCCTTAAATTCTTGTTCCCACTTGCTCTGAAACGGTCTTGTCCTGCATGAATTGTCATATTCCTTTTGTTTGTTTTTTATTTCTTCATGTGTTTGTTTAGTTTTTATGGCCGGTGGATCAACACCTTGCAAGAACCGCCATATTTCGAAACGAAAGCAAAGCTCATAACATCACTAGACTTTCTGCCGTTATATACGAAGCCTATGGCACAGAGGGGAGATTCATCCTGGTTCCCGGGCCTTCGAAGGCCCGGGAACCAGGATGAGGGGAGATTGATTTTCAAAGCTCACAACATAACTAGGCTTGTCTGTTGTCATGTACCCTGATGTACGATGACTAATAGCGAAGCCTATAAACACAGTGAAGATTCCCTTTATTCAACTGGTGTTTACATTAACATGCGCGGCGAACAAAAGTGAAACTAAGTCAAATTTACTTTTGAGTTGCGATTATTAGCAAAGTTTTCTTTCAAATGGAAAACAAATGAAAATTGAAAATGTAAATATACAGTCAGTAAAGAGATAATTTACAGAAGGCCATAAGGGCCTGTAGATATTTGAAACTGCCGGCCCGACGTGATTACAGTCTTAATTCTTGTTTAATTCGAACGCTGGTCCAAGGTACTGACTAGTGGAGTTAGCGTAACGTTCGTACCCTGAGACAGGATGAGTGTATTTATGTCATCAGTTAGGAATAAACAAAATCAACACCTGTTCATGTAAGAATATTTAAACAAGTTCCCTCTGCTATATATCACTTCCCTTCGCTTGTGTGTTGCTTAGTCTATATACATTCCAGGAGGTAGATCATTCCAAGCGTAATATATATTTCCTATCGAAATTACCGGGAATAGTTGTTGCAGTTTGCAAAGATTTAGGAAGTATTACGAAATAGCTGATTTCTATTTGACACAACGTGAATTGTGCATTCTATAAAACACATATAAAGATATCAACCAATTCTCATTCAATGTTTTATTTCTATTCATAAAAAAATACAGTTTAGTAAAAGAATAGCTTGAGTATAAAGAAAAAATATTAAGATCACTGACAACAATGCAAAAAGATAATCACATGAGTTACAACACACGTGATAAACATTATACAACTATTATTTGACTTGTTGTTCATTATTATTTTAAACAGATAATAGAAAAATCACATGTATGAAAGCAAAGGGACTTAAAAAATATTCCTACAACTTGTTTTCAAACTGTTTCTTTATTCTTTAAACATGATGGACAAGTAGACCCTCTGGTTGTCGAAAGAACAACTTATTCTTCACAATTCGAAATGTATGTATCACAAGTACATCCAAATATGCTCATTGTATTCACGAACTAGGTACTTTACAAGCTGGTACTCCATATTTTGAAATTTATGTAAATCAAATGTAAGTACATCAAATTACGCTCATGATATTTACAAAGTAAGTACTATACAAGTTGGTACCTCATAATTCGAAATGTGTGTATCCCAAACGCGGGACAAACAAAAAAAAAGGCTCATGGTATTTACAAACTACAGTAAGCTACTAAGCTGGTACACAAGTGGAAATATATGTATTATAAACGTAACACCATCAATTAATGCTGTTGGTATTCACAAAGTAAGTACTGTACAAGCTGTTAGTTCATAATTCGAAATATGTGTAAAACAAACGAAAGTATATCAAATTGTGTTCATTGTTATCACAAACGTAGCACTTTACAAGCTGGTACTTCATAGTTCGAAATGTGTGTAGCACAAGCGTAAGTTCATAAAATTATGCTCATTGTTTTCACAAACTAAGCAATTTACAAGCTGATAGTTCATAATTCGAAATGTGTCTATCACAAGTACATAAAAAATGTGATATTGAAAAAGTAAGTACTTTACAAGTTGGTACCTCATAATTCGAAATATGTGTAACACAAGCGTAAGTTCATCAAATTATGTCAATCGTATGGTACTCCATAATTCGAAATGGGTGTGTAACAGACGTAGGTTTATCAAATCATGCTCGTGGTATTTACAAACTACCTACGTTTGTTATATACATATATCAAATTGGAATAAGCAGCGATACAAATTAAATCAAAATGAAATTTTAAGCAAATGATAATTCTATATAGTATTTTTGAAGCCATTTCTTTAACCAAGGTAAGGAGTTCAAAAGTATACATGGGACAAAGATGTTGAAAACCAAAGGACTTTAATAGTACCGAACTGAACTCATTTCAGATTTAATGGAAACTTATCTTTTTGAATAGTTATTCAGCATGATTCACAGCCAAGGCCGACAACTCTTGTCTCTTTGATAAGCCATTCTGGCAGTGTGTCATTAATGACCTGCATGCCTTCCCTCAAATTAGATAATGAAATCGAAAAGCAAGTTGAAATGATGTAGTATAATATATAGAGGATACTAAACGACCTTCCATTTAATACTATTTTTATTAAACGAGTTAAAGATTTTGTATAAAACGAGCGAAAGCGAGTTTGATACAAAAACATTCACGAGATTAATAAAAAATAGTATTAAATGGAAGGGAGTTTAGTATTCTGTTTATTACTTGCCCTAAAAATCAAACATAATTGCCGATAAGTTGCCGAAACTAACATTTTCGCAACTCAGCAACCATTGTGACGGCGCGCTTACACTGTGACGTCACAACAACACACTTCTATGACGTCATCCTTGCATTGTGTTATTACACTAGTTTAATATTGTCGTATAAATATTACACTGCGGTATCTTACACGGGCGAGTAATAAAGAAGTATATTGTAGTCATGGGAGAAACGAGTGATGGATAATGATTGTGGACCAGCGACTGATCAAAATGTTTTTATGTCCAACTCCTATTGTCTGCAGGCCAATGTTTGCATCATGTTGCGGTTCACAAGAAACGTGTTCGTGGGGGATAATAACATAGCAAAATTTTTGCATTAGATATTTTTCAATACGGTAAAAAGTAATAGCATGGAAATAGAAAAAAGATACTGCGTAAGTTAATCAATACATCGTCATTGTTAACATGAAACTTTAATATAATAATTGTATATATGAAATGTACTATAGGCCTTCTCAGTACTAAAATAAAGATTGATTGATTGAATAATAGAAATCTTCAGAAAATGAACAAGCAGACAGAGTCGTCTATATCCCCCGCCATATTGAATATTTTGACGAAAAAAAACATGACTTTGAATTTTAAGTATCTCCGATTTCTGGTGTCGTAAATTTTCACAACTTACAATTTCAAAGAAACTGCAAAAAATGATAATCCAAACAAGTTCAAACCCCAAAAAGGCACATCTACACATAATGATTGATCCATACACCAAGTTTGGTTGAGCTAGGTCCCAAGGTTTTCAAGTTCTGCTCCAGAAACAAAATCTTAAGTATAGTTTCCATGTAAACAGCTAAAAATAAAAATAGAGCCATTGGCTCTGTAACTCATCAGGCTTCATATCATTTGTGCTTATTGGTGTGGCAAATGTGGTTCCCCCTTACTATTTATCCTCTTTATCTTACTTAGGAGACTGCACAGAAAGTTTTAGCTTTCTACTAAGGCCTGATGCCTTTGGCCTTTGAGAAAAAGAGGAAATAAAAATGCAAAGAAGTTGAAAACCCCAAAAGGCACATCTCCACAGGATGCCGGTTGCACATACCAAGTTTCGTCGAGTTAGGTCTCACTGTTTTGGCGTTGTGCTCCGGAAACGAAATTCTATGTTACATATCCATGAAAACGGGTAAAAATAAAAATGCAAAGAAGTTAAAAACCTCAAAAGGCACATCTCCACATGATGCCCATTGCACATACCAAGTTTCGTCGAGCTAGGTCTAACCGTTTTGGAGTTGTGATCCGGAAACAAAATCCTAATTTATTATTCCATGGAAACGGGTAAAAATAAAAATGCAAAGAAGTTAAAAACCTCAAAAGGCACACCTCCACATGATGCCCGTTGCACATACCAAGTTTCGTCGAGCAAGGTCTAACCGTTTTGGAGTTGTGCTCCGGAAACGAAATGCTATGTTACGTTTCCATGGAAACGGGTAAAAATAAAAATGCAAAGAAGTTGAAAACCTCAAAAGGCACATCTCCACATGATGCCCATTGCACATACCAAGTTTCGTCGAGCTAGGTCTAACCGTTTTGGAGTTGTGCTCCGGAAACAAAATCCTAAGTTATTATTCCATGGAAACGGGTAAAAATAAAAATGCAAAGAAGTTAAAAACCTCAAAAGGCACACCTCCACATGATGCCGCATGCACATACCAAGTTTCGTCGAGTTAGGTCTCACTGTTTTGGAGTTGTGCACCGGAAACGAAATTCTATGTTATGTTTCCATGGAAACGGGTAAAAATAAAAATGCAAAGAAGTTGAAAACCTCAAAAGGCACATCTCCACATGATGCCCAGTGCACATACCAAGTTTCGTCGAGCTAGGTCTCATCGTTTTGGAGTTGTGCTCCGGAAACGAAATTCTATGTTACATTTCCATGAAAACGGGTAAAAATAAAAATGCAAAGAAGTTGAAAACCTCAAAAGGCACATCTCCACATGATGCCCATTGCACATACCAAGTTTCGTCGAGCTAGGTCTAACCGTTTTGGAGTTGTGCTCCGGAAACAAAATCCTAAGTTATTATTCCATGGAAACGGGTAAAAATAAAAATGCAAAGAAGTTAAAAACCTCAAAAGGCACATCTCCACATGATGCCCGTTGCACATACCAAGTTTCGTCGAGCAAGGTCAAACCGTTTTCGAGTTGTGCTCCGGAAACGAAATCCTATGTTACGTTTCCATGGAAACGGGTAAAAATAAAAATGCAAAGAAGTTGAAAACCCCAAAAGGCACATCTCCACATGATGCCCATTACACATACTACGTTTGGCGGGAGATAATAAACAACAATTGATAATAGTGTACACCAGTAACCTTAACATCAATCATGTGTTTTCATAAGTGTCTCGTCCTCATCAGCTGGAGGTGCAGGTGTAGTAGAGGGGTTGGTGGTGCAGGTGTAGTAGAGGGGTTGGTGGTGCAGGTGTAGTAGAGGGGTTGGTGGTGCAGGTGTAGTAGAGGGGTTGGTGGTGCAGGTGTAGTAGAGGGGTTGGCGGTGCTGGGTGTCACATCTGAATATATGTGATCTGGAGTAGAGCTGGGACGTATAATGTATCCAACAGTCTGTACTGATCAGTTGTTTTCATTAGTAATTCGTCCTCAAAAGCTGTCAACTGTAACGTCTAGGTGTTTTCATAAGTGTTTTGTCCTTTCAAGCCGGTGTACTGGTTGTCTTCAGTCATCTGGAAGGACTCATAGTGGGCAGGTGTAGTGGAGATGCTGGTGGTGTCGGTGGTGTTGATGGTGTCGGTGGTGTTGGTGGTGTTGATGGTGCCGGGTGTCACATCTGTGTAGATATGATCTGGTGTAGAGCTGGGACCAGGGGCAGCTGGGTTGGTTTCTTTAGATGTCTTGTCTGAGGAGAGTTGCCTTCGTCTCATCCTGGAGAAAAGAGTTCTTTTCATTCAGTAACATCAGTGATATTGCGTATCAAATATCACAATAAAGTTTTAAGTCAATTATGATTTATAACACATAAAATAAAGAAGGGATATTACATCAAACTGCTCTTGGTGAAGGATGTTAGATATCAAAATACTTTTGAAAATCAATATACTATTTTCACCACTAAGTAGAAATATATGCATGTGATGCACTCTGATGTCCCCCGCCCCAACTTTTAATAAGAAAATTACCCTACCCCAAAATATACTTAATTCAAATTGCTTCCATGGAAACCAGAAAAAAAACCAGAAGGAGTGAAAGGTACCACTTACCCACTAGATCTAACCATATAGAAAGTTTAGTAAAATATATTTAACAGTTTTTGAGCTATAGCATGGAAATTGACCTTCTCCCAATAGGCACTAAGTTCAAATTGTTTCCATGTAAAACAAGCAATAATTTTAGAAAATCAGAATGACAAAAAAAGCCAAAGACACCACTCCACCATTAGGTCTGACAACATATCAAGTTTCGTTGAAAATTAATTAAACGGTAATAGAGATATGGCCCTGTAACGGGCCCTACCCCCTTTATGCACTAAGTTTGAATTATTTCCTTGGAAACCAGGAATAAATTCTTTAAAAATAAGAATAATCAAAATAGCAAAAGTCACCATTACACCACTAGATCTAACCATATAGCAAGTTTCTTAAACAAAATATTGAACGGTTCTTGACATATGACCCGGAAGCGAAGGCATTTCGGAATAACTGAACCACGGAATTACGGTACCACTGACGGAATTGAAAACATTCTGGCTTCCACAAAGCTTGATACAATGAAGAGCCATATCAGTTTAATGTTCCTAACGAATTCCTTAAATAAAATGTTAAAAGAACCTGATGTTGATGACAGCAAGGATGACAATGATGACCACGAGAACTCCAACTGTTGTAGATAGGACTATTGTTCTTACATCAGTCGTGGTAGATTCGGAGGGAGCTGCAACAATGAGAATTTGATTTTCTATCACTCCGCTGTTTACGTTCCTATCTTTTCAAAAAAACGTATTGTCAGATAAAATATGTCAGATAATAAGCAATCTGTTTCTTTCATATATCGGTATTTCATCTGAGGTCACCTTACCCTTAAAGTAGACATCGGGTAGGTTGTGATGGTGAAAACTGTAAATAAATGTAAGCACGTAAACTATAAGATTTAATAAGCAATTGTATGACACATTATCCAGTTCAGTCTTAAAATGGTACATTTGTAAGTACCCGGTTAATGAAATTGAGAAATATTTTATACTTATTGTGAACTTTAAGAATATAAAGGTTGATGGTATGTGAATATTTCATGAGATATAGAGATGACTTGCTAAGCATAAAGTTTCCCAGGTGAATATTGTAAAACAATTGGAATTGAAAAGAACTTCAAATTGGTCATACTCAACACACCCTTCTCTCTTTAGTCGCTGCGGCTTGTTGTGTAGAAAAATTACAATGACTGCCCTTTTGCTTATTTCATCGAATATCATGTAATGTATATTAAACATCTTCATATTAACCATTTTTTTCACATTGTAAAACAATCACACTGAATGAGTATAAGAAGGACCCAAAACTAAAAAAGAGAAACTGCTATATTAAACTATTATGTGAAAAATGATATTAAGTATTGATACAATGAATCAGAAATATCGACATAAACAGCTTAGTTTTCCTCATGTCCTGGAGACTATAGATATCGATAATTCACTGAGATACGCAGATAAACGAAATAGCTCATCAGGCAGGCTGCATGCTGAAACTTCAACAATGTCATCATGAAAAATCGTGACCCTGTAAATGTCTCAACTTCCATTCTGACATTGTAATAGACTTTTTCCATATGGTATACATGTAGGACATTTTCATGTAAGCTAAGATTCAGGGCCTAGATTTACCAAGCCCTCTTAGAACTAAGATATTCGTATGTACCATACATTAACATTGGCATACGAATATCATAGCACTAAGAGAGCTTCGAAAACTTGGGTTCTTGATGTGAACTTTTCATTATTAACGTGTCTCAGACCGCAACTAGCTCTTCACAGCAGCAATGTCAAATCTTCAGAAACTACAATTTGCATTAAAATACGTTGATTCGAATTGAAAACAATAACACTCACAGCAATAATAATGGTAGATGCATAAACATAATTTTTTATATACCTTGGAGGTTTTACTTTGATATTAAATGTAAAAGGAGTAATGCAAATTATTTCATTAACATAAATCAATTATTAATTATTTATTAACAGCAAATAAAGAATTCGTACCGTAAATTTCTATCTAATTGCTTGTTGGCATGTCTTCTCAGTAGTCCTGCGTTTCTTGTCAGTTGAGCTGTCTTCTTTATTGCAGGACTTTATTTGATCCGGAATTAACAATTATAAGCGAAACGAAACTTAAACTGCTTGATGATAATTTCGGTGGCAAGAAGTCATAAATGACGTCACCCAATTCCTGATTGGTTTATAGAAACACCGCGAGTCAATACATACATGTATAATGTCCGCTGGTTTGAGAACATAGAAAACTATTGTATATGCTAAACACCTCTGAGATCTTACCGCCCAAGCACCCTTATTGGTATGACAATGTTTATTCTATAATTATGTACATTGTATTTATTGTAATATGTGAATCACTGCATATGTAAAAGGTTGTGAAGCATCAACCGTTTTTTAACTTACAACATATCAATCACTTTATATCTTAGATATATGATACTATAATGTTTTTAATCATGTTTTTCCGTATTGGTCTAGTTACAAGTCCGTGGTCTGCTGTATTGGCCCGAGGCGAAGCCAAGGGCCAATACAGCGGACCGAGGACCTGTGACTGGGCCAATATGAAAAAACCTGATTAATGACATTTTTACTAATTAACTTCTTTGTGGTTTACTTGTACAAAATTAGAGAGTTCATTTTCATCAAAATCAAAATTATAAAAGAGATTGGTGAACTGTAATATATGTTGAAAGTTTTGAAGCGATAGCTTCGGACTTGCGCCATTTGTGCATATGCGCATGCTCAGAGTCGTATTGGCCCAGTCTGCTCGTATTGGCCCAGTTTGGCCCGTATTGGCCCAGCTTACCTGTATTGGCCCAGTTGCCGAATCGTATATAGTGTAGGCCGTTCAGATTGTATTAGTGCCATATCATTGATAGTTAATTGATTATTTAGATTATTGGCCTTGTTGGTATTTATTTTTGTCTATAGATATCATTTTTTACAATCTTAACGTTAACGTGCACAGTTTGATAACACAACACGCACCTGTTGTACAGGCGGCCCCAGTCCATCCAGGCAGACACCCGTCATCACAGTCTCCGTGAACTGGATCACAGGAACTGGAGCAGGTTCTGCATCGTCGGGCAGCACAGGAGTTGATGCAGTTTAAGCCGTAGGTTCCGTTACATCCTTAAACGACATAAAAAATTATATTATTAAGGGTCAAACCTAACTGCCTGACGATTTTAAACTTTCTAAGCAGACATCGTGTTAATTCGGTTCCTGTGGATAAACTGTATACAAAGCACATGGCATCTTTAAAAACAACGAATACAACAGTCTCATGAAAAACCAATAATTCACGCTCAAATCAAGGGTCCATGACACTGTATGCATTGCCAAAACACAATATTATATGGTAGGACAGTTTTGAGGCAGTTATATCTTTAAACGGGACATATGCATTTTCAATGAACAATTTGACCACAAACGTCACTACCATGATCATGCTGCTTTCAATTAATGATGTCAAGGTCAAACGTTAGCAAACGACCTTAGAATGGTCCCTCTCCTATTAAGATGTCACGAATAAAGAAAGCTAAGACCCTTAACCTCTTTTCTTCATAATTAAAAACATATTATTTGCAACAATTTGTCTTAAGGTCGACACAAAATACTCTAGTTATCTGCTTAAAGTATTTAAATGAAATTGAATATTGTTTGCATAAATTCACTAAACGCCAATTTCAATATTCTTAATTCTTCAAAAGCAAAAGAAAACAGTTTCACCTTCGGTACAATCATCCCCAAGCCAGCCAGGTAAACAACCCTGGTCACAGCGCCCAGTCACGTGGTTACAAGACGAGTCTATCTCTGTACAGTGTCTGTCCTGGCATTGAAGTGCGCAGCTCGGACCGTAGTGGAGACTGTCACACTCTGAATATAACATGTGTATTAGTAGTTAATGAACAAACATGGAAACCAAATGTCAATGTTGATCTTGAGTTCATTATTTCTTATAAAACATTCAAAATATTTTACGAAATCTTGTCTGAACACAATCTGCCAAAGCACGGACATGCCCACTTCGGGCCGTAGTGGAACCTGTCATACTTACGATGGCATACATAATTATTAACTTTATCTTCCAAACCATGGAATAAAGTTGAAAAAGGTATTTTATGTGATTAAAGATTGCCAGGGGAATTGTATATGCGTTAGTGTTGTCAAGTGAAATTATCTTTCAAATCATATTTACATGTGTATAAGTTATATCACAATCTTCAATATACATCTCCTTTTACCTAGGTTTGACAGACTCACTTAACCTTTATTGAAATCTAATTGTAAAGCTCACGGATGTTTAATACCCTTTCAATTCTGTCTTAATTCCCGCAACTTTGCAAGAGAGGGTTTTGTAAACCGAGAGTGCTCAAGATACGTTTGAGCTATTTGGCATTTACTCCCTGTTTGGTAACAATTGAGTATTGTCGTGTTTGATAGCGTTTTCGGACTATTGGGTATTTCATATAAGAACTGAGGTTGTAAACACCATTTAACATAAATGGGTATATCTCTGCATATAAAACATTTTCTTGAAAATGCAATGATACTAATAAACAGGTTTTAAGCGCTGAATATTGATATTTTGAAGAGTTATGATATCCATTTGTGACAATTTTAGGTTCGACAACGCTACCGTTTAAGCCCGTCACAACCCGTCGTACGTGCAGCTGCGTGCTGTCTACCGACAAAAACGTGGGGGTAAATTGGGGAATTCGTGCGTCCTCGGTACCGATCGCGACGCCGTACCGATTTTGGACAAATTTGGAGCACGCAGACTTGTCGTAGAACTTTTAGTGCATGCAGAACTTTCGGTGCGTGCAGTCTACGAACGGGCTGCGAATTTTCCTCAGTACGATCGACGTGCGTGCCCTGTACGACAACCGCACGCACAACGCACCGACATCGTGCGTATTTTTCAAGCTCACCCACTCACACTTTCTTAACGAACGACGCACGTTGCACGTGCGTACAACGTGCGTTGTACGTGCGTAGTTCGTGCTTACTCGGCACGTCCAAAGTGTAACTATCAAATAATTAAAGAAAACTCACGTCGATCGTACCGAGTAAGCACGTACAACGCACGTTTTGGACACCTTTTTAGGATATAAGCCGAGCCGACGGACGATTGCCATCTTTTGAAGAGAACATGCCGCCAAAGAAGTCGCAAAGAAAGTGCTCCTCATCTGCAGCGGAGCGGTGGAATGGGCGGCATCTTGTGCCGCCAGCACATGTGACAATGTGTACCAAGCACCTGTCAATCGGGCGGGGAAAACCTCATTGCACTCGCACGCACTTACGACGTGCGTGGTGTAAGGACACTGTACGTGAGACGCACGGCCCCCGTACGACAATGTGACAATCGCACATCTCACGCACGTTGTACGCACGCCACACGCACGTACCACGTGCGCATCGTGCGATGCACTCCTCACTGCCAGACGTGTCGACGGGCCACGTACGTACGACGTGCGTTTGACGTGCTTACAACGTGCGTGTGACGTGCGTTGGCAAACTCCCTCTCTGCTCTTGATAAATCCACCCTACGTTTTCAGAAAATAGTTGCGACCGTGGCCTCCACAAAAAACGTACGAACGAATTGCACGCACGATGGGTTGTAACAGGGGCTTTACAAATCACTGCGTACATTAAGCAAGCTACTTGTTTCTTTGGGTTTCAAAGAAATTGTCTGCGTATCTATACTCCAAGCGTTAAGGCTAATTGGGTTTACGTCAAACTACTGTTTCATTCTTTAATGTAGACCACAGCGGCTAAGATGGAAGATGCGAGTCGTCTTCAAACATAGACCTTTATAGCTAGTAGGGAGTTTGGGGGGCTTCTTTAATGCTTTCATGACTGAACGTTTGAGTAGGACTGAATATGGGTTTTTGAAGAAAGCTGGACAAAACGACTAGTAAAATGAATACATTGTACCTGTGTTTTTTTATATAAGAAAGAGAAAGACCTCACTTCCGGGATCGGGCGCGGGGTGAGGATAAAGCAATCCCCATTTGTCTATCAAAAGGACAGTGATCATTCTTCAATGCTGATAGGTTTTCTCCTTTACGCAATCTTACTTTTAGTGCAGTCTACTCCTTCCCAACCAGGAAGACAGTGGTCACATGACCCAGTGAAACGGTCACATGACGCCATGTCCCCTGCACACTTCCGGTTCCCACATGTCATGTTGCAGTTGAATCCGTAACTGTCCACACACTCTGAAACAGTAACTATACATATAATAATAACACTTTATTGTCCTCAGTACATGTACATTGGAAATTTGATTTGTGCCAATGGCACCCGGCAGCCACAGTGCAGCGCCAGTTAATGCGATGTTCTGCCTTTACAATGCTGAGTGTCAAGCAAGGCAGCAACAACTCCTTTTAACGTCTTTTGGTATGACGCGACCGGGAATCGAACCCCGGTCTTCCGGGTGACGAGCGGACACTCTACCACTGACCTACGCCCCCTGCAACTTACAAATAAATGATGTTATCATTGGAGTGTGTTTTGGGATATTTACCATCCCAAAACAAACGAGCACGATAACTTCAGTTAACATTTTAAAATGTTTAATTCGGAAAAATGCATGATTATACCATAATAATAGTCGACATTGTTTTCTGATGCGTTGATAAATGTAAACAGTGTAGTAATTTTGGCGGCGAATTGACAGAATACAATTCGTCCTTATAAATGCCTCAGATTACCGTTTTAGTTATGTTTCTCAATTTTAGTAATAATTAATCAAATGTTTTAAAATTTCATAAATATATTAAAATGCCGTGACTTTCAATTAAACCCCCGGCCCATTTCAGCGTATATTTGGCAAATTCGAACTCGCGTTCTTTCACATTCACTTAATCAGGGGGCAAACCTATGTCACATAGGAGCAAGAGTCGCTTCCCTTTGTTAAAACGAACATTTATAGAGAGTTAAAGTATCCACACAAAAAAACAAGCTAAAAAAGCCCCCCAAAAAAACACTGAAGATGGGTGAACGAAGTGTTTGAACATGAGACTCGAACTACGTTTGGTAACTGTGGGTATAATTAAGTTTTATTTATTATATTTATTTGGTTTATTCACCTTGCCTACAATTGGTTCCAGCCCAGCCCTGTTGGCATCCATGGTCACATGATCCGGTAACCTGATTACAATCAGATTGTCCGTGACAGTTCCTGTCTGTGCACACTTCCGTGCACTTTTGTCCATAGTGCCCTTGAGCACAGTCTTGAAATTGCAAAATGACAACCTTTACATCGTTTGACAGGAAAAATAAAGCACCTTTAAGTCAATAGTGGACATTACTGATCCTATGTTCTAGGGCAAATTATATAGGTCTATCTATAGTATAATACACTCCCAGAACAAAACTTCTTTTATTGTATTACGATAATAATTCATTTTGGAGACTTAGATATCATATTTCATAAAACTTTACCGAGGTGTAACTGGTGTAATAAAAGTGGGGCATTGAACATATAACCATGATATAACTTATTATAAGGAGAAAAGATTTAAGGGAGATACTTACGGAGCGGTCATTATTTTATTACAAGGAGGGGGGGGGGGGGGTCACTTGTGTTTGTCCTTTAAAATATGACCCTCTCCAACTTATTCAATTTATTTGGCGACCCTTCCCATTTCAGAGTATTTCATTACCCTCCCACAACTGATATCAATTGGATTGGACTTCTGAAATTTAACTACATTTAACATTTTTCATTAACACATTAAAATAATAGTTAATAGAATGTTGAAACACACACATTTACGTGTTAGAATAAGATTCAATGGTGAAAATTAATCATGGGCATACATAAAATATACAGATTAATAAGATTTAATGCCTCACTCTGTACACAGTCAGTTCCCCACCAGCCAGGAAGACAGCCCGTGTCACACCGACCCGTGTAGCGATCACACGAGGAAGACCCGGGGGCACAGTGGCGGGACTCGCAATCCTGGACACAGTTGAAACCGTACCTGGTGGCCTCACATGCTGTAATGGTATTTGGCATAAATCAACCAAATATATGATATTTAAAATAACACATAAACAATGTTTTGAAATAATCATTATTTCCTAAAGAAACATCTGATGTTTCATCACAAAGTGGAGGTTTGCCGTCACTGTCGGCGTTACTTTCCCTCTGTTTTCTCGTCAATAGCGCACTTATGTTATGTTGCTTGCGGTAGTCAATAAACACACGTTCAAATATCCTTCACGTAACGGAATATTTTTCCGACGGCAGGAAATTTCTATATTCTATTTGGAAAGGTTTGTATGGTAGATAGAATGACTGGTGTAAATATCTGTTATAACAGGGTTCTACTCGAGTAATAGAGCCCGAATCGGGTCCAGCTAGATTCGAGTATATATATTTCTTTGATCTCGAGGACTCGAAAAGTTGATATCACTGTTAATCACTAGAGACCCGTTTTCAGAGTTAAATATTTTTATAAGTAATGTTATTGTTTCCCCGTATTTGTGCAAAATGTTGCAACCAACCTAGGAAAAATCGGACCATATAGGCCATGCATCAATTCGTTTTAGGTAAGACAAGAACTTTGAGCAATATCAATTAAAAACTCCTTTGTAAAGGATAAAGTCGGATAGTCGGGTCCTAGTCGAGCCTGACCCCCTCGAGTACTTCAGTCGATTTTTTTTACCCGTGGAAGCCCTAGTTATAACCCTAGAGTGATCAGTTATGGTTATCAAAGATATTCACGAGGTCGAGATCATTACATAAACCACATGGTCATGAGTGATATTGTTTGCATTTAAACAAAAGTATGAATTATCAACCAAACGTTATTGAAAAGTTGTTGAATAGTTGCGGAAATGGTGTTAAAATTGAGTATGCTCAACCTATAAACAATGCTTGAATTTTATTTGTAAACTACGCGCATTCCACATGCAAATTGAGCATCTGTTGGTAATCTGAGCACGTGACCAATTGGCAATGCTTGATTGGTAACCCGACGCAATACCCGGCGTACGACGCCGAAGTGACAAAAACGGCATACACTTTATTGGTAGCCGGCTTGTGCCAGATACGCCGGTTTGAAAATATAAGCAAATCCGGCGTATTTTGGCGGACAACGTTACTATCTTACGTGTAACGTTCCACAAGTCATGAATACTTTTGATGATAACATATCAAAATGATTTACATAACAGAACAATCACGAACTATTGAATACGATGCATTTAATGAAAGTTGGTGTTTTATCAACATTTCGAAAAACATTTAAAAAAATCCTCTGACATGAATAAGGTGTTTTATTGTGTATGCTAACTACTTCCCAGCTATACGCCGATACACGAAGTCTTGATCCAACTTCAGTCTGTGGTAGACCCGGCGTAAGCCGCGGGGCCGGACAGGTGACTGACATTTACGCCCCTTAAAGATGCTGTATCATACTTGCAATATTTGTTAAAGTATTTTTAATGTATTCGTTGTATTATTAGAAATATTTAGCGACCAACCTAGGGCATCCTGCATAATCAGCGTATATGTCTCCGCTAATGCTACAACCTATCCCCTGATATCCTCCTATGGTCTTCTGTCGTATCGCTGACGGGTGGTTGCTCGGCGCTATTTATAGCCTGTCTGTTTTCAGTCAAACTATTCCGAACTCCATACACTGTTGTCTAGTGATGACTGATGTCGCACGAGGAAATCTAAGAGCGCGTGATTTGGAGCTTAGCGGGAGACTGCAACGAGAATCAGATTTATTATCTAATAGCACTCCTATTGGTTAATTTGAATCACGAGGTGAGCACGCGGAACGAAGCCAAGAAACTAGTTTGCCGCTATCGCTGAAAGGGCATCAATTGATTGGCTTGCTATATATAGCGATAAGACAGAAGACCATAGGAAGATATCAGGGGATAGGTTGTAGCATTAGCGGAGACATATACGCTGATGTAGCAGGATGAACCTAGGGAAAATCGGACCAAAATTCATTAAATATGAGATAATTTACCAAAATTACCGAAACGGCAGCCAACATAAAGGCGAATAAAGTGTGGCCATCTCACAACTTCCGGTCTCTAAATATACGCTTGAAAACCGTCTTTGTCGCGCACGTCTAGATTTTCTTTTCTTTTTCTCCGAATAAGGTATTCGTTGCTGCCAAAGTTGATACCCATCGAACACAAATACGCTAGTTGTGACACGGTGTAAATCCTACACGCGTAATGATTATGTCACCGAAAGCGGGTTCGTTAAATGCTATGCCCTATCTACAAGGGGTACTGTGCTTTGGGCGTCGAAATAAGAATGTTATTGTTGATTAAAAAATCTAAATATGATATCAAAATTTCGACGAAAGCTTTTTCTACAAAGTGATGTATTTATTTTCTCAATAGCTAAATTTTAGCCTGAACCGCATGCAAGTATGAAACAGCATCTTTAAACGAATCGAGCATGAACACAATTCGTTGTTTCTAAATTTACAAAATGCACACATTTTATATTGAACTGAAATTATGTAATTTTAAAATAATTTGAAAAAGGATGTCAAAGATATTGTGGTTGATGGCAAAAAAAGGTTTAACATTCTTATGTTTTAGCACAGCCACAACCCGAAGCAAAAGGACAAAGACAGCTTCACTTTGATGAGTATCGACTAATCACAGCGCTTGATTCTGTCACAAAATCAAAAGCACATGTATGATTTGTAGATGATAAGAAAATGAAATGGCCTTATGTTTTGAACAAATGTATGTCCATGTTTCAAGTCTTTCAGGAGGAGTTATAGGTGAGATGCATATTTAAATATATTCAAGTGTTTTCTGTTGCTTCTTATATACGCGTTTTATCTACGAAGATGCCCAAATATGTTACGATATTTTTTGTAGCATCTGATGTAAAACTTTTGACTACATATGGAAATTTCATTGATTGAATCAAACAACAATGAAGTCTTGAGTCTAGACCATTCGTATGCAAATGATTAAGAACATGCCTCTAAGTTTGGACTCCAATGGATAATGTGTTCTACTTGCTGAAGCTTCACACCTTAGTTGTGAAAACCCTTATTATATATCTGAGCGATATGATGAATAATCAACCGAAACAAATTTAATTCCCCATCTTAGTTCTCTGCAACTTTAAATGCACTTAAAGGACTGTCTTTGCGTTTGAAACCCAAAAACCCAAAGTAGAATGAATCTCAAATTTTGTCTTGTCATGTGTTGTAGATCTGTCTTATATTTAATTGTTTTTCATTAAAATGCAATCAGTTGTTCTCTTTCTTTCTTATCACCATATCAAAAATGTCACAACAATAATCTTAACTTTTCATCATTAAGCACTTAACTCTAATAAATCCAAATAGATCAAAGGAACATCTTTCCTTAAAGAAATCATTTGAAATATTATTTTTTTTATTGATGCTAAAATGATTCAACAACATTGCGGTAGAGGCAAAGGAGGTTCAATCCTGATATGCCAAGTGTAAATTACTTCTAGAAGTGCAAAGCCGTACCACGTCGAGGTGTATAATGTTCCTGATGTTTAACTGAGAGTTTGTCCCAAACCGTCCTTGGTGGTTCGATGATAACAGATCTATGGGGCTATATAATAACAACCCTTACATCTTACATCTTACCCCATCTACCTACGCAGAGCCTAAAAGGTCAGTTTCAAAACTGTCAATGTATGCCTTGCTGCATAGCCTTGAGTTTTCTATGTTTGCTCTCTACTCTGTAGGGGCACTATAGCAGCACAGAAAAGTAAAGTCTCTGCAGCAAGGCATAAAATGACAGTTTGGAAACTGGCCTTTTAGTAACCTTAACTTATTTTATCAGGGATTTCTCCCTTTTGATGTCATGTTAAGATATAATGACTGCACCCACCTATATCACACCTAATGCTATCTGTCTCCCTTCTACGCATATTTCTTGGATGAAGACTTCACCTACCTATATCACATCTGTCTCCCATCCATCCAGCAAAACAGTTTCCAGTACATACACCAGTTGTGACGTCACAGCTACCACAGTGACAGAAGTTGGTACAGTCTACTCCGTACGTCCCAGGTTTGCATCCTGTTGAAAATAGGACCAACAATAACATGGGTAACAACATAAATCTGTTTTATTATTAGTGATTGTGTTTTCGGTGGTTTATTTTGAAGATTCCACTGTTCTTTGTCTGTCCTTGTCATGAAGGTTGTGGTGTTCGCAAGTTAAGCTCATCAGGTCTTAAATCCCCTATTTGCTTATAACGCCCGGCTTACGTCAGACCTTTGGTTCAAATATCTAATACATAAACGTTTCGCTATTTCAACTTCTTTTCTTCAATCTACGAAATATTAAATCTTGGGTAAAGACCCCTTTACTAATGGGGTTTTAAAGATAAACATGGGGGAGCGTTTCAAACCATGCCCAAAGATCCACCCTCCAGTTCTAGAAATCTTCTAGACTTGGTTGTCCTCTCTGTATCTGGCTTTTGACTGAGTTGAGCGATACTTTTGTATATCAAATCGCTCTTAGAATGGTCAGGGAGGTTGGAGTGAAGAGATACATAGAGAATACCAAACAAGTTCCCTATGGATACCGTATTTATTACAACGAGTGGCTTGTAAACGTATTTAACGAGCGAAAGCGTAAGTCTTCAGTCAGCACTGACTCTAACCTTAACAGCTTTTACTGCACATATTATTTTGCTTTAAACAAAACAATCCATATTTTGTAGTATCTTTGGATAGCCATACATTACAATTTAACCATGTCCTTGAGACTGAAGGATAAATGCTCTATCAACGAAGCTTCATTTCCAGATCAAAACGAATGGTTTAACATCAATGTTACTCACGGTATATCTCCACCTCACAGATATTGAGGGGAGTGGTTTGTCTGTCGCATAACTGGATTTTCTATTTCTACTTACGGTATATCTCCACCTCACAGATATTGAGAGCAGTGTTCACACGGTTGCTATCATTGCCCGGGTTCTCAATAGTGAGGTATCTGGCCTCAGCATCACACACCACGTCGGTCGGGTTGTTGTAGACGGTGGGAGGGAAGGTGTAGCACACTCTAGACCGGACATGATCCAAGTAGATGTACGAGTTGGCTATTCTATGATTATCTGGAATATTCAAACCTATCAAATAAAATATTTATTCATTAACGACAGAGGGAGGGAAGCACAGACAGGTTGCCATCTACAAAGATCCTGGTACTGAATATTCTCCTTTCAGCTGGAAAAAAAAACAGGATATAAATATTTATAATATAGTATGACACATTTATGATATAACTATCTTTAAAAAGTTATGAAATATTTGAAAATACAAATAAAATACTTATCTACGTATTGGTTTAGTAAAATTTTGACTTGGTTTACAACTTGGTCATATTTGGTCAACAGAGTAGGTGAAAATCATATTCTCCGCTACATGTATCGACACACTTAAAACATGCATCATTTCTAAAATGTACCTTTAATGTCTGCTGTATATTACTCCGAAAGAAAATAATGTTTAATGTTGGTGAGAGCATCTCTTAATCTCAATTGTATTTACATTATGTACAATGCATGTCTCTCTGTTAGTAAAAAATCACGATGTTATCATATCATGACACATCTCAAATTGAAGGCTTGCACTGACTTCCCCAGTACATAACCTTCTACTCTCTAGACTCTATCCTTATGTGTACATTATTGTAATATAATTGATGTATCCAGACAAGAAAGCAGATTGACTGTTTTAGAAAAAGACATAACTAAACCATAACATATAACTCTTATAACTCATAAACAATTGTATCATGCACAAAACTACAAGCTGAACGCATCAGACGTCAAGTAAAATGTTCAAACTAGCTTGTGTATCCGTTCCGAAATTTCTTCTCATCACCTCTCGATAGGATTGACAAACGCATTTGAAAGTTCATGCTTTATTTAGTACGAGACATAAGTGCTTTAACGTCACTAGACAATGTTGGATGACGACACGGACAATAGCGTTAAAGAGACACAGAGTATGTTGATAGGATAACATATGTCAAATTTTGAAATCAATGTTATTACATCGGGAACCACTAACTGTTACTGAAAATAACAAGTAAAAGGTCAATCAGTACATTAGAGCGAAAATACGGCTATTCAAAGTCGGGATTTTGATCGAAAACAGGACAATGTGGCTCGAGTGGCGCGCGCAAATTCGCCAAACGTAATTTTGAAACCTTGTCATAAGCTGACAGGAAGATATATTCGATTCGATAGTGTTTGTTACATTGTAGGTATTGTAACTAATATGTAGATTAATTGGATGCATAATTTAGAATATTAAACGTATTTGAGATGTTTTCTTGATTTTTCCATAAAATCAAGCATTTTAGAGATATTATGCATAAATGGATATATTTACAAGTCCAGTGATGAGATATGAACTTCAACCAGCATATTAGATATTTTGTAGCTTATCAAAACCAAATAAAATTTTAAGAAAGATACTCTGTGTCACTTTAAGATATCACTAAATAGAAAAAGGTTTTCAAGGAATTTGAAAAAAGAACAATCCAAGAAACAGTTTTGTTCAATAAAGGTATAATTTACTTTGATTGAATACATTCTTATTCGTTGATACTGTCAGTAAGTTAGTTCATTATTGTGAAGATGACTCGCTTCTGGTCAAACTTGAAGAGCATCGAATATTTCTTGCTGTTGGAGATCCTAAGCATACTATCCGTAATGTAACACTAAACAATATCTTTCAATATCTCCTGTTTTGATATATTAATAATTATTCGTAATGCAAGGCTTGATTTCCCTTACTTTATTTATGTTTGTTTGTGATTGAAAAAGTTTTATTGCAGTTACTTCTGTGAATTTTTTTAACAGAGTTGTGAAGGATTAGGTAACAATTTTCATTTGACCTGTTATGCAAAGACCTATTTTCATTATTAATAGGATATAAAAATAGAATTGTTGATACCTACATTATTTATCGTGAGAAGGAAACATCGTATTGACACTTACACTCATATCGAAGGTAGAGACGTATATGGTACAGTTTATATCTTCGTCCCAGATCGATTCCAATGTGGTTCTTCCCAGGCTCACCATGGAAGCAGGTACGATCCTCCCCTCTGATGTCCCTATCTCCGTCAACAGCGTTCCTGGGCGGCCAGTGTGAGAAGAGAGAAGCCTTCCCTGTCCACGTCTTCTTCTTGTAAGCGATGTTTTCTTGAAACAGAAATAAGTTTTGTTATCTTAATTTAATTGTGTTGGTGGTGATATCCAAGGTGTGAATAATGATATATAGATTAATCATCTTTATTTCCTCCAAGATATGAAGATTGTTACAAAATACATGATATCAAAATTTACATATGCAATCAATTAAAATGCAGTTAGTTATGAAAAATATTGAGAGTGGCAAACAGTCATGAAATCAGACACTAATAATAATACATTTTCCCATTTTGTAAAGTCCAGTTTTCCAAGAGGGGTACTGGAACCGTCAAGTAAATCAGCAATTATTTCATCATTATCATTATTCCAAAAATCAACAAAATCGCATACTGGTACTATATCACAGATTCGTTCAAAGTTATGATTATCAAATTATTAATTCTTAATGTAAGTGTAGCCTTAAACAATGAGAATGACCTTACGTTTCTGACAGAGTTGTCCCCCTTTAGCAAAGCCTGTATTACAACTTCCGGGACATGATCCTGTGACCTGGTCACACTCCACCTTGCAGTTGCAGGAATATCTGCAGGATTCACCGAACCATCCTGCACTGCAGGATGCTATGAAGAAAATAAACTTATGTACACGTCACCTTGTTTCTTTCGAATCGTAAATACAGGAGTGTTCAAATCGAATTTAAATGCGTGACGTGATGCTAAGTAGTAAATGTCGTTATGTAATTGTAATGTAACAGGAAACCTGCAACATCTCGAAAGCACATCTTTATGAATTTTAAAAAAGATTATTATACAGGAAATGTTCTGTCCATGTCATTATGTCCGATATATTATTTTTACACTCAGGAGCAATTGAAACGATACAAACTTTTCAAAGGAGTAAAAAACAAAACCATGTTGTAAATGAAATGCGACTACGAACCCTTGTAGACAGGCACATCAGTTGTGAAGGAGAACTCACTATTTCAAACATCAAAGTATGATACATGTGCTTATAATTGAATACATATACACGAGGAGTCCCAAAACAGCCTTTTCCATATTACTTTAGGTCATGATCTTTGGAATTGGAAATAATCTTTTATAAAATTGATAAATTAAAGATGTTATCAAAAAAACCTTGATAGGAAATAATTTGTTCATGCATTTTGTCTGAAAGGTGAAAATTTAAAAAAAGCAAAAGGCCATTTTCATTATCCTATCGCATCTAATTAAGGAGATTTTTAAACGGCGTTTTTCAAAGATGGTATTTTCAAAAGTGTTAACAGATATGGATTTGAAATTAAAAACTTTGGTCCGTTAGACTTTGAAGACATGAAATAACCCTGTCTCAGGCGTTACTATCACTCGTAGCTTAACCTATCATGCATTTTATATGATATCATTTCTTTTGCCCATGTGTCAATAACAAAAACAAATCTTAGCGGTTGTTAAACTATACAAAAACAAAAGGTCTTGAAATGTTTTAATACAATTTTATAATATCATAATTATTTGCCTACAATTATAAATATATATTTATTGAAATAATGTCGGAAGTTAAGTCTTTTTGTATTATTGACAGATACTTGTTTGAACGGCACAAGTAGATAATGCCACTCTACCTCTCTGTTAACCACATGTTGCTCATTTGCGTCCAAAATGAAACAGCAGTCCTGAGCGTTTTTTTTACGGTGCCGTTTTAGCTTGCACCCGTGGAAGTCCTGATTTGTTAGTGAAGTATTCAAGTCGAAGTGGTTTAAAGGAAAGGCAGATGCTTTCCTCATGCCCAAGAACTATTTACCGATATTGATAATTGATATACATGTAATAAGGACTTCACTGACATAATACTCGGGGAATAACCTACCTTGTAGATCTTGTATAACGACAGCAAGGAGTAGAGCACGAAGTATCGTGCCAAATCCCGCCATCTTCTGAAGAATATACGCCAGTTAGATAAACAAGGAAGCTATATACAGTGTGATACATTACAAGTAATTTTAAACTGCATGCCTCGTGTTCTGTCTGTCTGTGTGTCCCATTGTAAGTGCTCTCAATGAACTTACACAAGTAGATGTATATATATATATATATATATATATTTTCAATGGTACTTACGTCGTTATTATCAAGGATGTCAAGTTTTCTAAACCGTTAAAAAAATTCTTTCGCGTTTTGTTGTTTCTCTACTGAGCAAAGTAAGAGTTGCAGAGATGCACAGGCATTGTTATATCGTGTTATGTACTTATTATCGCTCCACATGCATCTCCTGCATTGGAGGTTTACCTTTATCTTTTCTCATATGAGATCATGTTTAACTGCTACATCCACATACTTTTTAAACGGGCAGTTGCACATTTTTTGAAAATCATATATTTCAAAATTTCACAGATAATTGTAGGTAAATGCTAAATGTATTATTTAAATAGTGTCAAAATATCAATACACAAACATATCATCCATAGTCAGAGAACACATATACAGATTCATATAAAGTCCACTGGCAGCCATTTTTGTGTGTTGGACCACGTGTAGAGATTAACTGAATGACTAATAGACCGACTGACGGACTGCCTAATTTACTGACTGATATTTTCAAATCGAACATTATTTTCTTTTCGACAATGATTATAATTTTTTCATAAAGAAGCCGAAAACCTACAATTTGTGTTCCAAACAATAAACAATAGACCATACTTTTTATCTACACACATACATTAAAAACTATGAATCGTGACACACCTTCTTAAAGCTTGAAGTTGAAATATATATCCTTATCACACTTTATCAAAACAACAACAACTAGATGTAGCTTAGAAGTAATGAGTCTGAAGGCATTCAAAACATTTCTGACAGGGTAAAAACTTTTTGCCGACAAAAAGCAAAGTTAAACGAGGAAACTTAAAACAAGGAACGGAAAATAAAATTTGTTGATTACAACACAGGACAAGTCATGTACCGAAAATCAAGCAATGAAATATTCGGTTCATTTCCATACATCCTGATAGATCAGCATCATAACGTGTATCGTGTAGAGGTTCAATCTTTCAGTGTCACAATCAACGAAGATGAATATTACTATTCGTAATGTAGTAAGTATCCTTCCGCATCCAGAAACTACTTCAATTGGTATACGTTTCTCTCTAAGCTATCACGACTTTCTTGAAGGTCTGATAGAGATGTTGAGATCTTGATTGCTGACTTAATAAGCTGAAAACAAGACTATTGTGAGTGGGTATGTTAACTCGAATTTCAATTGACCCTTCTCAGAATAAGGATATACACACTTATAACCTACTCTTCTTAATCATAACAACATAAGGTCATAGAAAACGGTCTTTCTTTTTCGATACTGTTTTAACATTTATTGTACTTCTCGATATGTATTATGATGTCCCGATAAGATACAGAGCCATTTGTTTTTTCAACAACAAACAATCAACATCATCATTATCTTTTTTATATGCTCTAAGGAAGAAGGTAGTTCCAAAAAATGTATTTCCACGAGTGTTAAACTGGTCGATATCACTCCATATACGACACCGAGTTAACACTTCCTTCTTCGCTAAGTGGTGTATGATATAACACGGATATAACGGTTTATACCAACATGATCACATGATCTTCTTCCTGCACACTACCGACGTACTTTGAAAAGCTAAACTTGTTTTCATCCCTGTTGATCAAACAACACGCCCTTAATTCAGGAAACTACCAATTGTTCGGGTTTTTTAAAATATTTTTTCAATTCTTTAACAAAATTGCATATGGTATGTTAATGCATGTAAAATGCATATTTTATTGTTAATTATATTCTCATAAAAACTAAAGGAACAGATTTTGGTGTTTCTTTGTTATATTAACCTAAATATATCCCTGAAACTGACGTTTAGAATGTACACCGAGGTACAAAAGAAAGTTTACCCCACATATATTTTTTAATTTGTTAAATATCCCAAAGACATGTGATGCATGTGATTATCGCATGATCACAATGGACATATTTGGAGTTGTTTGAACGATTTTTGTGGTGTTGCATGTAGGCAGGGTAAGAATAAATTTGTTATGTATGTTTGCTTCAAGCACAGATTTCTAATGTCAATATGATCCTGATTTTTCTATTTTTACATCAGCTTGCTGGTGATGTGAAATCCGATTTAGACTCTTTTCATTTGAATGCTCGAAGGATACGTAATAAACAATATTTTGGGGCAAAATTTGTATCCGAATTTAGTTTGTATTACGTAGACTCATTTGATGTGAATGAATTATGAATCACTAGCCTGCAACTATTATGTCCCAACATGTAAAGACAGAAATACACTTTGGCAAGAAATAATGATCTACGTCTCTAAATAACTTTCAAACAAGAATTTTGGACCTCAACTACAGTTATACAATAAAACAATTACCCTATATCTAGAAACTTTCTAGTGCGTATCAACAAGCTTTCTAGATACGCACTAGAAATTTTCTAGAACGTATCTAAAACATTCTAGTGCGTTTCTAGTGCATTTCTAGTGCGTTTCTAGAAAATTCTAGAACTTTCGAGTTTTTAAATTGTTTGTAAGAATCAAATATTTTTACTTTATTTGAAATCCTTATCTTTACTTTCCCTACTGTGAAATGTTCAACATAATTCAATTACTAGAAAGAGAGATAGATGATATTTAATGACACTCTCACTGTACAGGGGCCATCTGAATATAGCACACACTGCTTTATAGCCCCTCACTGATCGGCGCTAATTAGCACATAAGGGAGATATCTCAAGTCACAACTTTTTGCCGCTAGGGTTATCTACCGGAACCCCAGGATCTTGGCGTAATGGAACAGAGGCTAATTCAGTTATGACTGAGTTGCCTCTGTGGGGAGAGAATACTTCTGGAACTGCCTCTACAACACTTGGGTAAGCTGAAATGATATTTGTTTCCGGTGTGTTGCAGTATTTCATTTGTATATGCATATTTTCAATACCCTTTTAGTATCATTTTGGCCAAACGGTTGGGTGTTATGGTCATTAAGATTTACATCTGTATTCCCTGCGAATACATTATCTATTTTAAGCCGTTTATTATGTTTATTCGTCCTCCTTTCTTTCCATTTTAATTCATCAATTTCATTTTCCATTCTTTTGAGACGCTTTCGTAGAAGATCATTCTCTCCCCAAAGAGGCAACTCAGTCATACCTGAATTAGCCTCTGTTCCATTACGCCAAAATCCTGGGGTTCCGGCAGATCGCCCTAGCGGCAAAAAGTTGTAACTTGAGATATCTCCCTTATTTGCAGCCAATGATAACACCTTTTGGATGTCCACGACTTCGGGAATACTCAACGGTCGCTCAGTGACTTTCAAAAGAATCATGCCTTTAGGTTTCTTTTTCATTAACAGTGTGAGTCTCAGAGAGGGAAACTATTTCAAAATCAGATACATGTATGTATAGGGTTTTTCATTAGAAACATATTGTTTTATAATTGTGTAAATTGTTCTTCGTTTTATGATAAATTTTATTTTAATAATTCACCAAATAAAAACCAATGAGAAAGTAAAAAGGTAAAAAGTAAAGAGTTATCTCCCTTTCATGCGGATCCACACGGGAATAGCCGAACTTTTGCGAATGATCACTTTTGAAACGGCGTCGCTGATTGCACAACTAACTTCGATTGCCTCCAATCAGATTTCTACCTTTCTATCCCGTATGTTAGCCGTAATAGAACAGAGGCTAATTCGGGTATGACTGAGTTGCCTCTGTGGGGAGAGAATGGTAGAAGATATGACAATATGCATTTAGTACAGATACACGAGATATAACCGAGATCCCTAATGCTGTCTATTGCAGATATTTTGATGTTTTTATATAAACCCTATTAGATGTTTATGATATTAACCATTTAAGATATTGAAGACAAAAGTTAGGATAAATAAAAGCCTACAATGATCGTGAGAATTTCAGATCATAGTGAAATGTAGTTTATCTCGGTTATTAAAGTAATAATAAGAATTATCAACTAATATATTCTTGTCTGCCAGCCAGGCCCTAAAATAAGGTAAAAACCTCAACAAGGAGACTCAAAGGCACAATGAAAGTTTTTTGACAATGAATGTTATTTAACTGTTGATAGATTTATAGACCATTTCATTCAATGTCTAAGTTTTAGACTAAATATATTCATTCATTTATAGAATTGTATTCCACTCGTTATCATAGCGCAGCAATAAACGGTCTGAAATAAACATACCCAACTGTTATTAGCTCTATTGCATAGCATAAAGAGTAGCATTCCCAATCTTCAAGAATCCGAATGTGTATTCTCACTCAGCTGATTGGGTTGTATTCCGACATACTCAAAGCCTCATAAAGTGCAGCGAACTTCGTGTTCGTGGCGTGTTCGGAAGATATACGGTTCACTGAGTTATTTGCATGTTGGACCAACATCCGCTTTCTTTGTTATATATTACACAATCATCATGTTAATTCAAGGACACCCATTTTATTATTTCAGACTGTACAAGATAGGCTGCTATAATTGTGTCATCATTATTGCGATCTGTAAAATATTAGAACATGAAGTAGCTAGGTAACGTTATACAGATAAGTGCGTCATACAAATGTAAAATTAGACAACCGTACATGTGCAACAACAGAAATTCCTCACCTATATCTTATGAAAGCATTTAGGCGTTTATATGTGTCAGAGGTGCAGCGACTCTGTTTAACTGAAACCAAGCAGTTATATGCTCATATAATATATGATATAGATCCTGCATGCCAAAGATCGGTAATGTTTGGTTATACAAGTTCGGATCTAGAGAATATACAAACATATTTTAATCAAACTATAATTTCACAGTTCGTGGACATGATTATCGCGATTTAATGCCCTATAATAACTATCTAATATTTTTCGATCCATGTCCCAAACAGAAGTAAACAGACATCGGCGAAAATAACATTTCATTTGAAATTGAGGTGCCTAACAAACAAACAACCTATCGGTGCATACTTTATTAATGTGGCAGGCAGTTCTGCGCTGTATATAACTTTTAATTGTCAATAAACTTGTTTTAATATAATGATCTTTTCTTTTATTTCATTACTTTAGCTGTGCATTTAAGTATTTTAGTTAGTAATAAGTTTAGCATCTTTAGTGCGTAGGGTTTATATTCAATAAGGGAGGTTGGGCAAGTCTAGGTAACTATCGAGTAGTGTCAGGTATTCCTTCCCAAGCCCTTTGATCTCATTGGCTAATTTAAATCACCGCACCTGCCCTTGTACATTTCACGTGCATGCCACATCAACACTGTTCAACGATCACTGAGCACAGACAGACGACAGAATATATCAGGTTAGTTATAAATAATTGCTAATCTATGTATTTATTCTCGTATGTATGATAGGATAACTTATCTATGATAAGTTAGATCTAATATCGTAATAATAATAAATCATAAGCATTATTTAATCTTTGACGATTTGGTGATCATATCGCCATTTTGTAATGGTAATCATAATCAATCTCTAAATAAGTAAACTAAGTATAAATTAACGTTTAAATCATATTGCTTAACATTTCTTCTCTACTTTCTCTGTATGAATGATGTTTGAGTGCGTATCAGTAAGTTGCTAGTGTTTTTACATTTTTTACTTATTGATGACGTGTGTGAGCGCCATTTTACTTATTTATATACATCATGCGTATATTATGTTCGCCAAGTACTTAATTGTGTTATTATTCAATTAAGGAATATCTGGGCATACATGAGCGTCCTTGGTGACCAGTTATGACACCTCAGCGCCACACGCAGGGTAAGGCATTTTAAATATGTAAATTATGTTTGTTATATTTTGTAAATATGTTGATCACGCACATAGTGTGATAATCATGTATGTGCGCGTGCATAATATTTGTAATGTTGTGACACTGCGTTATGTAATGTCAGAATTGTATCATTTGTTATAAAGTACAAATGAATGTTTACCTAATGTTTTCATGAGAGATTGTCTCCCTTGTTGAATGTATCACCATAACTAATTTCCTTTATCAAGTGGTCATTATTGTAATTCCTTATAGGAGTTATCAGTGTAATGATTCATCCATATTTAACATGAATCCTGAAATGTATTTGCATAATCTGTATTTATGAAATCAGGTTATATATAACTAGTAATAGTGAGGTTTGCAATTATTGAATAATTGTGAATGTATTGATATTTGTATGACAGATTTTATATTGTTTTATGTATGCATTTCAGGGTGTAATTGACTGGTATTTACTGGCAATAAAACCTCGCACCCGTGACCCGTGTTTGGACTCGTCATTCCCCCTTACACACCCGGTTACATTAATGTACTTCAATATTTGCAAGATGCGTTATTTAGAAAATAGTCTGCCAATATAAGGCAGACGAACATAAAAATACTGTTGTGTTTAGCTCGCTCCTGCCTTTTGAAAAATTTGAAAAAAGAGCAGCAAACTAGTAAAAAAGAACTAACGGTTGATGTACACTCGGTGCCATTGATATTTATGTTAGAATTATCAATATATGAAGTTAAGCGTTCCTGTCCCTCTCTAGAATTCAAATGTGTATTGTAACTTAAAGGGGCAGTATATTGATAGTTATATAGTTTAAATTTTTCACTGATAATTGTAAGTTAATGCTAAATGTATTGTTTTGACAGTGTCAAAATCTCATTACACGTGTCAATCATCCATAGTCAGAGGACAAAGTATGAGGTTTCACTTTGGCTGTCAATTTTGTGTGAACACTTTTAATTAATTTTGTGTAAGAAAAAGGAATCGCATGGCTGAACTTTACATGATTTATTTGATTTATTACTGCTTCATTTAGTTTAAATACATTGTCTTTCAATTGGAATCATAATTTTATGTTCCTGATATCACCTCATATTTCTCCTAAAACGTGCTACTGTCGCTTTAAACTGTTTATTGAAACTTAGTAAGTTTTGAGATCTCGACCTACTTGTCTATTACACTAGAGCGACCGCTGGCGGGTTCAGGAGATACGGTGCGCTGCGTTAATTGCATTTGCCATTATCTGGTAACACTTGTTACTATTTCAAAACAAGAATATCGTGTTTAAAGAACAATTTGAAAATGCAATTCAATAACTTATTTACATGTAAAAGCTATCAAGATATGAAAGTAAAATGTGTTGGTCCTTAATTAGTTCTGTAGCTGTTCTGTATAATTTTACTCAAGTTTAATCAGCTCCAACATACACAGTATTATAGATAATTGTTTCATTAATTTGAGATCGTAACCGAAGAAGAAGAAGATGAAGAAGAAGAAGAAGTTTCTAGGTTTGTTCACTTGCTTGTGTTTCTTGTATCATAAGTAAGGATTCAGCCACCAGGCAAGGCACAAAAGTGGGATTTTTAACATGTTTTTGTTTTCAAAATAGACTTAGAGACATGAAACTATTTTTAAAAGATGCGCAATAACAAAAAATGCTGCAAAAAACTAAATAATGGCAAATTCGTAGGTCACGTGGTTTGGCCGCCATCTTGCTTTTAGTGCTTTTTTGACAATTTCAGACCCCACCCACCTTTGACTATCTTCTTGCACTAGAGAGCTGAGATTTATACTAAATGTAGCTGAAGCATTGTTCTTAATTTGTCTTCTAGAAAGTCCTAACGTTAATACTTGCTGTGACCTTTCGAGTTGACCAAAATTTAAAATCGCAAACTTCAAGAGAAGATAATTTAAAAACAAGTACATAGAAGTGCATGAGAGTTAGATAAAGGTCTGTAAGATAAAAGAATAAAATCTCTTGCGAACACTGACTTCCGGTCACAAGGAAGTGTCAAACTTTGAATTTTGAACATGTCGTGTTTTGGTGGGTATGTTTAAAATACCGTAGCTGATCAACCACTAAAGAGAAATCATTGTTCCTAACATCATTGGAAAGCCAAAAGAACATAGAATTTAGGAAACTTCAAAGTTATATCAGATATATGCAATAACATTGAGTTACCGATCGTTAAATATTGTCAAATCTACTTTCGTTTTAAATGCATTTGATATACATGAATATACAATTGAAAGAATCGTAGCTCATCAACAACAGAGCATTCAGAAGTGTTTATTACATTATTAGACAGCTAAAACGATATAAAACCTGGGAACCTTTTTGATAAATCCGATATGCCCTTAAACGTTAAAATTAAGAGCTTTTAATATTGTCAATTAGACTTTCGTTTTTGATTTATATGATTATGGTCAATGCTTAGAGTTATCTTCCGTAAGTGTTTGGATTCTTAAACATTTATATTATGTATATTATGTAAGTTTTATTGCATTCAGTGGAAGTGAAAGTAATAAATACATGTGGATGAAAACTGCTGCTGTCTTGACACAGACTCTTTACCTTTACCTATAGACGGCTTTCAGATATTCAGAAATTATGACTTTATTTTGCTTACTAACACTAACTAGACGTATATAGAAGTATTTATACATTTCACCTTAATTCGAAAAGTTTTTGACTATACATTTCCTCACTTTCAAAGTGTTTCATTTAGGCACAAAGGTTAAATCAAAATTCGACCAAGACCCGTTGTTGCATCTGTTTTACATATATCTATGTATGCTTAAATGAGGTCTTGCTGAGAAAGGATTGAACATCTAATTCAGCTTTATAACTAATACTGACTAGAGTTGATCATGCTATTTCTGCTTAAAGTAAAATAACCAAAATAAACAATTTATTGTTCATTTGAATAAAAGAGAGAAATTAAGAAATAAATCCGTTTATATCATAAACTTTGCAAACATACCATTCAGGATACATTTTACTATATTTTTAACCTTATTGTACATGTACTAGTATGGATGAAATTGTTGAAAAGTGTTTTAATTACTGACAGTAGCTGAATTAAAAAAATGTCAACCTTCTGCTTAAAGCCTCGTTTCTACAGCTTTCTTAAATAGCATTGTACGCATAAATTGAGCTCTTGCTTTTAGATTGTCCTCACACTGCCATATTGAGTTTGCAAAAATGACGATGTGATAACCCTGGCTTAAGTCGACTTGCCATTATTGTAATGAATTTCGCTCAAGCTTTTGACTGAAATCATTACCTTTGTGAATTGCATTAACAACATACAGCGCTAAATCCGTTTGTCGTCGCTGGCGACTATATTTTCGGTTTCGTTTTTATGCCAATAAAATTATTCCAGGAGTACCTACAAAGGATCAACAACTGTCCATGTATAGAATGAACATTCCAAAAATATATTCCTGGATCGTCTTGTCACGGGTGCTGAATTTCTATATTTGTCATGGTTAAATAGGTAGATGGGGTTTGTAAAATTCAGATTTTCTTTAATTTCGATTAAAATATTAAATATAAAATTTTAAGAAATAAATAGTGCAATGTTAATGCCTTAAAACAAAGGAAAACAGATGACCTTGATTCGAAGATGTTGATCACATGTGGAGGATTTCATAAAGAAATGTTTTTTTACTGTTTTCAAAAGTTTGACCCCTGGTCACTTCAATGTCCTGCCAAATTTGTTACGCTTATCTGTTAAGTATGACATATGTTATGTTAACACAACCTGAATCTTAAATTATGTAATGAAATGTCAACATTATCCGTTTCTATTCGCAAACATGTAATAGAATGCCTCAAAGATATTCCAAATGACATCATATCTGCACCAAAATACGCAGGTAAGTGAACAAACCTTAGGTCAAGACAGTCTAAGTAAACCTAGCCTCACTATTATCCGTTACACTGCTATACTGAGTCTAGAAAGGCTTGATTGAGAGTCGCGTCAGCCCACGTGACCAAGTTGACCAATCAGAACTGAGCTTACCAAGCCACAATAGTCTGCCTTCGCACGTATAACATTGGAGGGTCATAGGTCGCAGAAAGGTCGGCTGACGCGACCCTCAACCAGACCTTTCTAGACTCAGTATAGCAGTGTAACGGATAATAGTGAGGCTAGGTTTACTTAGACTGAGGTCAAGAATAAGTTATTTGTCTCTGGTTTCAGCGCGCGTCAGTTTCAAACCCCCGCATCAAGCCTTTTTTCGAGATGTTGACAAGGGGGAAAATGGAAATTTCGTTTTCATTTTTACCTTAATGTAAAGACCAGAGGCATTTTGTATTTTTGGGGGCCTTAAGGTAAGCTGCAATCGTTAAGGGTTTCTTGTACATTGTAGGCTGGGTTTAACCTTCTGAGGGGCGAATGATCATAACCAGTCTAAGTAAGACCAGGTTTTGGACCAAACTAGGTTATTAAAGGGACATTGAGTATGTTAATGTTTCTAATGCAACATTTTATTCAAAACACCTATAAATTATATCAATCGGTAGATAAATATTTTAACTACAATTAGGAATATGAGAGTATGCTGACAAATCACAATAAGTCGATGTTATAATGTTCAAAAGACATTTTTTGTAACCGGAAGCGCGCGCTAGTGAATTGTGATGTCATTGAGCAGATTTCCGATTTTTGCGTACTACGTCAGCTCGCCTATTTTCATCCGCAATATCAATCAATTACTAACAAATACCAACAGTATGTAAACCACAGAACAATAATTTATTTAAGCATTAGATTGATATTGAATAACCAATTAACATAACTTTCTTCTAAACATTCCATGTAGCTTTTCATTTCCTTTTCCCTCTTTGCCATCTGTGTTTACATTCAGTGTGTGAGCAGACTACGACATGGATATAGTAAATTCGTAACCAAACGAACTCGTACCGGAAAAGTTTCCTAATTTTATTTATAGGTTTCGATAATTCAACATTAATTTCGTCTTAATATGTAACCATTACTATGTTGACACCAAAATAATACTAAACGTAAACAAAAAAATACAAATAGCTTTCTTGTCGATATCATATTAGACATTTTCGAAATTTCTATGCAAATTAGGCAGTTCTTTATTCCGTTAAGGGCCGAGTTATTATAACTAAATTCGTCATCGGTTGGTTTTTAATCAACTTATGTAAATTACTTCAACTTGTTCTTTCAAAATTCGAAAGATCATAAACGATATCAGGAATATTCGTTCACGTGACTCTACAGTCAGTCATGTATGGAAGAGTGACTGCAAAACCCGACTTATCGAGCCTTTTGAGGTCTGAAATCCTCGTGATTTTTAC
The DNA here is from genome assembly GCA_916613615.1 of Steromphala cineraria. NCBI lineage: Eukaryota > Metazoa > Mollusca > Gastropoda > Trochida > Trochidae > Steromphala > Steromphala cineraria. The sequence continues at coordinate 79,651,920 of OU744722.1, forward strand.
TCGAATATTGATTTCATATCTATAAAATTATGTTTGGAAGCTAAATATTTATTGACAATATATTGAGGGTAAATAGGAATACTTTTACCCATTGAAATAATTTCAAAATCAGAACGTGCGATGTATTTTATAATGAGTGTAATTAGCTTAAATAGCCTTAATTGTTAAGAAAGAATGCTTTAATGATAAACATATCACTAATGACTAATAAACCATTTAATGGACTGCGGATACGTGTTCGTCGTTTTGTTAGAGGCACGAGTTTCTTTTCGGTACAAATTCCCGATTGGGAAAGCTTCGTTTTGGGTACGAATTCACCCACAGCAACAATGACCACAATGCTTTGCGAGAGAAAGTTATAAACTCGATCTATTTATATCCTGGGGAAACACCTCTTCTAATTATTTCGGTTTCTATGCTTATTTCAGGTCAAACTAAATGGTGATAATTTGTGTGTATATGTTTCACTGATATAGATTTTTAGCAGCGTTCTTAAATTTGTATCAAAACACTCAATGTCCCTTTAAAACTTCAGGACCAAGTTTTAGTAAACCAACCGTATTAACCACGTTTCAAGGTTTTATCACAATTCGTTTCTTAATTGTTCCCAAAAGTGGTACATCATGTTCTTAAACCAGGTTTTGGACTCAATATGAGATACTAAGTCATACAGAGGAGATAGTTCTACAGAATTTTTTTTCAGCGTGACACTAATACGCTTCCGTAAGAAAAAGTGATTATTTTTAATCATTTAAATTTTCCATTTATGTGAAAACAAAATAAGCACCTGCTTACGTTTCGTATTGAATAAGTAACACGCGTGTTTTAGACATACGAGTAAGATAGACATATGACGAGCACAATTAAACATGATTTTAGATATCATGCTGACAGTGTCGCCATGTTCGTGTTTATATATCTGTCTCCGTTTCTTTCAATAGCCAATTTGAAACCATCTGTTTTAATAGTGTTTTCTTGTTCTTACATCAACAAGGCGGCATCGGAGACAATAGGTTGTGTGGCTACCATTTCATCAGTTCTTAGTTTTCTTCCCTTCGGCAATGAATGGATATTTTGATGGAGCCTCTTTCGTGCAATTCTGCCGAATTGTTCTTGTTCAGTGTCAGAATTGCACGTGACACACATTGAGTTGTACCAGTTGGTATGGAAGACCTTTTACTTAACTCAGGGGTATGTCGAGGTTGTAGATAGTTTTTGCTTGGTAGCAACACAAGGCAGAAAATGGCGCTCTGAAGAACATAATGATGTTTGACAACTTGAATCATGAGACTACAGCTGCAGTCTGTCCACGACCACGTTTCCACTTTTAGACAGAAGGTCGTTGTAAATGATAACCTATATTCCATGTAATGAATAAACAAATTTGAAATTTTTTTTCCTTTAGTTGATAATCGGTATCATATGATCTAGCACTTACTTTCACATGAATATTATAACCTTAGAATGCTTTATTGTTTTTCAAATGACGTTATTCCGAAAAAATCGTCAAATGCTTCTCATAAAAACGAAAAGATCAGAATTGTCTTTCTGTACACTGCGGTGTGAACAATCACTCGATAAGGATATTGGGAGTAAATGTTACAGTTTTATTGTTTCATATGTTATTACATGAGGTCAAATTTTCAACATAATATATGCGTTTGGTAAAGTATACTTCATATCAGAATACAATTGTTTTTTTGTATCAAGTACAGTAATAACATCACAATGTTATGGTCATACCGTCTATATACACTGAGTCTAAGGTTGATGATGTGTTTAGATGAGTACATTGTACATGTTTCACGTTGAACACGAAAACGCAATGAAAGATATAATAACAAGAAAAGCCTTTAAAAAGGCAAGCTTTGGGGCACCCGGTTATGTATCACTATATAGAACCAGGAGATTAAGGTTAGGGAGGACGGGGACGGGGACTTTTACTTGAATAAATTGTTCAAATCGGAGACGCATATTTTTTGCTCTTTGTTTTGATAGTTATCAGTACACTATGTACATAGTACAACATCTCGTTCGTTCCGCTTAAATTCCACCCAATGATAGATACGTCTCCTAGCAATTATGATATAAATGTTTATGATATAAAATTTCTAAACATTAATACGGTAATTCAAATCTATGTTGCTTTAAGTTTAAAAGGTAGCTGACGGTGAGTTGAATACAAGAGTCAGTGATTAATTGATAGAGAAATTGTTGCGCTAGTAAACTTTTCGGGATACATATTTTTCCAATACCCGCAAATTTAGTTTAAACCGGACGAATTTCCCATTGACTTTCAGGTTAATTACATGTTGCAAGAATAATTTTTCTTAATTGAGTGTTGATCGTATTACATGTACAGCCGAAAGTTGCTTTTCATTAAATTATAGGATGACATTAAAGAATACATAGAGAATCTCACCCTTGTGTCTTCTGATATCAAATATATCAACACAAGTTGATAAAAGTAACAAATATCCGAGGCTTGTTTTTCCTTTTTGGCAATGGGATAATTTTGATGTTTTCCAAAGAGTGGGAATATGATGGAAATTTAATGATAATTGAAAAAACGTTTGGAAAATATCAGCCAGTTGCACTCTGCACTCTTTTAGAACTACACCTAGCAAATTATCAGGTCCACAGGCTTTATGTGAATTTATCTTAGCAAAAGAAGTTAACACATCATCTTTAGAAATATCTAACACCTTACGTGGTGGGAGTGATTCAAGTACAATGTTTCTTTCTTCAGAAAAAATACAACTATCAAAGCGATATCTCCTGTGAAACACAGTTTTGGATGATAATTTATCATACTTTAGACCCTGACGATACTTTCTTCGAAAGACACCTTTAATCGTAAACAAATCATCATAACGTTATGTTTTGAAATTGCATTGAGTGAACGATCAGTCATTGACAAGGCGGGACATTTAGCGTTACCGTAAAATTGAAGGAACCGAATTCCTAGTTGATACAAAAATGGAATGTCGTTTCCGAATGTGGAATGCAAAAAAAATACACCGAATAACTACAAAACAGCTCACATGCACATGCAAAATTGATATTTTTTAAGGGTGTAAACGCTCATCCATATATTTTTGAAAGTTTACGATATATTTTACATCATAACATTATTATAATAATCAGTTTCCAAATTAAAGCTTGCCAATTATTTCGTACCACCCACATGGTCACGTGGGTATAAATTTGCAACAGCTCTGTCCATTGGTCGTCGAAAAACCAGAATATGCTTAAAACAAATCTCATTGGCTGAAACTTCTCTTTGAAGTTTCCAAGAGTATTATAGAGAGAACCTTCTGCCATTAGTTTTCAATATCAAATGTTACATAACTTTGGGGTCTCTGGACCCCAAAGCAATAACACCATATCCTCTGATATCAAGCACATCAACACGTTGATAAAAAAAGCTATCATACAGATAGCCTAGCCTCATGCTTTTGGGACATTTATGAGCGATTTGATAAATATGATATCAGAAGACAGATGACCTTCTATTTACAATGTTTCTGTGTCGATAATTGTCAGAGTCATAGATACGTACAAAATTATCAAAAATTTCACGATTCAAGGTTTAAACAAATGTTCACTGTCAGATGACTCTTAGAGAAATTAATATTAAATCAAATTATACCAAAATTTCATCATTGTAAAAAACTACTATCTTCATTTTTGAAATAACTACCATTGTTTCACTGAAACTTTCAGAATATTTCAGACAATACTGTTGGCGTATCACGTGTTACATCCTTCTTGTGCATGTTCCCAGTAACCCTAGTCATCAGGAAGAAAGTTTGTTGCTTCGTGAATGTTTGCATGATATCAACAACATGTATGACATTGCACACTGCTTTGAACTATATCGTACTACCGGAAACATGAGGCAGCACACGAACACGGGATGTTCTTACGGAATCTCGCTTTGTACAGCCATATCGTTGTTTATCATATGATTGATACATAATGCTGTTACCAGGAAAGGGCATCTGTAATAAGGTTGCTTTTTGACGCCTTAATAATTTCAATATTTAAATCAGCTTTTTAAAAGGTTCATGAGACTTTCAATTTATCAGCCCTTTTCCAATATACAATACCCTTTGCGATTGTTTCGCTACTCAACTCAACTACTCAACTTTAGCCTCCAGTTGTTTTTTGTGGTGAAGTTAAGTCCGATCTTTCAAATACCCCTCCGTATTTGGTAATTTTGTACGGGTAACGTGTGCAAACATAACGTAAATTACAAAGGGGGCTTTCGTCGAGTCAAAACAATATTCTGGCTGCGTTAAAGAGATTTTGTTTACTGTCAAGGAAACTTCGAAACTTTTTACATCTTAAGAAATGTTTTAAGGACATACATTTTTTCAGTATTTACAATAAACCCATAACATAGATTACAGCCTTAACCATACGCCCGCTTCTTAAAGGGACAGTAGCACGTATATAAGGTAATATAAGGTGATGTCAGGAATATGAAAATTAATGGTTCTTATTGAAAGACAATGTATTTAAACTAAATGGAGCAGTAATAATTCAAATATATAACGTAAAGTTGAGCAATGTGATTCCTTTTTCTTACACAAAATGAATTAAAGGTGTTCACACAAAATGGCCGCCAATGGATTTTATGTGAATCTTCATACTTTGTCCTCTGACTATAGATGATTGGTGTCTGTAATGAGATTTAGAATTTACTTTCAATTATCAGTGAAAATTTTAAAATATAAAATTATCAAAAAACGTGCTAAGTTGCCCCTTTAAAGGATATTAATTTCAGAAACATCAGCAACAATGGATTTCTTTAAAACAACTATACAACCCACGGGAAGAATTATATTTACTCATGTTCACTGCGCACAACCTCGTTTTAAAGTGACATGTATACCCCCTTTACACCAAGCCCGTTCTCAGTACGGTTTTTTTTCAGAACGGGCTCAAACTGTCTGAGGACAATATGGACCTTGTGGCAACTGTTTACGACCTTTATGAACTGGCTCGGACGTACTGAAAACGGGAAGGCGCTCCAGAACGTTTGACATGTTGAATGTTCTCCCCGTCCTGAAATTGGACGGAGTACAAACGTACTGAAAACGGGATTGCCGTACTGCAAACGTAACTGCCGTACTTCGATCTGACTTAAAACGAGTAAGAACGTTGCGCAATCGGGAATCGAATGCAATACGTTTGTGAACAGTTTCAAACCCGTCCATTCCGTCCTCAGCCAGATCTAACTCGTTCTCAGTACGACCATAGTCAGCTGTTCGTACGTCCTAATAAGTGTAAAGTATTGAAAATGTTCTGATTCAGTTAAATTTTTAGTACGTTCTAACACAGTCATAAAAGTTCTAATAAGGTCCTCATTGCGTTCTAGTACGTTTGCAAAATTTTCACACAGTTCTTACTATGTTTTCATTTTGGTATGTAAGGACGGGTATAAATACACATGTGCTAATACTTTTATCATTCGGGATAGAGAAGTGATAAGAGAAGAATGAATCTCTCAGCATGATGAATGTGGGTTTCCTACAGTTTGTGATGGAAGCAGAGAAACAATGTGAAGTGTTGTTTGCCTCGGCTACTATGGCTTCTACAGGGCTAGTGATTCCGGTATTTGATTTCCTGTGAACAACCTTCCTCTGACCATACTTCTTCTTCTTTGGAGGCATGATGTTTTTCACCTTGACATTTAGAACGCTAATGAGAACGGACAAGGACGTACTAAGTATTTATAGAAAACGGGCCAGAACTGGATGATTTAAATGTACAATAAAGACTCACTGAGAACGGAATCAGGACGTAGTGAAAACGGAGAGAACTGTCTTAAAACGAGTTGGTCGCAGCTAAGACACAATTGTGCGTATCAAGAACGAAATTGGTCTAGTTAAGAACGGATATGAACTGTTTAAGAACGGAATTGAACTGGTTGAAAACGGGTAATACCATCCAATCTAAACGTTAACGTTAAAATTTCCATTTCTAATGAAATTGATATAATAGCAAAGTTACGTTGTATTTATGAGAATTTAAACTATTTTACAAGAGGAAGTCATTTTTACCAATTGTGCACTTTCATTGAGAATGAGTGTTATGTAGCAGCATCCGAAGAGATAAACACTTAATCCAAATATTCATTATCTTAATGTTATTGAACGAGAAGATAAATACAATTAATTCGGAACATACTATTCGTATTTCCTCCCACACCATATACTATAGTATATTGTATTTTTAACTGCACACGAGAGGTCTTAACAATTATGGTAGTTGTCAATATTTTTTAACTTGAATGTCTTGACATTATCATTCTTGACGGGTAAAATGTCACGATTAGTGCAGTTCGGAATGCATCAAGCATCCTTACATACAATGATGCGCTGAGAATATTCACAACTAGTGTTGGAGAAACTAAATTCAATCTGATTCAATTATTAATTCATTTTTTTTACATTAACTTTTTTTCAGAACTCATTCATCAATAATATTTTGCATATTTTTAACAGCTGACACCAAATATATTTTATGATCTTAATTATGTACCCTGAGCTCAAATTTTGTCGAATAAAGTTGAACAATATTTGAAGTTTTGTGCCTTATCGAAATGATATAATCCTATTAATACTTTGCACAATGTCATATCTACTAAAACAAAGTTACAGGTAAAACCTATATGATGCCCATGACATCTTCAAAGAGGAAGAACCACTGTGTGGCTGTAGGGTGGTTCCACATAGAGAATGTTGCAAAGAGACTTAATTGCAACCAGAGTGAGAAAGGGGATTCTGTTGAACCACCCTGTTGCCACACAATGGTTTCTTCCCCTATCGAGATTGTACTGTTGTTCCATTACATGCAACATCGTCATGGTAGCGATTTTTGAGATTAAGTAGTCCGTGGAAAATGGATATGGCACGTAAAACGTAATCACCCCAAGAAAAAGGCAGTGTGTGAAAAAGTTTCTGTTGAACCACCCTGCAACCACGCAATGGTTTCTACCTCTATCGAAACCGTTTTGCTTAGGTTTGACCATGACGAAATTTCAATTGAATGCATCAGCATCCTTGTAGTGTTTTTTGTGCGTAAATTGTTCATGGAAAATGAATATGGCCAGTCTAAGTAAACCTAGCCTCACTATTATCCGTTACACTGCTATACTGAGTCTAGAAAGGCTTGGTCGAGAGTCGCGTCAGCCCACGTGACCAAGTTGACCAATCAGTATTGATCTTACCAAGCCACAATAGTGTGCCTTCGCACGTATAACGTTTCAGGGTCATAGGTCGCAGAAAGGTCGGCTGACGCGACCCTCAACCAAACCTTTCTAGACTCAGTATAGCAGTGTAACGGATAATAGTGAGGCTAGGTTTACTTAGACTGGAATATGGCACGTTTATAGACGCAATCACTTCATAAAGGTCCGACCGCATTGCCATTCGGCGTGCCATAACCTCTGTTTTTAGCATGAATTGATGATTTCAGATGACTGTGGTACTCGTTATATTATTTATCAATGGTATATGCCTCGTACTTAAACATTTCAAAGAATATTTACAACATTCGTCTCGGTTAAATGCCATTAGGAATTCAAATTAAGGTTATCAAGCGAAGGGACGTATTTTTAAAACTGGTATGACATGATAAGTTGCAATAATTCTGAGGGCTATATCAACTTAATTTTCGTTCACAGTAGAACACAGTATAATTGTGTCTGTGCTTGAACAGATAGTTCTGTGGCTATTTGCTTACACTTCATATTCTTGTTCATTCAACTTCAAGTAGGACGCAATACACCTTTATTGCCTTTTTGATTAAAATATAAAATATAAATGATAAAATATGAACTAGTAGTGTAAAAATATTTAGTCGTATTTAACTTTCAAAAATAGAACAAATATACAATGACCTTATTGATAGGCTTTGTAGAAGCTTTAGTCTCAACAAATGGATAGGTCGCTTTGAAGTCACTCAAATTGGAAAAACCTTGCTATTTATAAAACCAAAAAGTCTGTGTAAATACGGTTACACTACTAAATCCAAGTTAAAGCAACTATTTACAATCAGAATGCTATGGTTTAACGTCGGTGTTTTCGATATTATGCTGGTTACATTGTAAATATAAATTGTCTTGCTAGAGTAATATGTTCTCACAGTTGGTCGGTATACAAAAGAGTGTAAAACTTCTCTTTTGATTACGAAAGTCGAAAGTGACACACATTGACATTATCCAACCCAGTCTACACCTTTGTCATCATCAGCGTCTTTGATAACATTGTGCATTTGTTCTGATCATGTAAAGGAACAATTATCCCTTAAGTATACTCCAAAACGTGTTGTGTAGTCTTAAAGTTTCTTCAGATATCAAAGTCGAAAGTGACACACTTTAACACAATTCAGCATCAATATCTGTGTCCTTCCATACTGGCTGCAGATATGGTATCCCAAGAGTCCACATTGTACGCCGACGAAGAACAAAGGTCCTTGGGCAGAATCTAATCATACAGTCTTATCATCAACGATACGAAAGATTGAAGTGTCAAGAAGCCGAATCATTGTGACACATGATCTTTCTCCGTGTGCTCTCGGTAATTAACATTCATGACTAAATTTGGATTCCGTATCATCTTTAGTTACACGTTATCTTTCACCTTGTGCTCATTGTACCACATATCCTTGTATATCCTTTACACGTGTTCTTGCTCCCTGGTCTCATTGTACCACATATTCTGATATATTCTATACGTGTTCTTGCTCCGTGTGTTCATTGTACCACATATCCTGGTATATTCTGGGTCGTCTTTACACGTGTTCTTTCTCCGTGTGGTCATTATGTACCACGTGTAGCCCATGTGACTCTGCAAACACGTCCTTCTGGATGTGGAAGACCTGTGTGGAGAGTTGTTCTCTGTGGAAGCTCGTCTCCTGGACCTGTGTGGATGTACTGAAACTCCCAACAGTCTTGCTCTCTGTGTGGCTGTCAACATTCAACAGAACAATGCTTATAAGTGCTGCGTATATCTTCAGTAAAGCATTCCATTCTATATATATAGAGAAGTTGTTTAACCATAAATTAAATAAGTAGTTCTTAAAACCAACAATTGTAAGTTACATTTTGTACATTTAGCAAACTTCGAGGTTCCTTGTAGGTTTATAACATAGAAAAGTGCATACGATGGCATTGGAAGGGTTTGATCCACACGTGTTAGGGAAACATAAACTCTTACCCGGAGCTGCTGATGAAGTGCTCTGTCATAAATGATCCCGACTCCTTCTTTACTTCTTGACTGACATCGTCAAATCCTTTAAGTACAATCATCACATTTAGAATAATAAAAGATTTGTAAGATACACGTCATACAAACCTAAACAATATATATATAATTACAGTTGAGACACGTGTGTATTGCACTGTGAATTATATTGCATGATAATAATTGTTAACTATTGTGTATCTTAATTATATTTATATCCATTTCAATATACCCTGCTCAGTTTGTAAAAGGGATTATGAACAATCAATATGTGATAATAGCATTACCATTTTGTGCACCAGATGACACCCACAGTGATTCCCCTAAGGTCGGTAAGTTGGTCTCATTGGGTTCAAGGGAGGTAACTATGGAATGGGTTGGTTCAAGGGAGCTAACTAGTGCGCTTGTTTCTTCAAATGAGTAACCTTTGGCATTTGTTGGTTCAAGGGAAGTATTTATTATGACGTCATCGCTCTTTGAAGCCTGGGCTTGTCTCAGGTCGTGTGGAGACCCGGAGTACAGGGCAACCTCGTCTTGTTTGAAGACGTTAGTGTTGTGAAGCTCGATGGTGATGTGGTTGGTAAATGTCTGGGCTTGTTCCGCGGACAACTCGGGAACTGCTCCCCCTCCTGACTTCTTCACTGAGTAGCGATAGCCGTTGATTGGTTCCCTGTGGAGAACAGAATAAAGGTGACGAAGTGAATATTACCTAGCAGTTTACTTTCTTTGATATATTAGAAAACAAAAACATGATAGAAGAATATATTTATTGTGATCACATTTACTTCTCAGAGATACTTAGTCTTTCTTGATGAAGGATGAAGTAATTGCTTAATAAAACTTGCTCTTCTTGCGGTTCTACTTATTAATGTACGACAATTGTACGTTAGATATTCACTTTAGGAGTCAATCATTCAAAAGATATCAAATGTGGTGTTATGAAGAAGTACATGTACTGACGGTTGCTGAAATGTGACATTTTCTGCTAGTCGGTATGTAAAAATACAATATAAAGGTACATGTATACAATCGGAAATATGATCGATGATATATCACTGCTGAAAATAATTAATTATAAAATTTAAAAAAAGTACTTCTTCAACATGATGAATAACGCTGAATGACAGGGCATAATGTAATAAATGTTTTAGGTTAAGATGGAAGTGTGTCTACCCAAATCTGTCGGTGTGTTCTGTCTTATCCTGGACCTTCACGTTGTAGGACGAGAAATCTGCAAGGTAAAAGGTGAGAGGTTGTGATCATTGAGTAACAATCGTACTGTTTAGTGACATTCTAGACATTGGAAGTTTAAGAAAGACATTGGTATCTATTTTCATGATTAATGATGTATCAATAATGCAGCACCAACATCGATGCTTTGTTTCGCAACATTCAACTCTCAGTGAACGAGGGCATGATGTATGCGTTATTGTTTACTCAGAAAATATTTAAGCCCAGCAATATATCCGCATGTATATTTGAGCATGATGATATGAATGTTGCAGCACCCACCATTGGTTGCCTTGTTCCAGGAGTTCTGTAGCAGACTCTCCACAAGAGGCTGGTAGTTGTCGCTGATGTTGCCCCTGAAGTACACAGTGTCCTCGAGAGCCTTGTCTCCACCCGTAGATGTTGACGACGACGACGAAGGTGCAGGCACAGTGAACGTGATTCCTGATTCGAAGGACTCGCTATGATGCGCGTCCTGGTTCCTGGGCAGAACCTCGGCTTCTATTATGGTTGAGCCGGACTGCAGTGTGGAGGTTGTGGAGGTTGTTGCAGGAACATTGAATGAGATTTCTGAAGAGTAATGTCCAGTGTGAACACTGCTGTCAGTGTTTAGAGTTGTCTCCCTTTCGTCTAGGAGAAATCCAGCGGATGCAAGGTAAGCCTCGATTTTGGCATGGTCAGCAGTTTGAATCAGCTCTTTGCACGATTCCCCACTTCCAGATATGGTATACCCCATGCTGTATCAGAAAGATAGGATATATATTACTCAGGAATTTCTTATGCCTAGTAGTCTCTACGAAGAAATTATATTGAAATAGCCAAAATACGTAAATGTGTAATTTTAAAGATGAAGGATATTTTATACCATTTTGTTAACATGATATAAATTAAATTGTTCTTGTATTCTTGAATCCTAAGTGACTAACCTGTTTCCGGAAGTTTCCATTGTGTCCATCTGAACCTTTAGATCCCCCGCCACCGGCCCAAAAACACTGCCTTCAAAATGATAGAAAAATAATCACTGATGCAAACGTAACATATCAAAGGTAGTTACAAGAATCATATCTGGTAGTGCTTGCTTCTTCTGTTCAATTACATAGTACATTCTCCAAAAGCTCATGACGCTCCCTATGCTGTTCCTGCGCTAACCCAAGCCTTATCTCATGTCATGATGTTTCCTCCATTATTCACATTCCGTTATCTACATCATAACGTCATAATAAATTTGAAAACGAAACTTATTTTATTCAATCTCATTAAAACAACCGTGCCTCGCTTCGTTTCTGATCCTAGTTCTTGCAAATAGGGAGAAATCCAACGACGTTTTTGTACATACTTTATTTTATGCCGAAACGAGTCATGCAGTGTACGTTTTCTCTAATTTTGATCAAATTTATTCTACGATGACTCTTTAATCATATCATTCAATAAGTACAGTTTCAAAGAATCTTATAAACCTGCCTTAGAGAATGTAGTCATCATAATGAAATAATTACAAAATGGTTTTGTTACACTCTTTTCGGCGATTCTGATTGGTCGAGAGCTCTCAAAAACAGGCAACCATTTCTCGATGAAGGCAGAAAAATTTGCAACCAATCGCTACCTTACGCTATTTTATACAATTTTTTGCTGTTATACATCGATAGAGGCACAAAACATGTAAAACAATCCTTAAAGGGGCAGTAGCACGTTTTTTGATACTTTTACATTTTAAATATTTCACTTATAATTGTAAGTAAATGCTAAATGTATCATATTGACAGTGTCAACAATCTCATCACACAAGCCAATCGCCCATAGTCAGAGGACAAAGTATGAGGCTTCACATAAAACCAATTGGCGGCCATTTTTGTGTGAACACCTTTAATTCATTTTTGTAAGAAAAATGAATCGCATGGCTGAAGTTAACGTTATATATTTGAATTATTACTGCTTCATTTAGTTTAAATACATTGTCTTTCAATTGGAACCATTTATTTTCATTTTCCTGACATCACCTTATATTCCCCCTAAAAACGTGCTACTGCCCCTTTAAAGATGCTGTATCATCCTTGCAATATTTTAAAAAGTATTTTTAATGTATTCGTTGTATTTTAAGAAAACATTAGCGACCAACCTAGGGAAAATCGGAACAAAATATTATTAAATATGAGGTATTTTACCAAAATTACGGAAACGGCAGCCAACATAAAGGCGAATCAAGTGTGGCCATCTCACAACTTCCGGGCTCTAAATATACGCTTGAAACCCGTCTTTGTCGCGCACGACTAGATTTTCTTTTCTTTTTCTCCGAATAAGGTGTTCGTTGCTGCCAAAGTTGATACCCATCGAACGCAAATACGCTAATTGTGACACGGTGTAAATCCTACACGCGTAATGATTACGTCACCGAAAGCGGGTTCGTTACATGCTATGCCCTTTCTACAAGGGGTACTGGCTTTGGGCGTCGAAATAAGTATGTTATTGTTGATTAAACAATCTAAATATGATATCAACATTTCGACGAAAGATTTTTCTACAAAGTGATGTATTTCTTTTCTCAATAGCTAAATTTCAGCCTGAACCGCATAACTTACTCCAAGCCTCCTTTATTTTCCTCTCCCGCTCCTGAGAGGAAGCTACTGCGGCTGCCGCGCCTCCCCCTATGTTGAGGTTGAAGGACCGAGATATCGGAGCGTTATTAGTGAGCAACAGGTCGTTCCCGGCGTCTAGCAAGGCTGCTGATTTCACGCTCATCTCTTCATTGCTCTCGTGGTAGTTCACCATCTTGATGGTTTCTCTGTAAGATATTTGAGATAATGTGGATTTTAATCAGTCCAAGTAAACTCGCTTTACTCCCATATTGAGTCTAGCTAGATGCGGTAACGGATCGCGTCATCCGACCAATCGAATTGACCAATCAGGGATCGCCTCTCCAACATGCAATAGTGTGCATTCGCTGATAAAATTCAAAATCAAATTTCAGACAAATAATACTAATAGTAGCCTCTTTATGATAGGATAAATCCAATCGACAATCTCACGTTGAGGGTCATAGGTCGCCGAAAGGTCGGCTGACGCGACCTGCTACTGTATCCAGCTAGACTCAATATACTTAGACATAATTTGATAAGCACCTAGAGAAGCAAAATTAGTTAAAGTAAAATAAAAGTATAAAATAAAGGTTTTTTATCAGAACCATAAACTGATATTATTTTAAATCATGACCTCTAGTTTGGTTGACGTTTGAAGACATGTTGTAAACCTCTTTCAGTGGTAGTTATCACTCGTCGTACGGTAACATTTCTTTTGATAATGATCGTGTTAATGTCTGCTTACGTTTTAGAATGGCCGTCTGATTTCCCATTAAGTATCCCTCCTCTCCCTGAAAAAGGGAAAATATACGTTAAACATACGTTTTGTTCATTATACAATATTGAGGGAACACATCATTTACTTTTATGTATTGATGTTTCACGGATATATATTACAACTCATTTACAATTGTGCCGTCTTTTTAAACCATACATTATTACACACTAGACTGCACGGGATTAAAACAGAGATAAGAATAAGACAGAAATAAAGGGATAGAAATATAAGACAAATACACATTATTTAAACAACTTTATTCATTGTTATTCGGTACAAGATTTATAATACTATATTTTCCTCTCTCCACGAATTAACGTAATGATTTAATCTTCATAAAGACTCGTTATGTACTAAGCTAGATTGACGATTTTACCAAAACTAGTTGACAGATATATTTGTAGGTAAAGTATAATCCTGAATGAGAAGATTGATTGAAATGGTCCAGGATTGATTTACCTATTTAATAAAGTAAAGCTGACTTATTGTGATCAAGTCGAGGCAGAGGGTCTTGTCGGTTCTGAAAAAAAGCATATATCTTTGTTGAACCATCATAAAGAAACATGACCGAAAGGTTAAGCAATGTAATACTATTGAAAGCCGATACTCTCAAAACATTCACGATGATTGCATCGATTTCTAAAATCAAATATTAAAGTTTGTATTTAGTGTATATATATCGATTATTAACATATTTTTTCGCACTTATTAAAATGGTTGTTAATCCTGGAGCATAATTAAGTTTTTGTAACAAATACATTTTAAAAATTGTATATTGTACTCACATCATAATGGTCTTCGTAGAAACTTCTTCCGGTGCATATAATTGTGCTTACATGTTTTGTAGTGGAAATACATCGATTGGAAGATATGTCTTTTTGCATTTTTAAAACCAAACTACATAATAATATAAACCGGCGTGTTGGCATCACAAGAATACATACGAATCTGAATCAAAACTGACCAAAAGAAATACACGAACTTCGTAGCTGTAAAGTGAACTGTGGATTTATGTTTACATGTGAAATGTATATGTCATTTTTTAAGAAATGTGTGTAATGTGATGGGTATTGTAAGGCTTCAATTCATATTTTATTATAACATTCCGTTTAGCAAGCATCATGTTTTTTTCACAATTAATTTTTGAAGTTAATTAGCCACTCCGTGATTTTCATCAAATATAGTTTTGCTTTCATACGAACGTACACGGCATAATTTATGATAAAATTCAAATTATTTTACATATTCGTTCCCAAAATGGCAAAAATAAAAAATAGTAGTTTTCAAATAAAAAATTTAAAAGTCTTATTTATTTCAGATCAAGCCAAGTTAACACTTGGCTTACATGACTAGTAGTTTTATAACCTCTTAAATTTACTTAACTCATGACGTCGTTCTGACTGCTTTAAGTTCTAAAACTACGTTTGTAGATGTTAATATCCAGTTTTCGATCATCATCACGACTCAAACCTTACTGTTGTCACTGTACGACGCCGATTATCTTTAAAATGATAACTTCCTGCAACAGTCGATACTTCTCGATCAGATGACACTATTTGTAAAGTTTGGCATATATGATCCCTGGCAACTCACAGAGTGACTTTTAAATTGTTTATCCGTCTTTTGAAACAATAATCGCCAGTGTTCACGTATCTTTTTATATTTACAAATATTCATTACAAGAATGATGGATGTCCTGTTTACAACCACAGGGCCATAATGGGACAGTCACGTATACCAATAGCTATTATGTCATAAGATTTTCCGCTCAACAGTACTGACAATGTAAAACATTTCAACAGCGACTTACTACAGCGAGGGTGAGAAGCATTAACTTCCTTACCATTCACTCCACAGTGTTGTTGCCATATACCTAAGACTAAAAAACATTGGTCAAAGGTATTGGAAGTTATCAAATGTTAATTTAATGACGATTTATGTTAGATAAAAATGCCGAGTAGATCATATGCTATATGCAGGTGACTGAACGTTGTTATTTGCCTTTATGTTTTCAGCAAATGAAACAGGCAGACGGAACAAACGAGATCAAGCTCCATTCAATGTTACCGCTGCCTGTCGTGGAAAAAGGTATGTAACGCTGGGCCTAGCTCTTCGAAGCTCTCTTAGAGCTAAGCTAGTCGTAGGTCAATGTTCATGTATTGTAGGGTTTGTAGCAACAGTGACATCGCATCCTGACATAGCACTTCCATTGGGTATTTTGAATGACACTCGTGTTACTTTTCATCCGGGTGGTGGATTTGTTGCGAAACATTTCACTGGTTGACTATATATAGCGATACGAGGTTTTTGACTTGAATGTTATCAGGATATATGTAGGAGCACACGATGCATGCATGCATGCATCCCGCTGATGTAGCAGGATAAGGTTTAAGGTTTGAAAATATACAACTAAGATTTAAAAAGGCCTAACACCCCGTGTGTACATGTATGATTTCAGTTTTGTAGAGTTTCTATTTAGATAAAAAGTCAGTATGATGTTCTTTGAATGCCTCTTTGATTGTCTCCACGGCTAAAAACTAACCAAATTTACATTGTTCTTGAGAAACATGAAGAACAGGGAATGTAAACAGACTGACGGACAAATGTTTTGCCTTGCCCTAGCCTCTGGGACTGGGGCTATGGGTTCACAATCCTTCACTTCATTTTGAAATTAAAAACGATTCTTAAATGAGATATACCATTTATTTTACAAAATATCCATAAATATAAAACAAAAATGTACAAAATAATACAAATAGACTAGACTTCTACAAATGGACCTATCGAAGGACCAGCTTTCGCACACACACTCTCTCTAATAAATTCATCTTTTATCACTTACATTCTTCGTAATAAAAGCAACCGTTTACATTCTTAAACAAACATGAACACAATGTATCAACATAAATTCGATTTAAGAATACAATTATTATACAATGTTAAATAGAGATGTCCTAGATATTGTGAATTATTTACACTCGAGTTTTACCATTTTCGTCTCCATTTACAGCGTAAAATCCATGAGATTCTCCGTATGCTTCGTTTTCAAAATAAACAGGTTGGGTTGTAAAGTGCTCCTTGTCATATCCCCTCTCTTGAAACTTAGCAGCATCATGTTCTATTGTTTCAACATGTTTTCGCCTATAAAGAAACATAAACCTTGCACTTACATGAATACAGATATACTTAAACTTTACTAAGGCTCAATGCCTTAAAGGGTAGTAGCACGTATTTTGAAAATCTTAATTTTTTTATTTTTCACTGATTTTTTTACGTTTATGATAAACGTATTATTTTGAAAGTGTCAAAAATCTCATTCCACAAACCAATCATCCATAGTCAGGGAACAGATGTTATAAAGATTCACATAGTCCAGTTGCGGCCATTTTGTGTGAACAGCTTTAATTCATTTTGTGTAACAAAAATTAATCGCATGGCTGAACTTTACAAAATATATTTGATTTTTTTTCATTTTCCTTTCACCTTATAGTCCCCCTTAAACGTGCTACTGTCCCTGTAACGTTGCAAATAGATACATCACAATTACCAATTCGTCTTTATTGAAGGTATCCAAAATTACAGAACCATTTCAAAAGCTCTAAATCAATGAGGTAAACATATGGTCATGCATAAACATTTTATACGTTATATGATATTCAATTATCAATAAGATAAGATTTAAAATGAAATATCAACATAATTAACAAAAACGTTTGGAGGTAGATTGGCTTTCATTATGAACAACGATGGGTCATGCTCAAGATGATAAAATCGCAAATGATCTTAAGCATCATGCAAGGAAGATAGCAAAGCAAGAATGTTTAACACGATATAAGACGGTCAGTCTGATTAAAATCTACTGTGCTTCGAGGAAAAAGAGTGTAAAAATATCATCTCTAGTTGGGTTCGAACCTCACCCAGACCGGCCGGCTCTCCTCTCCTTCAAAATCTGAAATCATCCCAATTACCTGCATGTTAGATGTAACCTCATCTAGCCAATCACACGGACGGCAGCAAAAGCTTTCGATATCAGAGCTAGGGGCACGTAACTCATGTGAAATCCTTTTTCTACATGATTGCCACCATGTCGTTGTTTTGAAGGGACAATGTGATTGGTCCGCATGTAACTAGGTTTTGTCTACGCTAAACTGGTTTTGAACAAGCACCTAGCTTGGGTGCTTTCAGAAATGGAGAGGAAAGCCCTGATACACATTTTCTATTTTGTTTCCCTCGAAACACGGCGATTTTATTCGTACTGTAAGACAGTGTATTCTACATTTGTCAGTTTCAACGAAGCTTAAGATAAAAATCTTTACCAAAGGCATTGTCTTAGATTCATGAACTGGACGGCCTGATAGACTGTTTCAAATGATACACATTTCAAGATGATTGCATCAAACAATTTGAATAAATTATGCATCCCGGTTTGACATTCATTCAACAACCAACTACTTTTTCAAACATTTCATCACAGTTTATCTCAGTTTAATTTCCTCTAAAGTCGGGTCCTCGTTTACAACGTATGTTCTCTGTTTGCCATCTCCAATTTCAGTGTCTTCCATCTCATAAGCAGGATTTTGAAAGTGGGGTTCATCAGAGAAATGTTGCTTGTCGTAGCCATTCATTTCTTCTGGCCTTTGTTTAAGTGTATGCGACATCCTCTGTCTGAAACAGGAAGCGTTGGCAATCCTTGCACATGCGCAGAAGATAGCAATGCTTATATAAAACCACTGTCGATAATCCGGATATTTTATGATCTATTGACACCCCCTGGAGTATTTACATTTCGTTTTCAACTGCTACAGTTTTCTAAAATTTACTCAAACTAATTAAACATTATTGCTTTTCAATTTACATGACTGCGTTTCATCGTCAATGTCATCGATTTCATTGCTAAAATTCTTATTTCACTTAACATCTGATCTAAACAAACTGTCCAAACAACGATATCAAGCATCGAAACGATGCACCCTTGGTCTTAGAGGAAGATTGAATATCCTTACTGAATAATAAAGGAACACTACAAGTCAGAAAACAAGCCAAAAACTTAAATATTCCAGATCTTAACAGAACCTCCGGGATTATCGATGGTGGTTATAGGCTATATAATCTTATAAGGCAGAAAAAGGCACATACAGAATAATGCAGAATGAGATAAGAAAAGCTGTATTTGCATCTAGAATCAAGATGATACGAAGCACTAATCAATAGTATTTATCGAAAGGTCATGCTGCTGATAAGTAATGATTGATAGATTGTGAATGTGCTAGCAATATACCAATGTTGATGAAGACTTACCTCCTGTTCCGTATACAGCAGAAGATTATCAGTATTATCAACAAAATCAGCAATAAGCCCAATATTATGCCCAACGGAATAGCCCAGGCCAACTGCAACCACAAAAAAGATAAGAATTGATTTGAAAGAAGTGAAGAATGAATCAATATAATAAATCTTTAAATAGTATATCTTCATCATTATTACCAAACCAAGTAATGTACAATAATACATCAAGCATAGTAAGGATTTCAAAAGAGAGATAGGAATTGATTTCTATTATTTCTGATTGATTACTATGTTCTCTAATGAAACCTAAGCATTCCGAAAACATTTCACTAGGTTCAGTACACTTCGTAATGATATACCTATAAAACTTAACACAACGTACCGTGCTAGAATCGTCCTCTTTTTCAGCTTTATAAACGGTAAGGTCCAAGGGAGATAAGTTGGAGTTTAGCATCTCATCTGAGGGACGAGTTAAGTCCCCGTCTACAAAGGCCGAAGGACCTCCTTCCGGTATCACTGTGTACTTCAGCGTGGAAGGGGTGGATCTGAAACGGGATAGGACCAGTGCTCATTTGTTTATAAGTTGGTCTTGTTGACAGCTCTTACATAGAAAAGAAGGAGAAAACATTAAGACATCTTTTGAAATACAGTTGTTTATGTTTGGTGGACTATATACATGGATAATCATAACAAGTAATTTATTACTCAATTATTCTCTGATAAAGGTTTCAAAACTTCGTTAAATCGTCCAAAAACAATGTTCACCTACCCTTCAACTTGTTTGATACCAACTGCCAATGTGCCAGTAAAAGCTGAAATCAAAACAATTAGAATGTAAAGCTAAATGTTATAGTCTTTAAGATCAGATTCAACAACATCAAATGCTATTTCAAATATTTAAAGTAATATGAAACAAAAGGATGCATCTATGGCAAAGTCATCACGATCAAAACACTTTGTAAAAAGCTGATTGCCAAAGGCATTATCAACACACTGTTTGTCCAGTTTTTTACAAATATAACAAATTAGGCATGTGTTTTCGCCTTTATGTACACTGTGTTACAACACCCTTTAAATACCTAGATTTGCCCCCTAACAGGTAATTTTATTAACGTGTATTAACAGTAAAGCATCTCTTTTTAAATTCTTTATAACCCGCCGTCGCCCGTATCATACCCTTTAATTCACAAAAAAAAACATTCCATATATCAAACAGCATTCAAACAGCACCCTTTTCCGGAATCTTCATTCAGAATATCCAAACAAAAATCTCAATCTCAAATGTCATTCCAAACCGATAACGACCCACCCAACCACACAGGTCGCACACCATAATCACGCCCGCCTCTTACAATGACCTATCTAATGATAAAATTTCACTGTGATACAAAGGATCATATCATCATATACTCTAAACAAAGTCAATAACTTCCTGGGTTGCCCTCCTTACCAAGTTAATAAATACCTGGGTTGGCTTCCTAACCAAGTAAATGACTACCTGGGTTACCTTCCTAACCAAGTCAAAACTATATGGGCTGGCCTCCTAGCAAGTCAATAACTACCTGGGTTGGCCTCCTAGCAAGTCAATAACTACCTGGGTTGGCTTCCTAGCAAGTCAATAACTACCTGGGTTGGCCTCCTAGCAAGTCAATAACTACCTGGGCTGGCCTCCTAGCAAGTCAATAACTACCTGGGTTGGCCTCCTAGCAAGTCAATAACTACCTGGGTTGGCTTCCTAACCAAGTAAATGACTACCTGGGTTACCTTCCTAACCAAGTCAAAACTATATGGGTTGGCCTCCTAGCAAGTCAATAACTACCTGGGTTGGCCTCCTAAACAAGTCAATAACTACCTGGGTTGGCCTCCTAAACAAGTCAAAAACGATATTGTTTGGGCCCTCCTAACCAAGTCAATAACACCTTGGTTGGCTTCCTAACCAAGTCAAAAAATAAATGGGCTGGCCTCCTGGCAAGTCAAAAACTATATGGGTTGGCCTCCTAAACAAGTCAATAACGATATTGTTTGGGCCCTCCTAACTAAGTTGGTAACGATATGGGTTGGGCTCTCCTAACCAGGTCAATAATTACATTGTTGGGCCCTCCTAACTAAGTTGGTAACGATATGGGTTGGGCTCTCCTAACCAGGTCAATAACTATATTGGTTGGGCCCTCCTAACTAAGTTGGTAACGATATTGTTGGGCCCTCCTAACCAAGTTGGTAACGACATGGGTTGGGCTCTCCTAACCAGGTCAATAATTACATTGTTGGGCCCTCCTAACTAAGTTGGTAACGATATGGGTTGGGCTCTCCTAACCAGGTCAATAATTACATTGTTGGGCCCTCCTAACTAAGTTGGTAATGAGATGGGTTGGGCTCTCCTAACCAGGTCAATAACTATATTGGTTGGGCCCTCCTAACTAAGTTGGTAACGATATTGTTGGGCCCTCCTAACTAAGTTGGTAACGATATGGGTTGGGCTCTCCTAACCAGGTCAATAATTACATTGTTGGGCCCTCCTAACTAAGTTGGTAATGAGATGGGTTGGGCTCTCCTAACCAGGTCAATAACTATATTGGTTGGGCCCTCCTAACTAAGTTGGTAACGATATGGGTTGGGCTCTCCTAACCAGGTCAATAACTATACTGTTGGGCCCTCCTAAGTTTGTAACGAGATGGGTTGGGCTCTCCTAACCAGGTCAATAATTACATTGTTGGGCCCTCCTAACTAAGTTGGTAATGAGATGGGTTGGGCTCTCCTAACCAGGTCAATAACTATATTGTTGGGCCCTCCTAACTAAGTTGGTAACGATATTATTGGGCCCTCCTAACCAGGTCAATAACTATATTGTTGGACCCTCCTAACCAGGTCAATAACTATATTGGTTGGACCCTCCTAACTAAGTTGGTAACGAGATGGGTTGGGCTCTCCTAACCAAGTCATTACCTGGGTTTGCCTCCTGCCAGGCAGTAACAAGCGCAGCAGCCAGCTCCGAGGTGTCATTGCCCACAGTCCCCACCACGAGGATCTCCTGGCCTGGTCTTGCTATACACCCACACACCGTCACATCCGGGGACTCTGTCCTGAAGAACTGATCCAGATCTCCAGTGTTCATACCCTGGAACTTGCTCCAGGAGGAGTCCGCTTCCTGGATGGACACCGTGTACGTGACTTGCGTCACCTCGCCGTCTCTGGAGTAGAATATATACGTGTTTTATCCTGCTGTTACATCAAGTGTTTGAATCGGCAGAGTTCCTTTTGGTAAGATGGTATAACACTTTATCCTATCAGATTAGCGTATTTTTATCTTTTTGCCCATGGCAAGTGTAGGAGCTCGAGAATATGTATATGCTCTGATGTAGACAGGAGAAAATCTAATCATACAGTTTTCTGATGACTTGGGCATTAAATATCTTATTTCTTCGTATAAATCACATAATGGAATATAACGTTGTTGAACACATTCCAACTATTGGTACTCTCAAATATTGCCCTTTCCAGCCAATTTTTCATTTATTATTTTTTCAAAATGTAACCAATGTTTCTCATATCATCACATTCATAAACTGATATATATGACAGATCACATATCATTTTCTTATAAGATAGAGAATTCAGGGATACTCAATTCAACTTAACGCCTCAGTGATATATCAAAAAACTTCTAATGCAATCAGGTGTTATTAACATTAGAACATATTAACTTAAGAAGAGGTTTTGAAAGCGTTTTGATCAGAGACAGTTGGGTCTTTTAGAATTCAAACTCTTAAGTTTATTCAAAAACAATATAATATTTGGTGTCATACAGACAGTAGTCGATTTCCAAAAAAATTATTCCAATTTTGATCAAGTATTTCATGATTATACGAACATCATGGCAGCAAATCAAAATTACTTACCCATTATTACTGTAGTAGTTGGTATCCATGTTATCTATTTCAACTGTGATGTCCTCTTGTGGGATTACAAAACTTCCACCTGTAAATGAACAGAATTTAGTTTCGATTCAAATAGTAGTAAGCAATGAAAATAACAATTTCTGTATGATGATAGCCATGAAGATATGAAATACTAAAGTGAATTTGTATTGCAGACCTAAATGCAAGGAACCGTACGTCTTCTCATGCAGTATTCTGATTGGTGGTTGCTTCATGTGAATCAATGCATATTTCTCGTTTTATTGAAGTCAACTTTTGACAGTGAGATTCGCTCTGTCTCCAAATAGCCAATCATAATTTGTTGCAAAGCAATTTATAAGTTAAAGAACCAAATATGAACTTGAAAGTATAATGTTTTCTTTTACTAAATGATAAATGATAACATTCATGATGGTGACGATGACTACGACAATGGTAGTGATGATGAAGTACTCACTCCAAGCATTCACAATTCCTTCAGTAATGGCCTCCTTATACTCCTCGCCCAGACTTCCGGCAAAGTTGAAGGTGAAGGTCTTCTGTATCCGGACATCCGGTCTCTCCAGATCCATGTTTGAGAGTATTTCGTTAATCGTATCAGGTTCTATCGCTGTTGTTGTAACATCGGATCCAGATATTGTTGGGGTGTAAAACACTCTAGTCACTGGCTCCCTGAAATAATAGCACGGGTCTTGTCATTTGTCTTTATCATTCTGATTTGGTATTCTTACTTATATATCCATGATCTTATTGTACTGATGATAAATATGTTTCTCGTTACGATTTCATCAAAGTAATCATGTGTCATCAAACATTCAGGTTCTCATTCAGATTAAAGTAGGATATTAATTTTATTGTTATTGTAATTTATTGTTTCACCTGAACTTGATTACCAATTTCATTACGGAAATGCCATATTGCTCCTTTATTTGACGTTCAGAAATCATTTTTGGATAGTTATTGAACCTACATGTACATAATAGGACTCAAGACTTGAATAAGCCGTCAAATATATGTTTTCTTACCCGTTCGCATCTTTAAACATTTCCCTGCTCAAGGAAGTTCCTGTGTTATCTGCAAATTGATTGGAAAGCATTTTATGCTGTCTTTGGATTTAAGAAAGCGACATTTCAGACGTTAAAACAACCAATTTGCATTAGGATTAAACTAAAATAGCTAAGTCTAATCATATATTCAGAGCTATCATGAACTTGTAGAAATACCTTTCATTAAGATTGTTGATAAGGAAACGTTGACCTATACACTAATTTGAAAATATAAAGCACCATAGTCAGTGGCTGAGTATCATGGCTAAATCGAATTTCGCACTTCAACTGATCAATAAAAGTACAATGGCCAAAATAATATTACAAGGACTTAATAGTGACACCGATAAAAGTACCTTCAGGGTTGAGAGCAGTGCCGAGTTGCACCAACTGTGACCATGGTAAAGTGCCCTTGACATCAACAAACGGAACCGGAAGTGCAGAGCACTGACAGAAGAGTGGACCTGACAGAGCAGGTCCTTGTCCAGGACCAATGAGTTGTCCACGAACAACCACGAAATAGTCCACCATACTAATTTGCGTCCTGTAAACAAGAGTAGAAAGAACATGTAATCCCGCGACAAAGATTTTATTTTTTGTTTTTAATCAATCGGGCTTTAAAATGCCTATTCCATTTTGTTCCCGTGATGACCTTTACTTAAATAAAAACTTATAAAACTGAAATGTGTCTTAACACAACTTCGTGTATTTGATGTTCCCGTGGTTAAAAGAAATATTTGAAACACCTACCCTGCCTGTGTATAGTATGTGGTCGGTCGCAACAGTAAGATGTCAATATCGCCTGTACTGATTCCCTCAGGATCTGAAATATCAAAAGTTAAATTTTCGTAAGTTGTTTATGTAATAATCAATCATTCATTATCTATTACCCTGTCACCAAATTCAATCAACGTCATTTAACAAGGGTTATTTGCAATTAATTATTAAATATTTCAATTACCTGTTCATAATTAGAATGTTCTGAATAACCTTTCAAAGAAAGGATGCTTATTATAATTTCGTTTAACGAAGAGAAAGCAGTTTCATTTCTATAATCAATTTATAAAAACAACACATAAACATGAAATGATTTATTGACACATTTTTTATAGGCTCAATTTTACTCAAGGATTCAGTTGCTTAATTCCAAAAACAATTTCCTTCTAAACTTACAGATTGCATTATTATTGAGCCAGCTGTTCCATGCGGCAAGTAGCGCTTGTTGTACCACGCTACGCTGCGAGCCTGTGATATCAACGACCCGATTCAGTAGCACACTGTGGCTCTGGTTGTATGGGGTGAGCGTGGAGCCCGCGTACAAGGGGTTCAAAGTTTTGTCGCTCACTGTAGCTGCTGCAAACGCACTCCTCTCCGGTGGGCTAACGGCGGATGGTGACTGTGCCTGTCCATCCCGCATCATGGTGTAATACACGCGGGTAACCTTTATACTGAATAAGAAACGTCATTTTCATCCAAAAGGTTGAGTCATCTCTTTATTTAATACAAGAAACTGTCTTCTTTTTTAAGTTAGAATTTGCAAAATAGAATTCAAATTAATTTCCAAAGGTAATAGCAAAAGTGCATATATAAGATTCTACACAATCACGTTTTTCATTTGTTCAGCATTTCCATAGAGAAACCTAGGTAAAGAGACAACTTTACCCATAATCTCCAGACATTGGCACTGTAAGCAGTAGTTCAGCGCTCAGCTCACAGCCGCAGTCTGTTAACATAATGAATAGTTTTAGATCAAAGCATATATTATACATGTTATACAGTACGGAGACAAAGAGAAAAGTGCATACAGAACAACACAGGAGTGAAGGAATTAGATATGGTGCAAGTAGAGTGAGAGTGTGGACATATGATCAATGGAGTTGCCATGAAGATGAAAATAGGTAGACGTCTGAAATCAAAACGCCATAAGGACAACAAAAGCACACAATGAAAGAAACAGAAACACATAACACAAACACAAGACATTGACAATTCAAGCAAATGGTTCACAGGGATAGTACAATGAAGCTAATTTCTCAAACATAAATCAAATTAGTTTAACCTTTTAAATTGCATTCATAGATGTGTCATGTAAAAATCCTTTCAAATCAAGAATAGAAATACTGTAGTAACTCAATACAATCTAAACATTTTAACTATATATCAAACATTTATCAAACCTTGATTAGCTCCACTCCAAACTTGATCAATCAAACTCTTGGTTGTGGGTCTATCTGGCATGTCCCCTACGAAGTCCACGTAGTATGCAAGATCTGCCACTCTGAAGCCCTGCACGGAGCCTGTGTACAACACCACGCCGTTCTGCCGGAAGGGTTCGGTACTTCGCAGTCGGGAGTTGACATCCTTCCGGAACACATCGGTTTGTTCAGGAGCCATGGACTCCAAAGGACCTCCGGTAATGTTGGTGAGGTTATACCTGTACCCCACTAACACAGACCTGCGGATTAAAGGCATTTCTATTAAAAAGCAGATCCGTGATTTACATCATCCCATGAGCCTAAATGTCATAATTGACGCAATAGATATGTAAAATCTAAAATATCCATCCCCAAATGGCATGTTTAGGATAAATACTTGTTTTCAAATAGGAATTAAGAGTCACAGATATCCGATACGGAGGCAGACGTCCGATTAACATGAATACTAGTTATATAAACTATTTAACATTATAAACTCGAAATTGTCATTACAAGCGCTTAAGATCTTTCGCCGGTTTCCGATTATAAAAGCGAGTTCTTACCTGCCTCTACTCACTTTACAACGCAAATTAGCTTTATACATGATTTTGTTCAGTGCTACTCGATCAAATGATACCGTGGACATAGTTTGGCATATGTGACAAAAATGCGCTTTTCAGCACTTTCACAGAGTAGAGTATGGTGGGTTGATGCACTTTTGGCTCAAAGGTCAAAGGTCAACGACATGGTTGGCCGAGAGTTTAATCTCAGAGGTCTCTTTAAGGCGCTTCACAAAGGTTTGAAAGCAGCTTTGACATCGTTATTTCATTGCAAAACACTTTTTTATCAACTTTATTTTCAACAGTAAATGCTCGTTTTCCACTACTGAAGGCAACTGTTATCATTTAATCACTGACAAAGAATGTAAAGGTAAAGTCTTCATACTTTGTGAAACACTATACTTACCCTGCATTGTCAATATAGGTGGTCTTCTCAACGAGGTATACCATGACGCAGCAGCTCGCACCTGCAATGGAATAGTGACGTTAATGTGTGGTTCTCAATAACATACAATAGGGATCTTTCAACAGTTAAATATTGTTCACACCAAGCAATTCATATTGATTAGCTTGTTTCAGTGCCAAGCATGTTACTCAGCGAACATAGTAAAAACTAGAGCAATAATTATTCATTCATTGATATATCCACACACATTTCGTATTTCTAAGATTTAAAAACAAATTTCAAATATTAATCGTCACTTCATGATACTTATATGTAACAACTTTCTACTGAGTCAACTCACAGTTGACAGTATCATTGACAGTCCCCCTGAAGGATGGTCTACCAAAATATTTCTTATTTCATATTTGAAAAGTCAAAAAACAGTTTTAAATTTCGAAATTACAAAAAAAGAAAAAATCATGAATAACACTATATTTGACTCAACTCTCCGCTGACAGTATCAATAAAAATCTCCCTGAAGTGTGATCTTTCAAAAAAATATTAAACCAAAATAAAAATAATCAAACCATGATATTTGAGACTCACCGTTCACGGTATCATTGAAAGCCCCCTGAAGGATGGTCTGAACAGAACCGGCCTCACTGTCACTGATGTTGCCCCTGAAGTAGAGGGTCTGTACAGCGGAGCTGGTCTGGGAGGGGGAGGTAGGGGGCGCTGTGCTGGGGGTGGTGGAGGTGTAGTCGGTGAAGATGACGTTTCCTGTCACCACCACCAGCCCAGGGGTCCCCCTGAAGACTCCAGCCAGGGTGCCCGGCTCCACCCCCTCGAACTTGGTCCACACGGAGTCTGCGCCCTGGATGGTCACGGTGTAGGTGACTCGAGTGACCTGCTGGTTGCTGGAACGAGTTGAAGTGTGTGCATGTCATTTACAGTTGTTCAATTAGTTTGTTATTTAGATATTAAATAATTATTTATAAATTAGTTAATCCTTTTCACAAATGTAATAATATTTATGATTGATTGAGTATGTAATTATACTCATAATGGCTACTGGAACTAGCAGATATGTATGACATTATTCTGGAGGTTTTTTTTAATTTTGATATAAACGAAACAATAAATGTAAGACATGATGACAATGATTCCTCAAACAAGTTGTTCTAACATTCAGGTTATGAATTGTTACTGGAACCAGTAGAAGTGAATAAATATATCCCGAATTTGCTTCAATATCTTGGTAGACATTTGTATACTAGCGTTTGTTAAATAAAAGGTTTAATCTCAGAATAATAATAGTTACTTGAACTAGTTGTTTTAACGTGTAACGAATAGTTACTGGAACAATCTGCAGTTGTTAGAAGTTTTGAACGATTGCCTGAACAAAGTTATACAAATAAAGATCATTATTAGTTACCTCAACACTTCGAGTATGTATGAAAGTCATTACTGGTTACAGTAACCATCTCAAGGATTTTAAGGATTAACATAAAAGTATTAAATGGCAAACTGTACTAGGTGTAATCTAAATACAATATAACATATGACTTTTGTAAAAGCATATATATTGCATTTCCCAACAAAACTCACTTTGTTGAACTGACATAGTTGTCATCCATGTCGACCACGTTCACCTGCAGTACCGACTGGGCAATATTGTACCTGCCGCCTGAAAGATAAGAAACAGGAAAAGTAAGAAATGAAAAGATCATAACTAACAGTTGAATAATGTTTACACTGAATATAGTATATCAATGTACATAACGGTGGTCCCATGCAAATGCAAACAACTGTCAGATATCATCAATTTGAAAACAGATGTTGTGAACATGATGTCATGGACAGGACTCTGTATTTAACCCAAATACACTAAATTCAGCAGATTAACTCTTCAAGAGCTATGCAAGGAAATACCTTGAGAAGAAGATATTCAGAAATGAGTGTTTGATCTGATCAACAAGAGTAAGTTTCCTTACTCCAATTATTCTTAATGGCCTCCTCAATGATAGCTTGTTGATCTGAAGAGACGCTCCCCTCGAAGTAGACATGGAAGGCTCGGCGTGTTGGCGGTGTGGGTTGCTGTAGGCCCAGGGTGGACAGTATAGTGGTCAGCTGCTCTGGACGCAGCGCCGTGGACTGGACATCTGGACCGCCAAAGGGTGGACGGTAGTACACTCGGCTCACGGGCTCCCTGATTGATATCATACAGACATGAGTTAATTGATTAATTCAAGGGGACTGTTATTTCCTAAGACCTGGAAAGTTACGTCTTTTGTTCTGTGTGTTATCCTGACAGATTCATTAAGTGGATAGCTGCTTTAAAATTAATTATGTTACATATTTATAGAAGCTTTCTCTATACTTTAAGTATGATTTTGATGTATATACAAAAATTATTATTGGTAAAACAATACAATTAACAGATGACAGATAATCGTATCGAACTCCTTTACTAAAATGAATAAAAGCTTATTATGTTATTATTCATAGTTGAAGCAGATAAATGAACGTATTAACATAGTTACATAATCTGGATAACATCGACTGTCATTATGACACATTAAAATCCACTCACAATTCAGTGTCAACAAAGTCCTCCGTGTTGACTGTTGCACCGCTTCCACCTTAATCGAAAATACAAGAAAATATTATAATTGTTCACAACCTAGTCAGTTATGTAATTTCGATAGGTTAAAGGATTCAAACCTAATAGCATTTTACAACACACGTTTCTTTTAATATTAAGATACCTAATCAGGTATCAGAATGAGATAACCTCATTTACAATCATTTCTGACAATTTTACTAACCAGTTGTACCGAGGCGCGCGTCTAATCCTTGAATCTGATTGGTTGTCAGTTGGCCGTTGACATCCACGAAAGGAACAGGAATCGCTTCACAATCGTCACAGACATATTGGCTGTTTATGTCTGGAACATAGGTCGGGGCAACTACCGACCCGTTGAGGATGACGAAATAGTCCAGTTGGGTCACTGTTTGTCTGTAAACAAATACCAATATATGCAATTCTATATTCTATATGCACTATATGGTTGTACTTTTCGATAAAATTCAATCTCAGTTAATTCAGATCAACATGTTTTTAAATTAGGTCATATTGTATTAACAAATATGGAACTGTCAACCTCAATTTAGTTAGATTGGATACAATGACACAATCGATAAAGAATGGCAAATTAAAAAAAAATATATATATATATATATGCAATTCTATTCTTTTATTCTGTATAAGGGGCCTTAGGCCCATGGTACGAAAAGTGCAACACATGATTGGGTGAGGATATACAGAATACAATATCTTATATAATTGCATGAGAGCATAAATAGTAACAGTATGTCATAAAAGTGATAAGAGCATAAATAATGACATACATAATGTGGAATGTGATTTGCATTATATTTTTCAATATATGCAATTCACCCTGTGGTATATATCATTATTCGATATACATGTTTGCCAGGTTTTCATACTGTCGAATGTATGTTTTCTGTGCAAGTATAGTATCTTATCATATCTTGTTTTGGAAAGTTAGTTTTGTTGTTTACTAGCTAGATAATCAGAGATGTTCAAAATATTAGGCCTGCGTTGTATAAACATCATTCCTGTTTGTTTATCAAGTAACATAACATAGCTTTGTAAAATTTGCCCTTGTCCTAGTTTGAGAAGTTCTTCGACATCACAAAAACAACATCAAACAAACTTAATTTACATCACATGCCAAAATCAGTTAACTAAAAATATTATAAGTCTAAACTTCAATGTCATTTAGTGCCTTCATATCCCGTATTTCATATTTAAAGTCTCCATGCACAGTACTCACTGATTGTCTGTGTAGAAGGCTATTGGTCTCAGATATTGGATTTCTATGGTTCCCGTTCTCAGCATCTCAGGCACTGGAAGAAAATAAAATCTGACTTAACACGTTATTTCAAACATAACCGAAATAAGACAAATCCTAACAATAACATTGGTTGTGAATACCATTAAGGATCAATATTGTAGTTAGGTATATATTTGGAAATGTAAATTAAACTAGCTCTGTTTGACTTTTTTTATCATTGAAAATGATTCATTCTGCATGCCTATAGTCCATGTGCTATACTTTGAACTCGGACAAGCAGCCTCGTTGTGAGGTATGATCTGTGTATCTGCCATAGTCCATTGTTTAAATGCTGTATCTAGTCCCGAAGCTTCAATCTTTAATAAGTGTATCTGTATCTCAGTCGAATGTTTCAATGGTGTATTTGGTTCCAAAAATTCCCTGACGTACCCAATGCTTCAATGCTGTTATTGGGCCAACAGCTTAGTTAATTGCGAATTAAGATAAAACTGTATGTCATGGTCCAAGCTTTCAATACAATATTCGTGTCTTCAGTCCGATTCTACAATAGATTGTGTCTGCTTGTCCTGTACCTGCAGGGTGAACATTCCTCCAGTTGATCCAGGCGTTCATCACAGCACTCTGGACCTGTTGTCCCTGGGTGCTGTACAGGTCGATGTCCCCGGTGAGCTGGACGCTGTGTCTGAAGTTGTAGGGGAGGAGGAACGCTCCAGAGTACACCATGTTCACGCTGTCTCTCATTGTCGTCCTGAAAACGCTGTGAGCTGGGGCCGGGGTGCTGGCAGGGTCCTGGAGACGTCCGTCTTGTGTGATGGTGTAGTACACGCGGTTTACTCGGATACTAGAAGAATAGTTTATGACAAGTGAGTGCAAAAAGGATGTTGAATTTCATGTAGGCGTTTTGCAAATGAAACTTACATTTTGACAACCACTTAGAACATTATTTTATTACGAATACAAATGGTTGCTTATGACCTTGAGCTAGATGACCCATTCCACAAGTATCATGTCATTAATGAACGCTTTAATTTTCTCTTTTACTACCAGCATTGTACTGAGTATTTAAACATAACTCAAAACTATCAAAATATCCACACTCTCAGGAGAAATACTCGAACCTTACCCATATTCTCCAGAGAACGTGGGAATGGTGATAATGTTGACCTTGTAGATACATTGGCAATCTGTGGAAACCAATACCTTGATGTCAATGGCAAAACAACAAAATCTAAAAGTTATCAGAAGTTTCATTCGCTGTCTCAAATTATCGCTTTACAATTTAAATGATCAAAAGCATGGTTAGTTGATTCAGCGGTTCATCACAGTATTTTACAGAAAAGCAAACAAAGCTACACTGCATTGAGAAACATATAACAAACATTATCACAACCTCCAAGAACACATTTTCATAAAATGCACACATCAACATGTTAAAATCTTTATAAATTATGAATATCCAACCTGGGTTAGCAGTTCGCCAAGCGTTCTCAATATCAGCGATGAGCTCCCGACGCTGTTCCTCTGGTATGTCACCAATCATCTCCACCGTGTAGGCGAAGTCGATGTACCCAAGGTCTGTGACTGGTCCTGTGTAGATGACAGAGCCGTAGCGGGAAAAGAGGTCGGAGCTCTGGAGCTCCTTGCTGACCTCAGCAGTGAAGGTCATGTTCTCCTGGGGAGTCAAGCTTGATACGGGACCTCCTGTCGAGTTGCTCACGTTGAACTGGTAGCCTACCACCACGTTGCTTGGGGATAGGAACATGAAAAGTGTTAATGCGATCATGTACATTGCCAACATTATTTAGCTTAGACATTCACATAAAAATGTGTAAGATTTTGAAGGGTGAGCAAAGGAAATCATTTGTTTGATTTGAATCTGCAAGTTAATCTTACCCATTTTGGTCGACGTACGGACTGTTGCTATATACATCTACGATAATACAGCAGGAAGCGCCTGAAATTAAATGTTGACAACATGACAATATAATATTGAAATGAAACATAAAATAATATTGTAATCATGTTTAACTGAGAGATATTATGCATTACACACATTACAAACAAGGCAAAAGTGAGCGCGGCTCACATACCCCCGCTTGAGTTTGACCGCCTTCACGTAACATTAATTTGAAAATTTATGATTATGACTTAGAACACAATGATCTTGCAACCCTAAAAACTATTTCACTTCAAAACATCCCCGGCTATGTAGTTTTTGAATAAAATTCTGGGAACCC
The DNA here is from genome assembly GCA_916613615.1 of Steromphala cineraria. Lineage (NCBI taxonomy): Eukaryota > Metazoa > Mollusca > Gastropoda > Trochida > Trochidae > Steromphala > Steromphala cineraria. Next base: position 79,685,262 of record OU744722.1, read on the forward strand.
TGGAATTACCCCTAAAGGGCACAATAGCACTATACAGTCGAACCTTGTTTTGGTTACAGGTGAAAATCGTCCGGATAGCAAATCGTCCGGTTAACTGGGTAATTTTTCTTAAGAAATATAGACACATTGTTTGAAAAATCTTTGTCCGTAAGGCGAGATTTATGGATATACGGAGTCTGGGTATCCGAGGTTCGACTGTATACTTCCATACCAAATTTGAAGTGTGCAAGTCATTTGGTATTTATATATGCTCCGGAAACAAGACAAAGTACAACTTTTTGACCGTTTTTGGTCAAAATTTCAAAAATAATTTGGACCATTGAGTTGAAATCCCTAAAAGGCACAACAGCAACATATAGGCTACTTCCATACCAAATTTGAAGTTTCTAAGTGGTATAGTTTTTCAGTTATGCTCCGGAAACGAGACAAGGTCCAAAAAACGGATCGTTTTTGGTCAAAATTTCAAAAATTATTTGGACCATTGAGCTGAAACCCCTAAAAGGCACCACAGCACCATATAGGCTACTTTCATACCAAATTTGAAGTTTCTAAGTGGTATAGATTTTCAGTTATGCTCCGGAAACGAGACAAGGTCCAAAAAACGGACCGTTTTTGGTCAAAATTTCAAAAATTATTTGGACCATTGAGCTGAAACCCCTAAAAGGCACCACAGCACCATATAGGCTACTTTCATACCAAATTTGAAGTTTCTAAGTGGTATAGATTTTCAGTTATGCTCCGGAAACGAGACAAAGTCCAAAAATCGGACCGTTTTTGGTCAAAATTTCAAAAATTATTTGGACCATTGAGCTGAAACCCCTAAAAGGCACCACAGCACCATATAGGCTACTTCCATACCAAATTTTAAGTTTCTAAGTGGTATAGTTTTTGAGTAATGCTCCGGAAACAATTTCGGACGGACGGACGGACGCACGGACGGACGGACGGACGGACGGACGGACACGCGGAGCGCTATATACCCCCGACTACGTCGTAGCGGGGGTATAATTATCATATATACTTTGAAAATATAATTCATTCTTTTTTACTCTCTTGATATATCAAAGTTACCATATTTTGTTGTATTGAGGGCATTCTGTAAGATTTCTTCAACCAATTCCTTGTCAGTCTCGCTAACATTGCCTCTGATGTAAATGACATCGGTGAAGAACGGAAGTCCCCCAAAGGAAGGAGTTGTCGCCCCTGTATCGATTATCTCCCCTTGGACTAGGGTGAGAGTGGGGTCAGTGAAGTAGGTTGAGAGTGTGTCAATGTCGGCTCCTTCGAACCTGGTCCAGTGTGAGTCCACTTCCTCCACAGATACTGTATATCTCACTCTCGTCACTGGCTCATTGCTGTCGAGGTGTAATGTTTTTTAATTATTACGATATTGATGGCTGCATTTATTTAAAATGATTCTGATTTTTAATTTTTCTACCCGAACAAATGACAATTTTGAAAATCAGTTTATCAGTTGTCTGAATTGATGTTGCGAGTTACAGAGTGTTTGTGAACGGTAATTTATTACTCCTTGTATGCTGGAAATTCCCAAAAATATTGAAAAAAATGTTAATACATACCTTGGCGTAATGACAAAGTTGTCATTAATGTCGTTGATGTTTACAGACAACACATCAACTGGTACTCCATACAGGTCACCTGTTAAACGAGACGTTTCAGATTGTACTTTCATGTAAAACGCACTTATAGATTATTTCTTTAAATCACAAATAAATAAAAAAATGTTTTCCCTTATCTTTAACGTATGTTTATCTTCACTTTATCAAATTTGAATGTCAAGTTAGTTAAATGCAGTTTTTGATAGCAAAAAATAATTTGCTATTCAAAATTTCTTGCATAGGGTTTGTTCTTCATATGCCATACCATGCGACATGGAATAATGTCGACTTATGAAACAAAACAATCCGTGAAATATCATGAACCTGAACACATAAGATAACTCTGACCTTTACTTGTTGGGAATATAAATCTTTGATCACTTACTCCATGCATTGAGTATGGTTTGTTCTATGCTGTCTCGCTCGTTGTCCCCAACGGTTCCAGCCAGGTAGATGGTGTACAACTTGTCCACTGGGTCTGCAGGCTGAGTCAGGTTGAAGGTTCTCAGTATGTTGGACAATCTTGGCTCTGTGAACTCTGTGCTCTGTACGTCAGAGCCTGAGATTGGGGGCCGGTAGTATACTCGTGTCACTGGGGAGCTGAGCCAAGGTGCAAGATGAAACAATGGTGCATATATGGATGTGAAGGTATTCCACAAGGAGCTAATTCTTTAATGTATTATTTTTGGGACATCAGATTCAACATGAAAGATCTGAATATTTCTTAACATAGTTATGTGTCACAGAATACCTAAAGCTAACAGTACTGTTTACGTTACACACGATTCCTTATAATATTACTTTCAGAAAGAAACAAAATCCAACAAACAGGAGACAACGTATATGAATTAAGCGCTAATTTCTTACCTATCAGTGTTGACGAATATCTCACTTGATAATGTAGATCCAGCCGGGTCTGAAACAATGGATGAATAGATTCTTCAGTAACTTTTAGAATCATTCAACTAAAATATGTTAACTAGTTTTCTTATACGTATAACTCTTATAAAGCTACTTAAGAGTGCATACCTAAAGGATTGACAATGGATCCAAAACCTTGTCGTTGCTCTGGTGTCAGGGTCCCATCAATGTCCACGTAGGGTACAAGAACAGCCACACAGTTACAGAAGTCTGGTCCGGTGAGGGAGATGTTGGTTCTCTGTGGTCCGATCAGCTCCGTGTTGTCGAGCAGCACGACGTACTCGAAACTTGTCAGGCTCCGTCTGAACAGGAGAAATATTAGATCAATTTCGTTTTCGTCATAAGATATAAATGCTCAAATGTTCAATGATTTGTGGTAGTAAAGTTGTGAAGAAAAATGTTTTCGATATAACATTTTCAAGTGTGTTATGTATATAAAAATATCAATGAATTAATGACAACACTGGAAAACGCTGGAGACAGAGTGACCAAGTGCCATAAACACAAGTCTTTGAGGAAATGTGGACACTCCTTTCCCAAAGGATGATTGATAGACATTAATTAAAACATTTATGGCTTTGGAAATAATTGTTCTTACATAATCTATATAGACAATAGTCCTACTTATTCTACTCACCCCTCTGGTGTGTAGTATGTCTTTGGACGAAGGTATATTATATCAATTGGGGCGTTTCTCTGCGCATCTGGAACTGTAATAGGAAAGACAAAACTAGTAATCACTTAACAAGTCATTAATTTAACAAATCGTAAAAATTTGATACTATAAAAAAATAATCAAATGTCACAAGTCAACGTCGAAAGAATGAAACATGCAAAATTAGAAGTAGAATATAATTGAGAGAATAGGTTGCGCTCTGCACAATGTTATATATCATAACTGTATCTTGAAAGAACACTTACCAGACGGATCTGTGTTCCTCCAGCTGATCCAAGCATCTCTGATGTTGTTCTGGACACGGACTCCCTGATCACCGTCCAGACTGGTGACCGAGTTGAGGAGGACTGAGTGACGCTTGTTGTACGGGTAGAGCACAGAGCCCGGGTAGAGGGTGCGAGGGGATTCCCCTTCCTGCAGGGTGGAGTTGAACTGAGATCGGGTAGGAGGAGGAACCGTGTCGGGGTCCTGGTAATTGTCGTCTCGCCTCACTGTGTAGTACACACGACTCACTGGGGTGCTAAAATTTAAAAGATATATTGAGGTTATCATCTTGAGCCTGGTTCACATTGGGTTGACTCACAGCGCTTCCTCTTTATTTATCTTAGTTATTATTGATCAGGGAAAGCAATGATGTTTATACTTGTACGTTGCCAATATATACATTTTATGCATGTCATAAGTTCATGGACATAGCGGATCAGTCTGTTTTGGATATTCTTTATTCTTTCATTAAAGATTTGAACACTTACCCATAGTCACCACTGAAATCTTCGATGTATTCAACTGAGACAGTATATGTACACTGGCATCCTGAAATAATACATAGTTCATTAGTCAAGTATACCACTCCAATATCATTGTTAAACATGTTTTGGAAACTTCAAATGCTCCGTCGTTCTGATATCAAACACATTAACAATTAATAAGGGATAATATTCTCGAGTCCAGAATCCCTCTCTCCATTTGTCTTTTGATATTTGATATAAACGTGTACAAATGTTAAAATTAATTTCTTGAACTTGATTTCAGACACTCCTTTGACGATAAGTGATTAATAAGTATCATAAATCATAACAGGCAAAATACTGTGATAGTTTGGGTTTATGAAAGTCCCATAGATACACTGTATTCCACGAACCTGGGTTAGCCTGCTGCCAGACCCTCTGAATCTCCTTGATGACGTTCTGTCTCTGCCACTCGGGAACATCTCCCACCAGGTCCACGGAGTAGGTGAAGCTCACGTTCTTCAGGTCGGTCACAGTGCCCGTGTACACCACGTAGCCAAGGTTGATGAATGGGTTGGTAGTAACCACATTCGTGACCTCGTTCTGGATGTTCGTGACCTCGCCAGGAGTCAAGGTCACAGGTTCAGTTCCGTTGGTGACGTTGTATGTGTATCCGACCACGTTGTCGCTGTACAGTTTGAATGAAACAAAATCAATGAAAAAGTTTTCGTTCGAAGTTAGAAAGGTAGGTTGGAAAGTAGAAACTAGACTTTTCGAAATGAAATAGCATCTTTACACACATAATTCTACACTTAATTATATGAGACCTATTTATACAGTCTCCTTTACTCGATTAAGTTTGATATTTATCATGTATTGTCATATTTTACAAATGTTGCACATACCCAGTACTCGAATCAATGTATGATGTCCATTCAATCACATGCACATTGAAACAGCATGCCGATCCTGCAGATATAAACACATGATATTTTAAAAATGTGATAAAGATAAATCTCACTCGATTCCTGCTAATTGAAGTTTCGAGATGTGTGACATAAAATTGATGCTTAGTTCATGAACAAATGTTTTAACTTGCTTAAGGAATCAAAGATAAACAGTGATATTACCATTTCTTGTGTTATTGACGGCAGTTTGAAGGATCTCCTGTACATTGTCCACTGTGTTGGTGCTGTCGTTACCTCTGATATAGATAACCTGGGTCATCACTGGAGGAGGGGTCGGAGTAACCTCCCCTGTATTGATTACCTCCCCTGTCACAAGGGTTAGTTCCGGTTGGATGAAATATGGGGATAAGGTCTCAATATCAACACCCTCAAACCTCGTCCAGTGTGAATCAATGCCGTTTACAGACACTGTGTAGTCCATTTTGGTAACCTTGTTATTGCTGAAAGAAATTTAACGCAAAATGTCAATCATTTCCTATTCACAGTTTACTCAAATTAACATCATTGCATTTTGTTATGGTTTAGACAATATATATCTTTGTTTCATTACCTTGGTGTACTGATGAAGTTGTCATCTATTTTGTTGACATCTACAGAGATCAGTTCTGGATCCAAACCATATTCGTCAGCTGTAACATTCAAAAGTAATATTGTTCTATATTCCCTTTACATTATCTAAACAAAAAATGTTTATCGACACAAAACTAGCATAATATCTGAACACATATTTGAACACATCCTCCCTTTTATTATCGTTGATTCGACAATTGTTTTGTTTGTCTGAATATGCTTATATGAAGAACGCAAAAAAGAAATGTGAGCCTAATTCCAAACTTACTCCAAGCATCTTTAATCGTTTGTTCAACGCTGGTTTTAAAGTTGTCCCCGACGGTACCAGCGAAGTCGAGTGTGTAAGTCTTCTGTATGGGCTGCGTGGACTGGTTGAGGTTGTATGTGCTGAGGATCTGGGTGAGACGAGGCTCACTGACAGCTGTAGACTGGACGTCAGGGCCTGATATCGGGGGTCGGTAGAAGACACGGGTCACTTGTGTCCTGGAATAAGGGTAGGATAGTTGTCATATGATATACGATAAGGTATGACGAAGAAGAAATAGGAAGAAAATACTAAAGTATTTCTTTTTCTAAATGAAAGTCGTAGGAGCTGATATTTCTATACAATGTATCAAATGATGACATATGTCATATTTCATCGGCATGCTAGTTATTATGATGAAATATGAAGACTTTTCTGATAGAAATAAACGTCTATATTCTGCATAGGCGATATTTTATAATCTTATGGAGAATTCAGAAGTTGTAAATCGACGATATTGATATTCGTTTTCATTTTAATGATTTGCTATATAACCATAGAGTGTCGGCGGTCTTATTTGTCGAATTTTAATCATTTGTTGGAATATTCTCAATATTGACGTTGCACGCACATGCATTTCGTTTATGTTCTATACATATTTCTGAACAACATGAAAAACGTACTTGTTGGCATCGACAAAAACCTCGCTGGAAAGTGTTGAACCGCTTGGATCTATGATGAAAAAGATCGACATTCATAAAAATGTTTGAATAGTAGATTAATAACTCATTTGCTAAGGGGAAATTAGGTATGTCTGCGAAAACCACGAGTTTGACAATGAGTTTTGAAAGAAAGTTGTTATACTTAAACTGTGAATTTTTAACCAAATCATTTTACCTTTATGTCAAAAGAGAAACAAAAACGGATGGTTAAATATATCCACAAAAGAACAGAAAACTTCGTTCAAAGCTATAAATGTCCACATGTAATAGTCTCAGCCTGATATTTCAATTCTGATCCCTGAACATCATTATCTAAGTCAGTGTTTGGCAAAACAATGACAAATCTGATTACTATAATAAACACTATCAGCTAATTACCAGTTGGGTTCAGATTGAATCCAAGATCTTGAAGTTGATCTTGTGTCAGGGTCCCATCAATGTCCACGTAGGGTACAAGAACAGCCACACAGTTACAGAAGTCTGGTCCGGTGAGGGAGATGTTGCCTCTCTGTGGTGCGATCAGCTCCGTGTTGTCGAGCAGCACGACGTACTCGAAACTTGTCACGTTTCGTCTGAACAGGAAATTAGCATATATATATTTTTAAGGTCAATCTGCGTTTTTTAAGGAAAACCATGCTTATACATAAAGGAATTATTCATTTGTTTTGAGAGTGAATTTTACCTTTTTTCGTTCATTTGAAAATGAAAGGTTGAAAAAGCCAACTTTAAGAAGAACTATACCGAACTGCTGGATTCTAGCATTACCAAAATGTTCATGTCATTTTAAAGATCAAAATTCCCTTACCTATCCCGGGTATAGTAGGTTTGTGGCTTAAGGTAAATCATTTCAATCGGAGCATTGCGTTTATCCTCTGGAACTGAAAGATAAGAACAAACATGTTTTACAGAAGTAACTGTTTGAGAGGCATTGTTGTAATTGCATAAGGAATCCAAGGACAAAATTATTTATTTCAAATTGAATTAGTTATTACACTGAATATAAAACATTTATTTAGCCTGAACAATACTTATCTTCTTTAACTTCAATACACAAATGTAGAATTGTTACTCTGTTTAGTAATGGTCATGAGTTTAAGATCAAGGCAGCATGAACTGATTGAAAGTGAATTGTCCAAAACGAATGGTTGAATCAATGTTTTCAATAGAACAGGTCTGACTATGTGAAGTACTAGTATTTGGAACAAAATTCATCGATGATTCCTTACCAGACGGGTCTGTGTTCCTCCAATTGATCCAAGCATCTCTGATGTTGTTCTGGACACGGACTCCCTGATCACTGTCCAGACTGGTGACCGAGTTGAGGAGGACTGAGTGACGCTTGTTGTACGGGTAGAGCACAGAGCCCGGGTAGAGGGTGCGAGGGGATTCCCCTTCCTGCAGGGTGGAGTTGAACTGAGATCGGGTAGGAGGAGGAACCGTGTCGGGGTCCTGGTAATTGTCGTCTCGCCTCACTGTGTAGTACACACGACTCACTGGAGTCCTGGAAAAATTCATTGTAAAATGAAAGAAATATGCCCATACTTTGAGTAAAGGGTACAGTGAGCCTCAGCAAAATAAATTAGATAGTTCGCAAATTGTTTCTTATTAATTCAATAAATTGACGAATGAAATTCAAGAACAATGTTTACTTTATTGTGACTGAGATTTCAATGTATGTTTCAATGTACAAAAGGTTATAACTCACCCGTAGTCTCCGCTATAATCAGCAACGTGTTCAATAGACACTGTGTAGACACATTGACAAGCTGTAACAAAAGGGGATCAATAAATAAAATTTCCTAAATGCATCAATATCGCTTCAATGAGGGCAAATCGATGACGAGGATAAATTACACAAGTCTTTCCTCATCTATTTCATATTTTATTTTCCGAAATTTCGGAAGATGGTCCACCTTGTATAATGTACCGGCACCACTTCAAGGTCATTGGTCAGACAATCATAACACTTTAAAACAGTAACTTTAATGGCATAAAATTACTTTTTAAACTGTCGCATATGATGTTAAGATCAATTATTCTATAGAAAACCTCCTATGTTTCTAAACGTCCTATTGTAGAACGAACCTGGGTTAGCCTGATGCCAGACCCTCTGAATCTCCTTGAGGACGTTCTGTCTCTGCCACTCGGGAACATCTCCCACCAGGTCCACGGAGTAGGTGAAGCTCACGTTCTTCAGGTCAGTCACAGTGCCCGTGTACACCACGTAGCCAAGGTTGATGAATGGGTTGGTAGTAACCACATTCGTGACCTCGTTCTGGATGTTCGTGACCTCACCAGGGGTCAAGGTAACAGGTTCAGTTCCGTTGGTGACATTGTATTTATATCCGATGATTGTATCACTATGAAAAAGAAAAGTTTCATGTATTTAACGTATTTATGTAATTTTCTAGATAACCAAAAACGTAGTAAAACCTATGTAACTATTCAACCAATTAACAATAGTGGCAGCCTTATGCAGATGACTAAAATGTTGTTGTTAAGAAATCAGACTTTTAGAAAGAAAACTTTGCTGACCTCGTTTGCTTATTGGTAGTTTATAGCATACAGATAAACGTACCTTGTCTTGTTGTCAACATAGGACGTCCACTCGATCACATGAACCTGTAGGCAACATGTTGATCCTGAAATCAAAATAAGATTTCGGTTACAAAATGCTTTGAACTCAAAAAATAAATCTTCAGAAATATTAAATTTTCCTATCGATCTCCACAGCAATTTATCATATATTTTTTCTCTTTAAAACATGGAGTGTTTTCTGACAACATTGATACAAAATTATTTACTGTTGTTATAAATGAAGACATATAAGCAACACACCAGTCCTTGTTCTATTGAGCGCAGTCTGCAGGACTTCCTCCACCGTCGTCTCATTCTGGGTACCGGAGTTGTCGATGATGTAGATGGTGTTGGTTGATCCTGTTGTTGGTGTTGTAGGAGAGGCGTCTGTCGGACCTGAAACTACCGACGGTGTTGTTGCTGTAACCATTGACCCCTCGGTGGTTCCTGATGATGATCCTCCCGAGGGTTGAACGATTCCGGTGACGACCACGAGAGATGAAGCTTGAAGATATTGCTGGAGAGAATCCAGAGGGATTCCTGCATATCGAGTCCAGTGGGAGTCCCCATCCTGGATAGTCACCCGATACGTCACTCTCGTCACTGGGCCAGAGCTATGTTCAGGACAAATTTGAGATGTGTACACGAACTTTCAATGTGGTCTGTTGCGAAGATTTTTGATTTGTGTAAAGTTTATCCGAGAACATTGCACAAACAAATTTAGTGAGATACGATATTGAGACGTTTATATTCAATACACTCCATGGCAGAAGAAACGTCACCCCCTATTTCGTAAGATTCAACCTACACGTCGTGCTATCATGTCCGCCGCAGACAAGCGACCGACCTTTTTTCTAAAATTGAAGCTTTTGGAAATTTCTTCTTTTGAAATATCCTTGACTTGGTTAGATATAACAGGTATAAAAGTTCAATAGGTAAGTATTTATAGTGTCTTTACCTGCTAACGAAGTTATCGTCCAGCGATACCACGGTCACTATGATGTCATCCAGAGGGATATTCAATGAAGATGCTGTGAATATATTAAAGAGAGAACTTATGAATAATATGTCATCAAAAAGGTGATATGATAACGTTTATAAATATTTATTGCAAATTATGTTGTCAAATTGCCAAGGAGTTGGTAACCTACCCCAAGATGCTCTAAGTACTTGTTGAACACGATTTGCATTGTTGGTCTGTTCACTGCCAGCTAGATTGATAGTGAAGGTTTTCTGTTTGGGTAAAGACGCTTCTTGAAGCCCGAGGTTGGTCAGTGTCTGTGCTATCCGCTGAGGACTGAGGAGTGTCGGCTGACCATCAATACTGGAGATTGGAGGTTGGTAGTACACACGAGTGATGACAGCACTGGGGGAAGATTCAACATGGTTATTTTCATGTATTATATGATAAGCGATGAAATACTGAAATATTATCAGTGAAATAAACTGTCTATCAGGCAATAGTGACGATATATTATATGTTCACTGTGACCAGTGACGATATATTATATCGTCACTGTTCATGTGCCGGAATCACTTTCAGTCATGTGTATAAATGGGAGTAACTTTTCAGTTTTTTAAGCACATTTTTAGTACATACTTCATTAAAAGATCACATAATAAATAGAATAGTTAATGTGGTTTTCCAAATACGAAGTTTATTTCATCTCGTGACATCAATTTTACCCATGACACTCGATGAAATAAACCTGGTTTTTGGAAAACTACATTAAGTATCCTCTTTGTATTTTGTTTGACTTCTCAATTTATATTCCACTTCTACAATGACTACTTCACTTCTCAGTTTCTATTAACTCCCCAGATCTATTTCACTTCTAGGGTATTATATTATTCCCCGACAACTATTTCACTCCCCGAGGACTTTACCACCTCTAGAGTACTATTTCACTACCCGAGTGACCTAAATTGAATAACTGTAATAAAACGACATACCCAAGAGAGTTCACGAAAGCTTCACTGATAATGGGAGCTGTAGTTCTGCCTGAAAACATGGACAAAACGTGTTGCTTCATTTTACCATAATGATAATGATGATTTTGATAAATTATTGACAAGATATGTTTTTATCTAATGTAGAGCAAAATAGTGTAACATTTCTATTGTTATCCATACCAACAATAATATATGACTTGAAATCAAAACCAGAGACTTTCTAGTGAGTTAAGGATTTACAACAGCTACAACAAGGTAAGTTTGTATGCGTTCTCAGCTTAATAATTTCAGAAAGTTAAATCAACAAACAGGTCTTAATTTATTGAAAGCAAGAACAAATATGATGAGAAACACATGTGGTAGATTCCAAGAAACATACCTGTAGGGTTCAGGTTTGATATTAGCGTCTGAAGTTGTTCCGGGGACAGTGAACCCTGTACTTCAATAAAGGGAACGGGAACAGCCGTGCAGCCATCACAGAAGTACTGTCCAGTCAGAGGAACATTAGTTCCCTCTGGTCCGACTATGGATGTCCCGTTCAACAGCACGAAGTATTCTAGGTAGGTCAACTGTCGCCTGTTGGTTTCAGAAATGTTTCATTTATTTGATGAAATACTGATTGGACGAAGAATCTATGAGAACGTTTATTTACAATTGAGGAATTAGTCTTGGTCTTTTCAACTGTCGTATGTTGGTTTCATAAATGTGTCTTTTATTTCATGAAATGCAAATTGGACGAGAGGATTTATGAGAAACGTTTATTTACAAGTAGATGAAGTGGTCAAGGTCTTTTAAACTGTCGTACGTTGGTTTCAAAAATGTGTCATTTTTAGGACCAAAGGATTTTATGAAAAACATTTTTTTTCAAGTGAGACAGTTTTGTAAGATATAGCAACCGTTGTCTTTAAACACCGAAATGGTCTTGTTTTATGTTTAAATGCAAAAGGCCTATCAATTTGATGGAGGAACATGAATGAAACATATCTATTTGCAAGTTGATGGAGTTCCCAAGGTATGTCAATTGTCGCTTTTCCATAGTCATTTAAACAAAAACATTTGAAGAAGGCTATAAGAAAAGACTCTTAAAATGTAAGCAAGCCAAAAAACGTTTTCATGTACTTATTTTACATTGAGACAACTATTTTTTCATTATCATATGACCTTTCCATATCTCCTATTGGTTCAGATATATACTAAAATCCAAAAGAAACGTCCCCTCCATATTTGATTCTCGATTCTCGATAAAAACAAAAATATAACAAAACGATTTTTGTTTTACCATAACTACTGCATGTTGTGCGTTTAAGCGATGTGTTTCTTCAGATAGTGCCTTGGCATATATAAGAATGGTGTCATTTTTTAATTATCTTTCGTGATTTTTTATGTTTGTGAAAAAAACAAAAGGGGACGTTTCTTTTGGATTTTAGTTTATGTTATTTTCTTTCACAAAGTCAAATGATTCCAATGATTAAAACGAACAATAATAGTATAAACAAGTCTCCTCACCCGTCCGGAGAATAGTACATCTGAGGCCGCTTCAACACTATGTCTAGTGTTCCTGTTCGGAGACTTGCTGGAACTGGAATAAGAGAGAAATGATACATAATTAAAACGGACACATACACAGTGCACGTATCTGCAAGAACAACAAACGTCCCTTTTCACAAAAAACAAGTACAAGAAATATTTAATAGGAGTCCCTTGAGTCTGTATAAGCCTAGGCTAACAGAAAGCTGACAAAATATAAAGAACTGAGAATTTCAATCGTCACATTGTTAAGTTATCAGAATATTTACCTGCTTGATTCGTGTTCCGCCAGTTGATCCAAGCTGCTTCTATAGAAGATATGATGTCAGTCCCACGCTCACTCTGCATATCAACCACGTTGTTCAACAACACACTGTGGGCGAGGCGGTCAGACAGGAGCACTGAACCAGAGTACAGGGAGTTGACGCGGTTATCTCCCCTGACAAGTACGTCTATGAGGTTCCTTGCAGGTGCTTGTGTCTCCACTGGGTTCTGAGTTCGTCCGTCTCGCGTCATGGTGTAGAACACGCGGCTCACTGTCAGTCTGCAACAGTGAGTCAATGAGAGTAAATTGATTCATTCATTTATTTAAACTGATATTGAATATCGCTGATAACAAACTAAGGGAGCGTTGTAAAAAGCACTTTTTGATTTTTCCTCCATCATGGTTACAACTCTTCATCACATGTATCTTATTACAACATGAACTCCTTGGTCATCATGCAATTCGAGCTTCCGTGAAAACTGATTTAATGCCACTTCTAATCCTTACACTTAGGTAATAATTGTTGTAATCAGTCTGCCCTGTTGCACCAAATTATATCAATTGTAAGCATGTTTGTACGTACCCATAGTCACCGGTGAATTTCAGTATGTATACGATGTTGCCTCTGAATTCACAGTTGCAATCTGAAAAAAGATACAAACGTTGTGAATATTTTTTCATACCGCATATGATAAGATAAAATTGAGCCGGAGAAGACATCATTATCAACGTGTTCATTGTTACCCGAAAATTGCCATGGCGTTACTCTCAAGATATATTTTGAAACATTGGTACATATCATTTATCCAATAACATGAAAAATTGACCACATCCATGAATATTTCAAAACATCACCTGGATTAGCGTTCTGCCAAGCCGTCTCGATGTTAGAAATGACGACCTCTCTCCAGTTGTATGAAATGTCCCCAATGAAGTCCACGGTGTAGGTAAAGGTGACGGGAGTCAGAGTGTCGACCTCCCCCACATACAGAACTGAGCCCAGCTGGGTGAAGACTCCTGAACTCTGCAGCTCGTTCTGAACCTCCGTCTCAAACAGCAGGGTCTGTAGCTGGGTGAAGGTCGTCACCGGACTTCCGGTTGTGTTGCTGATGTTGTATCTGTATCCCTCCACGACATCCCTTTAAATGATGGATTTGAAGTTTATAAAGAGGCAGTTGTCTTTAAGATTTAGGCCTATTTTTTTGGAAGAACAAATTGACGTGGATATGTATTAATTCAGCATCTAATAAAGTTAAAAACATACGCTGTTTATAACCCCTAATGAATATTTTTAGTATGAGGTATATTACGTATAGGTTATAAACATCAATGACTATACATCTTTCCATCATCAACTAGCGTTATTATAGCATACCCGTTTGGATCCAAGAATGTGACCTTATCAAGAATCCTTAAGATGTAGCAGCATGGTGCTCCTGAAACATAGAATCTCAAATGAGATTATGAAGAGAACAGCGTTTAATTTCATTACATATAAACACATCATGAAAACGATTATCTAAATCAAAACCTTGTAAAACTAAAGATCCCCACTTGCCTTCCGTTGACTTGTTGAGTGAAGATCGTAGAATTTCTTCAACTTCATTCTGCAAACTATTACTGATGTTTCCTCTGATGAATATTGTATTGATCATGAACGGTTCGGTGGTAGAAGTTGAAGGCGAGGTGGTAGTTGTCTCCCCTTGGTTTGTATTGATAACCTCCCCTGTTATAGTCACCAGACCAGTGTTTGTGAAGAAACCACCAATGAGAGATGTTCTGATGTCATTGAAACTAGTCCATTGAGAGTCTGCGCCGAGGATGGACACAGTGTAAGTCACTTGGGTTGCTGGGTTGTTGCTATAAAACGGGATTCACAAGGATTAAAGCAAATGTTCATGATAGTAAATAATTAGGTTTTGAGTTCCTGTTTCGTTATCATATATATTTCATTACACGCCACCTGTACATATGATATTATAATGTTAATACTGAAAACATGTTTTATTTTGTTAGATATTAATTCATATATGTTTTTTGAAGGGATTTATTCAGTGATTGTAAATGAGTTTTGACTCATTCCCAAAGTTTGCTCGATGTCATAGTTTCCAATGACATAAAGAATGTATCAGTTTAAAACATGACTAAGCTCAATAGCCTAACAAGATTTATCGTAAACCAGAAATTACCTTTGCTGGCTGATAAAGTTATCGTTGATGTTGTTAACCTTGACAGATATGTCGTTCCTTGGAATGTTATAGGTACTTGCTGAAATGTAAAATATATGGTTACAACAAATAGCATATAGAAATAGAAAACCTTACTGCATATATCCAAACCAGATTCAATTAGATAAATCAAAGTTTGTAATCGTGTTATAATGAAAATAAATAAATTCATACTCCAAGCGTTGGTGATTGTTTCTTCTATGACGTCAATGTTATTGCCACTCAGCCGGCCATCGAAGTTCAGAATGAATGTCTTTTCAGTGAATAGAGTTGGTCTTTGCAGGTTCAGTCTGGTGAGGATGGTTTGCAGGCTTTCCTCACTCAGCGCTGTGGTTTGGTCTGTCGGGTCCGTGAATGTAGGTCGGTAGTACACACGGGTTATCCGGTCCCTTCAAAATACAATTCGGAATATCAAATTGAATTTGTAACCAAACAGATCATTAGCCAGCAACGAAACCTCTTAACTGTTTGAAACCAATTGCGGTATGTGTTAATACGTTTTAATACTAGCTCTCGTGTTGCTTGTTCCCGTTCATCATTGATAGCTTTAATGCTTCATGTATTTCGTAATTATTGGTCTTTTATCAATCTATATTTGTCGATTTAGGGTTGTAATTAGATACAATGTAGTATTTGTTGTTAAAGTTTTATCTTTAATCCTTTTTCTAGTTTTACTTATTTCAAAAGTTTGAGTTATTCACGTTTCATCGACATTCCTATTGATCATGTTAGATTCAACATTAACTTCAATAAAACCCTACCCATTGACGTTGGTAAAGGACTCCGAGCTGACGGTCGTTCCATCTCGATCTGCAAGATATGAACAATTGTTAAAACAGTCATCATGCTTAAACCAGCAAATTGTTAAACATAAAAAGATTAATCAAGAATCTAAACTCGACTAATCATTCCATAACATAAACGATATTCTCTGAAATAAGATTTGGAAGGTTTCACTGCAATAGTTGAAGTAAAATATAGGATCATCCACTTCCAGATATTGTGCTGGAACTTTTAACAGTAGGGTCAGAACAGTCCAAGTATTGATAACTCTTTCAAACTTCTATTAACAATCAAAGAAACTGAAGTTGTATTATATTCAAAGCACACTAGAATGTTACAATAAAAACCAAATTATATAACATTTGAAAACCTGATGTTGAATAACATTAGCTAGAAACTGAAGTTAATAAAAATGAGAACGTTGTTGTTAGTTATAAAAAGAAACTGAAGACGTACATCAAAATAAAAGTAATGTTGACGTCAAGAAGATTAGGAGGATTATGGATGATCAACTTCTTTATTGTATAAGTTATTGTTATGTTGCATGATCACCCAGAAAACTGCTAGTCTTATTGATATCTACAACTTCTAAAATGCCTCTCTTACAAATTAATGTTGAAGTCAACAGATATTAATCCGCCCATATAAATGAATTTCGCTAGTTACCTGACGGGTTGAGATTACGGCCCAGATTAGCTAGTTGTCCTGGGGTGAGGGTCCCCTGAATGTCCACGTAAGGAACAGGAACAGCGCTACAGCCGGTACAGAAGAGGGGGTTGGTCAGACTCACGTTAGCTACCTGGGGGCCAAGGATCACCTGTCCATTCAGGACCACCAGGTAATCCACGTTGGTCAACTCCTTGCTGTAGAGAGAAAGAATACTAGTGTTATACGGGAGAATCAAATTTTGAATCCGTATTTTAATTTAAGTTGTCACTTAGATGAAAAGAAAGACTCAAGTTACATAGGGAATAATATATTCAAAAGTGATTCAAAGCATTCTAGGAAAATTCAACTTAAATGTTGTGTTTTTCACAATCGACAATATTGTTGTCCAAACGAATGTGCTGTCATTGCATGCCACTTTAAGATCTCCTTCTAAGAAAGTTTTTACTGTTAAGCATTTTAAAGAATTTAAAGAAGGTGATGTTAACCTGGCCTTTACAGCAAATGAAAGGAAGATATCTCATAATTCTTTACACGTACCCATCAGATGTATAGTAGGGCTGTGGTCTAAGAAGAATGATATCCATCGGAGCATTTTGGAGCTCGGGTGGCACTGAAATATAAAGTGGGCTCATTTATATAAATCTTTATAAGAAAAGCCTTCAATATGATCATGTTTATCCCACTTTGACAGAAGCCGAATTAATTGAAATATTTCTGACCAAACATATGAAAGACGTTTGATTAGAAATGTAAACGTATTACGCAAGCTGTGTATAGAACTGATGGCCAATATATTCAGATATAACTGACTCATACTCATGATCACCATATCAGCAGTCATATTCTGCGACTATTTGCTTCAACTCTTAAGACTATTTCGGTCCAAAAGTTGATAAATTCGAATTCCTTGATAGTATTTACATGATAAGCTTATATTAAACACAGGAATGAATACATACAGGCCGGTGAGTCCCTACGGAACTGTTCCCAGGCTTGCTGAATGGCGTCCCTCACAAACTGGCCCTCGCTTCCCTGAACATCCACCACCCCCGTCAGCAGGGCGCTGTGACGCTGATTGGCTGGGTACAGGGTGGTGCCGGAATATACCGAGTTAACCCGAACATCCCCCTGGGCGGAGTTGATAAGGATACCCCTCGAGGGAGGAGAGATGGTGTCAGGGTTCTGTGGCTGTCCGTCTCGTCTCATCGTGTACGAGATGCGGGTTATCTTGATGCTGGACAAAAGAAAACATCATTTTTATTCATGATTTGATTCACACTCATTTTAACGGGTACCAGAGACTCTATATACCTATACCAGGTCTCTGTGGGTACTTAAAGAGAGTACTTCAAGTAGGATAATTCGTTCCCTGTACTTTTCATTGTAAGAAAAATGTCTTAGCATAGAGGACTTAACTAGATGAGATTAACTCTCAAGAAAGTTTTGGAAATCATCCAATCTGGGAAACGAAGCACTTGAAGAAGTTAAAAGTTTCTTCTATCTTGTAAATTTGCTCAATATCGCTGAAAACTAACAGTCACATAGAAAACATTATGCTATTGTAGAACTTTGATAATAAAATAGAAGTAAGGTCTCACCCGTATTCACCAGAGTACTCTTGTGCGGTCAGTATTGTTGGCACAAAACGGCAGTTACATCCTACAAAGAAAATCATGAATATCCAAGTTTGATAAAAAGTCACAAATAATGCTTATACCAATAGAATTGTTCAAAATCTTAACCCTATATGATTCAAATATGCTCGAAATTGAAGTGTCCATGAGCCCATCTCGTATTGTTTCGTATATAAAAACGGTTAAATTACTTTATTGACCAATTAATATCTGTACAATAAAGTTACGAAAACTGATTTTACTGGGATGATTTTGGTTGCAACCTTGAAGTTTGATCAGATGGCAATAAAAAAACATCATTATTCGTTTTCTATTAATGTCCTTATTTCCTTCATCTCTTATCAAATATGGTTCGTTTTAAATTCAAAAGGATAAAACTCTACCAGGGTATGCTCTGTTCCAGGCCGCCTCAATAAAGGCGAGGACATCAGCTCTGCGAAAGTCCGGCAAGTCCCCCACGAAGTCCACGGAGTATGTTGGGGTACTGATAGCGCCTGTGTAGATGACCACGCCCCCTTGTCGGAATACGTCCACTGTCTGTAGTCCGTTCTGTATCTCTGCTGTGAAGTTCTGTCTTTGACTGTCTGTGAGCGTCACAGGAGCACCATTGGTGCCGGTGAGGTTGTACTGGAAACCCGTTATCACCTCTCTGGAATAGTACAATTCAAGGTATGAAATAGACCTTCATAATATTTTAGTGTAAGATGTGAATTTCAACCTATTCATTGTCCTTAAAGTAAACTGTTCAGTTTATAAAATGATATACAAAACATAAATGTGATATAAACATATCCTTTCAAAATCACGTGACCTCTTCTCTTTTGAAATGGGTAGTTTATTTACCCTGAAGGTCCTGAGTAGTAGGTCTTCTCTACAATGTACAGGAATACACAGCATGGTGAACCTTAAGAAGAAATGAAATACAAAATATTTAAGAATGAAAGTATTCGTTATTATACAGCGGTGCAATTGCAATATCCGATCAATTGAAATGTTGACAATTTGGTGTGTTGTTATATGCTACTGTTGTGGTGACAATTTCTGTTATAGTTCAAAGCATGGTATTAATTCTGATTATCATTAAGATTGATATTCATGGATTATGAAAATGAAAAGAATTTTTTTTCAAATTTCTTATATGATCTGCATTGTTAAATG
Source organism: Steromphala cineraria (assembly GCA_916613615.1). Classification (NCBI taxonomy): domain Eukaryota; kingdom Metazoa; phylum Mollusca; class Gastropoda; order Trochida; family Trochidae; genus Steromphala; species Steromphala cineraria. The sequence goes on from OU744722.1 coordinate 79,704,504, forward strand.
TTGCGTATGAAGGTCTTAAAAGATCTACAAAAAATATTGTTTTTAAATTAAAAGATCCCTAAAATAACATTTACAGTTCATCATTATCAAAAGTATCATGTTTAACAATGAAACCATTTCAACATAGTTACCAGTTCTAGACGTGTTGAGTGCGCCCTGCAGGACCTCCTCCAGGAGTCCTTGATTAGCGTCAGTGATGTTGCCGACAACAGAGATAGTCTCCACCGTGGATGTCACAGAGGTGGGCGTGGCAGTCGTGATGCTGGTGACGCTGTTAGTGAAGGCGGTGGTTGTCTGGAGGGGAGCGAGAGTCCCAGCACCTCCCACCACCACGAGGTTAGGGGTAGTGAAGTACTGTCTGAGGGTCTCCAGGTCGAGACCACTGAAGCGAGTCCACTGGGAGTCCCCACCCTGGACCGACACTGAGTAGCGGATCTGTGTCAACTGGCCAGAGCTGTGGGATACAGATGTTTTGTGAACATGAACAATGAAGTGGACAATGGTTATTACCTCATTGATAAATAACGACACTTTATCCAATTACGGAAATCAGATTCAAGTTGACATAATTGAATAGATATCATATTCGTTTCATTTTGCGCACATACATGTACGATTATGTTCTATGAATTGTAATACCAAGGTCAAATTCAAGCATATGTGAACTATCATTTATAAAAAGGAATGCTGTGAAATCGCTCACTAGCAGAAATTACAAGTGGATAACAATAAAATAAAGTCATTGTGCAATGGAGGATGCTATATCAAAACAACCCTATCTGTTGCTAGAATTCTTTTTAACAACTAGCAACTGAAAAAAACATGCTTAATATATTTGCATATAAGTGTTCTCACCCTGTAGAGCTGGTAAAGGTACCATCACTTGTGATGTTTATCCGAATACGATCTGCTGGTAGACCATAAGTGTCAACTGGAAAAATCGGGAGAAAATACATGTTCCAGTCTTCCTGTGCAGTACAATGTTGAATGAAATCATTTGTCAATATGCAAACATATCTATACGCAAATGCTGGTCTGAGAATATCAAATTTCGAATGCTATATATATTCACATTTAATGAAAAATTTCAGTATTTGCCTATCCAAGACTTGAGTTGGCATTTTAAAGTATCTTTTAAAAAATGTACAAAAATGAAATATTTACCCCAAGCATTTGTCAACAGCTGTTCAATGACATCTCTATCACTGTCAGTGATTGAACCAGCGAAAGTCACAGCATATGTTCTCTCTGTTGGCAGGTTGGGCTGTTCAAGTCCTAGGACGTTCAATATAAGGTCCACTCGCTGCTGACTTATTGCCGTTGACGTCACATCCGGCCCGGAGATAGGAGGCTGGTAGTAGACTCGTATAACAGGTTCTCTGTAAAAGGGCAGATAATTATAATGCAAATGTGTATTTCTATGAATATTTTCTAGAAGTCACGTTTTAGGTCTGAGTTTTCAACAGAGTAATACCAAAGTTACAAACGTTGAAAGTGATATTGTGGAGGGACAACTTTAAGACAAATGTTATCTTTTACTGATAGTTTGAAAATAGAATAGAGAGAAAGATAGTCACCAGCAGAATGTAAATATTCAGTTCTAAGCAAGCAAAAATTTTAATTCAGATTGTTAAAGGACAAATAACATGAATACAGAAAGATTTCAAGATGTATTTCATGATTGATTTGGTAGGTCTGTATCTCCAGTAGAATGTAAATCTAGAAGCTTGTATAAGCCATACCGTAAGAGGTTGACTTACCCATTTGAGTTGACGAACTGTTCTGTTTCTACGCTCGAGCCAGATGGATCTAGTTGACAAATAATGAGAAAATGAATTATCAAACAGAAAGTTGTTACTTGGCAACTTTTCATCTTATTTAACTGAATGGACTTTACTTGTTGGTTCTATCAAGCGTAATAGATTTCTAGAAGGTAGTCTGATCTGAGGTGATGCCTTTCAAACCACAGGATGACAAAGATATTCAGCGTTTTAAAATGTATCGAATATTCATGTCATTGTCTGTACCCGAGGGGTTGAGGTTTGCTCCCAGGTTGATGATCTGTTGGCGGGTGGCTGGACCCTTGATATCGACATAAGGAAGGGGAATTGCAGTGCAAGCTTCACAGATCAGGGGGCTGGTGATTGTGATGCCGCCAGGTTGGGGTCCGATGATAATGGTGTTGTTCAGCACTACGAAATATTCTAGCTTCGTCAAACGTGTCCTAAGGAAAACGAGATTAAAACAGGGGTTTAGGAGGTTAGAATAGGATTTGAAATCATGCTAAAATATCATGCTGCTAATACACACGCTACTGTGATCGAATGGTCATCGACAAAAGGAGAATATACAGCATAAATCAAAGAAACTTATAAATTTACAAAGGAACTTTCTTGGGGCTAGCCATACGTATTATAAGAACTATAAATACATACCCGTCCTGTGTATAAAAGACTTTGGGTCTCAACATGACCACGTCCACATTGGTATTCCTAATGTTTGCTGGAACTGAAATTAGGAAAATCGTAAGGTTATGTGAAAACTAATGACGTTTTGTTTTTAAACCTATTTCACAACATTTCCAGGGAATTTGGAAATCCTCCAAAAAGTCGTATATGTGCATTGTTACTCGGCTGGTTTTATTCTAAAATCAAACCTTAAATCAAATCAAACACGTAACTCTAATGTCAATGTATTTGACTCCGTTATTATCTTCAGATTATTTTGAGAATCTTCTCAAAAGACTAAAAAGCCGTTTATTATCAAGACTTAAACACTGACGCATTTTACTAAATGTTTTAAACAACACAACGTCTAAAAATCATCAAAAATGGCTCAGAATGTTATTTGGCAAATGAATAGCATTGTCCTATAGTCTGCTGGGTGGACCGTCTAGTATACCTGCAGGGTTTGTATTCTTCCACTGAGTCCAGGCTAGACGTATTGCCTCCCTGATGCTGCTCCACTCCTCGCTGTTCACGTCCACCAGTCTATTGAGCAGCAACTCGTGGTGCTGGTTGTAGGGCAGCAGGAATGTTCCTTGGTACACAGAGTTAGCTCCCCCTGACCGTGCCAGGTTCACGAACACGCCGCGAGATGGCGCTTGTGTTGAGGCTGGTTCCAGAGGCTCGTTGTCTCGTGTGATGGTGTAGAAGACACGACTCACTGTCATACTGCATAAGGGTAATGGATGGACAATTACGTATCTTATTGCAGAGTAATCGACTATACTTGTAATTAATATGTGAAATAAGAATCAAATTTATTTACTTATATTTTCTAACTATCTGCATAATAAATAAACATTACATATGACTGTTTAAGTTATATTGGTAATTACGGTTTAACATGCTATTAGCAATATTTCAGTTTTATAACATGAAGATGTTGCAACCCAAAAGCGGTTTTATAAACCAAGGTGAAAAGGTAGGTTGAGAGGAAGATAACAGGTATAAACTCATCCAGCCTAAAGCTCATCGTTGAAAGCAATACGTCATTTGTCAGCATTAAACTTTAAAGAACGTTTGTCTCATACATACCCGTACTCTCCAGCATACTCCTGTGTGGATGCAATCTCGGCCCTGAACTGACAACCACAATCTAGTGGGGGAAAACAAATAGAGCAGGATAAAAAACAGTAAAAATCTTACTGGTTCTTGTCTAAAAATACAATAACATCATCTTAGCGTCTTTAATGGTAACCCTGATGGTGTAGCAATATTCTGCTAGACTAGTACTAAGTTCAAGAAATTTTCGATGGGAAGGAGCTAAATTGTGTTCAATGAAAATCTTAAAACACTCATTTATGTTCTCGGAGGGCAAATTTGGAGGTTTACACCACCCCAAATAATGGTTTAGACAATAACAATCCTACTCACTTGGGTTAGCGTTTCTCCACGCCGTTTCAATATCCTGTATGACTGACTGGCGCCTGGACTCGGGAATGGTACCGATAATGTCTACAGTGTACACCAGGTCTAGGTTAGCAAGCTGCTGCATGAGACCAGTGTACACGAAGACGCCATCACGGTCGAAGGGTGCAATGGTCTGAAGGTCAGAGTTCACCTCCCGGTTCAGATCCGATATCGGCCCAGGGGTGATGTTCCCGCCCGTGGAGTGAGTTACCGTGTAGACGTAGCCAACAACGGAGTTCCTGCAGTGGGGGATAGTTCGAATTGATCACTTTAAGGCAATAAGGCAATTGATTCAAGTTTAAGTGGTTCTTGTAAATGAGTAAATCGTAAGTTTATTGACTGTGAAAAAAAGCAAACGCTTACCCTGCTTGGTCGATGTAGTTCCGTTTCTCAATAATGTTGACGATCAAGCAGCATGATGAACCTGCATTATATATATCATTAGAAAAGTCGAATTGATCAAATCGAGCAAGATAAGATTCAAACATCTTATCCGTGACTTGCAGAAATCATAGGTTTGTTTGTTAGTGAAAATACTTTTGCATACAATGTATGGAAATTATTGATAGTTATATCCTCGAAATTTTCCTCCAATGATGTCTGTTATATGAAAGTACGTTACATTTGCTCTTCCACATCACAGTGAAAAAGTAAATCGTATCGGTTATTTTGAAAGTATTAATCTTACTTGAAGCAGTGGCCGTTTCCGCACTTTGGAGAATCTGCTGAATGGCCCCCTGGTTGTTGTCACTGATGTTTCCCAGGAGATAGATGGTCTTCTGATAGCTTGACGAGGGGGTCGAGGCGATGTTGATCTCACAAAACCGACCTGCAAATGATGCGTTGAGACAGTAGCAGGAGAAGGGCAGCAGAGTAGGAATACACACGCCTTCATTCTGACATCTGTCCTGCTGACACGCCTCAAGGTTCCCTGTCGTCGTTGAAGTTGTTGCTGGAGTTGTTATCACAACAGATTCACAGTTCCGCCCTGTGAACCCAGAGGGACACTCACAGCTGTAGCCACTGACCAGGTCCTGGCACTGGCCACCATTCTCACATGGCTGAGCATCACACGGGAGGAGATCCTCCTGACAAAACTCTCCCTGTGTGTTGGATTGACAACAACAAGATCCGTTAAAACACTGTCCTCGGTTCTTACAGCCCACAGAAGGACACTCAGGGTCGTATATTGGAAGGACTGCCCTTGTATTACAGATGTCTCCAATCCATCCATTTCTGCAGAGTCTCCGTCCTGTCGCAGCATCGCAGTAGAAATGTCCTTGTTCACAAGAATCTTCTTCAATACAGAAGGTTTGACAAGTTGGTCCATAGAAGTTAGGTTGACATCCGTTCCCTGGTATAGGGGTTCTAGCGGATAGTTGACAACGGTCACCAGTGAATCCATCTGGGCAAAGACAGATTGCTGTTGTACTTGAGTTACTTATACATGATCCTCCGTTCAAGCAGTTAACATTAACGCATAGGTCTGGTGCTTGCGTAGTTGTTCTTCCTTCTAAACCGATGTAATATTCACAGTTCTTCCCAGTAAACTCCGGAGGACAAAAGCACTCGTAATCTCCGATAAGATCTTCACAGCGTGCGTTATTTTGGCAAGGGTTGCTTGAACACTCAAGAATCTCGACATGACAGAGACTCCCAGTATATCCGATTGGACAGCAGCAGGTCGAGTTGGCACAGACTCCTCCGTTACGGCACTGACTATCCGGACACGGTGTCCTGTGTACAGCGGAGGGATCTCTCTCACTACAGGAGGTTCCCCTCCAGCCGAACCTGCACTGTCTCCGGCCTGACATTGGGTCACAGCTCCACTGCCCTCCCGTACAATCCTCCTGGGGCCGACAGAACACAGCACATAGAGGTCCATAGAAGTTATCTGGACAGGTTCTAACAGCTGTTTCACAGTTTCTACCTGTAAACCCTTCTCTGCAGGCACACCTAAATCCGTTGCTTTCCTCATAGCATTGACCTTCATTGGAACAACTGTCTTCTCTGCAGAAGAGCCTGGTTTCACATCGGGATCCTGTGAAGTATTCAGGACAGCAACACTGACCCTCAAAACACTGTCCTCCATTCACACACTGGCAGCTTGGGTCACTGAAGGTTCTCATGGAACAGTTGACCCCTCCCCAGGTTGGATTGCAGAGTTTGTTTCCGCTTAAGTTATCACAAGTGTAGTGTCCCGAACAGTCGTCCTGGGCTTGGCAGAAGACGGAGCAGGCTGGACCATAGAAGTCAGGCGGGCAGGCCGGGGTGGTGGTCGGTTGAGTGGTAGTGATCAGAGTCTCGCAGATATCGCCTGTATATCTGCTGTCACACAGACAGAAGAAGGAGCCCACAACAGAGCGACAGTCGCCACCGTTCAGACAGGGATCGTCATCGCAGTTTCTCTGGATCTCACATTGTTCGCCTTTAAATCTGAAACATATCATCAACAGATTAATATTGTTTTTTTAACACGCAGATATCACAGTAATTATTAAGTACCATTATCTTTAGTTTCGGGTCGAATACATATATGTTGTTTCTGTTTATACAGAGTTTCGCAGATACCAACTGAGAAAAACTGAGACATCAGTCTATATCGAACTGCAACTATTAGACATGAATTAGGGTCAAGCAAATAATGTTGATAACGTCATGACGTGTCGTCCTTTTTTTAGAATCGTTTTACACTCTTTTTGCGTGACAGATATACACTTGATATCAAAACAGTTTGAAATTGCATCATGATAATCATGAGAGTTAACAACAAGATTTTGAAGAAGAAACCAAGATGTATGACCCCGAGGTCCATCAAGACAGTCATCAAAATGACGTCGTTATGCGACCCCACAATCTACTCTTGATTGTAATAGGCATTTGATTTGAGCAAGTCTTTTTAGGGAAACCCACCTTATAAGATATTCACACGTGTGAGAATTGGAAATTATATTTGGCTTCAGAAAGTCTTATGAGTGAGTGAGTGAGTGAGTTGTTGTTTTACGTCGCTTGGGCAATATTTCAGCCATTAGCGGCGTTTTATGAGGATAACCCATCTATTAATACATTCACACGTGTGAGAGTTAGAAATTGTATTTGACTTGAGCAAATCTTATGAGGAAAACCCACCTGATGGGACATTCACAAGTGTATGAGTTGGGTCTGTCCTGGCGACACGAGCCCCCGTTCTGACAGGGGTTGGAGGCACACTCGTCTATATCCTCGTCACACAAGGTGCCCGTGAAGCCCGGGGCACAGCAGCAGTAGTACTCGGTGGAGCTGTCCCCGTACTTGATACACTCAGCGTTGTTCTCACACACTTGAGCTGGGATATTCATTTACAAGTTTTATATAATAAAGCTCGTTGATTACTGATAATTAACCTAAAGAATTGCAATACAATAATCCTTACAAACAAACTTTTAATAGCATGAAGTACGATATACGCGTGACTGAACGCTGGAATCACATGAGCTGGAGATATTGTTGATATAAGGGTTTTATGATATACAAGTCGATTAGGCCTACTCCCAAAATAATTGCGACATGGTTGTTTATATTGGTGTATGTCAACTGAAAGGACTGTAAAGTATACGTTTGACTTTGATTCAATTCTTATGACTCTCGTTTACAGTTACGTTTTTCTGAAAAAATGTTCTCCTAATGTTAATGAAACATGTTAGGTTTTAATGAGCATTATCCATTTTAAGAGGTGTTTCATTCTACTTTGTGTGATTTTGAAAATGGAATTCTATTGAGATATGAATATCGTCATTCGATTGCTACGAATTTGTTTGTGTCTATCCATGTAAAGTAATCTGGTTGGAGTAAGAGACATTCAACACTATAGATTTTATGGATTGAGTATAATGTTCAAATCTGTTGGAAAGGGTTAAGTATGATTGATGTGATACTTACAAGTCAAGCAGCCATGGTCCGGGGATGCGGAGATACTACAGTTGTCTCCATCCCACCCTTCATTACAGATCTTAGCGCCTGTAACGGGCTCGCACGTGTAGTGGCCATTGCAGTCATCGTTCTCCACACAGTTCACCAGACACTCGTCTCCGTAGAAGTAACGGTCACATGCAGCCGTCACTGCGATTCGCAGACTAGGGGAAGATGCATGGTTGTTTCAATATCATACCATAAATAAGAAAATAGCTAAAAATGAGTAAATTTATAGATTTTGATTTTAACGGTTCGCCCCGGCCTGGTTTATGTGATTGAAAACGTGATGGTTATATGATCATCAGATTTGTTTTTTCTCAATCCAAATAAATTTAGATCAACAGGTTTTATATTTGGTCATGGTTTTTCTGTAATAACAAATGTTGCTTTCCAGGTACGACACCCTAAACATATGGTTTGAATCTTTTTTAGATTTTCAGCGAGGAACTTATATTATATTAACACCCTTATCATTCTTATATGTAAATGTAAGTGTATTTTATTAAAACGTCTAAGTACTAGTAGCAAGTCATCTGCCTGTGTCAATGTATGGCAAGGAGTCACCTATGTTCGACGAAATGGAACCCGTCACCTTCTACCATCTGTAACGTTGTCATTGAAATAACTGATTAATATAAACAATGTAATATGAGACTCTCACGTGGTGGGTTGCTGGTCCCGCCTGCCTGTGAGTGTGTAGGGGAGGAAATCCTCAGACAGCAGTGCCCGGTTGGAGACGGGAGTGAAGCGGGTGTAGGTGAGGTTGAAGCTGTCTACCCGCTCCTCCCGCTCTGTATCCTCGTCGTAGATGTTCACTGTCACGATCACGTCGTTCTGCAACACGAGGCAACTTAGTTCTCAATTAAAACGTGTTTTTCGCTCTTTTTTTATGAATTTTCAAGTAATATTTGATGAATCTGATTCACAATTGAGATTATTTGAGATTAAATCTTTATGTGACTCATATCAATATTATGAACCATATCAAATCTGTATTTATGCATGCATGAATGAATGCCTGTACGTACGTAGGTGTGCATGTACATGTACACGGGCATGTCAAACGTATTATACTATAGGACTTCAACGGGTACTCGAGTACTCGATCCCGAGTCGGGTCGAGCTGGTCACTGTTTCTTATATAGGTTAGTTTAGACATTTTGTCTGTAATGTGTGAAGTAAGATTAGCATCATGACCATTTCAAGACATTGGTGTCAAATATCATGTATATGATAACTTATAACTCAACATAATTATGTGAGTGTATTATCAGGCGTGAAATAAACAATTACATGATATCTTGGGTAAATATATGAAAGTCAGGTACACGGGTCCGATTCGAGTCCAATATTTTGGACCCTTGGGAGTCTCACCGTACGTAGAAGATACACGTAAGTATGCAAAATACAATAACGGTAATCATAATCCCTGTGACGCACCTGCCAACTGTTGAGACTGATGGGGACGGGGTTGGCGAAGCCGCTGTCGAATGTTCGAGGGAAGGTGAAGCTGCTGGTTACCACGGCAACACTACCAACATCGAAACTCTCCAGCTCGCACGGGTCTCCACTCGCGTTCCTGAAAAGGCAATGTTAAAAGTATTTTAAACATCCTCTTAGTTCATTGTGTTTTGGAGCGAAAACCTAAATCATGTTATTTACGACACGGATACATATTGATCGATGTACGTCAGGCTTTTCAGGGGTCTATATATATCTCATTGTCACTATTATCATTTCCTTATATCTTTGATAACAAGTAAATTTAACTCCGCTTGAGCTTCTTGAATACATAATGCACGTCCTTCACGTGTGAGAGATCAAAGCTGTGTGTTAAGCTGTATATTTTTACAAGAAAAACCGCAAATTTAGGCACCTTAAAACAGTGCTTCCTTTATTTTTGTTTTTAAATGGAAAAGGGAGTCCGAGGAATTATCCTTTAATCTGTTCCTCTCGACGAGTCAATCACTTAATGCGGTTATGGCGGCTTTGATGCCGAGTCTTTGCCCTAAGCTGAAGATTTGCTCACGATGACCCTGGTGTGGACTAGAGGCGTGAGAAAGACCAGTTTACCGCTGCAACAGTCGGCAGTGTTAGATGTGACACGGTGTCGTTACTCGCTGCTAGCTCGGGAGATGCATGGGGGTATAAAGAGGAAAATAGGGGAAAGGGTGTTTTAAAGGCAAATTTCACCTTTGGAGAGGTTTTTTAATTGATTTTTTTTTAAAATACGGACTCGTCAAAGTTCGCATAAACATTTGTTTCTTGAAAAGTTTTACTTGTTGGACATAAATAACCGTCAGTTGATATATGCTATATCTTCCGTTAGGTTTTTCATAATACAAAAACAATTAATTTATTAATTTTCCAATTTAAAACGTATATATTTTTTGCAGATATAAGTGATTCAAAATAAAACGAAATGTTAGGAATGAAAAATTACATTGTTTTGTTATATTTGGTTCACACATTTCATTTAAAAAATTAAATACGGATTGAGACGAAAGTCTTTGGTCTTATCTGACCGCCTTATATCATACATGTGATTGTCATACTGTCGGTGCTGCAGAGTCTGATTCCCAAACAGTGATGAGCATAAACAACTGTACACTGCATCCTGGTTTATATGCAATTTGTATATGAAACTGACCTGAATAGCATTGAAAACGGGCAAATAACTTGATAAGTAAAAAACTTAATTACGTTATCTTGTTACGCTGTTATGCTACCATAGTGATGGCTTGTCCTTCTGTCCTAGTAACAATGCTATAGGGAAGTTTGTGACGTTTTGATTCATGATTCATGATTCATTAATTTACTTTTTAATTTACGTTTCAAATGGATCACTTTGAGGTGGAAGGGTTTTCTCAACATGCAACGCCGCTAGTGACTGAAATATTGCCCAAGCGGAAGGGGGATAACAAGACTTGTGTAACAGTAAACCTAAGGGAGGAACCAACCAGATGGAGATTTTGCTTTGAGTCAACAAGGAAGACCGAAAATTAATGACAGACTTTAAACAGACAAATATACATCTCCATTTTTTATATTTTGAATGCCAAAAATGTGAACTACTGTCTATGAATAACGTATATTGTCAAAATATTGAGCTTGTGTTATAATGAAAAACAATAACTTGAAACAGTCTTCCCCATTTTCTTTTTATTAACTACTATTATCCATTCTTATATAGCTGCATCCCCAATACGTACTAAGAATATCATGCAATGTCAAACTTTATACGCAATTGCCTGGATCTGACTGCTCTGGCAGATGATTATCTAATGTCTACGTATGAAATATCATATGTTACAATAGAAAACAGGAATTCCTTAAAAGTCTACCCTCACCACTATATCGAGTTGGAACAATAACTAACTATGAAGTATGAAAAAACCCAATTATTATTGCACATTCAATTATCGATTCTCTGAGTTGAAGATAGTCTTTTCGGAATGCTAAAATTATAATATTTCTTTTACACTTCTTTCGTATGTACCAATCCCTACAAATTGTATCCAAATGAACTGAATAAATAAAAAAATTCAAATTATAATATGTGTACTGATATGTAGGTGAACAATATTTTGGATAGCAGCTGCATGTTAAAGAAAATATTTTGAAACAAAGGAAATTAGAAATGTTTGATGTGAAAGAAATAGTGGAAATGAAGGAAATTAAGATATTTGAATAGGTTGAATGTTGGTTAAGGCGAGTATGTAAAGACCGCCCTGTTCATTCCTGGTGGAAATAACGTGGCAAGAGCACAGAAAACAAGCAGAATCTACCCAAACTAAAGGTTGTGTTTGCTCAGTCTTTGTGGGTGTAAATTGAGTTACACTCGATCCCGAAGTGACACGATAGACGTTGGGATTATTTAGTTCATCAAATTATTTACATTACAGAATTTCTGCTACAATTACATGGACAATTCACCGACAATGTCAGAAAATCAAGCTAAACATTTTGGTTGAGTGTTGTCACAAATATATCGATCAGTGATCATGTTAACAATTCGTAACTATCGTTCGTAGTTTTTTAAGTGGCATTCTTTAAGTTGATGGTATAAGAAATACAAGAGTACTTCTAGGAATGAACCACTTCTAAGGAAGACAAAAGTAATGCCAGGGATGAACAACTTCTAAGGAAGACAAAAGTAATTCTAGTGATTAACAACTTCATATCGGTCGTAGTATTCAATACTTTGGTTATCTTTTATCCCTGAGCGGGTATGTACAATTTGTCTAACATTGAGACAATACAGTGCTGAAAAGCACCGAATGTGTTTCTTTTTGTGATCTTTTTGTAAATGAAATATGCTAGGGTATATAAGTAATTATAAGTACTGTCTATCAGATAGTTCGCAACATTCACTCAATATTAACATGAAGTACATGAAAAAAATACCCTTGCGCGTTATAGTTCACTTTACAGATCCAATTCCTTCTCTAGGTCATAGTTTATATTATGCTGCATTTCTGTATCGTTTATTTTGCCCCTTAGTGTATATGTAAAATATCAAACATTAAATCGATGTTAGTATGACCTTCTTACCCGGTAATACGCAATATTCAACCATAAGAAACATAATCAAGTTTCTACTAGAGGATTTCATTTCCCTTAGGTATCATGTTACAGCAAGACTGTATTTATTGACATTTTGACATAACAAAACCTCTTGAAGAGCACATCTAGATCTGTAGAGAAGTGAAATAGCTAATCATCTGTAGCTCCTTTCTTATATGTAATAAAATAATCGTTTATGAGAATAATATTTCAGAGACTAAACATAAGCCAAGTATCGTCTCTATTTGAGACCCAGTCCTTATCAATGGTAAGACAGTACCTTGACAAGCAGACCCTGAGGCTGTAGTCACAGTTCCCTGTGCATACACCATTCCTCCTCTCTCCATCACAGCATTCTCCATTCTCCTTCAGGAAGCCAGGGTTGTCGAAACTGTCGAAACGGACCATCAACTTGACTGATCCGGAACATGGCGAAATCTGAAAACATTCCTTTAACGTTTAACGATACTGCTCAAGAATGTACAATTACCACTAATAATTAAATATAGATTTGATATTGTCTAATGTATTGCCCTGGGATGTACAATGACCAATTGTGAAAATCAACAGCACTCGTCATTTTTATTTTTGTTTTATGAAATGATATGTTTCCTATTTTCACACATTAAGTCCTCAAAGCAGACACTAAAAATCTATAGGATTTTTCGAAAGAAACGTTTTAAGAAATCTTATTTTAGAAAACACGATTTCATCGAAATATTTGAGTTCCGAATGCCATCATCATAGAATAGTCTATTCCGGTATTTTTAACTCATTTTTAACGTTGTGGTTTATTTATGTGCATCATGATGTTTATACACGACAATCCTAGATTATGCCGATGTCCTCCCTTTTTGCGTGTTTTTCTTCCAAAAGAATTTCAGAATGAGACGAAACCAAGAGGCTTTGGGCATAAGGCCAGTATTAGGACACAATATTCGTGCTCTTAGATGCATCGAAAAGAGCGTTTCAGAGCAAACAAGTTACTATCGTTTGTGTAACCAATATGACCATATAACCAAAACTTTAATCTATGACAAATAAGCTCAACAGAAGACAGGCTAAGGATGAAATCCCGACAATGCTGTCAGTGATGCCCGCCATGTTTGATGAGGCTTCCTCAAATAGGGGAGATTGTCCATGTTATCCGGAACCTTCAGCAGAACCCCTTTGTAACAAAGCTGTGGCCAGAGCACATATTGGCACAGTGGGAGTCAAATACATTAGTCGTTGACCATTGACCATCACTTGAACACATTTGAGAAATTAAAAACCGCTTTTCAGTCCTCTGACGTGTTACCGTGAGATGGGGCCTAACGGTTTATCTCGTCTAAAATAGGTTGCATCGCACGTAGAAAATTACGTTGTAAATTTTTGGTTAAATATTTTGTTCACTGCAGTTTGTAAATATAACTATTGTTATGACGATCATGGAAATAAACGCGTTATTCAGAAGTTTGATTAATAATGCATTTTCACAATGTTTCTTATATTTAAAATCCACAAAACACATATCATTAAAAAACATATCAAGATTATTGTATAAACGTTTCTTACTTAAGATAAATGCTTAACGATAAATGCGAACATAACGTAAAATAATGAAATTATCGATTTGGCTCTCTTGAACGCTTTGTTCGATTAAAATAATATTTGTCTCGTCTTGCGAGACTTGTGTGAAATCTTAGAATGTCACACAAATAGTTGTCCCTTTGAAAACATGGGACACAGAATGATGAAAAGGGAACGAATTTGATAATCAATAAGCTTGAAAATGAGGATAATGACAATCGGGACAACAACAACAATTACGCCTACAACATCAATGAGAACTTCACTACACAATGATTTCAAAATTGCCAATTTTTTCAAAAGCAATTTCATAAAGAATGTTCCTGTTTTGAAAAAGAAAATTTACCATTGGTATTTGTTATAGTTTATAGTTATTTGGCTTCTCTAAAATCTTCTTCACTAAGTTAATAATTGTAAATTGAAGTAATTACATTTCTCTTGACTTTATTTTCATATTCGGTACATTGAATGATTGAAAAAAATTGATTCATTTACAAAAGTTATTAAGTTTTCTTTTAGTTTTTTCTTGATTTGACACCAAAGATTATAAGGGAGGTGGAGTTATTCACAGAAATATATCTATGCAGAAATCATAATGTTCCGAATGTCTAAATTGTAAGCGTATGATTTGGGTGATTTCGAATGTCATAAATTCAACTCCATTCTAGAGCGAATCATATCAATCGATACATTCCTTACAGTTGGTTTACAATAACTTTCATCTTAGTTTTTCAATAAGTTTGTATAAAACTTTCGCTGGTATAAAGTGTACTTTTACATAAAGTTCTGCTAGGAAATGTATCCCCAAAAATTACAAAAACGATTATTAATGAAAGTAATATCTTACCTGTACTAATAGTGGTATCAATAAGGTAAATAATGAATAGTTTATATTCATCACTTTTCTTTAAGTGTCCCCTCTTCAACGTTGTTCCTTTGTCACTTTTCAAAAAGTAAAATCCACGTTCGTATCCGAAAATATTAATATATGTCCGAGTATATGTTCACCTTCCCGCTACCTCAGTAGCTAACTAATTGAGACTGCAATAGTTGTGACGTCACCGTTTTTTGTATCCACCCATTGATGATGCGGTACGCATATTGCGGACACCACCCTTCAGCGTCATTGTCCAAACATGGCAGAAGTAAGGATGGTGATGCGAGGTAACGGTGACCCAAAAAACTACATCGAGGGCCGTCAATTGAATGCTTTGAGTTTATTCACGGCAATTTTAATTTGGTTTACATTTGTCATTTGGGATGTTTTACACACACCTGTTACATTCAGGTTTGGAGGAGCATCCGGCGTTGTTTTAGCTGCAATAAAAGAGAATGATTCGTCTGTAAACAAACATCGCTGCCTGCACTCAAGCTTGTGTTTGTTAAGTGTTGGGGACTGCGAAATTACTAGCTTACTCAGAGAAAGAGACAAATGGGATGGTATCATCGAAGTTTTTTAAATACACAGATATGATGGAACAATTTTGTAACCAAGAGAAAAGTGCAACCAAAGATATGCGGACAACAGTTGGTGTGTGTTACCATTAAAACATAAATATTCGTGTAAACAACATGTAGTGGTATTTACGTATTGCCGTATCTCTGGAGTGGTTTGGCAAATTAAAAACAGTTTAATTTTTATACGTTTTTTTAATTAAAATCCAAGTTTTATCTGGTAACAGTACACTTGTTAACACTCATTGTGTAGTTACACAAACATCCAGGCGTTGTTTGTTTAATTCCGAGGTTTTAAAGTCTGCATGGCTCGGAGTCTCTTCATCACGACATATGCAAATACTATTTGCACCAGATCGAATAATTAACGTATAATTAACATAACGGAAATGTAACTTTGTAATAGACTGCCAAACCCATATCACTGTAGTGAATAAAGGAGCAAAAAGAAGAAACATACGTATAGTCACTTTAAGGTTGTCTCATTTCGCTGCATTTTTAAGTACTTTTGGTCGGTTAATTAACAATGTAATAAAATAGCTCCCTTATATCTAATCACTCACGTGAACCGGACAACTCTACATATTTGAAAACAACTGTTTAAATATAAGACAACAATGACGTTTTGAATAACATTTCAAATGAAAGGCAATAAATGAGATTATTTATTATTGGAACAAATTTTATCTGCTCATAAAGAAACACCAGAAACTCAGATTCCGCTTATTGCCAAGAAGGAAAGTTTTCTTTAATGATTCATACAAAAAAGGGCGCCCTCCTTTGAAAAAAGCAAATGTTTAACACATATGCTGATGCAAATTTACTTCTCTCAAAATGAATATGCTTGTTTTAAATATTTTTTGATTATTTTGCCCTTATTGTGATACAATATTCTGTTGCTGAACAAATATGCAGTGAACAGGCTGACAAGACAAACATTACGAGCACGTTTTGTACAAACTAGAAGTAACAAATACGTTAGGATATTTTCATTTACATGTACATTGATAAAATCGTTCCTGTTCTAAATGAAGTAAATGTTACATTGTAAATATTAGGTGATTAGTTTATAAATCAGTGATGACACGATGTCTCTGATTTATTTAAGGGATTGTTATATGTTCATATAGTATACATAGTATCGTTTTGCTTTATGTTTTTCAGATATTATATCGTCATGCAATATGTTCTTAGATATGGTATCTTGAGTTAGTATGTTCATATATGTGGTGTTTTCATATGTTCTCAGATATTGTATCTTGAATCAATATGTCATCAGAAATGGTATCGTTTTGCAATATGTTCTCAGATATGGTATCTTGAGTTAGTATGTTCATATATGTGGTGTTTTCATATGTTCTCAGATATTGTATCTTGAATCAATATGTCATCAGAAATGGTATCGTTTTGCAATATGTTCTCAGATACGGTATCTTGAGTTAGTATGTTCATATATGTGGTGTTTTCATATGTTCTCAGATTTTGTATCTTGAATCAATATGTCATCAGAAATGGTATCGTTTTGCAATATGTTCTCAGATACGGTATCTTGAGTTAGTATGTTCATATATGTGGTGTTTTCATATGTTCTCAGATATTGTATCTTGAATCAATATGTCATCAGAAATGGTATCGTTTTGCAATATGTTCTCAGATACGGTATCTTGAGTTAGTATGTTCATATATGTGGTGTTTTCATATGTTCTCAGATTTTGTATCTTGAATCAATATGTCATCAGAAATGTTATCGTTTTGCAATATGTAAACGTTCTCAGATAAAGTATTGTTTTGCAATATGTTCTCAGATTTGGTATCTTGAATCAATATGTTCTTGAATATGGTATCGTGATATCGTTTTGCAATATGTTTTAAGATATTGTATCTTGAATCAATTTGTTCTTTATATGGTATCGTTTAATGTTCTCAGATAGGGTATTTTGAATCAATATGTTTCAGATATGATATCGTTTTATCAATTTATGTGATAGCGTATCTTGAAACAATATGTTTATATATATGGTATATCGTTTTATTATGTTCTCATATATTTATATCTTGAATCAATATCTTCATATATGTGGTATATTGTTTTAATATGTTGTCAGATTTTGTATCTTGAATCAATATGTCATCAGAAATGGTATCGTTTTGCAATATGTTCTCAGATACGGTATCTTGAGTTAGTATGTTCATATATGTGGTGTTTTCATATGTTCTCAGATTTTGTATCTTGAATCAATATGTCATCAGAAATGTTATCGTTTTGCAATATGTAAACGTTCTCAGATAAAGTATTGTGTTGCAATATGTTCTCAGATTTGGTATCTTGAATCAATATGTTCTTGAATATGGTATCGTGATATCGTTTTGCAATATGTTTTAAGATATTGTATCTTGAATCAATTTGTTCTTTATATGGTATCGTTTAATGTTCTCAGATAGGGTATTTTGAATCAATATGTTTCAGATATGGTATCGTTTTATCATTTTATTTGATAGCGTATCTTGAATCAATATGTTTATATATATGGTATATCGTTTTATTATGTTCTCATATATTTATATCTTGAATCAATATCTTCATATATGTGGTATATTGTTTTAATATGTTCTCAGATTTTGTATCTTGAATCAATATGTCATCAGAAATGGTATCGTTTTGCAATATGTTCTCAGATAAAGTATTGTTTTGCAATATGTTCTCAGATATGGTATCTTGAATCAATATGTTCTTGAGTAAGGTATCGTTTTACCATATGTTCTTAAATACGGTATCGTCTTTCAATATGATCTCACATATGGCTTTGAGTTTAAATATAGCCTGAAATATCAATCCTTGTTAAAATATGTTCTCTAATATGTCATATTGTTCTAAGTAAGTTTTTGAATATCATATCGTGTTGAAATATCAAATATCGTTTTCTCATGAAATATGTTCAAAAATATAATTTCGTGTTGAAATAATTATGTTCTTAAATATGGTATTAAATATTTATCGTATTGAAGTTTTTCTCGAAAAACATCATATATGTATCGTATTCTTATATATTCTAAAATATCGCATCGTGTAAGAATATGTTCTCAAACCTCGTGTTGAAATATGATATCCTATGATCATGATATTCCATATTATATTTTCTATTGTAATACCCATCCTTTAAGGTTAAGATATTTTTATTTTAGTCTCAAGAACGTGTACATTGTGGTGGGACAAACACCCAAAATATATTGAATGTTGTCAGTATCAGCCCACCTTCTGAGTCAGTATCGATACATTTACGCATTGTATTTCAGGGCAAAGCCTAGTTATTTGTACATCACACTGTTGTACAACCCAAGCAAGGGTTACCCCTCCATGAGAACTCTCCGGTGCGGAGGTATTTTTTAGTTAATCACTCTGTGCCTCATCTCCAGTAATGGATTCAGGTCTCGCAAGAGCCCCGCACTAGACAAACACAACAAGCAGACAGGTACAACTCTTTGATAAGCCGCCAGGTGAGAGATTAGTAAACTTATTTGTTTTAGATCTTTCAATGTGGAATGAATAAGTGTCGTTATGTTGTCATTGTGACTGTAAAGCTTATGTTTTTCGTAAATGGCGATTTGTATATTCTGAGGAATATCTATGTATTACAAATATATAAAATATATACCTTATTCTGTCTTTGTGTTGAATATACTGTATCTTGTTTTAGCCTCTTGGTATGTCTGCAGTGACCAACGTTGCTTTTTAGATAATTCAAATATTTTGTAAGGGGGTTCGAACTTGGGCTTTTCATATATGTTTCAATGTGAACTGAATAATGATTGTAACGTTGTCAGTGTAACTGCCTATGTCCTTCATTGTGCAATTGAAGATTAAATTATCTGAGTAACAATTGAAACTGAACCTTACATTATGCTAAATATAACATGAAGACATGAAGTAACCCTTTTTCAGTCATAATTCACTCGTATTTACTTATACTAAGTATTTTACCATAACGTTAATATGACATGAGAGACATTGAAACATTAATCGTGCAAAGGTACTTTTACACAGAACCTCTACTTTTAAACTCGCTAAAACAATTTCCTAAGAAGAAGAATCCTTTAAAAAGTGACTCTAACAGGGTAAACCTTTTTCAAAAGATGGCTCGATCTAGTTTGTTCAGACGGAGACCAATCAAGCTTCTAGAAGTACCAACTCAAGGAGGTTTCAGAGATGAGAAGGTTTGTGTAGGGTGCAACTGCACAAGACAAGAAACACGACGGGGTCCTTCTGAGGTCTGTGTAGCGAACTGATGTAACAGTTTGTTGTCAGGAGATCAGCATATTTGCAAACAGCTCACACATTCCCTCCACTGGTATGCGGCCTCGGAGACTACACTCGTCTCCGTACACTGACGGGAGGGGTGAACTTGGGCATGAAAAAAATGAAATATTATCAAACCGCACTGATAATAACCGCCTTTGTTTGTATTCCTATTTCTATGAATACAAGCAAGTTTTATGAACTTCCCAATGTTAACATTTCTGTGGTTAACCCACAAAGACAGATATACAGACAGGCAGACAACATGTATCATTTTATTTATACTTTCATAAACAACACAAAGTATTATACACAAATAGAATCAATTCCGTCGAGCATGAATAATATGTTGAATGCAACGAACCACCCATTATTGGGTTCTAAGATTACACATAACAAGATCATAAAATTAAAATAAAAAACATGAATTAAGGATACATTTACATTAATCATGTTTTATTGTTTTAAGGGCGTGAACGTTGTGTTCAAGAGTATATCAAAGACTCTCTCTTCGAAGGAACTACGCATAATTTTCATCCGAACCAGGTTAACAAATTCTTATTATGTGAATGAAATAATACATATCGACGAAATGATGGATAGAAATTTATGACAAGTGAAATGAATTAGTAGTGGTTGTCTTATGCTTGACGCCTTAAACAAATTCAACAAAGAAAATCCGAATTTCTCAATTTTAGACCGATGTCACTCAGTGAGTTGCCGGAACTATTACAGTTAACTGTGTGGTAAAAACAAATTAAATTTCGAAATTCAATCGTGGCTTCTGACATTAAAAACAGACCATTACTTTCAATGTTCGTCATTATAAGAAGTGACAAATCCTATTATATTTGCAGCAAGATAAGCATGTAGGTGAAAAGACTTTCTGGATGCAGCTGTCCACACAACAGTACAGTGCAGTTTCTTCTTGTATGTCATTAGCTCAAGCAATACACTGATGCATGTAATTACCACGTTTGACATTTAAGGCGTCCATCCATCCAGGTACACCCCGTGGGTCTGATGCAACGAATTACAAGAATTTGACACATTTGACAAATTCCAGGTGCAAGAGTATGTGTGTTCTGTACCCACGGTCGTCTTGACCTCCAACACTGCATAGACACACATGTGGGAAGTGAGGTGAGGTGAGGTGATTTAGGGTTTCATGCTGCTTTCAAGAACAGTTCACTTATATCGCGGCTGAAAGTGTTATTGCAGTGATAAAGCCTTAAATGCATTACGGTGAAATATTTGAGCATCGGACGGAACTATAGGTTGGTTCTGCGCTGAAATTCAGGGTAGCATTGCATCCAAATTTTACTGCCGCGCCCTAGCGGGATTCGAACTCGGACCTATTGATCCAAAGCCGAACGTGCTAACCACTGCGCTATCCCGCCCCTCACAGATGTCAACGTGACACACCATGCTTGTAGATCACGGGACACTTTAAATGTAATGTATCAGACTCTTCGTTTTCTGATTTAACATGTTCTACATATACATAAAATGCAGTTTTCATTAGAGACATTTAATGAAATGAACTGTAAATTCAATTAGGAAATGTCTGTAAAATGGAAAACACTGAATAGCCCTACTATAATTAAGATACTAAGATTTTTTAAATGAAAAAGAGATGAAATAAGGGATGAAACCATTATTAGTGTCAACATACTGCTCTCATTGAAAAATCGTAAAATCTGACATTCGATTCTACATATCATAACAAACCTATCCTTTAGCACAAGTCATTAACTAACCAAACGTTCAAATACTTCCATGGCATTTATCAACAATCCAATTGTCCAGGTATGGCTGAAACGGCAGGAGTATGAGGTGGGGGCGATTATGACATCAATAGATTCTGACTTTGAATATGACAATAGTGTTAAGACTCAGACAAAACATGAACGTGAGGGGAACAAATGAGGGGTGAGAATCCCACATACCCCGGCCAGGAAGTCCAGTAATGATGCAGGAATGTTGGACTATTTTGTGTTAACAAAGCGTTGCTTTACTTAGAGCTAACAAGCTTACAGTCATACAAACGGAGAGGGTGGATTAGCGTGACCACACCAACCGTTAGGATAGGTCGTGAAACAAGTGATGGTAAGCCTCAGTGATTCATAATTAGCCACTCCCAGGATCCTCCCAGTCACCATGAGTTACATAAGTTGGTACCATCGTGTGACGATCAGTCTATAGAACTTATTGGTCATAGTTACTGACATCAATTTAACTAATTGAATCATCACCTGCACGGTTCTTTCAGAATTTGCTGCGATTCAATTTTTCAATTTAAATTTAACATTTTCCTCAATACAAAATCTCCAAAATTGTTAAATATCAAAAAGACTATGCTTGAACGGTGGTTACTGAGACATCCATAGTTCTTTAACATTTTCTTTAGTTTATCTTTTCGTCAGAAATTGGAAACCTGAAAATACTGTTTTAAAAATTTGAAAACTATCAAAGAAACTAAAAAACAATTGAAACACAAAGAGCTTAACATAACATAATAACGAAACAGAACAGATGAAACTCAAACGAACATATGAATAATCATTTCCTAACCAAATGCCCAAGACGATTCTTGCACACCACGTATTTCCTCTTGTATTTGTAGTGAGCAAAGTGTTCCAAAGCATTTTGACCATGAAGAATTTTATTAAGAAATGACGAAGTGACTTTTGGGTGATATTACTTTTTTTCAGCACCTTTTTTATTTAAATATGTCTGCTTTGCATTCAATATACCATCAACATTGTTTTCGACGCTCTCTTAGTGCTAAGATAGTCGTTAGTACCATACGCCAATGACTACCAATGCACTAAGAGGGCATACAAAATGTAGACCCTGGTTTTCGAGAACGCACGTTGATATCTACAGACAGAGAAACTGGTTTAAAGAAGGTGTGAAGTAGTGTTCAGGTAAACATTACCATCCACATCTGCTGGTTTCCTTTCATTATGAAGCTTGACATTTACTAGTGTCAAAGATGTGGTTTCAGACGTGAGGTTTGTTTGAACATCGTGCCCACTATCAAATACGTTTTATATTTCACTTCAATTTAGATGAATTCTTGTCCGTTTGTGATTTCTCTTCATCCGTAAGTGTAACATTTGAAACCTCTCGAAATCAATGATATCTTATCATATTCTGAGTCTCAGTCTTAAAATGATATCATTTAAACTGCCAGTTAGATAGATAGTTTATTTCTGTTGAAGAGGCCACAGGCCATTAGGACACAACATGTCATTTACAAAATACATATGTTTTTTTTTTAAATCATATGAAAATTCGTCCCGATGATTACTTAACTATGCACATCAACATTTAATGCTTTGTAGAATTGATATAATTGATTACTATTTTTACTTTTAATACAATTCATCTATGAAGCGTTGCATAAAGCTTAAATGCTAAATATATATACATTTATTTACCAAGATTAGGAATAATTGATTGACAAGCGGAATTCATTAATTTTCGAAAGTTTCCATTGTCGGATTTACAGTATAAAGCGTTAAATGGGGTACATACCATAGGAAACGAAATTCATTTTCAACATAATATAATCCATAACATGAACAATAAGTACACACAATCAAGGGCAAAAGAAACGATACCAACTTGCTAAAAGAGTACAAAGCAAAATCTTGTTGTAAATGAAATACGACTACGAACTCTTGTAATAGGATCTTTATTTACATTATGTACTCACAATTTCAAACATCAAAGTATGAAACTCATGATTTCATAACTGTTCAAATACACGAGGAGTTCCAAAACACCAGTTCTACGTCCTATTTCTACCATTTATTTATCAGTGAATCAAATTCAGTCTAGCGACACGACTCAGGGTATTGAGGGTATAAATGCCCCTTTTTAATTCGACTCTACCGCAACAGAGTAATGTTCTTCTTTTATAATAACTGGTAGGTTATTTCATTGGCATCATATTACTCAATTGCTTGTCTTTTGATCACAGTTTGGATAAATAACTGAAATGGAATTAACCTTATACAATCAATTTTACATCTTCTTATACCTTTCGCATCAACAGAACATAATAACATCCACTTAAAAAAACTATAATATTCCCGGATTTGAGTGTTCCAGGTTTGAATTGGCAAAAAACAATAGCATTGAGTTTTGTCTTGTTAACGGTACTTAACGAAAGGGACAACACCCAGTATCCCTTTGTCCAGATTGAGCGTGGGTAAACTCACACATCCATAGTCATTAGCTCTACAGAGGGTTTTGTGTACCTCTTTGTAACTTTACTTTGTTATTTACCCTGTGTCCTGTACATTGTCAGCGGTGATGAGTTACTGATGACTCCACTGACCTGCTTCAGTCTTCGTCACCCTGGAGTGTAACACATAGTGTGCATCTTACAATTCAAGATTGATCTGTCGTTAACTTCATAGTTCATCACTAGATGATAATGATCCTTTACATCCTTAAGTCATGGAACGTTCTGACCCGTTACTACATCTTTATATTAATGTATTCCAATAACAGTATATGTTCTCCTCAGGCCATCACCTTAAACGGAACCATGTCTCATGGTGTTTTTATACATTGTTTATCTTCATTTTAGATACGTAATTACATATTTTCTTAAACTGAAATAAACCATCGAATTGCAATAAAAGGGGCAGTAGCGCGTTTTTTTGTATTTTTATTTTTTCACTGATAATTAAGTTAAGTTACGGCTCAAAGTATTATTTTGATAGTGTCAAAAGTTCTCATTACACAAACCAATCATCTATAATCAGAGAACAAATTATAAAGATTCACATTGGCGGTCATTTTTGTGAACACCTTTTAAGTCATTTCGGGTAAGAAAAAGGAATCGCATGGCTGAACTTTACATTATATATTTGATTTATTATTGCTTCGTTTCGTTTCAATACATTGTCTTTCAAATGGAACCATTTATTTTCATTTTCCTGACATTACCTTATAATAGTATTTTTAAGAGTCTTCAGAATAAAATAGGTTTTAGACAACAGACAATAAACAATACTTTATTACCTTAAAAGGAATTCGTTCCGATTAATTCTTTATTGTTGTAATATTTTGTAATGTGTTTAGCTAATAGCAGAGTCTGAGCACTGAGGTTATGTTATTCGTATAAATCTAATAGTTCCAAAAACCTGTACCAAGAATGGTTAAACTCGACCGTGCTTGATTGAGTTGGAACCCAAATTGAGTTTTTTTTGCAATCTGATTCCTCGGAGCACGGTCGATTTTAATTAAACTGTGTCTCATCTTTAAAAAAATAGCAATACAACTGCGACTTCGGTACACGGAAGGTAGGTTTCCCTCTTCACCCGGGCTCTCACGCGGGGTCGCTGAGTAATTGGAAATGCGAGGAGAATACAGTAAGAGGCTTGTAATGACATACACATTTTAAAGGATGTAAGCTGCATCCGCGGACGACACTTGTAGTTTAACTGAATTTGTGTTTTTTCTTACATATATTACACTTCTATACAGAGTGATACATGAATAAAATAATATTTTTCTGCAGACCAATAACAATGATGTTACAGTCAGTTTCATAAGATTTTTCATCTTTCATAAGATGAAATCATAACCTTATTAATGAGGAATAATACTTCTGAATATTTCTAGACAAACTTTTTTATGTTTCTTATATGATGGTAAATAACTTATCCAGAAATCATTTTTTATGGTTCTTATGTACTTAATTTTCGAATTGCTTAATAAACTTCACATAAGTACAAATTAAATATTTAAAAATATGACACTAAATAAAGATTTGAAATGTTTTTCAACTTTGATATTTAACAAATCAATCGAATCGGGAGCGAAACGTCCCATCTTCTCTTCATATCAACAATATTACGTCTGTCACTTACTAACGTCTGTTGAAAAAAATAACACGTTGAACAATATCCAATCTGAAACATGTTTACATTAAACTTCCAATTCCAATGTTCAATACTGTTTATAATACAAGTTTTGGGCGATATCAACCCAATTTGATGTCCATATAAATTGTAAAATGAATCAATAATACAATTTGTTTTTTCACGATTATGTATTTATTTCATGATAAAACATTTCAAGAGACAATCAAAAGGTCATTCTATGTACAAAATCCTGATAAGTGTAAATAATGCTGAACGTAAATTGCAAATATTTAATAAAAAACATTTTGTTTATAATGGTAAATATAATATTTGGATAAATTTGAATTTTATCAAATATATTCTCTCGAAAATAATCGATATCAAAAGCTATGTTTAAGCGATTTCCATTTCCATATCTACACATTCCAACATGAAAGACATCCACAAGTTTAGAAACAACAAATCCCTGCCAACATGATAACATTACATTCAACTAATAACCTGTTAATGGCACCATTATGAAAAACAAAATAGTTGATATTTACAGATGGAATGAGTTTAGATCCATTGTGAATGCTTAATTGTTGAAACTCAACCTATGGCAGCATTAAATTTAGTTATTTGTTTGTCATAACTCCCTTAATATTGACAAATCGCTTTGGTTCTGATTAAAAAGCTTGACACGCTAGCACGGAGCTTAACACGCCGTTACACCATGCTAAATATAACACGTGAAGAGAAGAGAAAACTGTGAACAGAGAGCTGATTGTGTGGAAAAATCTGACAGGGGGATAATGAGGATTATTTCATTGGATAAGGATTGTCACAAATATGCAAAACAGCGAATATTTGCGTAATTGTTGCCATGTTTGTAATCATAATTTTCATTGATATAAGACAACATTATCATTTTAAAGAGTTCATGTTCTATTTTTGTTAAGAGCAAATTTGCAAAATAACAACTCACAAAACAAGCAAAACAGGGAATATTTGCGTACTTGTTGCCTTGACCGTCATCATAATTTACATTGACACATTAGATATCATCATAAAATGGTCATGTTCTATTTTTGTTAAGAGCAAATTTACATGATCACAACTTGTAGCAAAAATACATTGACGGTTACATGTAAATGCTTCACCATTTCACAAGGTTGGATTATGATATCAATTGAAGGGAGACAATCTGATTTTCGAAGGTAAGATAAATATATTCAATCTTAATTAATTTGTTTCTTACGTTTTGACATCGCCAACAATATCAAGATCGTTTATTTTATGTCCAAACCTGATTTCTGACTGAATTAAAACATATATCATGAAGTACATTTTTGTCATGACTCTTTAATAAATGCATATCTTACGTTTCTTAACAATATAAACATATACTGGCCTAAATAAGTTAAAGATATCGTAAAAGTCATTACATATTTCATCAGTCGCTCTTTAAGTAAAAAATATTGATATTCTTTATTTTCAAAAATACTTAATCAACATTTATGTCTGTCCAGTATATGTATACCATTTACAACTCGCTGATCGATATAACAAAAGGTAGAATTTCAGCAAGACTATTGAGTACATATATCTAACTCGTTTACATTAACATATATATATATATATATATATATAACACATTGAACATCACGTTGAATTTCTTTGGAACAAGTTCCACTTCGAATAGCAACTATAATAAAGTGTGAGCAGGATGTGGAAACAGACATTTTTATCAGTTATAATCCATCGTTTAGAGCAGACTGGTGTTTACTTTTTGGTGTTCCATACATTGGATTATTAAACATCACAGGGTTGGTAAAATGTTCTTCATCGTGAATGTTGTTTTCTATATTCCTCTGTGTTCTCTTAAGATCTGCGTTCTTCCGGTGCCTGGAACATACAACTTTATGTCTGAAAGAATTCTTCATATGCGACCGACTTACAGGACTGTTTATAAATATGCAGATTGGAAGTTTTTGGAAACATTGATAAAGACATCTTTCAGATGATCAACAGACACTAGTTACGTTAACACAATATTGGTATATGATTTTAAAAACAGTTTTACATATCTCCACAAATAAACGACTGCTTCAGCTGATAGCGGCACCAGAGGCCAATATAGTTAGAAAATTTGAAAATACACCATATTTGAATTTGAAAATATATTTCAACGGTCGGCATACAAACTGAGACATTCCTTCACGGACAGACCTACAATATCGTTCCTTACACGTTGTGGCCTGAGTGGTTTACGAATAAAAAACTCTCTTAAATGGTGTGTTAGATTATAACTGCATAGCACCTCACCTTCTGACGTATATAAAGTAGAAGCCAATGATACAGATGACGGCGAAGCCCGCCAGTCCACACACCACCGCTACAGGGATCACCCAGTCGATCTCCTGCACATACACAAGAGGTACAATAGTAAACAACTACTAACCTAAAGAATTTTATTTTTCTGTTCTAAGATACATAATCTCAATGAACGTCATATTATTGTTTAATAGCTGTATATATAATCATTCCAAGATCATATAGGGTAAACAGTGCCTGATATTGAATGTAATGCCATTTGATAAAATAAAATTGAGGATGAAATTATTTACTTTCATTTCATCACTTAACATGATTCGATGAAACTACAGTACAGTTTTGTGATTGTTTTGCAAAAAAAGCATTGGAGTATCACAGAGTTTGGGTAGGAACTTCTGATATAGATCTGACAATTATTTTGTTAAGTCGAATTTAATCTCCAGGTACCTGAGTGGTCGGTTTCTTAGTGACCACCTCGTGACTGGCCAGTGACTTCCCAGCAGCCTTCAGGGCCTCTGACAGGTGAGCCTCGCTTGGAGACACTAGAGCCTCGATATCGTCGTCATCCTTGCGACGTACGGCATACGTCACGTCAGAAACCGGTTTTCTGGGAACCATTTAATACTTTATGTTTCAAAATCGTGGAACCCTTTAACATAGCCTAAGATTCTGATCTTGTTGAGAAAGATCACATTGGTTTTAAGTTAGTTTACAGACATCAGGACATTATTGTCTGAAGAGACGTTTAAATGCATCTTTAGCTTGAATGAGTTATGCGTCGTAATACTTTAAAAAATTACCAGTTGTTTTACAAAACATGGTAACTATGTTAAGCAGTAAATGTGGTCATTTTCATTGTCACAAGTTGCTATGAGATATTTTACGACGCTTCATTTGACATTGCACAGATTACTTTTAAGGACTGTAGCAGCATTGTTGCAGTTTACACATACCCGTTCTCGTCTTTATTGGCAACATCGAGAATTTGTACACTTAAATCAGCAGGGTCGATATCTGAAATATGATATTTGGCTAATAATATGATGAAAGCAAATGAAAGAGGTGCTTAAACTATTCCTTCTTTGTACTGTAACAACTGTATCGTTACAAGTGTTGTCTTTGTTAACTGATTGAAGGGATTGAAGACAATTACACATGTACGTTCTAGTAATTTGCACCCATGAGTGAAAGTTGTTATACATATGAATAGTTTAATGTTAGGCATAATGTTTTAATGTACTGATCATTCCTAATATATGAACAGGATATTTTCACTTGTAAAAAAGAAATGATTCGTTTTCTACCTGGATTAGATTTTGCTACTGCATTTTTAATTGCTTCAGCAATGTCATCCTTCTCTCCATCCTTTGTCTCGCCTTTGAGTTTTATCTGGTCTACTTTGCCCGGCTTGCAGTTACAGTTATCTGCCCCTGCGTCCTTCAGATTTCGGTCAAGGTCTTCCTGTGACGGCTGCTGCACGAACAATGGATCCGGGTCCTTACCCTCTACTGTAACTGTATAGTCTAGGCGCTTCACTGAATCTCTGTAACATGCACATAACAAATAGGGCCACTGAAAATGAACTAAATTTATGTGAATAGCTCTTTAATTCTTCAATCACTTTAACGTTGATTGTGCACGTTCATGTCTGTCGTGGTGTCAGCAGCGAGGGTAAACTTTGCAAAGTGAACTTCTGCAAAAGGTTTTGGTCTTTACTTCCTTATAACCAATATTTCGAGTATTAACTTCTTTTGAACAAATATCCATTTCCCAATTGATTAATCGTAACCTGAGTATGAGTGTCAACTTTTATTGTCATATTTCAAACTGCTTTTTAACCTGAGATACCCATTATTGCTAGAAATATTAACAATTGCATAAGCAAAAGCATATCAAGGAAGACAAGAGTAATTTTATGGATGAACAACTTCTTTACTGGACAGTAGCGACGCTTCGGTATAGACCGTTTTCAAGCATTAACTTCTAGAATGCCACTCAAACTGCTCAAAAGCATATTATCAATTAAAATCTAATGCCTATTCATTGACATTTTGTTTAAACAAAGCGATTGTATCAACATTAATTCTTATCATGCCAATTTTAGATCAAATCCTTTCGGAATTTCTTCAGTTTGATAACTCCATATCTCAGTTTAAACCTCAGGTGATAAATCAGACGTTAACCCCTCATTTCACAACTTGCCACGTATAAACCGAGATAACCTACTTCACCCCGACCTCAAGGACAAGCGTCAAAGCCTCCGAGAGGCGGGAGCACTTTCATATCAAGAGCTTGTAGCGCTAGGTGACAGGAAATAGGATGTGATATAGAAACCGAGTAGAGACCTGTATAACTCTTTGATAAGACAACCATCAAACCTTTTTGTAGTGGCATTTAGAAGTTGGAAGTCAAATAAAGACGAATTTTATTTCATGCTTGAAAATGATACAACAAGCTGTATCGAAACGTCATGTACTCAGAATAAAGAAGTTGGTATCCATAAACTATTCGTCCTTAAACAACAAAGTTAGAAGTATAAATCAGATTTTTTGTAAATCATATCGTTACTTTATAGTATTTCTTCAGAGGCCTGTACTTGGAATCTTTGGTATCTTAAAACGTTTTGATGTGTAGAGTTCTGCTTTTTCATACCCATTAAAATATACACAAATTATAGTGAACAAATGGTATTTGTTCAGATCCAAGTATTTATTAAAGAACCACTATTGTTGATATATAACACCATGAAGCATGACCGTTATGAAGTCATCAAGAGTGCATAAACACGTCCTAATTCTACATATTGGTAGTTGAAAGGTTTGGTGAAGGTGATGTATATGTTACCCTTTATCATCCACTAGTCCACTGGTAGGTACGGCTCTCCGTCGTCTGTTCTGTTGCTTCACGCGTACAGCCAGAGACTCAGATAGACTTGAGGTTTCTGAAACAATTGATAAGTCAATAACCAAATTCTTTTTCATTACTTTATAAAATGTCAATGCTATTGAACGTAGATGTGTTAGAATAAACAGTTGCTTTATTTGAAAGAAATTATTAAATGGACAACAAATGTACATGTAGCTAAATTAAGTAACTATCAGTTTTAAAAGATATTTTAAAATGGTATATATTTTTAAAAACAATTTCAAATATTCAATTGAATTCAGATTCCCTTTTGAACATACAAGTCTCAAATGGATTGATTGAAAATAAAATAATAACTTGCTTGAGGATGCTAGTTTCTGACTGCCATTTTCATGTTTGATACGAAATTCATTGTGTACGAGTTTGACGTTAATGCAAATTATAAAGAATATGCTGTTATCATATCAAACATGCGCTTTACCATACTTCTCACGCAAGGCATAACTGGGGATGTGCTCAACCTGACCCTTATTTAAGCTTTCCTACACTACGTCCCTTTTTCTGTGTAAGCTTTTCGGCGTACTGCATCTGGACTTGACATTACAATCAGTATTAATGCAATAAATGAGCTAGTGACTGTGTATGTAATGAGTTATGCCTTGAAGTTCATTAATAAGCTAGTAATTGAGGCTGCTCTGATTTATGCTTTGAAGGGAAGGTTTATGTAGTGTTATCACTGAGACACCATATCAATATGTGCTCACCATTGTTTGTTGTTATCCAAGTCTGTTTTATAGCTGAAGCAATGGCCGAGTAGTTGTGACTGCTTCCCTTCACGTACAGTTTCCTCAGTTTGAATCCCGTGCAGTCGCATGAACTTCTGCCAACCCCAACAGATTCCAAGACCGCGTTGATTTCTTTTGTGGAAGGACTCGAGTCTTTTGGGTCCTTAGAATCTACAGACACGTAAAACTGGACCCGCGTTAATCTGTTCCTGGAAATAGGTAACATATAACACTTATTTTAATTTTTTGGGGTACATGTTCATGCAAATTACAATTTAAGTTAAGCATTTATGACAATATACATCTGTGTATCACTTGCACAAGAACTTATTGCTGTTTTGTGTATGCGTGGGAACATTATAGTTGTTATTCTGCTAGAAAGGCAAATCTGTTTCAATAGCTTTATCATGCACGTCTCAATCCATTTAGTGACACAGAGTATCTTTATTAAAAATTTATTTGATTTTGATAAGCTACAAAATATCTAATATGCTGATTGAAGTTCATATCTCATCACTGGACTTGCAAATATATCCATTTATGCATAATATCTCTAAAATGCTTGATTTTACGGAAAAATCAAGAAAACATCTCAAATACGTTTAATATTCGAAATTATGCATCCAATTAACCTACCTATTAGTTACAATACCTAACAAACACTATCGAATCGAATATATCTTCCTGTCAGCTTATGACAAGGTTTCAAAATTACGTTTGGCGAAATTGCGCGCGCCACTCGAGCCACATTGTCCGGTTTTCGATCAAAACCCGATTTTCGCTCTAATGTACTGATTGACCTTTAACTTGTTATTTTCAGTAACAGTTAGTGGTTCCCGATGTAATAACATCGATTTCAAAATTTTACATATGTGATCCTATCAACATACTTTGTGTCTCTTTAAGGGTTTACTTCAACTGTCATCAAAGTGATTGTTGCATGAGATGTTTCTAGTTAAGGTAACGAGTAGTAATTATCAAAATAATTAAACAAATGAAATGCTGTCAGTCACTTTTTTTACTATTTGATCCGACACAAACTTACCATTGAGTATCAGAGAAGAGGTCTGTGCCGCTCACCTGTCCCGTTACCTTGGTAACCTGCACACCTGGAGACGTGAGGAATATCATTAAAGACATAATGTACTAGAGATCAGGAGCAAAGCTTAAGTAACGTTGCAGTTAACCCTTTCACTCAAGACGATAATGGGTCTGTCAGGACCTGTAGGGTTGAAAGGTTGATTCTATGTTGATGATGAAATTTTTCTACGTGGAAATACTAACATGAAGTTTAAAACAGACTATGGATAGAACCTATATTATTACTATATTCAACTAGTATAAATACCATACAAAGCATTTGCGAAAAGGAAACTGTTTACTTATATGGTAATCCTATTCATACGAAGAAATGTGATGGGGTTACCTGTTTTTGTAGCCCATGCCATTCGAATTGCTTTTGAAACATTCCCTCTGTTTAGTTTGGAGCTGTATCCACTGAGGAATATCTCCCTTACTGTGTACAATTCCTCTCCCTTCGTCCATAGAAAGACGCCCGCTGATTGGTTGTTTATGGAAGACAGTAAGTCACCATTGGTTGGTGGATCTTTGGTCCATGGAGTAACAATGTCAGACTCTGTTTGCAACGTGTATCTCAAATTGGTCACCCGAAACACGTCTGTGCTGAAAGTTAGTAGTTTAAATGCGAAGGTTAAGATCGAACCTTGTTTGCATTTGAATTAACTATCACGATCGTTGTATTAGAAAAGAGACACGTTTATTCTTGTCTGATTCATAAATATATATTCATCGTTTATACTCCTTAATGAATGCTCTGGTTTGCCGTTTTCTGCTAATGACTGTACAGCTGGGACATGTATCGCTGATAACAAGAACGAAAAAGCATACTTGTTAATCGACCTTCAAATATCTGATACTTTATAAGTGTAAAATCACAATCCAAATCTGTTTAAAATTCAAATTCAGAATTCTTCATTTATTTTTGGAATAAAACTGAAATTAGATAATATATATGATTTTTTTCATTTTAAGAGCTCTTTGGTCCTCTGTGGCGATGCTATGACTTAATTCTTGATGGCTGATGACTACAACCCTACCTGTTGGAAGTCAAGAGGTTTTCTCCACGCACAATGTGGATTTTACAGGCGCCGCATGATCCTGAAACACACAGAAGTGCTTGATCTGTTAACAAGGAAACCAAACAGGTTATTGTTTTGAAAAGATAGAAATGTTACATTGATTTCATGATATTTATTAAAGTGAAAACAACATTTATGAACAGTAAATACTTTAATTTTGTAAGAGCCAAATAAAATCTTAAGGTTGATTTATCATTATGACTTAAACTACTCTTTATTTGTTTTAATTTTTGATGAAAGATAATTATTCCGTTCTTGAGATTAGTTAGTTACATTAACATTCAATTAAAACAATCTTAACCTTCAAATAACTCAAAATACCATGTACAGTAGATTTCCATTTAAATATATAATCATTTTAATTCAATTGAATATTTGAATAATTTTCATATTCTCATTTACCATCGTCAGCTGGTTGCTACATAAACGATGCCTATCTTTAAAATCGCTATACTTCCATTACCTGAAGGGCTTTGAGACCAAGCAGTGAGTAGACTAGACTCGATAATAGCAACCTTCTCCGATGTCATCTCCGTGGATACTTGAACTTTTATGTCAAACATGTCGTCTAATCTATAGTACGTTTTCTTGGAATAAACACTCCATGATGACGTCACTTCCTTTTGAGCCTCGATTTCGTCTACACTTGGGGGTATATTTTCATCATTGTGGGACAATATACCATTTATTCTCACAGTGTACAGTATATTCGTAAGAGTAACACTGAAAGAAGGAAACGTTTATAATTAGTTATAAGGATGCTCGGTATTATCGGTATATCGGTATATTGAAGTACAGGAACAATATGATAAGAATCGGCACACACTCCTGAAAATATCAATATATCGAACATTTGAAGATGAGCAATTCCCATCTAAAATTGCCAAAAACACAATCAAACAAAACATGTTTTTACGGAAATTTCTTTAAAGAAGACTGATATTGTGTTGTGAAAAAAGCTCAAATATGTATACTGGTCATAAACAGGGTTTGAAAAATACCCCTTTCCCAAACGGTACATAGATTATCAATGATTACCGTCATATTTAGACAAGATAACATTTAAAATCTCGAACTTGAAAAGTACTGATATATTGCAATACATATTGCAATACGCTTTTCTATATAGCAATTTGCAATACAGTTATTAGGATCAATACCTATCCTTAAAATCGAATTTAGAGTTTATTACGTAAGGCATCGTGTCACATGACTTGGACCAAACGGGTTTGAAATTTGTAATTCCCAAGCGAGTACAAGATTTACACAAATTTTGATGTCTTTCATGTCAATATCAGTTGTTTAACGACTTTCAATACGACGAATACGTTTCTATACAAAGGATGTATGTGCATATTTATAATTATGTCAGCGCTTATCTCACACCATTTGATTTGATTAAGTGATTATCTCATTGGATATTGGTTGTGTGTTGTGTATGATAAATTAGGTGGCATTATCTCTAAATTCATTAATATTTACACCTATGAACTAACATTTACATCGTTCTTAATTGTAAAATGACGTACCCGAATTCTCCGACAAAGATTTCTTGCTTGTTTAATATCATTTCGGTTCTTTCCGGTTCCCCTGAAAAACAAAAGAAGCAATATACACATTATTGACGAAAGTCTTTTTATGTAAAATAAAACAAGAGTTGGTTGTATTTATGTCACTCGTTTCTGTTAAAGCTTATAAGAGAAACTAACCTGTTTTGTTGACCCATGCTTTTTCAATGGTCGCCTTTATATCTGTGATGTTAGTTTCACCCCTCAAAAGCAAAGTGAAGCAATTTTGATGTCTTACAACCGTTTTACCAGTGTAAGCGGTGTAGGTCAGTCCATTTGTCTTTAGGGTGGAAAGGATGTTGTCTACATGGGGTGACTTCATAGTGTATGGGTCGATGACGATATTTCCATTAAGTGCGAAAACGGATACCCTTGAAATTATAGCTCTGAAAAGGCAATATTATTGTTATCAAACTGTGCATTGAAAATTATACATCGGCTTAATAAATCAGATATATCCTGAAGAGATTAATAAGACAGAGATAAATAGATAACATACATCGTTATATTATGTAACCCAACGTAAGGTTATATTAATTTAAACGTATTAAATACTCCATATGTATGATTACATACCCGTTGTCGCCTATGTATTCTTCATTAGACTGCACACTGATAGTAACTGGTGATACTGAAGAGAACATTAAGTCATTTTACAGCAATGGCTACGTGCAAACATTTATAGATAAGCTTAAATGAAGGAATTTTACAACTACAGTATAAAAGAAGTTGAAATTCTTTATTCCGAGATAGTTTGACGTCATTGAATTCTGAAGTTTTATCATACTGAGTCATTTTATTTGATACACTGTGATGTCAACACGATATAACCCCTGTACACATTGTTGGATAAAGAGTTGTCTTTAAATAATTGTAACATAACATAACATACGCTTTCATATCACAACAGAGACAAGAAGCAGACCACTACCACCAGGTTGTGTACTTACTGAATGTTTCATTCCAACTTTGTCCTAGGCTCCTATAGAAGATGTCGTAATGTTTTACTTTAATTCTACCATTGACCGTAAGTGTGAACTGCATGTCAGCTCGGCTGTACAAGGTTCTAAGTGAGGCTACATCCAGCGTCTTGTAGTTATCTCCCTTTACGGAAGTGAAGTTGAGAGTTATCTTCTCTTCGGTAAGGCTGCCATAGTTGAGAGGAGTGATGTATTTGTTGCCCATTTTAACCAGGAACAGCTGTCTCCAGGCCGAGGCGCTCTGGTCACTGAATTTAAAATAGTTGTTACGTAATGAATGTCCTAGCTCAAGTTAGTATCATGTTCAGAATTCATAAAAACTCATATTTCTCATATAACTCGGACAACCTCGGTCGAGTTAATTTTAGCATAGAAAAAACTCTGTCACTATTTGTCTTTGACAATAACAGTCACGAATATCAAGATAGAAATCAACCCTTTTTGAGTCAATAATCTCTGATCCTTTACATCGAAGTCATTGCCGAAGAATATGTTGAGGTTGTCAAAGTACAGTATTACTGTTACCCTACTAATTAGCCTTTCCTTACTTGGGTTTCTGCTTCTTTCTGAATTCAGTTTGTCCTTTCCACTCGACCTTCATGTCATGGAAATCCCCTGAAAAGGGTAATGCAGGTTAATGAAACTAATTAACTTCATTTTAGGAAAAACACCTTAAATAAAACCTAAGATCTAGACTTAAGACCAAATACTTTCTGCGATAGAAATAGTAATTGAAAGGAGCAAATGTAGTCATTATAGAAAATATAAAGACACCAAATGTATATTAACAATATATCTACTGATTTCTAACTGAATATATTCCATTCTTACATGTTAACCATAAACTTGTTACCATCAGAGTTTGTATGGCACTTTTAACAGATGCAGGAACTCTCTTGACGTCACCATTATAAATGATAAGACATATACAACTTAACGTTTGACTGAATATATTGATTCCAAAAATTTGCATAAAACATATATTTCTTACCATCAGTCAGAGTTTGTAGAGCAGTTTCAACAGACGCGAGTAGACTGCTGACGTCACCACGGTAAAGCTTCCTGGTTATGTGTACAGAAAACATCTCCTCTATCCGTACCGACTCTGTGACGTCAACAATGTCATACGTCACTCCCCTTGGGCTTGTGACGTTAACGGTTCTTTTAATGATCTCGACATTTGGTTGGACAATTTTTGTTGATGAAACCGTCTCGCTTTTACTGGTGATGACGTAGGAGAGTCTCCACACGGATTCACTGTTCATACAAAATGTTAGTTCCACGAAATATGAATATAATACTTGCAAATGAGGAACTAATATCGTCTACATTTACGTGCAAAATCGATAATGATATTTTTTTGGCAATGGTAAAAGTTATTTTCGGTCATGTGAGATCCCACAATCTACATAAAAATGTGATCTCCCCTTTGAGGACCAACAGTCGTCCTTTTTATTTCTTAAATCATTTGAAGGCCTTTAATTAAATAAACAATATTTCATCAAACAACTATCTATCATTATGGCTCATTGAAAGGAAGCACGCTAAAGGCAAAGTTTGTTGCTCAAGGTTACACGACAAGCTTCACAACTCATGTCTGGACATACTTGATTGATCACCTATACAATTCATCTGAGAACATGGTTGGGAAACTTACCCAGACTTCTCCAGTTCCTCTTCATGTTTCAGTATCTTTGCTGTAGCATCTGTAATATATGCATAGGATTATTGACTTTGTTCATAATTTTAACAGGAAGAGGAAACAGCTTTATAACAGCTCCGATAATATGGAGGATAAGGACAAGAAATTTTGTGACACATTTCACAATTCGTACTTAACTAGTAATACAGTTCACAATTCGTACTCAACTAGTAACTTTGGCCCTTTCGCGCAAGTTTGTATTGACCAAATATTAATGTGGATTAAATAGTTACCCTGGGTTTAGGATATTTTAATTCTCGAAGACACATTGTCTAACAATTTGAGCAAGTTAAGCGAAATAGAATGTACAATGTAACTATGTTAATGTATTTTCTAAATGCGTGGATATCAATACGCAGATGGAATAAGACATGTACAATTTTAAAAGCCATCACCAACAAAATTGAAGTCTGTAATAAACGCAATTACTCGAGATAGACCCGGACCAGAAGAGTTGGAGAGATGCCTCAAACTTTGGATAGTCCACGATATCGACCCTGTGTCTGATGTGGAGGGAGAAAAGGTCCTTGAACAGGTGCGTGTAGGGATCGAGGGGGGATGTGTGCAGGGAGGACGAATAATTTGAGGAAGTCTTGTTGAACTTGGTGCCAAGGATGGTCTTCACTTCTTCTAGCTCAAGTCTGACGACTGACCTTGAGTCAACCATCTTGGATTCCCGATGTAGGGAATAGGATATCTTCCACACTTTATCACTGTGAAATAGAGAGGTTTCATGGATAAGCAACTTTCTGTTAACTTTACGTAGAATTGCTTTTACATAGATTCAAAAATCAGCATCGAGCCGGAAGAGTCATCTTTAAATAAAAGTATGTATGTTGTCCATTTCAGATAAATACCTTAAAGTTTACATCATCACTTTATGGTAAGTCTGTTTATGATTAATCGAAACAAGGCTTGTACCTTGATGCATCTAATGATTATTATTAAGGAGGGCCAACTTACCCTTGAGAGGGCGAAACCATTTGCTCTTGTAGAAGAATAGTGGTTGTTACGTCCGTCAAATTTGTCTCTGAAACAGTTTAATCAAAATGTCAAATAATAATAAATACTTTTTGGTAAAGTTATGATTTCCGGGTTTCCTTTCAAAATAGTTTGATAGTTAAAAGCACATTGGAAATTTGATGTTATTCAAATTTCCATTGTTGTAAAAAAAACATTTTGGTAAATTTTGGATTTTCGGTTTCTGTTCAACATACTTTGATAGTTAAAGCACATTGCTGAGTTGAATTACTTCAAATTTCAATTGTTATTTAAAAAAATACAACATTTTCGGTAAATTAGGGATTTCCGGGTTTATGTTCAAAATACTTCGATAGTTAAAGCACATTGCTGAGTTGAATTACTTAGTTATTACATTACAATGAACACCTACCAAACCTCTGTTGCCACAATGTGTCCAGCCTTGTTTGGAACTCGACAATGTCACGAAGAAGTATCGGTGACGTCATGTAGAAGATGAAGAGACTCTCGTACTGAAAGATTTCTAAATCTGTTTCTATGACAACTTCATATTTTCTCTCAGTGAGGTATGACTTCAGCACCTCCTGAAGAACTGTGCCGTTTGGAGGCGTTATATCTTGAGCGGTAAGAAAGGTTCCATCGGTTGACAGGAAATATACTAGTCGGGATATGGTGTTTCTGGAAGGGTATGTCAAATGATTAGCAAACCTACTTTTGGAAATATAATCAATTAAAGTCGTTAATATTGTCTAAAGATGCGACAGGGAATATAACAAGATTAAGGTTTTGCATGAATTATATTAACAATATATGCCGTTTAACTATTTCTAAAAGAAAGAGTTTAACCTACCCGTGTATATCCACCAGTTCTTCTTGTCTTGCAATGTCCACTGAGACTGAGATGTTGACAGAACCTTGACGCAATGAGAAATACTATATCAAGAACACCATAGGAACAAGTGCAAAGTTGATATATTAAATTATTGATGAGTAACTTCTATTAGATAATCTTAAGCCGTCAACTTTGTGGAAACATCTTCGATCGTGAGGCAAATTAACGTTAAAGCTATCTAAGATATATTGTTTGTATCTTTGATATTAACAGTATATCATCAATGTCAAGTTCTATGGATAGTAACTTCATTTGCAGTTGCAATGATTGATTGAGAATCGATGCAAAGCGACATTTTGTCACTGATATTGCGATCAACTTATAGAAATGATATATTTCTTCTACTTCAGGAGAGCCCTAAGTACACAAAGTCACATATATTATCGACATACCCGAAAGCGTCTCCTTCCAGTGACTATGTAACGCCGTTGATATATTTTCGGTATCCACACTTTTGATGACGTTCTTCACAAGTATGCTGAGGCTGTTCTCGCGATGACGTAATCCTTCTCCGGTTATTTCCAATACTGTTACTTGTCCGTTTGCCCCCGTGATGTTCTGTGAGTCGACCTCTGACCTTAGTGACGTCATATTGATTGTTAGTAGACCCCCATAGAAGCCCCAGCCTGGTACATAGGATACAAGCTCGCTGGCTCCATAGTAGACGAATGCAGACACTTGCCAAACCGACAGTCTGAAAAGTAGGAAGTGGTTTGATAGATTATATACCGATTGGGATTAAGTATATATATAAATATTTTATAAATATACCGAAATGAAGAACTTTTCATGTCATATTGTGTGGACAATGTTTCTGGAAGTTCAATTTTTGAGAATTATGTAGTAGTTTCAGATTTAATGTTCATGATTTGAATTGAAAATGTAAATTAAATACAACGTTTACGAGTTGTAAAGGTAATTCAATACTCACCCATTTACATCAATCAGTTCTTCACTCCTGAACAGAAACTTTGCTGAAACATGAAGTCATGCTAACTTTTTATTTCAAAATATATATGAATCAGAAAGAGCATTGTGGTTAATGTCTCTTTTTATTACAAAAATATTGATTGCCTTCAATGAAGAATGAAGGGACACAAGGGACTGGCGTTTTATGTGCAAACTTACTTTCAGATGGTAAAGAATATGATTGATTCAGCGCCATCTCGATTTTCACAAAGTTCTCATTTGCAATTGGTGTCGAGAAGAATAGTTCCACTTTGTGACGATAGTCGATCAGTTGGTGACGTTTGAATTCGGTGATGACGTAACCAGTCTCCGCACCGAATACAATGCTGATTTGGGATTGGATGGTCGCTGTCTCCACGTGTTGTGTAATCAAAGCGTCTACAACACGTTTATCTTGGTG
The DNA here is from genome assembly GCA_916613615.1 of Steromphala cineraria. Lineage (NCBI taxonomy): Eukaryota > Metazoa > Mollusca > Gastropoda > Trochida > Trochidae > Steromphala > Steromphala cineraria. The sequence continues at coordinate 79,745,761 of OU744722.1, forward strand.
TACTTGGTACTCAACCTTCCAGACAGTCTCTCTGTGAAAAAGGACATAGACATAAAATAATTAAAATTTATTATTAACTATTCTTTCATTTTATATTAAGTTAACAAAGGAGTCTTTGGAAGACGTTTAGAAGTTAACCAATTATTGTTGAAATATAGAAAACGAAATTGTGCTTATATACATAAGTTAAGAAAAATGTCTTTAGAAGGCATTAAGAAGTTAAACAATTATTGTTCTAATGTCAACTAAAAACATTCCCTACAATCCTCCAGAATATGGGAGATGCATTTTACATCATCAAATCATGTTATCCAGATACTCTTAAGACAATGCAAATATTTATGTGATTTTCTAGGAGCTTAAAATGTTGTTCCTTTTTAAAAAATTGCAATTAATACCGTCATTGTTTTGAGTTAATTGATACATTATGATAGAATAGTTGATATCGAGTTTATTGATAGATTAGTTGATATCCACTCACCCTGTGACGGTTAGATATCGAGCCTGTCTAAGGATAAACACTGAAAGGTCTTTTTCTGAAATTGTATCGATGACGTGATTAGTTTGTGCATTATTCAATACATATGCTTTCATTACAGTTGACATCATTTACATACATGTATCATGAAGAAGAAGTCATGCGAAAAAACATGATTTTCTACTTCAATTGATCATGATAGATACTTTTTACACACTTCGACCGTTGTCATAATCAATACTTATTCAGTACTTAAAGGTAACAGACCTTGCGTACAAGAGAATTAATCATACATTTCTGTACAAGCACACGTTATCGGTGTGATTAATGCAACTATGACACATTGTTCTTGTTATTCGAGCTAACTGTTACCGCCCTTATATACTCATGGTAATAATGGTTGACATCCCTAATAATTATAGGAAAGAAAAGTTATATATACAACTTTTACGTGTAATTTTCGATTATTTTTTTGTAATATATGTTAGTATAGTATGTACTCTTGTGAATAATGTCCTTGAACATGTGCTATTGTGCAAACATCTTGAGATCCTGATATTGGTACATTGATACAGGTCATCAGTGTGCTCATTTTGGTTCTGTTAAATAATGTATAATTGTATCTGAAGAATTTTTGGTACTGGACCCAATTTTTACACAATACCTTTCGCGGAGCCTTATTCGATAATAAAATATAAAATGCATGTACTTTATAGTTGGCATGATGTGTTAATGCAATTGGATGTCGAAAATACCAGAAATTTGATCAATGTTAATAATCCTTGCATTTAAAAAGCTCAAATCACTTTCCTGTATAGGGGTGTCAACCATTATTACCATGAGTATATGAACGAACTTATCGCATTTGATAAACAATCAATATTGATCTGTAGAGGGAAGGGGGAAATAACTGTATTATTACGCATAACGTATATAATGGTCACATCCACAAAATAATATTTACAACTTATAAAGCGTTGACATTGCATTAAAGGGGCAGTAGCACGTTTTTAGGGGGAATATAAGGTGATGTCAGGAAAATGAAAATTAATGGTTCCAATTGAAAGACAATGTATTTAAACTAAATGAAGCAGTAATAATTCGACTATATAACGTAAAGTTTAGCCATGCGACTCAAAATGAATTAAAGGTGTTCACAAAAAATGGCCGCCAATGGATTTTATGTGAATCCTCATACTTTGTTCTCTGACTATGGTTGATTGGCTTGTGTAATGAGATTTTTGACACTGTCAATATAATACATTTAGCATTTACTTACAATTATAAGTGAAATATTTAAAATATAAAATTATTTAAAAAAACGTGCTACTGCCCCTTTAAATACCTTAATTTATTTCTCTTTTAACATAATTTTAAAATAATAACTTGTATGGACACAAGTTCAATAGAAGGTTATTTATCTCTTAGAAGTTTTCTCTCTTGTAAACTAAATCCGCCTATAAAATCGATTAACTTCAAGAATCCCCAAAAATGAGAAATTAAGTAGTAGAATTTTGACGCCTTAAGGACAACGAGCAGGATTTATGGTTTTCTTGGAGTGAAAAAGTAAAACCATATATTCATCACACTTAAAAATCATGTTCATCATTATCGTATACAATAGCTAGAATATGATAGTTACCCGATGTGTTCATGTGTGTAGCAAACTCCTGTTTGAGAATCAGTTCCAGCCTATGTATGTCTGTGATCATCACTTTCCTCGAGAGATGGAAGCTAAACAGCGTGTCCACTCGAGTGACCAGTTCTCCCTTGATGTCCACTACTGTGTTGGTTTGACCATCAACTGACCGGATGTCAATAACCTCTGATTTCAAAATGGCGATATCAAGTTTCCGCGTTGTCAGTGAGTCCACAATCGTGCCATTTTGTTCCGCAAAGTAGATAATCTTGAAGAAAGTTTTCCTGAAAAAATATATCAATACTAGTAAACAAGCATGCGCAATTGGTGAAGTGGACCGAGTATTGTATGACCAACCTGAACATCTTTAGCCAATCAGAAACGAGTATTTGCGCATTGATGGTAAAAGTAAGTTTTCTGTCTTCAAATGTTCGTATCTGTGATGTTACAATAGTTCAAAGAACACATATTTGCCTGCAACAAAGACTCGTAAATGAATAGCAAAGTTAAAACATACCCTGATCTGTCGACAACTTCATGTATGGATCCAAGACGGAAGTTCAAGCAGCTACAGTTGGTATATTCTGTATCAAAATTAAACAAATATCATTTCTTGTTTATAGTCAACACATAATGAGCATTTTTTCTAAACCAAAGTTCTGTTCATATGTGAAAACAATTGCATCATATACTCATATCATATATTTAAACAACTTTGGGACAGGTGTACCACCATATTTTACAAACTTAGTCAAGCAAGGCAAATATCTTGTTTGGATATTGCATCTAAATGCAAGTAGAGCGTAGCTTCATTTGTATCGTTAGCTCTTGTCAGACAAGCCGAATCTCCTGTAGGAACTTTAAGGAGATGTATTGCAAATTTTGGAACATAACAAAGAGAGTGACAAAGTGACAAGGACTCACCTCCATGTGTTCTCCAAACTCTATTCAGATCGAAAAAAATCCCTGCCATTAAGTAAGATAGTATTAGAAATAGCGCCATGACATACCTTCATGAGTCTCCCAAGCTCTAGTCAGGGCGAGTCTGATGTCTGACCAGGAGGAGAAGGAGACGTTCTTCTCCAGGAAGAATGAGAAGCTACTCCTGAAGTTGTAGACCGTCTCACTGATGGACTCTACAGCGAGGTGGTGTCCAGTGGAAGTGACCAGCTCTAGACGAGGCCACTGACCAGTGAGAGAAGACAAGGGGTTCAACATCTTCCCGTCCACACTGATGGACACAAGGTACCGCCAGACACTCTCGCTGTCATCGAAGAAATATTTTATAAGCAGAGATTGATAATGTCAATATCATATTCGGTCCTTAGTTGCAAAATAATTGAAATCGGTAATCAAACGAATTAATTTGGATTTGTGTATTATGTATTTCGAGATTTGAGAACGAACGTTAATCCTTCTTAAACAGCTGGGTTAAATATTTCTGGAAAAGACTGAAATTGTTTTTGTGGACACCATATCATACTCACAAGGTTCCTGTTGTTACTTCGTCAACTTTGAGAAATTCAACTGTAACTGTCTCATTTTCATTCACTGAAATAACATAATTCAAACTAAAGATTAAACAAGTAAACCCTTACAACAGAATAAAATCACAAACGATTAAAATCCCCGATGAAATAACCTTGATAGCATTTCCTCAAAGGGGATAATGGATGTATACCCGGTAGTTCGATGAACGTTAAAGTTGATTATTTACAATTAAAAAAAATAGTAAATTTGTAATTTATTACGTGTTTATCTACATACCACTTTTATTACGCACTGTCCGCTCAATGTACTCTCTGAGCTGGGTTTCTTCTGTGACACCAAATTTGGCGCTGAGGAAGAGACTGAAGGCGAGATCAGCCCGATAGAGCCTGCCCACTGACGTCACAACCTCGTACGCATGCGCATTGATGTCTGTCATATTTGCTATCTCCTTCGACAGAAGAGCAGTAACGTTGTGGAACTCTTCAACACGGGAGTCGAGAACAGTTGCTTCACCAGTGGTATCGTTTGATGTCACAAAGTAAACCAGTTCCCAGTAACTTCTCCTGATGTTGAAAATATCAATTTTGAAATTTGATCCTTTTTTTCGACATACATGTATTTGATTTAGTTACAGAAAGGACCAATATGTTAATCCAAGGGGAGTGATTTGATGAAAGTTAACCATCATATATAATAATACGATAGCATGACTGCCAAATTTATATTGAAATATCACAATTTAAGGCAACAAAGTATTCAATAATTTACAGTATGAACTTACCCATTTTTATCTACGACCTCCTGTTTTTTCAACACATCAATCTGCACATCCACTCCTACAAACACATCATTTAAATTATGAAAAGTAAAGGAACAATATTAACATCGAATTTGAGAATTTCAGTCTTTTTTAATCAGATCCATGTTATTGTCATCACGCAAAGACAGTAAATGTGACATCTTTTGACCACAGAACAAATCAAATGATTAAGAATTGTTTATTTTGGCAAAAAGTTATTAATATCTCAACATTAAAATATAAATACAATTATTCTTGAATTACCTCTTTCTTCTGTCCAAACTTTCTTCAGATGTTGCTTAATTCCGATAAAATCCTTCTCGGCTACCTTCACGGTGAAGTATAGTGGGAAATGTTTGGAGTACTCCAGGATCTGCGTTGTGTCAACCAATATGTAGTTTTCTCCTTTGCTTGTATTAAGTTTCTCCACTTCGACCTTGACTTCAGCCTTCAACTCCTTCTCATGGACTGACAGATCAAGACGGGTCAAGATGGTCGAGTTCCATTTCAGAGAATATGTCCAACTCCAAAACGATTTCCTTAAATAGAGAGCAGTGTTGCTTATTCGAATTAAAATGAATATGTCTAATATCCATTTTCAATTTGAGTGTCAAATACCTTATTAGATAAAGACTAAAAGGTTTATAACTTCGTCATAAATGATCAAAAGTTACAAAAATTTACTGTTAATCTGACAAAAACAACACTTTGAAATAAAAGTTATGATTTCTATTTCGTTGTAAATATTAGTATAATGAATTACCCGTCTTTGTCCACATATTCCTTTGATTTCTTGAATTCAACTTGAACTTCTGATACTGGAAATATAGAAAAATCAATCATTTAAAAAAACCAAACTTCTGCATTTTGAAATCTTTCAATAATCGTTTAATTTACTTTGATAGCAAGAAATAAGCACTTCATAGAATTTTTCTTTCCTATTTCACACAACTTGTTTTCGATAATATTATCGACTATAAACGACAAAAATTTGTTTTGAAAAATTATGAACCAACCGGAAACATTCAGGACACTGGCCCATGTTTTTCCAACAGCGGACACAACGTTGAGAAGATCGAGCTTCGCCACTGGTCTATTGAAGTGGAGTTCATGTAAGGACAGATAACTCTGCGTCTCGGTGGTGGATATGTCAACAATGCTGTTCTGGGCACCTTCAAACACCAGGCGCTTCTCAAGGCCACCGTGAGAGGGCGCCACTAGGAAGGAAGCGTCTACTCGAGTACCATTGATGTACACACCGTAGTCAACCCTCCATGTTGTTTCGCTGTCAAGGGGAATTAAATATTATTTTACCTTATCAATTCAATCATAGAAACATAGATATTTGGGGGGCTGGTATCTTAGAAACAACAAGATCTTTACTGACCACTCTCATACAACTAAATAAAGAGTGATTTCAATTATAATATGTATATTTCTAAATGATCAAATATTCACCTAGGATGTATTATTTCAAGCAATACTGTGCATTCATAGCGATACTTGTAAAAACGTGTATGTGTTCATTGTACAAAAATAAAATACACGTTTGCCATCATTTATACTTTTCAATATGACTAGTATATGCAATATATGAACTAAAATAATTATTAATTTTCCAAGACATGAAGATGCTTACTGACAAAGCAATTAAAGAACTATGAAGTTTTATCTTTTATAAATAATGCACAATTCGTATGGTCTTAGTTCATTTAAATCATCCAAAACTGCATACGCAGAGAAGAAATTGAACAAATTGAGAAATTTGAACAACAGGTAGAGATGTAAATGAAAACATACCCGGTTTCTGTAACCATCTCTCTCTGTCCCAGAATCTTCACAGATACGGAGGATGACGACAGATCTATACATAAGGAATATTTCATTTTTCAATTGTAATATGCTCGTCATGTTGGTTATTGCATGGTTCTGCATACTGATATCATATTTCATTCAGGATCGATATTCATTTATAAGACCGATTTCGATGTAAAGTTCTTTCTTCATTCAAATACAAAATTCGTACATGTATGAGAAAACAATATTCACTGTAAAAAAATAAGTATTGGTTGTTTTGATAAAATGTTTCTATCAATAAAGAACCCTATGCTTTTTCATTTCTAAGTTGGTAATAGTTTGTCGATTACTTTTCATTACCTAAAATAAGATATATTGAAGTGCGTGTAACGAGAACGTTGTCATGACTTTCTATCAATTAAGAAATTAATGGTTTCCTTATTTCTGGGTTGTTTATAGTTTGTTTATTACTTTTCATTACTGTAAACAATATGTATTGAAGCGAGTGTTACGAAGACATATCCAACCAGCTAAATGAATAAATACAATTCAGCCTCTTTTCGACTAAAGCTGCCTACCTGTGTTGATATCTGTAATGGCCTCCCTCAGTTTCCCCTCGATGTAAGAATATTTGGATTTGGATACTTTAGCTTTCAGGTTGATGCCAAGGATAGTCGACTGGGAATGTTTTTCTTTCTTTGACGTGAAACTGAACTTGTAACCAAGTCCGAATTTTGACTTGAATTTAAACCATGTTGAAAGTTCTTTCTCCTCGGTTATAGGCGTTGAATGAATCGTCTCTCCGTCTTTTTTCACTACATACGTCAACTTCCACTCGGATTTTCTGTGAAAAATGGCAGGTTACATTATTTCATTATTAAGGAGAGAGATAATATCAATTTGGTCACTGCTTTTGAATAATTCCGGTACCTTATGTGTGCAATATGATGACAGTAAATATCACAATTGTAAGTGATTATTTTCAAATTCTTTACCCTTCACTTGTGACGACTTCTTCAACCGGTCCTAGGACAACAGAAATCGTCGAGTTTCCGCCTGTAAAGAACAATATAGATCATTACTATCTTTGCCTGTCTGGTTTACCTTGAGCTCAGGCCTTCGTAGAATGTGAGATGAATGAGATTCTGTTAAACTGTAATTTAGATGTCATTATGTGACCTCAAGTAATGGTGTGTGTGTGTGTGTGTTTACTGTCGATACGTTCGGACACTTTTCAAGTTTTCCTTGCAGGTTTGAAAACGATTTTTGATCCTGTGAGCAAATGCAATTCATTTCTTGAATAAAAATTGAAGTTGCATCTTGACTACATGTATGTGTCTCTTATGCCAAATATTTATATTTACAAAATCAACTCTTCCAGAGTTCCCAAAATAATTATAATTTTCATTAAATGATCCTTTCTAACAGGAATAGCCAGTATACATCATGAAGCACAAGTTCACTTAGGAACATGTATAGCTTAAACAGCGTTGGAATGACATGTATACTCATTGACCCTCCCCTACTACTATTCTAATATAAGAAGGATATAAGAAAGGAAGGGTCAATGAGTTTATATGTCTTCCTTAAGTTACTTCAAGCGATACATGTCCCTGTGCTTGCATATATCCGGTAGATATATCCACGCACCTGTTTTATTCTGGTAATAGTGCTCCAGGGCCAGACGGAACTTCTCATAATCTTCCTTATGTATCTTAGATTGCACGTATAATGCAGCCATGTTCTCCTTGGCTACATAGGTCAGGTTAGTCGATGTGGTTATGTCCAGCTCTGAGTCTACAGCTACTAGAGAAGACCGGAGTTCACTGGTGTTGACGTGCATTGTCTCTTCCGGTCTGATGATGGTTCCGTTCACTTCAATGTGGTATCCGATTCGCCATTCCCTCGAGCTTCATGACGAATAAATAGAATGACTTACAAAAATATCCTTTAGATGTTGTTCCAACTACATGATATTATTCTGTACTGTATATATATCGAGGTTTATTTCCATAAACTATATATGGTTAGAAATACACGTGGTTGTAAAAACAAATATCATAACGATGATGTATTTTCTATAAGTTAACCATTTCTAATAAGTATAGTTTTATTGAAATCAGTCCCATGAGTGAAATATATTTATACCCTATACTATTTCATACGTTTTAGAAGACATGTGATTATGAAAAGTATGACAATATATGTTATTTTCCATTTAATTATGTGAATCCAGACCATTCCCATGCATATATTAGTAATAACGAGGCTCATGAGTAAGTATTTCTAGGTGTTTATATTTTATGATTATTTTGTAATCATGATAGGCCTGCATCAATGAGCCCTTTGCTATGGAAACAAGATACAGAAAACAAGGTTACATTGTATATCGTACCCAGTTTCTGTGATCACCTCAGTCTGCGTGTCAATGACAGCCTTTGCGTTGACAACTTTGGATACTAAAACATTTGTATTAATTTAGAGTATGAATATATTGTTAAATTCTTTAAAAAATCAAATCTATTCAAATAAAGCGACGCTTTTAAATAAATCAAGTTTTCTAAATCACCGTTATATACAAACATTGCATAGCATCATAAATCGTCATAGAGTCAATACAGAATGGCGATTGTGCCAAGCAATAATTGCCATAGTCAGATTATTTCAAATTACTTGATATATAGTCATCCTTTAAACCATGCTTACCATTATTTTCCTTTTTCCAAGATTCGAGTATTGTAGTTTCAACTTTAGCGTATTCTTTCTTCTCTAGCCTTGATTTGAAATAGAGGAAGAACCGGAAGTTCCAAAAGGAAAGGTCAAGGTCAGTCCAGTGATAGAACATGGCGGGTATTTGTCCTTGGATACTGATCTTGAAGGCATCGAGGTCAAAGGTCGGCCAAGAGAAAGAGGCAACCGTGATTCCCTCGTACTTGATGAAGTAATACAGTCGCCACACTGATATTCTGTGAAGAAAAAAAGTATCTGATATCATAGTGAACATATCGTCATGATCATAAAATATATATATATGCTTTTCTTCATGTAGACCTTGCTCAAAGACTTTGATGATTGGCATTTTAGAAGTTGTGTTATAGGCAATATAATGGATTAAAGAACTATTCATAATTCTTCGTGTCAGAAGAGATGAAAAGTATTGCACGTATTAGATAAAAAATATATGGATAATATATAACTAAATAGAGATAGTTGTAATTTTTTGTTTGATTGTTTAATACTTGCCATGAAGTATCATGGTAATATTTGGAAATGGGTACACAAAAAGATAACTGACCCGGATGAGAGTTTGATGAAGCGAGGTCTGATGACTGTGAAAGACGCACGAGTACAGTCAAAATTCCGACCTGAAGTAGATACATAGTCATAATTTATTAAAGGCAATTTTACTTTGCTAAATCATCGTATATTCGAGAATATATTCTAACATATTAGTAGGGTGGTTATTCGCAGTACAAAAAAACTTGCTAAATTGATATTTATGACTGTTTTCGGAAATAAATCACAGACATACATGAAGAGTTCAACTGAGTTGATGCTGAACACTAGCTCTTCCAACAGAACATTATTAGAGTGGAGCTAGACCATGGTGTTTAAAGGAAACTATTGCCACAAGGGCTGATAGTAGTATTAAGTTATGAAAAAATATTCCGTACATTCTCAGCAGATTTGACATTGAATATGTCTTTTCATTTCATTTAAACATTTAGGATTGATAAATATGTTTATTACAATATAGCAAGCGTGTAACTGTTAGACAGTACAATGTTTACTGTGATGTACCTAAGTTTATGATGGTTTCACACCAGGTGGAGTTGAGTTTGGTTGTCAGTTCTGTTGTGTAGGATTCCGTCACAGAGGTACTCGTGAGAAGCCGGAAGGCGGAAGCAACACGCCACAGTGGCAGTAAATAGTCCACAACGATGTAAGTAGTGCCCATGGCATTGGTGAAGTTTAATTTAAACTGGCTGACATCAAGATGTTTCCAACTTCCGGAATAAATCAGTTTCTCAGTTGCTCTCCATGATAGGTAGTACACCAGCCTCCAGAAAGTTGTTCTGCAGCCATTGATCATTTATAACATTCACTTGAGAGGAAAAGGAATAATTCATATAAGGAGAACATTTTGAATTTAATTTTTTTTGGTGAGATATTTTCGTTTATCACCTTCTCGCTTCTCGAGGATAGAACATGATTACGTTTTCAATGAAATCTGAGGCTGAGAATATTGCTAAATTAGTTCATGTATCACTGTTTACTCGGAAGGACTATGATGTTTAGTAATCACAATTCTGAAACATGACACGGAAGAACAAAGTCTTGATAATCAACATAGAATTTGTATTGCCTTATCCCAACTACTTAATGTACTTGTGTATGCTTCGAGCGCATAGCCAAATTACAAAGGACAGAGGCTGGAGTATTTCTTGCAAATTCTAATAACACGTATAAAGGACAAGTCAGAGAAACGTCTCAGTGAAATTTGAGCGTATGTGGGTAATGCTTGGATCGTTGTTTATATAACCGTAGGCTGGAACAATATTTGCACTTCAAAATTCAAAAATTTCAAAATATTCAGAGCAACGTTGCATTGTGTGAATATTGCTTCGATATCACCATTAGCTAGAACAATATTTGTACTTCAAAAATTTCAAAATATTCAAAGAAACGTTGCATTGAAATCTGAGAGTGTTGATATTGATTCGATATCACTCAAATATAGAACAATATTTGCAATTCAGAAACTTCAACGGTTACATAAAACGAGCTAACAATATATTGATTACCTACTTGTCTTCCATAGGTAAAAACAGAAATCAATAAATCAGTGACTTTGACGGTTCTTTTCATTTCATATTCAATGAATCACATTTGCATCTATAAATCAATCACTTTGTTCTTAGTAACTGATTAATCGCTCTGCCAATGGGTTATCAAGATAAAAACTATTCATTATACTTGTGTTATAAGCATATAAATGAGTTAAACAGTTTAACGAATGATTATCAAACGTTGAAATTGGATATCAAACTTTCAGAATTATATGACAAAAAATAAAATCAATAAATTTTTCAAACTTTCAAACTTTCAGAATTACATTAACAAGAAGTAATAAATTGTCTGGCCAATAAATAAGAATGTTCATTAAGAGAAAATACCCTACCCTTCAGTACTGATAACCTCCTCAATTCCCCCGATCTGGACTGAGACATTGACTTTGTCTGAAAAAAAAACAACTCTAAGAGTAACACATCAAAACAGAAGACAATTTCTTAGAATACTCAATTATAGTCCAACAATTCACTTTATAAGGTACTTTGTTTATGTCGTTTATGCAATGAAATACGCATATAAATATTGATGTTTAAAGAGATTGAGTTTTTGATAGTTCTCTTGTTACCAAATTCTTCTGTTTGCTTTAGGATGGAATATTTAATGTTAGGACTTTAAAAGGGGAAAATACAATGCCATCTTTCATATCAAATGCATAATAAATTGACATTATCATGATTTTGTTTATTAAATTACAAGAAATATAACAATTTGAATATTACAACATTTTGACTAAAATTGATCTTGAAAAATTGATGAATGGTTGATATCTTCCTTGTTTGATGGATCTATTGATCTTTTTTTATTGGGTTATTGATCCTGACCGTCGCGACGTTACTCTATGAACTCAATATAAAAATACTTCCTGTCCAGTAACCTGACCAGTTATCATGCTCCGCCATAGGATTCACTCAATGTATAGATGTTATCGTTTTTCGGAACGCTGCATGAATCAACAATCTCTAAATATATAAAGGTTGGGACAAAACCAATCCTAATCGAAAGGTTGTTTCATTTAACAATCAATGTTTGTACGTTATCAATGAACACCGTCATAACAGGCCATCATCTGACGGAAGATAGACAATGCATCACGTCGTTATCAAAATAAAACCTGCAACAAGAATTTTTTTCTGGCTCATGATGTTCAATGAAAGTAAGCTTTCTAATTACATTGAGCATTCCAGGCCACCTCCAACATTGCCTTGATCCGGAACCAGTCGATTGTTGATACTCGTTCCCGGAAGTGAAGCTGAAAGTGGTAGAAATACGGAAGCAGTGAAGTTGTCTCCCCTGTATACAGCAAGTACTTCCGGTTTGTCAAGGCGGTCACGTTGAGGCGTTCTGACAGGTCAGTGAGGTTGATCCTCTGGTAGAAACTTGGATACATTGTTGTGGATCCTTTCGTTATGTGGAAACATACTTTCCAGTATCTTTCCCTGAAAAACGTAACAATTATCTATAGGTGATCATATCTTTGAACTTCAAATTACTTTTCCACTATACATTCTTCTTTAGGTAGTAACATGCCAAATAACTTAATTGAATTGAACTAATTTTCGAAATATGGAAATTCAACATTTACCGTTAGTAGTATAAGGGTTGAATATGAAAAATTCACAGAAATGTATCGATTATGATTTTATTTTAACGGAAATGTTATATTGTCATCACGGTCTATGAATAATGACTTACGTAGTACTGTTTGTGTTGTGAAATTCCTCTTGTCTCTTGATCATAACTTTAATATCCGTGAGATCTGGTGTGGAAAAGCGAGAATCAGTTCACGGTCGTATAGATATTGTCATTTGTCAAGTTGTCAAATGAAAAAAAATTACTTTCAGATTCAAAATGTTTTATAAGGAATAAAAGCAGGAATAAAAGCACTTCACAAAAAAGAAGTTATTACATTAGAATATGATTTTATAAAAGTCCTACCAAGATACATGTTGAGATAGACACTGATCCTGGTCTGCAGTAAGGTATAGTCTAGCCGCGTTACTTGACTCCGGAAGTACAGATCAGTCAGGGATCGCCTCGATACAAGCCCGACCATTGACCCCGTGTAGACCTCAAACTGAACATGCGCAGTGACGAGTTGTGTCAGCTGAAAGGTGAAGGTCGTGTGGAAGGTCGCGAGGTGGCGCTGCACGTTTACTGGAGCCACAGTGGTGTTGTTTTCGAAATATGTGTAGTATATTTTCGTCACCAGTTCTCTGAAATGTAAGGAGTGGTGTTCTCAGCAAAATAAATCCAGAATACTAAATGAGATGAATCCATGTTGTTCATATTTGTTCCTAACAGGAATGTTGTTTCGGATAAAGTGCAATTTAATAAACCGTATGTAAAATAACTAATATCATCATATGCAATGTTGCTTCTTAAATTCAACATGCATGAACCTAAGTGTAAGATATTTCATTTCCTGGTTTGAAAACATGATGTTAGTTTTTACAGTTTGTTATTATGGTACGAGATATGATATACAAATTAAATTAGTTGCTACACACATTTTCCGGGTATTTTGCTATTGAACATTCAAACCCTGCAACAAATAACACATATATCTTACCCAGTTTCTGTTATCAGTTCTTCATAAGCCGACACCAACACCTTCTGATAGTTGACTGTAAGCAATTGAGTAAGTACGATGTATAATGCTGTGGTACTATGTACTTTGTAATGTTAATTATAATACAAATTTAGTTCAAAATCCACTAGGTGTTAATGCAATTTTCTTTTTTTCAAAACAAATGTCTTTCAACGTTATAGCATGTTCGTATGTGACTGTCAATATATAATTTAACTTTAATACAACACGTCGGGGGTCAAAAACCACATATACATGCTGTTAAAGGCAATGTTATTTGCAATGACTAAAGTTTGCGAGTTTGCTTGTTAATGGGACCATACCCAAAAATTAAGTTATCAAAATGTCGAGATATACATAATGTACTTCAACGATCAATTCTAATTCATTCTTTGTGGTATTTTCAGAAATAGGATGTCAAATATGGACAAGTTATTAAACCCTTGTCTCTATCTGACTTCTAATTCGTTTTGTATGAAGTACCGTAACTAGCTCATAAAACACGTACATAACCTGTAAGGAATCTCACCCGTAGTAATGGTCAAGTTCCAGGTATTCAGGAGGGTCCTGGACAGCACAACGAGGTCAGAGGTCAAGACCACGCCCCTTAAGAGGACTGAGAGGTGCAGCCTTTCCTCAATCAGGTCAGTACCCGTGGTCAATGTGTAGAACTGACCATCGCCTCTCCTCACCTGCACATGCGCAGACAGGTTGAAGACCGGAAGTTCCTGGAATTGTGTTCCATCGATGGTCTGTCCTTTCTTGGTGAGGAAGTAGAGTAACATGTCCACGAAGCCGCTGGTGGAATGTTATTATTTAAGTATTTGTTACAATCAAATTGTCTATCATCATATGATTACAGCTTGATATAGTACCTAGGCAGAATTTCTGCAAACAACTGTTCTTTTATAAAAACAATAAATCAAAAAAGAATATTTTATATCACTTATTTAACTTATTAAAAAAAACGAATAAAGAAGCAATATGAACATGCTAGTTTTATAAACTTACCCGGTTTTACTGATGTATTTTTGAACTGTCACATAATGAAATTTGTACATCTTTGATTCCCATTCTGCAAAGAAAAACATTTTGTATTTATTCATATATTGAATTGTAAATAAATATTGATAATCAATCATATCACCCAATACTATCACACGAAGTGAAATGTATAACAAGTTTGTGAACTTTGCGGTGAGCTATCTCACTTTAAGCACGTTCGTATTTTCCTTGATGATTGTTTCGAGGCCTAGATTTTCGAAGAAGTATCTTAGTGCTAAGATAGCCGCACATACCATTCATCAACATTGACTTACGGTAATTTTAGCACTTGGAGTGTTTCGAGGCCAAGGGCCTAGATTTTCGAAGCTCTCTTAGTGCTAAGATAGCCGTACATACCGTTCATCAACATTGACTTACGGTAATTTTAGCACTTGGAGTGTTTCGAGGCCCAGGGCCTAGATTTTCGAAGCTCTCTTAGTGCTAAGATAGCCGCACATATCATTCATCAACATTGACTTGCGGTAATTTTAGCACTTGGAGTGTTTCGAGGCCCAGGGCCTAGATTTTCGAAGCTCTCTTAGTGCTAAGACAGCCGCACATACCATTCATTAACATTGACTTACGACAATCTTAGCACTAAGAGAGCATCGAGGCCCTGAAGTTTTATTAAAGAAAAATACAAACGTGCTAACAATTTTTCGAAATTCTAGTCAATGTAGGCCTATTCTGTTTATAACGCTCTAAATATAAATTCAATGACGTCCTTCATTCCTTTCCTCTATAGGGTTGTTCTATGAGATGAACTCCTGTCTGAGTGGCGAGCTCGAGATATGAACTGAATGTTTAATCTGTACTTGTAGCCTGACAGCACAAACAAACCCTCTATACTGACCCGATCACGAGAAGACAACTACTTTAGACATGATAAACTTTTATTTGAAACTCGTTCGATTGACTTTTTATCGACACTAAATCGGATTTATTGCCGTATATTCCGATAATTGAATTCTCAAGACCGTTCTGTTTATAGAAGGCGGGGATTTGGTCATACTTCTCGTGTTATACAAGTTGGTATTGAATAGTGGAAATTTATTGTCTCACGAGTTAATGTATTGAGATATTGCGTACGTTTGTTCGGCTGAAAAGGAATTCAATAACAAAGTTTGAATATGACAACCTATTCTTAGAATATGTCCGATATTGAAAGTTAAACTCGTGCTCTATTTCTAATAATCGGCATTGTGTAATGGTTTTGGTTTTATAATAGGGGAGACCGGGGCCGGTACGTCCCCTTTTCACTAAAATAGAGATATTGAGTCGTTCTCTTGCAATATACTAGTGTACAGGGGCAGGTTCGTTTATCGTTGGGAACAATTAATATATTTTCAGGTTACAAGAATGAAAGAGAGATAAGATGCTATTCATAGTATTCGATATTTGGGACAGAAAAAATACTACATTACTTCACAAAGATAGATTTTATGATGATGTAGAATCAGTTAACTTTCTATTACGAAAAGGATTCTGATTTGTTACCAATTAGAGGAGCCTACTTTTCAAGGACCTTCAAGAGGGTCCTTTTGAGGAGTAGGACCTTTAGAAAATGGTGTCGAGGACGACCTTAAATGTTTTGTGACTCGTCCTCACGGCCGAATGTGCCCCGCCTTTAATGACCGAACGTACCCCACACACCACGTGTGTTCTTTTTTATATGCTGCGAAAATACACTGCCCTCACACAAAAATAACTTGTTCGTTTCATATACGTCTCGGCATGTTGGTTTATGCTCACTTAAGGACATATTCCTAAACACAGTCAACTTTTGTCAAAAACAAAGTGAACTGAAGTCGAATAAGTTACTCAGCTGCATAAAAAACCGTTTTCCTTCCACAGTTTGTCAAGAACATTTTGAACTGTCGCCATTTCAAAGTCATGTTGTCTCTTAGAAATTACCAATTTAAGTGGCCACCGAACAAAAATTATTAAGAAAAGACGAACAGGCCCCGGGGCCATGCCTGCCCCGGTCTCCCCTACTTTTTTTGTTCCCATCAATTTTTGTACTTGTTTTTTACGTTGTATGTCTGTTATTGATGTTTTAACGTTCAATCAATCTACGACATGTTTTTAAGGACAATATTTGCTACTTATTCTCAAACATTATTTTCAGAGCTGACATTTATTTACTCTGAAAACAACGATGTTTATATATATTTAAAGGAGATCGATCTTTCAAAACTTTCGTAAGTTGAGAATTGTGAAATATTTTACTTTTACCATTTTCTATAGTCAATCAATATCATTTCACATGTACAAACAGTTGGAAGGCGAACATTCTATAAGCATAACGTACCTAAACTCATTCTCAAGCTTGAAAAAATCAGTTTGAAAGACACACAAATCTGATAAAAGTTATCATCGAACGTACAAACAATTCATTCATTCACTCATCACTCACTCTTTAATTCATTCTTCATTCGCTCTCGCTCATTCATTCGCTCATTCGTTCATTTGCCCATTCATTCAATCACTCATTTGTTCATTTGCCCATTCATTCAATCACTCATTCATTCATTTGCCCATTCATGCAATCACCCATTCATTCATTTGCCCATTCATTCATTCAGTAATTCATTCATTCAGTAATTCATTCATTCAGTAATTCATTCATTCAGTAATTCATTCATTCGCCCATTCATTCAGTCGCTCATTCATTCAACACGTTACTATTGCACTTATAAAATGGCCACTGACTACATTCACCATAATACCAACATGACCACCTGTACATGTACTATACCCACCCGTCTTGTCGATGAGTGAAGACTGCCAGGCTGACTCGAGACCCGCTAGAAACTTGTCTGCATCGTGCTCTCCGTCCAGCTCGCCTAATACATAGACGCCCAGGTGGAAGGAGTACCTGCCATAAGATCACATCATTTTTTATTCGATAATTAACTTGACATTTTGGAATTGGAAAATATAAAGTGTGGATGCATAGATTGAAGACTTCTTTCTTCGTTGTTTGAGACGTTCTGGCACAGGTTCTTGTATAATTTTCGTGAATCTGTGCGGACAGGTCATTGCAATATAATATCACAATTTACCATCACTTCCGACTGAAATAATGCTTAACAAATTCAATGTTTGCCATCCAAATCAAAATTTAGTTCAACAACGGTTATATGTCGACTGTATTTATCATAATATAGAACTGTTAATCTAGAATGATGTATTGAGATTGGTTCGCCATCAGTCCATGTTTTACCTGACTACCGTTGGTTGGGAGTGAATTAAATGATTAATGAAGTATTCATGAAATTAACAGTAAATGACAATAAAGCAATGCATATTTTCCATTGCCGGTATTCGGTTAAAATGTATTTTTCTTGAAATATTCATATTTTTATTTGAATCTACATATATATTTAATTAGGAATTGAAATTTATAGTTTTTTCTGTACTGAAGATATTACCTGTAGGTGTCAGTCCCGTTGTATAACTGCAATATTTCCCCAAGGGAATTGTTCACCTGCAGGTGTTCTTCAAGAACTGTGGAGTTGGGACCAGAGTTCCTTGCGGGGAAGATGATGGAACTTCCGGTTTGTGTTATGTATAACACCTTGGTCACATACAATCTGCGAAAGATAAATAGATATTGTTACTATTGATAAATATCGTTACTACTTCACTTAAAGTGCAGTTGAACAGTTAAATCGGCATAATATTTTGTTCATAGATGTTTTGAAATTGGTTTGGGATTTCATTAAACCTTTTAGATTTAAGAAGTGTCTATATAACCTTTTGAGGGGCATTTCGAGGATAAATGATAGATAACCTTATTGGACATAAGGGAATCTTTATCAAGTAGGTTTAACTCTTGTAAAAGAGAAGCTGTAAATCCATATACCCTATTTCTCGTTAAAGAGATTTCTGGTTTATTTCAACAATTATTTATTTATTTCTGACATCTCAAACAACTCACCCAGTGGCAGTGACGTAACGCTCAGCTCTCAGCAGATGAACGCTCAGACTTCTCTCAGACAGGCTACTTTCTGCAAAGATATCATTTAAACGTTCTCAACTCTAAAAGATGAACGATTATGTTTATTCTAGATGCTTGATTAGCAATACATTTTTGTATTTTGTTTCATGAACATACCATGTACCAATCAATACACATCGTTTTCTCTTTCATATTAAACCTTTTTAAAATGCATATTTTAAACATCTTATAAGCAATAAACAGCATCCTTCTTTAGTTGATATTCTCACCATTCCAAGCCACTTCGATCTGTTCCCTCACAATGCTATGGTCCAGGGTGGAAAGTTCCCCAATGAGGTTGACAGTGAAGGTATAGCGGTACCGGACCAGACTGGAGATGTTCTGATCGTACACCACATACTGCCCCAGACTGGTCACATTGGACTCCGTGATGTTAGCTGGCTTCATCAGCTCGGTCTCGAGGTACAGGAAGTAGAAGATCCTCGTCACCTCCTCTCTGGAATAACACAACATTTACCATATTGCATTGTAGGCTCCAATGTTCCCTGATTCCGTTCCGTAGATTTGACTCGTGTCGCAAACACCTACTTACTCATCCATTTTTAGTTCATAGAATCAGACCTGAATACTAGTACGTGCATAAGCAGCATTATCATATTGTTTCTCTCAAACAACGGACATGTTTTGACTATTGTGTAGACAGCATCGTCTAGAATGCATATATTGTTATAATGCGACAATTCGCAATTTTTTCTTGTGATAGTTGAAATAATGTATTCAAACGTACCCATTCGGTCCTATATATTCCACTGTAGCCGCTGTCGTTATGTTCAGTGTTGTATAGTTTTCAAAACCTGAAACAGTAAATTAACTATCGTATATACCTGCACTGAAGATGCAGTCATGATTTTTTATAGATGTTTTAATGTTAGTAGGGGTTTCTAATTGACTTTCAAGATTAGGTGCAGTAACCAAAAACCTTGCATTGAAAAGGTGACAAAATAACAGCAAAATCTGCACTGTCCAGTGAGTGATTCTGGTGCGAATTATTTTCTGCAAAGGAAGCCGGGTTTTCCTTGACTTCAAATAAACTAAGTACTTACTACTGTTCAGGTACAGCTCCAACAGGTTCCCGTCCAGTTCCGGGTACTGCTCCACCAAGGGGGGACGTCCAACGATGTAGAGGGAGAGGCTGTAGGAGATGTAGATGTAGGAGGTGCCGATATACAGCTGCAGGTTGTAACGCCGCCTCAAAGAGACGGTCAGCTGGGCTCTAGTTGGGGACACCAGCTCGCTAATGTTGATGCTGGTCGTGCTGATGTTTACTGTGTAGGCCACCTCAACCATCATCACCCTGAATGAAATGGAATTGCATTATTGTAAGAAAGCAAAATTTCAATCAAGGACAAGTATCGCAAGCGAGGATGTATACCTCAAATGGATACGTATACAATTCACAGGAGCAGACACAAAACACAAAATCAAGAGTATTATCTGACAGTCTAGTAATGTCTAATCATCAAACAACCCTTTAGTCAATAATGCTGAGGAATATATGGATGACAACTTCTTTGTTCATTGTATGCGACGTTTCGACACAGATTCTTGTGTCGTTCTCGACAACTTCTTTGTTCATTGTATGCGACGTTTCGACACAGATTCTTGTGTCGTTCTCTCTCGAGAACGACACAAGAATCTGTGTCGAAACGTCGCATACAATGAACAAAGAAGTTGTCATCCATATATTCCTCAGCATTATTGTCATCCCAACTTCTAAAATGCCTCTCAAAGAAGTAACCCTTTAGTCCGCAATAAAGTATAGCTGAATGACGTTACGAAACAATAACTATTGTACTCTGTCGTCACTCGCCATGGCCCTGGTCAAAATTTTGACGTCAAACCACTTGGCCTTCGGTCTCGTGCTTTCACTTTAATAGTTAGGGGAAAACTACATCTTAGTGGAAAATTAAAAATATTTCGCAAACAAGGGATACACATCACACAATCAATACACATCCAACATTCTAAGATACAAATACCCTTCAGCAGTGATGCTTAGTGGAAGTTGCCACAAATATTGTTTCGATTCCCCAAAAAAGCAAATATGTTCCGATTTACTATAAGGTATTGTTTTTTATTTCAGCACTGTTTGTAAACAAAAATCAAATTATTATAAATATTAAAATTATATCATTTCATATCTTCTATTTCTCTTGTCACAAGCTTAAATAATGTATCAAACTGTAAGTATATGTGTAAATCTTCTCGAACTGAAAGTAAACAACGATGACACCACATATAATATATTACTTTACTATGCTTTATAGTTCCTGCATCTGGCAAGGATCTCTCAAAATGATATATGATTGCCCTCAGATCGTGTTTGATTCAACATACAGATATGTAACACTGCTTAAACTCACCCCTCCTCGCCTATTCCTCCTTTGATGTGAATGGTGGTTATATTGTAGGAGTCCTCAGTAAGCTCTACAAACACAATTATTAATTATTAGTTGCTGGAATAAAACAAAAGTAACGTAAATATATGAAAAAAATTCGATGACTTTATTAAAGAAATGAAGATTTTGAAATCTTATTCTATGTAATTTTTTTGGTACAATAGCATAATCGTGATTCAAAACACATATGTACCCTGTTTCAAATTCCAATATTTTTTTTTATTCATTACTTCTAGTTAAACTTAAAACCTTTGGTTTGAAGATGTTTTGATAGGACTGTAGGTATTCTTCAAAGTTAGCATTAGTGAAAGTGACCGTTTTAAACTTTGTAAATTGTTCAAGGGGATGTAATATTCCAAAAGATTTTTGGGATCTAAGAAGTTTAGAGTTAAAGAAATGTGTGCCCTACCGGGTAGATGAGAGTTAGCCTGACTCCAGGCCTCCACCAGAAGCTCCTCAAGCACCTGCTCCTCGCCTTCAAGCTCCTCCTCCTCCGCCTCCACCTCAACACTGTACCTCTTGTAAGGCTCGAACACGCTCGGGGTCTCCGTCGTCGTCGGCTGGGCCGTTGTAGAAGGGGTCACCGTCGTTGAAAATGTCGTCTCTGTGGTTGAAGGTGTTGTCATTCTGGTTGAACTAGTTTGGGACGTTGAAGCTGTTCTAGAAG
The DNA here is from genome assembly GCA_916613615.1 of Steromphala cineraria. Classification (NCBI taxonomy): domain Eukaryota; kingdom Metazoa; phylum Mollusca; class Gastropoda; order Trochida; family Trochidae; genus Steromphala; species Steromphala cineraria. Next base: position 79,767,540 of record OU744722.1, read on the forward strand.
TTGATGATGCAACTGAGGTTGAAGGTGATCTTGAGGTTGAAGATGAATCTGAGGTTGAAGGTGCTTCTGTGGTTGAATATGGTCCTGAGGTTGAAGGTGATCCTGATGTTGAAAGTGCTTCTGTGGTTGAAGGTGATCCTGAGATTGAAGATGTGCCAGAGTGCTTTGTTGTCTCAGAGATGAATTCAGACGTTAGTCCAGTAGTTGTTTGTCCAGGTGATGTCACTTCTGTAGTAAAGTTATTGGCCTGTTTTGTAGACATTGTCGATGTCTCCGTCTGGTTTGTTGGTGTTATTGTTGTTAAATATGTCGTTAATTCGGTGGTTGCGTTGGTTGCTTGTTTTTGCGATGTGACTTCCATTGTTGATTCAGTCTTTGACGTCAATGAAGAAGTGGATGTCGTGTATGATGACGAAGTATATGGAGTTGTAGTTGATACGTGTGATGCTGTGCATGACGTTGCTTGTTGAATTCCTGTCAAGAAATGGAGATTGAATCAATTGAATCACAGAATGAAATATTATATGTTTCTACTCTTAAATTTGCAATAAAACAAATATAACCATTTCACCGTATTTCATTATAACGCGTGAAAATCGTGTGAAATTGTCATGAAAACTTATATTCATATATATAGAATTCTGTCACAACTTACAGCTCATTTCAGTTTTTATGATTATGGTTTTCCGTGACATATTCGAATTTGTTTTATCTTAGCTTAATCAGGATATTTCCTACACATATATGAATATTGTTATCCCCCTACCGTTACAGCAGCAGTAGTACTCGTCCTTTTGTTGCCCATATCTCACACAAGTACCCAGGCCTTGACATGCATCGAAATACCCTAGACATGAAAAGTAAAATATAGTTCTATTCAATAAAGCGAGATTTCGATGGCATTCGTTTTACAGCGAATAAAAATTAAAATATTGCATTTACATGTTGGTACCAATTAATATGATGGAGAAAACGTTAGTTTTAAGTGATTCAAAAGGTTATTTTATTGTAACTTACTTTATTTCTTATGAAATGAGTTTCTTACGACATCTTATCATTTAGCAATATGAATCTGCTCTTAATATACGTTGTTTGCATCGGAATTATATCTCAATACTGCCATTATCTTCAAACGAATCAACCTCGAAGTGTCCTTCAAGGGATGGTTGACAAAGTATTATTGAAATCGCTCAACAAGCTTGTTTATCAGCTGCACGAACCTTCCAGTCTGTTTGCTTGTAGGACGCAGCTATCATTATTCAAGATGACGGTACCGTTCATCAAAGTCTGATTCTTCATGGAGCCGGAGATTGACAGCTTATAGATCGTCTCGTTGTTTTCAGAGCTCTGCAACTCCAGGGTTAGAGATTTAAACGTAAAGGAATAAAATCCTGTGGCAACAACTGTGACGTGTCCAATGGTGACGTAACCGCTGACAGTAGGCAGAGGAAAGGCAGAGTTTACATCGTCTTTAGTGATGTTCATGCTGAGGGACCTATTGAACTTTGGGCAGAGAACTGAACCCTCCCAAGCGCTCGACACGAAACCAGAGTCTGCAATTACAACAACAAAAAATATCAATTTAATTGAATATTCGAGGAGAACATGGATTGACATAGAGATTAATTGTTCCTACATTCCTGCTTATTTTTTCCTTCTTTTACTGTATGCCTATGGTGTATTTTAAAGCCATGTGATGATGTGACCTCCATTAGTGATATATTTTATCATTATGAAGCTTTTGTGTTAATATGGTACTTGAAATCCATGATTGAGAAACACAGGGACAAGAAGAAGTATGATAGATAGAAATCTGACAGATTTACACTATACTAACCTATAGCATTAGAGACTTTTGGATAAAAAAAAGATCTGAAAAGATCACAAAGTAAGGAGCTTCGTTAAACAGCTATAGAGGTCCCTAATAAAACATTTTATTAATTACGAGGGCAGTCATATCGAGATTCATATATTTTATTATATACTCATGTAAACTAAGGATAGTAATACAACGGGATAGCTCAGTCAGCAAGAGCGCCGGTCTCACGTTGTTGAGGTCCGGGGTTCGAATCCCATCCAGGACAAGGTGTAAAAACCTAGAGTTCACCTCTGTTAGAACTCTATAAGTGTCACCCTGGAGCCCTAGTGTGTAGTGCAACAAAAAAAGATCCCACGAATTCATGTCAGTGGCTGAATGGTGGATACATGAACACGTGCATGCGCCGAGCTGTCGGTTATCAGCGTTCAGCGGTGTTGGACAAACTGCTGTGACTATGTGTCTCAGTTCACCCAGCTGTGAATGGGTATGAGGCATAGAATGGTCCCTAACCTGAGCGCCACATATAGATGCCGGTTGAATACCCCCAGGGAGTTGAATTGGAAAAATGATTGGACGGTGAAAGAATGCCATTGACCAGGGGAAACAACAAGAGTGGATGGATATGTGCGCTATATAAATATTCATATAATAATAATAATACAACGGTACAAAACGGTACAAAACGGAATACGAATCCCCGTATTGCATGACTGCCGGCTCTACTTTTCTAGCTCCTGACAGCGATTATCCGCTCCGTGACGTCACTAATATACCATAGAGACATTATCACGTTATTTTATTTCACACTTGAGAAAATTCTTTCTTACGTTCAACTCCGCAAAAAAGCTAATTGAGGTATCAAATCATCAGTAGAACGTGTCGTCGTGGGTCATCAGACCTGGGTCATCGCCTTGTTTACATTATGTATCAATATGTATCAATGCGCAGTACGTCTTCTCAGATACTTAAGCAATTCAAAATTACATGTATAAAGTTTTAAAAGAGAGTATATGATAAATACAGAACGTCTTCGAACTCGTTGTTTCTCCGCGTCCATGACATCTTAATGTTCAATACAAACGACCAAAATGCACACACATATGACGTTCTGTATATTTGTATGATGCCCTAGGGCAACATATCACCCTTTCATTGTGACGTCACGTTTTAAGCAATGCTTTGACGTCAGGGTTCGCCTATGACGTCGCAATCTATACGGGCCGGCGGCGGTTAGTTCGCCTATGCTGAGAAGTTAGTTTTGAGTATTTTCTTTAATTTTTGGACTACGGTAATAAACAGAATATTATATTCGCGCCCATGACATACTTTGTTTATGACATTCGTGCCTAGATATCAGTATCTAATAATCTAATAATCATATTTAGCCACCCGTGTCGTAGATATAGTATGTCAAGGACACTCATATTATATCCCATATATTTCCATGGTAAATCATTGGACAAGGTGAAAGAGGCATTTATAGTGACAGTACCATGATAGACTGAACAGTCCGGTGCGGATCCGGAAAAAAGGTCTGTGCACGAATCTCCCCTCCATCCGGTCAGGCAGACTTTCTCGCCAGAAGTGACGTCACAATCGTAGTGTCCTGTACATTCGTCCTGTTTAACACATTTCTTCGAGCAGTCGTCTTGGTAGAAGAACTTCTCACACGTGTGTTCGACATGGAGGACCATTCTGATTTATATGTGATAATACGTTAGGGGTTGACAGGGTCTGTTATACTTCATAAATACGTACAAATTAGACATTCGATGTTCTCTTGTGTTTGTATTTAAAGACAATATTTTTTTTTTATAATTCTCACTATGATGACAAACGTAAAGGAAAACTTACAAATAAAATGTTGTCTGGAAAATAACATTTTACTGACATCTAACAAAATCAAAATTAAGCTTTCATATGGCAATTTATGTAAAACTTAGTGAATGCTCAACTGTTTTTGATGGGTTTCATGTTAAGTCCAGAGTAGCTGTATATAATCTACCTTGTTGGTTTCATTGTCCTCTGCCCCAATGCTACAATGGGCCGTGCATTTCCGTTTCTGCTGATGCTGATGTTGAACATGTCTACCGGAACTCTTTCTGTTTGATCATCATCGCTGACGTTGATATAGAGCATGTATGATTCCTGAATATATAGAGGGATTGTAAAAACAATTCAATACTATAGATTCCTTTACATTAAAAGGCTATGATGTATGAAAATAGATTTCGGAAATAATAAGTCATTCTATTCCTATGCTTTGGATTGCATTGGATAAATGCCTTACTCAGTAGGAATGAACCGATTTAACTAATATTTGTAAATTCATCATTGAAACTAAGTTATCTGTATAAACAGGAATCGACATGAAAAATAAACCATCCTAAACTATTATTACAACGGCATCTCAAAAGTTTTGTATTGTCGTTTTTATTTTTGGCCCCTTCTCACTTTGAATTTCTTGAGAGCACAACGGGTATAGTAAAATAAAAAAATTCAATGTTCAATGTTTTGGGGATTTGTTGATATACCTGACTGACTTTATTTCAAACTTCTAGCGCTTCTTTTTATTATGAGAGTCAAATATTGAACAACATGATGCACAATATACACAAACAGTATATCAATTTATGCAATTATTATCATAAGACTGTTCAAGGTGTTAAAATTGATCTATATAAATAGATTCACTAGAGTTCTCTTAGTAATCGCTATAGACGTTGTATGAAAGGCAATTTACCTCGATAACGTCGAAAGTGAATCTCTCTGAAAGGTTCTTCTTCGATATATCCTCTTCTGGGGTCAGAGACTTACACTCCTGCTCCGGAGATCTGAACAACAAATGGAACGGTTGAACCATACATATTCAATGAATTGTCAAATTATCTAACTAACTGTTATGCTGCAATAATTAATTTTTTACAGTATTTCTACAAATTTTCGATCAATGATGGTTCACTTATCTCTTCATTTCTTTTCTTTTCTGTGCTAAATTACTATTTTCTGCCACTTCTCACTGAATCTCAACGGTTGAAGCGATACATATGCAATGAAAGTTATGTGCCAAAATATCAGACTAACTTTTATACTGCAATTGTTACTGATTTACAGTATTTCTGCAAGTGTTGCGTCAATGAAAGTTTACCTATCTCTCATTTTCTTTTTTATCGTGAAAAAGAGGTTCTTTTTCTGTCACTTTTCACTGAGTGACAATTAGAACGGTTGAAGCGATACATATGCAATGAAAGTTATGTGCCAAAATATCAGACTAACTTTTATACTGCAATTGTTACTGATTTACAGTATTTCTGTAAGTGTTGCGTCAATGAAAGTTTACCTATCTCTTCTCTTTTTTTGTAAAAGAGTATTTTTCTGTTTCTACCCACTGAAACACAACTGGAACGGTTGAAGCGACACGTATGCAATGAAGGTCAAGTGCATGAGAATCAAAACTACCTGTACAGCTGCAGTATTGAGCAGTGTTTCATCATTCGTCGGGTCCACCACAAAGAAATTCAGGCATTAATATAAGCACTGATGTTAATGAGTCTTCTTACTGTTTAACAGCATTTTAACATAGGGTTATAGAGTTGTGAATAAAGGTACACTAATGTAAAATTGGTTTTTCACAATTGGTTTTTCAAGGCCAACATAACATATTAAAATAATTGCGCATAAACAGTGAATAGTTATAATTTGTACACTTCTTAATGTTACGCAACTTCATTTATGATAAATTATAGAGAGATTTACCAATTTTAAAGTTGTTTGCGTTACGTAATTAATGCTAATCTTTTTAATTTGATGTAATTGCAGCACATTTTGCGGTTTTCAGACCCCTTAAACAAAGTTGCTATGCATCAAATATTCTCTGTCATATTGACCTTCAAACATGATAAAAACGTTCAGAGCCACAGATAAAGGGTATTTGTGTTAGGTCGGTGAAAGTTTTAAATCAATATATCATGTTCTCACTATCCATGTTCGGGGCTTATCACAAAGCTTGGAAAGGCAAGATTGCGAAGGATTGAGATAACACCAATAATGTAAAATGTTTTGGTGTCGGTTAAATGGAAGGTTGGTTGGTGTTCGAAATATTTCGGTTTGTAAAAGTCGAATGTACTCAAAACTTTTTAAAAAAGAAGTGAGGTGTTAATATCTCATTTTCAATCAAGCTTGATAGGAAATCATATTTAATTCATTTTATTAATGATAGATAAATGAATAAAATAATAGATAAAGCCATGTATTCAATTTCTTGGAATGGGATAAAGAAGTGGTTTACATAAGAGCATCGCATTTTCGCAGTTAATACGTACTCTTTAATAGAGTAAGCAAGACTCCGAAAACGTCGTGATTTTCACAATAAAGAAGTTGTTATCAATAAAAGTTTGCTATTGTTATATTATACGTTTTTAAATATTATTGGTTAACACATACGTTACATTAATACAATTTGTAGGTTAAGGATAAAAACATTCAAAGAAAAATACCCAGTTTTAATGCTTCTGATGCACAAGTCGAAGCTGATGTCACACTGTCCTTGTGGACAGCCGTCCTTGTTGACACCGTCACAGCAGCGTCCAGCCATGTCCAGTTGGGAGGGGTTCTCATAGTTGGTGATGGTCACCTGGATACTGCCCGAGGGGAAAACTGGACTGATCTGCGGAAGGATTGATATTAATTTGGGGAATGTTGTAAATAAAAATTACAAAATATTTTCGTCGTTGCACAAACAAACTTAACAATAAGGTTAACCTTAATGACATATTCAATCATTGCACCAAGTCTACCTTGGTGTCGTACGGTTACTCTAGTGTTGTGCAACGGCACCCGTGAACCTTATGAAATATTGAAATTTTTGGTGTCTTGTCACAATATTTCATGACAATGTTTATTTGTTCATGGTCCTGTTCATTTGTTCCTGGTCATGTCCATTTGTGAAGGGTCCTGTTCATTTGTCAATGGTCCTGTTCATTTGTTCATTGTCCTTTCATTTCTTAAAGGTCTTGTTCATTTGTTCATGGTCCTGTTCATCTGTTTATGGTCCTATTCATCTGCTCATTTTCCTTTTCTTTTTTTCATGGTCCTGTAAGTTTCTGTGAATGCGTGAATATATGTACTAAGGTAACATCTCTTATTACCAGGTACATCTACAACATATATTTATCCATTTGACAACTTTGTAGTGTTTATCTGTGTTCCGGGAATCACTGGACTAAATTAGTTAAATAGCATAAAAGAATGAAACAACGACAAAGATGTAAAAATAATATTTACGAAAAGGGACAATTTGGCAAAATGGAGATTTTACATACACTTTATCATTACATTTTCTCCCGTTTTTAAAACATAATTTATTTAAGAGCATAGTGGGTCTTTATCTAACATTGTTCGCTATCAAAGATAAAAGTAAATGGAAACCCTCGTTCTGGATCATGAAAGTATAATATCTTTTCTTTGTTTATTCATTCGTGGTGTCCCTTCAGATAACTTTGTGTATCCTTTGACGATGATTTCATTGTGAAATTGTTTAATCATTTGAAATCGAGGGTGATTTCAGATGCCATGAAAATAAAATTGTATAAGCTAATTTGTATGATCCGGACGAAATATGGTGAATGTTATAAAGCGAGATAAAGAACGTTAAGGAACTGTAGTTTTAGGGCAGATGTTTCATGAAGGTGTTAAATAAATTAAACTCATCAATAGATCTAACCAAATATCTACAAACTTCTTGGCATAAAGCACCCTCCTTTTTACCTTGAATGTTACAAACACAGCTTATTTTCAAATTCAAATGAAATTTGATTCAAATTTAAATGCAGATTCGTAAATGTGAAATGAAACTGAAAAATAATAATCAAAAAAAGGAATTTTGAGTTGTGCTTTTCATCATAACATTTACTAAAGTATGTTTCTTGTGAATATAATGTTACCTTATTATTCAAATAGCCCAGTCAAATTATTATGAAAATAAATGGTTGAATGATTCGTAGTACAACATAAACAGGAGAGTGTGCGATGTGAAGGATTAGTGCAACTCCCCAGGTAACTGTGTTGATTAACTCTTGACAGATCAATATTGATTCTGTCGGGTATCGGGTTATTGATCGTCAGAGAGCAAATACGTGTACCCTGGTGGGAAAGTGATAACAGCATATCCCCTCTCCAGTTTACATCGAAACCATATGAACTAACACGTGTAAAATATGCACCAAGATCTTTACTGATTTCTGCGTTATACCTCCATGCATATCCTGGCACTAATCATACAGTAAATAGAATCATAATGAAAGTGAATCTTAACGAAAATATTTACATGAAAATAACTTGTAACATTAAATAACTTGCTAGCTTATGTATCGAGTTTTATAGAAGGAATTATTACAAGACTTGATTGTTGGCTAGCTATGTCATTTTTGTGATTAACATTAAAATGTAATTATCCTAGAAATCGTGATAGCTTATAAAATTGTTGATATTTGGAGGATATTAAAATAATTTCCCAATGAGTTATCTATATGTTAATTAATTTAAAACAAATACTTACATAGATAAATATCAAGAAAAGAACACTATATCCCAAATTTGTCGTCATTGTACATCCATTAAACACGGAAGCCGAGAAGCAGAAAGGAAACCAACTTCAGTCGCTAACCGTTACCGCTCAACTGTTATCAATGATAAAGACTCGACCAATATTAAAAGATATGAAACGTCTTTGAAAATTCCCCAACTGGGCTTGGCATGTTTGCCCCACTTGGCTGAGTGATCGGGGTGTGGCGAGCGGGTAAAGGGTGCGAGGGAACGCTCGTATATCCCTCCGACGTCAAATAGTTCTCCAACTATGACGTTGCTAAACAAGAAAATTGAGCAACGCCGTATGGGAATGAGTTTGACTTGGGAGTTACAGATTTATGTTTCTCATAATGGATTTATGATTTTGTTATCATTGATATCCAAATAGGATAGATGTTTTTGATAACTTTCTCATTGAAACTATTGAGGTTTTTTTACCAATGTCTGAGTTGTTACCAAAGGTATGGGTTCTTGTTTCCTCTTCATAATAATAAGAATTTTAGAATTTTATGTAGAGTTTGTTAGTATTGATTTGGATAATGATATAATTTTATCGTGTAGCCCTTATCGTTGTCCTCACTCAGCCCCTGTCCTGATCAAACAGTGGATCAATGTAACTGGGAGATATTCGAGGGTAGAGGATCCATCAGAATTGTAATTCACCGGTCAGACTGATACGCTCAGCTCCCACTGCCAATGAGCTCAGTTTTAGAAACGCTATACCATATTGTTGACGAAGACTTGATAAAACACGTTTAACATTTTTAATTGTGCCCTACATTGCATTTTGAGTCTCAGCAAACCATTCAAGTCTTTAATGTTTCGACGAGGGACACGTTTTATGGATTTCGACTTCCTTATTGCTACGCTCCCGTGTATTCTTCTATCTTTGCACAACAGTGATGCAAAGAATCAATTTTTAAAAAACAACTCAAATTGATTGATTGAAAGCACTAGACCACACCAATATTTAGAAAAGAGAAATAACATACAGACAGATATTTAAAACTCTACAAAGCTTACCGGAATCAGGATATATTTTAGGTGTTATGGAGAATGTGTCAGTGTTCAGGTTATCAACGTTGCTTTACTTATCAACAACAACACCAGCAATATTCACATATTCACGACTTATAATATGCTTACTGCTTTTGTCCTTCTGAAGTCGTACATTATAGATTGCAGGTCAGTTGTCAAGGAAAAAAGATGTTTAAATGCATTGGAAAAAAGGTGATTTGCATCCGGAACAGGCATCGAGTTTGCGTTGATTTAGGTTTCAACGACCCATGATGTGTGTAATAACATTAAAGGGTATTATAAGACAGTTTTCACATTCAGTAAATGTTATGTATCATTACGTGATCGGAGTTCGCTTAGCTAAGTAGTCATAATAAATGGATTCATCATATTTGACTGAACGATACTCCCACCTTAGATTAGTCTGATTAAAAAAGAATACTTCAAGATTACCATTTATTTCCTTTTCAACTGGGTTAACATATAAGGATTTAAAGAGTGGGCAACCTCTAAATAACGAATCGATTATTGCTCACGTTGTAACGATTAGAATCGTGTGTGGGGAGGTACGCTGGTCGCTGACGTACATCAACATATGAATACTAGAAATCATTGAATACCAAGATATGTTTATGTACATGGAAATGAAAACAAGGATTGAGTTGAAACATATACAAGTCTACTTACCTTGCAACGTAACCTTTTGTTCACTGTACTACCATATGGCATGAATTTTATAGTTTCCCAGCATTGACAAAATCATCAATTTACATTGTTTTGATTGAAATTTACTTTTTTTTACAAAATTAAATCAAATATGTTCATATGAACAGATAAATCATTTGTTACATTGGTTCTAATGAGTCATTTACTATTTCAAATAGTGTTTTCTTAAGTTATGGCTAATAGTGCAACGCCTGTAAGTTTTTTTAGAGTTTAAAGGACAATTGAACCTATGTTTCAAAACTGAACATACCAGGCTATACGAACGAGGCCCATTTGACATCAGGTTATAAATTTGAGCTGAACGCGGAGACGTATACACTGATCTAGTAGAATGGTTACTTACGTAGACAAATTGTAACATGTTTGATTGAAACATATTTATTCTCACATGCAAAACGGATTGGGTACAACTTGAAACAAATTTCGACGTACGAAATTATTTGCGTAACCTCTGCGGTTACTGTTGTTATTCTTGGCTTTCATTTTCATAATTTTGACCATTAGGTAACCATATGAGTAAGTTTCTATAACTTCCAAAAACACTTTTCTTTTGAAGAAATAAATGAATACAGTTAATTTTAACAAATTTACTATTTAATTATCAGACATAAATAACAAAAGTTGTTCGATAACTTTTATATAAGCTTTTATTCGCAGACAAACATAGCAAAAATTCTAATAAAAAAACATTAACATTTCAGCTTCTTACTTTTTTTATTTGTTTAATCACTTAACATATTTATAGATAAGTCTTCAAACACAAAATTATTAACAAGTTCTCACTTATTTTTTTATCAGTTTACTTATAATTCACTGTACGCAAGTATTACGAAAAACAACTGTATTTAGACTTTTATGAAACAAACGTCTAAAGGTTAAAAGTTCTTTGTAAATCCTTGAATGAATACAAAAAAACACATTCTATAGACATACATGTACCTACGTGAACAATGACTCAAGAGCCACTCCGTGAGTTGAATGGGGTTACATGCCAAACTCTATATATGGTGTCATTTGAGAGTTGTAGGAAAGTATCATTTTAGAGCCAATCGATGTTGTATAGCAACATTAAAAAAGTCGTGATAATTATCGAAAACCGGACAATGACGCCCGTCGGTCAGAAAAATCTGTAATTTTGTAAACTTATCTACAGCAGTCAGAATGAGAGATACTAGATGAAAATGTTTGCTAGGTTATATAACTAGTAATTATGTAAATGGTACGTTTGAATTTGGCTTCCACCAACATATAGGAATATCTTAAGATTTTCATTGAAAACAAGTATTTATCATAACATTTGGAGATGAATATGTAAGATGTTTTGAAATCAACTAATTGTTTATGCCTTCTTCAATCGTTTCAAAGCAAAAGAATGTGTGTTGAAAATAATGGAGTGGCCCTTAAATAACAATCAATGAATTTCGTCAAAGTAGCATCCAATTCATCCAAGTACAGATCTTGCTTGTTGGGCATCTTCTTACTAGTCCCTATTAGCAATGTGTTTGTGCTTCGACATGGCGGATTTTCAAACTGTAAATATATTATACACTACACGCCTTTGCATTTTTATTTCAATTTTGCACTTCAAATTCGTTATTTAACACCTCTGTTTTGATATGGATAAACGATAATATTTTTATTCAATTTTTTTGAAAACCAACTGAACTGACTTAAAGAAACTGAAGAAACAGAGTCGGGAGAGGAAACTCATTCAGTCTCGCATATTGGTGTCTATTGCATAGGTTTCAATCATGGTAGGTGTTCTGCATTCTGTATTGAATGTTATATACTTTTGCATGTGTACACTTGAAATTTCCAATCTAAAATCTGACCAGACAGATGTCTTAGTTATTCTTCAGCAGCAATCTAAATGAATTTGATTGATATATTTATTCAGATTGCTTCAACAATTTATTCAGATTGCTTCAGTAGGGGTCAACAAGCCACATGTAGATACCATAAGGACTGTGGTTGTCGTCCTTCCAGAAAGCTTCTTCGTCCTTCCAGAGCCTAGTCCCGCTTTCAGAGAAGAGGATTTTTCCGTTCGGGTTACAGGAAGTACACGTTGCCCCAAACCACCACCCGCTCTTAAACCGGTCTGCACAGTTCTCCGACCCTGCGTTGTTCCTGTTGTCTTGGGTTGAGAAAGGTTTCCCCAAGGTTTCAGTCATGCACTGGCCCAAGTCCCCATACTCGACGGATACCGTGAGAACGGCGTACTTAGTACTGGCCAGACCAATCTTAAACAGTTCAACGTATTCTTGATAGTAGTTAAAGTCCTTATCGAACGACTCATACTCAAGTCTCGTCGCTTCGCTGTTGGTGAGGTAGTAGATTTTCTGCAGACCAAGCCAGTAGTTGCCGTTAATATTGCCAAATCCGTTCACATAGTCGTTCCACTCGCGGGCAAATTCGACGTCGTCGTCGTCGCGGTGTTGGATGTAGGTGCGACCACCGTGTACAAACCAGCACTTCACTTCAAAGGGGTCCGGGGATAGTGCAGGGTGGATCTTCATGACCATCTTGTCGGCGCTATGTCTGCTGTAGTAGCTGTACTGGAACCCTTCACTGCAGTCTGTAACAGAGTGGCATCGTAGACATAAATATCTTTTAATGAAGTTTGTACCTACATCATGTGATTTCCTTTTATTTAGTTTAGTGTTTGCATTTCTATTTGATGTCTTTGAAGTTATACCTGCAAAGGGAAACTTCAATACATTGAGTTTGCAGGTACCAACCTTTGTATAATAAATATAATAATAATATGATAATATTATAATAAATCAAATGTATTAGTACAATTGTTCTATAAAAGAGGGATTCTAATTCTAAAATTATACTCAATATGTTCAAATTTCGATATTGATATCTGATTTGACGATTTGAAATTGTTAATAGCAGTGATTTAAAACCCTAGATATATCTATCTTCAAATACCAAAATGAATAACAAGGCAAAGAACTTTTTACTGCACTTCATTTCATTTAGAGACCATTGTTCTATTTTTAAAAGTAAATTAATTCACAAAAATGTAATACGTAACTGCCGAAGCTATGCCCAATCGTACCTGTCATGAATATCTTCCCATACCGGGATACAACATTTGATGATATATCGATGATTCAAATTACAAATAATAAATTCATATAAACAAATATAACTCTTCATTATTGTAGGTTTAGTAGTGATGCTTTAAATGCACCAATCGAACGTCTTTTATCTGCCATCTTGAAATATTAGCATGCGAGAAAACAAATGTGCTGTATTATACTTATGCATTAGCTAAATTATGAAATAACTACTTGATTTATAGAAGAGGAGCATATTTACAAATGATTCATAATAAAAGTAATCAAATTTATAAATCTTGAACAACTGAAATGCTAACCTTACAAACAGATTTTATATTAAGTGTGAAATTATCATGAAAAAATCAGAGATAATTTCGTTTCCACAAAAAATACCCCGCTCGAATGGCCCCTTTAACAAAACCCGGCTGAAGATTGCGGAATGTAGTCACTACCTTTCATGATGGTATCACAGGTAGGTCCGATGTAACCGCCCACACATGAACAGGTGCTTGCTTCCAGGTACCCACCATTCTTGCACGGGTTGGTCTGCAACCAGAGAGATATATGATTACCATTAGTTATAGTTTTCTTATCCTTCCGGGTACTCTCCTTCAAAATAGTACATATATTGCTGTAGAAATTAATTGACCGTTATGTTTTGAACTATTATTATTTTAGCTTAGTTAGTCTACTCATTCAAATAATTCAATAGTAGACTGCAGTACACCATGGAATTAGAAGCAGGCAACAAAATCCCCTTCCCAGATGTCCTTGGCCACAAAGATGAAAACAAGCTGAACAACACTATCTACTGCAAGCCAACCCACACAGACCAGTATATCCATTTCAAATCCTGCCCTCCTATCTAAGTCAAAAGAGGCATCATATCAACTTTAATTTAACTCGACGTGCAAAGAACATTTACTCGACACCTTAATCCCTCGACGGTGAAATGGACAGACTTCTCATCGACTTTAATTAGTACCCCGTCGCATTCGTCAATCAGACCATCAACAAGACCCTCCATCCAACAACCAACAGACTGCCCCCTTCACTACCAGACTCCCATACACCAACCAACCATGACATTCGCCGACTTCTGAAGCAGAAGCAAAATTAGATGTCACTTACCAAAGAAGAAATCCTATTCACAGGAAGACCTAGATCATACCAGAGGCAAGACCTACCAGGTGTGGTTGATCACCTAAAGACAACAATGGTCTCCTATGATGATGTTACTACAAGACCAATCTCACACAGAATTAAAGAACACCATGCCTCTGAGAAAAAAGGACTCCAAATCCGTCATCGCCGACCACATGAAAGCACATCAACTGGCAAGACATCAAGACCATCGAAAAGAACCAAGCAGATTTCAAAGTACGAAAACTCCTGGAGAAGATAGGCCCCGCTCTCAACAGAGATTAAGGATATAACATACCCAATGCCAACCATCATTTTAAAACATATACATTCCATAATCTCCTGTCAATCCTTCATTACCTAAATGCTATTATCTTGCTTCCAATCTCTTTTTATCAACCCATGTAATTTCACGCTTAATGTACAAACACCTCACTAATTATTTTTTGTAAATATATATCCTGCCTTACTCTATTACATGTATCACTTGCTTGAAAACGACATTAGTTTATATGACTAAACGTCCTAAATTTGAATAAAGAAGTTGTATATCCATAACATTGCCTTCATCGTTCTTCACCATCTCATCTTCAAGAATGCCTATCAAAGGAGACATAAAGGCCCTCAAATAATGCATCGGACCAACACTTGTTATATTATTTGTAGAAATGTGGTTAAACTGCCAACGAGGTGGTAGATATTAAGCCAATATTCTTTGAAAACGTTGTGTTTTGGCACCATTTCAGTTGACTATTATCCACAAGACAAGATAAAAGGCAAAAAGTCTCTCGTCGTAAAGGGGGAGTAGCACGTTTTTTTTAAAATTTATATTTTTCAAAATTTCACTGATAATTGTACGTTAATTCAAAAATCTCATTACACAAACCAATCATCCATAGTTAGAGAACAAATGATAAAGATTCACATAAAGTCCATCGGCGGCCATATTATGTGAACACCTTTAATTGATATTGTGTAACAAATGGGAATCGAAAGGCTGAACTTTACATTATATTTTTGATTGATTACTGCTTCATTAAGTTTGAATACAATTGATGTATTTCAATTGCAACCATTTGTTTTCATTTTCCTGACATCATCTTATTACCCCTAAAAACGTGCTACTGGCCCTTTAACAGAGTTGGTTATCTTACCACTTCAATTTCCATCTCGTAGTAAATTCCCCCTGGATTGGCTCTCGCATTACTGCAGTCAGTGGCCAGAGTAGTCTCCCCTAGATAACACTCCCCGGCATTGAACCGGAAGGATATGCACTTTTCATCTTCCCTGCATTTCGTTGCACAAACTAGTTTTCCAAAGGAAAGAATGGTTTTGTAAGACGTAGTCGCTGATCCGCTACAAATGGTCGGTCTGAAGTAATATTGTTCCTCTATGCCGGTTGCTAGAACAGTTATAAATGTTAGAGCAAGGAAATTGCCTGTTTTGAGGAGATATCCAAAGGGATCCATTTTTAAGTTTGCAGTTGGCCAGCATCTGGCATCATGGCTGAAGCCAAGCTGAAGACAGTCAAAGTTGGTCTCAGAATCTATTGGACGCTAACTCGAGGGATTGGACGCTCTGTTGCCGTCTTCACGGGGCGGTGCTTGTTGTTTTGACTTAACTACATATGTATTGATGTTATTGAACATAATCCTGAAACCAGACTATGCCATTAACCATGATTGATTCCTATTGATTCTCTTCTCTGACGTGCACTTTTTATCATCTGGCCTGTTTGTGGTGAGATATTCATATGTTCATGATCTAACACAGATAATTAAATTTCCAATCTTTCAATTAGTATATTTGTTCATCATGTTATTTATAATTATGATATTTGTCATATTTATGTTTTCCTCGAGAGCCAGTTACAAAGATGAATATGTTCAAGTTTGAATGTACTTTATGGATATGGTGATATGTTCCATCAGAGATCATTGGGACAATTAATCCTTATTGACTGCAGCTTTTGTTTAGTTGTTTCTTTTATTCCTTACGGGAGTTTAGATACGATGAAACTGAATCTGTCCTGGGTAAACATTTGTTACGAGTAAATATGTAATGGTTAAAAATTCATTTCGATGTTGAAATATTAATATTGAAAAGTAAGATAAATGTTTAACAGGGCTAAATAATAATATTGAAAACTAAGATAAATGTTAAACAGGCGCAAATGTTTTGTCTTAAGAAAGTCGGACAGCGATTTAGGTAATACGGCATTTTCCATTATATGGTCTGGATGTTGATAACGTCTAACATTACGCTAAACTAAGCAACTGAACAAAGTTCGTCATATTTAGAAATGGTGAAAAACAAAATACTTTTTCTAGAGATTTGTGGCTTACGATGGTTGTGAAAGGCACATGATTGTCTAGAAGTATTCCCATATTAAATACGCTTGGGGTCCTGAAATTACCTTTTCGACATGTTTTTTACCAGAATAATAAAAGATTAAGATTATTTAATTGATAAGTATATAAAACATTCTTCGATATTACATTATCATTTTTAGAAAAAAACAAGACTTAAAGGAGCAGTAGCACGTTTTTTGACTATTTTATATTTTCAATTTTTCACTGATAACTATAAGTTAATGCTAAATGTATTACTTTGATAGTATCATAAATCTCATAACACAAACCAATCATCCGTAGTCAGAGAACAAAGTATGAGGATTCACATAAAATCCATTGGCAGCCATTTTTGTGTGAACACCTTTAATTCATTTTGTGTAAGAAAAGGAATCGCATGGCTTAACTTTACATTGTATATTTGATTTATTACGGCTCCATTTAGTTTTTATACATTGTCTAAAGATTGGAACCATTTATTTTCATTTTCCTGACATCACCTTATATTCACCCTAAAAACGTGCTACTGCCCCTTTAAGCCCTCTCCTTTTCATATTCCGCCTCGTCCAGTAGCTTGGTGAACTGAATAGTAATGTTATTAATTAACTTTTTCCGTATTGGTCCAGTTACAGGTCAAAGGTCTGCTGTATTGGCCCGAGGTATAGTCATGTAAAATGAAGCTATACGGAGTTTGGAAAGCGTATTCCAAATCCTTTTCATAATGTATTGAATATGTTAAAACCAACATCCTCTCAAGTATTGTATCAAGTATTTTGCTCGAAGGTTGACACTTGTTTTCGAACAAATGGTCTGATGGTATAATTTTTGCAAACTCAATAATTCAATCTGTTTTAATTAATCAATATTAAACTAAATACGTTAGGATTTAAAAGTTATAAATGATGTAAATATGAATTAATTTTATTCTGGTCTTCTTTTATCCAAATAAGTACATTCTAGTTCGATTTTATTCTAATCTCGATTTGGCATGTTTCTCATATAAGATATAAGGAGGCCTCGAGTTTAATAAGAGGCGGAATAATTACTCGTATTCATATGCTTACTTGTATGAACAATCTTTACGCCCCGCCCAAAGTGTAAACAAAACAAAGAAAACAAAAGAAAAGACTTACGTAAGTATTAAGTTTGAAAAATCGGTAAAACTTTACAATATGTTCTCCACTAAAATAAGATATTTAACGATTTAACCCTTGGATTGACGTCTGACTGACTTTTATACACCTTAGATCATTGTTGACCATCTTTTTGAATCCCTATTGACGAAAATTAAGGGTTAGTTTATCTAGTGTAAGGGTTGGTAACGTTATGTAGATAAAGTGGAGAACATATTGTAAAGTTGCTCCTACAAATCTTAGTATAGAATTTTAGCAGGGCTATTGAAATTTTTAGTTAAGAAATGTTTCTCTTAAAACTATGAAATCAAATTACATTTATATATTAGGCCTTTTGGATCAATGAATAAGGCTTTATGCATTATCCTGTATCCTAGTTACTTCCTACACATGTGGCTGTATACAAGAGCTGAAAAAATTGTTTCTTCAGAAAAAAAAGCACGATGCACTCGGGTAGAATACGACCAATTACAATGAACACTTCTAGAACCCTTTACTCCTGTCACCTGTGAAATCGTTAAATGATCGGAAAACTGCTGAATTTGATTTTTCTTGTCAAAACAAGTATTTCAAAAATATAAAACGTTCGTTAGGTTCAAAAGTGATGTCCACTTGCGATTGATTGAATATCATGATCACTATTAAGGTTCATCTCATAACAACACTACAACACTTTGAACACTAGGAAATGGAAATTATAATCAATGTATTTCCATCGAGAAAAAATCAAATAACACTTGTCTTTTGCACTCTAAGTGAAGTACTCTGTTGAGATCGACTCCAACAAGCTTTGAAGCTAAAAAAACCTTTAATCAGTAGATACAATAGTAACATTTCCACGATTGAGCCTCGGTAAGTGGGCCTCTACACGTACATACGGATTAGTCACTCTACAGAGCAGACACCCTCCAGTATATTTACCTATCTAATTGGTCCCTCCCTTATCCCCCACCTGGATCGATAAACGTATGTATACCTTTGGCATACGCGAGATTAACCGTCTCAATACAGCCAATCAAACGCCGATCTATTTCCGTGCCGTATTTATACTAAACGTCCTTATCGGAGGCTTCATTTCCATGTTGTGACTCTTACTAAGATTTTCTACGACATTGAATGAGTTCCACAACTTGAACTATTGATTTTGTTTATTTGTTACAGTCAGTAAAGTACATATTCGTCATCAGTTACTTTACTTACCTTTAATACGCGAATCGAATTTTAGCAAGGAAACTATCCTACAAAGACCAAAATACGATATAAGAATATTCCAATAATACATATATATAATACTATGTGTACGACTTGAATAATTCCGAATATTTCTTCATAAAAAATAAATATGGGTATTTTATTACAATTATTTAAGTGACATTTATTGAAAAAATATATCATCAAATGCTTCAATTTTCTAACAGTCACTTTTGAAAATATGTCTAAATTGGAATTCAAATAGTCTCCCAGATTTGGACCAAGGTATAAAACAGTTTCCTTTGTAATTATTTTTTTCCAAATGATAATATATCTGTATTTGTAAATATCGTCACACAATTATGTATTATTTTAAACACTGTTCACAATTTGGCAAGTGAAACTCGACGGTCTTGTTGTAAAAAATAAAGATAAGATTGGTCTAAATGAAAACATATTTCCGGCCTGTTCTCTTGGAAAAGAACACCGCCTTGTCCTACACCGCACACTAGCAACCAGGCCTTGTCCCCCCTACACATTTATCACTTTATCACTGAAAAGTAGAACAAATATTTCTAGAGTATTGAACTCTATCAGATCAACGGATAGCATTTATGGTATTTCAATGGGAATATTGTTTGTAATAGTGTAAACGGTTAGTCTAACACAAAGACTATGACATCAAATGGTCAATAAATATTAATTTTGATAAAAAGGAAATTACACCAAACCAAAAGGAAACTGAGCTTTCTTCCTTTTCTTAACACGGAGCTCTCAAATCTTCTTACAGGTTTGCTCAGACTTGTATTTTATTTAGGGTATGGCTGACAGACTAGTAAACCTATTAAAGTAACACATGTTGGTCTCATTGATACGTTTAATTAGTTCAGAGTGTATATTATTATGGTATTGGTAAGGTTACTGTAGGGAAAAAACTATATGGTCTTGATATCAAGTATCAATTAGACCTATTGAAAATGATATGATGTTAAAATAATCATTGAATTACTTTTGATTGTGTAATATTTACTTCATATATTTTTATATGGACAATAACAGAGTCTACCTTTTTTTGGTATTCAATTTGTATTGAGCAATTTGTTTCCTTGGGAAATACATAAACACGATAAGTTCATACTCTCCTGACTGTACTAGATAGTTTAAAATTTACGTTAGAATAATTGACGCTCATCATTGTCCGATCATCCTTCATAAACTCGACTTTGATATCTTCAACAGATACAATTTTAAATCTTTTCTTTCTTTTCTTGATAAAATGACATCATTAAAAAAGTTTTGCATATGAGACTCGACCAACTTACAGTGTCGATAAGGTTCTTCCACTTTGCATTTCGATTCGTTATTTGAAAGTTTTTTTCTTTTAATTAAAAAAAACATATTGTTTCCTCTCAGTGACAGTACGTGCATGTTATGGGCAAATTGTCATTCTCGGCACACACACACCTCCTCAATAGATCGTTCTATCTATTTGAAGTTTATTATCGATGGTATTCATACATCATTAACGTCTCCAGAAGATAGTTATTGGTAATCTATAGTGTTGGAGTACCCGTCAACTATTTACATTTATAATGTCAATGTCAAAGGAGTGGAAACACATTTGAATGATTGTTAAGAGGGTTTGTAAGGTGTAACTGAATCAATAACAAACAGAGGGTGTTTACAATGTCTTGCTCTAATCGTGTAACTGCAAGCTTGATTTGTGAAAAGTAAAAAAGTGTCTTATAGAATCGCGGCTTGCATGAGATGAATGATTGAAACCTATTTACCCGTATTGCAAAACGTAATCAATTCAGCAAGGTCTCAATTATATATGAACTCTATCAGCTCGGTCGCCGCCATGTGAAGGGGTGTGAACTTAACAGAAAAGTAAACACATCGAGGATGTTATCAAAAGTTTATAAATTGGAATAAATATCCATGCTGAGCCAAGGGTGATTATTAAACTTCAGGCAAATATTTTCCTCAGCGAAAAGCTTTTAATAAAAATTACAATCTAAAAATTAAGGAGACTCAGTTTTCTTCATTTTTAGAATTGAGCTCTCAAGTCTCCTTGCTTAGGCTTTAATCTAAAGTTAGGGTCTGACTAAAATACTTACTAGTATTTGCAAACTGAACCCTGTAAAATAAATATCCTAAAATTTAAACAAGAGGTTGTAATTATTCTCAGGCCTTAAAACTGAGTATACACGTCAAAACAACATTATACGACACTTACATTATTGCCTATAAGACATGCAACCTGCGTCATTTCGTAGAGATGGTCTTCAAATATATGTAGGCAACATGATCTTAGCAAAGTTATATAACAATAGGTTACTAAGCCATGATACACTCAGGGGCAAATGAAATGATACCAACTTTTGAAAAGAGTACAAAACAAAATCCTTTTGTAAATGAACTGCGACTACGAAACCTTGTGAATCAGTTGGGAAGAAGTACTCACAATTTCAAACATCAAAGTATGATACTTATAATTGTAGGACTGTGCAAATACACGAGGGATCCTAAAATGTTATTTTGGTCATAATCTTTGGAATTTGAATTGGAATAAAAAATATCATGAAATTTATTAATTTGAGAGGTGTTATCAATATAAAAAACCTTTATAGAAATCAATTTTGTCATGCATTTTGTCTGTAAGGTGGTTTAAAACAAGCAAAAGGGCCATTTTCACTTTCTAATCTCTTCTAGTAAAGGAGATTTTTAAACGGCGTTTTTTTTAAAGGCGTGTTTTTCAAAATAGTCAACAGATATAGTTTTGAAATTAAAGACTTAGTTCAATTTGGCTTTGAAGACATGAAATAACCCTGTTTCAGCCATAACTATCAATCGTAGCTTAATCTATCATGCATTATTATGTTATCGTTTCTTTTTTCACTGAGTGTATACTATGAGAAAACAAATACAAAATGATGTATAAATCAGTCAAAACTGTTTGTTTTATTCTATTATGAGTTTGCAATGTCCATGTCGGTACAGTAAACGTAACTGCTCACTTTGTACAATCGATTGTGTGCATTGAATGAGTCAGTTCCCCCAACAACTATCTGTATTTGATCAATGCACTATAAATCCTACAAATGTCTGCGTGTATTTACGCAACTTGCTGGGACATGAGTTCAAACAGAAGACGTTATCTACACAACAACATAGTTGTAGCCTATTTTTTAGTTACCTCGTCAAATATTTCAAAGCTGGGCAATGTATTTTCCTAGAAATGCGCTATAGTTGAAAAATGTTCCTAGATAAAATTAAAGATAATTTCTTGAATAAATCATAGAAAGTCGCTATGGAAGAGTCACGTATTATTATCTGACAAAGGATATACACATCAAGAAACATCAAATGCTTAAATAAATTTTTGCCGGAGATAGTATAAGTTTACCAGACACGAAGAATGAAAGAAACAGAATTTTAATTACCTACAAGACTCTGCTAATGTTCAAAGAAAAACCTCAGATTTAGACACGTCAAACTTTCGAATGATGTCAGCAGAAGTTGATCTCCTCTATTGTCAAGGAATAGTATGTAACTAGGTATATTGGCGTACATGTTTTATTATATGTAAAGTCAAAGTCTTATCCACTGTACTTCAATATCTCGCAAAGTCGATTCAAATTTGAAAATATCAAGCAAATTTGAAATATTGTTGATCAGAGGTCTTTTCAAACGGTGGAGATCGAGAAAACCATTATGACAGTCCTTGTATATCACATCGGGTTTCTCAACTTGAGAGAAGAGCCACGCCTTTTCATTGAGCAATATAGTATGGATGTCTTATCTCCTGCCGCTAGGACATCCGCATACCCCGGGTGTATAGGAGACAGCTCCCCGTTTCGTTATTGTATCGATACCCTACTGTGTGTTGTACCTTGAAGCGGTCTCGCATACACTGAAGAGGAATTTCATTCAACTTGGAATTGATGATAAATTATGTGTGTATAGGAGGGCGATCAGTGCTTTAGTTTTCCATCCAAATGATGATAGTCAATCCTATAAATCGAGAAATTCACTGGTAAAATTCAAACAGTAGTAAATCAATTCTTTTATTTGTATCAAGAGTTCACATTCGAAAGATTATAACATTTATGTCAATTATGAATTTGTATCAGTGTCGCTTAAGTGACTGTTGAACCGATAGTTTAAAAAATGCTCAAAATGGTGAATTGGTATCTAAATGTCTTAATCTTATTTTTCTTGGTATTTGATTTCAACGTAATTCACAAAAAGTAACGCAATGAAATATCGCAATGGAAAATGTGATACTTCGTACATGAAAAGAATTAGATACGTGTGACACATTTAAATGCTCACAACTCAAATATGTCCCTTGTTAAGGTGAACATACATTAAAAAAAACTCGTAGAAATCCCATTAAAGAGACACAGAGTATGTTGATAGGATCACATATGTAAAATTTTGAAATCGATGTTATTACATCGGGAACCACTAACTGTTACTGAAAATAACAAGTTCAAGGTCAATCAGTACATTAGAGCGAAAATACGGCCATTCAAAGTCGGGATTTTGATCGAAAACCGGACAATGTGGCTCGAGTGGCGCGCGCAAATTCGCCAAACTTAATTTTGAAACCTTGTTATAAGCTGACATGAAGATATATTCGATTCGATAGTGTTTATTGGGTATTGTATCTAATAGATCGATTAATTGGATGCATAATTTCGAATATTAAACGTATTTGGGATGTTTTCTTGATTTTTCCATAAAATCAAACATTTTAGAAATATTATGCATAAATGGATATATTTGCAAGTCCAGTGATGAGATATGAACTTCAATCAGCATATTAGATATTTTGTAGCTTATCAAAACTAAATAGAATTTTAAGAAAGATACTCTGTGTCACTTTAAAGGCTAAACAACAGTGATGGGCGACAGAAAAACATTTTATGGGTGTTTCATATTCAACTGGCAAGAATCGGCGATTCCATGGATTCGTTTCTTTTTTTCAGCTTTCACTACGAAATTCTACAGTTTATTAATAAGAGTTCCCGACTTGAGGTATTAGTGCCAAAATATGATGTTCTATTGTTAAAAAATCAAAGATCAGACACTTCAACGTTCATATTCGTTTGTCTTCATTGTCAAAAATAGATAATATTCATCCTGTACCATTTACACGGGCATATAAAAAGCAGGATAACGCAGAGGTCCTTAATATTACAGTGAAACAGTGAATGAAAACGAACAAATATCCTTTGCCCAAGGATTAGTAGATATTACGTCACATTATTTGCTCGATCTTGTGCCTGTGCGTTGTAAAATGGCTCACATTCTCTTTTCGTATAAGTTCAATTTTAGTATTAGTTTTACATGACGAGAAATGTTGATGGTGTAGTCAAGATGACTCCAGGGATACTCGATGGGAATCATATCCAGGATGATTATAAGTGACGGAACGCTCTCAACATCTCATGTTGCAAGAACTCATCGACACAAAACAGGATGAGTTGGTGTGTAGTTGTCTTGATGCAATTGTTATTTCAAATACAACCCACAATATTGGACAGCAAAGTATTTTCAAAAATGTTTTTGCGCATCTTCTGGTCGACATGTTCTTTTAGAACATGTTCGGTGAAATCTGTAGTGATGCTAGTGAGGAAGAGGGCATGGCTGGATTGGATTTGCATGGCGATACTGCGGGACGAAAGGAGTTGTTAAACTGGTCACATGGCCATATGACTATGCTGTAGAATTCATTTATTCAAGGTTTAACACATATTTGTTTTTGGGTGAATTATCTTGTTAAATTGATACGGTTTAAATCTATCTAATTGTCCAAGTACACTTTTACAATCAGTGGATACAATTGGATGATTCGGTGCACGGGTTGCTTTATAAACAATACATGAAATATAATGTTATAAATGAGTTCCCTGACCTGGAAAACATGGGTTTAGACACATTCTTTGCAGAAATTACTCTATTAGTTTTGAAGATATGACAGTTTTGAGTATTCTGAGCTCGTGATGGCGGCCATCTTGGATTTCATCAAATTTAGTGCACTAGCACCTATCAGATTTTGTTTGTTTTTTTTTCCTGGCTTGTAAACATGATTTCCTGCCATAATCAGGTGAGAAACAAAATAAAGCAATTTTGTCCAACCTCTACACTTTATTTACTTGACTATTATGCTATTGTTTTGATTGATAAATTTTATTCATATTTTGTCAAGATTCAAGTATATATTGACATCGAAGGTGTTGATACCGGAAAGGGTTATAATATAACTTCAATAGATTTGCGGTACCACAGGAATGAGGGACTGTACATGTATTTAGTCAAGATGAACATTAAATGAAAGTGTAGTCTTACAGTGAGTTCATGTTCGAGCAAAACGTTTCAACTGTACGAAATATAGGTTGGGTGATTATGATTTTGATGTGACAATATGATTTGAAGTAAATGAGTAAAATAATTTGATTGGAAATATCAAAATCACCCGGTTGAAAAAGAAATTTTGCAGAGGTGTATAAGCCATGATTGGTAAAGCGCGAATTTGTTATAAATTCGGTCTTTATTTTCTTATGTACAATGATTCACGCATGTCACCAAAAACGTCTCACTAACTTGTGTACCTACAATTTACTTTGTTGGTACGTTAACCACCAACACTAGTAAATATGATGCTAGGCTATTTAGACTGAGTAAATATGAATAAATCATGCCAAGTTTGATGATAAGAAGGTAAACTGTACTATCAATATCACGTTTAGCATATATAAGATGAATTAATTATGCCTTTTGAAACCATAGCGTCGTACCACTGATATCCGAAATCAAGTTTTCATTCATTCGTTTATCGGAACTTTCAATACACTTGCTTGAAGCGGTTACCTTACTATTCTTAATAAAAGGCAGTCAATACGTAATTGCCCATTCTCTCCCCACAGATGCAACTCAGTCATACCTGAATTAGCCTCTGTTCTATTACGGCTACTTCACGGGATAGAAAGATAGAAATCTGATTGGAGGCAATCGAAGTTAGTTGTGCAATCAGCGACGCCGTTTCAAAAGGGGTCATTCGCAAAAGCTCGGCTACTCCCGGCTATTCCCGGCGATTCGGCATTCAGGGGAGATAACTCTTCCTTCTACAAAACATCGCTTTTTTACCTTCTCATTAGTTTTTATTTGGTAGATTATTAAAATAAAATTTATCATAAAACAAAGAACAATTTACACAATTATAAAACAGTATGTTTTTAATGAAAAACCCTATCCATATCTGATTTTCAAATATTTCTCTCTCACACTGTTAATGAAAAATAAACCTGAAGGCATGATACTTTCGAAAGTCACTGTACGACCGTTGAGAATTCCCAAAGTCGTTGATATCCAAAAGGTGTTTTCATTGGCTGCAGATAAGGGAGATATCTCAAGTTACAACTTTTTGCCGCCAGGGCAATCTGCCGGAACCCCAGGATCTCGGCGTAATAGAACAGAGGCTAATTCAGGTATGACTGAGTTGCCTCTGTGGGGAGAGAATGGTAATTGCCAAGTGCAGAAGGATTGTAAGATTTTTACTTTAAGTAAAACTGATTTCTATTGATTATTCTCAACCCGTTGTTGGAATATTTTTTATTTGTCGTGAAGTTTTAACTAAAAACCATCAAATAAGGTGCATGCTTTTATTTAAAGACATTTGATTCACAGTGATATGAAAGTGAAAGTTTATTCGTATTCAAGGCACAATGGCCAAACGTACAAAATCGTATGTACACATAATCAGAGCGCATGGACATCGAGATGTTATATTACATAGGTAGATTACGTTGGAGAAAAATAGCAAGATTCTTAATATATTCAATATTTTGTGAAACCATTAGTAAGTTAAATTTTTCCTTTGTCGGATTGGTATGAAATTGTCTTGGTAACAGCAGTTTTCTTCTTATTTCATGAAATGGACAAACTAATAAAAAGTGAAATTCATTTTGAATAACGCCATAATTACATTGTGTACATTTAAGTAGATCAGTATTAACATTTATATGGTAATCGTACAGTGATATATACGGTACCGATCCGAGGAAACTGGCTCTGTTGTTGTATATTTCTACACATACAGTGATTAGCCTATTGTACGGTGGTACTAAGTCATTAATAGGTCGAGTCAACTTGCTCAACATGGATGTCAAGTCGATCTCATTTGCTTTCTTTATGCTCTACTTTCTTACTTTGGTAAGTACATTTCATGAAACTGAAATATCAACTGTATGTTCTTCAATGATAGATGTTAATATGATCGTAATGCTAGTTATATCATTGGTAGTAGTGTTAGCAGTAGTAGTAGTAGTAGTAGTAGTAGAAGTAGTAGTAGTAGTAGTAATAGTAGTAGTAGTAGTAGTAGTAGTAGTAGTAGTAGTAGTAGTAGTAGTAGTTATAGTAGTAGTAGTAGTAGTAGTAGTAGTAGTAGTAGTAGTAGTTGTAGTAGTAGTAGAATATGTATTATGTTGTTGTTATTGTTGTTGTACATAGTTTTATTACTAGTGATGGTAGTCTTAGTAGTAGACGCCGTATATAGATATGATGGATTTGGTAATGGTGTGAACTGCAGTATAAATAGCAGGAGAATAAGTAGTTGCCGTAGTTCTAGAAGACGTATAAGTTGAAGGAGAGGTCGAAGAAGCAATTTACGTTAACAACATCACTTTGGTTCTTTAAAGGATACTAAATGTTATGTTATATAATGCGTGGTGTAAGGCGTCGCGTTTTTAACGTTTGATAAGTGTGTTATTTAATCTTCATTATCTTGCAAATTTTAAAGTATCATAAGTAAGTGTCATTTCACCGCTGACGTAGATATTCTGTGACACGAAGACAGATCACAACAACCTTGCTGTTTTTCAGACGGTCAAGGTGGAAGGTACCGGTAAGATAAAGGTGAAGCTGTCCAGTTTCCTGAACCCGAGTGGAAGGGACAAGAACGGTCACTGTTGTGATGGTCTCAATCTGAAAGACCGATGTCCGACTGGCCAATGCGATAACAGATTCACGCTATGTGCCACAAGTAAAAACAAGTAAGGGATAGTGATTTTTCGAGATTTTTATAATGATTAAAAATGTATAAATATATATATATATTTTAAAAATGAACCTTCATGTAAACCAAACCAAGTGTTATCGTAAGAGCAACTTCAATGTATAAGAAAGCAGATGAGATTGAACATTGTTGTTGGTTCCAAAGATTCAAGGACCAAAAGGTTATTATTTACACTTTGAGAAGAACAACTGTTATCATATTTTTCAGCGGCAAACAACATCTTCATTGAATTCTTTTTTACGGCATATGGATAAGTTTTCATTTAACTTGACATCTCAGAAAATAAAAATTATTCAAAGACACCCTATTGATTTGTTTTTCCCTTTTAGTTGGGCTTATGACATGGAACGGTGTCCGGAGTCCGTCCATACGTCCGTAAGGCATTTTCGACTTCTACTCAAGAAGCATAATGCCAACTGTGCCCATTTGGTTACCATGTGGCCCTTCCTATGGGGGGACCACATTGGCCACACCTTAAAGCAAAACTTGATGAGCTACAGAGCCAATGGCTCTATTTTTGTCTATTGTAGTTCACTGGACCTCTCCGATTGCGAGTATGGTAGGCAAGTGTTTAGCGGCGTGGACGATAGCAACAGCAATAACTTCACCGATGAAGACGTCGCTTCATTCGTCTTTGACACTTGGTCGGTATGTCAAATAGATTCAGGGTATTGAAGTTGACAACAACAACATTCATACTTCTTGATATGTAGTTGGATAAGAGTCAATTTTTCATAGGAAGCACAGTTTGTTTTGATTTCCGAAGCCTTACCATATGACGTTATAGGTGAGTTATTTTCTTGGTTGGCGCTGAAGTCTTTTAGATAACGAACATTGAGCTGCACTGCTTAAATTATAAATAAATAAGACACATGTTTTATTGTACATGTTCTGAGAAAAAGAAAAAAAGAGATGTCATAACATAATTGCCTCTTCAAAATCCTCATTTCCATATTAAAAAAATTATCAGTCTTGATGATTTCCACAGAGGACAGTCAGTACCTGGCAATGCAGCAATTACAGCGATATAATATATTTCAAATGTCAATCATTTTATTATACAAGGGGAGCATCACTCTTGTCATCCGTGTGGTCGACAGTGATGAAGACGGGGATATGGATATCGACCTTTACACTTTGACCTTTGCCCTCCAGGCGGGCGCGTCAGAACACGACTCTTTATTTACAAGCAGGAACCTGTATGGAACCCGACAAAAGAACCCCACTCGGTAGGTGAATTATCTCGATATACCTATTTTAAATAAACTTTTTTTTTCTTTCATATTAGAATAAAGCATTTCTTTCTATGGGTTAACCATACCTTCTCAGCACATAACAGAGAAAGAACCAAGAAAGTTGTATAGATCATTTCAGAGATAAGGTCGAAATCTTTTCCTCTAGACCCGCTCTGTGTAGTATGCTTATGTCTTCTAATATCTCGCAAGTATCACATTAATTAGGCTTCAACGCATAATCGATAATCAATAATAAACGTTCGATAATGCTCATCTACCGGAACGTTTACTCTGGATTATTGAGGATGTTTTCATCTTGCAATGTTTCAGGTTATCGTTGTCGATGACGGTGTTCTGTGACAAGTTCTACTACGGGTCCGACTGCTCCAAGCGCTGTGTAGAGAGCAACAGTTGTGACGGACATTACACGTGCGACGTGCACGGGGACATCGTGTGCAACAGGGGCTGGACCGGAAGTCGGTGTCAGCAGGAGATCATCGGGTCAGAGGTCGACTGTAGCATTTATAAAGGTGAATGAGATTTCTGACATTATTTTACATTCCTACCATTACAATTTTGCAACAGTAATATCTTAAATGGTCTCAATTAAACTGTTAGCCCTTAGAAGAGGGATATAGGTGAAAAACTAGAATTAACAAGGTATTTCCGATTTTCGAAGAGTAAGAACTTATCGCCTCAATTTATGTACACTCGCAAATCAATTTTTGGTGAAAGTTGCTACTTCTAAGCGAGGGAGTCCAATCTCACTATCTCAGCTTCATTTTGTTTTTAGAATTAGAATGTCCTTAACAATCTAAATGTGTAATTAATCATTTACAAAATAATTTATACCCATCCATTTAAAGATACAGATTTGAACCAGACAAAGTGGTCGGGGGCCGTGAACTGCAATGGAACTCAACATCCGGTCGAACTTACTTTCACCGGAAGTTCAGAAGGAACAATTGCAATAGATGGTCAGACACTTCCGTTTAGCAGTCAGTTCAACTCGAAGACGTACATTCTCTCCCTACAACCAGAGCACAACACATCGATTGTAACGAGAGTCGGGGATCTGGTAGCTACTCGACTGAACGCCAATGTCTTCTCTGGTTCTGTGTCGTTCAACGGGGAGACGTGTGAAGTGACCAGCGTGAAATCAGGTGGGAGCTTCGGTCTGCACGTGGGACATTGAGAATATACAATATCGTTCATTTTATAACAAGTGGAATATCGATTTTAACACCTTTTATACGAATTTCTAGTGAAATGTTTCACTTTGTAATTGGGATTTTGCTTATGTTTAAATTTCCGATGAGATCTGATGTACCAATATCTTTGTTTTATGCTAGATATTTTAAACAATATCTGCATATAAAACCATGAATACACCCTGCTTGCTTAATCTGGGAGTCTATGTATAAGCATGGTTCCAACGATTGGGAAGAGTGGAAGGTGATAATTGGTTAATGATAAATGGTATTAATAGTTTCATCAAACGTGTTGAATACGTGGCTTCAAGGACAGTTTTTAACATTTACGATGAGAAAAGATTTCGAGAATGTTATCTAAATGTATTCTGGTACCAAATTTGTCAACACGAGCTGATAAAAGTTACAAATCTCGGGGATATTTTCACTTTTATAATCGAGCTGGTGATATATTTGATTTCAGGAGATACGAGGGTATGAGCCTATTTTTCATTTCAAATCTTTTTAAATACGTTTTCACTGAAAATGACATCACATTGTAGTGATATCATATCATTGTGACGTCGTAGTGTTTATGACAACATAGCAATATGTTGCCATGTTTTGATGATGTAACGCAACTGTGATGTCATTGAAGTGAAGTTTTTATTTCCTGGTAGATATCGCTTATCCAATAGCGATATATCCTGTGGAAAACGGTTTTGGATCACAATTGACCTTATCAATGTATCTGTAAACTGAACAATAATTCGGGGTAATATTGCAGTATATGCATAGCCTAGTAGCATAGTACGTTTAGATTGCTTCTTTAAACACTTGTTCGTTACGAGTATGTTTCAAGTTCTTATTGCTGATGTTGTTACCAAAAGGGTGTTATACAAGACCTTACTCACTCATGCAGCTGTATGTCACTTTAACAAGATCCCAGCAAACCGGTGGTCCTATGTTGGTCTGCTACGTGATCCGTGTTGGCCTGTACTCTAAATCAATTTAGATAAAAAAAAATTATTAGGTCATACAGTTGTGTTGGCCTGTTACGTATCACGATTGTTTCTTCGTAGTACTGGTATATGATGTGTGGTGTTTATTCAGTAGGACCGTGTGGGTACGATGGTACGTGTGTGAGATACGGGAACAGGTCTGAAGACTACTACTGCTGCTGCCAGAACGGTTTGTCATTTCTCTCTTTCTCTGTCAAATACATAACCTGTTGCTTTGCAATTTTTGTGTTCCATTTAACATGGATCTCATTCATTTATTCATAGTGAAGTTTTGCAATAAAATGCCATAGTTAATGATATTTACTACAAAAAGAAACATTTAAAAAGCAACCACCCTGATACTTAGAATGATTATTTAATTTCTTTGTTTCTTTTCACAAGGTTTTTTTTTTTTGGTGATTACATTGGGCAATACATTTCTTTAATAACATTATTTAGTACAAGAAGAATATTTTACGAAGCAGTGATCCAACCCAAAATGCATCGTGCATATACATATTTTTTATACTACTTGACAATTTATACCTGATAATATATATATATGTCGATCATATATTCCTGAGTTATAATATTTTGATCATTTTCTCATTGATTTGTATATAATGGTCCGTATGAAGCTTTAACATTAGAAATAGGGGTCCTGACTATTTTGAGGATTTGTGAATAATTATTAAGTAAAAGTGATCATTGGTTACTTCACTTACAACGCAGGTCAAATGGCAGACTTTTGTGAATCATTGACAACGACTACGAAAAAAACAACGACAACGACAACACAAGTCCAAACAACACAAGCAAAGACAACACAAGCCCCAACAACACAAGGAAAGATAACTGTAACCACAGCGACTCCAACCAAACAAAATGCCTCTTCTACAACTGTCAAACAACTATTGCTCTCTACAGAAATACCGACGACTGTTGAACCATCAACGTCAATTATATGTGAGTATTTCCTATTTCATTAATTAACATCTTATAAAAATAACATGGTATGAATGTTTCTAAAGTTATTAAGTTGATAATATTGTTCAACGGTTTTAGGCATAAGATTGGTACATTTGAAATATTTGTTCGAATGCTTTTAAAATATTTGAGTTAAATGAGTACAAATATATCGATGTAAATTCATCTTAATTATGAGGGTATTGATTTAGTACACCTCAACAAACCATGAGAGATGTTAGTAAATAACTGTCTACGTTGTTGGCAATAATGTTCAGCGTTAGCTTCCTTATAGTTACTTTGTCTTGATGATTGTGTTCCTTAAACGATTTGATTTTTTTAAACTTTCTTTCAGATATTCATATGTGTGAACTCAATTCGCTTCATCTTGTCTCATTTCATCTCATTCATATCTCAATTTTGCAAGATGATATTTACCAAAGAGTTTGATGTTATTTGCTAATACTCATTCATGATTGATTTATAATTTTTATTCTTTTGTTTAAACTCGTAACTCTTTATAATTATGTAGAGCGTTGTGTAATTAACCGCCAATGTAACAGTATCTTGACATCTCTTCTCGATTCTGTGTCATCGAGCATCTGTGTTGCTTTCTGATTATTTTGATTTTTCAGATTCTGATGAATGGAGGCATTATTTTCTGGAGATTATTTTTGGATTCAATTCAACATTAAATAAAAAGTTGGATTCTTAGATTATGTACTCTTTGAAAGTCAAAACGTGGTTAATAATATATATTCCGAGATTGTAATCAACGTTGTGTTGTACAACAGATCAGAATCAATGATTTTGACAGTGTAAAAAAATAACTATAAAAATCAGCATAACAACAATGCAACACGTTGCTATTCATAAGAAAGACGTATCGAACGTGTTCCGGGTTTTAAAAAAAGTTTAATAATATAGACTTAACCAGGAAAACGAACTTGTTTAATCAATGAGTTTTCACTCCACAAGATCCAAGTACAGCTGTATTGTAATATTAGCCTCCTTCTTTTGTAATGTTTTAATGTATTATTGCATATTATAATAACGTAAATCAAATTTAATGAAAACATTTATATATTCTTACTTTCATAGAAATATTGTTCGTGCTAACAATAATTTTTTTAGTAACAATGACTGAAAAGACAGAAAGTCAGGAAAGAGAGTGTAAAAGACGTTCGATGTTAAATAATATACCAAGGCAATGCACTAGAACTTGCTTGATGGACGAGAGAGTAAAAAATCTAAGGTCCCATATTGGCTATCTCATAGTGGATCGATGCATTACACGTGGCTGGGTTACACCATAACATTCCAGAAGTTCGTTTTCTCCGGATGACATCTAATCTCTGCCATGGCCACAAATATGGGATATTGTGTTCTTTTCTTTATAATTATCTATGTACATGTAAGTATTTTTACATCATTTAATTATATGACGTTATCACATTTAACGTATTGAAAAATATTTTCAAACATTTAAACCTAAAAAGCTGTGAATGTCTGTGGTTAGCTGAAGAGTTTTAAATAGTTGAAAACTATAATGTTAATGATATTGACGCATCCGTTACGATATATTTTTCGTTTTTGTAAGATATTGTAGTCTTTTTTAAACATAAAGTTTTCCCTAAAAGATATAATATTGAAAAATCCCTTTCAGAATAAAGAGGTTGCCAAAAATATCTGTCCCTCAAAATGAACAATAGCAAATTCATTTGATCTTCATTCAACACGTTAAATATCCATCATGTGAAACTGTAATAGGCAATATTGAAATATTTGTAAAGAATCCTTTTAGAGTGCCTTAATAATGTAAACTACTGAACTACTGAAGATACTCAAATATCGTTTGGGTTCTTTATATTGATTGTATCTTTTTCAATTATCATACTATGGCAGAACTAAAATTCTTGTATTCCATAAGGATCTTTCATTGTATTTCACGTTTCTCAATCTATCACTTAAGAGGTCTTCTCTATAACGATAACATTAGTCCTATTAAACTTGTATCTATCTGTACTTCATCAGATCAGACCAGTGTTTCTCTCGGGCTGTATCACAAATGCAATATTTCATAAGGCCCATGAGTACCGTTGCATAACACGCTTAGCTTAACCTAACGTCACTAAGATAGACTTAGTGTAATGTTACCGTTCAGTTTGTTTGTGCAACGACCCAAATAATTTGTTATATGTATGTGCATCTTCCCCCAAATTAAAATCTTTCCTTCCTTAGATCAGTCCAGTGTTCCCCTCGGGCAGTATCCAGGTGACCATCACCAACTATGAGAACCCCTCCCAACTGGACATGGCTGGACGCTGCTGTGACGGTGTCAACAAGGACGGCTGTCCACAAGGACAGTGTGACATCAGCTTCGACTTGTGCATCAGAAACATTAAAACTGGGTAATTTTATTCGAATTGTTTTACTTTAAAGAGCTATTCCGTGAGTTGTTGGTGGTTACATGTGACAAACTTTATCAATTGTTGCAAGAAAGTGTTATTTAGAAGCCAATTGACGTTTTAATTCCTATTCCAAACAATAGAAAGGTTTGAAGTCGCAATTGCGATCCAAAACCGGACAACGACCACGTCAATCAGTCAATCGTAATTTTGGAAAATTATGGAAAGCATTCAGACAGTTACGAGTTGATACTGCTGGATAGTGTATATGAAAATATCAATGTAAATTGGACGTGTGAATTTGCCTTGCGCGATCATAGATGACTCTTTTAGAATTTTCCCTTTGAATTCATGTTTTCAACTCTCCTGGTTGGTATTAATAAATTACTTCACATTTGCCAAAAATGAATAATCTTTGAAAAATGTTTCTTTATATTAAAAGCAATATCGAAAATCATTTTCATAACACATTTTGTTCTTTGTTTATTTCGCCACTTACTTTTCCAAGCTTTGTGATAAGACACATGGGACATGGGTAATGAAAGTATGATAAATTGATTTTGATATAAATTCTCTCCAACCTGACATAGGTTCTGTAGCTCTGAACAATGTTATCATGATATACAAATAAACTCCTTTGACTTGACTTGATTTGATATAAGTGAATTTGTCGGTGTCACTAGGAATGTTCAACTTTAATGAAAATTTGTAAAGGGTCGGAAAACGTCACAAAACAAGTAGATTATAATGAAAAATAATTTGAAGATTAAGTATAGCACAAATTATTTATTTCCTGTAAAGAACTTACATTTATACGTAAGACCTTATCGTTATAACATTTTGTTAATTGGGACAACTTCCATTCTCTCCTCAGAGAGGCAGCTAAGTCGTATCTTGCTCGGATTACTCGACTGAGCTGTCTTTGTGGGGAGAGAATGGGCAACTCCAAATTCAAGGTTTAAATCTATAAGGAATCATTTGATATCATGAATTAATCTACCTTATTTCACATTGGTCAACACTTTATTCATTCATTCAATCATGTGCGTTGTGACATAAATTGATCATATTTGGAATTAATTTGTTGAAAAGATAAGTGAACCGTCATTGACCGAACATTTGCAGAAATACTAATGAACATTTATATTTGCATGATGGTGAGTGTAATTCTTTTGTTCACCCCTTTACTTGTATTAAGTAATGCACCATAATTATGTCATAGTTTACGTTATTCCAATAGACTCACATGCTATTTCGGTGTAGCATAAATAGTTATGTATGAGAAGAATTCACATATCCAGGATTATTTGGCAAATGACATCTCATTTATCTACGTATATATCAGCTGTAAAAAAGGTCTCCAATTGGCCATAAGCCACCATGTTAAATTTTAATACAACAATATATTTATGATGATAAAAAAATATATAATTCGGAAATTTATGGTTTAACGTAAATTATGTAACCGTTGCTAGGATGGATCCTCACAAATGTGTAAAGTTTGAAAACGATGCAAGCAGAATTGAAATAATGAAAATTATAGAATTTAATGCACTCAAATAACGTGGAAGTCTATTGGAACACGTGACCTAATTATGGCACACCACTGTATGTGTGGTTCAACCATTCCTCTTGTGGTTCAGATCTCCAGAGCAGGACTGTAGGTCTCTTAAATCATATGAGGACCTTTCAAAGAAGAACCTTACAGAGAAATTCCCATTCGACGTCATCGAGGTAAATAAGTATTTTTTGAGAGTGTTAACCCCCTAGACTAACATTTAGTCTCAGAAATTGGGGATTTTTTCAAAATTGACAATATGTTTAAACATTTCATGTATTGTAATAAAATAACTTCAGAGTTGGGTAATCTAGACTTGCTTTTCTTTTGTAGACTGTTGGTCGTCAAAAGAATATTTTTGTACAAAAGAATTGTATTCTCGGCATAATAAATATTTTCGATATCCTTAAGGGTCATATACGGATACCGATGCAAATTTCAAAGGTCAAGGTCGGAACTTCTTTCGGAAATTCTGATGATTTCACAAGCGTTAACATTTTGAACGCCTTTAGTAACGGAAAGAGGCATTACAATATGAATGATACATTGCATAAACATTAATCTAAGAAAGAACAACAAAACTGCATGGGTCTTTAGCCATATGTATGACTTAGCAGTGCTAAAACACTGTCATCACGATTTGAATGAAACTGACCAAACAATTTTACTCACAGGTACCAAAGGCAGTTCAAGTTTCATGTTCAAACACGTCATTTACCCATCTTCGGTGTTCTTTACTTTAATATTGTTTAGTTTGTATTCGGAACACAGACTATCATCTAGTTTAGCTCTCCGGCCATCAATGTTCGTTCAATCGCTGTCTCAACGCAAACTGCCATTGTCATGTAGGCGAAGGGAAGCAACTCTTGCCCCTTGGTGAGATTGACTCGTCCACTCGATGACGTTGGATTAAAGAACGTCAGTTCGATCACACCAAAAGACCATTTAAAATGTGTCTAATTTTTCAAATCATCGTATTTAATAGGTTTTTTAAATTTCTAAACTTTGGAGTCGTGATAAAATAACTCAAACGGCAATAAAAGGCATTTATAAGGAGGAGTTATATTTTGTCAACTCACCGTCAGAGTCATTGCTCTATTCATTTGCATATATCAATGCGCGAATCTTCAAACAGTTTCAACTATTAAAATACTATTATCAGTTATTTTTTTTCTAAATTTTAAAATGACATTGTATGATAAAGAAGTTATCATGAGAGTGTGTTTTGGGATTGTAAATATCCTGCATTAGGAATAAACACTATATATTTAGCTCGCCAAGGCTCGCAAAATACAATGTTTATTCCCAATGCAGGATATTTACGATCCCAAAACACACTCTATTGATGCCCTTTTATATTTCACATCTGATTATCATATAATAAACTTTTATTATTCTTCAAAACTATATCTATCTTAGACGGAGGATATTCATGTATAGTTTTGTACATTGACTCTTTTTCTGGAGTTTACTGAAGTGAAAAATACCATTGTCGATTTGCCTAAGGACATCCTTTATATGAAAATTATTCTGTGATGCACATGGTTCATTTTCAATAATTCTTAATTGAATCGGATAGCATCTATTTTTTGCTCATCTGACCTGTAAGGCCCGATGGGCTTATGACATGGCATGGTGACCCCTAATAAGGGCCACAGGGGCCACGCCCTAAAAACCTATTTTCATCTTCTTCTCCAGAACCATGAGGCCTAGAAAGCTGAAACTTTGTGTACAGACTCCTTGGCTAGTGAAGATTATAAATTGTAGCTTTGGTGGCCCTGTGACCCATAATAAGGGCCACAGGGGCAACACTGTAAAAACCTATTTCTCCAGAAGCATAAGGCCTAGAAAGCTGAAACTTTGTGTACAGACTCCTTGACTAGTGAGGTTTATGAATTTTAGCTTTGGTAACCCTGTGGCCCCTAATAAGAGCCACAGATGTCATGCCCTTAAAACCTATTTTCATCTTCATCTCCAGAACCATGAGGCCTAGAAAGCTGAAACTTTGTTTGCAAACTCCTTGGCTAGTGAGGATTATAAAATGTAGCTTTGGTGGCCCTGTGATCCCTAATAAGGGCCACAGGGGCCATGCCCTAAAAACCTATTTTTATCTTCTTCTCCAGAAGCATAAGGCCTAGAAAGCTGAAACTTTGTGGACAGACTCCTTGACTTGTGAAGATTATAAATTTTAGCTTTGGTGACCCTGTTGCCCCTTATAAAGGCAACAGGAATGTCCTTCAAATCTATTTTCATCTTCTTCTCCTGAAGTATATGGCCTAGAAAACTTAAACTTGTCGCCTATATATGCTTAATTTTATGATTGGTGACCCTGTGGCCTCTATAAAAGGGGATCACATTGGCCACAATCTACAGCATAATTGATGTAAAGCCTGATGAGCTACAGAGCTAATGGCTCTATTTTTAAATCTTAATGTAATGAAATATATTGATTGCTTTTACAATCCCTCTTTATTTTCAGGAATCATACATGCTCTATATCAACGTCAGCGATGATGATCCAAGCGAGAGAGTTCCGGTATACATGTTCAACATCAGCATCAGCAGAAATGGAACTGCACGGACCATTGTAGCATCGGGACAGAGGACAGTGAAACCAACAAGGTAGATTATATACAGCAACTATGCGCCATCGGGAGATAAAATTCTTAAAATGACATTTTACATTACAACGAAAAGCCCCATTTAAATTTTCTTACATGTCACCCAAATGTCACAGTCCAGGCAACAACGAAAATCATTTCAAGTGTTCTTTTACTTGCAACCAAATGAGATCTATCGTGAACAACAGTGTCTTTAAATACAAAAGCAAAACACCTCCAATGCCTCAAAGGGGCAGTAGCACGTTTTTAGGAGGAATATATGTGTTAGAAAAATGAAAATATATGGTTCCAATTACAATGTAAGACAATGTATTTAGAATAAAAGAAGCAGGAATAGATCAAATATATTATGTAAAGTTCAGCCATTTCTTTTTCTTATACAAAATGATTTAAATGTGTTCACATCAAAATGGCCGCCAATAGATTTGTGAATCTTTATAATTTGTTCTCTGACTATGTAATCTAATTATTGGCACTATCAAAATAATACATTTAGCATTGACGTAAATTTTCAGTGACAATAAACGTGCTACTGTCCCTTTAATAGCAGATGACAATTATCATGGAAGTATAACAGATATGCTCAACCTCTAACTAAAACGTATAAATCAGAATCGTCCTCCATGTTGAACACACATGTGACAAGTTCTTCTACCAAGACGACTGCTCCAAGAAGTGTGTTAAAGCGGACGACTGTGCCGGACATTACGATTGTGACGTCACTTCTGGCGAGAAAGTCTGCCTGACCGGATGGAGAGGAGATTCGTGCACAGACCTCATTTCCGGATCCGCACCGGACTGTTCGGTCTATCAGGGTACTGTCACTATAAATGCCTCTTTCACCTTGTCCAATGATTTACCATAGAAATATATAGAGGATATAATACTAGTATGAGTGTCCTTGACATACTATATCTACGACACGGGTGGCTAAATATGATTATTAGATTATTAGATACTGATATCTAGGCACGAATGTCATAAACAAAGTATGTCATGGGCACGAATATAATATAATATAAACCGTAGTCCCCAAACTAAAGAAAATACTCAAAACCTACTTCTCAGCATAGGCGAACTTACCACCGCCGGCCCGTATAGATTGCGACGTCATAGGCGAACCCTGACGTCAAAGCATTGCTTAAAACGTGACGTCACAATGAAAGGGTGATATGTTGCCCTAGGGACAGAACGTCATTTATTACCTACGAGGGCAGTCATACCGAGGTTCATATTTTTCATATGTTGCCCTAGGGCAAAATATCACTTTTTTATTGTGACGTCACGTAAAAAACAGTGCTTTGACGTCACGGTTCACCTATGACGCCACAATCTATACGCATCGGCGGCGGCTAGTCCGCCTATACTAAGAAGTATGATTTGAGTATTTTCTTTAGTTTTGGGACTACGGTAATAAACAGAATATTATATGAGTGTCCATGACATACTATGTTTACGACACTTGTGCCTAAATATCAGTATATCCCTCGCTGTCGCTCGGGAAATACTAATATTTAGGCACTCGTGACGTAAACATTGTATGTCATGGACACTCATATAATATCCTCTATATGTGTGCATTTTGGTCGTTTGCATTGAACATGAAGATGTCATGGACACGGAGGAACAACGGGTTCGAAGACGTTCTGTATTTATCATATACTCTCTTTTAAAACTTAATACATGTAATTTTAAATTGCTTAAAATTGCTTAAGTATCCGAGAAGACTTACTGCGCATTGATACATAATGTAAACAAGGCGATGACCCAGGAAACGTTCTACTGATGATTTGATACCTTAATTAGCTTTTTTTCTGCGTAGTTGAATGTAAGAAAGAATTTTCTCAAGTTTGAACGTAAAATAACGTGATAATGTCTCTATGGTATATTAGTGACGTCACGGAGCGGATAATCGCTGTCAGGAGCTAGAAAAGTAGAGCCGGCAGTCATGCAATACAGGGATTCGTATTCCGTTTTGTACCCTTGTATTACTATCCTTAGTTTACATGAGTATATAATAAAATATATGAACCTCGATATGACTGCGTAATAAATAAAATGTTTTATCAGGGACCTCTATAGCTGTTTAACGAAGCTCATTACTTTGTTATCTTTACAGAATTTTTTTATCCAAAAGTCTGCAATGCTATAGGTTAGTAAAGTGTTAACCTGTCAGATTTATTTCTATCATACGTCTCCTTCTCCCTGTGTTTCTCTATTATGGATTTCAAATACGATGTTAACACAAAAGCTTCATAATGATTTATCACTTATGGAGGTCACATCATCACATGGCTTTAAAATACACCACAGGCATACGGTAAAAGAAGGAACAAATTATCAGGCTGTTATATCCTGTATGAATCATTCACTTTATTTCAATCCATGTTCTCCTCGAATATTCATTTAAATTGATATTTTTTTTTGTTGTAATTGCAGACTCTGGTTTCGTGTCCAGCTCATGGGAGGGTTCAGTTCCCTGCCCAAAGTTCAATAGGTCCTTCAGCATGAACATCACTAAAGACGATGTAAACTCAGCCTCTACTCTACCTCTTGTCAGCGGTTACGTCACCATTGGTCACGTCACAGTTGTTGTCACAGGATATTATTCCTTAACGTTTAAATCTCTAACCCTGGAGTTGCAGAGCTCTGAGAACAACGAGACGATCTATAAGCTGTCAATCTCCGGCACGATGAAGAATCAGACTTTGATGAACGGTACCGTCATCTTGAATGATGATTACTGTGTTCTACAAGCAAACAGACTGGAAGGTTCGTGCAGTTGATACACAAACTTGTTGAGCGATTTTAATAATACCTTGTCAACCCTACCTTGAAGGACACTTCGAGGTTTATTCGTCTGAGGATGATGGAAGTTTTGTGAAATAATTCTGGTGCAAACAACGGATATTAACCGGGGGTCCATACGTCTATATGATAATATATCGTAAACTTATTTCATTAAAAATTCAGTTAGTAACAATTAAAATAACTCTTGAATCATTTTAAACTAACGTTTTCTTCATCAAAATAATTGGTATATGCCCTTGATAATGCCCTTGAAATATCGCTTTATTTAATAGAATTATATTTTACTTTTCATGTTTAGGGTATTTCGACGCATGTCAAGGCCTGGGCACTTGTGTGAGATATGGGCAACAAAAGGACGACTACTACTGCTGCTGTAACGGTAGGGGGACAACAATATTCATCTATGTGTAGGAAACACGAGGAACCAATATCCTGATTAAGTTAAGATTCAAAACATTCGAATATGTCAGCATACAGGGGAAACCATGATCATAAAAACTGAAATGAGCTGGGAGTTACATGTATATAAGTCTTCATGACAATTTCACACGAATTTCACGCGTTATAATGAAATGGTGAAATGGTTATATCTGTTTTTTTTGCAAATTTAAGAGTAGAAACATATAATATTTCATTCTGTGATTCAAGGGATTCAATCTCCTTTTCTTGACAGGAAATCAACAAGCAACGTCATGCACAACATCACAAGTATCAACTACAACTCCATATACTTCGTCATCATACAAGACATCCACTTCTTCATTGACGTCAACGACTGAATCAACAATGGAAGTCACATCGCAACAACAAGTAACCAACGCAACCACGGAATCAACGACATTTTTAACAACAATAACACCAACAAACAAGACGGAGACATCGACAATGTCTACAAAACAAGCCAATAATTTTACTACAGAAGTGACACCACCTGGACAAACAACTACTGGACTAACGTCTGAATTCATC
Source organism: Steromphala cineraria (assembly GCA_916613615.1). Lineage (NCBI taxonomy): Eukaryota > Metazoa > Mollusca > Gastropoda > Trochida > Trochidae > Steromphala > Steromphala cineraria. The sequence goes on from OU744722.1 coordinate 79,810,420, forward strand.
TCTGAGACAACAACGCACTCTGGTACATCTTCAACCTCAGGATCACCTTCAACCACAGAATCACTTTCAACAATATTCATCTATATGTAGGAAATATCCTTGTTGATGCAAGAACTTTCAGATTATCAAAAACTCACAAGTAAATGCATGTAATCACTATATCACTCAGTACATATAAGTAATTAATTAAATAAAATTTTAGGAAATACGTTTATTTACTGATTTTGTGAATTAAGTAAAAATGATCATTGATACACTTCACTTACAACACAGGTCAAATGACATTCTTTTCCGAGTCATCGACAACGACTACGAAAAAATCAACGACAACGACAACACAAGCCCCAACAACACAAGCAAAGACAACTGTAACCACCACTCCAACAAAACAAGATGCATCTTCCACAACTGTCAAACAATTAGTGCTCACCACAGATATCACGTTGACTGTTGAACCATCGACTTTATCGAAATCAACGTCAACTTTATGTAAGTATTGCCTATTTCATTAATCAACATCTTTTTAAAATAACATGGTATGAATGTTTCTAAAGTTATTAAGTTGATAATATTGTTCAAAGGTTTAAGGCATAAGATTGGTACATTTGAAATATTTGTTTGAATGCTTTTAAAATATTTGAGTTAAATGAGTACAAATATATCGATGTAAATTCATCTTAATTATGAGGGTATTGATTTAGTACACCTCAACAAACCATGAGAGATGTTAGTAAATAACTGTCTACGTTGTTGGCAATAATGTTCAGCGTTAGTTTCCTTATAGTTACTTTGTCTTGATGATTGTGTTCCTTAAACGAATTGATTCATTTCAACTTTCTTTCAGATATTCATATGTGTGAACTCAATTCGCTTCATCTTGTCTCATTTCATCTCATTCATATCTCAATTTTGCAAGATAATATTTACCAAAGAGTTTGATGTTATTTGCTAATACTCATTCATGATTGATTTATAATTTTTATTCTTTTGTTTAAACTCGTAACTCTTTATGATTATGTAGAGTGTTGTGTAATTAACCGCCAATGTAACAGTATCTTCACATCTCGTCTCGATTCTGTGTCATCGAGCATCTGTGTTGCTTTCTGATTATTTTGATTTTTCAGATTCTGATGAATGGAGGCATTATTTTCTGGAGATTATTTTTGGATTCAATTCAACATTAAATAAAAAATTTTATTCTTAGCTTATGTACTCTTTGAAAGGCAAAAAGTGGTTAACAATATATATATTCCGAGATTGTAATCAACGTTGTGTTGTACAACAGATCAGAATCAATGATTTTGACAGTGTGAAAAAATAACTATAAAAAGTCAGCATAACAACAATGCAACACGTTGCTATTCATAAGAAACAAATCAGTTGATTGAACGTTTTCCGGGTTTTAGAAAAAGTTATATTATACAATATAGACTTAACCAGGAAAACGAACTTGTTTTATCAATGAGTTTTCACTCCACACGATCCAAATACAGCTTGCTATCCATAGTCTGTATTGTAATATTGGCCTCCTTCTTTTGTAATGTTTTAATGTATTATTGCATATTATAATAACGTAAATAAAATTTAATGAAGCCATTATATATTCTTACTTTCATAGAAATATTCTTCGTGCTAACAATAATGTTTTTAGTAACAATGACTGAAAAGACAGAAAGTCAGGAAAGAGAGTGCAAAAGACGTTCGAAGTCAAATAATATACCAAGGCAATGCACTAGAACTTGCTTGATGGACGAGAGAGTAAAAAGTCTGAGGTCCCATATTGACTATCTCCCAGTGGATCGATGCATTCATTACACGTGGCTGGGTTACAGGATAACATTCCAGAAGTTCGTTTTCTCCGGACCTCTATACATCTAATCTCTGCCATGGCCACAAATATGGGATATTGTGTTCTTTTCTTTATAATTATCTATGTAAGTATGTTTACATCATTTAATTATATGACGTTATCACATTTAACATATTGAAAAATATTTTAAAACATTGAAACCTAAAAAGCTTTGAATGTCTGTGGTTAGCTGAAGAGTTTTAAATAGTTGAAAACTATAATGTTAATGATGACGTATAGGTAAAGATATATTTTTCGTTTTTGTAAGATATTGTATTCTTTTTTTAACATAAAGTTTTCCCTAAAAGATATAATATTGAAATATCCCTTTCAGAATAAAGTGGTTGCCAAAAATATGTGTCCCTGAAATTGAACGATAGCAAATTCATTTGATCTTTATTCAATACGTTAAATCCATCATATGAAACTGTAATAGACAATATCGAAATATTTGTAAAGAATCCTTCTAGAGTGCCTTAATAATGTAAACTACTGAACTGCTGAAGATACTCAAATATCGTTTGGCTTCTTTATATAGATTGTATCTATTTCAATAATCAGACTATGGCAGAACTAAAATTCTTGTATTCCATAAGGATCTTTCATTGTATTTCACGTTTCTCAATCTATCACTTAAGAGATTTTCTCTATAACGATAACATTAGTCCTATTAAACTTATATCTTATCTATCCTTCATCAGATCAGTCCAGTGTTTCTCTTGGGCAGTATCACAAATGCAATATTTCATAAGGCTCATGAGTACCGTTGCGAAGCTTAACCTAACGTCACTAAGATAGACTTAGTGTAATGTTATCATATTGTTAAGTTTGTTTGTGCAACGATCCTATAATAATAAATCGTTATTTTTATGTGCAACTTTCCCAAAATTAAACTCTATCCTTCCGCAGATCAGTCCAGTGTTCCCCTCGGGCAGTATCCAGGTGACCATCACCAACTATGAGAACCCCTCCCAACTGGACATGGCTGGACGCTGCTGTGACGGTGTCAACAAGGACGGCTGTCCACAAGGACAGTGTGACATCAGCTTCCAGTTGTGCATCAGAAACATTAAAACTGGGTAATTTTCTTTGAATTGTTTTACCTTAAAGAGCTACTCCGTGACTTGTTGGAGGTTACATATGACAAACTTTATCAATAGTGTCAACTTCTGCAAGAAAGTGTCATTTAAAAAAGCTTATCAACGTTGATTAGTCCTATTCCAAACAATTGGAAGGTTTGAAGTCGCAATTATAATCGAAAACCAGACAATGACCACGCCGTTTGACTGTCAATCACTCAATCGTAAGTTTGGAAACTTATGGAAGCATTCAGATTGACAGTTACGAGTTGATACAGCTCGATAGGTTATATGAAAACTATCCATGTAATTTGGACGTGTTAATTTGCCCTCCGCGATCATAAATGACTTTAAGGATTTTCAATAGAATTTTTTTAACTTTCCTGGTTGGTATTAATAATTGATACTTCACATATGCCCAAAATGAAAAACACTTTGAAACAAGTTTCTATATATTAAAAGCAATATCGAAAATCATGTTCATAACACTTTTGTTCTTTGTTTATTTCGCCACTTACTTTTCCAAGCTTTGTGATAAGACACATGGGACATGGGTAATGAAAGTATGATAAATTGATTTTGATATCAATTCTCTCCAACCTGACATAGGTTTTGACGCTCTGAACAATGTTATCATGATATACAAATAAACTCCTTTGACTTGACTTGATTTGATATAAGTGAATTTGTCGGTGTCACTAGGAATGTTCAACTTTAATGAAACTTTGTAAAGGGTCGGAAAACGTCACAATACAAGTAGATTATAATGAAAAATAATTTGAAGATTAAGTATAGCACAAATTATTTATTTCCTGTAAAGAACTTACATTTATACGTAAGACCTTATCGTTATAACATTTTGTTAATTGTGACAACTCCAATTTTCTCCTCACAGAGGCAGCTAAGTCGTATCTTGTTCGGATTACTCGACTGAGCAGTCTCTGTGGGGAGAGAATGGGCAACTCCCAATTCAAGGTTTAAATCTATAAGAAACCATTTGATACCTTGTGTTAATCTACCTTATCTCACACTGGTCAACACTTTATTCATTCGTTCAATCATGTGAGTTGTGACATAAATTGATCATATATATTTGGAATTAATTTGATGAAAAGATAAGTGAACCGTCATCGACCGAACATTTGCAGAAATACTAATGAACATTTATATTTGCATGATGGTGAGTGTAATTCTTTTGTTCATCCCTTTACTTGTATTAAGTAATGCACCATAATTATGTCATAGTTTACGTTATTCCAATAGACTCACATGCTATTTCGGTGTAGCATAAATAGTTATGTATGAGAAGAATTCACATATCCAGGATTATTTGGCAAATGACATCTCATTTATCTACGTATATATCAGCTGTAAAAAAGGTCTCCAATTGGCCATAAGCCACCATGTTAGATTTTAATACAACAATATATTTATGATGATAAAAAAATATATAATTCGGAAATTTATGGTTTAACGTAAATTATGTTACCGTTGCTAGGATGGATCCTCAAAAATGTGTAAAGTTTGAAAACGATGCAAACAGAATTGAAATAATAAAAAAAATTATAAATGCACTCAAATAACGTGGAAGTCTATGAGGAAACGTGACCTAATAATGGCACACCACTGTATGTGTGGTTCAACCGTTCCTCTTATGGTTCAGATTTCCAGACCAGGACTGTAAGTCTCCAACTTCAGATGAGGACCTTTTGAAGAAGAACCTTACAGAGAAATTCACATTCGACGTAATCGAGGTAAATAAGTCTTTTTTGAGGGTGTAAAGTTGTAAACCCCCTAGAATAACATTTAGTTTAGAAGTGTTTTTTTCTCAATATTGACAATATCTTTAAACAATTCATGTTTGGTAACAAAATGGAGCCTAGAAGATGCTTTTAACTTCAGAGTGATCTAGACTTGTTATACTTTAGTACTTTGTCGGTCGTCAATAGAATATTTTTGCATATGGATGAAAGGCTATTAGCCCCCTGTTACCTGTCTGTCTGTTTGAATGAAATAGAGACATTTTAACTGATTGCAAACATTATGAAACGTTTAAGACTTCATAATTTAATTGTACCCTTTTATATTTTGCATCTGAGTATCACATAATAAACTGTCATTATCATTCAAACTTATATGTATCTTAGACGGATGTATAGTTTTGTACATTGACTCTTTTCTGAAGTTTTCTGAAGTGAAAACTTACCATTGTCGATTTGTCTAATGAGATCCTTCATACCATGACAATTATTCTGTGATGCACATCGTTCATTCCCAATTATTCTTAATTGAATCGGATAGCATTTCCCTTTTAATTTTAATGTTATGAAATCTATAGTATTGAATGCTTTTACAATCCCTCTATATTTTCAGGAATCATACATGCTCTATATCAACGTCAGCGATGATGATCAAAGCGAGCGAGTTCCGGTAGACATGTTCAACATCAGCATCAGCAGAAATGGAACTGCACGGACCATTGTAGCAGTGGGTCAGAGGACAGTGGAACCAACAAGGTAGATGTGTTACAGAAACTATGCGCCATGGAATTAAGATAACATTCTTAAAGGGACATTGGTCACATGACCACTAAAAGTCCCATTTACATTTTCTTACATGTCGGCAAAATGCCACAGTCAAGGCACCAACGGAAATTATTTCAAATTCAAATTATTTTACGTTAAAATCAAGTGAGATCCATCTTAAACAACAGTGTCTTTAAATTTAAATAAAAGTACCGAGGGTACAGAAGCTCACCTTAAAATGAATGATGTGGTAAAATGGTTTAATTATACATGTAACCATCTTTTATATAATTGATTATGGCTGCCATCAAGATTTTTTTATCTATTAAAATACTAGTCTTCTTTTGGAAACGACTAGAGCTTGAACAAACATTAATACACGAATGATATAATCATGATAAGTTAACAAGCAGTAGGTTTTTGTATAACTTTTTTGTATATCTATGGCTGAATTGGTGACCATCTTGTACTTTTTAATCTTCAAAATGCTACTTTTATGTGGGCATCCGTATTAATTTCATTATGATATCTTGATTGGTTTAGGTGTATCCATTTAAATGTCATTCATTACTTACAGGATGGTGGGCACTTACATTTGTTTTGTAGTGAATCATTAATATGATTTCAAGATTATTTCACTGATGGTTATGCTGCATGGGATATTGAGAATCCCAAAAGTACAGATTTTTCAAGGAAAATGAATGACTGATTGAGAGGAAAGTCATAAACACAGCAATGCATAAGACACATTTATTTTGTTCACATAATATTTACATGTCAAGTGACCATGAGATGTCTTTCATTAAAGTATCAATTTATTTAACAATCATACAGTACTATAATGGTAAACATTTTTGCATTGTCAAATCAACAGAGAGATATGACAAATCAAATTTCCTTACTTTTCTTACTAAACCCTTTTCGATTTTCATCTGCATATTTATTCCACATCAACTTATCATGTAGATTGCTAAACACAAAGCTTATTGTAGACAAGTTTTGTGTAAGTTGTTATTCTTAGAAAGAACATATCACTGTCATGAGAATACAAGTCCATAACTTTTATTGCATACACATGGGCCATGGCCATATAGCATAATGCTCTACCATATAAATTGGGTCAGGTTGATTATGCAACAGACTAGCAGCTGACACTGTGATGCTAGCAGCCTGCCTTGGGATGTGTATTAGACAACATAGTGGAATATCTGAACTCTGGTTGACCCCTTATGTGTGGTATTTAAAGGAATATAAGGGAGATACCATTGTTTAAAATTTAACATGTTTAATGTGATTTGTTTTTTGCAGCTAGTTGCCATAAAGATTTTAAACAAATTAATTAATTATGTTTGTCTTTAATCTTAATTTTTTTAGAAACACTTAAAAATATAGAACAACTTGCACGACAATCTTAAATATTCCATATTTAAGATAATATTATGATTAGTAAGTTCAAATTAGAGAATTTATATGGTGCCAGTGATCACTTGATGAAAGCTTAAAATTTAATAATAATGATGTGTCATCTGCAGCTGAAAAGTCAATATGGCTGCTATTGCGGCCATCTTGGATTCTCAAAACTGAAACGTCTACCTTTCTGTGCGGAATCACCATAGGTATAACATACTACAATTTCAGAATGATATCTGTATTCGTTTAGAAGGAGTAGTCTTTTTCATGAAATCTAATTGAAAATTCAATATGGCTGTCATGGCGGCCATCTTGGATTCTCAAAACTGAAACGTCTACCTTTCTGTGAGGAATCACCATGGGTATAACATAATACAATTTCAGAATGATATCTGTATTCGTTTAGAAGGAGTAGTCTTTTTCATGAAATCTAATTGAAAATTCAATATGGCTGTCATGGCGGCCATCTTGGATTCTCAAAACTGAAACGTCTACCTTTCTGTGAGGAATCACCATGGGTATAGCATACTACAATTTCAGAATGATATCTGTATTCGTTTAGAAGGAGTAGTCTTTTTCATGAAATCATATTGAAAATTCAATATGGCTGTCATGGCGGCCATCTTGGATTCTCAAAACTGAAACGTCTACCTTTCTGTGGGGAATCACCATGGGTATAACATACTACAATTTCAGAATGATATCTGAATTCGTTTAGGAGGAGTAGTCTTTTTCGTGAAAGTTTACGGACGGACGGACAGACGGACGGACGGACGGACAGACAGACGGACGACGGACGAAGCGCCATGACATAAGCTCACATTTACTTTGTAAAGGTGAGCTAAAAAAAACGAGAAAACCTCAAATGCATTAATAGAACATGAAATTTATTAATGGAGTATAATAGATATGCTCAACCTCTATAAACACGTATAAATCAGAATCGTCCTCCATGTTGAACACACGTGTGACAAGTTCTTCTACCAAGACGACTGCTCCAAGAAATGTGTTCAAGCGGACGACTGTACCGGACACTACGATTGTGACGTCACTTCCGGCGAGAAAGTCTGCCTAACCGGATGGAGGGGAGATTCGTGCACAGATGTTATTCCGGGATCTGGACCTGACTGTTCAGTGAACCCAGGTAATATGAAAAGATGGATCTTTTATCTCTTCCCTTGTCCTTTGATTTACGTTTCTCAAGGCCGTAAGCTCTTAAGCCCGTACATCTGTCTTGGTAATATTTTGAAGTTCAAAAATGCAATTTTCGATAGCCTCAAGATTCTTCGTATTTCGTCTATTTCAACTCGTTACTGTCCAACTATGAGCAATTCAGTAAAACTGTCCAACTATGAGCAATTCAGTAAAACTGTCCAACTATGAGCAATTCAGTAAAACTGTCCAACTATGAGCAATTCAGTAAAAGGAGCATTTTTTTAAAAAGACATATATTGTATGTACCGAACATCACAACATTACAACCATTGCCATTTCTGGAGAAAAGTTGAAAACTTTATGCACCAACCATATAACACATGCTAATATTGCCATTTCAGAGTTAGATACTTGCAACAGTTCTGTCAACCTTCTGGCATCAATATTTACATGTCTCGAGTATCAAGAAAATCAAGTAATCAATTGACGGTTTTGTAATCATTGTCAAGGATGTTTTCAATGAGGAAAAAAGTATAGCTTATAAAACAATACTTTGTCTTCCTTACATGCTAAATGGAAAGCGCTCATGTATATTTCACGACAGTGCCCAAATGCCTGTATTTAATGAATGCTTCACTGCAGGTGTCTTCTGTATTACCTTGTACATCTACTGAAATAAAATGAAAAAAAAAGATTTTTTTTTAAAACCCATTGACATAGAACCCTGAAAGAACGCGACAAGCAAACAGGCTGAGATACCCTGAACTCAACATCTGAAGATAGTTGTCAATTTTTAAATTGTCATTTCCAAGGCAAAATTACCCTGTCGTTAACTGAAAGACAGACTTAAACTCTTAGCGTTCGTATTATTACCTGGAGAGGAACACGTGTTGACATTGGTGTAAAAGTTGTAAATCGTTCCATCTTGCTAGTTCTGCAAAGACAGGAATGAATTGACTGTAAATAATTAATGCAGCACCTCACAATGTTTAATAGTTACACAATAAAATCGTGAGTATGAACAACATGTGGACAACGGATGTCCTCAAAGTACTTCCATTGATGACTTGTTGTCACTCTAAACATGGTAGGATATTGGACACTCGCATGATCAGAAAGGAATAAAACCTGAAGGCTTGACCAACGTATTATTGATATCTCATGGTTTGGCAACAATTTATCTCAATCTATTTTCGATTTATTCAGATCTACATGTAACTATAAAATTCCATTTCATGTCTGTGTAATTGCAGACTCTGTCGTGTCCAGCCCATGGGACGGGCTACTTGTCTGCCCAAAGTTCAACAATACCATCAGCCTCAACGTAACAAAGGACGAGGTGAAATCCTTCCCCGGTTCAATTGACGTCACCGGAAATGTCACCATCGGAGATGTTAATGTTGATGTGACAGGTCACTATACATTTCTCACAAAAACTCTAGCCCTGGAGTCGCAGAGTGAAGGGTTCGACAGTAATAAGACAATCGGCCATATCGTCTTCATCGGCTCCATGAAGAATGAGACGTTTATGGGCGGCACTGTGTTTCTGAATGGAGAGAACTGCGATCTACATGCAGCCAGGTTGGAAGGTAAGTGAGAGAGAATCAGTGGGAAGTGTCACCAAGTTTTGATGAATATTGCAATGTTGATGCATTAGAAAGGGAGATGAAAGTATAATTGATAAAAGTTGATAAAATTGATATATTAGAATAAAATAACACCCCCCGGAATAGTTCAATTAGAAATCACAAAGATATTTTACACCATTTTCTGTATTTTCTTGGTTTATAATATTCAATGTTGAATAAACAAATAGCGCGAAACGTTGTCTATTGTGAAAACCTATTCACATCATGTAATATGTTTTGTCTTTGATGGTGGATTATTGCTTTTGTTTGTGGAATAAAGATCAATATTACTGTATTTTCAGGATATTTCGATGCATGTGAAGGCAAGTGTGTGCGGTACGGACCACAGAGAGATGACTACTACTGCTGCTGTGGTGGTAGGCAACATAGCAACATTCCTTAACACATATAACATTCATTGAATGTAAAATGAAATAGAAACAGGTGTTTTCGAATATATAGTCTGTACTGGGAATGATGTATATGTGACAGTATACGCATTGATTATACTAGTTAAAAAATTATATTTAGTCAAATTTAATTCAGGTTTAAGTGCTTCGTACGTCACCACACTGCACCAACCCAGCTAACACAAAACGTTTCTGAAACGTTTCCTGAAAGTTTCAACGTTTTAGAAACATTTCTTGAAGCGTTTCTGCACAACATTTTAGATACATATTGAAGAAACGTTCTCAGAACGTTATCTTGAAACTTTAAAGAAACTTTTCAAGAATGTTTCAAGAAAATTCGAAAACAATTTAATAAAAACTACAGAAGAACAAATGAATAAATGCAATAAATGCTTAACACTGTGGTCTTACTATACATTAACTACTTTCCTTGACAGGAAATCAACAAACAACGCCATGCACAAAGCAACAATCGATCAACCCAAATATGGGAACAGCAAGCACTGAATCAGTGTATCAAGGTGAGGCTTGTATGTTGCGTTTAGTCTATTGTGTGCTAACGGGACTGAAAATAATCTCTCCACCAAGAATGGAAGTATTGTCACTTAGTAAAATTTAGGCTTGCGCAATATTGACACAATACTAATATTTGCTGTACAGATTGTGAAATATAATTGTTGCAACATAGAGCGTTATAATCAAACCAATTAATTCTTAGCAAAATTTATTCAAATATATTTGTTTCTCTAAGACACAGTTACCTTGGTAAATGGTATATTATTTCTGCTAACTCTAATGTCTTAAATATGTTATTCTTTATGATTTTGTAGCTAATGCGAATTTATTCTGCTTTAATTACTTCCATCTTTCTCCCACACGTGTTCATTGTACTCGATTTCATTTATCTCATCTATCTCCTCCATGCATCAACTCAGCAAATCATGTACATCAATTTGATTTTGTGTCCGTTTATTTTGCTGCCCTGAAAACAATTATTTGTTTGTCCTGAATGATGTTTTATGGTACCCGTATTGTATAAAAATAGTTAATCATTTCGTCAGTAATGTTAACGTTTTCATTGTATTATTTTTATTTATTATAAGTGAACTTTGTTTGGTCTTTTAGTTGCTTTCCTTTTATTTATCTTTTCAGATTTTGGAAACATAAAGAAGATCATTCTATCAAAATAAACTGATGATAATATTTAAGTCTTGTTTTTCTTCAACGGTGTTTTAAAACATATTGAATAATAGAGGCGAGGAGGGTACAACCCATCCATTTTGTATTTTGAATTTGATATCGCCAGTCAAAGGTACATAAAAGAGAGATGTACCCTAGATAATCATTTAATGGTTGACCTTAGCACTATAATATCTATCATCATCGGCATTCCAGATACTGATGTGAGAAGAGAATTCTGCACACCTCATAGTCCTAAAAGGTCATGGTTCAAAGTTCACATTCACATCTTACATACTTTTATGATGAAAACTCACTTGAGCAAACAAGGCAAAAGTGAGTACAGCTCACATACCCCCGCTGTACAGCCATTACATAACCAAAATAGAGGTATTGGCTCTGTAGCTCATCAAGCTTCATATATAGAGGATACTAAACTCTCTTCCATTTAATACTATTTTTATTAAAAGAGTTAATGATTGTGTATAAAACGAGCGAAAGCGAATTTTATACGAAATCATTCACGAGTTTAATAAAAATAGTATTAAATGGAAGAGAGTTTAGTATTCTGTTTATTACTTGCCCTCAAAATCAAGCAAAACCGGCGACAGTTTGCTGAAACGAACTTTTCCGCAACTCGGCAGCCATTGTGACGGCGCGCTTCCACAATGACGTCACAACCACACACTACTGTGACGTCATACTTCAATTGTGTTATTTCACTAGTTTAAAATTGCCATATAAATATTACACTGCGGTATCTTACACGGGCGAGTAATAATCAATTTTACTTTAGGGTGTGGTCAATGTGGTTTCCCCCTAAGGAGGGGTCAGAGGGTCACCAAATACTAATAATCTGAGGAGTCTCTAAAAACATTTATAGGTCTTATGTTTCTGGAAGGCCACCAAAGCTATGAATTATTATCCTCACAAGTCAAGGAGTCTGTACACAAAGTTTCAGCTTTCTAGGCCTTATGCTTCAGTCGAAGAAGTCGAAAATGGACAAAGTTTACAGACAGATGGACGCCAGATCGACATAAGCCCATCTGGCCTTACAGGCCAGGTGAGCTAATAAGTAAATTAAAGAGATACATTTGATCAAAATTTTATATGTTAGGGTAGAGAACCTAGAGTTAAAATTCCTTTAAACCACATACACGAGAAATGGAAATCTGAACCTTGGTTTTTATGGTTCAAGTCAAACAGTTTTGAATTTTCTACTCCAGAAACGGACAAGGTCAGAAATTTTGCCAAATACCAATTTTGAAGTTTCTGAGTTTAGTTGTTTTAAGTCATGCTCTGGAAACAATTTCATACACACGCAGAGCATTTCATAACCCAAAGTACGCCATAGGACTGATATGATGGAAACGCGGTTTGTTATATATATATACACCCCCCCTGACTACACCGTAGCAGGGGTATAATAAAAACAGAAGACACATTTCAATATTGTATTCTAATGTTTATTTACAAGCTTTAAGCATTTAATAAATAAAACAAATGAAAGAGGACTTTAAGTCTTTTTCATTAATAAACATAATAATTCCATTTACTATACTAAAATAACCTTTTATTAGTATTTTGCCCATAATGTTCTACATTGGAAAAAGAAAGAATTCTATGAACATCTAGAGATCCAATCAGTTTGCAGTAAACAGTGTTTCCATGGTAACAAAAGTGTTATTGCTGAGTATGGTTGACATAGAAACACACATTGCACCTGAGAAGAGATCACCAATCATTGGTCGAGATTTATATCACGATTGACAAGGGTCTGTTAATCCAAACAACCGTTAAATCAAAGCATTGTCTTCTACTTCACAAAGCAATAAAACACATCACATACACAGCGGAAATATTTACATGCATCAAAATGTTAGTTTTGATCAACGGAAATATTTCATTTTTCAATAAAATCCTGGAATTGATTGGTGATTTGCATCTTTGTAATTATTACAATGAATTAAATGCATTTGGTATATAATATGCTTCAAACACTCCATTAGAACAAAGAGAAGCAAACTATACAGAATTACCCTCTGAACAATGTTGTCTCCATCATTTATCCCAGTGTGTTAGTATCAATTATTTTGTTACTAAATACAAGATAAAAGTTATATTATCACAACAATTATTTCCATATGACTAATGTCCTTAGTTGAGTTAATTGTCATTAAATGGACAATAGCATCAATACTGAGGTACCTACAGGTAGACTGTGTACTAACTGACAGCTCTTTACTGCACAGGTATACCAGTGCTAAGACTTAAAGAATGGATGTGCTGTGAGTGTGAAGGAATGTTATGTGTAATAAACAAAAAAAAATGAACATTAAACATCACTCTCAATTTTAAAGTAAATCAGATTTTGTTGATAAAAGATCAAATTCATAAACAAACATCAATGTCCTTTGGAAAAAAAATTACTGATTTCATTCATATGTAAATCAATATAGTTTCTTAATAACTGTAAAAACATATTTTCTCTTATGAAACCAATGAAGTCCTTGACTTTGAAAATATTCTTTATATCCTCTAATAACTGCAAAAAGGGCTTCCTAATATGAACATTATCACAATCTTGGCAATCATGTGGCAAGCCTTGTTCTTTTAAGACTCTTATGAAGTAAAAAAACACAAACCTGTAAAACCTACTGGAGAGCAGCACTGAAATCTCTATAGAATGATCAGCTTCCCTCAGAGAGTAAATTTAAAGGTTTCTTGCTGTTGTGAGAATTACGTAAATCTCTATGCCTGGTTAAAGAATGTTTAAAATAACATTAACAAACAAACCGGACTCTGCGATTACATAATATCAAAGGTACTTAGATCATCAATCCTGTGAAAGACCAAATGAATGATTGGTGAAAACAATGATAATTTTATACAATGAGTAATGAATGATTTTACTGCCACTTCAGTAAAAACAACATTCCATCATAACAATCAAGCGACATTTATAAGAATTGACAAATATTGATACAACTATTATATCGGTGAACTTATGTTGATGATAGGAAAGGAATCTTAACGATAAAGAAAGGTGTCAACTCCTGAAAAAGTTCCCGAAACTCAAAATGGAATGACACGAAGGGTATATATAATTTTAACTACAAACTTTGGACTTGGCTTTCTTTAAATTCAAGCTTTTTATGCTCTCTGTCATATTACAGAATACTGGACTAACATAATCTGAGGATAATAATTAACCTTAATATTATGTACACAGCAAATCTTGTTTTATGATTTCTAAATACCTGAAATACCTTAAAAGTGACACAAACCACATATAAAACGAGAAACATATTATGGTTTCCATTGGCTGACTCAAGCCAGCGAACTAATCTTTAACTAACTGTATCATGACTGCTGATATCATCACAAACTTAGAGCAATGAAAAATCTATTTCCATTATGCAAAAACAACTTATAAAGTTGGAGAAATATGTGTCTTTTCTTCTCTGATAGTCAATAGAATATTCATCTCGGCTGTGTGAGTCAGGTCAGGTGAAAGATGATAAACTGGAACAATGGTAGAATATTGAAGCAACGAAGACACGATCACGATACCAAAGAGATAGAAACCCCTAGACTTGTACACTGAATAGCTAAATCATACACATGTTCTGGATAGTTTGATGACTGATGAGAGAATTTACAAGGGAGATAACTGCTGCTGGTTAACTTTGGTGAGCACTGACAAGATTGCCAGTGGGGAATCCAACGATTTTCAGGCTTCGGGAACCACAAGAATACTCCCTTTCGATCAACCAGTAATTGTAATGAAGAATATGTTCATGAAGAAGTACCTGCTGAATATAGTTAAGATAAGGGAGGTAACTGCTGCGGGACAGATTGAGTAGTCGACAGAAAAGACCTCAAGGTCAGTTTGCCTGAGGTTGCATTGTTGAGGAGTCAGTGAAGAGAATGGTCTAGTCCGGCAGTCTGCAGACCTTCAACATGTCGGTAGATCTTGAGGGCGGGGCCGAGTTTGATTGACAGTCCTGTTAGCACATCACTCCTCTTCATCAGGAGCAGGGATTTGCCGTCAATCTCCTGCAAAATAGCCAATTCAGACATTTTTGGAGGAAAAGTCTTCCTGAAGTGTAAACCTTTTTGAAAGCCTTGTTTTAAGAATTCATCAGATAGCTCCCTGCAGTCTAGGAGAGCTTATCCTAGCCGCTGGGATATCTGTTTATAGATTGTGGTAAAATTTCAAGAAGTCATTATTATACTGCTGTATTGGGAAAACATAAACATTTAAACATCTATTTTATTAGTGACTAAATGCTAATTTTGAATTTCAAACAAAATGGTATTTTTCAGTAAAATTAAATAATTTCTTTCACTATCCTCTCCACACACATGGATCACATGGACATCATACAAACAGATCATAGATAAAAGATTTCTTCAATAATTAAGGGTTCTCAGAATCACTAACTAACAAAGTTAACCCACCTGTTCCCTAAAAGCTTCTGACTGGGGTTCGAACCCGACCGACTTGAAGAATGTGACAACCTGATCAATCGACCAATCAGAGGCGTCGGGATACACACTATCCACCAGACAGGGCTCTGTGGGAAGAGGAAGCGGGGATCGTCGTAGCGGCTTTAGGTTCTGTCTCATGTAGCTGTAGAAATATGGAGAGGTCGTACATTGATATGCTGTCAACAAACTTGTCTTATATAACATACAGTAGAACTCGGATATAACGAACTCCAAGGAACCAAAGAATATAGTTCGCTATATCAAGTGTTTGCTATACACATGTAATTTAAATGATATTATATAGGGACGGGACTTCAAAATTGGTTCTCTATATCCGATTGTTCGCTATATCCGAGTTTGCTATATCCGTGTTCTACTGTATTAACATAGAAAATTACTTAATAAAGACATGTTCGGCTGATCTTTTTAAACCTTGAAGTAACCAATAAAAGGAGGACAGGAGATCAATTTTGAACAAATCAGACTGACTAGTTTCTTTGACATCTTGGTAACCGTCACGTGCTGACCGTAACCTTATGTTAGTCAGATAATCTCACCTTATTTGTTAATTTCCTATTGCACAAATGAATAAATACATATCATACATACTGTCAACAATATTTGCATATATTCAAAGTTGCCATTAATATTTTCCATCAAATCTTCCACCTTTTTCTAAACATCTTCAAAATAACGAAATACAAAGTTGAGAAATAACAGTAATTTAATTGCCAACTAAACATAAAAGTTTCAACATTAAATCTTGTCTATAAATCATTACTTAAATATCACGAATTCAACATATCTGAACATAATAATTCTATGTGTCTGCAAAATTTTGAACAGGGGCCTACATATTAAAAGTACATGAATTTGATGAAATCTGTAAACATATAAGTACATAGAAATTTGAGCACATAGTCACTGTAACCTGTTCTGATTATTTTTAGAATGAACTGAAAAATCTCAGCTGTAAAAAATGTTAGCAGTTTAATGGGTCATGCGTGAAGAGCCTTCAGTCCTACTTGAGTTGCCTCCCTTTGACAACAAAATAGCATCATCAAATAGGATCACTTAGGATAACAATTTTTTTAAATTATTTTCAGCAATAAAGTGTTAAAATCAAATCAATATTTAGCCATAAAAATTTGTTTGACAATTTACATCAAATGCAGTTTTTGAGATCATTTTTCATCAGATGAAAGTTGCCTAACATAGGGAGATCAACAAGGGTGAACAAAGTGTATTCCAATTTTGGAGTTCTACAATATAGCCTACTACCGGTCATATTAGAGTTTGCAAAAGCTCACTATAAAGCAATTGACTGAGGATATATTACCTGTCATCAACTTCCATATCCCCTACAGGAGAATCACAGGGTGTGTGGAGAAACGAGGGACCTGGTTCTGAAAGGACAAATAACAACTTAGTATTGATTTTATACAAGAAACTTTCGCTGAATTCACAAAGTTTTCTTAGCTCAAATGCTCTTTTTCCAATAAAACCTATAGTAACATTTAGTTCACACTTTTATCAGCCATCAAAATTGGTAATATTCTACAGGTATCTTTTTCTATCAATGATTTGTTTGAAATAGAAAATTCCTTTTTTTGTTTACTATTTTCTTATGTATTGCTCTAAAGGACACATTGAAAATGTGATGCACTAAAAAGTTCCATCAACGCTGTCTTTACTGATGTCAAAAGTTTTGACGAGTTTTGTTCAGTCTAAGTAAACCTAGCCTCATTATTACTTGCTGAACTTTGATATTGCGTCTAGCAAGGTGCAGTAGCGGGTTGGTTAGCTGATTAATCGAATTGACCAATCAGGAATCATTTTAACAAGCCGCAATAGTATGTATTCACGCATAAATAACATTGGAGGGTCATAGGTAGGCAAAAGGGTTGACTGACGCAACCCGCCACTACATCTTGCTCGACTCAATATCGGAGTTTAGCGAGTATTGTTGAGGCTCGGTTTACTCTGTGTTCTCCCTGATAACCTCAACCTATATTTTATTATATTTTGACGATGAGTGTACCTGTTTTTATGGTGAGTTCTCTGTTTGCTTGTTTAGCTGCCTCTTGTGAGTCGAGAGCTTCGGCCGTCACTCCGTCCGTCTCGCACTCAGTACATACCCACTTGCCTGTTGACCACAGGCTCATATTGAGTACAAAGTAACCAGTAGTAAACAGGTATTTCACTTCAGCTTATTTTCATCACAAGGAAACAAAAAATTAACACAATAGTCAAAATGGTGATGTGATTCTGCCATAAAATCATCAATTAAAAATAAGACACAGAAATAGAGATCAGTGTCTCAGTTGGAAAGTTAAGTAATTGTCAGAATTTTGGTTAAGTCAGGAACATGATTTGCAATATTTATAGCAAAGAGAATAATAATATTAATAGTGTTATATAGACATTTGAAATAGCTATCTTACAAGGGTGAATATCATGGAAAGGGACTTATGATATTGGTTGTGAAAATGAAATCTACATTTTGCAACACAAAACTGAGAGATTCCTCTCTTCGAGGTCATCATATTGGTGTCCTTGAAGGTCCTACAATACCCTGATTGCTTTCTACGGGATTGCCTTGCATTACTACAAACTGTTAATTCATTGTAACTCATAGAAGACCATCATGCAGCATCTCATCTCGGCACAGTTAGTATTGACTGATTTTGACTCATCTGTAAGCCATAAAGGCAAAACCTGAGAAGACAATCATGGAATATGGGCACAATGGGTGTATTTTGGATGATGCGACAGGATCCTCAACTGCAATATCAGCATCATGTTTAACTCCAACATGGTGGTATATTAATGACTCTCACAAAACTCTGAGGTGATCGTAAGTTCCTAAGTGTAATGTTAAAGAATGGGAGTTAAGGTTAACCTTAGTTATAAGGCTGCTCTGTAAAAGGAGGCCCTGGCAGGTGGCAGGTCCTTTTTTCCTATATCTTGTTTTTCATAGGATATTATCAAGAGCCCATCATTCACCCAAGGACTGCATCTATAGCATGATGAGTCATTTCAAAGATTGTTATGTAGAGAGCTATACAAGGTTTTGCGTGATAGGTATCAGGGTATGTTTGGAGACAATTAAGAAGCAGGATGGTCTCTACAGAGAGTGTCTGACCTGAGGGTTTCTCTGTGACAGGGGGCAGATGACAGTTGGTGTGGTATCCCTTGTCACAACCATCACAGAACAACATCAGATCCTTTAATGAAAACAGCAATACATGAACATAAAATCTCAATCATAGATTGACAGGCTTCTCAATCTTTAAAATAAGCAATTCAAAAGCAATATCATTCAGTTTGAAGTAAACATACCGTATTTCCTCGAATACAACCCCGGGGTTCTATTTCGTTCAGTACCCCCTTACCCCCCGGGTTCTATTCGAGGCCCGGGTTATAATGGAGGCCGGGTTGTATTTCTTCAGGTCTGAATTGACGTTTCAAAATCTTCTAGGAATGGCGTTTTCATGGAAAATTATTGATCTAGTTCTACATATCTCGTGGCATTTCTGTTGATATTCATTCTTTTATCAAAATCCGTATCAATCCCTGCAATATACGGTTTCTGTGAAGTATATACTATCGACATATTAAACCAGTATTTATGTTAGACCCGGGTTCTATTCGAGACCCGGGTTGTATTAATGTCAGCACCTCCTTACCCCCCGGGTTATATTCGAGGCCCGGGTTGTAATGGAGGCCCGGGTTGTATTAGAGGAAATACGGTAATCCAAAATTTCAAATCATGCTGCATGAAAATGATTACATATATGTTAAAAAAAATAGAGCCATTGGCTCTGTAGCTCATCAGGCTTAATCATCAATTATGCTGTAGAGTGTGGCCAATGTGATTCCCCCTTTGTATAGGCCACAGGGCCACCAAACATAAAATTAAGTATATAGGTGACAAGTTTCAGTTTTCTAGAATTTATACTTCAGGAGAAAATAGATTTGAAGGACGTTCCTGTTGCCTATATTAGGGGCAACAGGGCCACCAAAGCTACCATAATCCTCACTAGTCAAGGAATCTGTACACAAAGTTCCAGCTTTCTAGGCCTTATGGTTCTGGAGAAGAAGATGAAAATAGGTTTTTAGGGCGTGGCCCCTATGGCCCTTATAGGGGTCACAGGGCCACCAAAGCTAAAATTTATAATCCTCACTGGCCAAGGAGTCTGAACACAAAGTTTCAGCTTTCTATGCCTTATGCTTCTGGAGAAGAAAATGAAAAAAGTTTTTTAGGGTGTGGCCCCTGTGGCCCTTATTAGGGGTCACAGGGCCACCAAAGCTACAATTCATAATCCTCATTATTCAAGGAGTCTGTACACAAAGTTTCAGCTTTCTAGGCCTTATGGTTCTGGAGAAGATGAAAATTGATTTTTAGGGTGTGGCCCCTATGGCCCTTATAGGGGCCACAGGGCCATCAAAGCTACAATGTATAATCTTCACTAGTCAAGGAGTCTGTACACAAAGTTTCAACTTTCTAGGCCTTATGGTTCTGGAGAAGAAGATGAAAATATGTTTTTAGGGCGTGGCCCCTATTAGGGGTCACAGGGCCACCAAAGCTACAATTTATAATCTTCACTATTCAAGGAGTCTGTACACAAAGTTTCAGCTTTCTAGGCCTTATGGTTCTGGAGATGAAAATTGATTTTTAGGGTGTGGCCCCTATGGCCCTTATAGGGGCCACAGGGCCATCAAAGCTACAATGTATAATCTTCACTAGTCAAGGAGTCTGTACACAAAGTTTCAACTTTCTAGGCCTTATGGTTCTAGAGAAGAAGATGAAAATAGGTTTTTAGGGCGTGGCCCCTATTAGGGGTCACAGGGCCACCAAAGCTACAATTCATAGTCCTCACTATTCAAGGAGTCTGTACACAAAGTTTCAGCTTTCTAGGCCTTATGGTTCTGGAGAAGAAGATGAAAATAGGTTTTAAGGGCGTGGTCTCTGTGGCCCTTATTAGGGGTCACAGGGCCACCAAAGCTACAAATGAATAATTCTCACTATTCAAGGAGTCTGTACACAAAGTTTCAGCTTTCTAGCCCTCATGGTTTTGGAGAAGAAGATGAAAATAGGTTTTTAGGGCGTGGCCCCTGTGGCCCTTATTAAGAGTCACAGGGCCACCAAAGCTACAATTTATAATCCTCACTAGCCAAGGAGTCTCTACACTAAGTTTCAGCTTTCTAGGCCTTATGGTTCTGGAGAAGAAGTCGAAATTCCACAAAGTTTACGGAAGGACGCCGGACACCATGCCATGCCATAAGCCCATCGGGCCTTACAGGCCAGATGAGCTTAAAAGGAGATTCAACAGTTTGCTTAGATTTGATATTGAGACAAGCATTTATTTGAACAAACTCTTTACTTAAATGGAAAGTATCTAAGAAATTTTGTTTAGTTCTCATTTGAAACACTTTTTTCAGACAGAATTAAAATTTCAGATTAAAAACCCAAATAATCAGCAAACTGAGGGAAATTGCTATCATAAAATGATCAAAAGAAAACAAAAGAAGAAAGAAAGGGGCTGTTTTGCGAGTCACATACACTACTTACGGGATCTCCAGCATCATCACAGATGTAGCACGTTTTGCAGTCGATACACTGCCACGGGATCTTCCTTGCTCGTTTTGCCAGGGCCACAGAGTAGTCCATACATGATGGGTGGGCTGCGATGGGGTTAATATTTTACAGGGTTAATATTCCTGTATGGTCTATTCATCACATTTATTTTTATCTTGCATGAGAGTAAATAATATCAAGGCAAAAATATCAGATTCTTTTTTTGAGCTTGAATTAAATTGAGCTATTAAAGTAAATGAGCAGGTGCAACTAGTTTGTCTGTAGGATGTTTTTCTGTAAGGGAAGGGCAATTGAGATATTGATTGAGCTTTGTCGAATAAGTCCCAGAGTAAACTACATTAGCGTTTGCGGGATACCGCAAAAGCAGAGCAGCCCCGGAACTTTGGGTTTCGCCTTACCCTGTTCCGCCTTTTACAGGCCTCACCAAATTGGGAATTTTCTCGTGACCTTGACCTTTGACACTCAAGGTCACACAATCAATGAACACATTTCATTGAGTATAACATTATTGTAATGAAATAAAGTGTTAAAAATTAATTTAATCCATTTTCTCCATATATGTTGACCTTGCTGTGACCTTGACCTTCGACAGTTCGTACCCAAAACTTTTTTAAAATGTTGTACTTCTCAAGAGATAATATATACAAAATCTAAACTTCATAGCACAAAAACTTTTCAAGTTATTGTGTTTACAAGGAATTGCAATAACTCATATCTCATGACCTTGACCTTTGACCTTCAAGGTCACACAATAACTGAACACTTTTTATTGAGTATAACAATCATGTATTGATTAAAAGTGATCATAGTTAAAATTAAGCATTTTCGCTAAACCATGCTTAAGTCATGACCTTGCTGTGACCTTGACCTTTGTCAGATTGTAGCCAAAACCTTTTCAAAATGTTTTACTTTTCCAAGGATGATATATACCAAGTTAGAGCTTCATAGCACAAAAACTTTTCAAGTTACCGTGTTTACAAGGAATTTTGTGGTGATTTTATAACTTGTGACCTTGACCTTTGAACTTGAAAGTGAACATGTCATAATGATTCCCTGGAAGTATTAACATTTAGACATGTTCATGAGTTCTGAAAAGCTAAATGGGATAAAGTTATACCCCAATTTAGTGCATTTTGTAATAACTCATATCTCATGACCTTGACCTTTGACCTTCAAGGTCACACAATCATTGAACACTTTTCATTGAGTTTAACAATCATGTATTGATTAAAAGTGTTCATAGTTAAAATAAAGCATTTTCGCTAAAACATGCTTACGTCATGACCTTGCTGTGACCTTGACCTTTGACGGATTGTAGCCAAAACCTTTTCAAAATTTTTTACTTTTCCAAGGATGATATATACCAAGTAAGAGCTTCATAGCACAAAAACTTTTCAAGTTATCGCGTTTACAAGGAATTCTTAGAGTGAATACATAGCTCGTGACCTTGACCTTTGACCTTGAAAGTGAACGTGTCAAAATCGTTCCCCCGAGGTATGAGTAGTAAGGTATGAATAAAAGTTCTGGAAAGCTTAGGGGAAAAAAGTTATAGCTAGTAGTACGAGTGCGGCGGCGGCGGCGGCGGCGGCGGCGGAAACTTCACAAAAACTGATAGCAGCCCCGTCCTTAGACGGGGCTGCTAATGAACCTTGAATAACTTACTGCATCAGAGAACTACAACAGAGTGACATTGCCCGGTTGACCCAAAACTTGGTTTAAACATATTTATTTCCCAAAAAGAAGGATCGGATTGGTATATAAGCAAATGCATATGCTTATATTAATACTGCTCCTGATACAGAAATACAACATAATGTCTTGATGAATTTACTATAGGATGATTATGTATACATGTAAATTGTACAACCACAGCATCAGTATTCTGACAAATCTCAAAACGCAATCTGACTTAACAAACAATGCCAATAAAGTTTGATAATATCAATATCGATGAAGACCCAAAACTTCCTTGCAAATCAATAATTTGCCAGTCTTCATCACCGGCTACCTTAAACCTTGCTGCATATGTGCAGATTTGTCCTTGATCAATATGCATTTACCTTTTGCATTGCAGTCCTTGCATATGAGTAGTTTTTCAGGTCTGCCCCGTTTGTTAGTTGCTGCAGTTTGTTGACAGAAATCGCACCGGTTTTCAAACACGAGAGGGGGCGGGGCACTCACGCTGCTGTCCATTGACTCCTCATCTGAACCATAGCTCCGTCGGATCTTCAAAGGCTGAAGGGGAGATAACTCAGTCAACTCTTAAATTCGCATGAAGGCCATCAGCCAATATACAAAGATCTATATGTATATTAGAGAAGATACATAAAACAATTATATAAAACTTTGAAAGCGGCCAAAATGCCATTATGACCTTGAAAATAAGGTCATGGTCATCATAACTGACTGGTGTCTGCTTATATTCTCTCAATGTATGCTGTGACTAAATTTGTGACTACAAAGGTAAACAAAATATTGCATTAAAATAAACCGAACCTACAAATATATGTGAAGACCTTGGCGGAAAAAAGTTATTATCAACACTTTTCATATTTTGTAATAGTCACATTTGAAAGTTTTGTTTTCCGCTGACTAATCTTAAACGAATTTTAATTGAAAAAATTATTATTTGAAAGTTATTGTATTTATTTAGCCAATGATAAATATTGTTGTGTATATGTACAACAAAGTTTTTTTATAGACATTTGAATTCAAACCAGCTGTCATGCTTGTGTCGTCCATCCCATTATTTCTGTATAGGGATATCATTGTCTTACTGAAATCATCAAATTTTACTTAAACAAAACCGCACTTACAAAATTTAAATTTACTTATCTTATTCAAACCTCTTTGGAAACATATATTCATTCAAAACAAATATGTAAATAGTAACAGCTCAAGATGAAAAGCTTACATTTGACATACACATTCCAACGGTGTGATAGTTTGCTTGAAGAAAACATAACATAAGTGTTTGGGAATGTTTGGGATTGTCCCAGTGCTCCAGATAATATTTGAACCTATTGGGTATTTACTTCCTGTTTTGGTAACAATTGAGTTTGGTCGATTTTCATAGTGTACATCAGTAAAATTGGACTCGCCTGATTTCAGACAATTAGGTATTTCATATGAGAAGCGAGATTTACTCTCAAGATCATAAATGGTATTTCTCTGCATATTAACTTAATTTTTAAAATGTAATGATACTAACAGACATGTTTAAAGCACTGAAAATTGATATTTTGAGTTATGACATCCATTTGTGACAATTTAGGAGATAAACCTACTGTGTATTTTAATTTTCATGGTCTAACGTAGATTCGATACCTGTTGATGTCATTCTGAGCCGAACGCGTTATGACGAGTTTTTTTAGCGTTTTAAATGTCATTTCTTTTCTACCCCGTAACGTCAGTTGTGCTTCGGTCAATACTGTGACGTCATAATGTCTTGTGCTTATGACGTCAAAGTATGACGTCACTGCTGACATCACTCAAACCAAAACCGGTTGCGGTAGCTTATTGATCTAAATTCAGCCTTTCGCGTAAAATTACACTATTTCCTGGACATAAACATGCATGATAATGATGTAAACCAAACTCTACTTATATAAAAGTACGGATAGTACAATGATAAAAGACTTTTAGTTAGTATTCAGACGAAGCAACTCCCGAAGCGTACGATGACTGTATGCATGTCAACTCGTTCGTTTCTATGGCAGTGTGTGTTAAACCATGGTGAATCGCCCGTCATAAAAATCGTGTTCGAACGTAGGTTCGACCATAGAAATAACCCAATGAAATTTCGAGGATTTTGAAATGTCATGGTAGAATGTAGGTTTGACTACACAAGCGATTACAAATTGCTGCATACAGTATGCACGCTTTTTTATTCTTTTGGGTTTTAAAGAAAATGTCTGCGTATCTGCAATCCAAGGGTTTAACCTAATTGTGTTTTTAAGGATTTTATTGCGTAAAATATGCAGATACATAGCTCATCTGGAACACTGTGTCCAAAATGACAGTTATTCGATACTTTATTAGCAAGTTGTCAACTTTTGTTTATCAAGGTATGTTACAAAGAAAGATTGAACAATGTATTAACTGGAATGAATTGATAGCATATTCTATGATTTATTGCTCTTCTAATTTTCTCTGACATTAAGTCAATTTTGAGAAATTGATGATGTAATATCATGATATTTCACAATGTCTATGTTTGAAAGGATAATTATCATGATAATGTGATCCCTGTAGCCTTTAAATATTGAAAATAAAACTACTCTATTATTATTTCTGTGCTTATTTGTTTTATATTTGGATAGTTTTATTCAGAAGCAGAGCATCTCCTTGGAAAAAATATTTAATCTGGGAACATAATTACAATACAGTAGAACTCGGATATAATGAACTCAAAGGGACCAAAGAATTTAGTTCGCTATATCCGATGTCTGCTATACACATACAATTTAAATGATATAATATAGGGATGGGATTTGAAAATTGGTTCGCACTATTCGATTGTTCGCTATATCCAAGTTAGCTATATCTGTGTCCTATTGTATCATTGAATTATATTTAAACTGATTTATTGAATCTCCTTTTATCATACATGTGTAAATATTTCATGCAATATAATTATCATATTATTCCATGAAATTTATATAATTCATTAAATTCACATCAAAATAATAATATCAAGTGACAACGTCACATCTCAGGAAATGCTGTTCTAACTCTACACGTGCTGACATTGTAACAAACTAGCTGAACCTCCTCATCAATCAATCAATTAAATGTCATTTGACGTTGAACATCAAACTTCTAGAGACAAAACAAAGGAATGTTCATATCAAATTTCATAAACACCAACCAAAATGACAAATAGATTGAGATATATTTATGAGGGAAAATATGGTATCTATGAATATGTTGATGGTAGGTTGACGTAGATGGTACAAGCCAATGTGATGTTAATGTCTTCACCTACGGCAGATCTCAGGAAATCAATACACCAATGCCGTATGTTGAGATCTAGGCAAAACAAACTGGTATGTTTGCACTTTACAATGATGAATAAAAACATATGACCTTGACAACTGACAACACCAAAACCATATCTATGCTGGCTTCACAAAATGACATCATAAATTCTGTATGATATTTGATATTTAATGTACCATAATATTCCTGATAAAGCTATAGCTTTTTAGGGCACTGACCTCAATAATCTTACAACATAGGAAAGAGTTGTATTTTAAAAATTTCTATTATCATTACCAAGCACTCAATCTTCCAAACAATGCTATGTTTTCCAAAATCAATAAACATTATTCAATAATTATTTATTTAAGAAGAATAATTTACAATCAATTGTCCTACATTGTATACAAGTGTAAACAGAATATTGCACAAAGCTCTCAATATCACCTCTGGGATGTGTAAATAACAAAGCCCAAGAGATACAATGTTGCACATTTATCCCCTGCATTGGTTGCACATTACCTTGCACAGTATCTCTTGTCTACAGCCTTTCATAACAGCCTTCACACCAGCTTACCTGGCCAAGGGAGGTAACTCTTCACTATCCTTCCTTTATCAAACATTTATATATATCTATACCAATAAAAGTGGATTTTGCTATATGATATTTGAAAATTTTGTCACAATTTTTAAGATAAATAGAATCATCTTATGTTTTATTCTAGTCTTCATATAAAGTTATATAAGAATTCATTGTAATTTGGGTTTTTAAAGTTTAATGTAGATATTGATTTTTACTTAAAAATAAGGATTCTATTAATAAAATGTGTTGCACAATCAATTTGGATGAATAAAATTGTAACATTAAATGATATCATAAATTATTGATTATTGATATTGAATTAAAAATTCTGGGTTTTTTTTACAGATTTTTATCATAAATAAATTGTTGTTCTCTTTTGAAATTAAACATACTCAAAACTATCAATAAAAACTTACAACAAATGCATAAATGAAAGCCCATCGGCAGCAAAAGACCTGTTTAATTTGTTCTTGAATTGAAAACTAGAATATTGGCAAGTGCTACGTTTAATAAAATATTGCCTTTAAATAATCAAAATCCTGTTCAGGTTTATATTTAACCTTATTTCATACACTAAGATAATTTTGAGGCAAATTAATATACGGTAAGTCATAATCATATAGTACTTTTTTCCTTATTTTGTTATCCTTCACCATTTAACAACAATAATGATATTGACAACATGCCATATTATTATTTGACAAGGTTGTTATACCAAAACAAAACCAACTGTCAAATATTTGTCAAACAATGTACAAACTTCCAGAAGTCATAGCCAAATCTAAACTCAGGGACTAAAATCCTAAGAAAGACTCAAAATGCTTTGAATTAATCATGATATATATGCATTGTTTTTCTTTTTTATCAACCTCCATAATGCCAATCAAAATAAGCAAATTTCTCAAGACCTGTAACTTTGTTTGTTGATAACGCATGTTGTTCTGAAATTAATGGGAGAAAAACTTTCAAATTAGAAATAGACAAAAAAAAACATGTTTACAAGAAACCTTCACTTACAGGATTCAATCCTATTTGTTCTTACAACTCACTCATCTCAAACAGCAAGAGCCTCTTTGTTGTGAATCAAACAATTTAAAAAACTATTTTCGGGTATAAAATGTCAAAGTTCTAGGACACTGACTATAAGGATGTCTGGTATTATCGACATATCAGTATATTGTAATACAGGAACAAGTTGATACAAATCTGTACACTTTTTTAAAATTATCCAATACATCGAATGTTTTAAAACGAGCTATTTCCACTTAAAATTACTAACAAACACAAACAAATGTAACAAGATTTACTTGAAGTTTGTTTCAAAGCATTAAGTTGTGTTGTGAATATAGCTCAAATATATATACAGATCATAAACAGTGATTGAAAAAATATCCTTTCCAAAACGGCTCATAGCTGACCAATGAACTAGATGTAGAACTCAGGGACTAAGAATACTGAGAAAGACTAGGGCTTGGACTAGGGATCCTAAGAAAGAGACTAAAAATCGTAAAACATTTAAGCTTTGAATTCATCATGATATCTATGCATTTAATCTCTGTTTTAACAACCTCCATAATCCCACATCAAAATAAGCAGATTTCAAAAGATCTGTAACTTTGTTTGTTGATACTGCATGTCATTCTGAAATTTATGGGAGAAAAACTTTCAATTTAGAAATAGGGAAAACCTTTAAAAGAAGATACAATCCTATTTGTTCTTACAAATCACACATCTCAAACAGTAAGAGCTTCTCAACCACACGCCCAAAAATATTTTCGGGTATAAAATGTCAAAGTTCAGGGCCGCTGACATAACATTGATAAGTGCCTTTTTGACACTTGACTTCAAATCTAAAACACTCTTTTCAAAATTCATAGTTATAGGAAATCTTTAAGCCCAAGATAGGCATACTTAGAGTAAAGTGAGTTTTGAGTTGGTTTTTTTTCATAATAATTTTACTTCTTTTCAGCAGTTACAATCTTAACATAAACAGGAGGTTACTAGTTCAACAAAGTTGTGAGTCGTTAATTGAACAAATTTTACTCTATTTAAATGTTCCACAATTACTCCCTTATGAAACAATTAAAAGTTTTTCTTAAACAATATAATCAGGTAATTATTGAAGCTAAAAAGTAATCAGTGCTTAACTTTTTATTCAGTGTATATGAAGTCAATGAATGATTAGCACAAAGTCTTTTTTTTAATTTGAAAGTTTACATTTTTTTTTAAATGCTAATATCTCAGTTCACTTAATGATAATGCTGTAAGTCCTTGAATAGTAGATGGGTGCTTATTAATTTCAACAACTGATTTTAGCTGAACACTAAGTCAAAATAATTCCACATCATGGAACAAATGATGGTTTTATCAGACACCTCACAAATACCTATTATAAGCAATAAGTCAATAAAAAGGATTTATTCTACATAAAGCAACAGACAATTTATCATATTTTTTATAGTTTTATGTGTGAAGAAATTTATTACGGGTGGAACTACTTTTTCATCTCAGAAGGAAATAGCTTTGTTTGAAATTTCAGGAAAGTTTTCAGGAAAGTTTTCAGGAAAAAGGCAAAGGCAATATTTTGGCACAAAGGCACAGAATTTAATAGAAATGAAGGATTAGTAACTTAGCAACCTTTCTGAGCAAAGCAGGATTTTGCCCAGGTATTATTTCTAAAATTTGAAAACATTTCAAAGTGTTCTTTGGATTAATACAAATATTATCATAGACATCAGGCCCAAGGGTATTGAAACAACCATCATGAATAACACATCAGTAGAATACGGTCCTCTTAGTCACCAAAGCATAAGTATTTTGGGGGACAATTAATCAGGTAAGGCTATGCCTCAACATGTACTATAAAGGGTTTGAAATAAACTTGTAAGTATCTTTATATCAAAAATTGTAATTTTTCAAAGACTCCCAAAATATTTCAATCTATTACCAAAACAATGATACCTAAAAAAATGTTTTATGCGTTCTTCTTGTGCTTGTTTATCCTAGCAAAGATATGGATTGGAACCTACACATTCAGCATATGATAACTCCTAAAATATAATATGCCTGAACAACAGTAACTTAAATCTGTGCCTGTTACTAGTATCACTATCATGCATCAGTTTATGTCACATAATAACTTGTCTACATTGGAAATATAACCTTGACTTAGAAACTGTCACAGATGCTTGTGAAATACAATTGACAACATGTTACAAACGCTTGTTATGTTTGTTACAAAATGTCTATAGTATATACAATTATTTTATTGTTTATAAATGAAAATATAAAAAGAAATGTTTTAAATCTAATAATTATAAGCATCACACCAAAAAAAAGTTACCTTCAGTATTCCATACAAATATCTCCTTAATTGTTAATCAAGAAAAACTTCACCTAGAAGTTTCATTCCACATAAGATCAAGCATCTTAACGTATATAAATAATCGAGTCACAGTGACTCTAGTTTTTATAGAGTGGATTGACATCTACTTACATCATGGTCCTGTGAACATATTCCACACAACTTTTGTATCAACTTACAGATGTTTAGAAAGGCAAAACTACCAAAACAGGTCATGTGAATCAGATTGAAAACTAGACTTGTAGTTTTTTTACTTTTCTTTCCTTGCTTTTGTCAACAAAAAGAATTTTACAAACACCTTTTTTGTGCGATAATTATTTCTCAAAGTTCTTTTTTAAATGTTAAAGAGTTTTTTTCTCAAAGTTCTTTTTTAAATGTTAAAGAGTTTTTTTCCTGGATGAAAGTATAGCATAGATGTATACATAATATTGAACATATGGCTTCATGATGTTGCAACCTAATTCAAAGAATTAAGGACAGATAAAATATGTGCACTTCACTAAAAAAAATTCAAATCCAAGAAAGAACAATCAGAGTTTAAGGTTTTTCCCGCCAGGGAGAATTTGTGTATTTATTGTTGTTAACAACAGGGTGAGCAAAAAAGGGTCAAAGGTTACATCACTTTATGATTTATGTCCTTCCTTGTCTATATCAAAATGATATAGATCTACTAAACTGTACAGGAAGTATAATTTGCTACAATGTGACATCATCAAAGGAATGTTTGTTTCAGACAATATGGTTGAGTACAGTGTAGTCAACTTCTTTTTTACCAGTGGAGGGGCCAGGGGCTTTCACATTTAGCATTTTTTTTAAACCGAGCACAAAGTGATCAAGATTGAACTCTCTCTTTTGAATAGGTAAACCCCCTCTTTCCAAACATATCCCTCCCATAACCCCGCCCTTAAACTATGTGCAGCTCCCCACTGACTTGCCATTTAATGTGTTCTATCAAAAAATGTACATGCTTAAATTTGTCTTTTATAAGGAACCATTTAATTAGGAATGCATTATGGTTAAATATTTCAATATAATCTGAAGTAACATTACTTTGCAACATTTTCAACCACGATACTTTTTGCATTTGTTAGCATGTATTTGCTGCTGTATCAAATTTCAAAGCTTGCCAAAAATCATACAACTAAAAAATTTTGAAAATAAAACCTGTCACGGGTAGGTAGGTGTCACACTGTTTCGGTTGAGCAAACATTTAGAACATTGAAACACAAAAACTTGTATATCAAACACCATGGGATAATTCCCTTTTCCATTTAATACTGAAAAATTTAATAACAGTGTCAAGTTAAACAATACATTCAATATATTTCATATCTCCTGATGATAGCTAAAGGTTCCATACAAGAACCATGCATAACATTATGACAAAATAATACTTAAGTGCTTGAGTACCATGAGATAATTTATAGAGAATAATGTTCATAAAAGTATTACATTGTAGTTACGCACCATAGTTATTATTACATAAGAATTTGACAAAAAGTTCTTTACTGATTGTCTGGTTAAAATATAAAAAATCATATCACACCAATGGAAGATATCTTCATGTCAAACTTACGAAGTTACACTCACGGTTTTCCGTAAAAAAGAGAAAATCGACACTGTGAGACATTGTTTTTGTTATCTGCTTAATCCTGGTTTATTATATCCTTCCTTGTCACATAATTTATTTCTTTGTGAACTGAACTGAAATTTATCATGTTATTTATTTTTGTACTGACAAATCAATTTATATTTCTTAACTGGAATCAAATATTTTCTCTAATATGTTTGGGTTTTTTCTCTCTCTCTCCTACTCATTTCATCTTACAATTTTAGTAATATATTGCTCATAAAATTCAAATTGACAAGTTAAGAGAGTTTTTAAAATTGTAATTTTCAATTTATATTGCGACTTTTTTCAATTTTTTTTTCATTTTGTCATGATTATTTTTTCAGAAAGTGAAAATAGACTTCAAGAAATTCAATGGGGTATGTGTGAAACCTACTTTCTTTCATAACTGACAAAATAGGCAAATGTCATTGTCGTTTCTTTTTTAAAATTGTTACGTTTCTTTTTTCATTACGTGAGAAAAATAACTTTAAAACAATCGCTATGCGGAAGTTGGTAATAAACACACGTTCCCGACTAAAGCTTAGCCACAACGCAGGAAGATTATCTGCCATAGCGAATATCACAAGCTCGATACAAACGATACGAAAAGACATAGGCCTACACGTCAACAAACGCCGACGCGAAAACTGCGCAACTTTATTCGAAAAGATCGCTAAATTAATGTGACTGACCCAAATCGCAAAAATTGCGAGCTCTGTGTGTAGGTATTGAGCGAGTGGCTCAGTAAATAGTTTATCGATTGTCGCAATGCGAGGCGGAACGAAAACGGATCGACCTATTTAGCGCATGTATTGCGGACATTGCTGTTAGAGCACATTTCGTCGGCAAAATAGATCTCAGTGTTAAATTGGATTCATTAACTGATTGATTGACTATTAAAATCAAGAAAACCCGTCAACTCCGTCCTCAAAAGGAGTCGGCAAGACTTGCAAAGTTAAATGACGCATTGCGGCCTCAAATGATTAAAAAGAAACGCTTGTAATTTTTAAGTACTATAAACATTTTAAAATTATAATACAAATGCAAAGTAAGAAAAAAGACAAAATAAAGTAATATATCATGCATTAAAATGGCATTAATGCACACACAAAAAGTATTTAACGGCTTAAGCTACTGTCATTTAAGACTATAATTACTCTTAAAAGTAGAAAATAACTGTAAAAAAAAGCGCTAATCTGCAAGATTAAAGGCAATCCCGCACAGGCTGATATAAGACATAGTTTCTGAGAAAACACACCTTTTTAATTCCCAGACTCTTATTTTTAGGGGGACGCCCCCTCCGCGACGGCGCTCCGCTTAAGTGTTTTACATCCAAACTTTTAGGTCGAGACACTTTTAACCCGGGCAAAGGTAAAGCAAAATTTCCATTTGGAAGTTTTTCAATTCTCCCTGCGTCAGTTTCTCTCTGAAGAACAACATTGATAGGACTTTTCAGCGGTAATTCGTCGTCATAATGCGACTCGAGCCAGTTTTTGATGTCCCGAATACTTATGCCGCATCGGTCCGTATCCTCGCTAGGAGTTGACGGCTCACTGCTTAGTTCAGCGATCGCGTCATGTAATCTTTTGCTAGCAGAGGTAGAATTCAACACAACTCCTCCTAAGTGACTCTTCCTCCATTTAGCACCATTCCTGTAGCTTGTGTTGCCTTTGTAATCAACTTTAATCACTATTTCAGAGTCAATCAGCTTTTCAAGTTGCGCTTCCGTCTCCTGTGAGCTAAGGCCGTGTTTTCGTTCTACCATGTGGCAAATACGTTCTAGGTCCGGCCGAGCTTTTCTCTTCCGCAGTTGGTCGATTGTCTCCAAAATGCAGTCTCTGTACTTCGGATTGGCCATATTTACTTCTTCCACCATAACAACTGAATTGCCAAGCCATACAGGCTATAGAAACGTCAAATTCTGCAATTAAAGAAAGTTAGGATCTACCGAGAAATGCGACCTAGGACATCGCTTTCCAGCAATGCGCATGTGCAACTGCGCTCAAAGTTGCATTATGGGATAGGTCAGACGCTTTGTAAGGGTAGAGCGGCAGAGTAACGCGACCCTCTCTCACTGTTATTTGGTGATACAATCGGCGTTAGAACACACATTCTCGATGTATATTAATTCCTCAATATGGAAGGATAACATTGAATGATCATAAGACGTCCACACCGACCCTAGGCGGTCTACATTACGTGCAGCGCATCACGATATCGGGCCAGTTATTGCCGCTGCGTGTGACTGTGACACGCATTTCCCTGTTTCAATAAATATTCAAATATTGATTCAAAATCTCTTTCAAATCAATTTCAATTAATGCAGTCTTTTCATAATCATTGGATTCTATTCCACTTAATCTATGAAATTAGGAAACATTTAATAATAAAGGGCATGCATATTTGGACGGGTCTGAACCCATCAATGAAAGATTTTGACCTATCTCTCTTAGTACCGAAATACTGGATGAATTACATTATTTTCCGTATTCAATATTTTTTCTTTACCAAAAAAAGTTAAGCCGCCTATACAGCTCGTCACTAGTACACCTAAAGCGTTTCGAGGTAACAAAATAGCAGATATTTATGATGCGAATAAATTGTCAATTTCCACTGATACTAGTAGACCTATTATAGAGGTTTGTTTTACTTAAATCGTTTAAAAAGTTTAAACAATGAAACAAATAGATGAGTATTTGCATATTCTGTTTTAATCTCCATAACTGTCTTATCATTTAGGAAATGCCTCAACTTGCAAATGAATAAGTCGCGCGTCTTGATGAATCTCTGATCTTATAGATTGAAAGTTACATTCATAATGGTGATGCAGTAAAGATTCAGATTATTAAAAAGATAATAAAGTTAGAACTTATCATTGCGTTTTTTACTGGGCTGTTGGAGCATTTTTTTTTTGTTCGATTATATTTAAATATGAATTTTAGCAAATATTGACTGAAAGGAACCATGCATTCTTTCATAAATAATATCATTTATAGCATGTGGGATCAAGTATTTTGTCTTATATTCGATAGTTAATTATTTATATCTGCACTATTATTTTCTGTCTTGCAGTCAAATATTTTGATATATGAGTAATTTATTGCCCAAGTTAAATTCTTTTACAGTCTGAGGAATGTTACCTAATTAATTTGTTTTATTGACCTAAACAAGGGATCACGACTGTGGTCATTATAAACCCAGCATGAATTTTATGAATAAATTGGATCCCTGGCAGCATAATTCAAATCGCTTATGTAATTACGTTTTATTTGTCCACTTAATACGGTGTTATTTAATCTGGCGAAAACAATTAGCTAAATTACCTATTGTTTTGCAGGGAATTTAAATAATTATAGCTTCTAAGTGCAATATTGGTTACCATGGTATTGCAGCCCATTGATCTCAGAGACTCTTCATGAATGTTTCTAACGACAAATAAACATGCTTTTTGTTGTTGTTTTTGGTGGGTCCAAGATGTGCTCTGGCGGGTTCATTTTCGTAAATGAAAACACGTCTCATCAATCAAATATGAAACCGCATTAATCAGCTTAATTTAATGCAAATATCTTTTCTTTTTTTAATAAATAGTTGAGAAGATGTGTCAGAAAAGTTTATAGAAACGGTGTTACCCGAGCGAAAGCGAGGATTGTAGGCCTACACACATTTGTTAGAGTCAATTCAAAGTTTTATGTCAGGTTTTGATTGTATATATTTCTGTATTCATTGTAGAATTTGAGTGACAAATAACTACTTTACCGTGATTCAAATGGATAAACATTTAATGTAATAAAATTGATAAGGATTAGTCATCTGGTAAAAAAAATCGCCGGCTTATTATCATGAATTCGCATATGGAAATACATCATTTCGTCTAGTAACATTCTACCAGCATCTTTTGTGACGCCATAAACAGTTTAACATTTTAACTTGGTATTTTGCTGCTAAAAATAACATGTTTGAAATTGACAAAAAAGAAATGATTGGTGTTTCTGCGAAGTTTTAAATGAGTGTATAACAATCGCTCGCGCTCGTAATATACCATGAAAACATCTCGTGTCATTAAACGTCATATGACACTATATTTCGTCTTTGGGTAATAACCTCTAATTAATCATTACAGACCAATAACAGCGTTATACTTGACAATTTTCCAAGTTCATGATTTTAAAACACTTTTTTTATTTCAAATTACTGCAATGCATTTTTATACTGCAATACTTTAAAAACAGTTTTCCCCATCCAATGTTTTTTTAAGATGATCAT
Organism: Steromphala cineraria; assembly: GCA_916613615.1. Lineage (NCBI taxonomy): Eukaryota > Metazoa > Mollusca > Gastropoda > Trochida > Trochidae > Steromphala > Steromphala cineraria. The sequence continues at coordinate 79,846,553 of OU744722.1, forward strand.
TTCACTGAAGTACAAAAATCTGGAAACTCTGTTTAACTCACTGTCACTGACCAAAACATCTGAGATAATACTTGAGTTAGGACATGAAAAAAAAAAGTTTTCAGTTATGATGATAGGTGATTTCTAGACGTTTCATCATTAGATTTATCTATATTAAATTGTTCTAAATTCTATTTTAATTCCGTTTAAAGTACTTAATTAATATAGAAAGTATACTGCGTTCCCTCAACTCAAGTTTATCATAACATATAAGTGCAGGCCAACATACTGTCAATATAAGCACATAGCCACATAATGCTCATGACAAAATCCCAAGAATTTGAAAATAAGAAATGATTTGCATATCAATTATTCAAAGAATATCCCATGAGATATAAACATGATAACTTAACAATTTTGTAACTCCACTAAAGATTTACCGTGGATTGTCCTACTCTGAATTATCCAGGATTGATGAAAGATAGTCCTTATGGCAATAATTTGGTTGCTTTTTATTGAAAGGAACAAAGTACAATCATTCAAAGAGGAACACAAACAGAAGAGACCTTAGAAATTATGCTATGCCATTACAGACCTTTGTTTATCAGTAATTATGATGTAAATATGCGGATGAGCCAATGAAATACAGAGGGATCTGTCTGTGATAGAACGTAGAGATTATGTATTTGACGAAATTCAATGCAAATAATGTTTGATATATGAAATCACTCTCTAAGTAAAGAAATATAATATTATTACAATTTCTATTGTATTGTTTGGTTGGTTAAATGCAACCCTCGTGTGGTTTAATATAGTGCGTGAAGCGTTCGTAAAATATTCTAACGTTACGTTATTGAGGGTGTACAGTTCAACTTATATTCAGTCTCTGAAAAAGAACTATTTTATTAAATTTATAAGGAGTCTCGGGGAATTGGAAAATTTCATTGCAGATCTAGACTTGCTTTTAAAGAGGTTTTGTTAGGTCAAAATAATATAAACTACAGACTGAGTATGTAGAATGTTGAACTCCGAAGGCGGACTTACATTCGGATTTGGTGCTTAATAAGATTATGTATGAGAAATGCCACAGAGAAAGACTATTTTCAGTTCTCCAACTCAAATCTCGACTTGCTTTTCGATTTTGATTTCCAAAAAAAGGCAAAGTAAAAATGGTATGGAGAATAAGAAATTAATCACTCTGAGAACGCGGTAAAGGAGGAGAGAGGGATGAAAGGGTTACTGCTACAGTCATTTGTGTCTTTTTCCAATATGAACACGTAGGGCCTACCGATATGTTAGAAACTCTTTACGTAGAACGCATAAACTATATCCAAAGACCAATTCTTTACACCATAGTTACACCTTCAGGATAAGAATAGCCTTAATGGGATATTTATTACTTATGTCAAGTTGTGTATATATTTATCTTCATTTTGTCTATTAGTGATGTTTTGTTTACTCGTATATTCGCACCTCGTAAACACTCACGGTTTTGTGCGCAACTGGATACTGTTAGCACGCCTTATTCTTGAATGCATGTCTACCGCTTTTAAAAAGGATACGATTCGTAACAAATTACCCCTGTCAGTGTGCAAATAACATCCCAAGTGCATAACGATAGCTGTCTCGTTTGTGCATGCCGAAAGTAACCATGTTGAGACAAATCTGCTTCCAATAATCGCAACAATCACGTAATATCTAGCGATCCGCAAATTTGGAGTAAGTCAGTGTCAATTAAGCTCCACTGAGTTATCTCCCCTGAGTATAAAAGGTCCAGGCGGATCGCTGTGGAGTATATTGTGTTAGCTTTGGGAGAAGGGGATCGCAAGTTGTAGCTGAAAGGTCGGGATATCTTTGCTAACTTCTGCCAAGAAAATTCTCGACTTGCAGAGAACAACAATGCGGTAAGTAATTACTTGCACAATAGCTGATAAATAGGTGATAAGTCTTTTCATGTATGCATTGGTTTCCGCCTTATTTTCTGTTAATCCATTAACAAAATAAAACTTTAGAAAATTTCAAAAACATACAGATATTATTATATCGCTATTATTTATAAAGATTTTATGCATCTTTGTTTTATGCATTGTTTATTTGTTGTCATTTGTTTGCGCGGGTTTCGATACAGATACATGCCAGTCATAAAAAGTGTAAGCTTATTTGCTTGTGTTTTTTTTTTGCTATTATGAACATATGACATATGTATATATTATATGATTTTTGCATTTGTTGCCATTTGAATATATGAAAGTTTGTTTGAATGGTGAGAGTCATAAATATTTTTATGAATATATATATATGAATGTGTTACAAACAGTAATGTAAGTTATCATTGTTTGACATGATGTCATGGTTGCTGCATTACGCATATTACATATATTACTCTATTCAATATAACTGGCTTGTCAGACGCACATAGAATATCCTCATTGTCATTTTTCAAATATTTTTCATAAAACTTTTAATGACTTGCAAATACCTTGACGTATTTAAGTCGAACCAACAAAGCATGTAAAGGAAATTCTATAAACTATGAATACATTGCTATACTTATATATTGTAAACGTAGACAAACTTTTAAAAAAATTGACACGGGTCGTGTGTGATATGTGGAGAACGTTGAACCCCAACCCATAAATCAGCGAAGCGAACAAACCCTATTGAGAAGTGTCCGCTGTAAACTTTAGAACATGTAACAGCCTTGTTCTCTCGTGTTGGGTGTTTAATGCAGTTACCCGATATAAACACTCTAACCAGCGGCATACTGAACTCGGGTAGAACTGCTGGTAGGGTGGCGAAACCTTTGCCATCTTGTCAGCGGGGATAGAATTTTCAATTTCAATATTTGCACCCGGAGAATTTGATCCGGGTCGTCTACGCATTCTTTTATTTGTTTTCAAGTGGTTTGATGAAATGAGTTGATATGATAAAAATGAGAAAGTTGATATAATATTACCCCGTGATGAAGTGTGCCCATTGGAATAAAGGGTTACAGTAACAGTTCTGAAAGAACAAAAGTTACTGTGTCTTATCATTCGACTTAAGCCATCCTTTAACAACCATTATACACAATATCCTTTTGCTGGTTGTTTTGAAGAGTGTTCAAGAGTGTTAAAGAAGTTGATGTATATATAGGATAAGGTTCAAAATAAGACAGTATTAATAAACCACTGAAATGTTTGTTATAACTTATTTGAAAAATATGTTTCGTGAGGATATGGTTTTGTCACACACAACCTCTGTATATATTTGCGTTTGCTATGACAGTTGCTATGTCAAACAATATTATTTCTATTTCGCGTCGAATAGAATTTCTTTATTTCAAGAGATCAGATTCGTGTTCTTGGAATGTAATCTCAAAATCTTTTTTCTGGACGAGGAAAAGAACTGTTTATCTAAATATTCACCAAAAAATAGCCTTTATGTTCCCACTCTCTGCTTGGTTTTAGCTGATTCTGAGATAGGTATGAAGAAGGGAGCACTTTCAGTATGTATAACACGGAGAGGGGAGGTTACTTGATCTAACCAACCAGTCTTTCTTTGCATTGGATATACCTGAATTTTAAAGGTTTAGAGCAACTTTTTCACAAAATACTTTTCTGTAAATTAATAGCATATACATTCTGGATGCCACAAGTTATATATTACTCATGAACATAGATATTTTATAGTTTATTTTCGAGGTCTTTTGAAAAAGTAAATCCACTTTTTTTAATGTCATATCAATATCAGTTTCATTCTCATAGTTAATTTTTCTTTTTGTTTTGTCGAATAAATGTACACACGGTACCATGTAACTGCATTTTAATAAATGACCACAAATAACAGTAAAGAAAGCACATATATCAAGAACGCTGAAACAAGAATATCTCAAGGGGCATTAGATCGATTTTAGGGGAAATATAAGGTGATGTCAGGAAAATGAAAATGTATGGTTCCAATTGAAATACAATGTATTTAAACTTAATGAAGCAGTAATAAATCAAATATACAATGTAAAGCTCAGACATGCGATTCCCTTTTCTTACAAAAAATGAAATAAAGATGTCTACACAAAAATGGCCGCCAATGGACTTTATCATTGTTCTCTGACTATAGGTGATTAGTTTTTTGTAATGGGATTTTCGACACTATCAAAATAATTCATTAAGCATTAACGTACAATTATCAATGAAAAATGACAATATACATTTTTCAAAAAACGAGCTTTAACACTTTGAAACGTCATAAAGCCTTGATCTGATTTCACGAATGTTTCATTCAACTATCGTATTGATTGTGGCATAAACTAGTACGGTATATCAGAAAGTTGTTATTCTTTATTTCAATAAGAATGTTTTCAGTAAAAAATGCATGGGACTTAATGTATAAATGACTTTGATAAAACAGTATGATTATAACAAAGATGTTATCTGAAGGAAACATCAACGAAAAATGTTTACACCATAAATGACATCTCGCCTTCGTTGATCTATTTCAAATAAAAATGATATTAATGGATACAATCTTTATTACACTGAACCGTCTACCATGTTGTCAATGAAAAAAATATTTCCAGAAATCTTGCTTATCTTCTTTTTCCGTTTCTAACTCCCCCCTTACTCAAGAATTTAAGAAAATATAACTTATCTTCAAAATTGTTGTCCTAAAGATAATGATTTGACATAGAGAGATAGAGGTAATTGTGAATGCGTTGTGAAAACGCGGATTTCCTTTTATTAATTTAAGTATTTAACCCGTCTTTAAATATTGAACCGAATGTCAATAATATAATTTAAAATGTAAGAAGTCTTTCCATCATCATCATCACCATAACCTACAAGACTATACACGACATCAACCCACAGTACACATGATATATAAATGTGTTGTATACAAACAAACAAGCATATGCCAGTTCCCACGCTGGTCAAGGATATAAACATATATATACACACATACATACAGTACATGAAGTTGATGGACGGCGATGCTGATGGTGTAGGATGTCCTTGATCCGTCAAGTGTCTAGAGTAGACGGATTGGAGAGGAGAGGATGTTGGTATGTGAGAGAGTTCACGCTGTCTTCTGGACCTAGGGCCCATGTATCACTGGAAGTGGTGGGATCATACATCACTCTGCAAAGGTTTCTACCAATCTTAAGGTGTTCTTCGTTGTATCAACTGCTATCAATTCTATTTACCTTGAAAGCTTTCTACCAATCCTAGGGTGTTCTTCGTTATAACAACTGTTATCAATTCAATTTACCTTCCATAATTGATAAAGTCTAATTGATAATAATTTAATAATAATAATGATGAATAGTTGAAAAGTGCTATATCCATACACAAGGTGAATGCTCAAAGCTCATTGGCAAATTAATATGAAAGGTTATGATTGAATCGTGTCTGGATACTGAAAGGTGTTTTCTGTTGCTAATGGGCTACCTTATTCAACTATTCAATATGCTTTATCTGGTTTCGTTAAACATGAGATTACATGCTTTTCTCAAGTGTCATTTAAATATGCCTCAAATAATGGTATCGGAATATCTAGAAACAATAGAACAGAAAAAATGTGGCACAATTTGCGGATGTCAACACAAAAAATAATTGTTTGGTTGCGTAAAATGTAAATGATACTGACAGCCAAAAACCCTAACTTCCTCCTGCTATCGCTTACATGTATCTCTCCAGTAACTTTAAACTGCTGGTACATAATCACGAGTCGATACAATTATATGATTATTACCTCCGTAAACAGGATTTTCCTAAACCCCCATAATTGCGAATAAAGAATAAGGAACCTTATCAAAATCGGTTTAGAAACACAAATTCAAACGTAATTCGTTGAAATGTTATTGTGCAAAAAACGAAAAAGGAACAAATGTATTACTGTAAACAAACAAATAAACAAAACATTGCATCATTTGTTGTGACTTCATCCGGCTAGACAGTCGGAATCAGTCGATTGTATTCGAGATAAGGTCGTGTTGAATGAGTTCCGATTGAGCGAGGACCATCAGATGGTCTGTCACTACTTATCTTGCACAGTGCATGTATGAAGGTCTGGCTTGGTCTGATGTGGAGTTCTCGATGTCAGATCTGGTTCCAGTAAATCTGAGTCTGAAGAGTCAAACGAATAATTTGAAGTTCACAAATTTCACACGTCAACATTGGCTTTTGAAAAGAACTTGGCAACATGTGAATGTTTTCGAAATGTTTGACACGTTTGCAATGTCCCAGCAGAAGACTTGAAAATGTGCAGTTGTATACAGAAGGTTTGTTCACTTGCTAGTGTACAAATATTTGTAATTTCGATTTAGTTTGGATGTCATCTAGATACCTTCACCTGAACAGATACATGCTCACTCATTTTCGATATGTATGAAATAACATTTTTTGATCATATTTAGGGAACGTCTAGCGTCTCGTGCAAATTTTCTAATTTTCCAAAGTATTAGCAGCAGCAGTGATTATGTGCGATGTATAGTTCTTTACCAATCTTTAGTCCCGTAATTCACTTACCTAGCTATCTACTACTGCTATATCACCAACAGAGGGTCTCTGCTGATTTCAGCGCGAGTGATAAAACAATAAATAAACATAATTTAAAAAGAAATTGCTCAAAACAATTAAAGGTGCGCTTAAATGGAAAAGCCATTATTAACAGTTAGTCTCTGCTGATTTCAGAGAGAGTGATTAAACAAAAACAAAAATAATTTTAAAAGTAATTGCTCAGACGATTAAAGGTGCGTTTAAATGCAAAAGACATTTTAAATATAATTTAGTTAAGCAACAATACACTATCTTAAGGTTACTGTTGACTGAATGGTCCTTGGTGATAATACAAAAGTTTCTTGAAATACTTATTAAAATGGATCAGATGGGTTATCCAATTCCCTTCGCTAAGTCAATGACATGACGTCATCGTCATCCATCTGGCATGGTTTCCAGTTGAATACCCGCTTGATAGATGAATGGATGTATATGTACCGTGTAACTCCACTTCTTCTTGGCACTTTCTCAGCTCATAGCACCTGACACTGTATTCATTAGGGTAATTGATAATGATTGTTGGCGTGGGACTTTTTAGATTAGGATTGAGGCATTTTTTGGACAGAATAGTGTCTTTACTGTAAACAAACAAGAGTGTAAATGAAAATATAGTCTCAGTTGATAGAGTGAATGTTCGTTTTATTCATTTCATTATTATAGCCACCTGTAATACGAGACATGATCTTAAACTTAATTTTAGATTCTTTGATCTCCCTTCTAATATTTGTTTGAGAGTAATCTAGTTTGATATAAATGATTCACTGCACCATCGTTAATTCAAAGATTTAACACCATTCTAAGTAACTTTTTAAAACAAATCTGTATCAGATTCTTGTAAAATAATTGGAACGAGAATTAAGATTATGTTGACTGGTTTTCGATATACATGTAGGCCTATATGAATTTTTTTCCATTAATAGAACATTTATATAACATTTATCTTATTTATTTTATTGGTACAGAAAATATTTTGTTGTGAGGAAATGCATTTTCTTCATAAATTATCTTGTGTCTTTTTACATTCATCAAAATTAATTAAATTTGCCTTTCAAAATGTACGTTATTTCATGATAATGTAAGTCTCTCATGTTAGGTTTAAGTGTACAAAAGGGTACAAATGACATTTTATTCTTTTTCTATATTTAACTTTGTATCAATTAGTGTCATCGTGAACTAAATATACGTCATTTATTTCTGTTGATTAAACAACTTTATCAAATTTCGATCAAGTTATAAAATCTTTTCCTGTAAAGAAAGTTTTAAGTTCTCGTATTTTATATACTTTAAAGTGCATTTGAAACGCCACTAGGGGATGAATGAGATTTGAGCCTTGATTATATTCACAGAGATGAGCATGTTTCAAGCATCTCTTCGTGTATCTTTAAGCGCTATAACTTACTGGATCTCATACCCAATACATATATTTTCCCGTACTTCAATGTTAAGCTGTACTTGAACATATATTTTTAGCAAACGTATCTAAAATATACTCTTCACTGATAAGTTCGTGAATATAAAAGGGAATTTTTTAATGTTGAAGTGTAAAGTTATAAGCCACACATGTTGTTTCTAACAAAGCAATAGAAAACATTATTATTTCATTGACATTTCCTTTATGAATTTTAAACAACTCTTTCCTGTTTTTGTTTAGTTATAAAGTTATATGTATATATATCTCGTCATTGATTAATTGGATAGTCCGGATGAACAGGCAAGCGTCTTATAGTCATTCACGTTGTTATTCTTTCAAATGAGATGTTTTGTTTGTTCAATGTTGAACCTTTTGCTTATATTGCATATGGTTTTCTGCGTCATTAGGACAACTTGCAAAAAGGCGTTTGCTTGAATAACGTAAGGCCAATCTGTTATCTGTGATCACACTGTTCTTGAAATAATTTACTTTCAACACAAACATGCCAAAATTGTTTTCATTTTTTAATTCAAATCAAAACAAAATGCCAGCTTACTTCTCGTGTTGGGAAATGTTTTTATCTCTCAATATTTTTTGTTTGGAAATATTTTCACAACGTTTCATGTATTCAAGAACATACAAGCCAAACAGGGTTATGAATTTTGATAATATGCGCAGCCGTATTTTGTGTTTATATAGTTGCAGAATTATGGTTTCTTCACAAAATATGATTCTCAAGTACAAACTTGATTGTTGTAATAAACCTATCGAGATTCAGCATAATGATTATTCTCAATTTAAAGGCGACTCGTAATAAAATTCATGGCGGTTTTGAATTTCATGCGACTTTGACATTTACGACCTCTCTCTTAAAGAAATCTTAATTTGTTCTTTCCTTGAGAACAAGATAAAAGACGTTTATTAGATTAGCGAAATAAACACGTAAAGTGAGGTTGGTTTTTTCGTCAAGCCAACATGACTCCGTCTGGAAACTGAGTGTTGAGGGAAAATTGTTTATCATATCAAATTATCTGAGCTGCGTTTTAAAGGTAATTTTTAAGTGAAACCTGTGGAAATTATAACGACTTATACACAATATCAATAAAATAGTCAAAAAAGGTAAATATATTTGTACCATATAGTAAAAATGTAAACCAAAACCCAGGAATGATATAGAAAGTCTATAGAATATGTTTCACTTAACAAAATGAAATTATTTCGTTCTTTGTGCTTTAAGAATCCACTGGTAGATCTTTATGCTTGAGCTTTGGTTAATACTCGAAACAAATATTTTTAAAACCCAGATTTCCCACATTTACAGCTTTTGTTTTGAGGGTATATCAAGTACAAGCTCTAAAGAATACTTACAGATTTTCTCAGCAACTTTCATTGTCGTTTTTATACCAAAACTATAGTAATGAATATGTATTTTCCATGTTTCTGACTCGTTACATGTTGCTTTGCGATCGTTATTGGCAATTAGTTTTATTGGTCTGAAACTGCATGCTTTATCAGGGAGGGGTTACTATGACTTAAATATATTTTATTATCACCACGTAAGGTATAAATCAGAAATAGATTATACAGCTTGGTTTTAACTACTGTCAGAGTGTATCTTGCTAAAACTCTTGAAGGTTGGTTTAAATCAACTAGAACAAAACAGGTGATGTTCTGTATGCCGAAATAATGTACTGAGATATTTTCTTTACAGCTATATCAAGAATTCATGTAAGGGCGCATTTTGCCGTTAGGATGCATGCCTCGTCCCTAGTCTACAGAATTTCATCTTTTGATTTGAGTGTCTGACACAATGCTTTAGAGTTTATAAAATTACATCACTTCGAATGTACTGAATATCATGCACCTCTTGCTTGCTCTATGGTTACTAACATTGCGTTTTTTTAAACATACATGTACACCAAGTATATAGATTATCACTTACACCTTCTGTAGAATTACATCCTTTGATGTGCCAATATTTACATATATTTGTGTCAAATGTGATTTTTATAACGCTTAGATAATACATGCATGCATTAAGGAAAACCAGTTTTAACCATTATAACATATATACGTTTATTTCATGTCTATAAATAGATTCTAGACACAAGAGGCGCTATAGTTCAAAAAGGGCAATAACTTATCTCACAGCCATAAGAAACTGTTATTCTCAGCGCTGTACTATCAGTAGGTTTCAACTCTCTAATGTGTTTATTGCTGTGAGATAACGACTGTTAACACAAGGGGTTACATGGTAGGTACAGTATTATGTACTGGTACACACTGTCGGATACACTTCCTGGTACAATACACCTAGACTCTATCTTTTCTCCTGAAACATTTGGAAATTGTTTTGTTTGGTTGATTATATCTTTTTATTTAGCACTGCAAAAAACGTAAAATATTAGATGATTACAGTCCAGTTCGACTGTATACCTTTAAAGGGGAGGAGCACGTTTTTAGGGGGATATAAGGTGATGTCAGGAAAATAAAAATTAATGGTTCCAATTGAAAGACAATGTATTTAAACAAAATAAAGCAGTAATAATTCAAATATATAACATAAAGTTTAGCCATACGATTCCCTTTTCGTACACGAAATGACCGCCAATGGATTTTATGTGAATCTTCATACTTTGTCCTCTGACTGGATGATTGGCTTGTGTAATCTGATGTTTTACACTGTCAAGAGACTACATTTAGCATTAACTTACAATTTAACGGTGAAATATTTAAAATATACAATTATCAAAAAACGTGCTACTGTCCCTTTAACGTAGTCGAATACTCAGACTGTAGTTCATAAACATCTGACATAAACATAACCTTTTGAAATGCAAGATTTGAAATCAATGTCAATTTCTCTTATGTCACCTTCTTATATCAAAAATGATTTTCCGAGTGTTAGACTACCAATGTAGAAAAAAGGTAATTAAGGATTGCCCACCTTATTTTTGAAAAATCACACTATCTTAAACGTCTTCAAGAGTTTATTGTATTATCATAATGTATACAGAATATGTCAGCAATATTTTCCTGTAATATCGTTTAAATGTGATCATTTTAAATTCATGTTACATGTATTTCATTACTTGATAGAGAAGTACCAGCAACCTTAGATGATGTGAATAACATGATGTGATAACAGCAACTATGTTTTAGTCGAGAAATTGTTGCATTGTTTCAGTTCCAAAATTGTTCTTATAGGTGATAGTGTCAGGGTAACTCACTATTCTTCCGTCCGAATATGGCACAATGTAAAAACGCAGATTTCCCACATTTACAGCTTTTGTTTTGAGGGTATATCAAGTACAAGCTCTAAAGAATACTTACAGATTTTCTCAGCAACTTTCATTGTCGTTTTTATACCAAAACTATAGTAATGAATATGACTTTTCCATGTTTCTGACTCGTTACATGTTGCTTTGCGTTCGTTATTGGCAATTAGTTTTATTGGTCTGAAACTGCATGCTTTATCAGGGAGGGGTTACTATGACTTAAATATATTTTATTATCACCACGTAAGGTATAAATCAGAAATAGATTATACAGCTTGGTTTTAACTACTGTCAGAGTGTATCTTGCTAAAACTCTTGAAGGTTGGTTTAAATCAACTAGAACAAAACAGGTGATGTTCTGTATGCCGAAATAATGTACTGAGATATTTTCTTTACAGCTATATCAAGAATTCATGTAAGGGCGCATTTTGCCGTTAGGATGCATGCCTCGTCCCTAGTCTACAGAATTTCATCTTTTGATTTGAGTGTCTGACACAATGCTTTAGAGTTTATAAAATTACATCACTTCGAATGTACTGAATATCATGCACCTCTTGCTTGCTCTATGGTTACTAACATTGCGTTTTTTTAAACATACATGTACACCAAGTATATAGATTATCACTTACACCTTCTGTAGAATTACATCCTTTGATGTGCCAATATTTACATATATTTGTGTCAAATGTGATTTTTATAACGCTTAGATAATACATGCATGCATTAAGGAAAACCAGTTTTAACCATTATAACATATATACGTTTATTTCATGTCTATAAATAGATTCTAGACACAAGAGGCGCTATAGTTCAGAAAGGGCAATAACTTATCTCACAGCCATAAGAAACTGTTATTCTCAGCGCTGTACTATCAGTAGGTTTCAACTCTCTAATGTGTTTATTGCTGTGAGATAACGACTGTTAACACAAGGGGTTACATGGTAGGTACAGTATTATGTACTGGTACACACTGTCGGATACACTTCCTGGTACAATACACCTAGACTCTATCTTTTCTCCTGAAACATTTGGAAATTGTTTTGTTTGGTTTATTATATCTTTTTATTTAGCACTGCAAAAAACGTAAAATATTAGATGATTACAGTCCAGTTCGACTGTATACCTTTAAAGGGGAGGAGCACGTTTTTAGGGGGATATAAGGTGATGTCAGGAAAATAAAAATTAATGGTTCCAATTGAAAGATAATGTATTTAAACAAAATAAAGCAGTAATAATTCAAATATATAACATAAAGTTTAGCCATACGATTCCCTTTTCGTACACGAAATGACCGCCAATGGATTTTATGTGAATCTTCATACTTTGTCCTCTGACTGGATGATTGGCTTGTGTAATCTGATGTTTTACACTGTCAAGAGACTACATTTAGCATTAACTTACAATTTAACGGTGAAATATTTAAAATATACAATTATCAAAAAACGTGCTACTGTCCCTTTAACGTAGTCGAATACTCAGACTGTAGTTCATAAACATCTGACATAAACATAACCTTTTGAAATGCAAGATTTGAAATCAATGTCAATTTCTCTTATGTCACCTTCTTATATCAAAAATGATTTTCCGAGTGTTAGACTACCAATGTAGAAAAAAGGTAATTAAGGATTGCCCACCTTATTTTTGAAAAATCACACTATCTTAAACGTCTTCAAGAGTTTATTGTATTATCATAATGTATACAGAATATGTCAGCAATATTTTCCTGTAATATCGTTTAAATGTGATCATTTTAAATTCATGTTACATGTATTTCATTACTTGATAGAGAAGTACCAGCAACCTTAGGTGATGTGAATAACATGATGTGATAACAGCAACTATGTTTTAGTCGAGAAATTGTTGCATTGTTTCAGTTCCAAAATTGTTCTTATAGGTGATAGTGTCAGGGTAACTCACTATTCTTCCGTCCGAATATGGCACAATGTAAAAACGTTCCTTCTGTAAGGAGCACGGGTGGTCCTAAGAAATATGAGATAAATATTTACATTTCTTAACTTCACACTGTCGAATCTCAGCTTCTTGAAAATGAAATTTCTTTTTTATTTGTCCATTAAGCAGAGAGAGAGAGAGAATAAAAAATGTATCGTAAGAGGTTCTATGTTTTTCCATAACAATACCATGATAATTCTTGCAATTCTAATTTCAAGTTACATTTTCAGATTTACAATTTTGGTTTATAATGTAATATGATCTCCTATTAGCTATGTGTTTGGCAGTTTGGCACTTTTCGGTGTTTTAAGTGAATAAAAATGATAAAGAGGATACCTTAATTGCTCTAAACCCATAACACTAATGGTCATGCTCAAAGCGCTACATAGATAGGTGTACGGACTATCCATCTCTTCTTTTTTTTCATTCTCAACTCCATTGGAGTATGCAACCGAGCTGGCAGTGAAGGCGGTATACAAGGGTATATAAGGGTATTTTAATATTGCTTTCATTAGTACCAAATTGTACTGCTAAGTTTTTCTAATTAACTTTGTTGGTACTATCTCTCTGATTATCAATTTCAGAGGATTTTTATTCAATTCTTTTTTTATTTTTATTTTATCTTTGGTATGGAATTTAAAAGAATTATGGAAAGTATAGGACATTGAAAAAGGAAATATTTCATTACTAGCTGGATCATTGCTTAGTAAAGGAAACCTTAATTTGTCATTTTCTTCTATTCATATTATTGTGAATAATCGCTAAATCCAATGAAAATAAATACAAACTCAGCGACCCCTTTCGCCTTTGAAACATTTTGCATTGTTTATCCGTCTTGTAAATATTATTGTAAGCGATTTGATAACACAAACAATCATGTTGTGTTTAGAAGTACTGAACTAACAATGATTTACATGTTCACGGCATTATGGACAGGTTCGCCAACACACAACCAGCTTCTGATGTTTTATTCGTTATCTCTTCCTTCCATCCCTCTCATTTCTCTCTGTCAGTCTATCAAGTTGGGAATTTATTTACGCACATGTGTTGAAAGGCCAGGGGTCAAATTCAGAGAAATTATATAAAGAGTGAAACTCTGTCGGTAAATTGTTTCATTTCAAATTAGTGCTTATTTTCATACAACAGACTCGAAAGCTTTTCGCTGTTCATTAACACTAACATGCATTATACCTGTCTTAGAACCGCAGTCCAACTCGTTATATGTGAATTATTAGATAACACATAAAGAGTTGTTACAATTATATGTCATGTAATTCTAGTCTATCATAACTCCGTGTGTAGCTAGAAAGTGTGGTTCGTTGCAACTGACTGGGCTTGGAGCGTCAATAAAATTCGTCTTTTCCCTTGATATTTTATATAATCAATTGTTCACGGAAAAGCTTAATGAAAAACCGACAAAACTTTGGTAACAAAAACGAAAAAAAATGGGTTTTCTTATACTCTTCATGTGCTTCTGTTTCCTAAGACATCGAGTGCCTCTTTCTGATGGAGTTTATAGAAATAGCGAATCCTTGTCTAACATATATATGTCTATCTTCATCTTCCTCGTTATATTTCAGACCAATTACATCACTAATAGCAGTCAATTTTCAGACGTATCTTAATTATCTAACACACGAATCTAGTATATGCACATTCTTCATATTGGCATTCTTTATCACACCCATGATATCTCTGAAGTGTCTTACAGAAAAAGTTACAAAATGTATATTCCTTTTTATCAAATATTAGAAATGACGGGCACTCTGTTATATGTCATCATTTTTTTAATGATAAATAAGAAATAACTCTTTCATGTTCTCGACACACGTTCGTCGTTCTGGTTGATAAGTCAACTTTTATCTCTCGTCTCATGACTGTTATTTGTCTTCGATAGCAACTTCCTGGCAATGTGCATACTGTCCATTATCAATCACTTGTCTGGGTGTAAGCAGATTTGTGCAGATAGATAGAGAAATCAAAACAAAAATTCATTTTTCTAAATGTCCGTATCACAATTCTAGATTTTAAAACCAAGAAACTGATGCTGGCACGGTTGGCGATCGAAGTTGGTCCCTAATGCATGTTTCCTTATAGATCTCCAACCTTCAGACATTATTGTGTTGAATATTATGCAGAGAAACAAACCAGTTCCCATGTAGCAATTAAATTTTCATCAAATTACAGTTTTGTAAAATTTTATTTCAAAGGATTGATCGGGACCCAAAATATAGGCACTTTAGTATTTTCAATTTCCATATTCTTTCACGGTTTTCAATCTTCTACATGCATTTGGCTAAAGAAACTGCCACATTAAATTTCATCGGAATACATTGAAATGATGAATTTGAAGTTATAATGAGTATAGAAAGGATCAATTATATAAGTATGGATATACATGTATATGAAATCATATATGTTCGTGTATGCAATGCTACAGGATACGTACAGGGCAATGTCATTACAAAAAAGTTCTTCGAGGTTCAAATGCCCCCACCTACAACTAACAATGATTATGTCTGATATGCTGAGTTAGCGTTTTTTAATAAAACTTTGGATCCATTAGCATTAGAAAGGTTGCATGTCGATAACCTTCGTTAACCATGTGCGTTTATTATACATTATCTAGTTTTGAAAATGTATCGTGTTAAAACATTAATTCAAATTATATGTAAAATATATGAAATGTGACATTTACAAATCCGTTATAAAAGGAAGCACTCAATTGAATTAGCATTACATATGCAATACATACGACATGGGGTTAGCATTGGTTGATACTGTGGCGAATTCAAAGCAACTAATTTGTACATGCAGCCAATTCAAATGTTAAACATAATTTATTGTTGATTTGGAAAATTCTTAGTTATCCGGAGACTCTGTTTGAGTTTGATGAACAAAAATAAAAAAAGCAAAAGGTAGTGGCTTAAAAGCAGTTCATAACAGTTGTTTAAACAGTGGAAAATAACATAATCAAAAATCTTTAGATCTCCTTTATATCGGAACTTTTTTTAAAAGCAAAGTATACATATAATGATATATGTATATTTAGTAGTCCTAGCAAGTACAGTCACTGCTTTCGTATACATTCATGGTTTTGAACAATACACCTTCCATTTATACTATTTCTTTAAATTCACAAAGCGTGTCTTGAGATTATGCAAAAAGTTAGAATTAAATCATGTCAAGTAATTACTCAGACTTTCAGTCTATTTTTCTATAAATTCAAAGCGTTTATATTACAAATCGGTTCACTGAATAATGTATGTTTTGTTTTATAAGGATTTTGATGACAACAGCATTTCAAATCGTCATGAATAAGTGAATATTTACAGGTACGTTTATACAATGCTTTTCTGACCTTGGGCTTAGACTGTATGTGTATGCTGTAACCGTTCAGTCTTTTCCTTTAAATGTTGGTTATGATTTTAATTCAATTAGTTCAATTACTTTCCTATTATAGCTGGAATATGTAGTGATGTCAGGAAAAAGGAAAGAAATGGTTCCAATTGAAAGACAATGTATATAAACTAAATGAAGCAGTAATGAATCCAATATATAATGTTCACGATGCGATTTCTTTTTCTTAAACAAAATGTATTTAAGGTGTTCACAAAATATGACTGCCAATGGACTTTATTTTTATAATTTGTTCTCTGACTATGATTGATGATTGGATGATTGGTTTGTGTAATGAGATTTTTGACACTAGCAAAATAATACATTTAGCCTTAACTTACAATTAACAATCAAAAATTGAATATAAAAGATTTGTAAAAAACGTTTTACTGCCCCTTTAAAGACGCATCAAATCGAATTAACATATGAGTCATCTTGCCATGTAACTTCATGTCATGTTAAATTATGTATGTTGAAAGCTACTAAAGCATGTCTTAAAATAAATATAATAATAAACTCCAGTTCTTCTAATATTTAATACCAGTCACCTTGATTTATAAATAAGTGACTGAAGTAATGATAACTTATGATTAACCCCCTAAAACAGATCTATCTTGTATAAACGACTTCCTAAAATGAAGCAAATATGAACAAACATCCAATCAATAAAATGTGCTACAGCGCCTTTAAAATATACCTGCTCTCAGTCGAGTACAACAACACATTTTCAAATTACAAAACTCAACTATGCTTTCCAGTCCCACGGTACAGTGACATAACGTTCTAAGGAAGTTGTTTTCTTTTGAGTTGTATAAGAGGAGTCTTTTGATCTGAGTAAATACATAACTCGACAGTAAAAGTAACAGTAACAGTCACGCTGCGAATGTCGACTTTACAACATGTGTATTGGTTCATTGCATGTTAAATGGAGAGAAGCACAGTGAGGTATAAAACATATTTGGCTTCTGTGTTTACATTTTCACTTTAACTTAGCTTTGAGATTATTTACATATTTATATATACACATTTTTTGGCAAAATACTTTCAGTGATGTTTTAACATTTATCTATCATATACAAATAAATAGTTAACGTTTTTATGATATGTATTCAAAAACGCACATAGACTATCCTTATTGCCTTTTTTTAAATATTTGTTCATAAAACATTCAATACCTTGATGTATTAAAGCATGAATCAAAAAAGAATGTAAAGGGAATTCTATAAACTATGAATACATTGCTATACTTATATATTGTAAACGTAGACAAACTTTTTAAAAAATGACACGGGTCGTGTGTGATATGTGGAGAACGTTGAACCCCAACCCATAAATCAGCGAAGCGGACAAACCCTATTGAGAAGTGTCCGCTGTAGACTTTAGAACATGCAACAACCTTGTCATGTCGTGTTGGGTGTTTAATGCAGACACCCGATATAAACACTCCAGCCAGTGGCACACTGAACTCGGGTAGAACTGCTAGTAGGGTGGCGAAACCTTTGCCATCTTGTCAGCGGGGATAGAATTTTCAATTTCAATATTTGCACCCGGAGAATTTGATCCGGGTCGTCTACGCATTCTTTTATTTGTTTTTAAGTGGTTTGATGAAATGAATTTATATGATATAAATGAGAAAGTTGATATAATATTACCCCGTGATGAAGTGTGCCCATGGAAAGAAAGGTTACAGTAACAGTTCTGAAAGAACAAAAGTTACTGTGTCTTATCATTCGCCTTAAGCCATCCTTTAACAACCATTATACACAATATCCTTTTGCTGGTTGTTTTGAAGAGTGTTCAAGAGTGTTAAAGAAGTTGATGTATATATAGGATAAGGTTCAAAATAAGACAGTATTAATAAACCACTGAAATGTTTGTTATAACTTATTTGAAAAATATGTTTCATGAGGATATGGTTTTGTCACACACAACCTCTGTATATATTTGCGTTTGCTATGACAGTTGCTATGTCAAACAATATTATTTCTATTTCGCGTCGAATAGAATTTCTTTATTTCAAGAGATCAGATTCGTGTTGTCAGAATGTTATCTCAAAATCTTTGTTTGTACGAGGAAAAGAACTGTATATCTAAATATTCACAGAAAAAATAGCCTTAATGTTCCCAGTCTCTGCTTGGTTTTAGCTGATTCTAAGATAGGTATGAAGAAGGAGGGCACTTTCAGTATATATAACACGGGAAGGGGAGGTTACTTGATCTAACCAACACTTGTTTCTTTGCATTGGATATACCTGAATTTCAAAGGTTTAAAGCAACTTTTTCACAAAATACTTTTCTGTCAATTACTAGCACATACATTCTGAATGCCACAAGTTATATATTACTTGTTAACGCAGATCTGTCATAGTTTATTATCGAGGTCTTTAGAAAAAGCAAATCCACTTTCAATATCATATCAACATCAGTTTCATTCTCATAGTTAATTTATCTTTTTGTTATGTCGAATAAATGTACACACAGTATTATGTAACTGCATTTGAATAAATGACCACAAAGAACAGGAAAGAGAGTAATTATATCAAGAACAATTACACTATTGAAACAAGAATATCTTAAAGGTCAGTAGTACGCTTTTAGGGGGAATATAAGGTGATGTCAGGAAAATGAAAATAACTGGTTCGAATTGAAAGACAATGTTTTTAAACTAAATGGAGCAGTAATAAATCAAATATACATTGCAAAGCTCAGCCATGCTATTAATTTTTCTTACAAAACACGATTTAAAGGTTTTCACACAAATATGGCCGCCGATGGACTTCGTGTGAATCTTTATAAATGAATGTTCTCTGACTATTGGTGATTGGTTTGTGTAATGAGATTTTCGACACTCTCAAAATAATTCATTTTGCACTTACGTTCAATTATCAGTGAAAAAAAGGACAATATGAAATTTTCAAAAAACGTGCTACTGTCCCTTTAACACTATGAAACGTCATAAAGACTGGCTCTGATTTCACGAATGTTTCATTCAGCCATTGTATTGATTGTGGCATTAACACTGTGTATAACCGTACACCGGAACTAGCGAGGTGTATGGCGGAGAAATGTTGCTAGCGAGGAGCATGAACGCAAACGGGATCACTTAAAAAGCAATCATAGCCGTTTCATCAACTTTTACTATGTTATTATCATGTCAATAGCTTTCCGAGACATAACTATTTAATGTCATATCCTGTTCATAGTCAGAGATAGCAACAGCATTACTCGCAACTGACAAGCACATACATTTTACTAAGTATGTGTGCTAAAATTACCACATGATGTTGATTATTTGAAAGTAATGAAGTAAAATATTACCTAACTTTCGATTTCGGCTCCTTGCTAGCAACATTTCTCCGCCGTACACCTCGCTAGTTCCGGTGTACGGTTATACACAGTGATAAACTAGTACGCTATATCAGATATTTGTTATTCTTTATTTCAATAAGAATGTTTTCAGTTAAAAATACATGGGGCTTAATGTATTAATGGCTTTAATGAGAATAATATGATTATAACAAAGATGCTATCTAAAAGGAAAACGAAAAGTGTTTACACCATAAATGACATCTCGCCTTCGTTGATCTATTCGATCTATTCAAAATAAAAATGATATTAATGGATAAAATCTTTATTACACTGACACATCTACTATGTTGTCAATGGAAAATTTCTTTCATGTGGTCTTGTAGCTTTTTTTCCGTTTCTAATTCTCCCTCACTTAAGAATTTAAGATCAAATCATTTATCTTCAAAAAAATTGTCCTAAAGAAAATGATTTGACAAAAAGAGATTAAGGTTACTGTGAATAGAGTAAACGTTAATTTCCATTGATGAATTTAAGTATTTAACCCGTCTTTAAATATTACTTTGTGAAGTGGTTTATAGCAAGTTTTGTGTAATTCTATTACACCAAATGCTAATAATATAATTGAAAATGTAAGAGATCTTTCTATCAGACTATACAAGACATCAACCCACAGTCAACATGATATATAAATGTGTTGTATACAAACAAACAAGCATGTGCCAGTTCCCACGCTGGTCAAGGATATAAACATATATATACACACATACATACAGTACATGAAGTTGATGGACGGCGATGCTGATGGTGTAGGATGACCTTGATCCGTCTAGTGTCTAGAGTAGACGGATTGGAGAGGAGAGCATGAAGGTATGTGAGAGAGTTCACGCTGTCTTCTGGACCTAGGGCCCATGTATCACTGGAAGTGGTGGGATCATGCATCACTGTGGAAAGGTTTCTACCAATCTTAATGTGTTCTTCGTTGTATCAACTGCTATCAATTCTATTTACCTTGAAAGCTTTCTACCAATCCTAGGATGTTCTTCGTTATAACATCTGTTATCAATTCAATTTACCTTCCATAATTGATATAGTCTTATTGATAATAATTTAATAATAATAATAATGAATAGTTGAAAAGTGCTATATCCATACACAAGGTGAATGCTCAAAGCTCATTGGCAAATTAAAATAAAAGGTTATGATTGAATCGTGGCTGGATACTGAAAGGTGTTTTCTGTAGCTAATGGGCTACCTTATTCAACTATTCAATATGCTTTATCTGGTTTCGTTAAACATGAGATTACATGCTTTTCTCAAGTGTCATTTAAATATGCCTCAAATAATGGTATCGGAATATCTAGAAACAATAGAACAGAAAAAATGTGGCACAATTTGCGTATGTCAACACAAAAAATAATTGTTTGGTTGCGTAAAATGTAAATGATACTGACAGCCAAAAACCCTAACTTCCTCCTGCTATCGCTTACATGTATCTTTCCAGTAACTTTAAACTGCTGGTACATAATCACGAGTCGATACAATTATATGATTATTACCTCCGTAAACAGGATTTTCCTAAACCCCCATAATTGCGAATAAAGAATAAGGAACTTTATCAAAATCGGTTTAGAAACACAAATTCAAACGTAATTCGTTGATATGTTCTTGTGCAAAAAAAAGAAAAAGGAAAAAATGTATTACTGTAAACAAACAAGTAAACAAAACATTGCATCATTTGTTGTGACTTCTTCCGGCTAGACATTCGGAATCGGTCGATTGTTTCCAAGATAAGGTCGTGTTGAATGAGTTCCGATTGAGCGAGGACCATCTGATGGGCTGTCACTGTTTATCTTGCACAGTGCATGTATGAAGGTCTGGCTCGGTCTGATGTGGAGATCTCGATGTCAGCTCTGGTTCCAGTAAATCTGAGTCTGAAGAGTCAAACGAATAATTTGAAGTTCACAAATGTCTCACGTCAACATTGGCTTTTGAAAAGAAGTGTAAATGTTTTCGAAACGTTTGACACGTTTGCAATGTCCCAGCAGAAGACTTGAAAATGTGCAGTTGCATACCGAAGGTTTGTTCACTTAATAGTGTACAAATATTTGTAATTTCGATTTAGTTTGGATGTCATCTAGATACCTTCACCTGAACAGATACATGCTCACTCATTTTTGATATGTATTAAATAACCTTTTTTGATCACATTTGGGGAGCGTGTCATGCAAATTTTCTAATTTTCCAAAGTATTAGCAGCAACAGTGATTCAGTGCGATGTGTAGTTCTTTAGTCCCGTTAATTTACTTACTTAGGTATAATATAGAGGCCTATTTGTCTGATATATCACCAACATATGGTCTCTGCTGATTTCAGCGCGAGTGATAAAACAATAATTAAACATAATTTAAAAAGAAATTGCTCAGAAATATTAAAGGTGCACTTAAATGAAAAAGACATATATATAATTTAGTTAAGCAACAATACACTATCTTAAGTTTACTGTTGACATAATTGTTCTTGGCGATAATACAAAAGTTTCTTGAAATACTTATTAAAATGGATCAGATGGGTTATCAAATGCCCTTCGCTAAGTCAATGACATGACGTCATCGTCATCCATCTGGCATGGTTTCTAGTTGGCTACCCGCTTGATAGATGAATGGATGTATATGTACCGTGTAACTCCACTTCTTGGCACTTTATCAGCTCATAGCACCTGACAATGTATTCATTAGGGTAATTGATAATGCTTGTTGGCGTGAGACTTTTTAGATTAGGATTGAGGCAATTTTTTGGACAGAATAGTGTCTTTATTGTAAACAAACAAGAGTGTGAGTGAAAATATAGTCTCAATTGATAGAGTGAATGTTCGTTTTATTCTTTTCATTATTATAACCTCCTGTAATACGAGAAATAATGTTAAACTTGATTTTAGATTCTTTGATCTTCCTTCTATTTTTTTTTTGGAGAGTAATTTAGTTTTATATAAATGATTCACTGCATCATTGTTAATTCAAAGAGCTATCCCATTCTAAGTAACTTTTAAAAAACAAATCTGTATCAGATTGTTGAAAAATAATTGAGGCATTTTTTGGACAGAATAGTGTCTTTATTGTAAACAAACAAGAGTGTGAGTGAAAATATAGTCTCAATTTATAGAATGAATGTTTGTCTTCTGTTTCCATCATGGTAGTCTCTGTAATACGAGACATGATCTTAGACTTAATTTCAGATTCTATTATCTCCGTTTCAATATTTGTTTAAGAGAAATCTAGTTTGATATAAATGATTCACTGCATCATTGTTATTTCAAAGATTTAATACCAACCTAACTTTTTAAAAACCATTCTAATTTTTTTTAAACAAATCTGTATCAGATTGTTGTAAAATAATTGGAACGAGAATTAAGATTATGTTGACTGGTTTTCGATATACATGTAGGCCTATATGTATTTTTTTCCATTTAATTGTAACTTAAACATTTATCTTATTTATTTTACTGGTACAGAAAATGTTTTGTTGTGAGGAAATGCATTTTCTTCATAAATTATCTTGTGTCTTTTTACATTCATCAAAATAAATTAAATATACATTTCAAAATGTACTTTATTTTATGATAATGTATGTCTCTCATGTAACGTTTTAGGGTACAAAAGGGTACAAATGACATTTTATTCTTTTTCTATATTTAACTTTGTATCAATTATTTTCATCGTGAACTAAATATACGTCGTTTATCTTCTGTTGATTAAAAAACTTTATCAAATTTCGATCAAGTTATAAAATCTTTTCCTGTAAAGAAAGTTATAAGTTCTCGTATTTTATTTACTTTAAAGTGCATTTAAAACGCCACTAGGGGATGAATGAGATTTTAGCCTTGATTATATTCACAGAGATGAGCATGTTTCAAGCATCTCTTCGTGTATCTTTAAGCGCCATAACGTACTGGATCTCATACCCAGTACATATATTTTCACAATTTTCTTCAATGTTAAGCTGTACTTCAACATATATCTTTAGCAAACGTATCTAAAATATACTCTTCATTGATAAGTTCGTGAATGTAAAAGTATTATTTTTGTAAATGTTTAAGAGAAAAGTTATAAGCCATGCATGCTGTCTCTAACAAAGCCATAGAGAACATTTTTATTTCATTGACATTTCCTTTGTTTCTGGGGCATTTTAGAAGTTGGAATGATGAAAATGAAGAAACATATATGAATTACAACGTCTTTCTCCATGCATATGATATTCCACGTTTCGACACAGTTTCTTGTGTCGTTTTCATTATGACCTTTCCTTTATGAGTTTTAAACAACTTTTTAGTGTATATTTAGTTATTAAAATATATGTATTATATATCTGGACATGAAAAACCATCTTTAAACTGAAATGTTTTTCATTGATTGAATCACATCAAATATAAAAATGTATTGTAATTTTGAAAAGGATAACTGTAAGTTAAAACCTTAACCTAGATTTGGTATTCCTAAAACATCATGCTTCGATAAAGGTAGAACTTGATGAAGAACAGACAAGCGTCTTATACTCTTTCACGTTGTTATTCTTTCATATGAGATGTTTTGTTTGTTCAATGTTGAACCTTTTGCTTATATCGTATATGGTTTTCTGCGTCATTAGGAGAACTTGCAAAAAAGGCGTTTTCTTGAATAACGTAAGGCCAAGTGTTATCTGTGATCACACTGTTCTTGAAATAATTTCTTTTCAACACAAACCTGCCAAAATTGTTTTCAATTTTTAATTCAAATCAAAACAAAATGCCAGCTTACTTTCTTCGTGCTGGGAAAAGTTTTTATCTCTCAATATTTTTTGTTTGGAAATATTTTCACAACGTTTCATGTATTCAAAACATAAAAGTCAAACAGGGTTATCAATTTTGATAATATGCTCAGCCGCACTTTGTTTTCATATAGTTGCAGAAATATGGTCTTTTCACAAATTATTATTCCCAAGAACAAACTTGATTGTTGTAATAAACCTATCGAGATTCAGCACAATGATTATTCCAATTTAAAGGCGACTCGTAATAAAATTCATGGCGGTTTTGAATTTCATACGAATTTGACGTTTACAACCTCTCTCTTAAAGAAATCTTAATTTGTTCTTTCCTTGAGAACAAGATAAAAGATTAGCGAAATAAACACGTAAAGTGCGGTTGGTTTTTACGTCAAGCCAACATGACTCCGTCTGGAAACTGAGTGTTGAGGGAAAATTGTTCATCATATTAAATTATCTGAGCTGCGTTTTAAAGGTAATTTTTGAGGGAAATCTGTGGAAGTTATAACGACTTATACACGAAATCAAAAAAATAGTCAAAAAAGGTAAATATAGTTGTACCATATAGTTAAAATGTAAACCCAAAACCCAGGAATGATATAGAAAGTCTATAGAATATGTTTCGCTTAACAAAATGAAACTATTTCGTTCTTTGTGTTTTAAGAATCCACTGGTAGAATTTATGCTTGAGCTTTGGTTTATACTCGAAGCAAATATTTTTAAGACCCAGATTTTCCACATTTACAGCTTTTGTTTTAAGGGTATATCAAGTACAGGCTCTTAAGAATACTTACAGACTTGCTCAGCAACTTTCATTGTCGTTTTTATAACAAAACTATAGTAATGAATATGACTTTTCCATGTTTCTGACTCGTTACATGTTGCGTTGCGATCGTTACTGGCAATTAGTTTTATTGGTCTGAAACTGTATGGTTTATCAA
Organism: Steromphala cineraria; assembly: GCA_916613615.1. Taxonomy (NCBI): domain Eukaryota; kingdom Metazoa; phylum Mollusca; class Gastropoda; order Trochida; family Trochidae; genus Steromphala; species Steromphala cineraria. Next base: position 79,872,152 of record OU744722.1, read on the forward strand.
GGAGGAGTTACTATTACTTAAATAGATTTTATTATCACCACGTAACGTATAAATCAGAAATAGATTATACAGCTTGGTCTTAACTACTGTCAGTGTGTATCTTGCTAGAACTCTTGAAGGTTGATGTAAATCAACTAGAACAAAACAGGTGATATTCTGTATGTCCTAACTAATGTACTGAGATATTTTCCTAACAGCTATATCAAGAATTCATATTTTGCCGTTGGGATGCATGCCTCCTCACTATTCTACAGACTTTCATCTTTTGATTTGAGTGTCTGACACAATGCCTTAGAGTTTACAAAATTACATCACTTTGAATGTACTGAATATCATGCATCTCTTGCTTGCTCTATGGTTACTAACATCGTGCTTTTAAAACTTTTTTAACCACTTTCTGTAGAATTACATTTTTGATGTGCTAATATTTACATATTTTTGGTCCAATATGATTTTTATAACACTTTGTTTATGCATGTCATGAATACAGGATAAATGGTGTAAGTAAACCATTAACATATATATGTATATGTCTTGCCTATAAATAGATTCTAGACACAAGAAGCGCTAGTTCAGAAAGGGCAATAACTTATCTCACAGCCATAAGAAACTGTTATTCTCAGCGCTGTACTATCAGTAGGTTTCAACTCTCTAATGTGTTTATTGCTGTGAGATAACTACTGTTAACACACGGGGTTACATGGTAGGTACAGTATTATGTACTGGTACACACTGTCGGATACACTTCCTGGTACAATACATCTACACTCTATCTAGTCTCCTGAAACATTTGGAGATTGTTTTGTTTGGTTGATTATATTTATTTATATAGCACTGCAAAAACGCAAAATATAAAATGGTTACTAGTGTATACAGTCCAGTTCGATTTTATACCTTAATGTAGTTACCTCATAGTCAAATACTCAGACTGTAGTTCATAAACATCTGGCATAAACATGACATTTTGAAAAGCAAGTCCAGATTTAAAGTCAATGCCAATTTTCAGACGCAACTTTCCTATATAAAAAAATCTTTCTGAGTGTAATCCTACCGATGTAGTAAAAAGGTCATAAAGGATTGCTTATACCATATTGAAACGTCAAAGTCTGCAAGGGTTGTAGTATCATACGGTATACAGAATATATCAGCAATCTTGAAATATCGCTTAAATGTGATCATTTCAAATTCACGTAAGATGTATTTAATTACTTGATAGAGAAATAATAACATGATGTGATAACAGCAACTATGTTTTAGTCGAGAAATTGTTGCATTGTTTCAGTTCCAAGATTGTTCTAAATGGCGATAATGTCAGGGAAACTCACTGTTCTTCAATCAGAATATGGCACAATATAAAAACGTTCCTTCTGTAGGGAGCACGTGTGGTCCGAAGAAATATTGGATCAATATTTACACATTGTCGAATCTTGGCTTCTTGACAAACGAATTCCTTTTTTATTTGTCCATTAAAGAGAGAGAATATAAACAATGTTTCGTAAAGACGTTCTATCTATTTTAAGTAACAGTACAATGATAAATATGATCTCCTATGAGTTATGTGTTTGACAGTTTGGCACTTTTGGGTGTTTTAAAGGAATAAAAATGATAAAGAGGATACCTTTAATACACTCAATCAACAACACAAAGGGTCATGATCAAAGCGCTGCATACATTATTACCCTGGTGTCAGGACTATCATCTCTTCTTTTCATGCTCAACTCCATTGAAGTATGCAATCAAGATGGCATTTAAGGCGCTTTACGGTTAGACAATGTTTAAACTAAATAAAGCAGTAAGAAGTCAAATATACAATGTAAAGCTCAGTCATGCGATTCCTTTTCCTTACATAAAATGAATTAAAGGTGTTCACACAAAATTGGCCGCCAATGGACGTCATGCGAACCTTTTTAAATGTTCTCTGATTATGGGTGATTTGTTTGTGTAATGGGATATTCGACACTTTCAAAATAATTCATTTAACATTAACGTATGATTATCAGTAGAAAAATGACAATATAAAATTTTGGGAAAAAACGCCCTACTGTCCCTTTAACATCATGAAACGTCTTAAAGACTGGCGCTGATTTCACGAATGTTTCATTCAACCATCGTATTGATTGTGGCATAAACTGGTACGCTTTATCAGAAAGTTGTTATTCTTTATTTCAATAAGAATGTTTCAGTTAAAAGTTGAAAATTGAGCTTTATGTATTAATGGCTTTAATAAAAACAATATGATTATAAAAAACATACTATCTGAAGGAGACTTCAACGAAAAGTGTTTACACCATAACTGACAACTCGCTTTCATTGATCTATTCCAAATAAAAATGATATTAATGGATACAACCGTTATTACTTCCAGAAATCTTGCTTATCATGTTTTTATATTTCTAATTCCCCCCTAAATCAAGGATTTAAAAACAAATCATTTATCTTAAAAATTGTCCTAAAGAAAATGATTTGACAAAGAGAGATAAAGGAAACTGTGAATAGAGTAAACGCTGATTTCGTTTTATTAATCTAAGTATTTAACCCGTCTTTGAATATTACTTTGTAAAGTGGTTTATAGCAGGTGTATGTGTCATTCTATTACACCAAATGCCAATAACATAATTAAAAATGTAAGATGTCTTTCCATCATCATCTTAACCTACACTACATAACCACACTATACAGTCAACATAACATATCAACGTGTTGTATACAAACAAACAAGCATGTGCCAGTTCCCACGCTGGTCAAGGATATAAACATATATATACACACATACATACAGTACATGAAGTTGATGGACGGCGATGCTGATGGTGTAGGATGACCTTGATCCGTCTAGTGTCTAGAGTAGACGGATTGGAGAGGAGAGCATGAAGGTATGTGAGAGAGTTCACGCTGTCTTCTGGACCTAGGGCCCATGTATCACTGGAAGTGGTAAAATGTAAATGATACTGACAGCCAAAAACCCCAACTTCCCCCTGCTATCGCTTACATGTATCTCTCCAGTAACTTCATACTGCTGGCACATGATCATGAGTCGATACAGTTATTTGATTATTAACCCCATAAACATGTTTTTCCTAAATCCCCATAACTGAGAGTAAAGAGTAAGGAACCTCAACTAAAACGGTCAAGAAACACAAATTCAAACTTAATTCATTGATGTGTTCCTAAAAAAAAGGTATTACTGTAAACAAAACAAGTAAACAAAACATTGCGTCATTTGTTTTGACTTCATCCGGCTAGACATTCGGAATCGGTCGATTGTTTCCGAGATAAGGTCGTGTTGAATGAGTTCCGATTGAGCGAGGACCATCAGATGGACTGTCACTGCTTATCTTGCATGTATAAAGGTCTGGCTCGGTCTGATGTGGAGTTCTAGATGTCAGCTCTGGTTCCAGTAAATCTGAGTCTGAAGAGTCAAACGAATAACTTGAAGTTCACAAATGTCTCACGTCAACATTGGCTTTTGAAAAGAAGTGTGAATGTTTTCGAAACGTTTGACACGTTTGCAATGTCCCAGCAGAAGACTTGAAAATGTGCAGTGGCATACCGAAGGTTTGTTCACTTGCTAGTCTCAATGTGCAAATATTTGTAATTTCGATTTAGGTTTGATGTCAACTAGAAATACCTTCAGCTGAACAGGTACACGCTCACTCATTTTCAATACATATGAAATAACCATTTTTGATCATATTTGTGAACGTGTAGCGTCTCATGCAAATTTTCAAATTTGCCAAAGTATTAGCAGCAGCAGTGATTCAGTGCGATGTATAGTTCTTTAGTCCCGTAATTCCCTTACCTGGTTATAATATAGAGGCCTATTTGTCTGATATATCACCCAACAGATAGTCTCTTCGGATTTCAGAGAGAGTGATTAACCAAAAAAAAAAAAAATGTTAAAAGAATTGCTCGGACGATTAAAGGTGCGTTTAAATGCAAAAGACATTTTAAATATAATTTAGTTAAACAACAATTCACTATCTTAAGGTTACTGTTGACAGAATGTTTCTTGGCGATAATACAAAAGTTTCTTGAAATACTTATTCAAAACGGATCAGAAGGGTTATCCAATGCCCTTCGCTTAGTCAATGACATGACGTCATCGTCATCCATCTGGCATGGTTTCCAGTTGAATACCCGCTTGATAGATGAATGGATGTATATGTACTGTGTAACTCCACTTCTTCTTGGCACCATCTCAGCTCATAGCACCTGACACTGTATTCATTAGGGTAATTGATAATGCTTGTTGGCGTGGGACTTTTTAGATTAGGATTGAGGCATTTTTTGGACAGAATAGTGTCTTTATTGTAAACAAACAAGAGTGTGAGTGAAAATATAGTCTCAATTGATGGACTGAATGTTTGTTTTCTTATATCATTATGGTAGCCTCCTGTAATACGAGAGATGATCTTAGATTTCACTTCAGATTCTATAATCTCCATTCCTATATTTGTTTGAGAGTAATCTAGTTTGATAAAAATGATTCACTGCATCATTGTTAATTCAAAGATTTAATCACATTCTAAGTAACTTTTTAAAAACAAATCTGTATCAGATTGTTGTAAAATAATTGGAACGAGAATTAAGATTATGTTGACTGGTTTTCGATATGCATGTAGGCCTATATGTATTTTTTTCCATTCAATTGTATCTTAAAAACATTTATCTTATTTATTTTATTGGTACAGAAAATGAGGAAATGCATTTTATCTTCATACATAATCTTGTGTCTTTTTACATTCATCAAAATTAATTAAATATGCATTTCAAAATGTACTTTATTTCATGATAATGTAAGTCTCTCATGTTACCTTTAAGGATACAAAAGGGTACAATTGACATTTTATTCTTTTTCTATATTTAACTTTGTATCAATTATTTTCATCGTGAACTACATATACGTCTTTAATCTTTAACATTATTATTTCATTGATATTTCTTTTATGAATTTTAAAGAACTCTTTTTAGTTTTTGTTTGGTTATGAAGTTATATGTATATATCTGGACATTGATTAATTTGATAGTCCGGTTTTTCCATTCTTTCTAATAATCATATTTAAACTATGATATTTTTCATTGATTGAAGTACATCAAACATAAAAATGCATGTAATTTTGAAAAGGATGACTGTAAGTTAAAACCTTAATCTAGATTTGGTATTCCTAAAACATCATGCTTCGATAAAGGTAGAACATGAGCTAGAGGAAAGCCAGGCGTCTTATACTCATTCACGTTGTTATTCTTTCATATGAGATGTTTTGTTTGTTCAAAGTCGAATCTTTTGCTTATATCGTATATGGTTTTCTGCGTCATTAGGACAACTTGCAAAAAAGGCGTTTTCTTGAATAACGTAAGGCCAATCTGTTATCTATGATCACACTGTTCTTGAAATAATTTCCTTTCAACACAAACCTGCCAAAATTGTTTTCAATTTTTAATTCAAATCAAAACAAAATGCCAGCTTACTTCTTCGTGCTGGGAAATGTTTTTATCGCTCAATATTTTTTGTTTGGAAATATTTTCACAACGTTTCATGTATTCAAAAACATAAAAGTCAAACAGGGTTATCAATTTTGGTAATATGCGCAGCCGTACTTTGTTTTCATATATTTGCAGATGTTATGGTCTTTATTATTCTCAAGTACAAACTTGATTGTTGTAATAAACCTATCGAGATTCAGCATAATGATTATTCTCAATTTAAAGGCGACTCGTAATAAAATTCATGGCGGTTTTGAATTTCATGCAACTTTGACATTTACGACCTCTCTCTTAAAGAAATCTTAATTTGTTCTTTCCTTGAGAACAAGATAAAAGACGTTGTTTATTAGATTAGCGTAATAAACACGTTAAGTGTAGTTGGTTTTTACGTCAAGTCAACATGACTAAGTCTGGATACTGAGTGCTGAGGGAAAATTGTTTATCGTATTAAATTATCTGAGCTGCGTTTTAAAGGTAATTTTCGAGTGAAATCTGTGGAAATTATAACGACTTATACACGAAATCAATAAAATAGTCAAAAAAGGTAAATATATTTGTACCATATATAGTAAAAATGTAAACTCAAACCCCAGGAATGATAAAGCAAATCTATAGAATATGTTTCACTTAACAAAATGAAATTATTTCGTTCTTTGTGTTTTAAGAATCCACTGGTAGAACTTTATGCTTGAGCTTTGGTTAATACTCGAAGCCAATCTTTTTAAGACCCAGGTTTCCCACATTTACAGCTTTTGTTTTAAGGGTATATCAAGTACAAGCTCTAAAGAATACTTACAGACTTTCTCAGCAATTTTCATTGTCGTTTTTATAACAAACCTATAGTAATGAATATGACTTTTCCATGTTTCTGACTCGTTACATGTTGCTTTGCGATCGTTACTGGCAATTAGTTTTATTGGTCTGAAACTGTATGGTTTATCAGGGAGGGGTTACTATGACTTAAATAGATTTTATTATCACCACGTAACGTATAAATCAGAAATAGATTATACAGCTTGGTTTTAACTACTGTCAGTGTGTATCTTGCTAGAACTCTTGAAGGTTGGTTTAAATCAACTAAAACAAAACAGGTGATATTCTGTATGTCCTAACTAATGTACTGAGATATTTTCCTGACAGCTATATCAAGAATTCATATTTTGCCGTTGGGATGCATGCCTCCTCTCTATTCTACAGAATTCCATCTTTTGATTTGAGTGTCTGACACAATGCTTTAGAGTTTATAAAATTACATCACTTCGAATGTACTGAATATCATGCATCTCTTGCTTGCTCTATGGTTACCAACATCGTGTTTTAAAAACTTTTTTAACTACTTTCTGTAGAATTACATTCTTTGATGTGCTAATATTTACATATTTTTGGTCCAATATGATTTTTATAACACTTTGTTTATGCATGTCATGCATACAGGATAAACGGTGTAAGTAAACCATTAACATATATATGTATATGTCTTGCCTATAAATAGATTCTAGACACAAGAGGCGCTAGTTCAGAAAGGGCAATAACTTATCTCACAGCCATAAGAAACTGTTATTCTCAGCGCTGTACTATCAGTAGGTTTCAACTCTCTAATGTGTTTATTGCTGTGAGATAACGACTGTTAACACACGGGGTTACATGGTAGGTACAGTATAATGTACTGGTACACACTGTCGGATACACTTCCTGGTACAATACATCTACACTCTATCTAGTCTCCTGAAACATTTGGAGATTGTTTTGTTTGGTTGATTATATCTATTTATTATATGACAAGCAGTGAGAGACTGAGTTTTCTCAGTTCTAGAAAAGTGTTCTCGCCACTGAGTGTGATATCACTTTTTCAAGTCAGTGAAAATATCACAGAGGGGATGACGTCATGTGTACAATGGTTTGACGTCACGTATACAATCAACGCGACGTCATCGCCGTCGCTAAGTTACGATCAACAATGGTATGACGTCGCCAGAAAACTCTAGAGTCAAAGCCTTTTGGACATAAATTACCACATTTTCGATCACAGAGGCATATAATAAACAGAATATCTTTCGTTTTGAGTGTGATATCACTTATCTCTCATCTCGTGACGGGGTAAAGCCTATAATTTCATTCGTGGCTGCGCCACGCGTGAAAATACTGGCTCTACCCCGTCACTCGATGAGAGATAAGTGATATCACACTCAAAACAAAAGATATCCTCTATTTATATAGCACTGCAAAAACGCAAAATATAAAATGGTTACTAGTGTATACAGTCCAGTTCGATTTTATACCTAAATGTAGTTACCTCATAGTCAAATACTCAGACTGTAGTTCATAAACATCTGGCATAAACATGACATTTTGAAAAGCAAGTCCAGATTTAAAGTCAATGCCAATTTTCAGACGCAACTTTCCTATATAAAAAAATCTTTCTGAGTGTAATCCTACCGATGTAGTAAAAAGGTCATAAAGGATTGCTCATACCATATTGAAAAGTCAAACTATCTTAAAAGTCTGCAAGGGTTGTAGTATCATACGGTATACAGAATATATCAGCAATCTTGAAATATCGCTTAAATGTGATCATTTCAAATTCACGTATCAAGTATTAAATTGATAGATAAGTAACAGAAACCATAGGTGATGCGAATAATAACATGATGTGATAACAGCAACTATGTTTTAGTCGAGAAATTGTTGCATTTTTCAGTTCCAAAATTGTTCTTATAGGTGATAGTGTCAGGGTAACTCACTATTCTTCCGTCCGAATATGGCACAATGTAAAAACGTTCCTTCTGTAAGGAGCACGGGTGGTCCGAAGAAATATGAGATAAATATTTACATTTCTTCACTTCACACTGTCGAATCTCAGCTTCTTGAAAATGAAATTTCTTTTTTATTTGTCCATTAAAGAGAGAGAGAGCGAGAGAATAAAAAATGTATCTTAAGAGGTTCTATGTTTTTTTCCATAACAAAACCATGCATGATAATTCTTGCAATTCTAATTTCAAGTTACATTTTCAGATTTACAATTTTGGTTTATAATGTAATATGATCTCCTTTTAGTTATGTGTTTGGCAGTTTGGCACTTTTCGGTGTTTTAAATGAATAAAAATGATAAAGAGGATACCTTAATTGCTCTAAACCCATAACACTAATGGTCATGCTCAAAGCGCTACATACATAGGTGTAAGGACTATCCATCTCTTCTTTTTATGCCCCCGAATCGGAGATTCCGGGGGTATATTGTTTTTTATCTGTCCGTCTGTCCGTCCGTCTGTCCGTTTGTCCACAAAAACTTTAACCTTGGTCATAACTTTTGATTGGTCAGAGCTAGGTCTTTGATACTTGACATATGGATCCCTTGTGATGAGACCTTTCAGATGACACCATGACATTTGACCTTGTGACCTTGACCTTGACACAGCGAGCAGGATGCATTCGTGTTTCACAAACACATCTTGTTTTTTCATTCTCAACTCCATTGGAGTATGCAATCGAGCTGCCAGTGAAGGCGGTATACAAGGGTATATAAGGGTATTTTCATATTGCTTTCATTTCCAAACTTAGTACCAAATTGTACTGCTAAGTTTTTCTAATTAACTTTGTTGGTACTATCTCTCTGATTATCAATTTCAGAGGATTTTTATTCGATTCTTTTTTATGCCCCCGAATCGGAGATTCCGGGGGTATATTGTTTTTCACCTGTCCGTCTGTCTGTCCGTCTGTCCGTCCGTCTGTCCGTTTGTCCACAAAAACTTTAACCTTGGTCATAACTTTTGATTGGTCGGAGCTAGGTCTTTGATACTTGAGATATGGATCCCTTGTGATGAGACCTTTCAGATGACACCATGACATTTGACCTTGTGACCTTGACCTTGACACAGCGAGCCTTTTCCGAAAACTTTAACCTTGGCTATAGTTTCTATACTGTCAGTGCTAGGTCTTTGATACTTGACATGTGTATCCCTTGTGATGAGACCTTTCAGATGACACCATGATATTTGACCTTTTCCGTCCGTCCGTCTGTCTGTCCGTTTGTCCACAAAAACTTTAACCTTGGTCATAACTTTTGATTGGTCAGAGCTTGCTCTTTGATACTTGACATATGGATCCCTTGTGATGAGACCTTTCAGATGACACCATGACATTTGACCTATGACCTTGACCTTGACACAGCGAGCATTTTAAACTTTAACCTTGGTCATAACTTTTGATTGGTCAGAGCTAGCTCTTTGATACTTGACATATGGATCCCTTGTGATGAGACCTTTCAGATGACACCACCATGACATTTGACCTTGTGACCTTGACCTTGACACAGCGAGCCTTTTCCGAAAACTTTAACCTTGGCTATAGTTTCTATACTGTCAGTGCTAGGTCTTTGATACTTGACATGTGTATCCCTTGTGATGAGACCTTTCAGATGACACCATGATATTTGACCTTTTCCGTCCGTCCGTCCGTCCGTCCGTCTGTCCGTTTGTCCACAAAAACTTTAACCTTGGTCATAACTTTTGATTGGTCAGAGCTAGCTCTTTGATACTTGACATATGGATCCCTTGTGATGAGACCTTTCAGATGACACCATGACATTTGACCTTGTGACCTTGACCTTGACACAGCGAGCAGGATGCATCCGGGGGCATTCGTGTTTCACAAACACATCTTGTTTATTTTAATTTTATCTTAGGCATAGAATATAAAAGAATTATGGAAAGTATAGGACATTGAAAAAGGAAATATTTCATTACTAGCTGGATCATTGCTTTTTATAGGAAACATTTATTTGTCATTTTCTTCTATTCATATTATAGTGAATTATCGCTAAATCCAATGAAAATAAATACAAACTCAACGACCCCTTTCGCCCTTGAAACATTTTGCATCGGTTATCCGTCTTGTAAATATTATTGTAAGCGATTTGATAACACAAACAAATCATGTTGTGTTTAGAAGTACTGAACTAACAATGATTTACATGTTCACGGCATTATGGACAGGTTCGCCAACACACAACCAGCTTCTGATGTTTTATTCGTTATCTCTTCCTTCCATCCCTCTCATTTCTCTCTGTCAGTCTATCAAGTTGGGAATTTATTTACGCACATGTGTTGAAAGGCCAGGGGTCAAATTCAGAGAAATTATATAAAGAGTGAAACTCTATCGGTAAATTGTTTCATTTCAAATTAGTGCTTATTTTCATACAACAGACTCGAAAGCTTTTCGCTGTTCATTAACACCAACATGCATGAGACCTGTCTTAGAACCGCAGTCCAACTCGTTATAAGTGAATTATTAGATAACACATAAAGAGTTGTTACAATTATATGTCATGTAATTCTAGTCTATCATAACTCAGTGTGTAAACATAGCTAGAAATGCGCTTCGTTGAAACTTACTGGGCTCGGAGCGTCAATAAAATTCGTCTTTTGCCTTGATATTTTTGATAATCAATTGTTCACGAAAAAGCTTAATGAAAACATACCGACAAATCTTTGATTACAATAACGCAAAAAAATGGGTTTTCTTTTACCCTTCACTTGCTTCTGTTTCCTAAGACATCGAGTGCTTCTTACTGATGGAATTATAGAAATAGCGAATCCTTGTCTAACATATATATGTCTATCTTCATCTTCCTCGTTATATTTCAGATCAATTACATTACTTATAAAAGTAAATTGTCAGACGTATCTTAATTATCTAACAAACGAATCAGGCGCTCTACAATATGTCATCGATTTTTTGAATGCAGTAGATAAATAAGAAATAAGTTTTACATGTTGTCGACACACGTCCGTCGTTCTGGTTGATAAGTCAACTTTTATCTCTCGTCTCATGACTGTTATTTGTCTTCGATTGCAACTTCCTGGCAATGTGCACACTGTCCATTATCAATCACTTGTCTGGGTGTAAGCAGATTTGTGCAGCTAGATAGAGAAATCAAAACAAAAATTCATTTTTCGAAATGTCAGTATCACAATTGTAGATTTTGCAACCAAGAACATGACTGTGGCATGATGGGCAATAGAGCTTGGTCTCTTCTGCATGTTCCCTAATAGATATTCAACCTTCACATATAATTGTGTTGAATATTATGCTGAGAAACAAACCAGTTCCCATGTATCAACAAACGACAGTTTCGGAAAAAAAATTCAAAGGATTGCTCGGGACCCGAAATAGTACTTTCACTACCTATATGCTCACTACCTTTAACGGTTTTCCATCTTCTACATACATATGGCTTAAGAAACTACCACATATAAGATCATCGGAATACATTGAAATAATGACTTCATTATGATGAGAATAGAAAGGATCAATTACATAAGTATGAATATATATGAAATCTTGTTCGTTCGTGTATGCACTACTACTGGATACTGACAGAGCAATGTCATTTACAAAAGAGTTCCCACTTTCAACTAACAATGATTATGTCTGATATGCTGAGTTAGCGTTTTTTAATAAAAAAATTCGGTCCATTAAGATTAGAAAGGTTGCATGTCGATAACATGCGTTTAAGTTAACCTTTCGCGTTTATCATATATTATCTAGTTTTGAAAATGTATCGTGTTAAACATTTATTCAAATTATAAGTAAAATATATGAAATGTGACATTTACAAATCCGTTATAAAGGAAGCACTCAATTGAATTAACATTACATATGCAATACATACGACATGGGGTTAGCATTGGTTGATGTTGTGGCGAATTCAAAGTAACTAATTTGTACATGCTGCCAATTCAAATGTCAAATATAATTTATTCTTGATTTGGAAAATTGCTGGTTCCTTTAGAAGTTATCCTCAGAGTCTGTTTTAGTTTTATGAACAAAAACAACAAAAGACGGTTAAAGTGTTTTTAAATTTTATTATATATCATACATATATTTTATTTATCATATAATGGCATTTATAAAGTCATAGAAGCTTGTCTTAGGTTTTTTAATCCTTATAACTAGATTTTCTATCTCAGTGCCTTAAATGCAGTTCATAAGAGTTGTTTACAGCGGGAAATAACATAATCAAAAGATCTCCTCTATATCTGAACTTTTTAAAAACAAAGTATACATATATATGTATATTTAGTAGTCCTAGCAAGTACACTCACTGCTTACATATATATTCATGTTTTTTAACATTGCAGAATCCATTTATACTATTTCTTTAAATTCACAAAGCGTATCTCGAGAGTTAAATACAAATTAGTTGATGCATGAAGTTAGAATCAAATCATGTCCAGTAATTACACAAGTCTATTTTTCATAAATTCAAATTACAAGCGTTTATATTACAAATCGTTCATTGAATAATGTACGTTTTGTTTTATAAGGATTTTCATGAGAACAGCATTTTAAATATTCATGAATAAGTACATATCTACAGATACGTTTATACAATACTTCTCTCGCCTCAAGTTTTGTCTGTACATGTATGCTGTAACAGTCCAATCTTTCCACCTTCAAAGTGTTGGTTAGCATTTTACAATAATTGTAAAATGCTAACCAACACTTTGAAGGTGCACTTTCCTATTTAAGACGTATCAAATCGAATTAACATATCCTTAACAAGTCATCTTACATGTCATGTTAAATTGTGTATGTTTAAAGGCACTAAAGCATGTCTTGTACTTATAATTGAACTAAGGGGACCTCATTAAATGGTTAATTTCAATAAACTATTTATCATTCATTAAAAGCATTTTTGATCGAAAGCCAATCGATTTCCTTAACTCCAGTTGTTCTCCTTATATTTTATACCAGTCACATTAATTTATAAATAATTGACTGAAGTAATGATAACATTATGTTTAACCCCCTAAAACAGATCTATCTTGTATGAACTTCTTATAGAATGAAGCAAATATTAACAAACATGCAATCCTTAAATGTGCTACATCACCTTTAAATTATATCTGCTTTCAGTCGAGTGCAACAACACATTCTCAAATTACGAAACTCAACTATGCTTTTGAGACAGTGACATAAGCTTCTAAGGAAGTTGTTTTGTATAAGAGGAGTGTTTTGATCCCAGTAAATACATAACTCGACTGTAAAAGTAACAGTAACACTAACAGTAACAGTCACGCTGCGAATGTCGACTTTACAACATGTGTGTTGGTTCATTTCATCTTAAATGGAGAGTAACACAGTGCGGCTTATGTGTTTACGTTTTCACTTTAGCTTAGCTTTTAGATTATTTACATAGGTTTTATGGGGAAATACATTCAGTGATGTTTTACATTTTTTGATCATATAAGAAATGAATAGTTAACGTTTTAAAGTTTTAAAGAGCGTTGTTCACATTTATCTATCATTTTGCTTATATATTTGGCAGGTTGCAGCTACTCTCTATATTGTAGAATACATGACGTATGCCTGGCCTTGTTATGTCTCTGAAGAGAATTTAGTCAGTGTAATACATTCTATATTCAAGACTCAAAATGTTTTATTGTAGAAAGGTCAAAGACCCAACGAACAAATGAGATTACTGAAAACTATTTCGAAGTAACCTTGTTTTCTGTTTCTCACTCAAGTACTTATTTGAAGAAGTTTACAATATCTAAATGAAAATATTTAATCCTTGAAACGATATCATTATAGCTCATTTAACGATTTGGGATGAAACTCGTTCTCACTCTCTAAACAACCGCTAAACTTGACTGTATTACTTTTTGATTTTCCCTCAAAGATGTGTTCACAAAGTACAAATGGTCACAGAGTACATGTTTTCATTAAGATGTACGTCACAAAGTTTACTTCGAAATATATAACTATATTTGACCAAAGGGATTGACAGTTAGGCTTGTAACGACTCTCAAATATACGTTTTGTAAAGTTACCTCTGTTTCAATAAATCATACTTCTTTTAAAGAAAATGTAAACGACTAACTGTAAATGAAGAAATGTTATGAAATTTAAACAAACAACAAGTCAAATTCAAAATAATTGAATGTTGCATGCTCAAGTTGAATGTTATAGAGACCCTAAATCAAGGTCATCTCGTAATTTGAGGTCATCTGAGGTCGTTCTCCTCACGAAGTACGCGTGTAGGAAACGGACCTCACTTTTTGATCATCAAAATATCGGAAATGCTCCTCAGAATCCTGGCAAGTGTGACGGGAAGGTGTCTTAATGACGGGCACTGATCGTGTGTTTGAAGATCAAATAGCACAAGAAGTTGTGCCAGTGTTTGTTGAAAACTTCCTGGCGTGAACTATATTGTTGTTGTTCCGTTTGTATTGGTAATTGCTTTCATATCGTTGCGTTTTGGTCTTGAATAGTCAACGTAGTATGTTACAATATTCTGTCGTCATCCTTTGAATTTCAATTCATATTTCAAAACATCATATTGTGATGATGTATGTACAGTGTTGAGGGCTCTCCAATCCCCTATTAATAAGATCATTAAATATAACATCTATCGGGAAACAAAATCATGCATTGTCTGTATCCATGCAACATAATCATTGAAAAATCACAACTTTGACAAGTAGGTTGTTAGTTGCAAATCGTTACACTTTTTATATGTTATATGAAGGAACTTACTATCACAAGGGGGAAACGTAACTATGTTAGTGATAAATTGCGATATAATCCAAATACATTAATGTTCGTACAAGTGTGAATGATGCAAAAAAGATTCCTTTTCCGATGATCCTTTTTCAGAGAGGTTTATACCCAATCATCCCTACTTTTGATCTAGGTAAAGATAATTTGACATTATGCTACAGATTGTTTTCGTTTTGAACACAAGGTATTCACCGAATACAGTCCACCGGATTCTTTCACGTTTTATATGCTATTGGAGATGATATAGTAAACATTTTATGTACTTCATTTGCATTTTGTAATAGATTTCATGAACATTATATACTTGAATTACAGATGAAAATTCCAACGTCAGGTATCTATGTGAACCAAACACTATTAAATGTAGTGTAACTCTTCGAAAGGGTTGACTAATGAAATGCAAATTTTAACCCCAACACATTCTCTCAAAATATTAAAGTCTGAGCACCGTGTTGTTAGCATAACCCCACCTTGATACAGGCTACATAACAAAAGAAGACATATTTTCCATAATTCAAGTCTTAAAGCGGTATTCTAAGGGCATTCACTGTTTGAAGAGACCGTTTGTGGAGATAATTATGTGAATAACTACAATACCCCTTTGTTGTTACACGCGACCCGCTGCAGGTATCGTATTGGGGCAGTTTTATTTCCTCAAATATGCCTTTTATCAAGATGATAAATATTCGCACCCCTGGTCCATCTACCCGGTATAAGGCATCATAAACAGACAATCGTTGGGATCTCATGCATATTATATCACACCTTGAAGCATGCTAGACTGATTACTTGGAACAAGGAAATAAACGCGAGGTGGGGTTTCGTTGTCAAGATATGTTCATATGTGTCACAATTTTAGTACTTCGTGATTTTAGGGCATAATATATCATTTGAATCATGTGTAAAGTATCATCAAAAAATCAAAAAAGATGTAGTAAACTCAAAGTTTTAAATAGGACATTTTTGATTAGTGACATGCAAGACGAATGTACCAGAACAAATTCAATAGTACTACAATGCAACACATATCAACAGGACGTGAAGTTAAAGCATACACAAAGCAACAGGACGTGAAGTTAAAGCATACACAAAGCAACAGGACGTGAAGTTAAAGGTGAAGTTAAAGCATACACAAAGCAACAGGACGTTAAGTTAAAGCATACACAAAGCAACAGGACGTTAAGTTAAAGCATACACAAAGCAACAGGACGTGAAGTTAAAGCATACACAAAGCAACAGGACGTGAAGTTAAAGCATACACAAAGCAACAGGACGTGAAGTTAAAGCATACACAAAGCAACAGGACGTGAAGTTAAAGCATACACAAAGCAACAGGACGTGAAGTTAAAGCATACACAAAGCAACAGGACGTGAAGTTAAAGCATACACAAAGCAACAGGACGTGAAGTTAAAGCATACACAAAGCAACAGGACGTTAATTTAAAGCATACACAAAGCAACAGGACGTGAAGTTAAAGCATACACAAAGCAACAGGATGTGAAGTTAAAGCATACACAAAGCAACAGGACGTGAAGTTAAAGCATACACAAAGCAACATGACGTGAAGTTAAAGCATACACATATCAACAGGACGTGAAGTTAAAGCATTCACAAAGCAACAGGACGTGAAGTTAAAGCATACACATATCAACAGGACGTGAAGTCAAAGCATACACAAAGCAACAGGACGTGAAGTTAAAGCATGCACAAAGCAACATGACGTGAAGTTAAAGCATACACAAAGCAACATGACGTGAAGTTAAAGCATACACAAAGCAACAGGACGTGAAGTTAAAGCATGCACAAAGCAACATGACGTGAAGTTAAAGCATATACAAAGCAACATGACGTGAAGTTAAAGCATACACAAAGCAACAGGACGTGAAGTTAAAGCATACTCTACTAGTGAACAAGGTTAATGTGTTTACAAGCGGAAGGAACTGTAGGTGGGTGATTGTAAACCAAAGGTCGCAAGGCTGTCACCTCATTTAGGCAGTAACTATTAAATGGTAATTAACGATAAACAAAATAATTACGTACTGCATGTCGTAGTTGCAAGCGTTATAGTATACCCTTAGCTCACATAAGCATGTGCATGCATTAGAAGTGAATTAAGGACAGTCACATGTGAACTCTACATTATGTGACTATCCATCAATCTTCTCCCATATATCCTGTATCCACCAAGCTCGTTTAAAACAGATTAGCTTCTCTCTGTTAATCGAACACTACGGAACCGAACCAAACCTCTGCTCTGTAATTGTAATGCATAAACACCTGGCCATTATGAACAGAGGAAGGTCCGTGCATGAAAAGGGTTAGACATGGAGCAAGCAGTCTGCACCTTATTGATAATACACGAACACAATACAATTCTTATATTCATTTTAGAGTTTGAGCCTAGATACATCTTGTGAATAGCACCTTCCATCAAAATTTGTTTTTGACATTTGCTTTTGATAAACTTGAGGGTTTTCTTTTGGACGCTAGTTTATTTCCTTCTGCATCTTGATTTAATGATATCATCACAAAACAATGAACTTCCAATTGAGATGATTTATTTCATTGAAAATAATTGCATTTTATGATGAGAATCTGTTCACGCTAGTCAATTCTTACGAGTAGCACAGAAGCCTTTTTCCAAGTATCAAGGTATACGTCCCTTAAAGCAAACATCATCTATCAGCTGTGGACGGTGTTGATTACAGTGAGCGGTGATGTATTTGTGTGTATCCTTGTGTCGATGTGCGATAAGATACTATATCTATCAACCCCACCAGGAAATTTAAAATATATTGCTGTGAACCACTTTTTATATAACGTGAAGAAGTTGGAAGGAAATCGTGTTTTTGTGATACATTTCAAATTACGTAAGTTGCCACTCAAAAACAAGATTTGAATGTTTACGATAACATACATCAATCACACAGCATGAATTTCACACAAAGTAACTTTATTGAATTTCAAAACGATATTGCTTGTCATGTAAGTATTGAATTCACACAAACGGTCGTGAGGAGAAGGTACAAAATAGCACTTTATCTTTTCAAGCCAAAAGCATTCACTTTATTGAGCGAATAACATGTCAAGAAAAGTTACCATAATCGTGTAGGTTCAGTGTCCTCCACTGGGTTCAAGGCGCTCGAAGAACTTCCCATTCTCTCGATACCACTCCGACCTTTTTGTATTTCATAAGTACAATTAAACAAAAGATTACCTCATATTTGCAGGTTTCCTATCTCACGTTTGAAGTGCCGAAGTGTTGATATGAAGGCGGATTAGGAAAACAAAAGATATCAAAATTGACTAGAAGATCAACTTTGACCTATAGATTTCGCCCTAAATACATGTACCTTGCTACCAAGAATATTTCTTTAAGAATGTACATAGTGTTGGTACTAACTATGGAATTGGTCGACGGACCTCTCACTAAGGTTCAGCTACACATTGCCTTGACCGTTATATCTATATCATATCATTCAATTTGTAGGAATACATTTAACGGGTTTTTGAAACATATATATGTATAATCTTCTTTATGTTGTACTTACATAATTAAAACATACTTATTGATTCTTGAAAATGTGATGAAAACTTAAATATCCTGCACGTGTCCTTAGATACAAATGTAGATTGTGCACGTGTGAGAAAGAAACCGATCTATCAGTTTCTGGTTTTTTTTCCATTTCCTGACACTTTTTATCAGTTCACTAAAACTTTTTTAAATTTCAGTTTCATAACCTGTCAATCTTTCTACCCTGTTGGGCAAAGCTTATCAATGTTAGCAAAAACAGGTCACGAGAAGATTTCTTATGCATATAAAGTAAAAAAGTAAAGGCATCCCCTTTATTCATAACTAAATGTGATTTTGATATGTACAAAAAAACGACAATGCTGTTACCAAATTGACTTTCACACATTAAAAACCATCAACAATCAAAAACAATCATGCAAAACAAAGAAATAAATGCTTGCTGAAATTTCGCCATTTATTACACAATGCCAACAAATATTTGAAAAAAAAGGTTATAATCAACCGATTTTGGAACATATTTGTCTTGCTTTAGTTTTTAATCATTTAATTCAACACTTCCCCATGTCCTAGAGGAGTCATCGCAGTTAATGCTGACCGTTTAAAGTGATTAGAAAATCTTTTTGTAGCAAGTAGCAAGTGACTATTGTTAAAGTCACTTACCAAAGGTATTTTCAGTTCCACTGAAAGATTTAATTACCCTCATTACAAGAAATAATATCGCCTTTCATTTTTCAGTATTACTTAACATTTATTTGGACACGCAATATTTTATAAATGCGAATATTCAAAAGTAGTTAATTAGTAGTATGTGAATCATTTTTTTTCGTTAACTGCTAGATTATATTCTAACAAGTCAAACGATTTCTTTGTTATCTACACGTTGTTTTTTCGTTATCAGAGAAGATTTGTAGGTACAAACATCGGAGCTTTACATTTCCCATATGTATATCATGTATGTATATTTCTTTCATAAAGAAGAAACAATAACATGTCTTCTGTTAATTCTGATAGAAGAGGTTTATATGCGGAAATAGACTCAGTCTCGGAAGTTTTGTTTTTTTCAATATTGAAAATATTTATTAGCGAAGATGATTTAACTTCAGAGCTGAGTAATCTAGACTTGCTATACATTCCTAGACTGGGTAGGTCGTCAGTTGAATAATTTTGCTCTAGAGTCTGGATGACAGACTAAGGAGAAAATGATATGTAGAAGTCACATGGACACACCATAAGTTATACCATTCAGGCGAGTTGCATAACACCAATCAAGAGGCTGATATATCCCTGTGACCCCCTCTCTTGAATGGTACAGCGAATTTATCTTACCGAATGTTTATACAAAATGCATATAATATCAAAAAGAGTAAGAGGTCGTGTCCATGTCAGCAGTCAAAGTTCAAAGCATCAATAGTCGTGCCAATGTTTTCGAAGCATAATTTTAAACAAACCTTTGCAAGACACACAACGAAAATAGTAATTGAGTTCCTCATCACAAATTAATAATGTCAATTTGTTAATTTGTTCGAAGCTACATATCGTCTGATGAAAAATAGCATTGATGTGTTCGACGTACATTGTACATTTCAATACGCTCAATCTGCACGCTTATTGCGTGCTTTTTGTGTGGCGGGGTATAAATGATTTATCACCCCGCTCAAGAGGGTGATATCAGTAGTTATCCAGGGTCACGTGGACCAATCGGAGATCGAGATTCTTACATGAGATAGGATAAATACGCATATGTAGCAGGATGGGAGAAATGTGTAGCCTTGTACATATTGATTGTTATATTTGTAAAAGGTATACAAATTTCAATGAAACTAAACCAAAATCGTCCGTGGAAAAGAGGTTGTCCTTCCGAAGATTTCATAGCTGATGCTTATTTCATGTCTTATTATATATTATCTTATAAACATTGTAATTTTTAATGAATCTATTTGTCATTTTACCTCTATAGTCTTTCATAATCCCAAAGGGGATGACTCAACAATTCTATTTTGGTTTGTTTATAGAATATCTGTATGTGTTGAGACTGAAATAAAATATCTGTCTCTCTATCGATCCGTAGGATGTTTAGGAGGTTAGAGTTAATATGCTAAAGGGGCAGTAGCACGTTTTTATGGGGAATAAAGGGTGATGTCAGGAAAATGAAAATTTATGGTTCCAATTGAAAGACAATGAATAAAATCTAAATGGAACAATAATAATTCAAGTATATAGCGTAAAGTTTAGTCATGCGATTGCTTTTTCTTACACAAAATGAATTAAAGGTGTTCACACAAAATGGCCGCCAATGGATTTTATGTGAATCTTCATACTTTGTCCTCTGACTATGGATGATTGGCTTGTGTAAAGAGATTTTTGACACTGTCAAAATAATACATTTAGTATTAACTTGCAATTATCAGTGAAAATTTTAAAATATAAAATTATCAAAAAACGTGCTACTGCCCCTTTAAGTTAAGGGCCTGAGGTTAAGGTGAAATACTAAAAGGTTGTGAGTCAGAGAGATTTTATTTGAACACAGTTTGAACGTGATCTAATGTTAAGTCTTTTCAAGCTTGTAACGTATATGCATAGATAGCTACAGTGTAAGATAAATATAACGCGTTGTTTTGACGTGAAGAAGATGAAATAGGAACTGCCAAAATAGACCGAGATGAAAAATAGCTGATTTTCGGCGAGGCGATAAATCGCATTTTGAAACCGAAGCTGGATTTATATTTGTACTCATGTGCCAAGTTCATATATTTAAACATGGAACATGTTCCAAAACAGTAAATATCTTCCATGTGTTCAGTAACTATGTATAGAACTTTTTAATAGTCATCTACTAAAAATAAATGTATTTGAACTTGTATCAGTAAACTTCATGCACTTGTAAGTCAGGCGGTATGCATATTAGAGTACTTTCAACCATGTTATCGAATGTTGTTTATCTATATGCTAAATATGTACAACTAAAGACGCTGCTTTGTGCTTTTAATGTTCTATCAAACTCATTTTAACAGAACATGTTGTTTTTTGGTAACAATGAAACGACTAGCTCAAATTGTCGATTTACTATTGTTTTAATCGCGCCGTTGTTCTTTTTTTAAAAATTAAATCAGATTTGTCTAATTATTTCCTCATACTACGCTAGCCAGTTTTGTAGGACTAAGTGTAGGTCAAAGAAGAAAGCTGATCAACTGCTTCGTTCTATAGCGAAATCACTTTGGTGTGCATTGTATTATATACCCCTGAACGATGATGTGGTTTCAGTAAACCTTATACCTTTGACATGACTGGTCATAAAATTCCAGGGGACGGGATAGCGGAGTTTTCAGCGCATTCGGCTTCGGAGGTCCGTGGTTCGAATCCCGCCAAGGGCTCGGCAACTTTTTCTGCAGTAGAAAACTGTTCTACACGCAGCCAGCTTTACAATGAATTTCAGCGTAGTACCACCCATGGTTCGCTGGTTCCAGCCGATGCTCGCAGGTTTCACCGCAATACATACAATGGTGTTGCGGGCTTTCTTCCTGCAAATATACTAGCAGCCGCGATATAAGTGAAATACTCTTGAAACCCCATATCACCTCACCTCAAAATATTCCAACCTTTGGTCCAGTCTCGGCCCAGATTCAACAAGTCTAAACACTAGCAATACACTGTAACATCAATAAATAAATATTAAGAATGTATTGCATTTATTGGGGAATAATATTTCTTGGATTAAACTTTAGTTTGTTTATTATTTATCGTGGGTATATTCCTTTTTATTTGACTATCACAACATATCCATTTGTGTGCGTTTTAAAATTCGTGCCATGTGACTTCGGATCATGGCCGTTGGTCATATTTTAAGACTTTTCTTTTAAGGAAACGAACATCAAATGTCCCGGAATCTTTAAGGACGGCGGCAGTCTTATCTTTTATTGATTTCATATTCACGTACATGTACTATTACATTATTGAGAGAGTACTGGTAAAATTCCTAAAAATGAAATTTAATAATCAAAGCAATTAACATTGCTTCACGTTTCTCTCTTTATCTGTATCAATGACAAATGTAATCTTGTTTACATTCTTTGTTAACGAAACGTTTATTTTTTTACATTCTTATCGTTTATAGAAAGCGCTCGCTTAGTTCTTTTGTAAAGAAAAGTCCAATTTCGTTTCAAAATGTCAACCTATTTCATTTTTAAGTAAGTATGCACCAAACTGACACTTGATGCAAAGAAGCTTGGCTTTGTTAAAGTTCTGACGCATGAAGCGGACCATGATATTAGTTCATTACAGTGTCATCAGCCAAGAGGCCTGTCTTCTTCTTCTAAAAGCCTGTCAGATTCTGCTGCTATGAGCGATGGGAAGGTTAAAAGAATAGAAGCATCGTTTATTCTTTCTCGTGAAGAAAGCTTCATATTTGTTTGTTGTGCCGTTGTTGAATTTGTACAAGAGCTTTATTTGTTTTTCTCTGAGTTAAACTAATGCTGCTTTCTCCAAAGGATTTCGTGAAATGGTATCAAGGAATAATTTATTTGACTAATCATCTCAGATTCGAACTTTCAAAGTTGTTGCTAGTGCATAATGTGAAGAAGTAGGGGAATTGATAAATGGCTTACATGGAACTTCATGTTTGATAAATAATAACTGATTCATGTTCTTTCATTCATAATTTGAAAATATTACGTTTTTGCCTTAGCATACCTCTTAATAAACCAAAATATCGAGTTTCCAAAATAACTGCGGAGTGCATTCCCATCCAAAGTATGTAAGACTGTGGTGAATATAGAAAGTATTTTTTTTTCACGATTTAGCCAGAAAACCAATCTGCCTTGTATTGTGTACAGCGTAAACACAGCACAATTACATGCACCGAGCACTTTAATACAGCTATTAATTACAGCGGCTATCTCGTACACAATCGAGTCGGGACTAAAGCAGATAAATCAGAGTGTCAGCAGCATACATGAGAAGCTGCGTCCATACTCCGTGCTGGCAGTGTGAGATGCATCGTACTGGCTGATCTGTATGAGGAAGTGCGAGCTTCACGTGCATTGTCCGTACTCAATGTGTTCATCGTACTAGCTGCATGTACCGTACCTTCTGCATTCACGTGCATTGTCCGTACTTTATGTGTTCATCGTACTAGCTGCATGTACCCTATCTTCTGCATTCACGTGCATGGTCCGTACTCAATGTGTTCATCGTACTAGCTGCATGTACCGTAGCTTCTGCATTCACGTGCATGGTCCGTACTTTATGTGTTCATCGTACTAGCTGCATGTACCCTACCTTCTGCATTCACGTGCATGGTCCGTACTCTATGTGTTCATCGTCCTAGCTGCATATACCGTACCTTCTGCATTCACGTGCATTGTCCGTACTTTATGTGTTCATCGTACTAGCTGCATGTACCCTATCTTCTGCATTCACGTGCATTGTCCGTACTCTATGTGTTCATCGTACTAGCTGCATGTACCCTACCTTCTGCATTCACGCGCATGGTCCGTACTCTATGTGTTCATCGTACTAGCTGCATGTACCCTACCTTCTGCATTCACGTGCATGGTCCGTACTCTATGTGTTCATCGTACTAGCTGCATGTACCCTATCTTCTGCATTCACGTGCATGGTCCGTACTCTATGTGTTCATCGTACTAGCTGCATGTACCCTATCTTCTGCATTCACGTGCATTGTCCGTACTTTATGTGTTCATCGTACTAGCTGCATGTACCCTATCTTCTGCATTCACGTGCATGGTCCGTACTCAATGTGTTCATCGTACTAGCTGCATGTACCGTACCTTCTGCATTCACGTGCATGGTCCGTACTTTATGTGTTCATCGTACTAGCTGCATGTACCCTACCTTCTGCATTCACGTGCATGGTCCGTACTCTATGTGTTCCTCGGACTAGCTGCATTTACCGTACCTTCTGCATTCACGTGCATTGTCCGTACTCTATGTGTTCATCGTACTAGCTGCATGTACCGTAGCTTCTGCATTCACGTGCATGGTCCGTACTTTATGTGTTCATCGTACTAGCTGCATGTACCCTACCTTCTGCATTCACGTGCATGGTCCGTACTCTATGTGTTCATCGTACTAGCTGCATATACCGTACCTTCTGCATTCACGTGCATTGTCCGTACTTTATGTGTTCATCGTACTAGCTGCATGTACCCTATCTTCTGCATTCACGTGCATTGTCCGTACTCTATGTGTTCATCGTACTAGCTGCATGTACCCTACCTTCTGCATTCACGTGCATGGTCCGTACTCTATGTGTTCATCGTACTAGCTGCATGTACCCTATCTTCTGCATTCACGTGCATGGTCCGTACTCTATGTGTTCATCGTACTAGCTGCATGTACCCTATCTTCTGCATTCACGTGCATGGTCCGTACTTTATGTGTTCATCGTACTAGCTGCATGTACCCTACCTTCTGCATTCACGTGCATGGTCCGTACTCTATGTGTTCATCGTACTAGCTGCATGTACCCTACCTTCTGCATTCACGTGCATTGTCCGTACTTTATGTGTTCATTGACTAGCTGCATGTACCCTACCTTCTGCATTCACGTGCATGGTCCGTACTCTATGTGTTCATCGTACTAGCTGCATGTACCCTACCTTCTGCATTCACGTGCATGGTCCGTACTCTATGTGTTCATCGTACTAGCTGCATGTACCCTACCTTCTGCATTCACGTGCATTGTCCGTACTTTATGTGTTCATTGACTAGCTGCATGTACCCTACCTTCTGCATTCACGTGCATGGTCCGTACTCTATATGTTCATCGTACTAGCTGCATGTACCCTACCTTCTGCATTCACGTGCATGGTCCGTACTCTATGTGTTCCTCGGACTAGCTGCATGTACCCTACCTTTAGTCTGTTCATCAGCCCCTGAAATAAATATATTTAAAGCCCCATGCAAGTCTGTGATATTGTAGCAAGTCTAGATCACAGCAGTTTCAATATGAACAGCTTCAGTAGGCTCCTTTCAACTTTAATAGTAGTTAGCTGCATTTAAGATGTATAGTTTCATTTCAGAGACTAAAATTTATTTTACTTCATTCACTGTTCTCGTTTCATGTTCATACATCACATTTTACCAGCTGTATGATCCGTATCTTCTGCATTCACCGTATTGGCTCACCTACTCGTTGGTTTGTTTCGTATTCTATGTATCGAAATCTTTGTTCATGTATGTGTAAGATACGTCCTGCGTATATTTTCTTCGCTACATTTTTTTGTCCCTGAATTTACTGTACTAGCCTATTAATGAGTACTTTATTCACCAATCACTCAATGTTCAGCGTGCAACCAGCATGTACCGTACTCTCTGGTTTTTACTGTTCTTAATGTTTGCTGCGTACGTTATGCATTCACCGTTTTCTCTATATCAATTTGCATGCAGCTAATATGCATTTACCTTACTCCCCGCATGCTGTGTATATTCAAAAACTGTGTGATTGCTTATACTCTGTAATCTTCCAACTTGCTGCATATGCCACGTTTTTTAAATATGTTCAAAGTATTTTCATACACTTTGCAATAACTTCTGTATGGTTCGCACTCATCGCATTAACAGCACCCACTAGATGTTACGTTATCTATGCATGAATCGTATTCGCTGTATTTTCTGTATTCTGTACAACCACCATACTGGCTGCATGTTTCGTATTTAATGTATTCATCGTATTAATTGCATGTACAACTCTTTATGCATTCACGGAACTCGATGCATATTTCCTACCCATAAAACCCACTTGATGATGTGTAGTCAATGCATTTTTCGTACTCACTGGATATGTACTTGCTGAGCTGGGGATACAAACTGATAAGCATTTGATTAAAGAAGGCTAACGATGGTGAACAAAATTAGTCTTGTCTAAAATCTCAGTATCAATTTTTATCGAGGGACAGAATCAAGCCAGTGTACTAAAGACCAGCTAGGAATGTCATAAATTGTTCTTATCAAGCACCAATATCTTTACAATATAATTCGATCTCCACCACTATGTAAGGAATATTTCCTCAACTGGTGGAATGATATATCACTGCCCTTTCAACAGTTATTTTACAACGGCCGGAAATAATTGTTTTAATATAAGTTTTACATGTGTCATGTCATGCTCTGTTGGATGTAAGAAGGATTCCCTGTTGGGTAATATAGTGTTATCTTATATGATTTTATCTCATATCAGTAAATATAAATGACATGGGGTTTGACTCTAAATCAAAACAAGGTCAGTAGACATCGATGTCATAATTCTTATGCTTTAACTGCAAGTAAATATATAATACCGGATTTACACAAACACTCTAAGGTGAGCCACGTGACTAGGGGTCGATGGGGTTATATTCCATATTCACATAAATATGCGGGATTTGTATTTTTACTGGATTTATTGACTGTCAATGATTATTGAAACAATAAAGAAATAATGGTAATCTAAGGTAATTAACCCTTCTGATACTGACGATGAGAAGCAGAGGGCTCATAACGACACACACGGTGCAGTTGTATGCATCGTTTAGCTGCTCCCAGCGCGTTAATAGCACTTCGGAGGAAGTGGATGGGCCTTTAGGATTATTCTGTTTAAATCTGTCTTTATTTTAGCTCTTTCTACACGCACATGCATCCTGTTTACAACTAAATTTAGCCAAACATGTGTTTTTAAAAGCTTTATGTTTCTGCTTTTAAAATTAAAGGTGTATTTGGACAGACTTCAAATATGTGTTACTGAGAGATTTTTCTTTAAGAACAAAAAACATAAAAACATAAATAAATAAAGATTATGACACACATTAAGCTCCTCAATTGACAACCTCAAAGGTTTAAAGTCTACTTAAAACTGTGTGATTGTAAGACAGCCCTTGTATGTTGAAAGACTGTTGAATCTGCATTATTAAAAAGCTAGTTACCAAGAGAAATGAAAATTTGAAGATTTACATGAGCTCAACAAGACTCTCTGGTGTTTTATTGCCGTTTTCTGTGTCAACATTGAGCATTGTTTTTTTGTATTTCAGATCTGGACTGGGTTCTACTGTGAGTCAAATGACCCTACCTGGGCTCGAACCATTATAGTTTGAGGCTTTTAACTTTATGTTTCAGATCTGGATTTGGAACAGTGATGCATCTCATGAACTTTGTTTATTTGTTGAAACCTTAGGAGTTTTAACACTGTTCTTTGTCTTTTAATTACCCTGAATTGTGTCCGAAATATTAGAATATGAGCATTGTCCCTTGTGTTTCATATCAGAAATGTGCTTTTGGATTATGATGTTTAGGTACCGAGCATTATGTGGAATCCTAAATAAAAATTCAACCTTGAAATATGCAAGCGTGATACAGAAATTTCGAAAAAGGATATTTTTGTTTTGAGTTATTTTTCTAGTCGCATAAGTAAGCTTATACCCAGACAAGTGGTTATAACTGGACAATATGAACATGACACGGAAGTTACTATATATGATCTTGATCCCGATGGTTGTCTGATACCTACATATTGCAAGATTTTGACTCGTCAACCCAGTATGAGCTTTGACGGTTGTATTTCAGATCCGGTCACGTTTCCGTGATGATTCTGATGTTTTCATAGGATCCAAGATATTGACCTGTGTATCTAATTTCAACGTTGACCTTGGTGTTTCAGATCTGAACACGTCTCCTTAGTGTTTATGATATTTACAAGATCTTCACCTGTCCATCCAAATTAAGCGTTGACCTTTATGATTCAGATCTGGACACGTCTCCTTAGTGTTTCTGATGTTTACATACTATGCAAGATCTTGACCTGCTTTTCTAATTTCAACGTTGACCTTTATGATTCAGATCTGGACACGTCTCCGTGGTGCTCCTGCTGGTGCTGGTGGAGGTGACCTCCAAGCGGATCGACCTTGACCCCTTCCAGGAGCTGATCCTGGAGCAGCACAATGACTACAGGCGGGAGGAGCGCGCCTCCAACATGTGTCTCATGGTAATCTGTCATCAACAAGTATCTTATGGTGAAACCTGTCACTCACATGTGTCTCGAGTTAGTCTGTCACTCACATGTGTCTCATGGTAATCTGTCACTCACATGTGTGTCGAGTTAGTCTGTCACTCAAATGTGTCTCATGGTAATCTGTCACTCACATGTGTCTCGTGGTAATCTGTCACTGATGTCTCGTGGTAATCTGTCACAGGCGTCTCATGGTAATCTGTCACTCAGATGTGTCTCGTGGTAATCTGTCACAGGTGTCTCATGGTGATCTGTCACTCCCATGTGTCTCGAGTTAGTCTGTCACTCACATGTGTCTCATGGTAAATTGTCACTCACATGTGTCTCGTGGTAATCTGTCTCAGGTGTCTCGTGGTAATCTGTCACAGGTGTCTCATGGCAATCTGTCCCTCACATGTGTGTCATGGTAATCTGTCAGTTACATGTATCTTGTGGTAATCTGTCACTCACGTGTCTCATGGTAATCTGTCACTCACATGTGTCTCATAGTAATCTGTCACTCACATGTGTCTCGTGGTAATCTGTCACTCACATGTGTCTCGTGGTAATCTGTCACTTATATGTGTGTCATGGTAATCTGTCAGTTACATGTGTCACATGGTTATCTGTCACTTACAGGTTTTTTATGGTAATCTGTCAGTAACATGTGTCTCATGGTAATCTGCCATTCACATGTGTCTCGTGGTAATCTGTCACTCACATGTGTCTCATGGCAATCTGTCCCTCACATGTGTGTCATGGTAATCTGTCACTTATATGTGTGTCATGATAAAATCTCTTACTTAAACGTGTCTCATGATAACCTGTCGCTACTGTGTGTCTCGTGGTAATCTGTCACTCACATGTGTATCGTGGTAATCTGACAGTTACATTTTCCCCATTGTAAAATCCCTCACTAATAGTGTCCCATTGTAACCTGTCACCACATATGGTCTTCCAAATCCAATTCACATGTGAAAAAAACTAAGTTTCAACACAGAGGTCCTGGCCATCTGTCTCTGAACAAAGAAGAGTCCAGAAATGTGTGTTTACAACACTGACGTAGTTTACAACCATTGTTTTTTTGCGTTTTCATGCCAACTTCGGAATGCCCTCATACAAGCTCACTTATATGATTTCAAATATAGGTGTTTATTCACAAAGTACACTTGACTATATCCATAGTTGTGTATGTTTAGGTAGTGAAAGAAATGATTCGAAGTTCATAAAGCTTGAACTATAACATAGCACCTTCAATATTCTAAAGAAAAATATTAATGAGAGTACCGTTATCGAACATTAAAAACATTTTTGTAAAAACAGAGACTGGGAGAACCATCACAGAGAGACGTAATGAGAAGTAATTTTGTTTTATCAGAAACAGTTTAAATGTTTACTCGTAATCATACTCGTGGTATTTTTTATTTATATTTTTTGGCGTTGAAATAAAGCCAGCCAGACAATTATATACACCTGCTACGTTTCATCTTTGCTTGAATTGTTTAATGCTCTTGCTTAATGTAACCATTTCCCCATTGCCAGTTTTTAACATTTTTTAACATTTCCCCTATTATACCAAAATAACTTAAGTCTAAAACTTACATGATCATTGTTTAAAATCATATACTTCTGGGTATCCAAAATTAAATGTGGATCTTTCAGAAGAAGGTCATTCTTTAAGGAAATATATTGATATTGATTTAAAGAAGTATTTCATTGTTTCAGAAGTTTTATTGTTTCTACAATTTTACCATACACAAATATAGCATTTTTTTCGCTTATTTCACTTTCACTTACATGTTCTGAATGTGTCAACAGAAGCATTGTTTACTATTAGGCTACAATTAGTTACGAATTTGTTTAAAGTTGATACTTGAGAGTTATATTTCTTTAGAAACCACATTGAAAGTCGTGTTCTAGAGGTTCGATAGCGCCTCTGTTCTATCTGCTTTAAGATTCTTTTCAATTTTACCAAAATAAACCAAATTAACGGTTTTCCAAGCTTAAAAGCACCGAAACATTTTTCCTTGGGTAAACAAAATACCTTACGAAAAGCATATCAAAAGTAAACAATTGCAAAACTGTTTAATTGATAAAAAGGTGTTCTTTAAAGGGGCAGTAGCACGTTTTAAGGGTGAATACAAGGTGGTGTCAGGAAAATGAAAATAAATAGTTCAAATTGAAAGACAATGTATTTAAACTAAATGAGGCGGTAATAAATCAAATATCTAATATAATGTTTAGCCATTCGATTCCTTTTTCTCACAAAAAAGTGAATTTAAGGTGTTCACATAAAAATGGCTTCATGATTTGTTCTGACTGTGGATGATTGGTTTGTGTAATGAGATTTGTGACACAAAAGTGCAACTGCCCCTTTAACAAACGTTCCAAGTTCGGTAAAGGAACGCCAATGGAATTTTCTTCAAACCCAAATGATAAAAAGGCGAGCACAACAATCTAAAAGGTCCGCAACGACTTTTCTTCTCTTAATAACTATGGTTAATCAGGATGAATAGGTATGTTTCATCACATGAAGATGATACAAACTTTTTGTTAGCCTTTTTTTTAAATTTATTTTAATTTCAAGATTTATTTATGAAGCAGGGGGCAGTGATGGGGTACGCATTTGAAGAATTATTGCTTCTATCTTCTAAATTACATAGGACACTTGTCTGTTGTAGAAGTGGAACGCATCTCTAGCCCAGGAGGCAGGCAGGTGGGCGGACAGGTGCGTGTTCAATCACGAGGTGAAGAGTGGGCTGGGGGAGAACCTCGCCTTCGACACTCGGAACTGGGACACGGACAGACTACTGGACGGACTGATGGAGGGGTGGCACGACGAGAAGAGGATGTGGAGCTACGGATCTAAGCCTTGTGGGTTCGCCTGTCACTTCACACAGGTAACATTGACAGACAGATAAATGGAGGAATTTCTTTTTTAAAAGCAACATTAAGGTATATTGGCTTAAAGAGGCGCTGTATGACCTTGTTTAAATAAAAGTGTTCATAAGATATTGGTCAAATAACTATATAACATAAATATTACCTCCTACCTTGTACCAAGATGCTTATCTGTCTTAGAATTCTACAGTGTTTTGGATATTTTGATGTTTTGACTATTTCTTTACATCAGGACTTAAGATCATTGATCAATTGGCAAAAAAGGTCACATTTACACTACAAATAAATTACATATTTTGTATGCAAGAATAACGGATCAAAATTAGAAAATTAGAAGTACTAATAAGTTTCATCTTTATGTATGGAATAAGGACATAACTTTACTTTATTTACTTTCAAAAGCGTTGCTTTTGATAAAATAAACCTTATAACTTAAGTAAATGCCATATAATATGCTACATGTATATGTAACAAATTCCAAAGGAGTGACACGCGTCAGTAGGCTTTAACACTGACGGACAACATTTCTAAACCTCATTTCAATCAATTTAATAGAACACATTAAATAAGTCGAATCAAATATAAAATGAAAGATGATCAATCTTAAATACGGGTTTTTAAAAGAACATACAAATAAGAAAGTCTAAAAAAATTAAAATGCATACTAATTATCTACAATACATTACATTGTAATTGAAATGAATTGCCTTAAATGGATCATGAGAAATGCTTTACAAGCATTTGCTATGCCAGCTATATTCGTTATTTTTGAGTGAAGTTTATGTGCTGACCCTGCATCTATGTTCATAGCGCATATCTAACTGCACCACCTGCCTGCATAATTGGAGGGGAGCTCCACTAGACGGTGTTTAGTTTAGAATAGCTGCTCTGTTATTTCATCATGTCGTATATCATTATGTCTGAAGTTCGAACACAGCTGGATAATGATAGTACTCTTCCGTTCTTCCCTTTTTTGTTAAAATAATTACTTTTTTTGAAAGTTTCATGTAGTTGTTGTGATACCTTCAAACTCAGGGAAAACCTCGTATCAAATAGATTAACCAACAAATTAAACAGTTACTATTTTATTTATTTTTGGTTGCAAGTTGATCCCCAGTTCTTTAATAACGCTCAGAACTATAAACTGATTTATGATATCAATATACATCAGCCTGAATATAAAATCTGCCAAAAGACTCTTCCTAGAAAATTAGATTTTTTTAAAATCAAAACATGCCAAAAAATATGACAATAGTCCCTATGAAAGACTGCACGAAGGGTCCAAAAGCATTTTGTGAGTGTAGCCCCTTATAGCGATTACAGATCGGACTATCAAGTTCAGGTGAAGTAGGATGAAGAGCTTGTATACATAAATACAGCAATTTCTACGTTTATCAGTGGTAAGGACCGACGCGGGTTTTGCCTTGCTAGATTATACATCAGAGAAGCAAGGAGTTTTATGGATGATGAACTTGTTTATCGAGAAAGTAGCGACATGCTTGAAAACGGTATAAGGATCTACACAGAAACGTCGCAACTTTCAAAAGGCTTGAAAACGGTATAAGGATCTTAATTGAAACATCGCTACTTTCTACGATTAAGTTGATCATCAATAAAACTCTTGAAATGCCTCTCAAACAACTTGTACATGACAGACTATTGTTTCAGATTGTGTGGCACTCCACCAACACTATAGGGTGCGCGGCCACCAGGTGTCCCTCCATGACCGGTATGATGACCACGCCCATCAAGAACGCCTTCTACCTCGTGTGCTTCTACTACCCAAGGTTAGACCCCACTGTCTTTTAAAGGAGCTATGCTCGAATTTTAATGACCGATTTTCAAGTACATCAACGGTAAAAAAAATGACTTTTTAAAAATATTACTAGTAACTAGTTAATGTGAAGACAGATATTAACTAATAGAATTTGTAATTGATGACTTAAACTTTCCCGAAAGTGTAATTTAATTCAGTTGATCCGCATTGATCGATTGATTGATCCTTTGTTGATAGTATAACCGTTTCATAACAGTGTCCTTTGTTCATTAACTGATTTGCAACCACATGTTGCATTCATTTAACGATGCTGATCACATTGATCAAAATGAACTTAGCTGCTGAAAGTAGCATATTCATAAATTCAAACTCATCGGAAGTGTTATTGAATTCAATTGATATGCATTCGATCTTTGATGATAGTATTACGGTTTCATAGTAGTATCCTTTGTAGGCATTCATTAACTGATGTGCAACCACATTGCATTCATTTAAAGATGCTAATCACATTTTACCTAATAATTAACTTGGCTGCTGAAAGTAGCCTATGCATATATTTAAAACTCATTTTTTCCAACCCATCAGAGGCAACTGGATTGGTCAGGTTGCCTACGTGCCTGGTCGCGCATGCTCAAAGTGTGACGATGGTGCCACGTGCTCCAATGAACTTTGTGACACCAGCGGAGTGTCAGTAAAGCAAAATACTGCCGTACTTCCAGCACCTCCACGTAAGTAGCATCTGCTACAATCTAAATAAACCTACAGATAACAGTAAGACGTAGTACTTAAAGCAACTGTTGAGCTTAATTTATTTAGGTTGCATCTGCTAAAATCAAATATGATCTACGGTTATCAAAAGGGACAAGTTTGGTTAATTTCCAATTGGCATAAGGCTTGCTGCATGATCTTTGTTGGTCTAAAGACTATTCTTTAGACGATCTAAGCAGAGGGATAAATAAGCAATTAGATCGTCTCCACTTTTTTTTCAAATGGTAAAAACATGACCTGGGGAATGATAAATAGCCAATTTTTATCACAAATATGTACGACGTATATTTTCAGCCCAGTCATTGTCAAAACAACCTGTTTCAAGAAACAGAAATCCTTTCACCGTATTGAGAAAATCGAGCCGCTTCGAGACATTTTCCCATGGAGTAGGCGACAAGAGGAAGACAGTGACTCGAGGTATGAGCTTCCTTCACCAGTCGGGGCCTCAAGGGATCAGAGCACCTCAAGCCTTCACGGCCAGACGGAACCAACCTCTGGCTCTTAGATCTAGACAGGTCTTCAGGTCTAATCATAGGGGGAATCAACAATTAGAGCATCAAGGGAGACAACTCCGCGAGAACCAAGGGAGACAACTCCGGGTGAACCAAGGGAGACAACTCAGTAGGAACCAAGGGAGACAACTGCGGGAGAACAGGGCTCGTGATATGTACTCCAAGGCCTCTCAGAAGGAGAGTCATAAGGTTCAACGTCGGAACAAACCGAAACGGAGACGCGGCCGACGTTGCAAGGACAGACTACCATCTTGCTTCAAATGGGCGGACCGATGTGAGAGGAATAGAGCTATGAAGGTCATCTGTCCAAAGTCTTGTGAAGCTTGCGAAATGGTCTTCTCGATGGTTGACGGCAAAAACAAGAAAAATGGTCAAAATAATGGTCACTCAAAACCGGAAGTACATGCAGGGAATAACGGACGACAGCATGGGAATAGACAAATCAAAAGGTTTGGACGCTGCTTTTGCAAAAATGTTTTCTTCACTCTGTAATTTGTAAGAAATATTCTGTGAAAGTAATTCTCACACTATCTTTCTTGGAATCTTTATTTGCTAATAATTAAAGTTGTTCGCAAAATGCTCATTATTATTAATGAAACAAACCTTATGTTGAACCTTTTTATTAAATGTTTTTTTGTACCAGTAACTCACGTCAAGAGAAGAGTCATCACCAACAGCATCACAGACAACGACAACGACATCATCAACCACAGAGCAACCGCCAACATCAACGACAGCATCATCAACGACAAACACATACACAGCACCAACAGCATCAAACTAGACAAACACATACACAGCATAACAACAGACATCATCTGAAGAACAAACCCTCAACACATCAGCAGCAGAACAGAGCTCTGCCACAGAGGGACGACCGTAAGTATTGACACCTGGTTTGTTTTAGATTAATTGATTACTCTGAAACAAACGATGGTTTCATTAAATATACAGCTACGTACCTTATTACAGTTCACTTATCTGCGTATTCTTGTTCAAATATCATGTGATTTGAAATGTATTTGAGGCATTGCGAAAACGAAACGGAATATTTGAAATTTCATAACTTTAAGATTTATTTCGCATTAACATGTCCGTATGCCATACCTAACAGTTATCCGTAACATCGGCAGCTAAACCAGGGGTAAACCTTTTAAAAACATCTTTTCTTCTTTTACCTTCACAAGTGAGCAACAGCTTTGGGCCTAAGTCATGTGTTCGTTTGCATTAAGTCACTGTGTTTATTGTGTCCTTTGAGGATCTATAAGGAATATTTTAATTGATATTTAAGAAAATCGGAATTCCAAACATGACCCCATCTGTCCAAATCTCAAACTGTTTCACCACTGACCAGAAGATCCCAAAATATGGTTTAAGAATTGCTATTTTACACATGGATAATGAGTGATCTTTAGTTAGTGCTGCCTGAGGTATTTGATTCACATAACCCAAATTACATGATATTTGCACTCGGATACACTAGCACGTGAACAAACTTATTGTACGCAGTTGTAAGAAGTGAACTTCAAACAATTGACAATTCAGTTGTAGTTCTCTACAGATCTGCAATTCCTTTAAGAGGGTTTGTTTCTGTCAAAATGATATTAACATACAGTCTTTAACAAGGAATATTGCCACTAAAATTTCATTAAAAAATAGAATGAAATAATAATAAAACCCTCCGAGATTTTACCATGTTCAGAACCAAACACTTCTTTTCAGAATTTCCGAAGCCATTATCTAATATAAATTCTTTCAAACTTGACCCTCGAATCTAAGGAAGTCAGGAAAAGGGTTTTTCTAAGCGAATTCTGGATTTCATTTTGTTGTTTGCATTACATATAGAAACCATGTTTATTTTTAATCCTAATTCGGTGATTAAGAAACAATGTTTGGATTAATAGGGGACAGTGTCATCAAATGAAAAATTCTAAGAATGTACTTTTCACTGACGTCGCGAGACAAATCAAAAGCCTTTGTATTGTAAGTTATGTACCTTTTCGTTAAATCTTTGAACCATAAAAATATATCAGCTTAACAAAGGAACCCTTCTACACTCTTTTGGTAATTGCCGGTGAAGAAAAGGTTTAGGAGAATATTTATCTATGCATACAGGCGCGTCCATGAAATCTACACCTTCATGTGTAAAAGAGCCCTAATGAATGCAAAACTCGTTCTCGACACAATTTTAGGGTCTGTAGTTTCACATGATTTTTTTTACTTTCAATTTGGGATAAAAACAAGACTCCTTTCAGAGATCGTAAAGAGTTCAGACAAATGCGAGAACAGTTGTTTATGAGTTTCAATCTAAACAATCCCAGTGTTATTTCTATTCTTACATTTTGTATGAACTGGCGATACGGGCCCAGCTATCACACAACTAGTGATCTTTGCATAAGCGATGATTTACAGTCAGAAATAGACAAACCTTAAACAAGACGTTGTAACCCTGAAAATCTCATAACTGCACAAGTCTTAAAACAATGCAGTGTCTATCAGATTATCAGTTTGACTCGATTATTTGCAAAACAATTGCTGTAAAAAATGTGTAGAGACAGCTAAACATTGAATGTTTCATGGTATCGTTTTTATTTTACCATAACCATATTTTGTGAAATATGTAAAATATGAAAGTAACGAATATCAAATATAACTGTGCGAAGTGTTTGTGCTTGTTTCAAGTACTATTGTTGAGGTACGTGAAGGTAATTTATCCTTCAATCTAAAAATAAGCCTTATCTAAATCCCAGTGATATTGAACTGTTTACACTTTGCTTGAATAAAAAAGTCTTTAAACAGTAAACTGTGATAGTAATTGCTGTATTGAAAATACGTTAAGTGAAATATTTTACACAATTTATGATGTACACAATGATTACATGTCATCCTGAAGAAAGTAATGTACCTTTTACATAAAAAATGTGTTGATTTAAACGTCTGTTATATGAAACCTGTGATGGAAAATTCCTTATAAAGTTGATTTCGGTAATGCAAAATGAACGTTTACATATATCAAATATATCCCATTATCGGTCACAAATGTTTGATGCTAAAAGGACAAAAGGAAAAAAGTAACAGTGACAGGAAATAACAATCTTCTGTTAGAATCTTTATGAACACCATTTCTTTATTATAACTCATTACATTTGTCTCTCCACAGCGCACTGTTCGGACAGTACTGCGTTTGCCAAGCGGTGTATCTACTGGAAGAAGACGGGCTTCTGTAAGGGCAACTACATGATGCGGACCATGTACTGTAAGAAGTCTTGTGGCAACTGCTGATAGGTCCCCAACATCAAGGGTCGACATCGGTACCATAACTCCTTAGCGCTCTCTTAGTCAACTGAAATATGACAGGAGTTCTACATTACTTTAACAAGCCTGTGTTAAGAGGAGATCGCTACATTCATCCCGGAGAGGATGAACCATACTACCTGAACTCTCTCCATTGAAAATACAAGTATTGTCTTGGTTTTAGGTATCGTTTTGTCTCTCACATACCTTTAACCACTTATTGGGTCATTGTAGATTCAACATCTGTAATGAATCTCGAATACAAGTTGCTGAGGTTAACACACGTGTATCGTTTAATCGAATTAATACGCAAAGAGTTAAACATAGTCTATTTAATTATTTCAGGCTTTGATTGAACTATATATTTTTACATTTGTCTTCATATTTGTTAGTTTTCTTCTGAACAGTATGAGAAGATGAGTAAAATGACGGCAAGGTACCTTACTAATTCATTCTCAATGAGCAGAGACAAGATTAACGTAAATATCTTCCTGAAGTGCTCGGTATACGTCATAGCTGTTCCCTCTGTGGGTGACACTGTCAGGTGAACTTGAAGCCCGGTGTATACTTTCAAACAAACACTTTCAAATAAGTGACAAGAGATCACTTAGATTTCCTACATCTATAGATAACATTACTTTCAAAGAGCCATGTCAATGTATGTTTCCGTTTTCGTGAAGCTCAGCATTTTCTTCTGTTCACTGCAGTGATTCTATTTCACGATCTGAATGTTCACTTGTTTTTACATGCGCCTGGAGTGCTCAAACAACGAGATTTGTTGATTTGTGTAATGTTGATTTGTTATTTTTTCACCCGTGACTAGTTATTCTTTTTGTTCAATGTAACCCCTTGTTATAATACGTTTGTCTACTTTACTCTTGTTTCTCAAAAGGACCGTTTGTGAGATATTTAAGCTATGTTTTCTCGTGTTGTCTTTAGGTGGTACATGTAAACGGTAATAGCTTTCATAACCGTAACTTGGTTGAATAACTAATTGAATCTTATAATACCCAGGGTTAGGAGGTCAAATAGAGGTCGTACATGCCACCCGACAGTCTTCGTGTGTCTTTTAACATTTGGATTTTCATGTTCGTTGTTGGTGAAGTTATGGACAGGGACAAAAATATTGTCTCCTTGTTCAATATATTATCATATACTGAAGTATTCATAAATTTTTTTGTATCTTTTTTTTTATAAATAACCTGATTATAGAACGTTGATGAAAGTAAGGATGCTCTTACAGTATTAATTGTTTTGGTTCATCCTTATACTTTTACATTTGCTGAAGTGAATTATTGACAATATTTATGGATGACAATTCTTACTTATTTTGATGAAATGTTTTGATACAGATCTGTTCAATGTTCAAGAAACGACCTAGAATGTAGAAATTGTCATCCATTAGTATAAAATTCTGTTTTTGATTTTTCTGAGTTTGTTCTGCATGCCGACCGGATAATCTTCGGGTAAAAACTGAATTGATGCTCATGATATTCTCTGTTTGTTTGATGTGTATGTTGTCGTACTTATATTATCAGAAATGTCTACTTTACACATTTATAGTTTTATTCTTTGAATCCGAGTTTTCGGAGTTTGCTTTTATCATTGAGATGATAAATCAAATCACGATTTCAAAGACTTCTGTTTTACAACATACTGAATGTTTTTATGTGGTTACTCCTTCGGGTAGATTGTCCTGATGAAGATGCAGCATATTCTCCTATACGCCTTTGAGCTGTTGAATTGATTTAAACTTGTTGTTATTCAGAAAGTTTGTTATTCTCGGCTTTCTTTATTAAATGAGCCTATTGAAAAAATGCGTATGGCTATAAATGAACATCGTGATATATTAAAAATCAAGAATTGAGATTTGTCGTTACATCCGGTTTTTTTTTACCTCGATAGATACAATGCAGTACTAGTAGGTAAGATATAAGTATTGTAGAATATAGTATTATTTGTATACAGTGCTACTGTTGATTGTTGTTAGATTAAACAATCTTATTGTTAGAATGCCCCCTTGGTATTGACTGCTCGTAGCGGATGATTTCAGATTTATCCGATAGTGAGCATGTACATATCTTAAAGCATGTATTATTCTTATATTTGTACGCATATATGGTATATCACTAGATATGATTGAGAAATAAACCGTTTTTGATAGTAGGATATCTTGGTTGTCTTTTAAATACGCTTGCAAGCACTGACAATTATATGCAAAAAAAACGGTTGTCTCTACAGTGTACCATTTTGTCAAACGGCTGTTTAACATAAGGTCAACCTTTATCACGAAATTTATACATTTACATCTGCGCAAAAGTAACGCCTTGCAAGCATTTTCTGGAGGGTCTGTGCTTGTTCGCAGAGGCAGGGAAACACTTATGATCTTGAGTCGTTACTAACTTGACTTCTATTACCGGCAATAGAATGAAAATCACCATCATCGTTGACTCCAGTCTAAGTAAACCTAGCCTCAATATTATCCGTTTCACTCTTATACTGAGTCTAGAAAGGCCTAGTAGAGGGTAGCGTCAGCCCACGTATTGAATTGACCAATCAGAACTCAGCTTACCAAGCCACAATAGTCTGCCTTCGCACGTATAACGTTGGAGGGTCATAGCCACAGGTCGCAGAAAGGTCGGCTGACGCGACCCCGGCTCTACTAGACCTTTTTAGACTCAATATAGGAGTGAAAGAGATAATATTGAGGCTAGGTTTACTTAGACTGCGTTGACTCTTAAGTATATTGAAATATCAATGTACCTGATTAAGACTTATAATCAATTTTCGTTTATGCAACGTGAAGTTAAAGTTAAGATATTATGAACTACAGTCAGCCAGTCATTGGTCATCTTCCTACGCAGAGCCTAAAAGGCCAGTTTCCAAACTGTCATTTTATGCCTTGCTGCATAACCTTGAATTTTCTGTGCTTGCTCTCTAGTCTGTAGGGGCACTATAGCAGCACAGAAAAGTAAAGTCTCTGCAGCAAGGCATAAAATGACAGTTTGGAAACTGGCCTTTTAGGCTCTGCGTAGGAAGATGGACATTGGTTAGCCATGCTTCATGCTGCACAAGCCGCAATGGCTGAATTAAAGTACAAGTATTGCACCATTTCTCCACATTTTTGTGTATGATACTGAAAGCTAACCTTCTGCAATGGACTCGACAATCCAACAAGACATATTATGTAGATTGCAGTTTCCCTAAAGAAAACGCAGGAATTTGGCTTCAATAGAGACTGTTGCGAGTTAATGCATTGCCGAGGAATCGTCTCTGAATATTGAACGACTTGCAAGGTTGAGATAGTAATCGTAATTATAAGAAAAGCAACAAAACATCCAGACCATCATTATGTTGATGGTTAGTATAGATGTAGGTCCTCTTGGACGTCATATCCGGTCTCTGTAAACCACGTGTCAGAAGAACTGGCTTTCATCTGTCCAACAACATCTTCCCACGGCAAGGTGAAAACGTATCGAGCAACTCCTCGTTTAGACCTTGCCATCACAAGGTAGAAAACTGGTGATCCGGAGCAGCGACATCTATCGTGATCACGAGTTACGCCCCTTATCAGCTCTTTCAACAATAGCCAATTAAATTGCCGTTTACATTCGGAACAAATTCAAAATACTAACAGGCGATCTTTTTGAAAACTATCCGAGTGAAATTTATTTTTAAACTTCAGTCCGCATGGTTGTTTTCATGTTTTTGATGAGCACCGAGAATGCAGAGAAGACAAACATTAATGTATCACTCAAATAAAATGTTTCTCTCCCTTGTAAAACGCATGTATATATATACAAAAGTATTTTTTCAAATCGGTTCATATAACATGCTGTCTTCTAATTTGACTATTCTACTTCCGTGCAGCAGGTTGAAATGCTAGCACAGAAATTACGGCCAATGATGTCAAGGGAGGAATGGGAAAGTTTAAAACTGTTTCGTTTCGCCCGTGACGTTGTGAAGATGGTCCAACAAGCTCTCTTCAAACACCAGATATTCCAGGCCTGTTTTTTTAATAAGAAACACTGTGCTCAATATTAATTTCTTGTTCTTGGTCTTTAGATTATCTAGTTGCTAAATTAGGATCTTATCTCGCTCTTTATATTTACACAGTCATGGAGCAGGACGTAAGCCGTTGACTTGCAACTTTTCTTCAATCAATCTTCACTCACTTCTGAGATCTTCCAGTTCACTTTTATCACACATTACAACTAGTCCTGTGCTTTCATATACAAACTCTTGACTTTACGGTTAATAATCAACAAATTTTCGTTTATGGCTTACCAATAAAGTTTTTTATCAGTAATTGTCACAAATAGTAGTTAATGAAAGATAAAGAATATATATATATATATCAGACTTAATCTATACGAAATAATATATAGGCACCCGTTATTGTATTCGTCTTAGGATTAGGCCTACTTTGCAACAGCAGCAGCAACAAACAACACTGATAATAAACCTCGAATATCAATATAGCCTCTTATGTTAAATTGAATTGAATACATTGAAGGATCTAATGTTAATGTAGCTATTTTTCCCTGAAAATTGATAAAAAGTATATCTCCAATTTATTGATTAAACTCTGTAATTTTGTGGAAACCGGTATGCATTTCGTGGGTGTTTATTTTCGAATCGTAAGAATAGAACCGGTTGGGGAAAAAGAAAGTGTACCAGTTTAGTTTGTACATACTTATCTGTTATCAGAAAGCGCCATTGTTGCGATTCTTGAATTTTCCATATCGAACAAATTGTGGAGATTTTATGTCCGCTTTTCAAACTTGGTTTCTCCTGCCACGTCACACACGCCAGTCTTGTGTAAACAGTCATTACTATCATAATGCTTTATGAATGTCGCTTAACTGGTCCACCCTCTGGTATGCGACACCGTGTAACCGCTCTACAAACCAGTTAATGAGTGTAAACATTTCATCAGTCACCAACATGGACAGCCTTTGTTGCAGCTGTAATATACTAAACGCACATGAACCTTGAATATTCCATGGGGGTATAGCTCAGTGGTAGAGCATTCGACTGCAGATCGAGAGGTCCCCGGTTCGATCCCGGGTGCCCCCTCATAACTTTTTACATCAATTATGATAATATTTATTGTATGGTTCAAACAAGTATGACCTTCCCATACAGTCGTAAAAGTTCACCTTCTCGTGAAAGTATTGTAAAAGCAACATTCGTGTAAGTTATAAGTACAAGGACAATATTTTTGTGTAACAGGCAAAATATTTCATCACTTACAGAAATATTTCTGAGTATTGACAATAACATACAGACACCTATTAGTACTGTTATTTTTTATGTTATTGAAAATAAAGAGTTTTATCATGTATTTATTTTTCAATTATAAATGCATACAACACGCCAAAAAGAAATTATTAAGTCAAATTTAAAATATGTTCATATATGAATGTATATAGATCCGAAGATGCAAATGTATTGGTGAATTAAAAGTATTGTGGAACATATTATGGAACTAATTTATACATACATACAAGTGCATTTATTATGCGCTAAACTCCATTCACTAGGTGAATGCTCATAGCGCTAAACATAGTGTCAATAATTGTCAACATTTTCGTAGTTGTCAAGAATATCATGCAGAGTTGTAATATTTTCTGAACAAGTAGGTCTTTAAAGTCCTTTTAAAACTGATTTGGTTGCAACCTGTTTATATGATTTCTGGTACCGGATTATTATCTACTACAAGTTTGGTTTTAACCTCTTTAGATGAATTCAAAAATCAGTAGATTAATTTGTTTTAGAAAATCATCTGTAAATCAATGTTTATTTTAATAGTGATGCATGGAGATCTCCCCGCCAAGGGCTTGGCAACTCTGTCTGCTGTAGAGAATTGTTTAACACGCAGTCAAGTTTGGGTGCAATGCTATACACTGAATTTCAGGGCAGTATAGTTCCAGCTATTGTTGGCAGGTTTCATCGCAATGCATAGACACAATAGTGTTGCGGGCTTTCTCCCTACAACAATACCAAAACGTCGTGATATAAGTAAAATATATTCTTGAAAGTGGCGTTAAATCCCAGATCACTTACCTCACATGAAAAGCTCAAACACATCAGTTAACGTTGATAAAAGTAACAGAATTTCTGAGCATGTTCCATTATATCATTTACATGTTTATTAATATATAGCTGTGTAACATGTTAAACATTAAAAAGGCATAAATCTAACATTCATTCAACTTTGCCATGTTGTTCAATATATTAAGTCTGCGTGTTTTCAGAACATTTATTTAATGTTTCCTTAATATAGTTTAATATTCTAAAAATGTGTGTTATATGTGTTGTATGGCGTTATATGTTGTCTTGTTAAGCAAGTTGTCAGTGATAAAGATTCAAACCAAATATGGTAAGCAACGTTTTACTTTTGGAGCTTTCAGACAGACGTGAAGATATAACCGTTTAATTTTCATTTTTAGCGTAGTATAATTCTATCCGTTGTTTTCTTGACACGTCTTTCAAGGTCAATATTTTTGTTTTAGAAGACGACGTTTAAATATTCGAACGGTACAGAAGATTCCCCACTTTGTACTTACCTCCTGTGTTATAACCGCATATCTTACTAGGATTTATTGAGCATGTCACTTTCAACTTCCACCACTCACTGCCTGTCTGCGTCTGACTATCAATCATTACTGCAGTCAATCAACTTTTAAAATAGTGCAGTTCATACGTTTGTCATTTTGAATGCTTATCTATTATCTATTATTTTTATTCTTCACGGTTTTGAACCTTATCAATCCATAAAGTGCAGTTAAGTTAGGACAGTTTTTTGTTTGTTAATCCAAATACACCTTTCGGCAATTTTCATAAAATTTAATTATACAATGATGCAACATGAGTCTACCTTGAACATCATTAACGAGCAAATTAATACTATATTGTTTTGATTTGACGAGAAGTTAAATAGCAAAATTTAATATAAACCTACATCCTCACTTTATCAAAAGATCATCATCTTTGACTGTTCTTTAAAACGAAACTCAAAAATAACGATTTGTCAAGCTGCCATAGACATACGCGTTAAGTTTTCAGTGGTTCATTTGTCTTCAGACTATGGAAACTCGAGC
The DNA here is from genome assembly GCA_916613615.1 of Steromphala cineraria. Taxonomy (NCBI): domain Eukaryota; kingdom Metazoa; phylum Mollusca; class Gastropoda; order Trochida; family Trochidae; genus Steromphala; species Steromphala cineraria. The sequence goes on from OU744722.1 coordinate 79,917,070, forward strand.
CTTTTTTTCTAAAAGTGTTAGAAATTAGTTTTTCAGTGACTTGGGTGAACTTTGACTTACGAAACTAACCAATAGATTTAATATGATGAACGTCATAAGTAGTTTTTTAGTAATTCGGGTGAACCCCAACACAAGGTAATACGGATGCTCCTCCTTATTGATTGATGGACGCTCGGGGAAACAGGAGCCGTGCAATCTGTGCTGGGACGATGATGAAGACGCTGACAGGTGTGTGACAAACGACAGGAGTTCCCAGGAGGAACCTGTTCTGCAGCAGTCTTCACCAACCAACACGAGTCTCGTCTCACACAGAGCCTACTACATACGTACAGAGATCTGACTCGACCCTCGGGCGACTCGCCCGGTCTGTCTTGTTGTCTATATCTACCTACTGCAGGGCGGCACTCGTCATTCTTACACATCTGTTGGCTTCACGACGTTACTTTACTGATGTGCGACTAGTCGCTGTAGATACAACACCACGTCAAGACCAAACGCTTCCAAGACAGTGGTGCTATTGGAAGACGTCATGGCGTCGACTTCACGAAGGGGCACTTTTGTTATTTGTCTTGTTTTATTGAGTATATGTTATGGCCAGGACTTCTTTGGAGGAGGAAATGGAGGAGGAGTTATCATAGAACACTCGGGTGGTTTCAGAAACGGACTGTCTCCTGGTGAAATGATGATGGACTCAGGTATGCACGGTTTCCCCGGGGAGTTCATTCCTCAATCTGATCCGTCCCACGCCTTCCCCGGTGAAGTCATCAGCTGGGGTGGAACAAGGGAGATGACCAGACCGAGTTCAACCCAGAGGTATAGGTCGAGACAGAACACAAGAATGTCCCGGGTAAGAAACACGGGAGATTTACAATCAGTGATGTCCGATATGATGAGAAACTTCATGTCACGTGGTGGACAGGGAAACGTCCGGTTCAATTTCGTCGTTCGGAGTGCTAATCCAACTACGCGGAGGCAACCATTGACAAGGTCAAGGTCATCAGAAAGAGGTTCCCGAGATCTCGTCATACGTCAGCCGAGAACTTACGTCAGAGAATCTCGAACACATACCTATCCTGGATCATTTGATGTAACAAGAACTGATCCTTTCTCGGAAAGGGAAAGACCAGAACGGTTCCAGGGTGGGGAATGGGGGACAAACTTTCCCTATGGCGGACGTCAGAGTCCGCCACGTCCACCTCCATCCCGACCAACCGGAAATGGGGGACACCCGGGTCGTTTCGGACTAACTCGTGCGCATGTGCAGCAGATTCTTGACGAGCACAACAAAGCAAGAAGGGAGCTAAATGCTGCAGATATGTATATGATGGTAAGAACATTATTTCTATCATTTTCTTTTACTCTTAATAATAATTATATCCTCTATTAAAGTTTAGATTTGAGATGTTGGCTTTCAGAATCCAAGTAACCTAGTTTTCGACTTCGTTTCAGTTACGTTCTCACACCATACATTTCGGACTTGGTTAATTACAACTGGTTCAAAGTAATGAATTGATAATTAGGTCATTCACAAACGATGCTTTGAACAACTTTCACTAAAATAGTCGTGAAATTCCGTTAAAGGTAATAAAATGGTTAATATGTACATCTAGTATTTTTTGGCCTCTGGGTTCATTTGACGTTAATAAAATAAGTTACGACAGGATGACATTTATGTATGCACAATCATGACAACATACAAGATATTGAGACCGTTTGCTAGCAACCTGCCGATCACGTGTCTAGTACCTGTCAATCATCCGGGTGTGGAGTCTTTGATAATGACAGGGAGGAGGAAATGAGGCGGAACAGATTGTTTAGGATTCATTATTTTCTCTTTACATCAATCATCATATGACGTTTTTGATGACTGTTCATCAATAATTCAGTAAGAGTTAAAATCTGCAATATTGTTGATATATTTCTGTCAGTAGTTCTGTAAAAAATTTAAATTGAATTTGTTTTAATTCTAAAATTAAAATCTTAATATAAAACATAGATTCGATGATTGCCTTTTTATTTCGGGTATAATTTATATCAATCTAAATAAATTTAGATCAACAGATTTTTATTTTGTCATACTGTTGACAGTATGACCAAATAAAAATCTGTTGATCTAAATTTATTTAGATTGAATTTATATAGTTAGTTAATTTGCGCTGATTTAAACTGGTAATGTCTTTGAAAAGCAAAGCACATTCATTTACTAAAGATCACTTATGTGAGATACTGTAACCAAAACGTATACACTTCTAAAACGTAAGCATTAAAATATCGTAAAGGAAACGTAAAAGAATTATACTTTCAAATACCTAAAATGTGTTCTATCGTAAGTCATTGCAGACACTTAATCAAATCAATTAAAATAGGCAAAGGTAAAATATACTACGTTAAGAATTAATTGGGAAAAAAATGTCAGCCCTGCCGTGACCCGGATTCGAACCGGGGTTCTTGCGGCCACAACGCAAAGTCCTAACCTCTAGACGATCACGGCTATTAGCTGACCTGTCAATAGACGTCCCATTTAGCAAACATTTTCGGCTCTTTGTTTCGCTGACGAAATCTTTTGTCACAAGGTCAGCTGAGTCTTATCTCTCTTCGGGTCATCTCGGTCTTCTCCGGGTCTCCCGCTGCGAGCACTGTCTTCTAAACTGTCTTGTACAGCTTAATAGCCTCTGCCCATTGTAATAGCAATAATAAATTAACATTTAAGGTCAAACCCACTAAAAGGATAATTGCTGTATATTGAATAATAATTTTTTATCAAATTCATAGTTAAGGACACAATATGGTATAGGTGACATTTTATTTTGATGCTTTGCCTACGAAATACTGACGATTTTCTGATTACTTAACCTCGGTATCAAATTCTTCTTAATTAAATGTTTTCTGTTTTTTTCCTCTGCTTCATCTTTCTTTGTAATGTAATCGAGAAGAATATTTCGGTGTATTTAATATCACATTTACATATTTTGGCAGTATAATAATGTCAGTTCAGATGCTTAAACATGAAAACGGTCAAAACGGTATTTAAAAATATTTAGAATAATATTTTTCTTTTTGTAAAATGTTTTACCATGGTAAAGGAATACGTGATTTCGCATGTGACAATAGCAAACGTCAATTTCATAATGAATATGTTTTATCTGTTGTATTTTTTGAAAAGGGTCCAACCACATTCTCTTCCAACGATCTTACTTACTGAACTAATTCTTCTTCTGTTTCAATTGGCACCTATATCACGATTTCATAAATAGTGCTGAAACCGATACCGTACTTCTGATGATGAAACCAAATACGTTCATACATCTTGTCGTGCAAGATCCTGCTAAATCAGCCAATATATTTCCGCGTAGCTCCTACAGACACCCTTGTATCTATCAGGGCAAAATTCACTTATCAAAAAACCCACTTCCTGTATAGAAGCCCTGGGCTTGCTTTCGGAAAACCACGCTATAAATAATCAAATGATAGCCCGGAATATTTAATTTTCAAACACCGATTTGTTTCTATTTTAGCACTGGGACGACCAGCTGGCCGTTGAAGCCAGTGAGTGGATCCAGCGTTGTGAGATGACCCACAAGGGGTACGGGGGACGGGGGGAGAACCTAGCCATGGTCGGGGGGTACGGCATGGACACTAACGCCGTCGTCAACTACGGGCTGAGTGGCTGGTACAACGAGAAGAAACTCTGGAACTACGGCGACCGTTTCTCCTCAGAAACCGGCCATTATACACAGGTAGTTATTCTTTTTCTCGACTATGGCATTCAACTCTATAATCTCCTACAAGTATCGCATTTCCTGCATAGAGGTTGACAAATCCATAGAAGTCTTATTTATTCATCTAGACAACTTCTAAATGCCTCTTAAAGAAGGATTCAACTCTAAGACTAATATTCAATCTAAAAAAATCGAAACCACTGTTTCATCAAATATAAGAAAGTTGTCTCACAGAGTTGTCTTTCAGGTTTGCATTTACTTAAGATCTAGATAACATTCGTATGATAAGGATCACAATTTCTGCTTTAGTAGTCTTTCTACTTTTTTAATCATTTTAGGTTTTTGTTTTAACAAATACAAATACATGTTTTAACTGAAATTAGTTTTCAGTCTGCGAGACTAGGGTCAACTCCCGCAAGGTATAGCTCGCCAAGACTCATTTAATCGCTATTTCCAACATTACTGTACTGTCACCTTGTCAGTACAAGCTCTTCTACGCTCCGTACTTAAACCATGAATTCTGCGAAATGAAGCAAGTCTAGAATCAACCAGTGACGAGTCTTTGGGAGTTGGAACTCATCTCTTTATTATGCGATAAAGCACGAAAGTGTTCTCTTAATGATTTTACTTCTAACTGTACCTTAATTCATACTCCAAATAACTGCATATGGTATGGTGACTGTTACAGATGATCTGGGCGAGCAGTCGACTGGTAGGGTGTGCGGCCAAGACGTGCCAGGGTAACACCCTCTACTTCTTCTGCTTCTACTCTCCACAGTAAGTGGTTATACATAGATCTCTTGGATTGGTATAGGAATGATGCCGTTTAGAGGTTATTTTATGGTTAAAAAACTGTTTCATTAGAAAGCATCTTTCTTTCTTCATCACTACAAAGTCTAGAATGCCAATGAAAGATGGTAATACAAGTTCTATATTCATTTTTGAGACGCCGAAGCATGAATGAAGTTGTTGATAAATCGTGATTGATTTACATTCTTAATTTAGAACAACAGATATGTTATACAACTTCATTATTCATCATGAACGAAAATTGACAAAGACTTACATCGCCAGTAGAACGTATTTCGGAAAATTGCATAATAAAAAAGATGAAATCAATTAAAACGGTCTTCTTTTTCAAGTGTGTATGCTTATCTTTCAATGCTCTAGACATAATATACCATTGACACGATCATGACAAGGTCTAAATTGCTTGTTTTCCTCCACAGAGGCAACATCATGGGACGGAACCCCTACCAACGTGGCACGCCATGCTCACAGTGCAGGGGAACGTGTAGAAACGGTCTTTGTGATTAAACTATCTCTACATGAGTGTTTGTTAAATCCTTCGAATCAGTTATTTCATATTCTGAAATGGTTCTCAAAAGAAGTGTTCAATTCTTTTATTCAGGCACTTCATTTCATGAAACTGTTTTCATTAGAAGCTTAATGAAGAAACAAAGGTGTAAAAGTCACTCACTGCAATGTCAAATATGATTGATATGGCCTGTAAATGTGTTATGAAAAGTTACAGTTCATTATGTGAATATCAATCTGAAAATTGAGTCAAAATAGTTAAGAGGAAATTGTTATTTTTTTAAATGAATTTCCATATACGGTCAATCATTTTCATTCATCAGAATATAACGGCAACTATTCATTAAACATGACTGATATGGATGTGATATAAAGTACTCACTTTCGGACGTTTGCGACTAAGAGTTACTTCTCTATAGTTGTGACAGTACTTTAATGACTTTATGTGGCGATTATTTGTTATGAAGTAAATGTTAGGAAGAAAACACCTATATAAAACAATTTCCTTCTTAAAATATTTTAAGAATGTATGATATTACAAGCAATCTTAAACATAAGTTGCCAGACCATCATTAAAATATTAATTGACATCCTATGCAAGTGAGTCAGAACAGTACATAATTAAATGAAGGCAAAATCCGACCAATAATGACTAGTCAAAAGCAATAATGAAGATAAGATTCAGTTATAGATAAAATCATTTATTACATTGTTAACAAAATAAATCACAATCAATTATTCAGCTTTCAAATTCATTTCGTACATAAAAGGAAACTTTAAATTAAAGTAATTATTCGTTCGAATGATTAAAGCTCATTATATATTCACTGTACACATGATATATGAAAGAACTTAGATGTGAACAGTTGCATATTTCTAAAACTGCTACCACTTTTACATATGAAGTTACTGACGCATATTTCAATTTACAGCAATAAAGAGACTTCAATTAACTTTAACATTATTGTATCTCAACATTCAAGTTTAACACGATTCACCTTATCATAAGGTTCATACAGAATGTTGAATCCAATTCTTCCCTATGAAATTGCCGTTTTATTAATGAGAACGCATTTCCTCATTCCCATTTCAGAAATAAATGTTCAATATGCTGTCCGCATATTAAAAATCCATGTCCCTCCTTTAAGACAACGAACAAGATCAATAGATATATAATTGTTCCAAAGTAACTCGCCCACTGAAAAAATGCCCCTTTGACATCTAGTGAGACAATAAAACACAAGTGCAGAGTTTAACCGTACACGGTTCCGCTGCGGGTGATCTTTGGTACAGGCTCCTCCTTAACATCAACCATCTCCTCCTTCTGGTCTCTCGACATCCTCGTCCTGATGGCGGTCGAGATTCTCCTCAGGGTGGACTTCAGTAGCCTCGATCTGATGTAGGTGTAGACCAAGTTGAAGCAGACGACATACACCAGGACCCTCTTCAGATCCATCCGTCTGCCGAAGCCGCTGTTGATCAGACGACACATGGTGATCCGCGTCTGCGCGATGGTGAGCATCATGAGGAAGGAAATAAGACTCCCGACGCTGAGTCCAAGGACCAGGAGCTTCAACAGCCGCTTCAGGAAACGCTTCTTGAAGATCCTCCTCAGGGCAGGGTAGGTCAGGGTGTAACAGGCGCCTGCAAATATCACGTTTGCTGCCAAGGGCGGTTTGTCATCCTGCTGCTTCATCAGACATTCCAGCACCGGGTAGAGCTTCTGGCACATGTAGTTAGTCATGATTGTGCTTAGAGAAGGATTCGCATCAGTGCATTCATTACATTGGAGTACGCCGACTCACAGCACGACGTTGTCAGGTTGGTCTCGTCTCTGATTTGTCTATGACGTCACAGACTAGTTACGTCGTGTATGACTGTAGATAAGGGGCGGGGCATGCATAGCTTCGGGGGTTATCGGCAAATTTCGGAACGTCATTTATTTTTCCCATATAAAGAGTATGATTTTACCATTGCTTGCATTACAACTGACAGGCTTCTCATGAACACCGCATGATAAAGAGACGAAATTTTTTACTTAAAAGCAGCTTAATTAAATTCTTTCTTTAATAAGAAATGAAATAAGAATAGTATTAATATCCTATTGCGGGTATGTGCATCTTTTCTCTACAGTTGTGTATCAGTTTTTTTATGAAAGAGCTGTTACAAGGTGATCAAAACAAGTAACTTTATTTTGGGGCGAATTTGGATATGCGCTGGGTTAAATGACAGTTTAAAGGGTTTTTTTCTAAACAACTTGCGTATTAAAGATTTTCATAAAATGAAGTTTGAAAAATCCATCAAACGCAACTTTACCGCTAACGCAACTTTCCTCTCGATACAGGATGAGAGATTAGAGATCATAAGTGTCTCCAAGATTACGTTTTGACATTTTCTATACCAAATTCAATGGGAAGGGCAACATTTAATTGATTCCCCTTTAGGAGATATTGGCTCTAAACAAGTAATTATGTCAAGGTTTTTGTTACGTTTTCTTTGTGCTATGACAAGTCCAATTGTTTTTGGTCAATTCCTTAAGCATTGATATTTAACGTTACCAAAAGGCACCACATGGTCAGATCAACTGTTTATGCGGTATATTCCCTGTTTCAAGTTGTCGAGAAGCCACGTTGCAGATATTTTATGTTCGCTTATTCGATTGTGATAGTATAACATCGTTCTTAAGCACAAATGACCGGCACTTACAGCTTCCTTCTTTAGAATATGTTTACACCAATAGGCTGTTTCTAGAAGTTGATGGGAGAAGGAAGACAAGAGCTATTCTATCGATAATTAACTTCTTCGTTTTTTTGACAGCAATGACGTTTCAATGGATTGAAGCAATTGAAGCTTGAAAACGGTATGAGGATCTATACCGTAACGTCGTCAAATAAACAAAGCTTTTCATCCAATGAATAACTGTCGTCTTGCTTATATCAATTAGAATTTAAACCTTACTATAGACCAATACAGTCACATTATAATAACAAAATAACGCATCTCAACAGGCTAACCGCTGAGTATGTGACAAATCCTAAATCCCAAGGACACCAAAATATCGTACAATTAAAAACAAATGGAAATTAATTTTATTTTTGCCTGAATGTAAATACCAGAAACATTTATTTGGGGGCCTAACTAAATGCAGAATACGTGGTCCCTTTTCTGGTAGCCTTTACTATATAATGAGTACCTAACCGAAAGTGGGTTGACATTTTGAAAATTTCATTGACTTGTTTGTTAAACACACGTATCTGTATGGCAGGTAATACAAATTCATTTATTGAGATTTGTCGAAATTCATCCTGAATCGTATTTCTTGTTTAGAAGTCGTTATAAGTCAATAAATGTAATTAAAAGAACGGATGATTATAAAAAAAACCCACCTTTTTAAAACTTCACATATAGAGCGAGTACTTCCAAAACTATTGGCTCTATGGGATAGTGACATAAAAGGTCGTGTAAGTTGATCATTCGAAAACACATCAATGTAGATACGAACATATTTTACGTAAACGTAACAGATGATTTCCTGCATGCACGTGAAGATATTTCTCCTCAATTAATTAAAATCCTTCTTTAAACGTTTAATGAATATGGTAACTTATTTTCCGCGCTGAATTCGAATTTCTGAGCAGAAATCATATTGAAATAGGTTTAGTATATCCTGAAGGCAGAATCTGTACACAAAGCATATACAATATTCAAAAACGGAAACAGTCTGTATGAGGAGGTTATGTCTTAAACATGTCATGTGGGTTTTCGGGACAGCAAAAATTATTTTCATTGGAGCAAAAAATCCCTAGCATGATGATGCTGCATTCAATCACAATTTCGTCATGGCTGGAAGTATGCAAAAGACAAATAAGGAAATCAGGGTGCTTCACAGAAACGTTTTTCACTAATAAAGTCTTTGGAGAACCCTACAGCTAATGGATGATGTGACATCTATAAAGATTCATTGAGAAATATATCTTTAACCTCATTTGAGTAGTATATATGTTAAAATCCAAGAATTCATCCACTTTGGCTAAACTTACCATTATCAAGTAATCTCACTCTTAATATGACCTCATGAACTATCAAAGAATTGTTATAAACAAAAACAACAATCAGTAACTATACTTCAAGATTTCATTTTAATGCTGCATATCCATAATAAAGGATAAATATAAAATATATGCATTTCAATAGTATACGATAAACAATCATAACAGTACAAACCACACAAACAGAAATGACTACATTAAACAAACATTGGTTATTGCATATTTTAGCTATATGATAATTACAAATATAACAGATAAAAAATGTAAGTATGGATATTGTCAGTTTCCTCTACTTAAAAACTCAAAATCAAATAACTATCTTCACTACCCTAGGTTTGCATTCTTAACAATCACCTACCTTTATTTCTCTATCAATTCAACATCTCTGATAATTCAACCACGTACATTAATCAGAGGTTAAAAAATTTCAAATCACTTCTAACATTTTGCAACCATGTACCAATTGTTCATTTTCACGTTCCAATAGCTCGACCACAGTCATTAAATTATCAATTATATATACATATATAACAAACATTTATGAGAAATAATTCGACTATGGACGTGATCTGAAATTTTTTTGAACATTAAAATTTGAGGGTCGAATTGATAGAGAAATTACGGTACCAACGCTATTATTACCAACAACTGAGGAACAGAACACAGAGCATGCATGAGATCCTTAATATAACTTAGTAACTTTGAGTTAAACTATTACTTGCAGAACACAAGGAAGTCATCAATCAAAAGTTGCTGAACACTGCACAAGGTGAAAGACCAAACTATGAATTAAATTTCCTTAGCCCTTACAACTCTACAACCCTAAACTCCAGTTTACAGACCTTTTTATAGGCTTGAAGGGGAGAAAGGGTTTTAAGCGATATCAAAAAAGAGAATACACTCGTGATTTCATTCAAGAAATAAATTCAAAGAAAAACTTTGAAGGAGATTATTGCATCAAAAGGAAACAAGAATGATACAAGACAACGTTCCCCTGAACATGCTGAGGACAGGTACCTGGTACTTGGTATAATTGGATATATCTATTTGGTATAATTATAATAATAGACAAATGGCACTCACTATTGCTGTACATTTGTAATCAAACAATACCTACCGGTAACAACATCAAGTCAATATTCTACATTACAAAATAATTTCTTGCATTTATGGTCAACATCTTGAAAAGAAATAAACAATTTAACATCACAGTTATTCATGACCAAAAAAAGATGTGACATTTTGTCTTTATGGATAATCAACCTCTTAATTAGTTATACCATAGTAGGAATATTACTTGGAGATTTCATACAATTTTCAAGATACTTGAAAAGCGTAAAGAAAGTATACAACAACCGTTCCTACAATGTGAGAGTTTCATTGGTAGTTAGTTATCCATGAAGACTCCATGTCAAATGTTTCTCAAACAGTTCATAGCCTAAAATACATAACACCATATAATGAACATCACGAAAAAGTGTTACTTTAGGTAGAAATATTTCATTATTATAAAGCTTTGTTATGTTTAATAATATTAAATGATCTTAAATCTACAAAACTGTTAAGTATTTTGTTTGCTAGTGATGAGTGCTATTCTGTTGCAAAAGACTTCTCTGCTGCTGAGGCAAGTTTTGGTTTGAAATCTGCTGCGGTTGCTGTGGAACAATATTGGGGGAAGTGACAACCTCTGTTATGCTGCTCAAATTGCTGCAAGGTTGAACAGCAAAGTATTCAGTCATTGTATCCCAGGCAACAGCCATAGTGGTAGTATTATTCTGTGGAGGAAATGTGCCATGGGTGGACTGAGCAGATTGAAGCAGACGTGCAGTCTCTATCTCTGCTGCAGTTGACACTGATGGTCTGAAGTTTGGGACTTTGGGAGACCAGACTGGTGCAGCAGCAGTTGAATAACTGTGGTCGTCCCTTTCCTCTACTACAAAGGTCCAGGGGAGTTGTCGGTTCTGTCTGGGAGAAACCATCTGGTCCTGGTAGACAACTCTCTCCTTGCCTTGCTGCAGCTGCTCCTGACTCTGTTCCCGGATCTGAGGCAGCACGTTGAGCGTCTGTCCGTTGATGTAGGTGACAGGAGCAGACGTGTCCATCACAGAAGAAGGAGTGTTGAGGACAGAACAGGCACTGCTCACATTGGTGGCGATGTAGTGTTCTAGAGCTTTAGCTGCAGGGTTGGGTTGAGGGTTGATGGGTGGGTTGGATAGGGTGTACAGGTTGTAGGAAGAGGAGGTGACAGACGCCTCAGTTATCTCCCCTGCAGCCTGCTGAAGAGGATGCTCCTGAATTGTCACAATGGCTGCCTGGATGGTCTGCTCTGGACAAAACTTTTTATGATTTGATAAAATTTTCTTCTTGGCAAATTTCTGGTCACATTGATCACAACAGAAAGGCATCTCAATGTCATCAGATTTCTCTTTCTTAGGTTCTTTAGAGTGGTTGGTTTTGTAATGTCTTTGTAAATGATCCTTTCGACCAAATGTCTGTGGACAGAGTTCACACAAAAATGTCTTTTCCTTAGTGTGAACTATCATGTGTCTCTTCACATCTTTTTTTGTATAGAACATCCTATGGCACTGAGGACAAGGATGTTTCCTATGCTGATCACTGAGAGACTTGTAACGGTTATGGCTGAGTGTATGAGTGATTAGATCATCCTTGGTCGGGAACTCCTCAGAGCAGATCAAGCAGACTAGAGACACACCTTCTTTAGCTTCATGCAGAGCGATGTGGTAGTCATATGTTGACTTATGCAAATAGGACTTCCCACACTTATCACACAGAAAAGAGAACCGTTGCTGATCATGAACTTTTAAGTGAGTTTTGAGATGATCCCTCCTATTGAAGGTCTTCTCACAGTAAGGGCACTGTTTGTTACGAGGTTTATCATGGACCAACATATGTCTCCAATGTGTGAACTTGGTATCAAAACCTTTACCACAACCTTCAACATCACACACATAAGCACTCTTTCCTGTATGAGAAGCCTCGTGAACTCTGTATGGGTCCTGAGATGTGAACACCTCAGGGCAGTAAGCACAAGAGAACTTGGGAGTTCGCTGGTACTTCTTTCGTGGAGTATCAGACACCTCCTTCCTAATGACCTTCACCTTTCCTGCTTTTATCTTCTCTTTTGGTTTCCTGCCAGGTTTCCGTTTGTTTCTCTTTGCACGCTCATCTTTCTTCTTATTTGGAGGTGACCAATCATCATCTAGCGTAAGCTTTCGAGGACTCCCTTTCCTCTTAGTGGCTCCCCGATGACTCCCCTTAGTAATAGTCTTCTTGCAGTTGTGTTGGTCAAGCTCCTCACGAGTCTTGAACTGAGTGGCACAGAGAACACAGAAGCAGTAGTCCTCATCTTCTGATACCTCATTCTCAACAATCCTGAACTCCTGATCTCTCTCCACTTCCATCTCTTCTGGATCAGCATCTGCATCTGCATCATCAACATCATCAGCATCTCCATCTTCAGCTCCTCCATCAACATCTTCTGACACTGCAGGAGGTTCTTCACATTCAGGGTCACCTGCATAACCAGCAACACAAAAAGACCTTAGAAATTTTAGGGACAAAGGTTGTCATTTCTCAAAGTCATAAGGGCAGCAGTACTCTACAGAAATATCTGGAGATCTTGAAATTTGAATTTTAATATTTGGTCAACATTCCTGTTATGTAAACATATCTACAGAAATACCTTGTATCAACCAGAATATATGATATTGATCAACAGAGTTTAAAACAAACATTTGATCACAAATTAATAATTGAAACCTTTTCAGAAGATACTCCAATCTTATAGCGTATACTTGCTTGCAATAAATTAAAACAGCACAAGCTCAAATATACTGACAAGTTACAAAGTTGTTATCTCACCAGAAGTTGGTCCCTTCTTAATGACCACCTCTTGGTCAGTAGAGTCTGTAACCAGGGGAGACCACCGAACTTTAGCTGCATAGTCGGAGGAATACCACACTCTCAGTTCTCTCCCGTACTCTATCGGCTGCAACAATTTAAATTTTATAATAATTTTCTACAAAAACTACATGTACAGAAAATTGAGAAATAAGTTCTGAACATAATATTAATAACTTTGGTATTGAGCCTTTGAGATAAAATAAAATATAAATATATGTCAAAACAATGTCAATTTTCATTTCTGTTGATTCTACTTTATTTTTTGTAACAAAGATATAAGCAGAGCAAAGACCGAAAGGAATACCTTTGTAGTTGTGAAGAACACCTTGCCATTATAAAGATAAGCAACAAGGTTCTGATCAGTGTGGTTGAGAGCCGGCCTGACAAACATCATCCAGTTACATCTATCTTCATCCTCCAGCTCGTACTGGCTCAGCATCTCAGTCTCGTTGTAACCCTGCGACACGTAGTGGCACATCAACTTACTTTGTTATTTCATATCTTTTGTTGTAAGAAAAAACTAAACATTACAAGTTTACATTACAAAATTTCTTTCATTGTGGTTCAATGAAAGGGTTATTATAAAGTAGCATTTAAAAACAGAGATACTTTAAACTTGTATCCTTAAGTATAGATAATAAATACTGATAAAAAGTTGTGCTATGTATAGGGTGTGAGGACTGCAGACGAGTGAATGCAGGGACATGCAAGAAACATGCAGGGTTCACAAGTATTCCAGATTCCTTTGTGCCGTCTTTCGCCAGACTGACCCTGCCTCCTGTGCTAACAATCAAACAAGGTAAATGTACAGGTTCTTGTACTTGTACAGGTTCATCAACTTTATAATTTTAAACAATTTAACTGGCGCTGCACTGTGGCAGCCGTGTGCTTCGGCACAAGAAAAATTTCCAATGTATGTATTTACTGAGGACAATAAAGTGTTATTAAAAAAAAATATAAAAATGTTTCATTTAAAACACACAGTGTTTGGACATATTCCCTGTATGTAAACTTGCTGGTACTCGCCATGAGGTAGAACTCTTTCTGTTGTACGGTGCCAGCAGAACAAAATGGAGCCTGAAGGGGACCAAACTGGCTCCGACCCTTGATGTACTTCTTGGCAAACACTCCTTCTCCGGCTGAATCTGTAATTTTTCAGAAAAAGAGAATGTTATCAATAATGTTTAATATCATTTTAACAATAACATATACATGTAAATATCCAATGCAAAGATTGGATTGTTGCAACAGTCCATTAAAATGTTTTTACACAAGAGGTGAATCTGGACATTGCCCTCAGTCACATTACCTACTTCATAACATTCTTCATAGCTTACATTGTGTGTATCTTAACTTTTTCTTCCTCAAGATTTATTTTGTAACGTCTTTATTAGGTTTTATATTCTTCACAATTAAAAGAATTAGCAAAAATTTCAAAGCCACAAAAGCTGAACTAATTAACACATTTGAATGTATGGGAATGTACATTTACCTTGTTTGATTGTTAGCACAGGAGGCAGGGATAGTCTGGCGAAAGAAGGCACAAAGGAATCTGGAATACTTGTCAACCCTCCATGTTTCTTGCATGTCCCTGCATTTACTCGCCTGCAGTCCTCACACCCTGTACATATCACAACTTTTTATCAGTATTTGACTCATTATTTTTTTTAGATTCAACTCACTTCTATTACCAAGTATTACAATACATCCAAACAGAAATATGAAATCTGAAAATAGTTGTAATAGAATGAAGTTAACATCAATTAAAACTGGAACTAGAATAGTTTAATTATTTCATTCATCATCCAATGATAATAAAATCTTTAAAAAGCCATTCATTCCGTAATATAGAAGCAGCACAAATGAATTCTTAAAAACAGGGAAAAGGCCAACAACTTACATAAGGAATGTTTGGATGGTGACTTGTTCTTGGTTTTCACAGATTCATTCTTTCCTTTCAGTTGAACACTTTCCAGGAGTTCTGCTTGAGACAGGGAGGTTATATTTGGAGTTGAAACACTACTCTGAAGAAAGGTTGATACATCTTGGTCACTTGATGTCTTATTGACACTGACACAGGAAGCACTATCAGGTTGACTATAAGGAACATTGGCACCATCTTCTGGACTTCTATTGGCTATTTGACATGACAGGGGTGTATTAATGATTTGATTGCTCGGATCAAACTGTGCTGCCAAAGAAGTCACCACATTAGTGTCATTCATAGTAGGAACCACTGAATCTGTTATAAAGGATGACAGACTTGTTTGGTCCACGGACTCTTGAGAATTTGCTTGAGTTGTAGACACAATGTTCTGTTCACTGATATTGCAGATTTGAGATTCTGAAGTCAATCCCCTACTGAATGTTTGGTTGTCTCCCTTGTACAAATACAAATTGCCCTGATGATATGTGGATGTCGGAGTCTCCTGGCTGCCTTGAACTTCTGACATCACAGCAGTCAGTGACTGCATTCCACTCAGATCCTGAGTACTTCTTGCTTGAACTTCAACCTCAACTGCTGGTAAATCGGTAACAACAGCATCAGCAGTTTCGATATCTCCATACTGAACTTCAGTACTTTGATTTACTGAACCTAAGTCTGTGCCCTGTGTAGAGAGCTGTCCACTCTCAGCCATAGTGAAAGCAAAGCTTGTTTGTATTGAGTTATAGGTTCGTTTACATCCTCATCATCAATATCTGTAGTCCATACTGGCATACCTACAACAAACAGATTAAAAATTATTTTATCAGAAGATAATCAAGATATGAAGCATAATATTCATTGTCCATTTTTATTTTTCAGATATTTTATCCTACTCCAAAGATCAGAAAATAACATATATATAATAACATTTATGTAAGAACAAAATTTACTAACTTCACTTAATTTATTTTAATAGTTTTAGTAGAACTTTTACAAATGGCATTACATATACCTAAGAATTTAATTGTCTCCTTTATGTCTGAAATAACATATAAACCAAACTTTGTAATTCCTTAATACCGAGATGTTTAAGAGTACAAAACCCTCACTGTCATAATAGGGAGTATGATTGATATAGCTAGGTTTGTAATGTTATTATCAATTGATATACTGGTTAACATCAATTACAGAATAATATAAGAAACTTTATATGAGTCACACAAATTAAAACATAACTTAAATGCCATCACTACCAAAATGTATTATCTGATTAAAACATAAACATTACCAATGAAGTAATATAACAAATGTCAAACTTGCTTTACAGTCTGGGGCCCTGAAAAGGTTGGTCAAATGTTCGCATAACCTTGAGGAGGGCAGATCGCTTAACGTAAACTTAGACTCTGTTATAATGGTAGTCAGTTACATCTATACTTTCATATCTTCAGTATACTTTAGTAACATTAATGAGTTTCTAGTAATTTTGCCAGGACATTTGGACAAAATAATGTAGCAAATTTTCAACCTTGACGGAAGATGCCATTGATTGCAAAGGATTATGGGTGGGAAATCCCCTTCATCGGGATGAATGACTATTCTTTACAACTTATTACTAATATAATGTGATATAAGAAAATGCGCTTTCAGTGTTGAACCTTAAACTTCATAGTAAATCATGTGTGATGCATTTACATAATCTTAATTAATAATCTTAATTTATTATAGTTAAAGGGTAAATATATAACGTTATACAAAACTAAGATACATGATAAATCTCTTATCAATAGTTAGTTGTTTTGACATGTGTGTTGAACATCAAATATGGCTGCTCCCATCTGCTTCTGACTTATGAAACGAACCTAAATATAATTTACTTGTTATAACACGTTGCTATAGTGTTTTGAAATGGCAACAGCAACAGTATCATCTGATCGTTCGTCAAATGAAAAAGAGCGACAGGACAAAATACGCATAGCCTCCAGACAAGCAGCACTTGAAAAAAATCCTTGCACGAAGGTAAAGTCAACGAAGTTCAGGATGCCGTTCCACAAATCAGTTGTTGAGTTACGATCGACGTAGATCATTCCTTTAACATAGTCTCACAAACGATTTAAAGTGTTTTGTAAAACTGGTTTCGGATTCCACAGCAATCTCATTAAAATAAGGTCATAATTTGTCTACGGTACAATGCAGTAGTCAGTGTAGTGTAGGTGAATTCGTATCCAAAACGAACTCGTCCGAAACGAGAATTCTTACCCAAAACGAATTTGTATCCAAAATAGAACGCAGATCTCATACACACATTTATTTGAATAGTTTATTGTCAGATATCACTATGATTATTATCTTAATCAACAATTCACAAGATATGATAACATAATAAAAGTTTTTTAATTGTTTGATAATATTGCAATTTATCTCGACTTGCACAGCAAAAAAACGGATCAGGTATATTTAGCTGTACTTAGCTTGTTATACTTAGCTATGTTAAACTGGACCACGACGTGATCCCCTTGTAAAAAGCAAGGACTTAGTGTCAAGAGAGTTATCTCCCTTGCCCTTTGTCCGGTAAACAAAGGCTACGCTACGCTCGATTGCTTCGTTCTCGTTTGATATTTAATTTGGACACATGATAAATCTCCATATCAAACTCAAGAACACATGGTAACTTATCAGGGGCATAGCAAGGTTAAAATCAAGTGTAAGCCCGCAGGTGGTGGGCAATCATGTGAGGGCGGGAAGCGCCCAAATTTTCTAGGGGGGTTTGGGGGCCAGCCCCCCCAAGAAAAAAATTTAAAATCTCTGCATAAAAACTCGATTTTCGACATTTTCCAGGGATTTTGCTCACTTTTTCAAAACTTTATTTTTAATGACTGATCTGGTTTTAAGTGCACTATGAAGTATATCTACAAAGTGAAATATTCCCTTAGATTATTTTGTATAACGTCAGCATTCCTTTTTGTTGTTATGCATGGTTGATAATATTGTTACAATTTGAAAACGTTTTATGGAGATTGTAACATAAATGTGTTCACTTACTGTTCGATCCTCGTAAACGTTTTCTACTGACTGAACCATATAATAAACTATTAATAATTCACTTGTATCATTTGGTAACCAAAGCCCCACTATCATACTTGAATTCAGTACATGATTAATTAGCTATTGAGACAAGTAATACATCACTCGGTAGAAAATATTTCGTCGAAAGTTTGATATCATGAATACATGTTTTTGCAGAAGGTACTGTACTGTTAACGTCAAATTAAATATTTTATTATTAATTAATACATGTAAATAAGATATCAAACTTGCGAAAAAAGATTTTTCTCATGAGTGATGTAGAGCCTTTTTCTTTTCTCACTGGCTTAATTTCATCATGAACCGCATGCAAGTATGATAATGGGGCTTTAACAAACACGGTTTCGATGACAGTAAAATACTTTTAAAATTATTGAAGTTTGATACTGGGTCTTTTATTTAAAGGAATTGGTTACCAAATAAATACACTATTACATGATAAATGATAGTTATAGCTCTTCGTATATCAATGAATTTTGATAATAGTGTAGTAAAGCAATTACAAATGATTTCACCCACATCTGTGTTCTGTTTTACACTGATAATATCAGTGTCTATACAGAACGAGAGCTGTGAAAGAAAGTCATTGGTCAAGATCACTGATAAGAAGTTAACAGGCAAAAAAACTTGGCAGTCTTCCGCATTCCATCTAAAGTTAATGTTATGACATCTGTAAAGCCACATAAGACCTGTCCATACATCCATGTGTGGTTTAACCATAACAGAGACAAACTGTCAAGAACTTAACGTTGACCCTCTAGTTTCTTGTCTGTCATTTGACTGAAAATAACATGAAAAAAAGTTGGACCAAAAAATCATGTGTAAGCCCGGGCTTTTTTTATAATGGATGCTACGCCCCTGCTTATAATACTGTTCAATGAATATAATATCGCAGTAATTGTATTGCACAATCTGTATTGCAATACATAGGTATTGAGATAATATTGCACAGCCCTGCTGTTCAGAAATCAGTATTGAAGTATTGAGAATGATAAGTTAGTACAGCTAATATCTGTGTCAAGTTTTGAGGTCATCAGTGCATGTTGAATGCAATTTCATTGCAAATATGATAGGCTGCCAAGGATGAAAAAATATATCCGGAACTGACGCTTTATCTTTATTTCTCTAACAGGAGCAAGCTATGTCCTTCAAATGTCTCGATGATCATGGCTACGACAGAGACCAGTGCAGCAAGTACTTTCAGAACTACAAGAACTGCAGGGAATTCTGGGTAAATTTAGTGAATGTTGATCTTCATGGCTGAAACAAACACCACTTTTGAGTTTTAGCACAGTAGACTATTTCAATGTCCTGACCTCTTCCTGCTCATGTCTGATAAACAAAAATGTGACTAAACCAGAAGTTTATGGCTTTTAAGTAATAGTGGATGATAACAGTGATAATTCTTTACTGGCATATTTAGGTACCGTATTCGACCTTATAAACGCCCTGCTCCAATAAGCGCCTCAAAAGGGTTTTGTAATTATAGGTCCAATAACCGCCGATGTACCAGCAGTACTAAATTAATAACATATTCACTTTGTTTCATGGGGAATTAAAGGATACGTTTGCGGCAATATGTGTTACTATCTACTCCATAATGTGTATGTTTTGAAAGCCTGTATCAGTTATCAAAGACAAGCTTAACACAGTTCCACTTCAGTAGTCTTTAATTTTCAATTGTCATTCACCCCACTTTAATAAGCTCACCGAAGTCAATGTTTTAAGCGCCCTGGTCGCATATTTGGTCGAATACTGTATATATATGGACAACGGGAGTAGGTGTTCACCCTAATTGCAGTTTTTTTGTTTTTTTTTTAATTTCTGAAAGACTGGGTTTGAATCCCATTGATCTGCCACTGGTCTTAACTAAATTTTGATAAATGAATAAAGCAGTATTGTAAGTGCTTGTTTTCATAGTCACCTTGTTGAGTTCTGTTAAATAGGCAACAAAGAGTATTTTGTTTGTTTCAGCACCATATTATATTAGACAGAAAGAGGAAGGGAATCAAACCAGCGCTACCTCCTGTCAGTGAGCGGGATGACGTCAAACTTGAGTACAGGGACTGGATGCCTTGGTGACGATGTCGGCTCTAGTTGTGTGTTTGTGTGAGAGAACCAGATCATTCATGGATCTGATTGTGTATCATGTTGACATTCTGTAGACTCTATTATAACCTGGAGAGACTTCATTAATCCATGGGTAAGGTTATGATGACATATCTCGAGGAGACGTTTAACTGTTCAACAAGACTAGTATTTCATGTGATTAAAGAAAACAACTAAGAAATACTTGTCATAACAATGAGCATGGAACTCCAGCAATGAGCTGTAGAATATACAATGTGATATTGTGATTTTTGTGATGTTAATTCATGTATAGTATTTTGTCATTAGGTACATAAATCTATTTAAAAGTTAGCATCACATATGATTTTGATGAAATGTTGCAATAAAATTGTCGACATATTTGTCTAATTTCATGTTTAATGAAATGTTGTTGTTTCAATAAAATAATTATATTGAACCCGCCAAAAGAGTTGTTATTTGAATTACAAGGTTATGCTTGTTCATGCTTGTTCTGTCATTATCAATTTAAGTGACCTTACTCAGGTGCTTGCTTCACCTTCCCCTGCAAGACATAACTTGCACCAGTCCTCATCACTGGCTAGTTCGAGCCTTGCTGCATCGCACCAAAATTCATTGTTTGAGTGCAGTGGTATCATCAGCAATTAATAGTGATTTCTTATTGGATTTTAACTTTGATAAATTCTTGATTCTGATTGGCCTATTATTGAGAACATTGGCAACTATTTATCTTCTAATCATCAGCAATTAGTATCGATTTCTTATTGTAACATGACTTAGGTAAATACTTGATTCTGATTGGCTGATTAGAAAGATTTCCCAACATTGACTGACGTCATCAGTACTAAACTTAGTATGCAGGATGTTGATTCTGAATTACAATGAATCCTGGAAATTTAACAAGCACAACTATTTATCATCTAATCATCAGCAATTAGAAGTAATTTCTTTTTGGATTATGAAGTTAAGGTGCAGTAGGATGAAAACCTTGCACAGAATTGATATGCAATGCAGCAAGTCTTGGACAAGCCTATGATTGAGACTGGCGCTTGTTATGCCTTACCAGATAGGTTTGAGTTGGTCTATGGTCAGGCCGTTCTACATACTGTGTTTCACAATATTTATTATGACAACATTACCTAACATACACTTTTATTTATTAGCACAAAAATGAAAAAGAAAGTCAAAGACAAAATAGAATTGGTTTATTCATTTTAAAAACAAATATATTATTCATGAACTCAATCACTCATTGCATCTATCACAGATTGTTTATGACATTCATGATCAAAGCACTGCATCTACCCAACTGTTTACAATGATGGCTCAAAAATAAATAAAAACATTGTTATGACAATGATGATGAACCAGCACTAATGCTTTGATGATAAGTTTGAGTATAAAAAACCAAATTCAGAACTGATAATGGCAGTGTTTAAAATCTGTCTGTCGTACAGTCCTGAAACTGGCTTCTTTTTGGTCATGACTTGTAACTTTTACAAAATTGTCTTTATTTTCCCTTAAGGAATTGACCAATGAATTTTCAGGACAGACTAGGTTTTAATCTATTTTAAACACTGATAATGGTCAATTTTAGGTAAGTCAACAGAGGATAGGAAACATCACCAAAGTATCATCAATAATACATTCTGTACCTTTCACTCATTTGGTGCATTATCAGATAACACACATTATTATTGTCTAATTGATGACACGAATCTTCAATTCTATTTGTACTGTCATTTACATGAGTGGTGATAATGATTTTTAAATGAAAACAAAATTTCTATAAATCTAAGGCGTTAACACAAGAAATTGATACCAGTATTGAATCATTAAGACATAGTGTGAGAATGACACATATATTGTAATATTGCAGGGTCTATAAGAATCACATATCTATGATAACACCCTTTGCAAATTGAGAACAAATGCTAACAATATTAAAGAACTCCTTGTATAAATACGGTAGAAAATAGAGTATTGTACATAATATTGCTGTTTGATTGTCCAGGGGAATGTTTTCCATCATCTTATTTGATGACCTGACTGAGGTCAGAAGAGGAAGGGGATCAGCGCCCTCCTGTTGGGGGGATAGAGCTCAAACTGGTTCTTGTACCTGCAAATAAGTTCCTCTCTTAAAACATTAAATTGTATTAATTATCAGAGAAGATAACAAATTTCACTCATCTTTTGAGTTTCAATGTTATGTCCTTATGATATATATGTTATGAGCTGGAGTGACAACTAAAAGTATTGTATCATTTGAATTAAAATTCATGAAACTGTAACAATTCAATGATGTAATATATTAATGAATTATGTAATGCATAATATTGTACTTTTATAACATTATCATATCATATATTTGAAAGGCATTCAGAAGGGGTATGAATTAAAACAGCTAGATTTTATGGATAACAACATTGTTTTGGAATATAATCTTATTCCTTAACTCCACCGGAAAGCATATATTCTTAAATGTTACGATTTTCATAATAAAGATTTGTTGTCCAGAAAATCTTGTTCAATCATTGATAATAATGATTGTCATGATAACCTAGATAACATTGTACTATACAAACATTGCTAATACATGAGAACCTACCAGAGGTGGTTGTGTCTGGAGCGAGGTACGAAGGTAGCACAAGCAAACAGCCACCACACCACTCCAGCCAGGCTCCAGGTCCCTATACTCCTGTAATAATAATGAAAGCTTTCTAATACCAGGCATATATCTACAACAAAGCATCACAAATTGTGTAGCTTATGATAAAGTTCCGGTACAACTTGGCCTTTAGATATTTTTTAACTATCTCTTTTAAACCTTGGATCGGTTTCGACAAAATTTTAGGGTTAGTTTGTCAAGTGTAAGGGTTGGTTACATATTTTAGATAAAGTGGTGAATATATTGTAAAGTTGCTCAAAAGTTCCTTGCCTAAGGATACAAAACAGCAGTTTGTCACAAATATTGGGTGTTTTGAACCCTACAATTGGCAGGAGAGGCAAGCATCTTCAGGAGAGGTTTTGATGAATATGAAGGTAACTCTTAATGGAAAATTGATTAAGTTTAAAAGGAATTGTTTAGATCTTCAGTTTATGGGCATCAATCACCCGAACCAACCACATACAATTAAGATAAACAAAATGAAATTACTAAAAAGCTATGATGTGTTAAATATTGGGGTAACCAGTAAGCGGTATATTGATAAAGTTAAAACTTTTAACGCATTGTCAAAGGGGTTAAGTTTTATAAACACCAATGACATTCAATCAATTTACTTTGTTACTTCTTGATAAAGGTTCACTGCTATGAAAACACAAGATAACTTAACAAATCTTTAAGTCTCAAACTCACCATCCAAGCCACTGTATGAGCTCCCCGAAGTAGTTTGGACAGCTGATGAGCTCAAACAGACCTCCGTACGGGATCTCATACTCGGTGGAACCTACGAGGAAAACTTTTAGTTAACGATGAGGTGATTTTGGTTTAACCCTGCATTCAAGAGTATTTCACTTATAGCTAACTTTGAACAGTATTTTGAAGATTAATATACTGGAGAACCGGCAACCAGCTCAGTTGGTAGAGTGTCCGCTTGTCACCCAGAACTATTGAAACATAACATTTTATGAATGCTTCGGTAATAAGAAATTTTAAATAACAAAATATTGTTAATAAATTGTTTGATTAAAACTCAATCCATAACGACAAGTTGCAAATAAAGAACTTTAGATGCAAAGTAAAATGAGCACAGTACCTCTTGTTGACCTCAGAGATCGGAGAGTCAGGTCGGCCCATCGGTTGATGATGTACCCCGATATAAACAACACTAGACCAATGATAAACCGAGGGTCACTGGAAATAGAAACATTGAATTCTATAGATATGTCGACAAATATCTCTGATGTCTCTATAAAATTTGATAATACCAATGATAAATACAGGGTCACTGGAATCAGAAACATTATTGAATTCTTTAACTTTCTCTACAGCTATTGCATAACATGATAATATTATTCATATATCCAAAAAGTCTAATGGAATGTCATGTTGATGTTTAGGCATAATGTATACATTAATGATTCATCATATTTTATTTTAGCATTATAAAAGGCTAAGTTAAGATCACTTTTGCAGACCTTGACAGAGACATTGAAACATAAAACATGCAACAATCTGTGAGGTGATTATCTTATCTTAAGATGGACTAAATAATATTCATTTGTACAAATAAACCTACTAGAAATAATTACTATCATAGGCAGCTGAACCAATAAAGTCTGCGTTGATGAAATGGTACAAGCAGTTTGGTACAAAACCTCCCAAAGTTATTCTGCAAGAAAACAACAATTTGTTAAATAAATTTAAATAGAAAAGACAAATGGACGATGGTAACGAACTTAAAGCCAATGCCAGGACGAAACAAACAGGTGGAAGAAAAAAGAGAATGAGTGAGTGAAATAGGATTAAATGTGGTGTCTGCAGTAGGCCAATATATAACATGTTGATGTTGCCATTGATAAGAGAGGGATTGATCAAGGATAAAAGAATCGAAAGGAACAGGTAGAAAGAAAGGCAAAGGGAGATAAAAATGGCAAGCTTTTGAATGAAAAAGTGAAATGGTATTATTGAGAATTTGTATTAATATTGTATAAATGTGAAGAATACAATATACTAGTCACATAGTTTGTCAATATAATGGTAAGGATGACAGATGGTCAAATGCAATGGAATTTCTCCCTAAACTCAAGATATCATGTCTCTCCACTTGACATCAGTAACAATAAAGCTGAATCTTACACAACAGATGGAGAATCTATTTGATTCTGTTTGACCCAACACTTCAAGAACTTGAGTTCATGGAATTGCTATTTATTAGGAATGAATCTGTCTGTATAAAAACATCTCACCCTAAGTAGACTGTTTTACTTCTATACCTCATAATAAGTGGGTGTATTATCCCTCTGAAAGAAAACAAACAAAAATATACTTTTCTTTTAAGAGGCAAACAATAGTACAAAGTGCAGTATTTGCTTAGGACATCCTTAGAAAACCCGTAGAGCTTGCCCTCAAGAATAACCTTATCAAGTTCTTCAGAAGGCTTTCAACACTTCAAGATCACTTCATTAAGAATTTACAAAAGTCCAACTACCTTTTAACAACAGTGAAGTAATACAGAGGCAGAGATGTTAACATACTGCACAAAAAGATGAAAAGCCAGTAACTTTTCAGTCATCACCAGACAAAAAACTAATGACATAATATCTATGTACCATAATCTATGTGTCTAAAAGAATAAAAGCATTTGAAGTTAGTGTATGTAAGGTACCTGTGTACATAATGTGCGAGGAAGAGCCCCAGGAAGACGTAGTTAGCATAGCCTCTCTCACTGCCGTAGAACACGAACACCTGTAACATGTTGGAGTATTGGATCATTATATAAACTCAATCATTTTAATGTGCTGCAGTTTTTTCAAATTATTCATATTATTGTCTGCAAAATATATTTTTTGTCAGATGGTAAAACATCTCATCAGTATATGTTGAATAAAGTGTCACAAGTGAAGTGAAAACTGCATGAGGCCATTTTACCGTGAACACCTTTTTGACAAACATGGTAGGTAGGTAAGTGTAGCTTATCAAAATAAATACATTTGTTAATAAACAACTTATTGATTTAAAATAATTGATTTGCAACCTTTCTTTTTTTCTTTTCATAAGATCTTTTTACTACTAAAGTAAATGATCTACATTTCTGCTATATCAAGACACATGTACTGACTGTTGTTGAAACTTAATTTTCCAACTAGTTTAAGAGCAAGTAAAATGTTTATCTTCATCTTACTTGACAAATGGACATTGTGCTTTGTTTGGTGATAAGCGGAGTCAAACAAAATTTTGCAAAATTATCTGGAAGTATTATATTTTTCATTTTCCACTCCAAGAAGTAATATTGTTTTGTAGCTTTAAATATACTATAATATTCATATATACATTAAAAACTGAAAGGATGACACTGTCTTCAAAAGCTCTATCTTTTGCATATGAGTAATTACCAAAACAAACATGACGACACCGGGGAGAGCATCAGAGAGGATGTGGCCCAGTCTCTGAGGAATCTTGGGACCCCAGCTGCTGATCTGGAACAGAATAAACCATCTTTGCAGTTCCTTTTGTTAATTGGAAATATGTATTTATCCTTAATTGTGACATGTCATTTTTATCATTATGAATACTTTATTTTATGTTTATTTACTCAGTAGTTGGCTTTCATAGATCAGATGAAGCTGTGATAATGATCAAAAGTAAATCTAAAACGTTTTCTTTCACTGTAAAATTGAAGCACTAAAATATTTTTGTAAACATTTTTGACGTAAATTTGGGGCTTTTCTGACTAAATCAAATTGATGTGAATAATAAAACTCAAGCAAGACAATATACATTAAGTTTATTGAAAATCATACAAATCTTGCAGACTTGTGGTCCATTTTGATACTGAAATTTACCAGCTATCAACTGGTGGGCGTAAAGCTATGTCAAACACTGCAATCACCAAAATATTTGAAGCAAAGTCAAGATCAATTATTTATAAAGGTATACATGATGAAAGTACCTCTTTGTCATGTCGCCCATATGGAGCGGGGTTGAACCACTGGCTGAAGGCTGTGATGACGGCAAACAAGAATCCGAGGATGACGAGCCCATAATGTACCCAGAACCTGACGCTGCCGTACTCGTAGAATGTCCAGGGAATCGCCTAAAAGTGGAGTGACATACATGTATATTCATAGATTTTCCAACCTAAGAGTTGTCCAAGTGTTCATACATATTTGTTTCAGTTTATTGCCATTTACAAGTTTAAAATTAAAAAACACAGGAGATGATATTTTGTAAAAAACACCTTTGGTGATAGATTGATGGTTAAAGCGATACACACATGTTCATTTAACACTAATGTTCATTTTTCTTTTAAATCATTTTGACATGTTTGGCAAAATTTTATGAAAATGTGAGATGATTTGATTTAAACCACTCAGTTCATTTCAACCAAGTGCACAATTTAAATGTCACAAAGATTATGTGAAGTGATATTGTGTGTACCTTGAATCAACTTTCATATGTCTTATTTTAACGTCATAATCAAATAGGTATTTAAAAAGAATAAATATAAACAATTTGTAATAAAAAACTCACACAATGTCAGGATGATTACATAATTATAAACAATATTTAAAGCACGTTAAAAAATCACCTGCATTATGGCTATCAGTACCGGCAAAGAGACATAAAATGCAAATTTACAAATAAACTCGACAGTGAACATTGTCAATCATTGTACACTCCCTCAGAGAGAAGAGGTGTCATTTCCTCAAACAAAAGCCGTAACCTTGATCCCTGACGCACTCAACCGTAGTTCCGGTAAAAACATAACAAACCCCACGTGGTTTTTTGGTGCACCGATCCAAGATCATTTACAGGCAGAGCCATTGGATGAGAAGAACGTGGGCTAAGCAAGCGCAAATTCTATTGGTTCGTTCCTGTTATAGAATTTACTTCCGGGTTCCGGATGGACTTCGATTGAATGAACGCCTGGTGGTTTGTCGATGAATTACTCCAATATTTACAAATGATACATGAAGTTATCAAAGTTCTTTCATAAACAATCACATGGAAACTTGCACAACGGACGATCAGTCTTCGACGTTAGGTGTTCAAGATTCTGACGATAATTGTGAACATCAAAATGTAAGTAAGTCAGTTTCCACAGACTCCACAAAATCAGCTGATGCTTCTAAAACAGGATGCTCCTCGGGTACCGATGTTGAAGATTTGGAGAAAAGATTCAGAATGATGAAGTTTGATGAATATGATTTTACCAAAGACGAGCAGTTCCAGAGTGGCTGGAACAAACTATCAGCAGTGGTTCCTGCAGGCCAAGTTGAGAAGCAACTCTTGAAGGCAAAGCTCTTCTACTACTCAAAGTGAGAATCATTGGCTTTTGTTTATGAATAATGTATAGAATAACTAATATTACAAGTAATGGCATAGGACCCTTGGGGCTGCACTTGATCAGTAAATTCTATAAAATTAAAAAGGTGACACTTATAGTCTACTAAACATTTGTAAACATTCAGGCTTGAAATGTAGAGTTTTGAATAAATATTTTCAGGTTAATTAATTTTATATAAACATTTTAAAACTAAAATAAATATGGTTAGTGATATCAATTGTGTCCTTGTCTTTCAGACACATTGAACAGATTGACATTCCTGAATACCTAACATGGAAGAGTAAGTTATCCGATAAATCTAGTAAGTATTATGATATTGAACTTGTTTGCTTTATAAAAACTATAAACTGTATATCTGTAAACTAGTCATCTGACCATGTAAAAATCATCAGAACATGAAAAAAGATGGAATATTTTGTGGTTGCTTGCTTTCTTTTTAAAGACAAATATACATATACATATATAATTGAAAATATTATTAAATGAGAAACTTGCATATCACAAACAAATTTAATTCTGCAAAATGAAAATGACTATTGCAAATTGAATGTTGGTTTTCACCTATCTACATTTATCCACTTACTTTAGCTTTCTACCTCTCCAAAACAGAGAGTTCCACAAGAGAACGTGAAAAGACAAAGGGAGACAACTCCTGCAGCCCTAGTGGCACAACAGTAATGGATGAGGAAGTGAGTCTGACGTTCAGTGAAGTAATGGAATGTATTCAGAGTGGTCAAGAGATCCCAGGAGTGAAGAAGATCGAGGTTCAAACCACAGACTCCGACCCTTCACCTTCTGTGCTAGAGAGAAAGTCAAAACCTTGGGAACACTCATGACTATATATACACATCTTCACAACGTCACGGGCGAAACGAAAAAGTTTCTAAACTTTCCCATTCCTCCCTTGACATCATTGGCCGTGATTTCTGTGCTACCATTTCAACCCGCTGCACGGAAGTAGAATAGTCCAATCAGAAGACAGCATGTAAACTGAACCGATTTGAAAAAAATACTTTTGTATGTGTTTTACAAGGGCGAGAAACAATTAATTTGAGTGATACATAAATGTTTGTCTTCTCTGCATTCTCGATGCTCATCAAAAACGTGAAAACAACCATGCGGACTGAAATTTGAAATTAAATTTCACTCGGATAGTTATCAAAAAGATCGTCTGTTAGTATTTTGAATTTGTTCCGAAATTTCATTGGCTATTTTGTAAGAGCTGATAAGGGGCGTAACTCGTGATCACGATAGGTGTCGCTGCTCCGGATCACCAGTTTTCTACCTTGTGAAGGCAAGGTCTAAAGCGAGGAGAGTTGCTCGATACGTTTTCACCTTGCCGTGGGAAGATGATATATACAATAATATTCTTAACTTGTAATGACTGTAATGCAGAGGAATATGTGGATGACAACTTTTTTGTTCATTGTATGCGACACAAGAATCTGTGTCGAAACGTCGCATACAGTGAACAAAGAAGTTGTCATCCATATATTCCTCTGCATTATTGTCATTCCAACTTCTAAAATGCCTCTCAAAGAAGTTGTAATGACTGTGTACCAAAATTTGGAAATGTGAATTCAGAGGATTGTGAAATCAGTAATCAATGATTGTATTGAGATGGCTTTTGCAACAACAAAAATATGACATGTGATGTTGTGTATATAGAATGACATCAACAAAAGGACTACTTATCTCTGCCATCCAAATGACAACAAACCTTTGTAATTAGATTAAAAATTTGCATTCAATAATGAATGAAGGTGAATACAATGGAACTGGGAAATGACTGCCTTGAAAGACAATGATTTCTATCTGTGATTGCATGCTGGACTTTTGAGTGAAAAGAAATAAAATCAAGATATATATCATTGTGATTTGTCTAAATTGATCTCAAAATTTGTAGATAGCTTTGAAAATATTAAATATGGTTAGTACCCCTTGTAAATATATATTTCCATCATAGAATAGCACAGATTAACAAGTGATGTTTGATAATGAATAAAAATACATAAAAGAGAACCAGGAAATGCCAGTGACTGTCTTTATTTTCATCTGTCATTGTCTGTTGACCTTGAAGTTGAATAAGAGCGTTATTTATTACATTGGCCTTATTCTAAATTGATCTTAAATTTCATAGATAGCTGAAAAAGATTCTATAGGATTGGTCATTAATAGTCTAGAAAAAAAAGAAAGAAAATTCATACCCAAATGAAGCACCCATAAACTCCCAATCGATTCTTTCTTGGGTTCAATTGAACTGCTTGATAATGTGATGACGTGAAATATTTTAATTCAACACTCCTCCCGTGGTTTTAAGTTTACTTTCAGTTTCATAATATATGCAGAAAACTTATTCTATTTTAAATTTGATATACAAAAGATAAGTTAATAGTCAATTCGTTTTAATATGTGGTAATGTTTCGGTTTCCAAGTTATATTGTCAATACATCGACACAAATACAGCTTTCAGGGCGTCTTGCTGGCATAAGGGAGCGGCAATGAATATTGATAAATCTATTGGATATATAAAAAAATAATGAAATAAGAATTGAAGTTATGTAACTGCTCATTAAGCTACCAATTATGATTTATTTTGGGCATCAACTACAGTATTGACTCTCAAGACAGAAATAAATATATACATCGACCGAAATTCCTTCGAGTGTCTCTATCCCGAGAAAACCAGTCTTATTATTCGATAATTATCGCTGTGTAAATTAGTTTATTCTTCTTATGTCACGGTCGACTGGATGACTTTACATGTTGCACGCATTGTACGAATATATACATGGATTTTTACATAGACAGACGCCATAACCCTTAACATCAATATATGAACAGCGGGTGCGTTTGTAAGTTGGTCATCTGTTTACGTTAGTACATTTGAAGTGTAGGGACTGTTTTGAGATATACTTCATGATCTTTAAGTCATTTTCTTTGATCTAATAAGTGGCAAAAAACAATAATTGAAAAGATTTTCAATATCTAACATATTCATCCTCAAATACCAAAATACACAAATTAAATAGTTTTCAATGAAAAATCGAAAATCAGCTAACTTTATAAGCTGGGGTGGAAAACAACGTTCAAGATACATGAAATTAATACTTTAATCTAACAAACACTATAAATTCCAATCTTTGTTTCTGCCTGCTTTAGATAAGTTTCTGAAATCATTTCGCATGAGTAGTACTTTGAGTACATAGTGCGATACTTTACAGGATTGGCGATGTGTTTTTAAATATATTTTTATGTCGCTTTCTGCCCTTAAATCAATAAAATATGAAGTACAAACCATGAGGTACGAAACGAACGTTTAAATTAGCAACACCTAGGTCGATTTCATTTGGATACGTTTAACATAATATTCTCGAATATCCTATCGTTTGACAATGTATGTAAATGTATGTATATAAATGTTCTCAACAATATTGTTGATGTGCATATTACGATATACCTGAGGCACAGACACATTCCTTACACTTCTAATCAATCAGCTTCTTGATCAAGTGCTTTCTATTTTTTAGTTGGCGAAATGCACTTTAACTACAGAAATATTCTAAAATTATCGATTTTGTAATCTTTTATTGTTGCTGTGGTCTTCCGGCCGATTCCCTTCTCTACTTTCGAGGTTCAAGTGTTTTATTCGCTCTCGTGATTGACTACAAAAATACATTGAACAGAAGGATATACCGTGTATGGACGCGGTCTTGATGACTACTGCGCATCTTAGGAAGTTTTTTGTATTCGTATAAATGGTTATGGTTCCAACAGTACAATAACATTCATAGTAAGAATCAAATAACCCGAAGAACCCTTCAATTTATACACACTAACTGTACGTGAAGAAATCACCTTTATACATGTTTATTAATTAACTATCAATGATATGGCACTTATACAATTTATACGACCTGCACTATACGAATCCACAACTGGGCCAATACAGGAAAACTGGGCCAATACGAGCAGACTGGGCTCGGGCCAATACCAATACGGAAAAACTTGAATAATAACATTATATTATTAATTAAATATCAATGATATGGCACTTATACAATTTATACGACCTGCACTATACGAATCCACAACTGGGCCGATACAGGAAAACTGGGCCAATACGAGCAAAACAGGGCCAATACGAGCAGACTGGGCCAATACAAGTCTGAGCATGCGCATACACACAAATGGCGAGAGTCCGAAGCTATCGCTTCAAAACTTTCAACATATATGACAGTTCATCAATCTCATTGATAATTTTGATGTCGGTAAAAATTAACTCTCTAATGTTGTGCAAGTAAATTACAAAGAAGTTAATTAATAAAAACGTCATTAATCAAGTTTTTCCGTATTGGCCCAGTTACAGGTCCTCGGTCTTCTGTATGGGTTGTAGTCAAAAGGGTCGAATGTCAAAAGGGCCGAGAACTGCATAGTCAAAAAGGCCGAAGGAAAAAGTCAAAAGGGCCGAGGTGAAAGTCAAAAGGGCCGAGCTATTTAGTCAAAAGGGCCGTGTTCCAAGTCATAAGGGCCGAACCCAAAAAATACCAACTGGGTAGATGTTATAAAATTGCTAAAGAACATAGATTACGGTATGTACATCATGTAAACTGCTCTGTATGTCAAATATGACTTGCGTATGCTCAATTAATTCATATGTATTACTTCAATATATTGTTTGATAACTCTGTCATGATTTATATTTTATGAACATAAACTTGACTTGACTCATAACTAATACCCTCTTGAATTTTCAATTTCGTATTGATAGATTTGTTTTCTTAATAAATTACTCATTGTACTTTTAAAGTCGTTGTCACAATCCAAATAATTGTTTTCTTAACGAACAAGGTATTACAGTAGATGATTGATTATATGTTTTCTTAACTAATTTCGTATTGTTGTAGAGTCACCTCCATGGTTATATAACACAATTTGTTTGTAAAAGTTTCAGAAGTTCACGTCTCTCACTCCCTACACCAAATATACGCCAGATAGATTTCCAAAATTCCATCGAGATTTAGTCACACGTATCTTCCAATTTACATCTTCATATATAAAATGTACATGACTTGTTTTAACTGCTTTTATGTATCAAATAATTTCCGTTTATACACATATTCAGTTTTTTCATAGTCGTACATTTATACCATGATTATTCTGCTATGCACATCTCATTCCAAAGCTTACAGAAAGTTTCATTCCACCAATTTTGTTTCCTCTTACACTTGCTATTTCTGTTAGTTGATTTATTTTGGTTTTAATTCATTGCTGAAGGGAAACATACTTACTTAGTTATGAAAACGTTAATCTAATCACTTAAAAAAACATAGCAAAAGCCAAGGATTAAATTTTGGACTTGATAGGAATCATTTGTCTAAGTAAACATATATCACAACTATCAAATGTAGGTTGAATACAATGAATATATATTTTTTTATTTTCGGCCCTTTTTCCTCGGCCCTTATGACTATTTACTTCGGCCCTTTTGACTTTTTCACTCGGCCCTTTTGACTTTTTTTATCGGCCTTTTCATCCTTCGGCCCATTTGACCAGATCCCTTCTGTATTGGCCCTTAGCTTCGCCTCGGGCCAATACAGCAGACCTCGGACCTGTAACTTGACCAATACGGAAAAACTTGATTAATAACATTATAATACAGAACCAAGATTATGGCCTGAGCGTGTTTTGACTTCCAAAGATGGGTGACTTATTTCAAGAAGGGATGGTGCTCAAACATAGTAAGCATTTAGTTCGTACAAAATTAAACTTTTGGAATGCTTCTATAATTACGTATAATACTATATACATATTATGATTATATTATTTAAACATTACGTAATATCAGTGAAACCCAATGACAACTATATCTGTATTTCATTATGTCAGTGTTCTACGTAGTAGACGAAAATTTACACTAACTAGTTCGCTAACAGCATAATATTACAAATATTAAGTTTAAATGTGGAATATATGTTGAAATTATCAGACTCTTTCACAGAGTTTGACGTAAATGCGTTTCATCTTTGCTTGAACATAACCGTGAATGATCCATCAAACATGATATCAATGCAACATTTTCGAAGAATTTAGGTCAGATGCTAAGAAGAATTTCCCAACATCTTTCCTTTGTAAAGAAGTATACCATTTATTATAAGTGTGATGACTTTTATTCATATCTTGTTCAATAAACAGAACCAACAGCCAACGTCGTTCTGGTTGTAGATATGTTGTTTATTGCTATCTTTAATCTTTCAAAAGATGAACTTAATCATGCAGTATGAATGGAACCGATTTGACAGTGAAAATAAGATTGATCACGTGTCAAAATTGCTGTGTGAATAATTTTACAAAAGACGAATATTAAATCTTGGCGTGGGAAGAATCAAGATGATGTCTCGTTTGATAACAGAATGATCACATGTTTTTGTGCAATTAGATCAAAATAAATTTTGCTTGGAGTTATGATGGACTCGTTTGAAATGGCCTTATAGAAATTAGGAATCCAACAATCTGTAATGACAACAGACAACACCCGAAGGGATGAACAGTCTTTGGAGAATCTTCCCTTGTCGACCTCTTCATGGTTAGCAATAAATGAACGATGTGTTCTCCCGGAACCTTACTTTGAAGTATTTCCAGTCTGATCGAATCAGCCGCCAGCGATTTAAGAAGAAGAGACACTTGTGTTGAGTGAAGGTTCTGCAAGGATACATGTGTTGTCTCATCATCATTAATTATCAGACATATAGCCACAAACGTAGATAACACGCATCTATATATGTGTTTGTATTTGATATGATATAGTATTTTGCATTTAAAGGGGGGATGCTAGTTATTGTTGCAGTAAGAAAACCAAGAAATGAATAGCCATCATTTTGCAAAGAAAAAAAACATCAATTATGAAATAAGATAAATAGCTTCATATAAATATCGTTTGAATTATTTTCCCTTTTATCGAGTTCTTTCTGTATCGAATTTTTTTAACTAATTTGGTTGAATGAGGTTTTTGGCATCAAGTACAGTGAACTGTTTGATGTCATCTTTGTACGACGTTACATGTAACTCTGTTTATATATTGGTATAATCTTTATATTTATAATCTTTGGTATAATTTTTCTAACACTTGTTGATATAAAGTTCTATTTTTGAGGTAATATATATCAACTTATTTGTAGCAAGTTATATGTTTAAAGTTTATGTATCAATTTATTTTGTAGCGATAGCTATTTACGTTGAAATAATTAACGTTTTGCATTATCTGTGAGTATTTATTTCTAACTAGATCCAGTCTCTGACAAATGATAACAAACAAGGAAGAATAAATCTGAACAGAATAAAGTTGACGTTAATTGTAGAATATATAATTATAAGAATGAATCTGATTCAACTCCACTGCCCAATAATTCTAGATCATCTGACTGTCTTCTAACGTATACTACTTTTGGTAAGTTTTGTTTTTAACCAAACCAATGTCAACAACTAACTCTAGACCCTTAACAGTGTCGAATGGGCACTTGCATAACAGGTGATTAGCATGGCAAGGGAGTGATTTATTCTTTCGAAATCATGCATTATCCCGTTGCCCCCTCCCCCGCACGTGCTGAAAACACATGCACGTGGTTTGCGGTGAATCAGATCTATTTGTAGAAATATTCCAGTAAAATTCTATAAATAGCCCAGCCAACTACTGTCCGGTTTCATGCAAATTCGAATCACAGCAATAGTCTTTCAATACATCATCTCTCAACGCCACGAAGAAAAGCCAAATTTTCAAAATGAAAAACCTTAAGCAATTATAATTTTAAAATTTTACGAGTGATGAAGGTTTTGAGACGGTCAGAAGACCTTTAATACATAAATCTTATGTCATGCTATTCAAAACATTTAGGAAATTGTTGACCTTGTATATGTAGATTTTGATAGAGTTAGTAAAACAAGCTTCCTATGCACAAAACATTTTGGTTGAATGATTAGGCACAAATAGTTCCAATCATTATATGCTGTTCTGTTTCGTATATTTTATTTTTCGTAAAAATGTAATTTCTGTTACTATCCTATCATATGAAGTTAATAGACTTTTTAAATATCCAATGTCTTTACAGTAGATATTCTGTATTATTATAACTTACCCATCTAGATTGTAGGGTCCTATTTCCTGTTATTCAGAAACACGTACCTTAGTATGACACCAGATGTCAACCACGTGTCATTATGAATTCGGTTCCAATTGTTTACCTCCTCAGAAAACCAAAACAGTTGTTCCAACTGTGAATGTATATCTATGAACATTGCTTGAAACCCCAATTTGTCACAAAGACAAATAAAGTCTGCAAAAGTTTACCAGCCGAGGCTTGTCCTAGTGAGATCTTGATAGGCTCCAGATGTCTTCAAGTAATGTTTGACACTACAGTTTATTTTACCTAGGTAATTGGAAAACCTTTTGTCATGAACATCATGATTTAAATCTGAAATAGTGCTACATAAATAAATGACAAATGTAACATCGATGAAAGATTGTCAAGACAAGGATGTGCAAGAAGGATGAATACGTAGTGTTCACATCAAGCACTTCCCCAAAATAAGAAACACATGTATTTCGTTTTGTTAAGATGCAATTTATTTCTATTTCTTTGTAAAAGAACAGGAAACACTCAATTATATTATAGTCAACCTAAGCTGACACAAGTGCATTGCTGAAATCGAAGGATCGTCATTATCAACTTTACTTGCATGTCTTTAGTTTAAATCTGACTGATAAATACCTCAGATCGGCGTAGAAGAATTGATTAGCTATTAGCCACATACCTTCATAGGAAATAACTCCACTCGCCTTCTAAAATATAAATTGTAACAAGATGTAAAGTAATTACATAATGACACAAGAACTGCCATTTTACGATTATTAAAAATGAATTACATTGTGACAAAAGTATAATGCCCTTAAGAACCTTAACACTGTATAGAATGAATATATAACGACATAGCCCAAACATCAGTATAGTATTTATCGGAAACTAGATAACTGAAAAAGAAGACAAAAACAACCATTAACATATAAACTTATCCATTTAAATACTGAATAAATACAAGTTTTTGTCAAAGACGTCAGTAGTGATATATTTGTTACAAACATCGCAGAAACAGTGACTTTTTGAATTGGAAACCAAGGCACAATGAAAGAAACGAATACACTGCACCTTTCATGTTTATTGACTCAAGCACATAAAGATGACCTATTGTTGAACCTTGTACTATAAACTGTCTTCAGTATCTCATATTTCTTCTGTTTTCATCGCCCCGCCAGGTAGACAAACAAATCCAGCTATCTGTGTATCTAAAAAGGAGCATTGTGCTATATACAGGTGATGCTGGTAGGCATTTACCTGTTGGAACCATCTGCCTACCTGTTCTGATACCTGCAGCGTTCCTGGACCCCTTTGAAGAGTCACTTTTGATGTATTTACCTTGTGAAATGAGCCTGTTTTCTTTGCAAATAAAGCATAGATGCTAGATGCACAACGTTGTGGCTATTTGTAAACTATATAGTTTGAAGTTATTTTTCGTGTCTCCATAAATCTCAATTTCAGACTGCACAATATGAAGTTTTAAAAAGAACTATGATCTTGAGGACGATTCTACTCGTTGGTGGATCTCTCTATTTGCATAAATTGGCATATACATGTACAAGTGTACACGAGAAAACTATCAGTTTGTGAAGACGACTGAAAACACCCCAAGGGAAGGACAGTCTGATCAGAAACGTTTCTCTTTGACCTTTTCAGGATAAGCAATAAATGAACAATGTTTTCTCCTAGAATCTTTCTTTGAAGTATGTTCTATCTTGATGTGATCGCATCAGCCGCCAGCATATCTGAATAATTGTGCAATGTCTTCAAGGAGAAGGTTTTTTAAAAGTATTGTTTGGTGTCTTATCTAGACAATCCGTTAGGCTTGTGA
The DNA here is from genome assembly GCA_916613615.1 of Steromphala cineraria. NCBI lineage: Eukaryota > Metazoa > Mollusca > Gastropoda > Trochida > Trochidae > Steromphala > Steromphala cineraria. The sequence goes on from OU744722.1 coordinate 79,955,147, forward strand.
AGTATGAGAAATTGTTTTAAAGGGTTATTGCAGAAAGTAGATTCTTGTTATGTACCTGTTTATTGAATTAAGCTGTATCAAATGATTTTTAAAAGGATTCCAAATTCGAATTGAATAAACCATGTATATTGTATGCTCCTGGACTTAAATCTCAAACATTTAAAACTTGTCATTCTAAAGCATATAGATGCAACACAGGAACAAAAAGTAAGGGGTGCATGATACGGGTTTAGAAGCAAATCAATCCTCAAGATATGGGTACAACCAATAATGGTTTGTCTTACTAGTTTCTTATTGCAATAATTTCATGATGCACCACTTAACTAGTATTCTTGATTGTTACTTCTAAATATGGTTGAACAAACGTTTGTGTTTTATTCCCGATAATCTATCAACTCTTTATATACTCTTTCCTATAGGGTCTGCAAACCAATTTATCCGCCCGTTATTTAACGTAACATACAAATCCAGAAAGTTGTCAAACTATCAAAAGTGTCTGACAGCAAACGGTTTTTGTCGAGGGATGAATAGCAAAGATGAAGAAACGAGGACCCAGACTTGAAATACCAATGAATGAGCGAACTGTTGGAGCCAACGCCATATCTTAAATGTTAAGCCAATCAGAGTGGAAGAATGCACATCATCCGGGTCTCGCTTCAGCTGAACAAGGTGGTCTCGGGGAAAAAGGAAAATGTGATTCTGTTGATCTACGTTTTTCTCATCCCAATTAACATACGAATTTTCCTGATTTATTAGTATTTGACTTTTTGGTTAAGTTTTTGGCATTCAATAACTTATTTTGAACGTCATCATTCGGTGTTGCATTGAGCTTGTTTTCTTAGAAATCAATTACTAGCTATTTGAAAGACATAACAGTCTATCTTTAACCGAAAGTTTGTAAATGTTGTATTGGTGGTAATGGTGTCTTTGGTTATTTGAGTGTTAGTGTTCCTTATGAAGCTCTCCAGGGTTTAGAGAATTTAAACATCAAACAGTAATCTACCGAAGGAGTTTAGGCCTATGGTTTTAATCTTTTTCTATACTTTGTGACGGATGCTTCTCAAGAAAAGACACACCAAAGAACAGTTTCGTATTCTCAAAGAATCATTGCAATACATTTAATTTGAATAATAATGAATGAGTCAACAGTGATACCCGTCGAGATTTATTATATAAGCAAATAGAATTAACATACCAATGCATTTTTGTTGTTTGTCTACTAGCGCAAAACATATCCATACAGATTTGTTATTTATTGATATGACTTTATTTTGTACAATATTTGTCATCGTACTGTTATTGGTTCTCATAAACTCCACATCCAACTGTTTCTCAGATTAATATTGTACCTCACACTGGGACTCCTCGGCCATATTTCATACAGTATTATTGCTGCGGACGCGTCTAGCGTGTAATTCTATCGTCATCTAACGACTGTTTCCATTGATTTGTGATTTTATGAGAGATTTGTTCCTGAAACAAACATTTTATTAAGACATCATTTTCTCTGAGACCTCAACCGTTGGATTCAAGATTAGTTTGAGGGGCTGTTACTCAGTCCAATAAGAAGCCGGCGATGCTAACTTCCCAGCTACTGTGCCAACTGTCTTCTCTACAACCTGGATAAGTCACAGGCAGAGTGAGAAGCCCTACTGATTATCCTATGTCAAAGGGAGACAACTTTATGAGATCTTAGAAAAGTATTTTATTCTCACTCTAAACTAATCGTCTTTTTATTGGCTGAAAGAGGCAGTCGATAACCAATAGCTCGCCATTCTGACAGTAAGTGCAGGATTTATCGAGAAAGAGGTACTTCAAAATCGATTTTCCAACACCTTTGAAGGACAAATCATCAATTATTTTCGCGAAATAAACAGCAAACCAACACCCTATTGCCACACTGACCTCTTGTCTTGATGTTTCAATCACAGAAACACTCGTTTCACTACTTTTGACTTTCGAGAGCGTTGTCTTTGGAGACTTGGACAATTGATTACGTTTTTTTTTATCTTTAAACATTCAATTGAACCAAAGTATAAGAGTCGTAGTTTTAAAATGTAAATACATTATGATTCGCAAAAGGGTAGCAATAAAATAAGTATTCAACTTTTGCAACGATTGGAATTCATGACATCTGATTACATGAACATATATTTGAATATAAGAGTTGATATTCTTATTATGATCTCATATAATTAACTGAATTAATGTATTTGATTAAGTCAGAGTTGGATGTCATGAAGTTCATCATGCCTAGAGATTGTAAAAGATCAAGATTTTAAAGGCCGAATTATCATTTGATATCTACGTGTTTTAAATGAAAAAAGAAAATCGGTATACCTCGCAATTACATTATACAACATAGAGTAAACTTTAGCAACACTAGAAATACAGATGTTTTCGACAAAGATAAGTCTCTCTGGATCTGGTAAATATGAATTTTGGTCATTGTTGATAGCCATTCCACTATATCAACATGATATATTCATTCAAACACGAAGATTATTCTTCACAGTTTTGTTCATATTTACACACAAGAAAAAATTATGTCAATTATTCAGGAAACAACCATTCATAAGGCACCTTGTGGAAAAAAATATGAGCACAAATAGCTTAAATGGTTTATGTGTAAAGGATACTAACCTGTCCCTGGGTTAAAATATAAACATGATGGCGAGGGGAAATCCGCGGGCCAGAGGACCTCAAGTGTTAAAAGCGCTGTTTGATAGCATAGAGGTACTGGGTTTGAATCCAACTCAAAATGATAAATCCTAATTTGTTAAAAATATAAAAAAAATAAAACCCATTTGTTTGTCTCCAAATATCTTCAAGTTATGAGTGTTGCATAAAATGTAAAATTTAAAAAGTAAAATAAATAAATAAATTCTTTAAAATATCCCAGGGATGTTCTGTAGAATGTCCAAGTGATAAGCGATGTAACATTGAAAGTAGATTTACCCAAGAACTTCCAAAATGACACAAATATGACACATGAGGTTTATATGTCAGTTTAGACATTGCTAGAGAAAAGGGGATTAGCTGACACGGCCTGGCAAAAAAAAACATTATGACATTTCTATCTCGGATTACAATATAATCTCGAATATCATATCTTTGACAGCATCTTTTCTGCTGCACAATGTTTTACATACCTCTTGTCACCATATATAAGATAACTATTCTAAAAGCCTTACTATCTTGAATGATCAGACACTTGAAACTTCTCTGAACATGCAATATTTTGGTTCACTGCATAAGTTTTATTAAGTGAAACTGAATGTCCTCTTACTTCAGATATACTCTAAAATTATTGATTGTACAATCTTTTATTGTTGCGCCGGTATTCTGGTCAATTCCCTTCTCTACTTTCGAGGTAAGAATAATCCATTTCCTCTCACGATTGATAAAATGAATACGTGCTTCAAACGGAAGGAAAGAGTTTACCAAGTCAGAATTTATTTGTTTCAATTTTTAAGTGAATAACCAGTAAGTCAGCAGCCATTGACAATGGGGGTTTTCAACAATCTGAATTACGTTTGGATTTGTTACACACTAACTGTTCGTAAAGACATTACTTTTGCTTATTACAGAGCCAGAGAGGTTATGTGATATGAGCTATTTTTAGTTGAAAAGTGATATGAATAAATTTTACATCTAAATAATCGTTGCAAGAGGATATTGTTAGTAGATGTATATCATTATCTGTTTTAATCTTACCCATTAGTATTATTTATAATATTTATCTATTTATGCATGTTTAAGTGCAATAATATCTGTAATCGTTTGAAAACGGGGAAAAGTCAAAAAAGGGAAATGTCACTTGTACGTTTCCGACATAATGTTGAATTTGAATCTGAATCTCAAATGTCCATTAGGTGTTTGAAGGTGTTTCATCTTCTCTATGAAATTAAAGATATAAAAACAATGCCACTCAAAGGATTTAGGTCAGATATAAATCCTTTTATGGAACCGATTGGGCAAAAAGGCTCTTTAAAAGAATTTTCTGAATGACGAATATTAAATCTTTGTGTGGGAAGATATTCAAGATAATGTCTTGTTTGAAGGCAGAATGATTACAATTTTTTGTACCATTTAACTAAAATAAGTTTTGCTTGGAGAGATAATAAATCGTTTGAAATGACACTATTGAAATTAGGAATTCAACTATCTTCAATGACAGCAGACAACACCCGAAGGGATGTACAGTCTTAGAATAATAATCCATCTTTGACATCTTTTGGGCAAGCAATAAATGAACAATGTTTCTACAGGAACCCTACTTTGAAGTATTTCCAATCTGTTCGAATCAACCGTCAGCGATTACAAAGGAAGAGAAACTTTCTTTGAATTGATGTTTTGAAAGTTTGTATCTGTTTTATAAGTTTAGAATTGACATATGGAGGTTTTCAGAAGAGTTTGGTGAGATCATGTCTGAAACATTAAACTTGAGAAATGCTACTGAACTTGTACCTAATTAATTGATAAACAAAATAAAAATTTATTCCGTTACATATATATCCGTCCTGAAATTATGTGTTGTCTTCGTTTGTTCAATTGATATGTAGATTAATGACCTTACAAATGTCTCAAGTGGATTGCAAAAATTGATAAACCTAGAACTTTAATTGTCACTTAAACTGTGCAACTAGCATATTGGATCATAATCCCTGTTATTCAGAATCAACTGATCATGACACCTGTCAAAAGCCTGTCAAATTAAATTCGTTTATTCTCTCAGAGAACCGAGGCAATTGTTCTTACTGTGATATCTAAATGATTATTTACAATATTTGCTTACACCCCAAATTTGTGACATAGACAAATGTAGTATGTCAAATGACAACAGGCTTAACCTATTTCATTTAGATCTTGATTGGATGTCTTAAAGTATGTGTTGACAAAACAGTTTGTGTTATCTAGGAAAATGGGCAACGTTTTTTAATCTGAATCATGATCAGTTAAATCTGAGAGAGTGCTCTGTAAATAAGCAACACATATTACACCTGGGAGATTGTAAAAGCATGGGATTGTTGTCCCTGACTACTTCTGAATTGGTTAACGAATGGCCACGTGTTCACACCAAGGACATACGTGAATCAGAAACATCTGTTTGTTGTTTTTATAAATGTCTTTTTTTTCTTATGTGAAACCATAGCAAAGGAATGAGAAAATAATCTGACCAAATTACTTGTTGATTCAATGTTAATTTCTATTTTCAACATTATTTAAATGTCCTAAATTTTGTCAAATCAACGATTAATTTAAAAAGGTGTAGAGGATTGAAATAAACTTTGGCACCTCAATGGCATCAGGACGTTTACATTGTTAGGCTTTCTGAAACACTTATGGTATAAAGATGCAAAATATTACCTAACATGTGTATTATGCAAAGGATCATCAAATGATTTGTTAAAATCACATCAAAGTATCACATCCTCCAACACGAATCATGGATATAGGTGGAATATTCGCATTACTATTAAATAAATAACACTATTTTTTTCAAAAAATGTCAGTAGTAAGTAATATTTTTCAATCATCACAGCACCAGTGACTTGACATTGAAATCAATGAATGCACAATAAAAGAAATGAATATGCTTCACCTTTCATGTTTATTGACTCAAGCACATAAAGATGACCTATTGTTGAACCCCTGTACTGTAAACTGTCTTCAGTATCTTTTTCTGTTTTCATCGCCCCGCCAGGTAAACAAACGAATCCAGGTATCTGTGCATCTATATGGACCCATTGTAATATATACAGGTGTAGCTGGTAGCCATTTACCTGTTGCAACCATCTGTCTACCTGTTCTGATACCTGCAGCGTTCCTAGACTCCTTTGATCAGTCCATTCTGTTGTATTTACCTTGTGAAATGAGCTTTTTGTCCCTGCAAATAAAACAAAGATGTACCTCGTGGTGGATATTTATAAACTATATGGTTTGAGGCGGTTGTGTGTCTCCTTGATTCTCAATATCTACCTTGCATAGCACAGACCTAAGTAACCATTTTGATTGTTTCATAGGACTATGATTTTGAGGAGGAATCTGCCATTAATAAATCCCACAATTTGTTCTTTCCTTCTCACTCCTCTCTATTGCCAACCACTTATTAAGCTTCCTCGTTTCGCTTTATAATCTTTGTCATTCTAACTATCTTGTTTTATCAGTCCAATATTAACCTGATAATAACCTCGGTCCCTCTGGATAACTATAATAAGACCACTTTGTCATTTCAGCTCATCTGGCTTGATTTGTGCTTTTGGCATCTCCATGTTCCAATCTTATATCACACTTTTAACAAACGCGGATTTTATGTTATTAATTTGGGGACCTTTGCATAAACATTGTGTGAAACTTGATGAGCTAAAGAGCTCATTATCAAATCTATATATTGCAACGTAGAATGCATAAATAATACAAGCAATATCAAATACAGACAGGGCCCATGTACAAGTGTACACGAGAAAGCTATCAGTTTGTGAAGACGACTGAAAACACCCCAAGGGAAGGACAGTCTGATCAGAAACGTCTCTCTTTGACCTTTTCAGGATAAGCAATAAATGAACAATGTTTTCTGCCGGAATCTTTCTTTGAAGCATGTTCTATCTTGATGTGATCGCATCAGCCGCCAGCATTTCTGAATAATTGTGCAATGTCTGCAAGGAGAAGGTTTTTTGAAGTATTATTTGGTGTCTTATCTAGACAATCCGTTAGGCTTGTGAAGTATGAGAAATTATTTTAAAGAGTTATTGCAGAAAGTTTAGTGTTGTTATATATCTGTCAGTTCAATATAAAGCCGTAAGAAGAAAAATTATTTTAAAAGATTCTCATTCCGACTTTCAATAATACATCTTTTTGTTGGTTTTTTTTGCTTCTGGATTTAAATCTGTCATAGTCTAAAGTTGTCCCTTTGAAGCAAATTAGTACAATACATACCGATGTTTGCTTGGCTAAAATACAAACAGAATTATACACTTAGGTTTTATCAATGCCAAAATTGTGAGCACGAGAGAAACATTGGTATATTTTTCTGAATATGCATCATCCTTTACTGTTTGCCACATCTGACCTGTGCCTTTTACAAGCACCATCACCAGACTAATGACATTGAGTGTGTTTGAAGATGTTTCAATTGCGTCATTTGTTTCTATAAGAGACACTTGCCATTGATATTGAATAAATGTAACAATGAACATTTACTTTGTTTCACCAGAAAATAGTTTACTTGAATTGCTTCAATTAAGTCTTTATTGGTAGGTTTCACAATGCACACATTCTTTCAAAATTTCTTCTGTAAAATTCTTTATTGTTTATTTTACATATGCACTTATCAACGTTTTATGAGTTATTTCCGACTAATAATTAGCTTTAAAATTGGATATAACATTGGGACAACAAAATACTTCATTAGAACAATACGTTAGTGTTTAGCTATTATAGAAATCAATGGCTACTATGTACTCTTGCAATTGATGACTGCTTGCTTCAATCACGAGGTTAACGCCAAATCATGATGAACAGAGAAGTCCACAGCTTATACTTGGTGATCAATATCGTTCAGTGTAACATATAAATCTTTGGTAGGTGTTAAACTGTCAAACGTGTCTGACAGAAAACAGTTTTTGTCAAGGAACGGATGGTAAAGACAAAGAAATGAGGACCAACACTTTGGAATTCCCCAATGAATGAGCAATCTGTCTGAACCAGTTCCATATCTCAGATGTTCGGTCAATCAGAGTGGAAGAATGTACTCAAGCATTATCTGGGTTTTACAGCATTAGATGAGAACATTGATAAAAAGCTTCTGGATAACAGTAGATGCAAGTTTCTGTTTTCCTTTCGTCATAAGTGACCTAATGAGTCAACATATAAACGGTACTGAACAGCAACACAACAGGGATGTTTTGTAACGAATACTGGTATTACAGTCTTATTTGCTACTTTGTGCATTAAAGAACCTTATTTTGTGCTTAGTTGAACCTATTTTCTAAGGAAGTATTGGGTTTTAAGGATCGGTTCCGGCTTCATTACCACTTGTTTCACTTTTCATTGACATTTGCATGAAGAAAAATGTCCAATGCATTGAGATGGCAGATCATTGAGCTTCATCGGGCAGGACTTTCTTACAAGAAAGTTGCCACTCCACTTCCACTACAACGTCATAAGCCGTCTGGTCAGGAAACATATACAAACAAATTATATGAGGGACCTTCCACGATCAAGAAGACCAAAAGCTACCACGCCCCAGGAGGATATAACTCTGTTACGACATGTTAGACACACCCATCTGAAACGGGTATGGTTACCTCATCGCAACCAAACTCTGAGAAATAGCCTCAAAGCTGCCAGATTAAGGGCCAGACGGGTCATCAGGCATCCAATGGTCACAAATCACCACAGACGTGAGCGTAGGTTATGGTGTGTGGACAGGCAGAGGTGAAACCTGATATCATAGAGGAGAGTACACTGGACCAACGAAAGTCGTTTCTTCCTGTATGCTGTTGATGGCCCAGTCCGCGTATGGAGGACCAGGAATACTTACACGTCTTGCCCGAAGGGTACCATATGGTTTGGGAACCGTGATGGTTTCGACAGTCTTCTCCTACGACTGTAGACTCGATTTGGTGACTATACAGGGTTCACTCACAGGCGTTGGCTACATTCAGGAGGTTCTGGATCCTGTAATTATTGATCATTTCGATGACCACAGACTTGCCACAAGACCCTTATTCATGGACGACAATGCCAAACACCATCGTTCACTTGCTGTAAACCAACATCTGAAAAATAATGGTGTTACACGAATTCCATGGCCAGTAATGTCACCTGATTTGAACTCAATCGAGCATGTTTGGGACATTTTGAGTCGTCAGATACAAATAAGGGATCCTTTTTTTTTGGTGTGTATATTATGGGATAGTGTCTTTTGTCTTTTGAGTACGAGTGTTCCTTTTGATAACCCAAGGGTTGTTTTAGTGTATACAATTTCAACATTTAACAATATTCTACCTTAGGCTTATGGTTTTACTACTTTCTTACGTTCTTTGTGAAGAATGTCTTTCAGAGGTTTGTATCCCCAAAGTGTCATTGCAATATATTTGATAAAACAATTAACATGATAATGCGATCAACAATGCGCTACCAGTAAGCTTATACATTTCAGCACATAAAGTTAACATTCCAAAGCATTTCTCTCTCTTGTAGCACAGTGTAAATGCAAATAAATATATTGATATGACTTTATTTTGTACAATATTTGTCATCATATCGTTATTGGAACTCATAAACTCCACATCCAACTGTTTCTCAGATTAATATTGTACCTCACACTGGGACTCCTCGGCCATATTTCATACAGTATTATTGCTGCGGACGCGTCTAGCGTGTAATTCTATCGTCATCTAACCAATGTTTCCATTGATTTGTGATTTTATGAGAGATTTGTTCCTGAAACAAACATTTTATTGAGACATCATTTTCTCTGAGACCTCAACCGTTGGATTCAAGATTAGTTTGAGGGGCTGTTACTCAGTCCAATAAGAAGCCGGCGATGCTAACTTCCCAGCTACTGTGTCAACTGTCTTCTCTACAACCTGGATAAGTCACAGGCAGAGTCAGAGGCCCTACTGGTTATCCCATGTCAAAGGGAGACAACTTTATGAGATCTTGGAAAAGTATTCCATTCTCTCTCTAAACTAATCGTCTTTTTATTGGCTGAAGGACGTCGTCGATAACCAATAGCTCGCCATTCTGACAGTAAGTGCAGGATTTATCGAGAAAGGGATACTTCAAAATCGATTTTCCAACACCTTTGAAGGACAAATCATCAATTTTTCGCGAAATAAATAGCAAAACAACAAACCCATGTCGACAGTATTGCCACACCAACCTCCTGTCTTGTTATCCCTCAGAAACCCTCCACTACTTTTGACTTCTGCCGTCCAGAGCATGGTCTTAGGAAACTTGCAACGTGCAAAAATTGTTTCCTTTATCTTTCGATTAAAACTTAAATAAAAAGAAAAGTGAAAAATAAATGCAATTGTGATGCATGGTCCAAATAACGTTTATTTTTCATTAAAGAAGGGATGATATTTTGCTTATAGGCCTTATCTTAAATCATTTCAATAGACATCGTATTTTCAAGGAGAAAAACTTTATTTCAATTTTCTGTGCTGAATGGCCATACCTTTGTTGTGCCAGCATTTGGTTTTGAGGTCATGATTTTTCCCCTTATGAGAATAAAGGGTCATATGTTTTATTAAGTCAAAATATTGTGATGTCATGTAGAACATTAGAAGAAGATGTTGGAATACTGAGTTCTGGATTAAGGAAAAACTACAAAACGTCTCTCGAGTTGCCCAAACCAATAAAAAGTGCAACAGCAGAAACTTATCAACACATGTTTTCTGCGGAATCATATTTCGAGATAAAATATATTTTCAGACTATGATGATGACCGTCTCTCTTGGTAAACATGTTTAATGCCGTTGTTGTTGGCTTTTCTAGGATTTCATCGTCATATTTTCATATGGATATGAAAAATGATTCTTCACAAGTTTGTGTTTAAAAAAGAAAAAAAAAGCAAGTTTTGAATTATTCATGATACGATCAAGCACAGGATGCCCCCAGGAAAGGAAATATGACCATAATAGTTTTAATAGTTTATGTGTCAGTTAAGACATGAGTAGGGAAAAGGGAAATCGATATGATACTGCCTCGAAATCATAACAACATTATGACAAATCTATATCAGATTAAATAGAGTAGGACACAGAAGAATTTCCCTTAGTAAAACTGAATTTATATAATTATTTTTAACTTTAAATTTTAGAACCCTTTCAAAAAAATGCAAAGCTTTATACTTCAGACAATACGGAATAGATAAAGATCGGTAAACATGGCTACATAATTCATCGTATTCGTACTGCCATGATACAGTGTTTATTACTCTTTGAGCATTATGCAGCAATGGGATTTAGAACATATTGAAAAATGTAAACCGTATGCTATGATGTAGGGAATATTTTACTACGGTTTGATGCAGTGTTTCTTGTATCGCCATTTGATGCAGTATTTATTAAACTAACATATGACAGTTCATGCATAATTTATTTTACTTCAATATCATACAGTTACCATTGTACTATCATACGATGCAGTCTTTATTATACTTCCACATGATACAATGTTTATTATATCACCATACGATGCAGTTACAATTGTAATACCACATGATGCAGTCTCTGGTGTACTTCCATATGATGCAATATTTTTTTGCAAAAGCATATGATTGTGCCAATATTACCCAGGATGCAAAAATTGCTCTACTTCCATATGATACATTTTTGGCCAATCCATCTGATGCAGTGGTGTTATTCACTACACTACAATAAGATGAAGTGTTTGTTTTTATGCAGTTTGAAATGCACTATCATACGATAATTTTGCCAATCAATATGATGCAGTGAGGTTATTTTGTACTATCACATGTTAAGGTGTTTTGAGCAGTGTTTAATGTACAATCATATCGCGCAATGGTTGTTGCAAAACCACACAATGTTTTGATTTGACGATGACTTTACTTATCATATGACACAGCGATTGTTGTACATGTACAATCATGTGAAGCGAGTATTTTAGTGTTTTATCCTGCATTTTAATTGTACTTCAATTTCACTCATTGTTTAATATATTAACATAATTATTCACCAAATACGGGGAATAATACTCAACCATCTTTGCTTCACGACTAATACAGGACAATGTCAAAACATGTCAAATGCACTTTCTTTTAATTTGAAACACAACCATTATGAAAGACAGGTATAGACAGACATAGTAAGACAGGGGCGAAGCATATTGGGGTATTTCTACAACGCATTGTTAACTGCAATTCTTGGTGTTCCGCTGTGTGTTATATGACATGATTATGTAATCATTAGTCCATTTTAACGTGATATTTACCCGCGAATAGTTTGATTATGTTTCACCTTGGTATCTTGTTTTAAGCAAACATATCATTTTGTGAAGTTTAATTCTTAAAACCATTTGTCACAGACATTGAAAAGGGTTACAGGACTCAAGTTCAAAGTGATTGAAGTGTCATATAATCTTTCTCATCATCACAGCAAGCTAGTACGGTCTTCCATAGCGTTGAAACCTAAGGAAAACCCTTTAATTTGCAATATGTTTTCAGATTCTTCCTGTAGGCTTGTAAACATTGGAACTGAATTCGTATTGTGAGTTGCTCGTTAGCCTTAGAATACTTGCTCTGAGTTTACCAACCTATATCCATTTTCTGATTAGTGAAAACATCTTTACTTGAGATTTTGGACATAAATTTAACTCAAATGAAAGTACTTTGATAAGTATATAATATGGTCGATTTTGATAATGATCATGACATTTCAGGAAGGTTAAAAAATAGTCAAATCTCTAACTTGACAATACATAACATTTGTTTCGTCAGATTTGTCTTCAAATAAATCATTGACATATGATATTCTAATCAATCTTGGTCCTCCATACTTTACCATTACATAATAGACCAAGCATTTACAGAAAGGAAAGACCATGCAAACAATAGGGTTAAAACTGACATAAAATGTTCCTTTAAAAAAAGGGTTGGATTCTTTTCTTCTAAAATGATTCATAGATTTGATTTTACTCATCATCAGATCTACATGTCCCTCTTTAATATAAATATTGAACTCTACACATAGACCATTGAGGAGGATCGCTGAACGACGTCGACCCTCAAACTTTCCCGCTATTTAGGAAAAATGACGTCACACTAGCAAGTTCGCAGACGACACCATTCCAGAGCAGCTTCAGTGGAACGGATTGCTATTTGCCAGGCGGGTCCCTAATCAAATTTTCTGATCATGGAATCGGATTGAAAGAAGGCGAGTAACCCATGAGCGACCCCTGGCGGCATGTATGGATTTGTTTACAATAGACTCAGGGAGCTAGCGTCTTTTATTGGACCCTTTCATTTCCGGTAGGCTTCGACGAAAGACCCCATGTTCAATTGTATTCTCTACCAAAATTCAATAGCAGTGCTTAACCATGATAACTTCAAACACTCTAAGCTCCTAGGCTGTGCAAGATAAACGATACTTTCAAACATTTCTTCTTCATAACCGATCGGGCGTTGTATTACTTAATTCTCAAATACAAAGTTGGGTCCTAAAGAAATTAATTTGTGAGGATCATAACATCCTCCAAATTTAATCTAATACCAAAGGGAGGTAACTCTCTAAACTCAATTCAGAAATTAAAAAGAGTTCCTCTTTTTTCGCTTTTAAATGTCATGTCAGGTCATCCAACCCAAAACCAAATGGAAGATGGATAAGGTCTCTTCGTTTTTCTTGCGAGTTTGCATTTCTTCTGAAGAAAGAAAGGAAAGTCGAACGCGGTCGGCAAGCTAAGTATTGGGTTCCTTCACCTCTCTCAATCACTCTGGACTCCGTCCTGGCATCATGGCTGCATTCTATTGATTTCAATACTTAACACAAGACGATTACTTTCTTTCTCCTTCCACTGTTTTCTTAATAGGCAGTCACGGTCAAACTCGAATGTAATTTGACTCTTTGATGTACCACAGGGCAGACAAGCGGCTCTATCTTCAAAACATCCCATCCTTCCATCGATTCGTTTATCTCTTTCCAAGACAGTATCTATGACATAAATAAGCTCTAAGCACGCTCATACCTCCATGGCGCTTAATTCGAATCTGCAACGAACGTATTATTTCAGAGCTTTGTTGATATATTCAATTATGATTAGATCCACTGACCCAGTTCCCGCCCTAATTTTGCTTATTGAACTTTTGCATTGAGTGTCGGACTGCGCTTTTTGTCGGATGTTCACCATTTCGCTATCATTGGGTTTTATCAGTGAAATGAACTGTCTTTCTGGCTGCAGTGACGATATATTATATTTCACTGTAACAGGTGACGCTACAATTCAACCTGGCAAATATAAGGAATAGGCCAATACCCAAAACTGGCTCAATGCAAATAAGTTTTAAAATCTGACATTTATATAATTAGTCAAACTGACCACTCAACAACTTCAACCAACAGTTGACTGGTTGTTACTAGAATTTAATTGGATGAGAGATCACTGATGGTAAGATTTATTTTTTAAGTGGCAGTAAGAATCTCTAATATTTTCAACTTGAAACATTGCCATTTTCAAACCAATGCAGCAATATATTTTTAAAGGTTAGGGTTTCACTTGACTGAAGCATGTATTGCATAACTTATAATTTTCATTTTAAAATTTCTTTAATATATCACTTACTATATTGTATCATGTTGCTATGTATGTATCATTTTGAAAGTATAAATGAAAAGATATGTTTAAATAAAAATCAGATAACGTAGGTTTCATGCATTCAGTAACATCAAGGTCAATAATTGGTCTCGAATCGGTTTAGATGCTAATTCTTATCACTTATATTTTAATGTTTGATTTATAACATATTTATATGTTATATAACTTCTCATATTCGTTTGAGTTGAGGCTGTACTGCTGCAGAACATGAAAAAAGAAAACACAATAGGAAACGCCATATATGAGTCTTACTTTTAAATATATCGAATAATCGCATCAATTGTGTCTATATATATTTATTTATAGAAAACCGGGGCAATGTAAAAACAATTATGGTTCATCAGATGTAGATGTAATTGTTCGGGGATGAATATCAACTTATAGAATCACATCCAAATTAGTGATGTGCAATTTGATGGTATACTTCCGGAAATGATGCTATAAGCTGTACTTTTAGACATCGTTCACGAAAATCACACCATTGCATTATTTGCTATATTAATGTGAGTGAAATACAGTATGAATAGGACTTGCAATCGTTTCATGTGTCATGTTCACAAATCTCGGAGCTGCAGGTTAGATACTGTCAGTAATTGGTCATGATCAGACCATAGGCCATGCTGGAGAACGACAATGCTTCCGGAGGCATGAACCGACACTCAGTGGCTGGACCTTACTCTTCAAACTCTTGTAACCATAGTTACGTCACGACCGTTCTCACATGTCGGACATCCCGACTTTACAGAGCTTCTCTTGCCTCAGTGACTCTACACATGTCAAACACTCAAGGCAAGCTCTCTTTACTCTACAAGTCAAAATTATCGGACATGTCCATTGATTGGCTACAAGCTCTGTTGCCAGACAGGAAACTGCAATGGCACCAATGGCGCAACGTTTGGGTGGCTCCAGTCAGCCGTGTGGAGCAGATCCGTGGAGTCAAAGAGGCATTGGTAACCAACAAAGCGTTATGATGTCATTCATTTAACACTTTGCTGAGTAAATTTGATAAACATTTCTCAAGGGCAATGCCATAGACGGAGAGGGGAAGCATATTGCAGATGTTTACAGAAAACATGATTACTTCAACTCCCGTGAGAGAAGTGTTACGTTCTGAGTTGGCAATTATAGAACTTTCATTACACAGGGTTGTTTTGAATTTTATATATTTCTGCATTCATTCGTTAACATCAGACATGTTAATAACAGTTTTTAATATCCTTATTATGCACCTCTACATTCAAGATTGGAATCGTGGTGTATGAAAAATTACTTTGTTTTCCAATTGCAAAGTTCTAGAAACAGCATTATTACATGTTTGATCTTTATTCGGGATGATTGAACTAGTGCTGTGGAAAAGGTTAAAGAGGAACGGTGTCATTTTCAGCTTAGCCGGCTGGGAAAAATACACGAACAGCACACAGTTATAGATAGAAATCTAGACACAAGTTTAAGTCTTAAAAACTTCGTTTAGATATAAGATCAAATATTGCTACTTACTTCCAGAAAAAAATATGATATCAACTGATATTTTGTTTCCTAAACCCCTGTTTTGCAAAGAAGTACATATAGGGCATAGATCTACCATTGAGTTCGATTAGAAATCTTTTTAAGCTGTTCGCATATCCAAGCTTATCAAAGGCTATCCCTGATAGAGATTAAGATACTTCATTCATATATACACAGGTGTCCCAGCAATTTCGAACCATTTTCACGTTTAAAAGAGTCGTTCTAGAAAATTGAGAAAAAAAACTATTTTACCATTTATAGGTTGAATTAAATCCAACGTTTGAAATAAATGATTTAAGAAGTGTGTAAACAAGATTTACCATTCATATTGATATTGTATAGTGTACTATACTCTCATACTTATTGCAATTAACATTTCTTGAGTTGTTAAACTTTTATCAAGAGTTTGAAAATAGTTTGGCCACATTTGTTGTGCTTAATATCTTTCCAAGTATGCTTACGTTACTTTTCAAGAATAAAGAAAGTGTAGTTGTAAGCATAACGATCTCTCAAATTCAAGCTAACGACTTTCGTTCGACTCCCGGTTGAGACACCAAAAATGTGTTAAATGTGTCTTCTCCAGTGTTCTGTCCCTTGACAAGACACTTCATCCACATTTCACTTAGACTACTCAGCTGTACAGATTGGTGCCTGAACACGATATGTACATGTAGTATGGACTTAAAAGAGATTAAAGATAATTGTTTTCGTCTCAGAGACTGTTGAAAGTATTCAAGACAGAGATGAATACCAAAGGGAGACCATTACAGCTTATGGACAGAAAAACGAGTTGTCTCCCTTGATCCTAACAGCAGAGCCCATTTACGTTCGCTGCGTGACATATGAAATATTCATCAAGAATCAATTATAACATTTTCTGAACAATTAAGTCCATTTTGGCTGCTAAGATGGCGTTTAAAGCTACATTCATCCATGTGGGTTCCCGCCTCTCTCCAGTAATGCAAACCTCTTATCGTGTGCGAGTGGCAGGCGACGCCATTACAATCTAGCCAGATCATTATTTCCCCTTCACCACTTCCTATTAACGAAGTATTGGTCAGTCTTGTGTCCGCAGCAACCATCATCCACATCAGTCCTTGACCACTTGAGAGATTGATTGATAGTCAAGCGACGGAAAACACCCAATGCATTTATTTGCCTGATAACGGCACACGACGTGAGTGTCCCATTAGAGTCTTAGTCTATCAAGGTACTTAAAGGCGCACTCCGCTCGCTGCACGTTAAACTGTTATTGTATTATGATAGGCAGTTAATAACATGGCGGTCGAGGGGACTTGGTGATGTAATGAACAAACGTTGCCTCAGTTGATATAGAGATTATCAATCGAGTGTGTTATATATCAACAAAAATGTATCGTATATACACGGGCCTTTGGATATCAAGTTTATCAAACAGCTTTAAAGCATCGATGACACCCTCCATCTGGTGATATTAGAAATCAACGATCTGTTCAGAGACATGACGTAAAATTAAAGTTGATCCACCAAAGGCCTAACTACCCCATGTTCTTGGATTCAATTTGCAACTGTTATGGGCAAGGACATTTGGCATCCTCACTTCCACCTGGGGTTTCAAGATGTCTAATCAGAGGTACCCAGTTGTTTCTTTTGTGTTCTGTTACAAGATAAATCGTTCCTTCAAGAAAACGTCGCTAAGTACTGGCGAGAGTGGACCATTAATAAACACATTAATAAACACAGACAGAGAGACAGAGACTTCATTAGACTCATTAATTACTTTTTTTCAAACAACATATTTTAAAGCATGGTGTTCATTAATGAAAGGCCTTAGTTTTAGTTGATTGAAAGTTAAAACAAGCTATATAGATCTGAAACTGTTTTACCGTCCATTCCTCTAACACCAAATCTTTGTCAGATATCAGTAATCGTTTTCATTCACCATTGCAATTTGTAAAACCTTTTCTACACCAAGATGTGCTTAATGTATGAGAAACAAATTTATTCGGGCACATTGTCAAAGTCTTCGCTGATGGTCCCCATCTGACATACACATCAGAGGTCATAGAGGTCAGATCAAATCAAGTCCCGGACACGAGTCTAGGGACTACGATCTGGTCATCCAACCAGTGCGGCCACAGAGTTCCTTGTTAGTTTCTCACGACATGGAACTGACTAACTAATGTGAGATTATGGGCCAAAGGTGAAACCTTGTTTTGGAGAATCAAACATATTTGTTCTAAAAAGAATATTTGGGTGCATTCAATAATTGAATAATAAATGAAACATTATATTTTCATCACTCAGACCCAAAATGTTCCCTGCCTGATTTCCCCCCTCTCTAACTCATTGAAATCCTTCTCAGTTCTAGCATATTTAAAAACAAAACTAAACTCACGGGCAAAAGAAAGGTTTCACCTCAGTTGGTTTCGATTTTACAACGATTTGAAATATATATGACGCATTTGATTATGGAATCATCAACATTAATCATATCTACAATATTTCATATGAATTGATCGTTGATTGATTCATTTTTTTTAAAGATATCTTTGTTAAAAGATGACCGGGGTAAAAAATGAAATTTACACCAACATGACCCCTACCATGTTAAAAAGGGTGTAAATGAGTGGAAAACGGGGTTTGTTTTGTGATTTTTTAGTAAAATGTAGCTTATATATCGATGGCCATTTATTGTTTATAAAAAATTTTTTTTTTTTTTTTAAATCAAAAATTTCAATTTTCCAAAAAAAAAAATCAAACACGTCTAGAAGTATTCTTTGATTGATAACTAAAGGCTTGCACTGTTCTGGTTTAGCGTACGACGTCTAAAAATTAAAATATTTGTAATTGAAAATTATGTATATGATGAAATCAACTAAGGTGAAACCTTTGTTTTGCCCGTGAGTTTAATTATGTAAAAAGCAAGCAAAAGTAGCCTACGTGACATAAAGTATTTAAAAAAACCGATCATTTTGTTTCGTGCAAATTTGTGTAAAACAAATCTATGTTTGAGTTGCAAAACTATTCAAGTCTGATTTTTGCATGTCACTGTTAAGAGTTAGTGTTTAGCGAAGTTTGTAACAAAGGAAAGCATTTAAACAATAATAGATTCATCGTTACAATATTTATTTATCTAGTAAAAAGTAACTGGATATGTTAACTTGGAAGTCGGGACGCGCTGGGTCACCCGACTCGGATAATCACGCCACTCCATACTTGGAACAACTTGAAACGAATGCATCGATATTTTCCATAACTGCACACAACAAGAAACAGAAACTATCTAGAGAAATACAACCATATCAGATTAAAAATCACTGTTTTATTTTTTAAAATTACCTATCTTTTAATAACAACACTAAACTGAATGAACGGCGGGAAATAACATGGGCGTGGCCTAAACCACGTGTTTCTTGTTGATATCGAGCTAATTTGCATAAATTGTTCCGCAGACTATCGATTAAAGTTTTCATATTCAAGTTAACCATAGAGGATAATCCATTTCTACAGTATTTACAGAGATGAATATTTATTGAGATTCTGCCCCTATTAAGAACGTGAAGCTTTCAATGCCAACGCACTATTCGTTACAGACACATCACCAACTCGCATGTTTTTCGGCACGCAAGCGCAATGTGAACGGAAGTGCATGTGTGACTTGACGCGAATAAGAGAAAGCGATTTGACAAGAGAGAAGTTTTCACATCGTGCCTAGCTGCCGACGCAATTCATCAACTTCGTGGTTGATTAAAATTGAAGCTCACAGTTCATTTGTCACGGTAAGTCAATTGACAACAACGGAAAATAGTTGCAGACACGATCTGACATTTTGTTTCGTAGATCATGGCTCTTGGACAATATAATGATTCTTGGACGGCATTTTTGGAATATACGATGAAAGAAATAATTTGACACTATTCCTTGTATTTAGGATAATCTATTTCAGAGACAGATCGAATAATTAGAACTGAAGAAACTTCTGCTAGTACAAAATAAGCACACGATACGGTCATACCGTTACATACCACCATAAATGATAAAAAAAACCCACAATAACATCGCATTCTGCACTCGTCAGTTTCCTTGACAATGGTGCCATTACATTGTGAATAAGGGTAAACCAGTTATGAACCTATATTTCTCTTTATAAGCCTTCTAAGTGAAAACAAGACATTTATACAGTCATGCAATCTAATTTACTAGAAGATTTTCATAGTTTCCCTGAAAATAAAATTATTATCGCATTATATGTTGTGTACAGTAGGCCAAGACCTTATTTCAAGATAAACACAACTGAGACAATGCTACTTATTTATTAGAATGTGAAAACACACACTAAACTGTTAAAAAATAATATCAACATTAAGGCAATATAATATACTTCTATCCAATCTTTATCAATTCCAAGTTCAGTTACCACAATCATTCTTCTACAGAATAGTTCAGGCATCATATGGCTGGTGTACACACATAATGGGCTTGTTAACTAATATCCATGGTAATCAGGCCCGGTAAGATGACAGTGGCACCTTGTGCTACAAGCGCTGTGAATGTAATTATCCATACACAAGCCCCCAGACTTGTTAGGTGGGAGAACCAATTTGGCAATGAATTTAAAAGAGGCGTGCTGGATCTGCTGTAGTCCTACATTGAGTTACAATACAGAGTGGATAAGAGGTCTATGGAATAAGTAGCTTTTGCTGTTCCTACCACTTGTTCTCCTTGCATTGTATTTGTGATAGGTTCTATGTTGCTGCAGCATCTATGCAGCGTTTTGAGTGAGCAAGATTTAATCCTTCTTTAAGATTTGTGTTACATGACAAATTGATCTAGGTTTCATTATGAATTGCGACTTAATGAATAGATAGAAACATGATATATTCGGAAATTTCAGTTAGGCAACTGTAATTATGTAATAGTAATTTGTTCCTAGGCAACTACTATGGGGTATAGTCCATTGCCATCCTTTATGAGTTTGAAGATTTCTTCGTAAATTGTATTATGATTTGCATGATAAATAGATCTTGATCTATTAATGATATATTTCCATTTTGGACTTGATGAATTAAAGATCTTTGATAGAAACAAATAGGTTAGAAATGTTCACCCTGTTCCTAAATGCTAGCCAAATGTTCATTTTGGTACCAAGCAACTACTTTGGTCTTGAAGTGGTAAAATTATTCATTAAATACTGGGAAATAGTCATTGACCACAACATCAAAGGGTTGAACAAAGGCACCATTAACCCTCTTGACACCGAGATGTAATATATAGTCACACAGTGGAATTTGCAGTCTCTACTACCAGATTATGCAGAAGGATATTCCTTTTATAACGCTAGTATCAAGTGTATATTAGGAGCTTTACACTTTCGCTTTGTAATATCTATATGTTGTCAAAATATTCTGAGCAGCAAATTCACAGGGACGGTCATATTAGAGTTATATATCATGCTAGCTGAATATTCAAGATTAAATATTGAGACTTTCTTCTTAACGATTTTGAACTTGAAGTTCCAACATAAAACATAAAATGTATACAAACTATCTAAAAACTGAGCAGATCTTCATGCGCTGTTGGCATCAAGTGACAGCATTCTTATTCTTTATCTATTATCTCAATAATCTTGAAAAAAACTTGATGGTATTCAATGTCTGTTAGGAAGTAAACAAGTCCATTAATGGTACCAGCAATCTGATTGGCTGTGACTCATCCAGAAGACAATGACGTTACAGGATTTATTCCCCACTATCAGACAAGGTCAATGCTTTTGACCTAGTGACAAAGTAAGACTACAAATGTTGCATAGTATATAACTTCCTTTGTCAATGAACCAAAGACTTTCTTTAAAGCCTTAATGTTCCTGGTTAATTTGGACAGCAGCTTACTTCAAACACCCAGCTTTGTTGGATATAGTTTCTAGTTAACAAAACTTAACAAAATATATAATCTTGTTTATAGTCTTGGTATTAGAAAGCAGTTTGAATTCTGTATCCGACTGCTTTATATCATCTCAACAATCTCTATAGATTGTTCAGTATCAATCCTGTATGGGCTCCGAATGTTATAGACTCTGGAACTATCTCTCTTTCAGCAGCTCAGCACCAATATGAATGTATATTCCCTCATCTAATCAAGAGTCTAAAGGCAAGATTGAACCATTTGACACCATAGATTTTCGGATAAACCTTGACTACACTCTCATGGTGTCATATACTCAGATTTAATCTGAAATGCCGATACTAATGTATATTCTGACATCCGGTTGGCAAGATTAACTTGGCTTTATAGATTTTCAAGATAAAAGTTGACAAACAATTTCAGGGCCTTAGAATGTCAGAGAAACAGATATTGTCTTTGACTCTCCCAGTCAATTCAAATGTATGTTCTGCCATGGGGTTGGAAGGAAAGATTGAACCATTTGGCATTGGAAATTTTCCTATAACTCTTGACAGAATGTCGTATATTCTGTATTTGTATCCAGATTTGGTTTAAGTGCAAACACCTATGTTAAATCCAGTAGATCAAAGTATTCATGGTTTGACTCCATAGATATTTCAGATAAAAGTTAGATAACTCAGAATTTGAGAATTTGATCTTCATGCCATAAAAATTGAATTCAACAATAAGGAGTCATTTAGGATGAAAAGAAATGTCTCCATAGATTCTCTATAGGTGACTCTTAGAACATGTTGCATGTTTTTTTATCATATCCCCGCCTAACAACATAGTGTGCATTTTGCTATTTTGAAACTAGGCTCCACTCTACACTAGTTAGCAATTGTACCCAGACTTGGCTAAAAGTAATGAAGCTCCTAGACAAATATCTAACCTTCTGAAGCTATCAATGACTATTTCATGACCTTATTGCACGTCCAGCATGAGAAGTTGGGGTTGGAACCCTGCTTGAATGAAGAAGTCTCACTCGGCCCCAGAGGAAAAACCTTTTCCCTGCTTTATTACAGCTATCGGATCAGCCTGTCTCCCAGTGCCATTGCCAATACCCAGTCTGTGATTCAGCATCCTTCTGGAGCTGATATCGTCTTGAATCACGCTTTATGTCCCCGTTGGCAGAACCAATTTTTCTTGATGACTTTATTGTGTATCCAATCCAGTATCAGACTTTCTGTATCTCCAGTCCTTGTCTGTTGGTTGTTTGTTTACGAAGCCAGATATTCATGTATGAGGTGGGCTGGATTTGGTTGTTTGTACTATGTTGCTCTGTCATCCTACTAGATGCTTTCAGCAGCTCAAAAATTAGCTTGGTGTTTTATTTCAAAATCGAATAATTGCAATAAGCAAAAGCACAGTAAATTTATGTGAGCAAACGTTTTAGGCTCTTTTGGCTTTTTAGCTCATCTGGTCTGTAAGGCTGAATGGGCTAATGGCATGGCATGACATGGTGTCTGGCGTCTGTCCGTCTGTTTACTTTGTGCATTTTTTACTTCTTCTCCAAAAACATCAGGCCTAGAAAACTTAAACTTTGTGTAAAGACTCCTTGACTAGTGATGATTATAATTGATAACTTTCGTGGCCCTGTGACCCCTAATAAGGGCCACAGGGGCCCCACCCTTAGAACCTATTTTCACTTCTTGTCCAGAAGCATAAGGCCTAGAAAGCTTAAACTTTGTGTACAGACTCCTTGACTAGTGATGATTTTAATTTATAGCTTTGTTGATCCTGTTGCTCCTAAAAAGGGCTTGATGAACCCTAATTTATTAATCGGATATTTGAGCAATTTCAATTTCTGTATTGATTACCTCATCCCCTATATGCTCAGTTTTAGGATTGGTGATCCTGTGGCCCCTACAATGGGTGGAAGCGCATTTGCCACACCTTACAGCAAAATTAGATATGAAGCCTGATGAGCTACGGAGCCAACAAGTTACAACCCTATTTTTAACCTCATTGATGTCTGGTTGTTCTTTTACTTTCATTTCGATAGGCAACAAAAAGTCTTTTGAGTTTCTTATTTGAATGTGTTGCTAAACTAGATTGGTTCTTTAAAACTTGTGGTTTGAAACAGGGTTTGAGAATCCATCTTACACAGTATTTGAACTACTCATGAAAATCCATCGATGCTTGGCTGTGAAAATAAGTGATAAAACATTATTGCTGAGTATTGTTGACAATGATTTAGTATGATGTAAGGAAATGCCTTATTAGGAATTCCATGAAAGTAGTACCTCAATTGGCTTGTTGAGCTTGGCAAGCCAAGAACCACCATCAGATCCATACGTAATGAAGTAACTGTCAAATAAATTGTAATAGGCCTTTTTCTCCACTGGCATTTCGGTAACCCTTACGAGGAAGGAAGTCCCCCTGGGATTAGCAAAAACTGAGAGGGAAGTGAATCGCCTACAGTTAGAAGCTAATTGAAGATGGACTCAATTTTCTGCTTGACTACCTCCTAACTGGAGTCCAATGGAGCTGCTATAGCCATTTTGTTGTGTTGCTGTCACCAAGTTGCGCTCAGATATTTTGTCTCTAGAATCTCACATTTTATGTGAAATGCCTTCTACAAGTTTGGAGGCATATTGCATTGGCTGGTAAAATTTTCCTTGGCTTATATTATGGAATGATTGATGGTTTAAAAATGAAAAAAATATGTAGATGTATGATGTAAGATTGTTGTATCAAATATTGATTATCAATTCAGCAAATCTTGTCATTGTATTATTTTAAAGGGGCAGTAGCATGTTTTTTGGTAATTTTATATTTTACATTTTTCACTCATTTAGTCATAATTGAAAGTTAATGTTAAATGTATTAATTTGACAGTGTCAAAAATCTTATTACACAAGTCAATCATCCATAGTCAGAGGACAAAGTATGAAGAATCACATAAAATCCATTGGCGCCCCATTTTGTGTAAACACCATTAATTCATTTTGTGTAAGAAAAATTAATCGCTTGTCTACACGTTACGTTATATATTTGAATTACTGCTGCTCCATTTAGTTTAAATACATTAAAATGTCTTTCAATTGGAAACATTAATTTTCATTTTCCTGACATCACCTTATATTCCCCCTAAAAACGTGCTACTGCCCCTTTAGTCACAGTAATCATCCTAGCTAACCATCTGCTTTCTTTGAATCAGAATAAATGATATCATTTTAAATATATTTACCATTTTTTCTGCAAAAAGATTTTTTAAGGTAACAAGAATATGAATGTTATGAAAGTAGTATTAATAATTCATGTTAAAATATATTATCAACTCTCAACCAGACCCATATCTGTAATATCTCCTGTCAAATAAATTCTTAACTTGTTGATATCCTCCTTTAACACTGCTTTTGAATTTTGTAGGTTGCTGATGTAAATGTAAAAACTTCCCATCAGGTATTCCGCAAATATTTTAACACATTCATAATGCGTTATCGGCTGTCATATCCAGAAAACAAATTGTGTGTTGATGCTTCTGGCTGACAGCTAGATGCTGTTTCCCCAACCACTGATTGTAAGATGCACTGGGTTTGCGGGCATCTGTTGATCAGCGGGCTCCTTCTTATCATAGTCTTCCTACAGCCAGTGACAGAAACACTTCGGACCCTCTGACAGTCCCGCAAGTGTGAAGCTTTTCTTCCGCAATAATGTCTCTCTTGTAATTCTTTTGATCTTCAGAATTTGCATGCGGTTCATGAGTTTCCACTGTAGTTTGTGTTTGTTCAAGAAGCTTTCTTTTAACGTTGCATGTTTTTATTCTTTATATTGCACTTTCTGTTTCATCAAATATGAATCCAATTATTATGAAGTTGGGTTGATGCATTGATCATTTGCTGCTGAAGAAGACGGCTTATTGATTTGTGTCTCTAAAGTCTTCCTCGCGGCTATATTTGGCTCTGTATCACAGTGGTTGACATGTTGTGTTTGATCTGAGTTCATGCCTGCACCTCTCAAGGTGTCTCTCAATCGACGTTCATTGCTTCAAAAAATATTAATATTCTATGATTATGAACACCTAATTTACTCTAGCAATGATAGACACCCAGTTTTCCTCCATAGTCTATTAATGGACCTTGTCTAAAACAACATTGACAAGACTCCATTCAAAGATTTCTATTGAACTTATGGTGCAAAAGCAAACATATGTGAAGTACAGCTATGTAGTTGTTATAAGCCCTAAATTATTATTAAGTTTTTTATTGCAACAGTTTTGACATTGATCTGGATAATGCTTAAGAAACTTATTTTCCACAGACGTCATATATAGTGTAAAGTTTTACTGATTGCTAATGGACACAGTTGAAATAATTATGATGATTTAATGAATAGATGATTTAGATTATGATGATGAATAATTAGTTTGTCAAACTTTCAAGTGTAGTCACTCAGAAATGTTGTTGAATTCTCATTCAATATGTTATTAAAAGATTAATTTTCATAACTTATCGCTGCAGGTGAGAGCATATTTCACTCTGGGCTTCTGGGCCTCCTTTCACAAAGCTCTAAGGTGATCGTAAGTCACTAAGGTAACCTTAGTGTAATGTTAAAGAATGGGAGTTAAGGTTAACCTTAGTTAAGGTTGCTTTGTGAAAGGAGGCCCTGAACTCTAGCTAAGGTTCTCATAAACAGCATGTACCTCTTGAAAAGTTGTGAGACCATTATCAAATGCTGAATATATGCATTAGAGGCATTTTTTTTAGTAAAGTGAATTGAAGGAATAAAGATATCCACTGTGCAAGATTTCTGTTGAAAGTTTATAGCTGATATTGTCAGAGTATCAGAGGAGACATATGTTGACCTCTGACCTCTCCAATGCTAGGTTATGAGGCTCAGTTGGATGCTATACATATGTATCAAACAAGCACTTGTTTCCTCAGAGCATTTCAGTGTTTAAATTTCTGGCTTGTCTTGCATATGATCTCCTGAATAAAAAGTGGAGCAGACCTCCAGATAAGCAGCTGTGTACATTATATGCAAAAACTCATTGTTCTGATGAAGACCACCTAGTGGTCGAAACATGTAAGCACATGAATAAATATTTGCGGCCAAGACAACTCTGGTTCCTGGTGGTTCTTCCTCCATGCAAGAAGAGTTCTTCCTCCTCTTCCTTCCTTCTTATATGCAAAAGAAGTACCAACTTGAGATTTGACTTAGTTTTCATTATATTAAATTGTATAAGGGTATAATATCCACATGGGCTACAGCTAATCTTGAGCTCTTGTGTAGATTTGGTAGACTGAAATTCTCATTTCTCAGAGATATTTTCAATGTTTAAAATCATACTGTCCCAATTTTGACCCGATTTCATATCAAAGTGAAAAAAAAAAAAAAAAAAGAATCCTTAACAGTACCAAGCAATAATTTTCACCTGTGCAAAACAATTAATGAATTATTGTTAATTTCTTCCGTTAACGGATAGGGCTTCCCAGCACTATTTTTAGACATTTTGTGCCGTTTCCATATAAGGAAAGTTCTAACCGACCTTGACCTCAATATCAGATGATTAGAAGATTAGTTTAGAAGTTGTGAGCCGGACAGAACTTGTCAGAGTTTCCAACAGAGTCCTCATTGTTTGCCAAAAAAGACAAAAATTTATATAAATATTTTCAAAATTGTTCTTTATGACACACCTTCAGATGATTATGTATCTCCATATCAAATTTGATCCAAATGTGATGATTAGTTTAGAAGTTGTGAGCCGGACGGGACTTGTAACAGATTTCTTACAAATTTATCACTTTTTTTCCAAAATCCTAATATTTCATGTAGATTTTCAGAAAATTGTTGCTCATGACACATTATTACATGTTTCTTCATTTCCATGACAAATTTGATTTGAAATGGTTGATTAGTTAGAAAGTTATGTGCCGGACACAAAGTGTAACGGACGGACGGTACCCATTTTAATACCCCCCGCAACTTCGTTGTTGTGGGGGATAATTAGTCAAACCAGTATTGTTACGTTGATAATAAACTCTTCCAAATTATCACTATCACTATTATCTATGCAATTGCAAATTGATTGCACCCATATATTAAATAATATTAATATTATATGACAATTGGGTCCAACCTTATTCTTGGCTGTTCCCAAAACGAACTCGTCCCCACTGAGAATTTGTACCCAAAACGAACCCGTACCCAAAAAAACCTGGTGAACTCGTACCCACATTTATTTTAATAGTTTATGGTAATTTATCATGATTAAATAATCATTGTAATAAACATTTTGTAATATTTCATAATGTTGTAGATATACTCACAATACAATTATTTTTATTTCTGTGATAAAACGGTGACAACTAGTAGAATATTATACATTCTTAATATTATATGATTAATACAATCATGAAAAATAATAATGACCAACGATTAAAATGCCAGTGAAGATGAAAAGGGTAAGTTGCCGACAAAATAACTGACAATAAGCTAGTAAATTGAGCCCAACAGGCCAAACTTTCCCCAGGGAAGGTTTGGCCTAGGACAGACTTTCCCCGGGGTAACTTCAGCCTAGGCCAAACTTCCCCCCCCTAGGCTCAATCTTCCCCAGGGAAAGACTGTCCTAGGCCAAACCTTCCCCACCCTTAATTCTACCTTGTACGGGGGAGTTGCTGGTCTAGCTAGTCTATTTCTTCCCTAGGCCAGAATCTCCCCCTTGTACATCATAACCAAGGATGGGAAAGTAATAGCCTAGATAGATCAGAATCTCCCCCTTGTACATCATGACCAAGGGTGGGGAAGAAATAGACTAGCTAGGCCAGAATCTCCCCCTTGTACATCATAACCAAGGGTGGGTAAGAAATAGACTAGCTAGGCCAGAATCTCCCCCTTGTACATCATAACCAAGGGTGGGGAAGAAACAGACTAGCTAGGCCAGAATCTCCCCCTTGTACATCATAACCAAGGGTTGGGAAGAAATAGATTAGCTAGGCCAGAATCTCCCCCCTTGTACATCATAACCAAGGGTTGGGAAGAAATAGACTAGCTAGGCCAGAATCTCCCCCTTGTACATCATGACCAAGGGTGGGGAAGAAATAGACTAGCTAGGCCAGAATCTCCCCCCTTGTTCATCATAACCAAGGGTCGGGAAGAAATAGACTAGCTAGGCCAGAATCTCCCCCTTGTACATCATGACCAAGGGTGGGGAAGAAATAGACTAGCTAGGCCAGAATCTCCCCCCTTGTTCATCATAACCAAGGGTGGGGAAGAAATAGACTAGCTAGGCCAGAATCTCCCCCCTTGTTCATCATAACCAAGGGTGGGGAAGAAATAGACTAGCTAGGCCAGAATCTCCCCCTTGTACATCATGACCAAGGGTGGGGAAGAAATAGGCCAACCAGAATCTCCCCCTTGTACATCATGACCAAGGGTGGGGAAGAAATAGACTAGCTAGGCCAGAATCTCCCCCCTTGTTCATCATAACCAAGGGTGGGGAAGAAATAGACTAGCTAGGCCAGAATCTCCCCCCTTGTTCATCATAACCAAGGGTGGGGAAGAAATAGACTAGCTAGGCCAGAATCTCCCCCTTGTACATCATGACCAAGGGTGGGGAAGAAATAGGCCAACCAGAATCTCCCCCTTGTACATCATGACCAAGGGTGGGGAAGAAATAGACTAGCTAGGCCAGAATCTCCCCCTTGTACATCATGACCAAGGTAGGGGAAGAAATAGGCTAACCAGAATCTCCCCCATGTAAATAAAAGTAAAAGGTGGGGAAGAAATGTCCTGGCTAGGCCAACAAAAATCCCCCATATAAAAATGTATAATATAGAAATAATTTAGCTGGGCATTAATCCACTCCCCTTTAATGATGGACATCTAGGATGGGGAAGAATATCCCCAAGGCTAGTAATAACCAAGGGTGGGAGAACAAACCTTGCTAGACAAAAATGCCAAATACCTATTTTATAGGACATGAAATAAACTTACATTTCATAGATTCAACAAGGGGAGAAAGTTTGGCCTAGGCTATTTCTTCCCCGGGGAAGGTTTAGACTGGGGAAGAATTGGCCTACTACACCGGCTCCTGGATCTTAATTGTATCATTGATATGATGTAAGCTTTTCAGGGAAAATTATGCAAGTATGTCAAACATGTATACGTATGCTCTCATAATCAAAACTTCGCAAATACCAAAGTGTTGAAAGACCACTTACAGCCAATTAAGATGTTGTTTCAGTAAAGTTGTTTACAAGCATTTTGATTGATCTCTTGTAATGAAGTAAGTTGCCTACATGGTAAGTTTTGATTTCTTAGATGGGTAAATTACGTAAATATAGTACTAGTAGATGTGTACAATTCTTGTTCATAATTAGCAGCCCCGTCTAAGGACGGGGCTGCTATCAGTTTTTGTGAAGTTTCCATCGCCGCCGCCGCCGCCGCCGCCGCCGCCGCCGCCGCCGCCGCACTCGTACTACTAGCTATAACTTTTTTCCACTAAGCTTTCCAGAACTCTTATTCATACCTTACTACTCATACCTCGGGGGAACGATTTTGACACGTTCACTTTCAAGGCCAAAGGTCAAGGTCACGAGCTATGTAATCACTCTAAGAATTCCTTGTAAACGCGATAACTTGAAAAGTTTTTGTGCTATGAAGCTCTAACTTGGTATATATCATCCTTGGAAAAGTAAAAAATTTTGAAAAGGTTTTGGCTACAATCCGTCAACGGTCAAGGTCACAGCAAGGTCATGAGGTACGCATGTTTTAGCGAAAATGCTTTATTTTAACTATGAACACTTTTAATCAATACATGATTGTTATACTCAATAAAAAGTGTTCAATGATTGTGTGACCTTGAAGATCAAAGGTCAAGGTCATGAGATATGAGTTATTTCAAAATGCACTAAATTTGGGTATAACTTTATCCCATTTAGCTTTTCAGAACTCATGAACATGTCTAAATGTTAATACTTCCAGGGAATCATTATGACATGTTCACTTTCAAGTTCAAAGGTCAAGGTCACGAGTTATAAAATCACCGCAAAATTCCTTGTAAACGCGATAACTTGAAAAGTTTTTGTGCTATGAAGCTCTTACTTGGTATATATCATCCTTGGAAAAGTAAAAAAATTTGAAAAGGTTTCGGCTACAATCCGTCAAAGGTCAAGGTCACAGCAAGGTCATGACTTAAGCATGGTTTAGCGAAAATGCTTAATTTTAACTATGATCACTTTTAATAAATATATGATTTTTATACTCAATAAAAAGTGTTCAATTATTGTGTGACCTTGAAGATCAAAGGTCAAGGTCATGAGATATGAGTTATTGCAATACCTTGTAAACACAATAACTTGAAAAGTTTTTGTGCTATGAAGTTTAGATTTTGTATATATTATCTCTTGAGAAGAACAACATTTTCAAAAAGTTTTGGGTACGAACTGTCGAAGGTCAAGGTCACAGCAAGGTCAACATATATGGAGAAAATGGATTATTTTAATTTTTAACACTTTATTTCATTACAATTACAATGGTAGTGGGGACGAATCCACCGCCCGATTTTTGTACGAATCCACTAAGATTTGTGGTTACCAGTTCGTTTTGGGTACGAATTTACCGCATCCCCCTGAAATAAACGTAAATTGGTAATACATCATAGTGACGATCATTTCTTACCTTTAAAAAATCATAACATGCTCGATTCGTGGAATTATATTATTAAGAAAAGTGATAGTCGAAAAGGTGACTATACAGCTTGATATCCGAGAAAAGATCTAAATCTATCATTCGTGCCAAGTTTCGGTTTAGGCCCCCTGTACAGTAGGGCAAACAGATTTTGACACATTGTGTTGTCGACAGGATCCCCGCAACATTCTCGATTTATCTTAAGTTCATAGCAAATTTTATAATTGATATCTTACCATGCAGCTAGAAGTCGCTCTGCTGGAATCTTGTTGAGTCCTCAAAATTAACATCAATGGTCTCTCTCAATATTGTCCATCGGTCAAATTGAGCCCGCTGACTAACTCGACCGATGGCAGCCATATTGCAAAGGTATTAACTATTTTTTGCGCAAGCGAACGCGCTAACCAGTTATGTGGAATTTCCCTTCAGTCTGTGCATGCGCAATGCTCTTTGACCTAGATAATGTCTACAGCCAATTTCCGCTGGCCACTAGCGGGATTTTTAAATCCGCTGTAATCGCTCTTTTTGTGAACAATCAGTGTGTAAGATTATAGTCTCAATCGATCATACAAAGTATGTTCTTTCATTTTCTGCAATAAAATTTTGTTCCCATAGGGTCAATGCTAAAGGGGACAGTATGATTTTAATGAAATAGCAATTTTTCATTTTTATGACATAGAACATAGCTCTCAGGTTTTCAGCTCATTTGCTTTATATTGACAGTCATTGATCTTAACTAATTATATTTATTGTCACTATTTTTTGTTTCTTATCCATACAATTGCTAAATTTTAGAAAATCAAAACTTCAAATCCCTTGAGTAATGCCATGTAAGAAGTATATAATTTTTGGTTTTGATTTCTTTTTTTGAACAAGTTCAAATTCTAAACTACAAAACCTTGAATCATCTGTTATTGAAAGCTCTAAATTACTGGAGGCACCATGCAGTTATCAACTAGGCTGATCACAAACCATCCAACAGCTTTACCCAAGAGAACTAGTGATTCACTGACCAATACATCACACTGAATAGTAGATAACATCCACAGAAGGTTAGAGATCAAACACCAATCAGAATAGAGAAAATCACTCATCTTATGGTCATTCAACCAATGAGAGAAGAGAAGAAATGAGCATGCTGTGCATTCATCCAGCAACTAACAAGCAGTCTCTGCCATTTTCACATCAGATTAAGATCTATAAGTGATAGAGTTTCCTTGTATGACCTTTTTAGCCAATAAGTCTTACACTAGCACCATTGGAATCAATAGGACAAATGGACATGAATAACTAACATTGATTGGCCCGCACCAGTTGACTTAAGCCAATCCTTGCTGTTGTACATGTTCTAACGAACATCAAGACCTTTCATCCAGTGGTAGGTAATAGAAAATCTATATGCCACCTCTTGGCTTTTTATTGAACTCCATGTTATAATTTCCCGAC
Organism: Steromphala cineraria; assembly: GCA_916613615.1. Classification (NCBI taxonomy): domain Eukaryota; kingdom Metazoa; phylum Mollusca; class Gastropoda; order Trochida; family Trochidae; genus Steromphala; species Steromphala cineraria. The sequence continues at coordinate 79,988,000 of OU744722.1, forward strand.
CTTCCGGTCTGTGTCCTGTGCTAAGTCAGGGGGGATGTTGAACTCTAGAGTCGTGAAGTCGTGTAAAGTTCAATTAGAATGTCATTGAATGTGCTGATGATAATGTAGTTATTTGTCAGTTACATCAAGTCTCATGTGAAATTACTATGGAAATACCCATAAGAGGACATATGAAATTGTTATCATCAGTAACTAAAAGGTGGCAAATTAATAATTGTTGACACCTCAGATGTATAATCCTCATGGAGTTGGGATTTAAGAAAGATGTAAAGAATGTCATCTACTGAAAAGGGGAATACAAAGCTCTTTTGAGCATCTGAGTAAAATATTGACGCTATTCAAATGTAAAAATGCATGTTTGTATGGATGTATCCTTCCTATGTTTTAAGACAATTGAAGAATTTGTCGTAACTCACTAACTCACTCACTCACCCTACTGCAGACCAGCTGGAGAGGTGTGTGTCTGGAAGCCGAGAATAGTTGAGGTGTCTATGATTAAGTCTAGATTTGTCTACTGTAGATCAGCTGAGAAGGTGTGTCTTGAGAGCAGAGAATAGTTGAGGTCTCTATGATAAAGTCTAGATTTGTCTACTGTAGATCAGCTGGAGAGGTGTGTGTCTTGAAGCAGAGAATTATTGGGGTGTCTATGATACAGTCTATATTTGTCTACTGTAGATCAGCTGGAGAGGTATGTGCCTTGGAAGCAGAGAATAATTGGGGTGTCTATGATACAGTCTAGATTTGTCTACTGTAGATCAGCTGGAGAGGTATGTGTCTTGAAGCAGAGAATGGTTGGGGTGTCTATGATAGAGTCTATATGTGTCTACTGTAGATCAGCTGGAGAGGTGTGTGCCTTGGAAGCAGAGAATTATTGGGGTGTCTATGATATTGTCTATATTTGTCTACTGTAGATCAGCTGGAGAGGTGTGTGTCTTGGAAGCAGAGAATAATTGGGGTGTCTATGATACAGTCTATATTTGTCTACTGTAGATCAGCTGGAGAGGTATGTGTCTTGAAGCAGAGAATGGTTGGGGTGTCTATGATACAGTCTAGATTTGTCTACTGTAGATCAGCTGGAGAGGTATGTGTCTTGAAGCAGAGAATGGTTGGGGTGTCTATGATAGAGTCTATATTTGTCTACTGTAGATCAGCTGGAGAGGTGTGTGCCTTGGAAGCAGAGAATGGTTGAGGTGTCTATGATAGAGTCTATATTTGTCTACTGTAGATCAGCTGGAGAGGTGTGTGTCTTGGAAGCAGAGAATAATTGGGGTGTCTATGATAGAGTCTATATTTGTCTACTGTAGGTCAGCTGGAGAGGTGTGTGTCTTGGAAGCAGAGAATAATTGGGGTGTCTATGATAGAGTCTATATTTGTCTACTGTAGATCAGCTGGAGAGGTGTGTGTCTTGGAAGCAGAGAATAATTGGGGTGTCTATGATAGAGTCTATATTTGTCTACTGTAGATCAGCTGGAGAGGTATGTGTCTTGAAGCAGAGAATGGTTGAGGTGTCTATAATACAGTCTAGATTTGTCTACTGTAGATCAGCTGGAGAGGTGTGTGTCTTGGAAGCAGAGAATGGTTGGGGTGTCTATGATATTGTCTAGATTTGTCTACTGTAGATCAGATGGAGATGTGTGTGCCTTGGAAGCAGAGAATGGTTGGGGTGTCTATGATACAGTCTATATTTGTCTACTGTAGATCAGCTGGAGAGGTGTGTGTCTTTGAAGCAGAGAATGGTTGGGGTGTCTATGATAGAGTCTATATTTGTCTACTGTAGATCAGATGGATAGGTGTGTGTCTTGGAAGCAGAGAATAGTTGAGGTGTCTATGATAGAGTCTAGATTTGTCTACTGTAGATCAGCTGGAGAGGTATGTGTCTTGAAGCAGAGAATGGTTGGGGTGTCTATGATAGAGTCTATATGTGTCTACTGTAGATCAGCTGGAGAGGTGTGTGCCTTGGAAGCAGAGAATTATTGGGGTGTCTATGATATTGTCTATATTTGTCTACTGTAGATCAGCTGGAGAGGTGTGTGTCTTGGAAGCAGAGAATAATTGGGGTGTCTATGATACAGTCTATATTTGTCTACTGTAGATCAGCTGGAGAGGTATGTGTCTTGAAGCAGAGAATGGTTGGGGTGTCTATGATACAGTCTAGATTTGTCTACTGTAGATCAGCTGGAGAGGTATGTGTCTTGAAGCAGAGAATGGTTGGGGTGTCTATGATAGAGTCTATATTTGTCTACTGTAGATCAGCTGGAGAGGTGTGTGCCTTGGAAGCAGAGAATGGTTGAGATGTCTATGATAGAGTCTATATTTGTCTACTGTAGATCAGCTGGAGAGGTGTGTGCCTTGGAAGCAGAGAATTATTGGGGTGTCTATGATAGAGTCTATATTTGTCTACTGTAGATCAGCTGGAGAGGTGTGTGTCTTGGAAGCAGAGAATAATTGGGGTGTCTATGATAGAGTCTATATTTGTCTACTGTAGATCAGCTGGAGAGGTATGTGTCTTGAAGCAGAGAATGGTTGAGGTGTCTATGATACAGTCTAGATTTGTCTACTGTAGATCAGCTGGAGAGGTGTGTGTCTTGGAAGCAGAGAATGGTTGGGGTGTCTATGATATTGTCTAGATTTGTCTACTGTAGATCAGATGGAGATGTGTGTGCCTTGGAAGCAGAGAATGGTTGGGGTGTCTATGATACAGTCTATATTTGTCTACTGTAGATCAGCTGGAGAGGTGTGTGTCTTTGAAGCAGAGAATGGTTGGGGTGTCTATGATAGAGTCTATATTTGTCTACTGTAGATCAGATGGATAGGTGTGTGTCTTGGAAGCAGAGAATAGTTGAGGTGTCTATGATAGAGTCTAGATTTGTCTACTGTAGATCAGATGGAGATGTGTGTGCCTTGGAAGCAGAGAATGGTTGAGGTGTCTATGATAGAGTCTATATTTGTCTACTGTAGATCAGATGGAGAGGTGTGTGTCTTGGAAGCCGAGAATAGTTGAGGTGTCTATGATAGAGTCTATATTTGTCTACTGTAGATCAGCTGGAGAGGTGTGTGTCTTGGAAGCAGAGAATAATTGGGGTGTCTATGATAGAGTCTATATTTGTCTACTGTAGATCAGCTGGAGAGGTATGTGTCTTGAAGCAGAGAATGGTTGAGGTGTCTATGATACAGTCTAGATTTGTCTACTGTAGACCAGCTGGAGAGGTATGTGTCTTTGGAGTGGATAATAAATTAAGTGTCTACAATACAGTCTAGATTTGTCTACTGTAGATCAGCTGGAGATGTGTGTGCCTTGGAAGCAGAGAATGGTTGGGGTGTCTATGATAGAGTCTATATTTGTCTACTGTAGATCAGATGGAGATGTGTGTGCCTTGGAAGCAGAGAATGGTTGGGGTGTCTATGATACAGTCTATATTTGTCTACTGTAGATCAGATGGAGAGGTGTGTGTCTTGGAAGCCGAGAATAGTTGAGGTGTCTATGATAGAGTCTAGATTTGTCTACTGTAGATCAGCTGGAGAGGTGTGTGCCTTGGAAGCAGAGAATAGTTGAGGTGTCAATGATAGAGTCTAGATTTGTCTACTGTAGATCAGCTGGAGAGGTGTGTGCCTTGGAAGCAGAGAATAGTTGAGGTGTCTATGATAGAGTCTATATTTGTCTACTGTAGACCAGCTGGAGAGGTATGTGTCTTTGGAGTGGATAATAAATTAAGTGTCTTCAATACAGTCTAGATTTGTCTACTGTAGATCAGCTGGAGAGGTATGTGTCTTTGAAGCAGAGAATAGTTGAGGTGTCTATGATAGAGTCTATATTTGTCTACTGTAGATCAGCTGGAGAGGTGTGTGTCTTGGAATCATAGATAGGTTGATGTGTCTATGATACAGTCTAGATTTGTCTACTGTAGATCAGCTGGAGAGGTATGTGTCTTTGAAGCAGAGAATGGTTGGGGTGTCTATGATACAGTCTACATTTGTCTACTGTAGATCAGCTGGAGAGGTGTGTGTCTTGGGAGCTGATCTCATCTATTCTTCAACAGTGGAAATGGGCACTGGTGTTTCTGTTAGTTATATAGTGAGTTAACATTGTTTGGGCTTTCCAAGCTGTCAATAATTGAATTTGAGTAGAGGCTGAAATTCTTCTTCACTTAGGACATTGTCTATAGAAACATTTGGAAACTGGGAAGCCATTTTCCTGGAGTTTAGAGTTCTGTTTATTATGTTTGTCTGTGTGATGTCAACTTAGTGGCCCAGTGCTTTAGTTCCCTTACCCTATAACCTTGTCTGGTTATAGATCTCTGGGTCTCTTCAGTTCATTCAATTAGTAAACACTTCCAATGTTTGCTTGTTTATGTCCAGGTATAATTGAATTGTCTCTGTCATGAAAACAAACCAAAACAAAATGAAATGGTACAATTAAAATGGTAATAGCAAAGGAATTAATGTTGGCAGATTTGTGTATAAATTGTTATTGTTGATTGTGCTATATATGTTTTGGGTTTTTTAAGCACAGAGTCCCTACAATGGTCAGATTAAGGCTTGAATGCCATGTTAACGTTTGTTACTTGACCTATCTTTCCTTTTAATTACTGAGGAAATAATATACATCTAACAACCTACCTGAATCACTGTTTAATTTGAGATATTTGCTTTGATATATCCTTGTATTATGACATTTATTGGTTTAAAATGACACATTTTAGCAAGTGACACAAGGCAGTTGGTCTAAGAGGTATCAGAGCTATGTAGGAGCTATTTCGATTGAATTTATATGCCGATGTAGCAGGATTGTTATTCAAAGCCAAGGATATCAACCAATCATTGTGGATCAATGCACCTTGACCTTCCTTATTAAATTTGTAATGAATTCATATATTTGGTTTTGTTTGCAGATTCCAGCAAAACTTTGTACGACATTGAAAACCTAATTAAGGCTTCCATCGAGCCTAAAGTCGGGTCAAGTTGGAAATCGACCCAAGGACTAAAAAAGTGGAAACTGTTAAAAATAAACAGTAAACGGTAAACCTAATTGTGTTATCCTAGTTGAATATGGAAGAAAAATTATGCGAATATGGCAAGTTAAATTCTCATTAGTTTTTTCAAAAGATCCTATACAAAAAGTAACCTTTGCAAATTTGTTTTTTTGTCTAAATCAATTTCAAGAGGAGAAAAGTGTAAGTCAGTTTTCAAATTTAAAAATTGATAATATATTTTCATTTTGCACAGTTCTTCTTGCTTAACTAGGATATTTTCTGAGTTGTAAACTCAAAAGTGGAGTCCATTTTATGCCAGAATAATGATCCTACAAGTAATGAATTCTTGTGTTTTCTTTCCAAATCCTTTTTGCCTTAACGTTGAAAGGCGCATGTTCATTTAGGGATCTGAGAAAGGAAGGCGGAGAGGATATTGAGCCATCGACCAACATTCTTGTATTCCTAGGACGTTTCTTCTCCAGTAATTAAGCTTCTTGATACATCCCTTGTGTAAATTTTCTGCAAATATCTAAATCAATTTGTGTTAACCCTTTCTCTGCCACATCCATAGTAAATTAAAGTTCAGGGATCTAGGAGTTTTGGAAGGGGGCTGGATACTTATATCCTTTGATTGAGACTCCACTGAAATTTCAGTTATCCTTAGTGATTATCAAAAGTGGGTATATTCAACTCTTTGAATATGTACACTTTACTTCCCTAACAAGACACAAACCTCATAATTTTTTGGATAATGGTAATAACCTCATTTAAAAATTGACTACAACTGACATTTTGGATTCTTGAAAGAGGTGGGTTGTTTTCAAAAATGTTTTGCAAATATATAAGAATTTAAACCTGAACCAAATTTAGTCCTGAATTTAACTTCCACCTGTTCCAAATGACAAACTAAAATTTCAACCAATGAAGGAAGATCAGTTTGAATGAAGTCATGCATTGCTTTGAAACCATTTCAAGAACTTGCCAAGAAGTATCCTTAATGTCATAGCTGTCTTAACTAAACTTTCAAATATCGATTGGAATGTTTTGAAGTGCCTCAGCTGCCAATGAACGAGACAGCAACTGGTTTTTTGTCCACATGGACCTTTGAGTCTCCGTAATTTACCTTTGACTCTCTTTCAGACAGGGCAAACTCTAAAGTTTATTAACCCTTTTCATACAGATATTTCTTTTAGTCATTTTGTGTATTGTGACTTTACAGAATCTACAGAATTACAGTTAGGCCAGAAGATTACTTATCTTGATGTTTTGTTTTTCCAAACATAACTCTAGGCAGTTTGTAAGTAAAACCTCCATACATTAGTATTTACACAAAATTAAGTTTGGACTTTTGACTTTGAAGAAATTGATTTCAGAATGTGTTTTCACCGCATTAAAAACAGTTTGAAAGTTCAAGTTACACTGTCTCAAAAAGGAACACCAAGAAGCACCGGCATTTGTACCAGTTTCACTTGCACCTTTAAAGCCATTCATTATTTCTATTTCTTGTTTCATTAACTTTTCACACTTTAAAGCCATAAACTACACTCAGAATGGTATTGGTTACCTTCATCACAGTATCATGAGTATGTCAGTATAGCCTCATCCAATTGTTCACTCATTACTTCAGCCAGAGTCATGGATAGGCCATTAGGACTTGAGACAAACCTTGCCTTGCTAATTTAGTTGGAGTCTCCACTACATTATTTCATTAGTAGTTGGCAGTCATTGTTTAGAGTCGTATATTGACTTACAAGTGAGCTCCGTGAAGCCCCGGACCTATCTAGCCGGTTGGCTCCCCTGGTTTCTCCGTGGATGTGTCCCTGCACAGCTATTTCTACTAATGAGGCATTGTTTCTTTACTTCTTATTGATTTCTGGCAAAAAACAAGCTCTAGATAAAGATGTCTTGCATCCAGTAAGGATATCTTAAATTCTAGACTTTTCCTTTACATGGTTAATCATTGCTTGATCTTTTGCTGGGTTTGAACATCAAATTTTGGTATTTGCAGAATTTTTGAAGTATTTCTGCTTTCTGAAAGAACTCTTGATGATCATTTGAGATCTTAAATTGCACCAGTGTTGGTGCAGCATGGACGGCAGTTTTGTATGGATTCTCGAAAGCATCATAATTCCACTTAAGCAGAACAAATGTAGTATTGATCAGCCCTCCACCATGCAATTTCTCAATTTAAAGATTTTGTTTGGAATTGGAAAAATATCCATGTGATTTAAATGTTCAAGCTGTTATGAAATGACTGCTGTTTTTCACACACAAACTCAAGTACAGAACAATAATAAGCCCTAGATTTGTGAAGCTTCTATAATTAGCGGCTTGAAGTTGAATTTGCACCCAAGTCATTAAAATGGATTTATGATTTAGTCATTGATAAGTGCAATATCCTTATGGTAACCTGTTTGTACTTTTTACTTAAGTACTGTTACCAAATTGGGGTGGTAGATCCTATGACTGTCACTCTCAGTCAGGCCCACAATGTAAACACATGTTTTTTTTAATTTGGAACATTGTAATATTTGGCGCAACACTATTATATGGCAAAAGGATAAATTCTAATATCTTTTCGGGTTGTGCCCCTTTGGGATTCGAACCCACAACCTCAGATTCAAGCTAGCTGAGACAAGCCAGATACGCTTCATAGTCTATATCTTCATTTCAGTTTCCATGGATTCTTATCTTAAAACACATTCAGGTTTGTTCAACTTAAGCTTTTATTGCAAAATGAAGTTACCAGATATGACAACATAACATTTTGTATAATGAAAACAGCTCATTATGGAAGTTCCTTAATGCATTTCCAAGAGTGCTGTCTTAATGGCCTAAACAAAGACAATTTGATGAGTGCAGTTAAGCTGCAGCAGTAAATAGGATCGCAATAGACAAGATCTAGGCCACTGATGATGGGCTAAAAAATAGAGACTCGATTAAGCGAAGATATCGTTGCTTCTTCATATTGATCTCTGCCTTTTAGGCAATGAAATACCCAGGCAGTTATTGATGTCGAACTTTTCTTCTCTTCTTTGATAGGAGCTAGGAGAAGCAATAATGATGGAGACCTCGTTAGATGAATGTTGTGCTAAGGAAAGGAGCAAGTTCGATGAAATTCCCTGTTCGTGTGAAACCCTGACTGGGTCGTAGAAGGAGCTGATTCAAATGGCCATCATGTTCTCCATTCCTGGAAGATGGGTTGTTCCTCTTGTTGCCATGGTTACTGTCCCCTATGAAATAGCCAAACATACATAGAAATGATATTTAGGAAGTTGATCTATGTTCCGAGTCCCTAGAGGGGGCTGCTCAGAAACATGGCAGATTACAGGTCAGATTCTCGCCTGCGTAATTTTCTTGGCAGTGGAGAATTACAGCCAACAGAGATGGCCATTCCAGAATCTTGGGCTTTATTCATCAAGAGTGTTTGGAGATTTGGCCTTGTCATAGAGCTGCAATATGTCATTCCAATAGGTTTTTTGATCAATCACATGGATAGGTAGTGCCCAAGTTGGCGCTCTTCCAAGGCAAGAGGCAGTGCAAAAGGGTATATAAAACTTTGTGAAAACAATATCATCATCCCTACTGGTTTAGGACATATTGATCTTCAAGTTTACAGGAAGATTTATTTTAATAATGTAATCTTATAACATCTATATAAAATTATGCAAGATTGGATAAGGCATCTCCTGGGAAAGAGGCAGTATCCCATCCTGCTTTTATAGAAATGGATCACAGTTTTTGCTTGTATTTCATCTTTAGTTCAGACATCAGGAGCGCCCTATCAAACCTAACTCTAATATGATGTGGAATGTATGTTTTTGATATATATTTTGATCATAAAACTGTCAAATACAAGAATTTAAGACCATTTTGTACTTTTGTTCTCAGCTTTGCTTTGAGCATCTTGGGAGCATGACGACTTTCTTTGATTAGACCCATGAAATAAAACAAATGCAAACATTGTTAAACATTTGAAACAAAACAGAACAGTTGTCAACAGTTAAACTAACATTAGGTTTATTTCACACATATTCACTGGGTGTAATGTGTACGCGAGGACGTTCGCTGTTACTGATTTGTCACGTGACTTTTAATGCGAGAAGCGTGACATTCAGGCACATATTTTTGTCAATTTTATACGATTACGAGCCTTTTATGAATGAATATGAACTTTTAACTATCGTTTACTTCATGGGTAGATATCTATGAAAGAAACTATGAATGCAAATTGAAGATGAATTTCATTGATTTTTTGCAAACTAACATATTAGTAACTGCCTGTCAATAAATGTCGTCGAAATTTCTACGATCTCTGTGCATTTTGCCTACATTAATAGTATTTAAAGTCCACTTTATCAAAAATGTGTATGATGTATAATTGCTTTGATAATAACTGCAAGCCATGGCGAAATTTCATGGTATGGCATGGTGTGAATGTTTAATAATCTGTTGTCAAAATGATATCATGTATTTTCATTGCTCAAGTTTTCCGGTGTACGGGATGTTACCGATCATGTTTTATACGGGATACGGATTGTGCCTGATTGAATTTACTATATTTTCTTAATAATTCTAAACAAATTGGTTTTGAAAAACAAACTTTACTACTAAAATGTCTATTAAGTTATAGTCTATCATTTTAGACACATGCAATCCGTCTAACAGTATCAAAAACACCGTTTTATCTGTAACTTTATTAATTTGCATATATCTACAGAATGCATGAATGTTGCACTGCCCCCAGGGAGCCGAAAGAGACATCTACGATATTAATGACCCTCTACATTCATAAGCTCCTTAAACATACAAAGGAGGCTATTTATATTAGAATTAATCATTCAGATCATCAGGAAAAAAAGGAAGAAAGGGCCGTCAATCCAATCCAAAGCAGATATCTTTTTCAACAAGTTTGTGGCTACTAGCAAATTTTATGTTTAAATTGTTATTAAAGTACTCCCTGTAATTATTGCGAAAACGGTTACCTCTAAACCAACATTGACTTATTTCTCTTTACCAAAGAGATCGTACAGAGTGAATCAATAAAAATTTTTTTTTTAGTGGTCTGCGTGTTGTTATTTCCTGAATTACCTCCCTTTGATGAATTATCTCCCCTGGATTTTCAAACTCAGCTGTCATTCTTTTCTCTGTACGCCCAGAGTCAGGTCGTATGGTGTGAATCTCTCTCACTCAAGTCGGATTACTTCCACTTGGATTACTCTGTGTTTATCCTACGGATTATTTGTGATTCCTTATTGGATTACTGTGTTTTCCTAAGGATTACTGAGTATTTGGAAGTGTTTTTCTTCTGAGTGAGTAAACTTCTGCGTGTTGTAACTTTATCAACGATGTCTTCTTCTCAACGAAAGTGTGTTGAATGTCAAAGATTTCTATGCAAGGGTGACCCTCACTCTCTTTGCTACGCTTGTTGTGACAAGACTTCATGTACCATCACCAAGCATTGCCTTATGTGCGACCATCTTCCCCTCGGCGAATGGGAGAGTATGTTTAATAATAGGACGAGTATTAAGACTCCTAAGCGCAAGTCCTCTTCTAAGTCAACTCCACAGTCGAAAAGGTCCAAGTCCTCTCCCGTCTTACCTGTGCCTCAACCCACGGAACTAGATGAGATTAAGGCCATGTTATCCACGCTAACTTCCAGTATGGCCTCCATGAAGCGAGAGACGGCGGAACGCTTCACTGCACTGGAGTCCAGACAGGGGAGCCCCGCGGGTGACCCTTCTGGAGACCACTCCAGCCAACCAACGAGCCGTTCGCGGCCTGCCTCCCTGACCGCGTCAGTGGAGGGGGCGGTCGACTCAGCTCTGTCCAGCCAAGGGAGCACGGGCCACGGACCCAGTGTTTCCCGCGGCGGGCACGAGCCACTCGGGCTGATTGATCCTGTGCCAGTGGTGAATGTCACGGCGCCCAGCGGCGCACGGACTTCCCACGGCGGGCACGAGTCACCCGAGCTGACTGCCCCTGACTCACTTGGGAATGTCACGGCGCCCAGCGGCGCACGGACTTCCCACGGCTCTCAGGCGAGGCAGGATGAACCCGTTCAGCCTCCCGTTAGCACAGGCGGCACGGGTTCATCTGCCACGGCTATGGCTGACGGCCTCCAGTCTCCTGCACGGGCGACCCGTGTTCTGGCTCCGCAGTTTGTTGACACTCAGGATCCACCGCTTATTCCTGTGTTGCACGATATCAACGAGCCCATGCCTACCTCTCAGTCTGCCACGGACACTGTCTCTTTGGATTTTACCGTGTCTTCTCATGACGGCCAGATTATTATTCCCTCGAATGATCCTTCGGATTCTCTTAACCCGGATTGGTCTTTTGCTGAGAAGCTCCAATACTTACAACGTTTGAAGCCGTGTACGGCTCCCGTGGTCTTAGATGAACCGGCCTCTCCTAGGCCTGACGAGTTAGGGGACTCAGGGGCGCTACCCCCCTCCCGTCCATCCAGATTATCCTTACCCCATTCAACGGTTATCAAGTCAGCTTGTGCCTCTGTTAACGAGAGATTGGGTAATCAATCAGGACAGCTCAGCGTTCCCAAGCTCAAGCCCAAGTCTGCTTACATGGTGCACAATAGATTTGTTTCACAAGAGCTTCCCCCTTTGGACAAGGATTTCAACAGGCTTAATCCCCGTCCTTTGTTTAACAATCAAGCCTCTCTCAACAGATTGGATACCATGGAAATTGACAAGAACTCTCGATTCTCCTTGGATGTTTTATCATATATCAATTGGTTCTGTGCTGGAGTTAGGGAGATGCTGCCCCCCAAGTTCTCATCATATGACAACATTAACCCAGATACCTTGCAGACCATGAGAGCTGATGACGTTGCCATGGCGCATGGTTTTTTGGATTCTGTTTTTCTGGCCTCTCAGGACTTAGCCGCGGCCGCGACCAACTCTATCGCTCGAGTCACTCTCACGGAAAGGCAACATCACTTGGCTCGTACTAGGGATTTACCTTTGGATGTTAAGGACTCTCTTCTGTCTCAGCCCATCCAGTCACCGACTCTCTTCAACGGAGCTTGCACTCAGGCCAGTGAGTCTCAGGACGCGATGACTGCTAGGTCACTTAACATCAAGCTATCTCAGGCATTGCTTTCTAGAGGTTCTTTTCACGGGAATCGTCGTGGGAACAGCAACCCCAAGCCTAATATCCAATCAAGACAGTCTGCTCCTCCGCCACCCTCTCACTTCCGTGGAGCTCCCAGGGGTCGCAGGGACTTCCATCCTCCTCAATCCAGGGATCAAGGGAAACAATATTCCAAGGACCACTCCAAACCTTTTCGTGGATCCAAGGGAGGTTTCAAGCGATGACTGCCACACTCCATCCCCGTCTCTGCCTCAACCCTTACGACCGCTTCTGCCCCCGGACTTGCCGTCGACCATGAACTTTTCCCAGCCGATCCACCACTCGCCTGTGGGGGGCCGTCTGGGAGCCTTTTTAAAGAACTGGGAGTCAGTAACCAGCGACCAGTGGATACTGTCTATCATTCACAGTGGTTACATTCTTCAGTGGGTTCGATTTCCGCCGTTGGCCGTGCATCCCCAAGGCAAGAGGTTCTTCCTCCAAGGAGCCAAGTTAGAGGCCGCTCTCGTCGCCGTCGACCAGCTACTTTTAAAGAACGCAGTCACGGAAATAGATCCCGCCGATCCTTCACCAGGCTTTTACTCGCCCGTTTTCCTGGTTCCCAAGAAGGACACCACAGAAATGAGGATGATCATAGACTTAAAAGTTCTCAACAAGTCTTTCCTAAGCAGACCTCCCAAATTCACGATGGAATCGCTCAGCAACATCCGCAAGTTGATTCTTCCTCATTCCTACTTCGCCAGCCTCGATCTGAAGGATGCCTACCTTCACATCCCTATCCATCCCAAGTCTCGGAAGTTCCTTCGTTTTGCTATCAACGGCCGTCGATTCCAATTCAAGGTCCTTCCCTTCGGGATTTCGATAGCACCATGGCTCTTCACCAAGGTTACCGCTCCAGTCCTGCAGTTCTTACATCTGCATTACGTGCTTATCCACGGGTACCTGGACGACTTCCTTCTCAGGCATCAGGATCTTCCCACCTTACATCTTCATATCAACCTTGTCTGCCACGTGTTCTCCCACTTAGGATGGATTATACATCAAGAGAAATCGGAACTCACGCCGTCACCTCAGATCAAGTTCCTGGGAGCCATCTTGGATACTACGACAGCAACCATCGCGCCGTCAGAGTCCCGTTGGTCAGCCATACAAGTTCTCATCCAAACTCTTTTGGATCCCAGCAAACCTCAGTCCCTCAGAACTTGGATGTCTCTAGTGGGCTCTCTTACATCAATTCAGGCTTTCACTCCACGGGGCCGTCTGAACTTACGTCATATCCAAGCATGGATAAATTGCCTGCGCTCTCAGCCGCTGGATTCCTTGATAATTCCCACAGATGTGGTACGTCGGGAGCTTCAGTGGTGGACCTTGCGATCCCACGTTATGACTGGATGCCCGTTCATGCCTCCGCCACCTCGTCATACGATATATACGGACGCATCGAACCAAGGTTGGGGTGCGCACTGGGAGCATCTCACCCTAAGTGGCTCATGGAATCTAGCCGACGCGGAATCACACATAAACCTGCTGGAGATGAAGGCGGTCTTCTTGGCCCTTCACAGTTGGAAGCTCCTTCTTCAGGGATCAAGTGTCATGGTTGCGACAGACAACTCGACTGTTGTAGCTTACATCAACAAATTGGGAGGCACAAGATCAGCTCCGTTGATGCAGCTCACCAGGGATCTTTATGCTCTGACAGACGCCTGGTCAATAACGTTGCGTGCCAGACATATTCCAGGGAAGCTGAACTTCCTCGCGGACTCCCTGTCTCGCCGGAAGCAGATCGTCTCCTCCTAGTGGACTGTCCATCCTCAAGTCCTGGACCTGATAGCGGAGAGATGGGAGAAGCCACAGATAGACCTCTTCGCGACGGCTCTAAACTTCAGACTCCCCACTTACGTGAGTCCGGTTCCGGATCCCCAAGCCTTGGCAGTGGACGCTCTCTCGATGTCTTGGGAGAACCTGTTAGCTTATGCCTTTCCTCCATTCAAACTAATACCGGAAGTACTCAACAAGGTGAGACTGCACAAGTGTGTAGTGTTTCTGGTAGCCCCAGCCTGGCCCAAGAGACCGTGGTTTCCCGCTCTCCTCGATCTGCTAGTGGACATTCCGCTTCAACTTCCCCAGTGGTGGAACCTGCTCCAGCAACCCAAGTGGCAGCCCCACAACGTGAACATCCAAGCGTTCAACCTTCACGTGTGGAAGATATCCAGAGAGTCTTACACCAACGTGGATTTGCGGAAGAGACTTCTAACGCTATTTCCCAATCAATCAGACCGAGTACATCTGCCCTTTATGACAGCAAGTGGTCCAAGTTCCAGCAGTGGAGAAGAGACAGAGGCGTAGCTGAACTTCCTCTGTCCATCCCTATCATAGCAGACTTTCTGAATCACCTACGTCTAGACCGTAAACTTAAGGCCGGCACTATTGAAGGCTACAGATCTGCCATTGCTTCCGTCACGGAATTGGAAGGGTTAGGAATTGGATCTGACGTAACCCTTACAAGACTCTTGAAATCTTACAAGCTTCAAGACATTAGAGCTCCGAATGTTTTTCCCAAGTGGGATCTCCTCCTTGTGCTCAAATCCCTACAAAGAGCTCCTTACGAACCCATGCATTCTACGTCTCTCAAGCTAATGGCCTGGAAAACAGCCTTCTTAATCGCCTTTGCCTCAGCCGCTAGAGTATCAGAATTACATGCTATTGATGTGTCTTCCATCGATTTTGGACATAGATTTTCTTCAGTGTCTTTTAGAGCCTTACCAGAATTTCTCGCCAAGAATCAAGCTACTGCATCAGGCCCTCTTGGCACTAGACGTTACGCTTTTCCGGCCTTGCCAGCTCCGGCAGATTCAAAAGACAAAGCTCGACTGCTCTGTCCAATCAGAGCCCTCAGATGGTATTTGGATAGAACTCAAGCCATCAGGAACGGCAGGAGACGTCTCTTCCTGCCTTGTAAACCCGGAATATCCTCTGAAATTACTAAGAATACTATTGCGTCTTGGCTTAGGAAGACCATCGCACTGGCCTATTCCTCGGTGGATCAGTCTTCCGTGGATTCCAAGTTCTCACCCCACGAGATACGTGCCCTGTCTACCTCGTTAGCGGCTTGGAAATCAGTTTCTATTGATCAAGTAGTTGCCTCCTGCCAATGGAAGTCTTCCAGCGCCTTCACCAGATCTTACCTCCGAGACATAGCCTCATCCTTAGACGGCCTGTCGTCCCTAGGTCCTTTGGTGGCGGCCCAGCATCTTTCTGCCTGACCCCCCCCCTTTGGGAAAAAAAGGGGGGGGGGGAGGTTCCCGGAGGGTGTGATGATCCAGTCTCGACCTAGCAACGTAGATGGTGGACTTCAACCTTGTTTCAAAGTGGGCATAAGATCCCTAATTCTAGTCGCACGGAACTAATAGGGAGAAATAATCATAATTTGGTTTGTTTTGGTGACGAGTGTCTTGGTATAAACACTCTTTGGGAACCCTAACATTTGGAGATTTGTTATTAACCGTCCTCAGCATCTTCCCTTCCATTAACTTTTCGGAATTAGGAATATAAGGGTCTGAGATCTTACGATTTTCGGCTGAAAACCCCTATTTGGAGGGTTATGTCGCCCGAAATTACCCAGAATTACGTATTTCCTAGATAATGATCAGATTTTCACTTGAAAAATATCCGATGTTCACCCAAACTTGGGACTTAAATTAGTCATTTCGTCTCAAAAGTTCGTAATTTTCTCCTTAGAATGGGAGAAATTTACCGTTATTCAAGTAAAATCAAGTTAAAAGGAAGAAATTTACCGTTATTTAGGTTAAGAATTCAACTTAAAAGACGGAAATTTACCGTTATTCGGGTAATTTTGGGACTGATTTCGATCTTCCTTGTGAATTATCTCCCCTTACTCAATGATTTTAGGTGAGAAATTCTTCCAATTAAATAAAGGTTTCCTAATTTAAGACCAATTTAGAGGTCTGGATACCCTCCTCCTTACGTGGGATTCAGTCAATGTTGGTTTAGAGGTAACCGTTTTCGCAATAATTATGAAACAATCACAATTATTGTTAGTAATTATAAGAAAACTTACCTCTAAACCAACGAATTACGCCCTCCCTCCTCCCCGTTATCCATCTCTCTATCTCTGTACATCGAAAAGAATGACAGCTGAGTTTGAAAATCCAGGGGAGATAATTCATCAAAGGGAGGTAATTCAGGAAATAACAACACGCAGACCACTAAAAAAAAAATTTTTATTGATTCACTCTGTACGATCTCTTTGGTAAAGAGAAATAAGTCAATGTTGGTTTAGAGGTAAGTTTTCTTATAATTACTAACAATAATTGTGATTGTTTCATAATTGAAATACAATGCTTTTAAAAATGGAGTAAGAATGCTAAATATTCATGTTCATTCGTGTTTTCCAGCTTTCCGTTGTTAAACCTCTCTTGAAACTAGATATTCTCAAGACGTGAATTACTCATTCCCTCCCCACAGAGGCAGCTCAAGCATACCCGAGTTAGCCTCTGTTCCACGGATTCCGGGGTTCCGGCAGATTGCCCTTGCGGCAAAATTTCGTAACTTAAGTTATCTCCCATCTTTGCAGCCAATGAAAACACGTTTTGGATAAACATGACTTGGGGAATTCTTAACGGTCGTTTGTTGACATGGAAAATATCATGCCTTTATGTTAATTCTTCATTAGCAGTGTGAGAGGGAAACCATTTGAAAAAGCAGATATGGATAGGTTTTTCTTTAAATAGAATTTGCTTTATAATTTTGTAAAGTATCATTTGTTTTATGATATATTTTATTTTACTAATTAACCAAATAAATAAAGATGAGAAGGTAAAAAGCGATGTTTTGTCAATGAAGAGTAATCTCCCTTGGATGTTAAATTTCAACGATAGCTTTGCCGAATCGTACGGGAATGGCCGAGGTTTTGTGAATGACCACTTTTGAAACGGCATCGCTGATTGCACAACTAACTTCGATTGCCTCCAATCAGATTTCTACCTTTCTATCCCACGTATTAAGCGTAATAACACAGAGGCTATAAGGCCTCCCAACACTAACACATCTCGCCAGCAGCGCAGCGCGTATCACGCGTTTTTTTACCCCAGACTAACGCAGAGCGTCAATGCAGCGAAATAATATATGATGAACAAGTGACCAATGAGATCTTGTCTTGAAGACCTATTGTTATTATCCGATTTCTGTCCTTACTATGGAATAAACATGCTAAGCTTTTGGGTAAAATCGACCCGTACATTAAAGGTCCAGTCCAATAAAATTATAATCGTTCTCTGAGGTGCCTCTGTAGAGAGAGAATGGAATTACTCGACTGAGGGTATATATAATGATGACATTATCTTTTGTCTATTGTCTAATATCTTACAGTTTGTAGAGTATTTCAAACACATATCTGAAAATCGAATTCATCAAAATCCTACACCAAAATACCGACCAGGCGAACACGTGTTTACGGTATGATTTGATGACATTGAATGGAAGTGTGGA
This sequence comes from Steromphala cineraria, assembly GCA_916613615.1. Taxonomy (NCBI): domain Eukaryota; kingdom Metazoa; phylum Mollusca; class Gastropoda; order Trochida; family Trochidae; genus Steromphala; species Steromphala cineraria. Next base: position 80,005,588 of record OU744722.1, read on the forward strand.
AACGGACAACACTCCGTATACCTAGACTGAACAATCCGTACACTACGATTCATTTCAAGAGTGCTTATTCACCTCGTCCAAACTTCGTTAATGCAGTCCGCAACCCTTTCACAATTTGCAGTCTGTTTTGGGGTTTATCAAGGGATAAATAGGTATGATTATATTTAAGATTTGTTGATTTAAATAGATGTTAGTAGACGAAAGAGGTCATGAGGTGTGGTCTCCAAACAGCGTAACTGCAGTGATCAAGTTCAAAAAGACAAACATATGTTTGTTTACATGACTTCTCGTTGTGTATTAGTAAATGGTAAAACCTTAGTAATAGATATATATACCAATATTAATACAGGATGTGTCAGAATTATGGTGATAATTCATTTTTTATGTAGTGATCAGGGCAATCATAACACGTCTCTCGCTCTAAGAGTCACGTGACTGATCAGTAACAACGAACGTCCTCGCGTACACATTACACCCAGTGATATTGATACAATGTTATACATCTAAAGCAAATACAAAACATTGTACAACAATTAAACCTAGGGTAATGCTGTATACATATTTACATTAAATATGAGTATCCTGTACATGTGCAAGTAATCAACACTCCATGATGTCCTAAAGTCATGCCGACATAACATTACAAACATTCTCCCTGGGCTTGAATGTAAGTTTGTTTTTCCATTCTTTAATTTCTTTCAAATTTGGCTGTCAATATGGTTGTACAGCATAATTGTGTTGATTTGTGTGAAATCATTTTTTTTTTCAATTGAAAATTGAACATGCTCCTCTTTTGTTTTTGCATTGAATTCAAGAACCATTATCAAAATTCACAAAACAACAAACACACAGAATGATGAATTCTATTCATAATTTTATTATCTAGAAATCAATAAAAACAGACATTTGTCAATTCGAGGTGCTTATTAAGTTTGCTTTCACTGCAACTTATGTGTCAAATACAATTCTCCAATACTTCATCAAAATTTGTCAAAAGAATATTGATTTCATGTGTCATAACAGAAAAACAACCTCTAAGTTTGAAATAGTCTTGTAGAAGCAGGTTGAGTCATGCAGCATTGCATAATATTATTCAGTTTATTAAATTTATTTTATTTCCAAAAGTTCTCTAATTCAAATTAATTGAATTCAATCAATACTGAATTATGTTGAATTCTTTTAAAGAAAATTATGTATTCATATTTCGAGTGCTGTTTCTGGCTAAGATAAGTTTGCTTGTAATGTTTAAAGGGACAGTAGAATGTTTTTTAAAGATTTAATATTCTCAATTTTTTCACTGATAATTGCATGTTAATGCTAAATGTATTATTTTGATAGTATCAAAAATCTCATCACTCAAACTAATCATCCACAGTCTGAGAAGAAATTATAAAAATTCACATAAAGTTCATTGGCGGCCATTTTTGTGTGAACACCTTTAATTCATTTTGTGTAAGAAAAAGGAATCGTTTGGCTGAACTAAACATTATAAATTTGATTTAATACTGCTTCGTTTAGTTTAAATACATTGTCTTTCAATTGGAACCAATTATTTTCATTTTGCCTGACATCACCTTATATTCCCCCCTAAAAACTAGACTGCCCCTAAGTTAAGGTATATAGTCCACTCTTATCAAATTTAGATTTTATTTCACTCTTTACATCTTTATTTAATGAATGACACAATGTAGAATTCAATATAAAGCTGATGACAATTTATCTTTCAACAACCAGTAGAATTAATTATAATTTCTGACAACAATTTATTCAAGAAAATGCTATTGCTTTATAAATTATGAAAAGATTAATATATTTCCAATCTCCTTTAGCAGTGTTATGAAGTTGACATTATTGACAACACTGACAATAATATCCTTCAATCATTTCATATACTATTTAAAGAAAAAGCAATTTCGATGTAATATATCTACAGTAAATACATAGTGCCCCCTTCTCACATGTTGTACGTCAGTGGTAGGATGGACAGGAAGACAAAACCATTCCAGAGAACATGAGAATGCCAGGCGCTCAATACAGATATGTATCTTGTTTACAAACTTAACATACACACGGAGACATTATCGCTAAGTACATTATGATTATTTGTCTTTCATATAGGGAGGTTTACATAGAAGCTGTTATGACATAGCTCGGTCATCAGCAGTGCAGACCTATATCTTCCCCTGTCAATTTGTACATGCTCATTGTGGTTCCTGTCTCTAGGTCCTGCTGTTTGGTTCTCAGGCTCCAGCTAGACTTATAGCAGGTTCTCATAGTCAGCATTGTCTTAATGTATGGAATATGATGTGACCACAAAGGGAGGGGCCAAAGACCATTTTGCACTTTAGGTGAAAAAATGAAAAATGGCCAATTTAAATTTTGAAATAATGGCAATGTCAAGATAAGTTTTAAAAATTACCACAAAGATGGTTTTCAAAATCCCCTTTTCATACAGTTAGTTAAACAGTATTGTCTTTTGCAGTGTATGAAAAGCATGAATATTTTCCAGCTCAAAGTGCATTTTTTTTAATTTGAGAAAATGATGATAAAAACAAATGAAAAAAAACCCAAAACCAACCAAATAGTAACCAGGATGATGTAATTCAATCTTTTCAGAAAAGATGTTTTGAGTTTGTATGGAAGGGTAAACGAGATAAGATTAAAAGGAGTGTTATTACATCTCTTGCCAAAAATGGAGGAATCAATGTTCCAATAATAGAAAATATAATAAAATCACAGAAAATAATATGGATTAAAAGACTGCTTCATAATAATTCTATATGGAGTAAAAATACTTTAGTATATATATCAAATAGACAGAGAGTATGGTTTGCGGATGGTATTTATATAAGCAACTGTATGCTACCTACTATTTCAAATAGATTTTGGCAGGATGTTATAAAAGCATGGGCTGATTACTTACTGGTATGTTACCAGGATGATGGAGACTGCTATCTTATTTTAAATCAGTCTCTTTGGCACAACAGTAATATTCTAATTGGTGGAAAAACAATCTTCAATAAAGATATGGAAAAGGAGAGTATAACATATTTAAGAAATATTATGAATGAAACTGGTAATGTTATGTCCTTTGAAGAATTAGGTAGCAAATATGATGTTTCTGTTGATTTTCTCACATACCAGGGTATAAGGAGAGCAGTTCTCCAATACTTGAAAAAAAGAAATTTCAATTTCAGTCAAGAGATAAATATACAATACTATCCAATCCTTCCATTTAATATTTCCAAACTTGCCAATAGTAAACATTTGTATCAAAAATTATGTCAATTTAGTTTTAATAAAACTACTGGCCAGTTGAAATGGGAAGAACTATTTGTAAAGGACTTTCAACAGAATGAATGGGAAAACATAAATATGATGCCTAATCGGTGCACACAAAGTGTTAACTTGAAATGGTTACAATATAGGACAACTCAAAATATTTTGGCAACAAACACTTTATTGTATAAGATTGGATACATTGATTCACCATTGTGCTCCTTCTGTAAACAGGTGCCTGAAAGCATTGTTCATTTATTATGTGACTGTAATCATGTTAAAAAAGTGTGGAAAGAATTGACGGAATGGCTAGATGACTAGGCTGAAGGATGGATTGAATTAACAACAGAAAATATTATTTTTGGTTTTAAGGGCAAAAATAACAACCCATTAAATGCCATTTGTTTGTTGGTAAAACAAAATATTTACAGTTCTAGTAGAACAGGAAAAAAACTAAACTTTGGCTTTATCCAAAAAGAATTATTAAGATACTATGAGGCATGTAGATATATTGCTTTTACAAATAACAATAAGCCGAAATTTTACTCATTTTGGTCCTCTTTTCACACTTTATTCCAGCGCATCAAGACTGATGGTACTTAATCTTTATAAGGATGATGTTAATTTTTGGAAAATAGAAAATGATGTTAATCTTGAAATGTACACTGTTGAACTGCAAGATCTATCAGTGATAATACTGAAGCTTTATGATCCTTAAGAACACTTGTAGTGAATACTGAATATTATATTACCTGCAATATCTAGTAATGAAATGTGAATATTGTTTTTCTGCTGCTTTGTATACAAATACATAATGTCAATTGTCATTGACAATGAACAACTGTCTGTTTGTAACATGTAAACATCTTATGGGAAATAAAAACCTTAAATTTTTTTTAAAAAAAACCCAGGTTTCTAGATGCCTCATTTCATGCCCTTTTAAATGTATTACAAAACTTTGATTATCATATGAGCTATCGTGCTTAAGAAATTATACCTGTGGACATTGAAAACAAGTTTATTCCATCCTCTTTATTACAACAATAATCTTCCAGTAGGACAGAACAATGCTCTGTGATTTACTTGAAGAAGGTCCATGACATACTAAAACTTTTCATCCCCTGAACATACTTCTAGTTGTTACTTCTGAAGTTTCCTTTTGGTTAAAAAATGTCATCAATACACATTCTTGAAAAACATGGATGATATTATATGTTGACATTGTTTTGAGGTGGTGTGTGATTTGCTGTGTGTTCCAAACTCTAAATATATGTAAATGTTTTGCTGCCATAATGATGTTGCAATAAAACGTTTTTGTACCTGTCATCCTTTGCATGAAGTTTCTGTTTTCACTATAAGATTATAACTCAATGGAATCGAAACTGTTGGGAATCAGTAGGTTTATATTATCACTAAACACCATTCTATCCTTTGATCCAGTGGGAAAGCTTTTAGCTCCATTTCAGTTAACCGAATGTGTACTTCTCACGTTTGTTGGAAAAACAAGTCAATGTCAGATCAACCTCTGTTTCCAAAGTCCTTGATCATGACGAATTTTTTTGTTAAAGACTCAAAAGAAAGTAGCTCCAATTAAGTCTAATTGTATCAAAATTCCCTTTCAGCTACAGCATAATGGATGCCAAATGTGCCTTGCACATGTTCCTTCCATTTGAAAAATTATTTACTTTTTTGGTTTTCAGGATGAATTTCATCACATTCATCAATGGAAGCAAACCATCCATGACAGTCATGAGGTAAGCAGTATAGAGTACTCCGGGGGGGGGGGGGGTTGGATTCCCTCCTCAGGTTAATGATTTAGTTCATGAATATTCTTTGTCAAGGGCAATGAGAGATACTTAAATTGTTTCTCATTGTTTTTAATGGTATTTAATTGAGAACAAACGTTTCAGAATTGGTCGAAAGTACTCCAAAGGAACAACACTGCAGGGTAAAAATACTCTGATTGTTCCTCAATAAGGTATAAAGGTATAGCTAAATATCAAGCTATCATGCTTCTTATCATTGATGAAAAAGGAGAAAATTAATTTTTTGTAAAAAGTGAAAAATTCTTAATGATAGTATTTTGGATTTATTGTGAGGTTGTACAATCAGTTTTCAATGACTGACAAGAGAATATACCCCTGAAGGGACTGTGAGAGAGTCTAGGAAGCTGATGAAAGTTAGGCTTATCAGTGTTTGTTTTCTGGGAGCCTTCACAACATCCATTTGTTCTGTGTATGTACTTGATGGATGGGAGATGAAGAGTTGTCCAGTCAGCCTGGAGTGGAGATGTGTTCATATACTAGAGTATTCTAATGAATTCTCTCCTTCTATTATAATGTCGATGTTTTTTTCCGCCGCACTCGTACTACTAGCTATAACTTTTTTCCACCAAGCTTTCCAGAACTCTTATTCATACCTTATTACTCATACCTCGGGGGAACGATTTTGACACGTTCACTTTCAAGGTCAAAGGTCAAGGTCACGAGATATGTATTCACTCTAAGAATTCCTTGTAAACGCGATAACTTGAAAAGTTTTTGTGCTATGAAGCTCTAACTTGGTATATATCATCCTTGGAAAAGTAAAGAATTTTGAAAAGGTTTTGGCTACAATCCGTCAAAGGTCAAGGTCACAGCAAGGTCATGACGTAAGCATGTTTTAGCGAAAATGCTTTATTTTAACTATGAACACTTTTAATCACTACATGATTGTTATACTCAATAAAAAGTGTTTAATGATTGTGTGACCTTGAAGGTGAAAGGTCAAGGTCATGAGATATGAGTTATTACAAAATGCACTAAATTTGGGTATAACTTTATCCCATTTAGCTTTTCAGAACTCATGAACATGTCTAAATGTTAATACTTCCAGGGAATCATTATGACATGTTCACTTTCAAGTTCAAAGATCAAGGTCACGAGTTATAAAATCACCGCAAAATTCCTTGTAAACGCGATAACTTGAAAAGTTTTTGTGCTATGAAGCTCTAACTTGGTATATATCATCCTTGGAAAAGTAAAAGATTTTGAAAAGGTTTCCGCTACAATCCGTCAAAGGTCAAGGTCACAGCAAGGTCATGACTTAAGCATGGTTTAGCGAAAATGGTTAATTTTACCTATGATGATTTTTAATCAATACATGATTGTTATACTCAATAAAAAGTGTTCAATTATTGTGTGACCTTGAAGGTCAAAGGTCAAGGTCCTGAGATATGAGTTATTGCAATACCTTGTAAACACAATAACTTGAAAAGTTTTTGTGCTATGAAGTTTAGATTTTGTATATATTATCTCTTGAGAAGTACAACATTTTCAAAAAGTTTTGGGTACGAACTGTCGAAGGTCAAGGTCACAGCAAGGTCAACATATATGGAGAAAATGGATTAATTTAATTTTTAACACTTATTTCATTACAATAATGTTCTACTCAATGAAATGTGTTCATTGATTGTGTGACCTTGAGTGTCAAAGGTCAAGGTCACGAGAAAATTTCCAATTTGGTGAGGCCTGTAAAAGGCGGAACAGGGTAAGGCGAAACCCCAAGTTCCGGGGCTGCTCTGCTTTTGCGGTATCTCGCAAACGCTAATCTAGTTAATACCTTCTCTCATATGTTATTGAAACGACAGGAGAGTAATGAGTAAATATCCTGAACACTGATACAGCTTATTAGGTGCTGCATCCATATTGAGTTATGCAGTTTTGGATACATCAGCATAAAGCTTACCAGGTAGTTAAGTTATGTGAAAATTATTGATAATGATTCAATATATAGAGACAACTGATGAGGGGGTTGCATTAAAGTAAGTTTTGGAATGTTTCAAAACCATAATAGACTGTTGACTCCTTGATATGACCTATTAAAGGATTCAACCATGTGAAATTGGAAAATTTTTTGGGACAAACCTTATTAGAGGTTCATTCTATGAATAGATGGGAGATGAAGAATAATCCAATCCTGTGTTCCTGCAGTGAGTTCAGGAGAAGAGTAATGAATGATATCCTAAACATTGATACAGCTTATTAAGTGGTGCATCTGTGTGAGTGAGAATGTTTGAAATACGGACAGTATTAGACACAGCTTATTAAGAGATCCATCCATGTGAATTTGGAAATGATTGAGAAATTGATACAGCTTATTAGTGGTCAGTCCATGTGAATTTGGAAATGTTTGGAATATTTTGGAGATAAACAGTTTTTAATACAGCTTATAAATTAGTGAACAACACTGTGTGAATTTTGAAATGATTGTTATATAGATACGGCTTATTTCTGTTTTATCTATGTAAATTTTTTATAGATTTGATAAATATACATCTTTACCGGGTTCCACCATGTAATTTTGTATATGATTTGATACATCAATACAGGTTTTTAAGTGGTTCATCTATCTGAATTAGATTTGACTTGATATAGATGCAACTTATGAATATACATGTGAACTTATGTTCAGTTAGAATTAAATGTTTGCTTGATTTTATCTTTACTTTGTGTTTAGATTCATTGTTGATGTTGAGCAGTGTTGGTTGAGAAGATCTGATAAGCTGTAGGTTTCTTTACAATGAATACTGTAAATCAACAAATTAACGCGAGCGATTTATTAACGCGAAAAACGCGTCAGACACCAAGGCGCGATAATAAGTCGCGCGTTTTATAAACGCTTTTGTACACTAAACATGACATAAAATTCAACAAACACAAAATAATCAATCTATGTAGCTTTATTGAATAATTCCATATGATAAAAAGAGACAAAATAACAATAAACAAGCATTTCAATATCAAGTTTAAGGCTTTCTCCCTGCAAAACATTTAGCTCCAGTGCAAATGGGAAACAGTTTTAGAAGTTTGATTGTCCTGGAATAAGATATCTGGTGTTTGTAACATTCAGGCAAGGATGAATACTTATAATTACGAACAGAACCAATCAATGTGAAAATGGTATTGCTGATGTTGCCAAATATCATTTCACAAAAGTGACTGAACAGTTATGAATAATTTTTGGTGTTTTGTTCATCACAAGTTGTTGTTTTTGCCGTATTGATTCCTGAAGTGGCTGTCTTGTTGACCTTTCAATAGGAAATGCTGGAGCAGCAAAACCTTGACGCCTCAGGAATGGCATTTTTTGTATGGATTATGAATATTATCGCCTATTGACTAATATGCACCGTGCATATGCCAACCATTGGCCTGTTCAATAAGAAATCAATGGGAGCTATTGACTGAGGCGTCCAATCAGAGTTGGCGATTCTCTTTGCGGCTTGACGCTCATATTCTTAATGCATGTGAAGAAGAGAAAGTTAAAAAGAGTTTGATTTTCTTTGTGCACCGTTAATTGCTACAAATTGAATCTGTCAATACAAGGCAGGTGGTGAAGCTGATCACCTTCCTCAGTTTCCATGGCAACAAGACTTTATATAAGCTTGATTCCCAGGATTGGTCGATTGATTTTGGCCGCTCAGGAAGTTTGAGTGACCGTTTTTGACTGGCGCTTTGTTTGCAATGCTATAACATGGCATATATGGGATTCCTGTTCTCTTTATGTCTTTGAAAACCTCCGGCGCTACTCTTTGTAAGAGCTTTGCACACATGACATGTTTGCATAGAACTGGGGCATAGAATAACTAAATAACACACTCCACTAGCGCCATGGGTTCCCCGATCTCTTTGATGGAATTGAATCTGAATCCATGATTTATTCGAAAGTAGAATTGAGACAACTCTGTGAGGAATTGGTTCAGCTCTCCTCCTTAAATGAACTTTTTGTGATAATCATGTTTGGGGATATCAATCATTGCTTGCAATACTTCAGGAACAATAGAATTTATGGCATTAATCTTGACTTTAGGACCGTAATCAACTGTGAAAAACAAGTTCTTCTGAGGGAAATTGTTTTATATTTAACCTCCAACAAGGCTGACACTGCAGACTGAAGAAGATTATAAATGTAATTTCAATTTCAGTGTGAAAAGAGCGACAAAAACAATAATGTAATATTGGCCCGAGTTTGCTCCCGGTTTCTCATTTGTCAGAGTTGGGTAAAAACTTCTGATTGAGAGTGAATGAGCAAGTGACATGGCAAATCTCAGGAAAAGAGTTTAGCATTAGTTGTCTTTATCAGTGATTGATCACTTCGTCAAGCCCGGTCCTCGATGACACAACTCATTGCGAATACAGCGCGGTGTTGCCAAAAATCTAGCCATTTTGTTTGGTGTTGTTTCCTGGACTATAATGTCTTCCTTGTGTCCAGAAAGCTCTTTGTTTTTGAAAAGTAAATAAGATTTAGTTGGAGGAAAATCAATTACTACAATGGATTAATATTTCAGATACTTCAATTGTTACAAGATGTTATCAATAAGTTTTAGTATGTTCACCAAAATGTAGCATCAATTGCAATATGCCAGTTGACAATCCATTTGACTTTTCTTCCTCAAAATGTTTTTGCTCATCTTTTATCTAAACACAATTTATTGATTTGTTTCAACTGATTTGAACATTTTTAGGGATAAGAATATTCAAATCCCAGATCACAAACTTCAGTGACTTGTCCAATTTCATCTATGATAATTATGTCTACAAAATCACTGAAAAGTTAATACTTGCCTCTTCTTCAAAACAATTAATTACAAAACAGACTTGCCTTTTAAAAACAAAGATCTGTGACTTGATGCTGACGGATTTTGTCCCTAGATATTATAAGAGTTAAGGGTCTGTTAAGGCTGAACTCTTCCTACTTTACCATGTTACGCAAAGGATTTAAATCATTTAATATATTTTGATTTGTTCAGTCTTTTGTTATGATATTGATTGATTTCAAGTTATCATGGTGTCTATTTCTGAGTTTAATCCATCAAGCATTTTAAGGGTTAAAGCTAACTCTTGGAATGTTAATACCCATTCTCTAACAAAATGATGTCGAAGTATAAACGAAATCAAGCAGTCCACATTATGCAGGAAATACTGCGGCCACTATCTTTGCGCCGTCATAATCGGGAATGATGAATCCGAAGGAAGCTGGATTTTGACGTCTATTTGATGGTAGATCCAGTCATAGACCAGTCATTTCTCTCTCTCCCCCCTCATCAGCGCCTCGACTGGAGTTCTATTGATTTTATATTGCGATCTCTCTCTCTGGACTAGCTGAGCTCCCTGATTGAATAGGTGCAGACTCTCTATGCTTTATATGGGATGTACCTAAGCCTTCTTTGCATCAGGACTGCCAACAATATCTTGCTTAGGGACCAGGAATATCCTGCTCCAGGGCCAGCAATTTCTTGGTGAAAATATATATGTTACTGTGGGACCAGCAATCTCTTGCTCTAGGGCTAGATCTATCTTGTTTCATCCTTGACAAGCAATGTCTATATCTTGGACTAGCTAGAATCTGATCTTGGACCCGAGTTGTTAAGCATTCTATTGGAAAAGCAATATTATTGCTCTTTGACCAGCATTTTCCTTTCTTTGACCTGCAATATAGTGCTCTTTGACCAGCAATATCTTGCTTTTAACAAACAATATTTTGCTCTTCAACCAGCAATCTATTGTTCTTTGACCAGGAATATCTTGTTCTTTGACCAGGAATATCTTGCTCTTTGACCAGCAAAATAGTGCTCTTTGAACAACAACATTTTGCTTTTTGTCCAACAACATCTTGGTCTCTGACCAACAATATTGTGCTTATTGACCAACAATATCTTGTTCTTTGAGCAGCAATATCTTGCTCTTTGGTCAGCAATATCTTGCGCTTTGACCAGGAATATCTTGCTCTTTGACCAACATCTTGCTCTTAAACCAGCAATATCTTGCTCTTTGACCAGCATAATCTTACTCTTTGACCAACAATTTCTTGCCCATTGACCAACAATTTCTTGTTCTTTGACCAACAATATCTTGCTCTTCAACCAGCAATATCTTGCGCTTCAACCAGCAATATCTTGCCCTTTGACCAGCAATATCTTTTTCTTTGACCAGCATTTTCCTTTCTTTGACCTGAAATATAGTTCTCTTTGACCAGGAATATCTTGCCCTTTGACCAGGAATATCTTTCTCTTTGACCAGCAATATATTGTTCTTTGACCAGCATTTTCCTTTCTTTGACCTGCAATATCTTGCTCTTTGACCAGCAATATCTATCTCTTTGACCAAGAATATCTTGCTCTTTAACCAACAATATAGTGCTCTTCAACCAGCAATATCTTTGTTCTTTGACCAAGAATATCTTGCTCTTTGACCAGCAAAATAGTGCTCTTTGAACAACAATATTTTGCTTTTAGTCCAACAACATCTTGGTCTCTAACCAACAATATTGTGCTAATTGACCAAAAATATTTTGCACTTTGACCAACAATATCATGTTCTTTGAGCAGCAATATTTTGCTCTTTGACTAGCAATATTTTGCTTTTGACCAATGATATCTTGCTCTATTACCAGAAATATTTTGCTCTCTGATCAACAATATCTTACTCTATGACCAGTCATATTCTGCCCTTCTCTTGAAACAGAAATATTTGCTCTTGGGTCATAACTTTCTTGCTCTCTGATAAGCAATATATTGCTTTTTGTCCATTATTACTTGCTATGAGACTAACATTATCTTTCTCCTGGGCAAGGAACTAATTTAAGTTTTTGTTGCCTTTCCTTTGGTTTGCACAGCAGCTAATTTCCGTTAGTTGGCCAGGGTGTATGAAGTGTTAAGTTTTGTATAATAGTAATGGTTCAAAGTGTTCAGTTCTCTCTCATAACTTAATTAAGATCAGAAAATGCAATTTTTACGAACTTCCTTTAAAGGGGCAGTAGCATGTTTTTTGGGGGAATATAAGGTGATGTCAGGAAAACAAAAATTAATGGTTCCAATTGAAAGACAATGTATTCAAACTAAATGGAGCAGTAATATTTAAAATATATAACGTAAAGTATAGCCATGTGATTCCTTTTTCTTATACACAAAATGAATTAAAGGTGTTCACAAAAAATGGCCGCCAATGGATTTTATATGAATCTTCATTTTTTGTCCTTTGACTATGGATGTAATGAGATTTTTGACACTGTCACAATAATACATTTAGCATTAACTTACAAATATCAGTGAAAATTTAAAAATATAAAATTATCAAAAAACGTGCTACTGCCCCTTTAACATTTTCTGTATTGCTGATATTGGGCATAATTAAATGATTTAATGAGTTAATGATTTGATTCAGTATTGTGAAAATGAATTATGAATAATATTTGCCTTTTTTCAGTACAAACTTTGGTGGATTTAGTTGAGTTGTTCTTTGATAGATTTCTTAGTTTTAATTTTCATCAAAAAACATCAAAATAGTCTCAAAAAATGTTTTTTGAAAGATACACAATTAGTTTGTGTGTAGAGATTATAACTCTTTTTAAGCTCTCTTTCTATTTTAAAAAAACCCAAAATTTTGAATAGTACCAAATCATACATGTAGGAACACTTTTATTTTCAATAAAATTCACTTTTTTCTTGGACTGAAAAAATGAATTTGATAAATGTTTGCCTGAAATGAATAATAATCAGTTGCAATCAACATCATGCATTGCATGTCCAATTGTATTGAGCTGTTTAGTTGACCATTCTGACCCCCATGCTAATTTGAAAATCTCATTATTATCAATATTCCCTGAAACAAGTGGTCTTGATTAGAGTGTCACTGTGTCTGATTGAGATTCCGTCTCATAATTATATTTGCCTAAATATGACTGGACAGGCCAGACTAATCTATCTTGGCTGACCCCAACAAGACTGACCCCCTCCTACAGTAGTTTACAACCCCCTCCCCCGACTCCATACTTAACATTCCAGTCCCCCACCCTCCTCATTACCTTACCCCTCCATCTCCCCAACCCCTTCCTTGTAGACTGACCCCCTCCCCCAGTAGTTTACACCCCCCCTCCCCATTCCATAGTTAGCATCCCACTCCTCTACTGTCCCCTCCCCCTCCATCTCCCCCCTCTCCCCCACCCCTTCCTGTTAAACTGACCCCTAGGCATCAGAGACAGATAGGGGCCATGAATGAATTTGTCTAATATTTCACCACAGCAGTGTATCGTGTTTCATATTATTCATATATGGAATTTCATTTTACTAGTTTAACAAAAAAAGTACCAAGAATAACTATCTATTTCAACCAGGCATTGTTGTAATGTTATATGTTTGAACAGATTTGCATTAATTCAGGCCGTTTTAACATAAGAAAGATTAAAGATATAGTATTTGAAGAATCCAATGTTCTTGAACTACTTTACACTCAAACAATTTTTATGCCCCCGAATCGGAGATTCCGGGGGTATATTGTTTTTCACCTGTCCGTCTGTCCGTCTGTCTGTCCGTCTGTCTGTCCGTTTGTCCACAAAAACTTTAACCTTGGTCATAACTTTTGATTGGTCGGAGCTAGGTCTTTGATACTTGACATATGCATCCGGGGGCATTCGTGTTTCACAAACACATCTTGTTATGAATTCAAATTGAATAATTTACGCATCACATTTAACAGTTAATAGCAAACTTGATCAAATCGAGGTTATTAATGGTTTGCAATTCATTCAATGCAATATTTTCATTAAGTAATTAACTATCTTTTCAAAACTAGTCACATGGGAGACATCCAAACAGCTCTGAATCAAAAGTTGAGTACCACAAACTCATTAAGTGGATCTAATTAACTTCACCTTGTTCTGTAAATCACCAATGACCAGGAAAACAACTGTAAGAGAAATGAGATGAGTGAACTAATTAAGTTTTGCATGTGGGACGGATATTATCATATCTTCTTTCTGATCAAGAGTGGTCAATGTCTTCATTCAAGTCCCCTCTGATTAAGACTTGACCGATTGGTGACCAAAGGAATATCTGACCATCAGAAGAAAGTGACCCTTGAGTGGTTTGTTTGGTGTGAAATGTAATCAAGGGATCAACAAGGAAGGTTTGTGGATCATGTCACCCAACAGTTATCCTGTTAGGGAGTCGCTAATCCCTGGTGGTGGGCCTGCACATGGCTGTAATCCTGTTTAGGATTCTACAGGAATTTAATAAAATATTTATGTTATTGTGAATTTTTATGGTCATTGTCAAGGCCAAGTTGATTTTACTTAAATTTCTCAGTTATTTCAATGATATATTTATATATAGTATATTTAAGTTGTTATATTGAGCAGAAGACAATCTACACTTTGTATTCATTTGATATCTTCATCTATAAATTCAGCCAGGTTTAAAAAGATTATGCTTTTTGATCAACAATATTTCAAGTTTGATGATTGTATCACTTTGATTTAAAATTCAAGTAAACTTTGCGAGATATTGATGTACAATGGATACTTTGACTTTACATAGAATGAAACAATGAACGCCAATATATCTAATCATGTCGAGAACACACTGAAGTTGACATCTATGTGTCTTATCTCTCTTTGAATTATGAAAAATAATGCTGACGCTGCATTAGATCAATAGAAAGCATATATATATATACTACAGATAGCTCAGCACAGTCAGATTCAATACACAGTTTTACATCGCACTTGGTGTACTCGTTATGTAATAAGCCTAGAACCGCTGAGTATGCATCAAAGGTCATATATTAATTTTGTCCGACCAACTTACAGACAGACGGACAGAACAATGGATATAGTCACAAAGACCCTTAATCAGATGAAAACTGAGTCTGAAACAAAGACTTGACTGTGCAGATGAAAAAATTTAAATATCTAAGAGGATCTTTCTTTTAATGAAGGAATTGAGGACATTTTGTCCTGACTATTCTTTTCAGTAATCGATCCTTATACAATGATGGACAGAAAAAATGATTTGAATTAACAGGTAGATTAAATGACAGGTAATCGAAAAATAGTAGGCAAGCATGTTGAATGACTCATTGATAACCTGATAGATTGAAGAACAGATGAATGACTGGACAAATGAGTTAAAATTAAATTCACGCTGACATATTGATAAGCAAGAAGACCTATGTTGGATTGACAGACATGCAGGTTAAAAAAAGAGAAGGGCAAATTGATATACAGACAAATTGGAAGACTGATGGATAGACAGAGAAAAAAGAATACATACAAACTGCTGTGTTTAATTTACCTCCCGAGTAATTGTTAAATACTTGCAAATTTTTTGAAGGACTTATATAATATCTTGGAACTAAAAAAAGCAGAAACCTTGGGAAACCGTTTATACATCCAATGTTTCATAACAGTGATTCATAGCTTTGGTTTGCTTGCATGAGAGCACGAAAATATTTTATTGTTCAAACATTAATGTTGTCATAACTTCTGTTCAAAGCTGTGTTAGTAATGAGATTACATTATTGAAACTGTGCAATGTGCTGATTTAATGATCAAGTCATGGAACGTGTTTGTATTGTTTGTGGTTAAACCCCCGCTACAACATAGTCAGGAATATATAGCTGTCCGGGTGTCCATGCCTCCGTCCGTGCATCTGAACATTTCCTGAGCATAACTTTAAAACCATATGACTCAAAAGCTGTACATTTTGGTATGGATGTTACCTATGTTTTAAAGGTGTGACTTTTATGGGTCACAATTCTAGGGTTCAAATCCAAAACAAATTTCTGACTGTTCTTTTTCAGAACTTCAAAACTATTTTACTTGAGACATAATTGTTTTTGGTCTTACTTGTCAACCTGAGAATGTAGGAAAAAAACATCTTCGTTGTGCTCCTAACAGAACTATTCTTGTCAATTTTGAGATCCATAAAGAATGAAATCATGTGAATCTTAGAATCCAGATTAATTTCAACTTTGTCAGGTGATAAACTCTTTAAAAGAGTAAACATATCAACAATATGAAATACCTGTCCAAATTATAACCACACCTAATTACCTAATTCTGTTTCAACAATGATATCTAATTTAGATTAAAAAGTGTATTTATTCCAGTTGTATTTTCTCAAAATGAAACTTGTATGAAAACATGTAAATGTAAGTTTGAAATAAGGATTGTTTATTCAAAATGAAAATCTTGTTTGACAAAGTAGAAAATCTTTAGATCAGGAGAGGATGTGAATTGCATGTGTTAACCAAGCATGACTTTTGAATGCCTGTGTATGCCATTAGATTGATTCTGCTGGCTTTGACTTTGGTGCTATTTTGTTAAAATCAATTTGGGTTCACGAGTAGGATCAAGCTGCTTTGGTGTTAAGTAACGTCGTGACATTTGAAATCTGACTTCTGTTTGCTTGTGTAATGAAATTCATAGTTTTTGTTGTCTTGTAAAGGTTGTTTGTCTCTTCAGATAAAGCAGTGAGCATAACTTGAAAATATCTTCATTTAATTGTGTTTGGTTGACTGGTTTTAGCAATTTGTCTGTTAAAACAAACTTAGTTTCACTGAAACATTTTTTTAGTTATGATTAATGTCTATTAGATAATATTTCATTCATGAATGACAAAACTTGCAGGAAAACCAGGTAATATACATAACTGACTATTTACTATTTTCTGCAAAGCTACACAAAAAGCACAATGTCAACGGCTATATTTCAGCTTCGTAAACTTCATAAATTTTCCTCTTTTTTTTTAGCGAGACATCTAAAGTCTACCTCATTGCTGAAGCGAAGGAATTAACTTTCAGCACTTAGGTGGTTGGAACTTTAAACCAACAGTAAAAACATTTAGAAAAATGAGTCTTTCTCTAGCAAGGGAATGTATCCTCAAAAAACGAAGAGCAAAATATGTTCAGGTGCTGGATGGGATAGAAAAAGAGTGGAATATGTTGAGCAGTGAAGTGTCCTACTTAACATGTTTACTCTCTGAATTGATACTCCTCTAATTGAAATAGAGCTCTACACAGTGTGCACGAGCTGACAACCTTTCCTCCCAGTAATTTTCAGGTTCCTTGAAGTAACATGTTCTGTACACTTGCATTGCTGCTTCTTTAAGTCCTTAGGTAAGGTTATAGAGAATAGCCGCTGTGTCAGAAGAATATCTGTGAGCCGAATCTTTTCTCTATTTCTTTAATGATTTTTTCTTTTTTTCATTAAGCTGTGTGTTCTTTGTACTTGCATTAAAGGTTCTTTTAAACGTTAGATAAGGTAGAAATAATTGCTCTGTTAGAAAACCTGTTTGCAACCTTTTATGTAGGTTTTTATTGTTTTCATTTTCAAAGAGGAGAGATGTCCTGTACACTTGAACTGCATCACCTTTCATAAGTAAGAATTCAGTCATAGAGTTAGAGCAGGTTTCTTTGAAGAAATTCTGTAACTATGATTCTGAATGATTGAGAGTTATGACCAACTTCAAATATTCATATTGAGCAAATTTCTTTAACTGGTTGTTCTTACATTTTTTATCCCCCGCAACAACGAAGTTGCGGGGGGTATTAAAATGGGTTCCGTCCGTCCGTCCGTCCGTCCGTCCGTCCGTCCGTCCGTCCGTTACACTTTGTGTCCGGCTCATAACTTTCTAACTAATCAACCATTTCAATTCAAATTTGTTATGGACATGAAGAAACATGTAATAATGTGTCATGAGAAACAATTTTCTGAAAATCTACATAAAATTTTAGGATTTTGGAGAAAAAGTGGTAAATTTTGTAAGAAATCTGTTACAAGTCCCGTCCGGCTCACAACTTCTAAACTAATCATCACATATTGATAAAATTTGATATGGAGATACATAATCATCTGAAGGTGTGTCATGAAGAACAATTTTGGAAATATTTTTATAAAATTTTGCCTTTTTTGGCAAAAAATGAGGACTCTGTTGGAAAACTGTTACAAATCCTGTCCGGCTCATAACTTCTAAACTAATCATCACATATTGATCAAATTTGATATGGAGATACATAATCATATGAAGGTGTGTCATGAAGAACAATTTTGGAAATATTTTTATAAATTTTTGCCTTTTTTGGCAAAAAATGAGGACTCTGTTGGAAAACTGTTACAAATCCTGTCCGGCTCATAACTTCTAAACTAATCATCACATATTGATCAAATTTGATATGGGGATACATAATCATCTGAAGGTGTGTCATGAAGAACAATTTTGGAAATATTTTTATAAAATTTTGCCTTTTTTGGCAAAAAATGAGGACTCTGTTGGAAAACTGTTACAAATCCTGTCCGGCTCATTACTTCTAAACTAATCATCACATATTGATCAAATTTGATATGAAGATACATAATCATATGAAGGTGTGTCATGAAGAACAATTTTGGAAATATTTTTATAAAATTTTGCCTTTTTTGGCAAAAAATGAGGACTCTGTCGGAAAACTGTTACAAATCCTGTCCGGCTCATAACTTCTAAACTAATCATCACATATTGATCAAATTTGATATGGAGATATATAATCATCTGAAGGTGTGTCATGGAGAATAATTTTGGAAATATTTTTATAAAATTTTGCCTTTTTTGGCAAAAAATGAGGACTCTGTTGGAAAACTGTTACAAATCCTGTCCGGCTCATAACTTCTAAACTAATCATCACATATTGATCAAATTTGATATGGAGATACATAATCATATGAAGGTGTGTCATGAAGAACAATTTTGGAAATATTTTTATAAAATTTTGCCTTTTTTGGCAAAAAATGAGGACTCTGTCGGAAAACTGTTACAAATCCTGTCCGGCTCATAACTTCTAAACTAATCATCACATATTGATCAAATTTGATATGGAGATACATAATCATCTGAAGGTGTGTCATGAAGAACAATTTTGGAAATATTTTTATGAAAATTTTGCCTTTTTTGGCAAAAAATGAGGACTCTGTCGGAAAACTGTTACAAATCCTGTCCGGCTCATAACTTCTAAACTAATCATCACATATTGATCAAATTTGATATGGAGATACATAATCATATGAAGGTGTGTCATGAAGAACAATTTTGGAAATATTTTTATAAATTTTTGCCTTTTTTGGCAAAAAATGAGGACTCTGTTGGAAAACTGTTACAAATCCTGTCCGGCTCATAACTTCTAAACTAATCATCACATATTGATCAAATTTGATATGGAGATACATAATCATATGAAGGTGTGTCATGAAGAACAATTTTGGAAATATTTTTATAAATTTTTGCCTTTTTTGGCAAAAAATGAGGACTCTGTTGGAAAACTGTTACAAATCCTGTCCGGCTCATAACTTCTAAACTAATCATCACATATTGATCAAATTTGATATGGAGATATATAATCATCTGAAGGTGTGTCATGAAGAACAATTTTGGAAATATTTTTATAAAATTTTGCCTTTTTTGGCAAAAAATTAGGACTCTGTTGGAAAACTGTTACAAATCCTGTCCGGCTCATTACTTCTAAACTAATCATCACATATTGATCAAATTTGATATGAAGATACATAATCATATGAAGGTGTGTCATGAAGAACAATTTTGGAAATATTTTAATAAATTTTGCCTTTTTTGGCAAAAAATGAGGACTCTGTCGGAAAACTGTTACAAATCCTGTCCGGCTCATAACTTCTAAACTAATTATCACATATTGATCAAATTTGATATGGAAATACATAATCATATGAAGGTGTGTCATGAAGAACAATTTTGGAAATATTTTAATAAAATTTTGCCTTTT
This sequence comes from Steromphala cineraria, assembly GCA_916613615.1. NCBI lineage: Eukaryota > Metazoa > Mollusca > Gastropoda > Trochida > Trochidae > Steromphala > Steromphala cineraria. Next base: position 80,025,450 of record OU744722.1, read on the forward strand.
TTGGCAAAAAATGAGGACTCTGTTGGAAATCTGTTACAACTAAACTAATCACATTTTTGATAAAATTTGTTATTGAGATACAAAATCATATGTTGGTGTGTCATGAAGAGCAATTTTGAAAATATGTTTGTTTAAATATGATCAAATTGATCTTGAAGATCCAAATACATAATACATAAATTCATTCGTTTGATTTTAATTTTGTCAGTTAAGTCCAATTATGCCCAACAATGAACATAAAGTTGGTATGATTTAGTTTCTTTCATTTCCTGGAAAAGTTGTGTTAATTTGTGCGACAAAAATTAATCGGCAATATGATAAGGAAAACCTATACATATTGTGCAATTTGCGGGGGATATAGCTCGACCATGTCAGCTGCTTGTTATGATCTTTTTAAGTGCATTATATAAATTTTACAAATCTTAACAATCCTTTTTTTTAATGATTTTGAATTATTTCGTTAATCAGAGAAGAACATGGGAATTGTTTATGAAACAAAACTCAAATATTAAGTGCACAGGCGCCTATATTTCACCAAATTGTAGGAATTAAGATGAAACATTGACATTCAAAGATGAGACATTAATGGTACAAAAGTTGTCTTTGTAGATGCTTATTGAAATAATAATGAGTGTGTGACCTGGGAAATGTTACGTTCAATCAATATTTTCATGTTTCAATGTTTTTTTTAACTCAGAAGTTTTAGTTCAGAAGGAATATGTGCATTTCTGTTTGTTAGACTTTTGAAAAACCTCGTCTTCAGTTTGAAGTACAAAAAAAAACTAAAGGAGAATTTATTGATTTTGAAACTGCATGTTTCTTTTGCAGAGAGAGTTGCTCAATGCTGATTGTTTTTCTGTTGCCATAGACTGTTGATTTCAGGGGGAGTTGTTGTTTTGTAGTGTCGTGATCAGACAGAATTGTGACAGATAAACATGTTTATCAAGACCACAGCCTTCTTATTACCATGGAAAATAATAAATTCTGTTATTTGAGATTCTTGTCCTTATTTGTTTGAATAGAATCAATCAACATTTATATGTTGGATCATGGTGGCACATGATTTATATTCAAAGAACTATGGATCGAGACTTTGATGAAAGATTCTACTTTCCATAAAGTCTGTTACTTTGTCTCTCATAATCAACTTGATTCAGTTCATCAAATCGAGCTTGACGGTTCGTGAATTGCGGTATTGAAATGATATTGCTTTGTAGATCAAATGACTTTGCTCAATAGATAGTAGTTTTTGGCTTATAGACTCCACCATTGTGATAATAAATATCTTGTTTCTTCTGAATATAAGACAATGAACATTTGACAAACTACTCTGTGCTTTTGACATGCCTTCAAGGCATAATTAAGAATTTAGTTTTATAATAAAATTGACAAGTGACCTAGCTTAGAATTATTAAAGATTAAAACCATTACTAGTCTGTGAAAACATGTGAACAACCTCTAAAGAAATTCCCTGCCCTTTTCACAGTGTGCTTTTGACACCAAACTCTGATTCAATTAGAATATTGTGAAGTCAATATGCTTGAAATTTGTTTCATGCTCTGAGTGAATGTGTCCCATGTGTATCAAGATCAAAATAAGATTTGTGTTGGCTGGCAGCTAGTTTTGTAATAGGTTCAGGAAATTCACGTTTGTAGGAGTATCAGCTAGTTCTGTAATAGGTCCAGGGAATCCAGGTTTGTAGGAGTATCAGCTAGTTCTGTAATAGGTCCAGGGAATCCAGGTTTGTAGGATGGTCAGCTAGTTCTGTAATAGGCTCAGGAAATCCAGGTTTGTAGGAGTATGCAGCTAGTTCTGTAATAGGTCCAGGAAATCCAGGTTTGCAGGAGTATGCAACTAGTTCTGTAATAGGTTCAGGAAATCCAGGTTTGTAGGAGTATCAGCTAGTTCTGTAATAGGTTCAGGGAATCCAGGTTTGTAGGAGTATGCAGCTAGTTCTGTAATAGGTTCAGGAAATCCAAGTTTGTAGGAGTATGCAGCTAGTTCTGTAATAGGTTCAGGAAATCCAGGTTTGTAGGAATGTGCAGCTAGTTCTGTAATAGGTTCAGGGAATCCAAGTTTGTAGGAGTATGCAGGTAGTTCTGTAATAGGTTCAGGAAATCCAGGTTTGTAGGAATGTGCAACTAGTTCTGTAATAGGTTCAGGAAATCCAGGTTTGTAGGAGTATGCAACTAGTTCTGTAATAGGTTCAGGAAATCCAGGTTTGTAGGAATGTGCAGCTAGTTCTGTAATAGGTTCAGGGAATCCAAGTTTGTAGGAGTATGCAGGTAGTTCTGTAATAGGTTCAGGAAATCCAGGTTTGTAGGACTATGCAGCTAGTTCTGTAATAGGTTCAGGAAATCCAAGTTTGTAGGAGTATGCAACTAGTTCTGTAATAGGTTCAGGAAATCCAGGTTTGTATGAGTATGCAACTAGTTCTGTAATAGGTTCAGGAAATCCAGGTTTGCAGGAGTATGCAACTAGTTCTGTAATAGGTTCAGGAAATCCAGGTTTGTAGGAGTATCAGCTAGTTCTGTAATAGGTTCAGGAAATCCAGGTTTGTAGGAGTATGCAGCTAGTTCTGTAATAGGTTCAGGAAATCCAGGTTTGAAGGAGTATGCAGCTAGTTTTGTAATAGGTTCAGGAAATCCAGGTTTGTAGGAATGTGCAGCTAGTTCTGTAATAGGTTCAGGGAATCCAAGTTTGTAGGAGTATGCAGGTAGTTCTGTAATAGGTTCAGGAAATCCAGGTTTGTAGGAATGTGCAACTAGTTCTGTAATAGGTTCAGGAAATCCAGGTTTGTAGGAGTATGCAACTAGTTCTGTAATAGGTTCAGGAAATCCAGGTTTGTAGGAATGTGCAGCTAGTTCTGTAATAGGTTCAGGGAATCCAAGTTTGTAGGAGTATGCAGGTAGTTCTGTAATAGGTTCAGGAAATCCAGGTTTGTAGGACTATGCAGCTAGTTCTGTAATAGGTTCAGGAAATCCAAGTTTGTAGGAGTATGCAACTAGTTCTGTAATAGGTTCAGGAAATCCAGGTTTGTATGAGTATGCAACTAGTTCTGTAATAGGTTCAGGAAATCCAGGTTTGCAGGAGTATGCAACTAGTTCTGTAATAGGTTCAGGAAATCCAAGTTTGTAGGAGTATGCAGCTAGTTCTGTAGTTGGTTCAGGAAATCCAGGTTTGTAGGAGTATCAGCTAGTTCTGTAATAAGTTCAGGGAATCCAGGTTTGTAGGAGTATGCAGCTAGTTCTGTAATAGGTTCAGGAAATCCAGGTTTGTAGGACTATGCAGCTAGTTCTGTAATAGGTTCAGGAAATCCAGGTTTGTAGGAGTATCAGCTAGTTCTGTAATAGGTTCAGGAAATCCAGGTTTGTAGGAGTATCAGCTAGTTCTGTAATAGGTTCAGGAAATCCAGGTTTGTAGGAGTATGCAGCTAGTTTTGTAATAGGTTCAGGAAATCCAGGTTTGTAGGAATGTGCAGCTAGTTCTGTAATAGGTTCAGGGAATCCAAGTTTGTAGGAGTATGCAGGTAGTTCTGTAATAGGTTCAGGAAATCCAGGTTTGTAGGAATGTGCAACTAGTTCTGTAATAGGTTCAGGAAATCCAGGTTTGTAGGAGTATGCAGCTAGTTCTGTAATAGGTTCAGGAAATCCAAGTTTGTAGGAGTATGCAGCTAGTTCTGTAATAGGTTCAGGAAATCCAAGTTTGTAGGAGTATGCAGCTAGTTCTGTAATAGGTTCAGGAAATCCAGGTTTGAAGGAGTATGCAGCTAGTTCTGTAATAGGTTCAGGAAATCCAGGTTTAAAGGAGTATGCAACTAGTTCTGTAATAGGTTCAGGAAATCCAGGTTTGTAGGAGTATGCAACTAGTTCTGTAATAGGTTCAGGAAATCCAGGTTTGTAGGAGTATGCAGCTAGTTCTGTAATAGGTTCAGGAAATCCAAGTTTGTAGGAGTATGCAACTAGTTCTGTAATAGGTTCAGGAAATCCAAGTTTGTAGGAGTATGCAGCTAGTTCTGTAATAGGTTCAGGAAATCCAGGTTTGTAGGAGTATGCTACTAGTTCTGTAATAGGTTCAGGAAATCCAGGTTTGTATGAGTATGCAGCTAGTTCTGTAATAGGTTCAGGAAATCCAAGTTTGTAGGAGTATGCAGGTAGTTCTGTAATAGGTTCAGGAAATCCAGGTTTGTAGGAGTATCAGCTAGTTCTGTAATAGGTTCAGGAAATCCAGGTTTGTAGGAGTATGCAACTAGTTCTGTAATAGGTTCAGGAAATCCAGGTTTGTAGGAGTATCAGCTAGTTCTGTAATAGGTTCAGGCAATCCAGGTTTAAAGGAGTATGCAACTAGTTCTGTAATAGGTTCAGGAAATCCAGGTTTAAAGGAGTATGCAACTAGTTCTGTAATAGGTTCAGCAATCCAGGTTTGAAGGAGTATGCAGCTAGTTCTGTAATAGGTTCAGGAAATCCAGGTTTAAAGGAGTATGCAACTAGTTCTGTAATAGGTTCAGGAAATCCAGGTATGTAGGAGTATGCAACTAGTTCTGTAATAGGTTCAGGAGATCCAGGTTTGTAGGAGTATGAAACTAGTTTTGTAATAGGTTCAGGAAATCCAGGTTTGTAGGAGTATGCAGCTTGTTCTGTAATAGGTTCAAAAAACCAAAGTTTGGAGCAGTATGCAGCTAGTTCTGTAATAGGTTCAGGAAATTCACATTTGTAGGAATATGCACCTAGTTCTGTAATAGGTTCAGGAAATCCAGGTTTGTAGCAGTATGCAGCTTGTTCTGTAATAGGTTCAGGAAACCAAAGTTTGGAGGAGTATGCTACTAGTTCTGTAATAGGTTCAGGAAACCAAAGTTTGGAGGAGTAAAGCATGGGTTTAGCTACCATGCTCTATGATAGACTTGTATGGTAAAAACAATTTTTTTTTTTTTTCCTCCATATTTTCAAGTTACAGGCAAAATAATATTAATAATGACATGATATCAGGTTACAGGAAGGAATGGTAACAACAATGACATAATAGCAATAACATAAATTGACTAACTACATTGACAATTATGTGCGTATACAATTTACGATTGTGTTTTCTTTCCAAATAACAAATGTAAAGTTGACCAATATTTAAAAAACATTTGTTCAGTGCCCGTTGAAAGGAACACGTATTTTGAGATATCATAATATCTAACAATTTCTGTCTTTAAATTATCTATTTTTGGTCTGAAGTTGTTAATGCTACATCTATAAATATACTGTTTGACTAATAAAATGATTGCGTTTACAGGATTATTATTTTTCCCTTTCATTCCCAAAATAATGATTTTGTTTGTGAACTCTAGTTTCAACTGGACTGAATTTAGCCATGATTCTAAGTCTTTCCATAACCTAAAGATAGGTTCGCATTCCCATAACAAATGATTTATTGTTTCTTTTTCTTTATTGCAAAACTGACAAGTTGGTGAAGATACATACCCAATTTTATACAGAAGATGTTTCGTTGGAAGAATATTATGAATAATCCTGTATTGCAACCATTTTAAGTCAATGTTTTGAGAGCATTTATTTGCAATGATGTTAAAAATTTTCCAATCATTTTCATCAAAATCACACTGTAGGACATTTTCCCATTTTGAAAAGCTTGGCAAGTGAACATATTTCGAATTCATGAGGGAAGCGTATAAATTTTTGCTTGCAATGATATTTTCAATTTGGAAATAGTATACGGATATATTGGATCCGGTAGTTTCATTTTGAATTGTTTTACATTCAATGTTCGAGCGTATGACATAATTGCTCTTTTTACGGATTGATATGTTAAAAAGTTTGTTTTGATCGAGAATGATTCGGAAAATTCATCATACGTTAGTAGTCTTCCTTCTTTGTGCACTAGATCATTCACAAAAATAACACCTTTTCTTAACCATTCAGTATACATGAAAGGAATTCCATCTATTCTTATATCATCGTTATTCCATATAGCTTGACCTTGTATTTCTTCTTCTTTCACTATTTTCTTTTTTTCAGCTAGTAGGAACGCTACCCATTCTGATAATACATCTTTCCAAAAGCGATTGGTTAGGTTTGGAATGATAGATTTTGTAATGAATAAACTATCTGTCAAAAGGAAGGGAGTTTTAACATATAGTTGATTGGTTAATACAGATTTCCATTTAAGATCGTTGCCGCTTAATCTTTTCATCCATTTGAATTTTTGTGCTGAAATAATCTTTTTAATATTCAGAGCTTTTATTCCCCCATGCTCTGGATTTAACATCATAACATCTCTTTTTATCTTATCAGGTTTGTTTCTCCAAATGAAAGTAAAGCATTTTTTCTGGAGTTTAACTATCGTAATTTGTTTTGGGGTTGGTAGAGAAGAAAATAGATGATTAAGTTTTGGCAATAAGAATGATTTTAGGACAGTGTTTCTTCCGTAAGGAGTTAGTGTACGAGCCGACCAAATATTCATCTGCCTTTCAATCTGCAGTAGTTTTTCATTGTAGTTTAACTCGACCATATTTTCAAGGTCAATATCGAAATGTATTACTAGAAGAGTGAAGTCCGTTTGTGACCAATGGAAATTCCACTCTTAACACATCTTGTACCGAGAACGCTTTTTAGAACCTATCCATATCAGTTTAGTTTTGTCGATATTGACTTTTAGTCCTGAGAAACGGGCAAATTGTTCTAAAGTATTTAAAGCTGCGTATAGACTTTTCTCTGACCCATCTAAAGAAAGAGTTGTGTCATCTGCAAATTGTGATAGTAGATATTCTATGTTTCCAAGTTTGATACCTTTGATATTCTTATTGTTTCGTATCATTATGCCAAGGATTTCTACGCACAGTAGAAATATATAGGGTGCTAATGGGTCACCCTGGCGGCAGCCCCTTCCTATACTAAAAGCTGACGAGGCAAAGCCATTAACTAGCACTCTTGATTCAATATTATTATATAAGGTGTCTATCCATTGTGAAATGCTGGGACCAAATTTAAAAAACTTTAGGACATTCCTAAGGTAGTTTCTATCGACTGAGTCAAAAGCTTTTTCAAAGTCAATGAGGAGAAGTAGGCCTTGTATCTGACAGGATTCGGTTTGTTCCATTAGATCATAAATAAGTCTTGTTACCTCGCCTATGTATCTACCAGTGACAAAACCCTTTTGGTCTTAGCTAATTATATTAGGCAATATTTTCTTAATTCTGTTAGCAATTGCGGCTGCTCCAACTTTATATGAAGTATTTAGTAGTGAGATCGGGCGCCAATTTTTTAGGAATTTCTTTGGTTTATTAGCTTTAGGTATACACGTTATTAGTCCTTGTTTTTGGGATGTCGATAGACTTGAGTTTGAATAGCCATAATTTAATGAATTAAGCAGAAATTCTCCTAAGTCATTCCAAAAGCACTTTAGAAATTCCGTGGTAAAACCATCAGGTCCTGGGCTCTTTTCATTTTTCATATTCTTAAGAGCACTTGTTAACTCACTCAGTTTTAAGATACCTTCCATATTATTTTTATCGTTTTCGTTTAAGACTGGAACTTTATAGTTTTTAAACATATCTTCTAGATTCACTTCACTATGCTCTTGAGCAGTGTACAGTTTCTGGTAGAATAATTTTGTTTCTTCAAGTAACTGCGAACTTTCCTTAATAATTGTTCCATCATTTCTTTCCAGTTCACTAATTGACTTATTAAGGAAGTTTCTTGACTCTAGCTTTACAAAATATTTAGTTGGTTTTTCTCCCGTTTCTATCCAATTCGCCTTTGATCTTACGAGCATTCCGTTTATTTTATTATTATTTATTTCTTCTAGCTCTTAATTGTTTTGTAGCATTTTTTGATAGGGAAGACAAAGGAAATTCTATAGATGAATAACTTTTTGATTTGACAGGAGTGACATTTCTGTATAGGTCCTATTCTGTTTCATCTGCTTAAAACCATATGAGGATTTATTAATACCAAAACTTTGCAACTGTCAAATACAGAAGTTCATCCATAGAATTTTTTTGTCTTCCTTTAACCGTCAACTTCTAGAATGCCACTCAAACATTAAATTTTGTATGACAAGTAAAGAAATAGGCTCAAAGACTCTGATACTTGAGTAAAAGATGCTGCATGTCGCCCCCCTGGGAGTGTTTGTACCAGGAAGTTGTGTGTTATTGAAAACAAGATTCCAGTTGGTCCTTGACAATCATGTTCCAGAATACACCAGTAATATCATGCTTACCACCAATGATTGTTCTATTAATTGTGTTAGGAGCAGAAAGTATGATCAGACTTTTATTTGATTTGTGAAATGTTGAATATGCAAAATTTTTACAAGGCTTGGATTTTATGAAGTCTTGAAGAAACATTTGAAAGCTAACCTGCTGTTTGAGAGTTGAAATTAAAAACAAACAATCTGAAGAATTTTAAAGAAAATATTTCTGTGAATAAATTTTGATGCACAGCAATTAAGGTGCAGAAATGCAGTTTTGTGCAGCGGTCTGACAACTTTGATCAGCAGGTAAAGAGTTAATATCTGGTAGAGAGTTAATATCTGTAAAGTTGTCAAGTTATGTTTAAAGAGAGATTTATGATAATAATAACATCTCCAATCTCCAGTATGACTGGAACCCTGGCCTGGGAATCTAACCCTGGCCTCCCCAGGTGAAGAGCTGACGCACCACCAACTGAGCTTCTTCTCTGGTTGGTTTATTTTATACCATTTTAGTTTTTTGGCATTAGGTGAAAATAATGTAATAATTTTCTTTTAAATGAGGTTAGGATATATGTTTATGAATGAATCGTTTTATTTTTGTGTTTTAAGTTATGAGGTATTGCATCCTATTCTTTGTCCAAAACACTGTTACATTTTACACTCACTCTCAGTAACAAGCATCAAATAAAATATGAGAGACAGAATGAAATATATGCATAAACAGAATTGTACCCTTGAATACCAATTAAACAAATTATCCAACAGTGCTCTCCCTTTAATGCAGAGGTCATGTTTATGTCCATTCTGATGTCCTGCGGGAGATGTTTCTGAATCAGAGAAGCTTAAATCAACACCTCCATCTTGGAATCAAGCTGTAGGTTTAGAGGCAACATGCTGAACATATTAATCTTGTTAAAGTTGGAGGTTGGACGCTTTCAGATGAATTCCTGATCTCTGTGTGTTTTTATGTGTCCAGATAGATTTCTGGTATTTATTAACCCATCCTCCCCGCCCATTGTCAGATTTGTGCCCTTTAGATGACCTTTCCAGAATGTGTCACTATGATATTGTGTTTCCTATAACAACTTCATTAAGTCTTTATCTTCTATATTAAATCTTTGAACAATTATTTGGGCGCTTGTGTCATTTGTTTTTATTTATAAAGGAATAAAGTACTTTAAATGTTTTTCAGAAATGTTTGGAAGAATATTGCAATAACTAACAGATGATTTCAAATTGTTGGAATCCTCATTGATAAAATAGGATGAAAGTATAAGTGGAAAATTCCTAAGTTGCCTAGTTTGCAAAACTTTTCATGTGTTTAAGTTGCATTATTCTCAAACAAAGGCATGAATAAAAAACAACTTGCAGTTTGCCCTGGTGATCGAGTGGTCCGCGAATTCTCTATGATTTCAATCCTCATGGGTGCTTTTATGTAAATCTTGCTCTAATTTTGTATGCAGATTTTCGAAATGGTTATGCTACGAACCATTTGCCGTGTCAGTGTGGTTGAATGCCAAAGTAAACTTGCATATATGGATCTGTGCTCTTCACGAATTATTCATAAAGTGTTTTAGGTCATTCAGTGGTTTTTGATGGTCTTGAGGGGAACAGTTATTTGAAGCTGGTGTGTTTGTGCAGTGATGATGAAAAATATGACTGACAGAGAAGAATGTATCTCCATTCAGATCGGACCACAAACAAGCCAACCTCTGCTCTATCTGGTCATCATACATTAACCCTCACGATGCTTAATACTTTATATGCTCTACAAGACCCAGTGGCTGAATTTTCTTGTACGGTGCCAGCCGCTGTTATCTGCTAATTAGCACTGCTTGCTGTATTATTTTCTGTTGCGAGGTGCGTGGGTTTTTACAACAATAAGAGTATGTATTGCTCTCTCTCGTACTCATACTCGTAATATGTAACTAATTGACAAGTAAGTAATTAGTAGTAAGTATTTACTGAGGACTTAAAAATTCCATTGGCTTGTTGACAAGGTTATGGTTGGTCAAATAACTTGTAAAATAACGTACAAATAGAGTCCGATAGGGGGATGTGTTTGGGAAGTAAACATACCTAGTGAAGTTAATGTTTTTTTGAACACATCAGTATAGTTATGGGTTGGTTAACTTCGGATTGTGTCTGTTACCAAATGTATTATTAGGAAATTAAAAATACCTTGAATTATTGTGCCAGATTTTCAGGTAAATATTTCAATCTCGCTAGGGACTTGTCCCCTTAAAATAAACAAGAATTTGACTTTCGTAATTTGGGATCCCACTGTTTGCAAAAGTGTAAGTTCTTGTCCCTTATTTGGGTTGGGTCCCTTTCAGTGTTTACCATCTGACCACTGACTTCCGAGGGAAAATGTACATATAAATGTTTGTGATCCCAAATACATGTATAACAATGTTGCATATATTCACTTTCTATATAGCATATGTTATATACAAACAGCCAACTTATATATAAAAGCGACTGTTTATCAAAAGTCTTATCTCCTTAAGATCCTATATATATCAAAAATTATTTTCAAATTTTCAGTATTCAATATTTTTCAGTATTGTCCCTGACGGTTTGAAAATATGTATTGCTAGTTATTGTCCCCCGCCACAACGTGGAACGGGGGACATTGTATTCAGTGGCGTCCGTCCGTACGTTTGGATCCTTGTTAACGCGATATCTCACGAATGGTTGCAACCCAATGTATTCAAATTTGGTCACCAGTCACTTTTGGTGACCTTGACCTTATTTTCAAGGTCACAATGGCACTTTTCCCACTCTTGAAACGCTTGTTAACGGGATATCTGATGAACTGTTGCACCCAATGTCTTCAAATTTGATCACAGCCTACCTTGGGGGATTATGCAGACACAAGTTACTGCGGGTGACCTTGATATTATTTTCAAGGTCACTACAGCACCTTGGCCACTTTTGAAATTCTTGTTAATACAATATCTCTTAAACCATTTTACAAAATGGCTTCAAATTTAGTCACAGCCTATATTGTGGGACTACTCAGATACTTTTGATGACCTTGACCTTAACTTTCAAGGTCACGACAGTTCTTTGAACACCTTTGAAACATCTTATATCTTATGAACCGATTCATGAAATTTCCTCAAATTTGGTCACACCCTACATTGAGGGATTACGCAGACACCAGTCACATTTGGTGACCTATACCTCAATTTCTAGGTCACCACTTTGGCCACTCTATATCTCATAAACTAAAAATGTCTTCAAATTTGGTCAGAGCCTACATTGGGGAATTACGCAGACACCAGTCACTTATTTCCAAGGTCACAAGGGCACTTTGACCACTTTTGAAACTCTTGTTAACACCATATCTCTTGAACCATTGCAGTTATTGTCAATGGGAATATAGCATTTGCTTATTGCGACAATTCTATCGCAATAACCAAGCGGCGGGGGGACATTGCCACATTAGTGGCAAACACTTGTTATGGAAACAATTAAACTTACATGTAATAGGGCGAGTAGAGTCTTTTGCTAATGCAAGGTCCAATTTATTAATAATCATCCAGTGCTGTTAAGCATGCAGCTCTTGCTTGAAATGAGGCGCTTTATGAGTTAAGTATTATCATTATTATTATTCAAATTTAGTATAGGGGATAGGGTCTGTGTGATTTATTTAGACTTGTTCAATTATCGTCTATCCTCCTAAAATAGTTGTATTCTATAATTTATTACTTACAAAACCCAGACATAGTGTCTATGATATCTATTGTGACTTTGGCTCAAACTTCATTCCATGTCCAATCTATCAATTATCATTTTTCAAATTACAGTATCTATTTATTCAAACAAGACAAAATCTAGATGGATCTAGTTTAACTTTTGCTCAAACTTCATTCAAGATTCTATTTGTCAATTATCATTTATCAAATTTCAGTATTTAATAATTATGACTTAATAAAGTCTAGCTAGAGACAGGGTCTGGGTGATCCATAAAACTAGACATCTATATCCGCGGAAGATGGACGAAAATACCACATCGTTAAGTTATATCACCTGCTTTGACAAGCAATGGAGGACACGTCTACCGCTTCGAGACTCCTCAGACAGACATGACAAAGTTATCAGATGGGAATGAAAGGTATTGAGGACAAATATGACTTAAATGTAACAGGCTTTCAACTGTAAGCACAAGAGCACTTGACTAAAGGGAAGGTCCGGCCCCCTTTGTTACCTTCATTACTCGTCAAAACCTTGTTACCGTTACTTCATCAATCTGTGGCCGCACAATCGTGGAGTGGTGGCTGGCAGAAAGTGTATTAGCGTGTTCTTGTTGCTACATAGAAGTAGGATCTCAAGCAAGAGAGAGAAGGTCGGGCAATAAGCAATATTGGACCTAATACATCCCTATTGAGTGATAACTATGCTGATCAATTGACTGGAGGTGGCGTGCATTGGCAGCAACGAGACTACCGTGCTTTAGCATTGATCTCACTTCCTTCTCTCCAGGCCGCTCTCGCTCGCTCGCTTTCGGGGACGGCAGTACCGGTCTCTGGCGCTTGCTGTATTAGCAGCGCTCTGCAACTTCTCAGGAAATGATCGTCTAGTTGTTCCGAGGGATATGAACAGTTTTGAAGGAGTGGATACATTCTTTTCTCACTTTTGGATATCTTCTTGTTTGTTTCAACCGACAGGTTTGTTCTTTTACTAGTTCTTGAGAATAAATAAGTTTTTCTCATTTTGTATTCATATTTCACATTGTTTGTAATATTGAATATATTATGATGTCATTCCCTCCAATCTGACTGAAGAGATGTGATAGAAATCACTTGCCGCTTGGTTCAATGGAAAATGGTTCTAAGTGTTTCTTGAATATATTTTTAAAACAAATCTGAGAGTTTTTTGGAATTCTTAACAATAGTTTTCATGTTTTATGAGATATTTTAATCAGAAAATGTGATTGTGATTTTCAAAAAAATCATCAGACATTTTTATCACAAAATTTTCGTCGTCTTGGAATTCAATATTTGTAATTCTAGTCACAATTTTACAATCAGAGCAGATCAAGAGTTTGGACTTGCCCATGGAATGAGATTGACTTTAAATTAATTAAGTCCTTGAAGATTTTCATTGTTGTAAAAGGACTTTTCAAAGGTCATTTGTATTTGTTGACTTAAATAAAAGAAATACTTTTCTTTCAAGACTTTTTAATGAAAACATTTGTCATCCAAATATCTGATTAGGCAATGGGCATGAATAACAAGAAGGTGAAAGTTCAGCATAAATTTCATGCCAGTTCCCATGGCAACTGATATGGAATTTTACTGCAACAGTTGCTAAGTTCAGGAAACTAAAAGAACTTTTAAAATCAAACATAAAACCCTATTGGAAGGATAAATCCGTATTGATTGAAGCTCTTTTGCACGACTAAAGACGGAAACAGCGGCCATGATTCTTGATAGGCAAAGATCTATTTATTATCGATTCTTCATATATTTGCTCATTTCCGTAAAAGAAACTATGCTTTCTTTTTCCACACTTGATGGTCTTGTACATTAAGCGGTTGAATGATGACGATTTGCATCCCTCTAAGGTAGAAAGTTTGAACTCAAAGTAAGAAACGTGCGAGAGAAAATGCAATGCAGTGTGAATGGGTTCTATTGATTAGGATTGGGTCTCCGATCTTATCTATGGTTGCGTTTATGTTAATGAGTCTGTTGGCCAGCAAATGGGATTATTGTTCGTGTGGAGGAGTGGTGGCCACGCACTGACGTACAACCTTCATTGGAGTAGAAAGTAAAGAAACGGTAAATATTCTTTTTCAATTTTCATTTTAATTGTTTGATCAGGCTTAGTATGGGATGTAGTTGATGAAGATGTGTCGATATGGCTGTGGATTGAGTTTGATAGAAGTAGTAACTTGGTGTATATCTTATCATGGAAGGGAGGCAGCACGACCGTAGCAATGATGTCATCGTCGGACGTAGCGCTGAGATATGCATTATGCTTACAGACTCTGAGCTCTTAAAGGGAGAGACATGCTGGAAGGCTTTATTGAATCTTTTCACTTCACTGGCCCATGTTTTATTAGGAATATTGACGAATGTTGAAAAGGAACGATTGATTTTCTTTAGGTTTCGTAATTGAAATGACGGGAAGATGGAATGAAAATATTCATAGCATTACGAGGAGAAATGTTTCTTGAACTGAACTGCTTTGGCTCTGAGTATTGATACCGAATTTGTTTTGATATTTATGAAGTGTTCTTATTTACATAAATCAGCATTGTTATTTATTCTTATTTTCTATGTCTCTCCTCAAAGAAATTTTTTGTTTGTGCCAAGTTGAATTTTATTAAAAGAATATAATATATTTGTTGCTTAGATAATCGTTAATTGTTAAATGCATAGAATCTTGGGAAATTATGATGGTCATACTGAGTGTTTGACATAAATAAAAAATCAGCTGATCTATTGTAGAATTGCACATTGATTTATTTCCTGAGCAATTTATTTATGGAAACCTCCCAGAGATGATGTCATAGCAAGGTTAAATCAGCCAAATGGGTATAGATCAATTCAAACAATTTAACTTTATTAATTGAAGTCTTATCATTTAAGTATTCGCAATCTATTCTCTGAAACAAAATCAATTGCTTGGTAAAGGACAAAATAACAATCATAGCAAGGTTAAATATGTCAAATTGGTATAGATAAATTCAAACAATTTAACTTTATTTATTGAAGTCTTATCATTCAAGTATTTGCAGTCTAATAAGATAACAAAATCAATTGCTTGGTAAAGGACAAAATAACAATCATAGCAAGGTTAAATATGTCAAATTGGTATAGATAAATTCAAACAATTTAACTTTATTTATTGAAGTCTTATCATTCAAGTATTTGCAATCTAATAAGACAACAAAATCAATTGCTTGGTAAAGGACAAAATAACAATCATAGCAAGGTTAAATATGTCAAATTGGTATAGATAAATTCAAACAATTTAACTTTATTTATTGAAGTCTTATCATTCAAGTATTTGCAATCTAATAAGACAACAAAATCAATTGCTTGGTAAAGGACAAAATTACAATCATAGCAAGGTTAAATATGTCAAATTGGTATAGATAAATTCAAACAATTTAACTTTATTTATTGAAGTCTTATCATTCAAGTATTTGCAATCTAATAAGACAACAAAATCAATTGCTTGGTAAAGGACAAAATAACAATCGTGTAGGCATGTTTACAATTGTCCTTTCCCTGAAAGGTGTAATTCTTACAAATCTAGTTTAAATATTTACAGAATCTCAATATCATGAATACAAATTTAAATGAAATATTAATTGGAATGCCTCCAGTTGTAGACTTAACGAGTAGGTAATTAATTATGAGCTCCAGATTTGTCCTGCTTGAGTAGAGATTGTGAAGAGATCGGGGCAGCCTTCTTTCATTATGTTTAATATTTCATTTGATTCTTCAGCGTGTTGATCTTCATCTCTAGGGTTTTACTGTTCAGTAAGTGTAACAAACATATTCATCCCTATTTTGTGGCTACAAAAATGATCTAATTGTTAACTTGTGTTAATTAAATAAAGGGTGATCAAAGGAAATAAATGCAAATTAGCTAATGATAAAATTATGTAGTTAAAAACATCTAATTAATATCCAGGAAATGGTATGTTAAAGATGATTTAAATGGGCTTTTTGTTAACACATGTACATACTTAAGGTGCATGTAAAATGGTTCAGATTGAGGGGGAAAAAAATTGGAAATAGACTAGTTTCAAATTGAACTTGTTAGTAAATCATAATGGCTAAAATATCATAAGAAAGCTTGTTTTAGGTTTGAAAATGTGAAGTGGATTGTTAGGAAAGTTTCTGTTACTTAAAATCTTCGCACCAAATGTCAACATCTCATTTTCACAATTTCATTGTGTAGCTTCATTTTCTGCTAATATATTTTCATAATTTTTCGGGGAGAGGCTAACATGTTTTTTTCATTGTTAGCACATGTTCAGTGGTAGAAGATTATATACATCCTGCAGAAAGAAGTTAAATGCTTTCAATTTAAACCATTTGAAAATAATAATCCGCACCATATGCTTTGAATACACACCAAAAACACCCTGAACAAAGCATCCAATCTTTTTTTATAAACAAAGATTCAGAAAAACCAAGACCATTAATTTTCTCCCTTGAAATTTATACGTTAACTTTTATCTTATGCATAAGTTTTCATTTCAATATGTAAAACTTCTCAAGCTTGCCTTCACAGATGTCCATTGAATTTGAATAAAAGAAAATTGAAATTGAAATAAGACAAGTATTTCCAAGAAAAAATCAATTGAAAAAATACAACTATTTCTAAGAAAATATTTAAGCCTTGCATTGCAATCTCAACATTACATTTTTCAATCAGAATATTGATTTTTCAATATATTTTCTTCTCTGTAATTCAACAATAATCTTTAAAATTGAAATAACTGTTCATTTCATACAACAACATTGAAAGGCGACAGGTATGAGAGTCTGGAAAATGAAATAAGTCAATGAAAAGTACATTGTCGTGAAGCTCTTCATTGCGGTATAAAAAACTGAGTTATTCTGGCTTGCCGAAGGATAAAATAAGCTCAATCTGATGCTCTGGAAGACAAACACTATTAATGATAATACCATAAACACTACACAAGAGGCATTCAGCTTTGTTAAGATTATTAAGAGGAAAGAGTTGTTACGTTTGCTTTATGGCCATTGTTGGCATAGCAACATGAACAGCTAGTATCGGATCTATGATATGTGTGATAAAGGTTAAAGTGAAAATAAATAATAATTTGATATTGTCTTCTGTGTTTCATTGCATCAAATAAAAAACAATGAATTTTTAGTTTCATTGTCTGCTGATTTTTCAAAATGTATTAATCCAAAAATGAAATTAATAAGAAATTATTGACATTTATATTCTGTGTTTGCTATTTTTAAAACATTTGCAACTTAAATAAAAATGGAAAATAAAATGTGATGCTTTTGTTGAAAACTAAGACAAAAGGACACATGATTACTGTTTAGATTTCATGTGTGAAGTTATCACAAATCATGATTCTGCATCAACAGAGACTTTTATCTTAGTGATAACAGAATTTCATATTTATGTTTATTTGTTTGTAATTACTTCCAGCAGTTTCATGGATAGCACTCAGCATGGAATCATAATCAGTTATTACATGCTTATATCACACCTCTGCTAGCCTGTACTATCAAACGGGTGATAACATTCTAATTGCCAGTCCAGCAGTGAATACCATGTTTAACTGACCAATGGTTTGTGATGTGACCGGACATGCAGCACTGACCAGCTTACACCACTGGGCAGAACTCGGCACTGCTCCAACTCTCTCAGGTGTCAGAGCAATCTCCATGCAGGGTAATCACCCAAATCTCTTGTGATGTATGCCAGGTTGCTAATGAACTCCCTGCAGCTCATGCCCCGAATGCACACCTTTGCAGCATTAGTCTCTGCAAGGAGCTCCTGTCAGATTAGATTCCTGTCGTCTCGTAATTTGCCAGAGGGGGAGAGTAAGAGACCGGTAGACCCCCATCTTCAATTACTCATATAGCACTTACCATCTAAACGGAGTGGGGTTCTGGATCAGGCAAATCTCATTTAAACTGGCTCTGCATTCAGTCCGAGCCTATTGGTGATCATTGCAAGGGCTCGCCTCCTAATCACGTTTTATTAAAGAGCCACTTGATTCAGTTTCTATAATGGCAAACTTTAGTACCTACCTTATTCGGATAAAAGGATAAATACTTCAAGTAGGATTACCTCAAGTTGCCACGGTTACCAAAAAAACCTTTATGGAGACCACTTTGAGCAACTTTGTGAAGTACTTACTTAGTGTGGTGGCTATCTTTAGATTAAGTACTGGAGATGTGGAAGCTCGGGGCTTTTTGTCTGTCTCTATTCTTGATTGTCAAAGTTTGAGACATGAATTTAAAGATTGAATATTTAAAGAGAGGCTATCCTAAGATTAATAACTTGTGCCCAATCCTTTTCATTTAGAATAAGAAAGGCATAACATTGAAATTTGTTGACAATGTTTAGGAAAAAAACATGATAAGAATTGTTTTGATCTTCTTAACACAAATCCCTGCATTAGAATCAAGCTAAAAGCACAGACCTTTTAATGTCTACAACATTAAAAAATCAGAAATTTCTGAAACTCTCCAGATGCCAATAATTCTTACTTTCAAAACTTTTAAAAGCAGTGACATTTCCAAGATGTGGCATAGGTTCTGGTCAATGTTAGAGCCGCATGCCAGTTTGCTGCACATGCATGTATGCATTCTGTAATCTCACATCTGTGCCTATGCATTGATGCATTTTGTGACCTTTCACCATCTATATGAGGGCGACCCTTCTAACTCAGTTTGGGTGGTGCCTATACTCATGCTAGGTGTATAAATGTGCAGTGAGAAAGGTTACTCCATGTGCAAACATGCACAGTTCATGGTGGCCGCTATTCAGACAAAAAACAGACATATCTGAAAGGCTGTTGTAGATGTATGACATTCCCAACTTGTAGTATTCAGCTTCTCAAAGACTTCCAGGAACATCAAGCCAGATGGCGCCAAGGTTGTATCCATAAGGATGAACACTGCATTACATGAAACTTAGACCATTCTCAGAACCAGTGGTTCCTCAGTCAATGCCAACCTTGAAGTTCCACAATTGGACTAATTTACATGTTTATGGACTAGCGATATGTTGGGCATGTGTAAATGGGAGTGGTGATAAACAATATTTATCCGAGCTAACAAGTTTGCATTGGGTCTTGAAATATTGATAACAACATGTGTTGGCAGTGATGTTTGACTTCAAAGTTCTTTGAACTTGTTCTCAGGCTTTGTATCTCAATATTCTGGTTTTTGTCTGATAACTCTGCTCAGAAATTCAAAGGTTTTGTTTTCATGTGGTGTGCTTTTGGATTGTTCACTTTAACCGAATAATATGAAGAAAAATCTATTTATTTCCCTATAGATGAAAATGAATATATTTAATTTTCCATAGATATTGATATATATTTCACGAAATTTCGTTGAGGATAAATAATTCAAAATATTTGAAGATGAAGGAAATTAGTTTCCTTAATCTATTCATTGAAAGCTCAACTTAAAGAAATCCCTTCTATGATCTTTACACCTATCTGTCCAGCTATGCCTACCAGCTAGCTTATTGATCGTAGATCTTTGCTATAGTGGGTTAGTATGATTTATTTAAACTCATGAAATGTCAAAATCGATACTTTCATTTTCTGAATCTGTTTCATAAGGAAATTTGATATTTTATCTATTCCACCTACATGTGACGTCAGAGAATCTTCTTCGGCAATCATATTCTTCTTTACACTGTTATATATGGATGGAGAAACTGGTTGATAGGTGCTGGTTATTCTTGGTAGAAACAGGGTAAGAAATAACAACTATTTCCTTAACAATTGGCTGTATAGTTCAAGATCTTCTTCAGCAATCATTGTCTTACACTCAAGATCTTGTTTTAAGCTATCAATTTAAATACAATTCTTGGAGATGCCTATCATATTAGTGAAATGCTGGTTATAGCTGGTAGATATAGTATGTATAGTTTTAAGATGCTAGGCTCTATCAAGCATAATGACATATTGTCCTTAGGGCTTTTGAACATGATCATGTAACTGGAATGAGTTTTATCTCTGTGTCCCTTAACGTTTTGAGAAGTAGGAAACTTATACCATTACAAATTGTCCTATCCATCTGTACCAAATTGGTTAAACTGACTCTTCTGCTGAAAAAATTTGTAACAACATTGCTCCTAATGAAACACTTTGCTGTTTCCACCTGTTACACTAACAAGTGCTACACCATTTCTATATCGTTATTTTTCAGGAATAATAAAGATATTGCCAGAGACAATTGAAAGGCAAACCAAAATGAAGATTTCGTAAAAGCATTTACATTCTTTTATTCAGAAATAAAGCAGGTGAAGACATCTGATTCTAAAATATGTAAATTATATATTGAAAAGTTTTATGTCATTTATAAGACATTGACAAGATCTTGTTGATTCATATAAATTCTTAGCATTTTACCTAAAATATATATCTATACACATGTTATGGGTTAAATGAATGAATATTTGTGAATCGTCTGATTTTATGGTCCTCCATGTTTGATATTCTCCCTGTAATATGTTTTATCCTTGTCTCCTCTTAGTATTCAGAAGGAATGTAATCTTTGCTGGAAACTCTCCTTACTGTGAAATGCTTGTGTTTAAGGCTGTAAACTCCAGTAGTTAAAACACAACTCTGACAGCTTTATCCAGCAAAGGTAGAAATCGATGAAATAATTTCTGTAATTGTTTCCTCGGAGAAAGACATAAATTAGAATCTCTGACATGGTAGCTTGGATGAGACAGTATGCTCAAAGGGGCTGCTTGAAATGGTGACAGTAATGTTACTTAAATTCTACAAATTTATTTTGTTTTGCATAGAAAGACAAACCTTACCTTCGATCAAACCTCTTTGTATATTATTCTTGTTAATGAAAATATTTGAAAAGAAATTATTCTTCTTATTCATGCATTTTGAAAATATACGTAAGGCTAGCATTATGTCATATTTGAAATTTAGATAGCTTTCATCAACACAATAGGCAAACAATCAGGGCAAAAAAACAAATTTGTAACTGGGTTCCTAAAAGTGAAAGGGTTAAATATACTATATATACGTTTTTGCACTTCTATTTCAATCAATTATTCTATGTTATATCTCTCAACCCTTCTGAGCTGTATATCTATATTTGGAACAATTTTGCTTTATTTTTGTTGATTTGCAGAAATCAATGTTTCAATGTTTCATTATCTTAATATGTTTGAACAATTGGCAATTAGTACTACAATGGTTATGATACATAATGACAATTATCACCACAAAACAACACATTGATTGGTAATGAGGTCCATTTGACGCTAATTGCGTTCATGACATTAATGTTCTAGTTGAGTAAACAAGACAGACAAGCTTGTTAGTGATATTCCATAGAGCTTCCATCCGAGCGACATCAATAGGGCGTGTCATCTTTCTCCACCTACCCAGCGTTATTGATCTACATAGTCATATGTCTTGGATATGAACAACTCTTGCTTTGGGATATGTCATTAGGACGTATGTTTTTTTTTGATTTGATGAAAAACACATGTACCTAATAAGGAAATTTCATTCAATGACCTTACAATAATTCTTATATAGCTCTATTGATCTGCATTGTCATTTTGCATTATTCTTGCCAAGGGAGATATTGCTGACAGGTAATTTTTAGCTCATCTGGCCTGTAAGGCCCGATGGGCTTATGGCATGGCATGGTGTCCGGCGTCCGTCCGTCCATCCGTCCGTCCGTCCATCCGTCCGTCCGTCCGTAAACTTTGTGGAATTTCGACTTCTTCTCCAGAACCATAAGGCCTAGAAAGCTGAAACTTTATGTACAGACTCCTTGGCTAGTGAGGATTATACATTGTAGCTTTTGTGGCCCTGTGACCCCTAATAAGGGCCACAGGGGCCACACCCTAAAAACCTATTTTCATCTTCTTCTCCAGAACCATGAGGCCTAGGAAGCTGAAACTTTGTGTACAGACTCCTTGACTTGTGAGGATTATAAATTGTAGCTTTGGGGGACCTGTGACCCCTAATAAGGGCCACAGGGGCCACACCCTAAAAAACTATTTTCTTCTTCTTCTCCAGAACCATAAGGCCTAGAAAGCTGAAACTTTGTGTACAGACTCCTTGACTAGTGAGGATTATAAATTGTAGCTTTGGTGGACCTGTGACCCCTAATAAGGGCCACAGGGGCCACACCCTAAAAACTATTTTCTTCTTCTTCTCCAGAACCATAAGGCCTAGAAAGCTGACACTTTGTGTACAGACTCCTTGGCTAGTGAGGATTATGAATTGTAGCTTTGGTGGCCCTGTGACCCCTTATAAGGGCCACAGGGGCCACACCCTAAAAACCTATTTTCATCTTCTTCTCCAGAACTATGAGGCCTAGAAAGCTGAAATTTTGTGTGCAGACTCCTTGACTAGTGAGGATTATGAAATGTAGCTTTGGTGACCCTGTTGTCCCCAATAAAGGCAACAGGAACGTCCTTCAAATCTTTTTTCATCTTCTTCTCCTGAAGTATAAGGCCTAGAAAACTGAAACTTGTCGCCTATATATTTAATTGTATGATTTGTGACCCTGTGGCCTCTACAAAGGGGGAATCACATTGGCCACACTCTACAGCATAATTGATGATGAAGCCTGATGAGCTACAGAGCCAATGGCTCTATTTTTTTTTGATCAGATGGAAATGTAACACTTGCTACCAAAAAGGAATTTTGCCAAGCAATGCAAAATTTAATTTTTCAAGAGTTCAACAATAACGTTCACGACACATATTACTTTTTCCTAAGTTCAAAGGGCGTATGCTTTCTATTGTCTATCATCGGTTTTATCTTTTTCAAGATGGTGTATTCTAAGATCTAGCCTATTATATCATAAATGCCCTGCTCAACCCCTGCTGCTGTGTATTGCTCAATTAACCCTCTCAAGGTATGGATACTTAAAATACATCTCAGATTGTTTTGGCTTTAACAGGGTAGAAAGTTCAAGGAAGTAACTAATGGACACAGTTAACCTTCTCCCTGCGTGATTGGCAGATATATAAATAGCAGTATTCCTTCACATTCTGGGAAAGTAATAGTTAAATCGTATAAATACTGCTATTTATATATCTGCCAATTAGTGCTATTTTTCCTGATAGTCCTTTTCTGGTATGATAACCTTCTTTATAACCTACAAGGGCTGTCATATTGAGAAGGGGTAGAAATTATGCTGTCACAGTACTTCAGGCTAGTGACTTTTGTATAACTAATTGCTCAAATGCATAGTTAGCCAAAAACATTGAATTAAATATATTATCTGAAATTGTAATCGGTCATTCTACTACTTGTTTAAACATTCTACTAGCCCAGCATCTTTTCTAATAGCCACTAGTGCTAATTTCAAACCCTGTTGGGGTTATATTTTTTGTACCATGCTCCATGCTCGTGGGCAAAACATCACTTTTTCATCGTGACGTAAAGTATAAAAAATGCTTCGATGTCATGGACAGCCTATGTTTTTATGTTCTATGTAGGCTGTTAGCGGCTAGATCGCCTGTGTTTGGAAAAAATATATTATTATCAGTTTTGCCGCTTGTAATGAACAGAGAACTATATTCTACCCCTAACATCCTATGGTTACGACACTTGTGCCTAAATATAAATATATCTCATGTTATTGCTTGGGAAATATTCATATTAAGGCACTTGTATCATAAACAATCATGGACACTCATATGATATCCTTTATAGATCTCCAAATAATCAAAGCTACAGCAGGTCTTGTTTCTAGCAGGGAAAGAGTTAACTACTGTTATTGCTACTGCTATTTGACTTAGTAACCCTCTGATGGTATGAGAACTTTTTATATCTCCCAATAGTCTAAGTTCAAGCAGGAAAGTGTTAACTGCTGCCACTTCACCTGGTAACCTGCTTCCAGTACAATAACTTCCTATATACCCTATATTCTCAGCACACAGTTGCACCTTCGGCCTGGAGATGGTTAAGGATCAGTTCATTAGGCACTGTGCTGTCCCTTCTCATTCATTGTGATTTAGCTTCAATGAAGGAGTAATCACATCGACCCGAGTGTATTTATGTTTGTTCACATCTGATTGAAATTGCACATTGTGTGAGACAAATCACGTTGTGAATTCTGTCTTGCTGAGCAGAAAGCAGTTACAGGTTTGGTAAATTGGATATTGGGGAATAGAGGTTGTAGTATTCTTCCTCGTATAAATAGGGCAACAAATTAATGGCCCTGTAACATTGATTGTCAAATGGAGTTAGAAAACAAAGAGTAATGAATACAGACTTCAATTGATTTGAAATTGGATGTGATTTATCACTGAACTAGCCTCGATGCAGTCCTACTTATTGATTTGAGTTTTTATCGAGGCGTATTAATAGGGAAGCCGGTCCAAACCTGTTTGTGTGACATCATCATAACAAAATCAACAGGAGTGGCTTCTATAAGTAACTTGAAATATATTTCAAAAATTTGTGGTGATACTTGCTGTGCTTTGCAGTCAATAATCATCAAAAATTATTTTTCTTTTTCAAAATTTAGATGGTTCAGTCAGGCATTATTGTTAAACTGCACAAGCGTGTTGTGGGTTTTATGATTTTATCTCCCTAAAACTGTACAAGACATATTCTTTAAACATTTCTTCAAACACCAGAAATGTCTAAAAGATTTGACTGAGTTCTCTGCAGTTTCTAGGTTAGATTTTGAAAAATTAAAAGGTCTTTGCTTTCACTGTTTCATCTGAGGTATGTACACAGCTAATGGCTGAGATATTGCCCAAGCCGTGCTAAATTTTAACTCACTCACTCACTGAGGTATGTAGGTTTGAATGTGAGACATGCCAGAATTTTGCAAGTGATATTTCAATGTTTCTTTTAGGTATCTGGATTTGAAATAACTTTACCTTGGAGATTTAAATGAATCGACTGTGGTTTCAATGGTTGGCTATAGAACTTAATGACATAGCTGCCTTTTCCTTGCTCAAATTTTGCCTGAGATTTGAATGTGTTTCAAGTGAATGTTTGATTCATCTTGGGGCCAGCTTTGATCCCAAGATAAGGGAGTCCTGGTGCAAGGACCCAGCGCAGAGATAAGCTGA
Source organism: Steromphala cineraria (assembly GCA_916613615.1). Classification (NCBI taxonomy): domain Eukaryota; kingdom Metazoa; phylum Mollusca; class Gastropoda; order Trochida; family Trochidae; genus Steromphala; species Steromphala cineraria. The sequence continues at coordinate 80,050,428 of OU744722.1, forward strand.
TGTGGGATCGATCCGCCCCACCTCCCCTGGTTAAGGTAATGAGTCTCATATAGATAGAGGTCTGTAGTCCTGGCTTGATTACCTTCACAGGACCTCATCTAAACTGGAACTGTGTCAAGTTAATTATGGGACTTTTGATTAAGTGTTTATTTTGAGAAGTTAGATGGAGTTTTTTCGTTTACGATTTTGATTAGGTGGTTATTTTTAGAATAAGGTTGAATTGTTAAGAGTCAGTATGTTTCCTTAAATTGATTGTTAGATTAAATTTTAATTTGTTTCAATGTTTCATCAGTTGATTGTTATGTTTTGGATGATTGAACAAATAAACAATGTAATATTTTGCACTCCTAGTTGAGGCATATGCTAATGGCTTGTGACCCTATTATCCTTCATGGTATACTAATATCAGTCTCAAAATATACATGGAAACAATAAGACCAACATAACAGCAACTGAAGAAATACAAATATATGGATTAACAACTTCTTTATTGCGAAGAGATCCAAGTTTCGGTGTAGCATATGTATATATATATTTTCAATCTTCTAATGTTCAGCAGCATTTGCTTAAAAACGGTGTTAGTATCTACACCGAAACATCGCACCTCTTTGCAATAAAGAAGTTGTAAATCCATATATTTGTATATCTTCATCAAATCAATTTCTAAAATGCCACTGAAAGAATCAATAATAGCAATTGACTTCATATGCATGTTTTTGACAAAAATGGGACTCGAATATTCTAGAGACTCAAATCTAGTGTCAGTGTCAGAACTCACCACTGTCAGACACCAGCTCAACTGGGGAAATGCCTTGAGCTCTGATGAGAGGGCTAAATATTTTGCCATATTTAATAAATTACATCAGAAATTCAGCATATGTTATACAAAGGAACTTAAGGTTTGATATCAAATGAAAATCATCTGTATAGTTGACTCTGTCGAGTCCTTTCATCTTGCAAACCTTGACTTCTCCAGGCTTGGAATCTTCACTAAGTATATGGTGATAGATGTACTGCCAGCTAATTATCCCTTGAGCTTCTCTCAGCTTATCCACAGCTAATGAAAGTATTTCAGACTTATGGTAATTGAATTAGTAGACCTACATGAACTGGTGGATGTAGCGAGCCAGTGTTTTATCACTTTCAGGCTGGATATGAGGATAAAATCTGCGGTTCATGTGACAGATGAGATTTCTAGCCTTTCAGAGTCTCAGGTTATACAAAGTTCAAGGCAATTGTTCATCAGTTGACTTTTAGCTGGATGTTTATCTGGGGTTCTAATATATGAGTGAATATTGAAGATAGTAGGAGTGAGTGTTTTCAACATTCTGAACTTTAAATAACTTTAATGAATGTCAATAAAATGTTAATGTTTGAGGTCATTAATATCAGATACCCTCATGTCCTTATTTGATGCATTTAAAAAATTGTATATTAAAAGTAATACAGAAATCAAAGTATATGTTTCCAAGTATGTATGTTGTGTATGCATTTCTGTATAAAGATTTGGCACTTTATATCCATATTATCTTTATTTCAAAGAATTGAGGGCCAAGCTAATCAGCAGCAAACACAAGACAATGTTCAAATCAAATATTGATCATACAAGTGTGAGCTACATATCATACCTACCAGTTTAAGATGGACAGCAAATACATACTCAGATTTAACCTTGTTACTAGATCCAGAATGTATAAACAATGACTGCCTTCTGATTGGCTGATTCCCTGTGGTTTTGATGAACTAGAATAGTGTGATAACAGCATAGGTCCCAAGGGAGCAGTAAATCACTAGGATGTATGGACATGCAATCCACTATGTAACACACACTAGATAAAGAGTGCTATGTGATAATACTGTAAAAGGCCTTCAGATAGTTTCATTTACACCTGCTAGCTTTCTAGTGATTCACAATTTTGTTACAAACATTTCCCATAGTTAATTAAAAATTGATTAGTTTTTGAGGTATTATGCTTTCATTGTTCAGGTTTTTTGTTAAATTTACGCAATGCAAAATCATACACATGGAATTAAATGTCAGATCAGATATATTATGGTTAGAATTATTATTAGAATATTGTGTCAATGTAAAGATATAGTGACCTTTTCAATACAAGGCTGACGCAATAAAATACTAAACATAGAGACACAAGAAATGTTCATCGCACCAATTTTCCATCATGAACAATTTTGTCAAAAAGCATCAAAACATAGGTGTTAAATGATGAATGTTTCAAAGGTAGATCATTGTTATTGCCATTATTCATAGGCAAAGACAACAAGAACAATATTTTCCAAAAACAAGAAGAGACAGGTATTTAGTAATTAATGTTGCAAGGTTAGGTAAGTGAAGAGTGAGTACCATACAATTGGATCCAGATGATGTTCTGTCTCACAGTGGTAGCTTCTTGTGCCCATTCATCATCACCCACTTCATCACCAGTTGCAGACTCTCAGACATGTTCTGAAGGAGGAGTCTATACGGTACCTACCTTCCAGAGACATGGATGTTATGGTGCTGAGTGATACGCACCATTGGCGCTGTCAGATCCTTGAACCATCATCTCCTGTCAGAATGGATTGAGGATGTGCTAATTAAAGTGTTTAACGTAGCATCAACTTGATAATTTGATTCATAGACTGAATTTTGTATTTATTTTGTATTTTTGATTCATAGAGTGTATTTTGTATTTATTTTGGAGAAGGAGTTTATTCCTTACCTTCCTTGTGAAACATGGATATTATGGTGCTGAGTGACGCGTACCATTGGCGCTGTCAGATCCTCGAACCATCATCTCCTGTCAGAATGGATTAGGGGATGTGCTCATTAATTTTAAAGTGTTTTTCAACTTGATAATTTGATTCATAGACTGTATTTTGTTTTTATTTTGGAGAAGGAGTACCTTCCTTGTGAAACATGGATATTATGGTGCTGAGTGCCGCGCACCATTGGCGCTGTCAGATCCTGAAACCATCAACTCCTGTCAGAATGGATTAGGGGATGTGCTCATTAATTTTAAAGTGTTTAATGTAGCATCAACTTGATAATTTGATTCATAGACTGTATTTATTGTATTTTTTTTGGGATGGAGAAGGAGTGTTTTCCTTACCTTCCTTCCTGAAACATGGCGCTGTTAGATCCATCATTACCTGTCTGACAGTTAAGCAGGTGTCCTCATTAATTCAAAATGTTAAATTTGTATATATACTCTGTGTTTGATAGCATGTTATTTATTATTTTTTAATCAATTGACATATTAGTAGTTGTAAGTTAATCTAATCACATGAAAGGGCCTGAGTCTTCCTTCCTTACCTTTCTGAAACATGGATATAATTACACTGCTTAGTAATACGCACCATTGGCACTGTCAGATCCTTAGTCTCAGTACCATCAACTTCTGTCACAGTGAAAGAGAGAACTCTTTGATTGACAAGTGTTAATTAGCTGTGTATTTCATAGGATGAAGATCACATACAGTCTAAGCTGAAATATGATTACGTAACAATAAACATATCTCGCTGTTTAGTCTGAAATTCTAATTTCTATGTAAATAATTTTCCATGAATGATAATCCATCACAGAATTTTGCAATTGGAGGTATTAGTTTACAATTATAAGGGGAGAAATTGTTTCAGATACCTTCCTGAAACATGGATCTTACAGTAATGATTGATAAACACCAATGGCGCCGTCAGGTCCTCGAACATTCTCTCCCCTGTCAGACAGAAGATGTGCCAATTAATCAAGAAGAATCTTAATTATTAAGTATTCCCTATATATGATAGCATGATACCAATGATTTTTTAATTAATTTACAAAAAGGTTGAATAACAAGTTATGATATCGCCTATAAGAGCCTGCGTGTTACCTACTTACAACTCTTAAACATGGCAGATACAGAGTTGAATGACATGCACCATTAGCGCTGTCAGATGATGGAATCATCAACTCTTGTCTGAGTGAAGGGGATGCACTCATTAATTTAAATGTGTTTAATGTAATTTATAGTATGAAGATCACTTACAGTGTAAGCTAAAGTAAAGTCTCTAAAAATGTCTTTTTTTCTCATGAATGAAAATTTATCATAGGATTGTTCGTAATACTTATTAATATTTCAACCATTATGCCGAATGAGCCACCAAAAGTAAAAATTAGATCAACCATAGACGTATTTTAAAATGTGTTTGAAAATTTGAGGGTTGAATTAAAAGAGAAATTTTGGTAGGTGTCAATCATAGTTATCCACTTTATGAGAGGAAATTACTTCTTATACCTTCCTGAAACATGAATATATGGTGTTGAGTGATATGCACCGTCGGCGCTGTCATTATACCTGAAACCATCTTGTGTCTGGCAGTTGAGAAGCTGTTCTCATTAATTAAATAGTGTTTGATTAACTATGAACTGATAGTCTTACTCAGACTGTATTTCATTATGTTTTTTTAAGAAGCCTATCGATTCTATAGGCTTTGTACCTGATAAAATTAAATGATATCATTGTGTAGATATGCTAGAGTATGTTTGACATGAACCTCCAAAAATGTCATATTCTGAATTGATGTTACTTTTTTCAGTATGAGGTTTTTAACTCTCAAACTCAACCACTGAGGAATGACAATTTAGGCTCCTATTTAGTAAAAAAAACTGACACCAAAAATAATCTGCTGTATTTTGTATCTATTCTTTACCGTGATTTACATCTGTTTGAGAATGACCCCAAAAATCTTTGATATTACATGGTGCTCTCAGAATGGTAAATTTGAGTTTTCCGTTAATAATTTCTTATTTCCTGTTCAAAATAACAAAGTCAGCAGGTTTAAGGGTTAATGACCGCATTTTTCAATCAATAAGTATCAACAGTATCTAGCCCTAACTTATCATTCAAGACATCTGGTAGATTAAGGGTAGCCTTTCACTAGTGATAAGAAATTGAAGAAGTCAATTATTAAAGTAAACTTTTAACAACTTGGATCAGTGGTATTGTTATAAAGAATTCTGTTAAAGAACTTCTCTTTCCTCTTGTGTATATTTCAAAGATCAAATGTCACAACTTTCCTTTCAGGAGATGAACTTTGGAAATATGTCAAGCAAAAACCAGCAAAAACGTCTTCAACTTCCTCTTTCTCCCAGTAGGAGCTATATTGAAATACCTAGAACTGTTGCAACTCTTCTTCAACTGTTTCTATGCTTGCAGCTTTTCTTTAAAAGGGTCTGCCAATCATTTGAGCTGTAAGCTAATAGACAATAAAAACACCATGATATAAAAATTCCAGGATTTTTCCACTATGGTTCCTTATCAGCCAAACAGGTTTATATCCTGAAATCTTTGTTTTCATTCCAACCTTTTGTTTATGCTTTAAGTTTTTGCCTTCTAGATGAGAGATTAGATTGCAAGGTTTCTTGGTTGTTCTGGAGTTTTTTTGACCTCCAAGGCATGATCATTATACAAGCATGTTGTTCTATTTGTATATCACTTAGCAAGTTAAGAGAGTGTGTATATGTGTGATAGAGACAAACGTTACTTAGGAATCGGAAACCGCAGGTGTTGTTTTTAAAAATTATGATTTAGGAGACAATGTGTTTTTGTTTTTTTTGTCTGTAGCAGAGAAAAGATAAATAGAATTCATTGCCCTATAGTATGCTTGGAAAGCAATGAATAAATGGACCTGGTTTTTTAAATAAAATTCTTTTCATTTGTCCTGCATATTGTTAGACAAATTATATTCTAAATAAAATTAAAAACTATACGACCTTGCAGTTTCTAAATAAAGGTCTTGACTATGAAATGTCATTCACAATATTGGACAATTTTAACAGATAAAATGTTGATATGCTACTCAGAATCGTCTCTTAATAACAGTCTTCCTCAGTAAAATGTCAGAATGAGATCACAGTGAGACTGACATGTGCTTGTAGTTCTTTCTTAATGAACAGAAACCCTTTTTTAAATGCTGATGGAGTACTCTACTCTCATAGACTGGTGGTCTTCACTTTGTAACATATTCCTACATAGACCTAGTTTGGAGAAGATGTTTGAGAAAGTAGTTTACACTAAGAGACTGATAGTGTTCACCATGCAAAAAGGTCCTACCTAGTTTTGAAGAAGTTGTTTGATGAAGTAGTTTACACCAGTAACCCGGTGATGATGGCCAGTCTTGTTGAGCGCCATGTCTGGATTCTCTTTGCTCAGACATGTGTACATCCTTATGACAGTTGCTAAGCCAGGCAAAGAGTGAAACGATAACATTAGAGCTCTCTTTAATGAGGGCCCTTTCAAGTTTCATCAGATGTGTAAGCGTAGACAGATCCCACAGGAGATAAGGGAGACAACTGCTGTGGAGATTCCGTCCTGCCGCCATTGTTTAAACATGCTTCAACTCTTCAAAGTCTTCTACCTGTCCACAATTAGCTGCCAGAATCTTCCGTCTACAGATACTCATCTCAGGGATGCTTGTTTTTATTCAGCTCATCGTTTAGCAAGAGGAAATCTGGAAGTTGGGTCAGCGTGTTGTTGAATGGTTCTGATGTTTTCGTGGTTATCTAGAGAGGATCAACTCACCTGAGCTGGAAATTGTTTGCTCGTTTTGATAATTGGGCAGGTGAGGATTGTTTGTTGGATTGACATAATGACAGAGAATAAGCTGACAGGTGTCAGAAAGAGAGATTTGTTGGGCTGGTCAGAGTGAGCAGAGATTGCTTAGTTGAGCTGTCAGTTTCAAGATTGTGATGGTTTGAAACAAGGTGGGAATTAATACTGAGAATTTTAGTTAATATTGGGCAACACAAATTACATCCTTAATGAAGTTTATAAAGGAATATTGGAGAAATGAGACTTTGTATCTTGAGACCCATCACACCATTTTTAAGAGTTTATCATTTTTGAAGAAAATCATATAATATATTTTTTTTATTATTCAAGGTGAGTCGCCGCTAATGCTTGAAATATTGCCCAATCAGCGTAAAACTCAAACTCACTCACTCAAGTCTATGAATCAAGTGAAAGTTGGACATTTCTGTTCTTGAGCCTGGATGGGTTTTATTCATCTAACTAGTTTCTAACAAACCACAGAGTGCTAAAGTTATGTTTCTGGAGATGATACAAATAGCGGAAAAATTTGATATGGTTCCTGGACTCAGATGTTGTCTAACACCAAGTATTGTGTAAAGGCCATCATAGTTCAAGGTTTTGGAAATTATCATTGTGGCCAGTTATCAATAATGTTCTATAATTCTAAGAGAATTGTGATGCATGTAAAAAGGTTAACATGAATGATTTTGCCAATAAGGAAATAGTCAAGAATGAATCTGTCATGAATGGTATGGGTCATGACCTCTAGAAGCTGTGATCTTCATGAAACAAGAAGGAATCATGCAAAGAGCATAATGGTAAGCGCAAAATGACTTGGTGATAACTGGCAGAATGGCATGCATGGTCACATAGAAATCAGTTTCACATGATATCTGTTTTTATGTATATTCTAATTTTAAGTGCTCTCAGGCATTGGGAAAGACATCTTTTGACATTGGGCCATTTTCAGGGTTTTTGATAATTTTCTGAATTTCAAATGGGTCATTGCCCATTAGATCAATAGTAAACTTCAAAACCTTGATGGGCCATCTTCTCATCCAATGTGCAAAATGGCCCATGGCCCCTGCCTTTCCCAATCACTGGCTCTTGTGCTTGATACAACATATATGAATCAAAATCTTTCTTTATAACAGATCAAGAAACCACCAAAGACAAAATGGAATACTCAAATAATTATACTTGTGACAAATGATATTTGATTTAGAATTGCTGTACAAGAAGAAAATAAACCTCAATTATAGGGTCTTCACTGTTAAAGAGTGGGAGCTAAGAGTTTGATGTAAATACCAATTTATCAGCTAAGGTAACCTAATTGGCTCATATGATGAAAATGTCAGAGAGGAGTAACCAGAGGTGGAAACAATTTATCTCTCACTCTCCAATAACCAGCAACAATTATCTACATCAGGCTCACACCAGCGTCCCAGCAATCAACACAGAAAGCTTCAAATACAAAGTTTGAAAAGCCATTCATATTACAAGTGTAACGCAATTAGTCCGTGCCTGGAACCTGGCTCAGCCAATCAGCACAGCCCATCATCTCCTCCAGCCAATAGAGATGCTGATCAGCGGGCTATAACTCCTGGTAATCCATCCCCCTCAACAGCCAGTAGATATCTGCAATTTACACAAGAATTTACCTGCTCTGTCACAAAAATGTAACAACTGTGTCAGGCGGCTTCATTTTCAGTTCCTTCACCTGTTTTAGATGGTGCTCTGCTAAGTGAACTGTAAACACAGATGAAAGCCAGTGCTGAGTGCATTCTTCTGTAGATCTGCAGATATTTCAGGCTTCTTGGGGTTTGAAATGGGAATTGTTTAAATATGAGGCTTTGAATTGATGTTTTGTGTGATACAAGGTTACATGGTGGAATGAAAAACATTTGCACTGGCAATAACTTTTGTCAATTGTCATCAATTCATAAATTGCATTACATTGTCAATGCATATGAAGAATCTTGAATGTAAGTAGCCAGGATATTTTCAGAAATATTTTTTCGTATCTTATAATTACAACTTTTCAAAACATATGATTGGCATGTTTCTATACAAGTTGAAAATTTTATGTCTATTGACAGTGCTTGATAAGAGAATTAGAGAAGATAATGTAGATATTTTTTTGAGAAGTATATTTTACACACAGTAACTATGAGAGCTTTAGAGGGTAGTAAATGGTAGTAGAAATAGATTAGAGATTATTATCTGTTGTTTTGGCATCTTGAAATGATGAGAAAACCAGATGTTTCCAATAAATTCCAAACTGTTACAGTTTAGTGTATTACAAAGCTCTCCTAACCTCAAGACAAACTCTTTCTACTTTCAACTTTTATGTTTCCAAACAGCTGCTATGGTTAAAGCTAATGTCAGAAAAGTTTTGGAAAGCTTTTTTCAAGATTACCTCACAGAGTTGAAGAGAGTCAGTAGATGGCCTGGAACAGTCTTTGAAGTAAGTGTTGTCAAGTGGTCCTTGTCAAAGCAATGGCTTCAGCGACCATTCTGAAATCCTAATTATGGACTAGTCCCTGAAAGCCATTATCGACTTCTGATTGTTGGCTGGACTTGAAGTTCTAAGCTTTTAAAGAGAGATGCATTAAGAGGTCTGAATACTCTGACATTTTGTAAGTAAAAAGATGTGTAGTGCCTTGAAAATTGGTCCTTCGGAAAGGCTAACGTTAGCATTGATGTTGAATCCCAACTCTTTTTCTGAAATGGTCAATTATGCATTGGTGAATCAAGAATGAATGAATAAGAGAGGGATATTTTTCGGTGTTTTGGATTAACCTTCTGAATATTTAGAAGTAAGTTCTTTAATCTGTATTCCAGGATCTGATCATAATTATTGTAAACTTAATTTATGTACAGATATGATCATTTGCAAGATTTCTACATGTTCCTATGTATACCTGCTATGCAATGGCGACATATATTGAATGAATTTCACCAAAGAACAATACCAATCTGACAGAGAATAATTTTGCCCAAGTTTTCTTGACTTGATAACATTTGATCATTTTAATGGTCTAAAAAATTTATTTTATCTTCAACCAATACCAACAAAGTGACTGAGATAGTCTCTCAATGGCTAGATTGTTGGTGTTGTGTCAGTATCTGCAAAAACTCGCTGCAGCAGGTTAAGATGTTCAAACATAATGGACAATAAAGGATTACTGATATTTCATTCTGAAACCATGTATTTTCTCATGAAATGAATAACAGTAACACGATTCTTCACAACTGATGTTGTGGATCTGACGAATTGCCAAAATTCTCTTGATTTGGTATCATAAAATGATTTTTTGGCCTTTCATATTTTCAATAACAACAAGGAGACTCAGACAGTCTATCCATGGCTAGCTTGTAGGTCTCCCTTTTACATCTGGGCAAACACTCGACGGCAGGTTATGATGTCCGCCTTGTGTAATCTTATCTCAGAGTAGTTCATCCAGAGTGGATTAACGGTAACCCAGAACAGTTGTAGGTGCTGCTAAACGGAAAACAGCAAGTCTTTCGGGACGGCGCTCAGCGATTTCTCACCTGAGGAAACAGAGCAGAATGTTAGGAACATTTAGACATGGTGACTGGATCCTAATGATCCCGCACTCTGTGGAGGTCACCCTGGAGGTAATGACAGGGTAGCTATCCTTGTTAGCTTGGACCTCAGGAACTGTCATTGCTTGGTAGAGAAATAATAGGACCTGGATTGAGAAGGGAATATGATCACAGTGGGGAGAGATGTAACCATACTAACCAAGATAAATCCCACCATAGCAGAAAATTGTCTTTTCATTGATGTTATATTGATAATTGTGATTGAATGAATATCCTTTTATAACAATAGTTATTCTCAATCTCCAAATCTATTAAAATTTTCAATACCTGTCTTAATTTAAGTTGGTGCAAATTATGCGTGTTCTGATTAATTCTGAAATTTTGTGCATTGTTCAATCACAATAAGCTGTTTGTATTGATTTTACTTAAGATGTAGGGTACAATGTCGTTCAACAAATGTAATCTTTTTAGCAACCTTGTACCTGGTTGACTCCAATCTGGATTCTCTTGACTCTAGGTCAGTAGGTGTAGTGTTGGTAATAGAGTTCTTCAGGTGGTCATTCAGAGTAAGGGATGCAGGTGTGTGCTATGTACAGGAGTCTGAATATGAGTAAAATTCTCTTAAAAACTTAAATCCAAAATATCCTAAGGAATGGATGTTTGTTTTTGGCTAAATCAGAAATTAACCTGCTCTTGAACAAAATAGAGGGAGAGGGATAATTCAGGAATTTGAAATAAATTGATTACTGACCAATGAACAGGAGAAGAACTTATCCATCTGAAGAAACATTTGCAAACCATCATTGAGATGTTTGGTTTGCCTCAGTCACAGATGTTATACTATTACTCAGAATTGAGATGGAAATCATTGGAATATAATCAGAATATGTGAATAGGAAAGTGATTAAAACAAAACATGATATTTTGAGAAAATGACCATGAACAAATTTTGCAAACATGGGATAACAAAAACACATGTTCTTTGTTATGGGTTGTTCAATCTCGGTTTTAATAAATACTATATCTCTGGAAAACGATAGTTTGCTTTTGTAATATTTGTTTTTTCAACATACAAAAACAAACATGGTTCAACAAAACCACATTTCCATCAGTTGTGAGGCATTGTGTTACTGTTTATTCATGTCATGAGCGTAACATGGTTTCAGAACGAATATCAGTAAACCTTTATTGTCTGATATGTTTGAACTTCAATAATGGACATCAAATCTACATCACATGAATGTAAAACTAGTCCAAAGACAAAACATAAACACCAAGGAGACTGACACAGGAGCAGACGGCAGTTTGGGAGCCATCTGTCTGTCTAACCATTATCATCTGCCCAGATGAATAGCCTAGACCTGTTCTCTTGTATCATTGTAGGACTTGCTTTGGAAATGTCATTAGGAAAACCATTTAGGCCTGTCTTGTCTTGTCTTGCTTAGATGTTTGGCTTTGTGAATAACATATACGCTCTAGCAACTATCATGTTTCATTTCATGGTCATATTAGTGTTCTCAGTGATGCAATAATGAATAAATGTGTTTTAAAGTGGATAATGATTTAGAAGGAAGCTTAAATCATAAAAAAGAAATTCTTCATTGAATTGTAAGCATACAAACTATACAAGGTCAATGAAAGTATTAATTTTGATATTTCTTCATCTTAACTCGGTATAACCCTTCATTTGCTGTGAAATTTGAATGAAAATTCAGATCCTTACTCATTTCTGACATTAGTTTACACAATTGAAAATACTTCAACCAACTTACATGTTTGCCTTATCTGGTCATGCTAAAAGAGTATTTGTAGATAAGGGTTCAAGGGTTATGTCTCAAGAAACAAAGGTTTGTGATGACCTGAAACAGGGCTCATGCAGGTCATGGAAACCTGGAAAAGTCGTGGAAAAATATGATCATATATCTAGGCCTTCAAAGGTTTGAAAGCTCTTATTTTCATGTTGAGACATATTTGAACTTTGTTTGGTGTGTCATTGAAACTCTTGCAGCAATATTGCAAACCATTGAAAAGTAATGGAATTAGTGTTGCTTGAAGTGTATGAACCCTGCTACAAGGTCAAGTACATATTCTACCTGTTCTGCATGCTTCAAATAACAAACCTGTATAACTAAAAGTTGTTAGAACCGTATAAACCCTAACTCATTCAAAGAAATATTTCAAAATGATCGTGTCAAAAGATATGTTTCAAACAGCAGCTACCTGCACTAAAGAATAGTTCTCTTGTTTCTGGCTCCATGTCTGTTTCTGAATATTTTAATATTTCTCTACCTTCATCACCATTATTACAACTGTGTTGAAATTCTAGATCAAGATTCAAAGTAATATTCCAAAATGGCCTTGTCAATGGTTCTCTTACGAGAAGAAGCATCCTGTACTACAGAATTGTTCTCCTGTCTCCATTTCTCTCTCTGTATGTTTATACACATTCAGAGGATCTGGGAGTCTGGGACCACCACCTTGGGAGAGAATTCAGCCATCGCATAGTTCAGACAATATATCTGGCGTCAATTTCCCCCAGAAACTGTGGGCACGTGTAGGGCAGCAAGACTATTGTTTCCCTGGAGATTATAGGCTTTGCTTGTAGTGGAGCACTTGCTGCCTTACTGTACCTGCTGTATAGGTGGTTTTACTATGTTCTACATACTGGTATTCACTTTGAGTAAAGAACATTATACTTGCTGTGAATTTGGTTATTTCTATCGTTTTCATACTGGTATTCAATTTGAGTATTAAACCTAAGATCAAAATCATTTGAGTAAAAGCTCTTTCTTTATTGGAGAAATAGAATTTATGAATAATAAATTTAATACGGCAGTAATACATAGGGAAATAGTGTACTTGTATGGGCTAAATTGTGACATAAATTCTGTTAAGTTTATGTGCTATAAATCTGTTTGTGAATGTGTGATCTTTACAGGAAAATATGCCTGTTATTTTCAAACTTTGTGGCTGTCTGTCCTATCTGTCAGTCAAAGCCATGCACAGACAATGTACATGCAATAACAACACCACCACACTGCAATGTCAAGCATTAGAGAATCAACATTATCTGTGCATTCAATTTTTCTTGAACGATCCTCTTCAATCATTCCATGTAAAAGATAAATCCTTCAATAAATATTTAGAAATAAGCTATTGTTGGATAAAAACAATTCTTCACACCCTTCTACATATTATGGGCCGTTCTGTACATCAGATTCAAGTGTCACATTGCAGATGATAATGTAAAGTACAGACACCTAATCAAGCAGAATTTCAAATCAGTTTCTATTCACACTTGATTTTCAAATCAAATTGAATCTGTTTTGACAGAGAGGATGCAATGTTAATGAATTTTGTCTCTGATCTTACTGAGGACCCTAGCAACAAGCCTTTGTGTTCCGTCAAACAGGAAGTTGAACAAGATAGCAGTTAATTCAAGCGTACGTGTTTTTTCAAGTTTCAATTTTGGTTGAGTTAAATCGGTACATGAATCCATTTCTGTGCTGCTGTTGCCCCATTTAAAGTATTTTTCTCTTGCTTTTGAAAAGAGGCGACTTTTTGGTAAGATGAGACCTCTGGAACATCAATTTGCAATAGAAAATAGAAAATTGGAAACTATTTTCACATTTTCATTTCCTTAGCCTCTGTCATTTGCATTAAATGTATGGTATCACATTGCTCACTTGCAGCCATTTTGACTGAAATAGTGTTTATGATTTCCTCAATACATATGTGATGTGGTACGTCTTCCTTCAGGCTGAGATATCAGAACAAAACAGATTCCTCTGTCTGTCATTGTCTCCTCAAACCAGGAACCAATTCAGGAAGCACTTTCATTTAGCTCCTTGTATTATTTACTCTTTTTGTAAGACAATTTGTGCTTTTGACAACTGTGATTTTGAACAAATATTTTTCTATGTTGAAAATAAATTTGTGAAATTAAAACATTTTTTACTTTTTCAGGATATGGCTTCTTTTGAATCTAGTTTTCAGTTGACACTATCTAAACCGGAATGACAGTGTTCTTGATAATGATCATGTCTGAAAGGTGAAAAATGTTTACGAACAAAACTACTACTGATATTTAAAGAATTGAACAACCATCAAGATATCATTTATCATAATATGCAGTTCTAAATGCATCTTTTCAGATTTTGCACATAGTGTGTATTAATTACTAATAAAAGATCAAGGCATTTTACTGTTTAGAGGACTTTTTTCAATGGATATTCCTTATCATCTGAATTTCTGATATGAAACATTCTGATTGCTCATCTAGTTCTTCACAAATCCCATTAAGAAACAAGCAAGATAGATACAATATACTTCAACACAACAAGGCCTGCTGCTATACACTCCTGGGTTACATGTGTTTGTGTCTGCATAACAAATCTGTTGACCTGAGGTCACTTTCTCCAGCCTCTTCTCAGGGCATCTGGTTGGTCAGGTCATGTTTACACTCACTACAGGCAGCTCTCACATTGATTTGGTATTTAAAAACGTGGTTGATCAAGAACTTTTTGTCCTCTTATTGAATTTAAAGTAGAAGGGAGTATTTGAGATCACTTCGCTTTTGAATTGAGAATTCAAGTTTTACTTTATTATTTAACTTCCTTTAACCCTTTCACCCTTACAAGCCAGAAATTGTGCTCAAAAACCTTTTTATTTACGGTTTCTTGGCGTTGAAAGTGTAATGAAGAAGGTGTCGAGTTAAAATGATTAAACTTCTTCATTACAATAGACATCACATATTTTGTTGATACTAACATTCTCTTATTAATTATCAAGAACCTGCCGATAATCAACAAACAAGATTTTCTTGTTAACTTTGGATTCACAATGTCAGAGTTTGACACCGACATCCTACAGGCCTGTTAGACACATAAACTTTTCCTAGGCTCGATTCAAGCTCTTCATCTCTGGTCAGTTGAACTGATGGGTGCCACATGGCCCAGTGGATTGAAGACGGGCTGAGTCCTGCTTGGAAGGAGCAATGGTTTTACATTTTACCAGCCCTCTAGGCATGCTACCTCGCTTGATATTTTATACTTTTATCAAAATATGAAGCCCAGCAAGTGTTCAAAACTTTAGAAATGACCTGTGATTGACCATCACTTCACTTGACCACTTCATTTGGTGGTGTTCCTTAAACAGGTGTGAGCCAGATTGTTGTATATATATGGTCCTGCAGGATCAAATATATGTTTTCAGATTTCCGTTGTTTTTGGCTGAGAATGGTGGCTCTAATTTTCCATGTTGGTTCCTTTAAATCAAACCATTAACATTGATGTTTAAAAGTAATTGTGATTCTTAGTTAACCTTTTACATCCTTTTGACACATGAAGAAGTGAGCTTATTTTTAGTTATTGGTCAATCTTTTAATATTTTTGTTTCGTTTGAGGAGTGATTCATACGAATCAGATTCAGGGATAATTTGGCATCAACATAGTGCTTAGATGTTCTGACAGTCTTGAAGCATCAATACGGGTGTCAAATGGTTCTGTTTAAAATTCCCAGAGCATGTTACCATAACTTCAACATGTACT
Source organism: Steromphala cineraria (assembly GCA_916613615.1). Taxonomy (NCBI): domain Eukaryota; kingdom Metazoa; phylum Mollusca; class Gastropoda; order Trochida; family Trochidae; genus Steromphala; species Steromphala cineraria. The sequence goes on from OU744722.1 coordinate 80,066,116, forward strand.
ACCAAGATTGTTAAATCTTTGTTTTCATTTTATTCAGAGAGTCTCTGACCTTCTGGTTTTCTAGATCAGTTGTCAAATTAAGTCAATCAAAAGTTGTTTGCATTAATGCAGACTTTCAGACAGCCTTACCAAAAGGTCCGATTACTTTCATCCTGTTTGGTTCAATTTGGACAGGAAGTCTGCGATAGAAGGAATAAAAGTTTCATAAAAAAGCATTCTTTGATTGTAGATCACTTTGAATTGATTCTCTGCAACATCAGATCCCAGCTTGAGGTCACCTGAAGAAAAACAAATCATGAGTAGATAAAAACCTTGTAAAAAGGCCTTGTGTTCAAAAAGTGTATTGTTTGTGGTTTTCCAAAAGTTTAAACACTATCAATGAATGTATGACTCTATGCCTCATTAACTTTTACCTTCCAACATGGTTCCGATCAAACATTGTTTAGAATGGTATTTTCTGCAGACATACAGAGATAAAGAAGAATAGAAATCAATAATATTTCAATGAAGCCTTTTAGATTTCTTTGACTGGTGACCAGTGTATGATTTGGAATTTTGTAAGCCATGATACATGTTAACAACATTGAAAAGTTAAAAGATCCACTTATCATATTTGATGATAAACTGAATAAACATAAGCAATAAAACAGTAACCAATTTTCCCAAACCTTACAATAAACCTCCTGCAAACGATGCCAGATGACAAACACATCACAGCAACTGTAGCCGCCTGTGGCTGGGCGAGGGTTAACAGAGCTCAGGGTCTTGAAGCTCTGAGAAGAATGAAGGTAGACAGCAGTGTTAAACCTGCACGCTGTATTAAGAGGGCAGGCTGTTTTAACCAGCATCACTGGTTCTCTTCTGATTGCCAGTGACAGCATTCAAAGTTGGAGTACCAACCTTGTAGCTCACCGTCAGTCTGTGGGCTGTATGCTAGCTGCCAGCTGCTTCCCTTCTCTGGATATACTCTAGCTGGCTGTATATGTGTGTTTGTGGATTACCCTTTACTTCAAGGTGGGTGCTACTTTTGAATTTAGAGGACTTCAGGAAAAATTATCAAAAGGGATTTAACATGACAGGGATGATGAAGGGATGTCAGTTTTGAATCTAGCCAAGTTTAGACAACATTGAGTACATTTAGATCCAAGCTATGGATGACAAAGTTTCTTATCATAAGCATTTATGTTGACAGTTGATATCTTGGTGGTTGAGTGGATAAGCCGAAGAGACAATCAGTGTTTGTGATGGTGCCTAATTCTGAGAGTATTGTTTTTATCTATTGCACACTGAAAAATGATAAGAATTTGTTAAATATCAGATAGTTTTATCCGAAATCTAAATTTGATATTTTAAGAGGATATATGTGTTAGCTAAGGTTGAATATGATGGTAACTGTCTCTGAGATAGACTATTGCCACTTCTATACACCAAATGTTTATTTCTCACACCTGAACCTTTAAACTGCTGATGCAGTAATATTGCCATCAAAGACTATCACCTTTATATAGTACATTGATATTCAGAATCATGAATCACCCTATCAATATTGAATAAATAAATCCACCGTGTAAAGAGATTATTCTGCTGAGGTAGGTTTATAGTTTTAACCTGCGGGATTGTTTTGATCTGCGGCCAGTGACTTGTGCTGGATGTCGGAAGCTAGGACTTCCCGACCAAGAAGTCCACATTGAGGGTGAAGTCGCTGTATGATTGGGGTGATTGATGTTTAATTGTGTTGTTAGACACAACAAGTTGATGGGTGATCCTTGTAACGAAGGCTGTGGAGCTGGTGGCTTTCTGACTGATTTCACCCGGGCTATTCAGCTGTAACGGGATGGATTTAATAACGGCAACATATTATCGAGCCTGCATCAATATCCTATTCAGGGTCGCGGTAGGCGGAAATGAAGAAAACATGCCCCTGTTGAAGGCAAGGTATGTCCGCTGCCTTCGATATCGGCCTGGAACTCTTTTGTTTGTGGAAGGAGACTAAGTACTGCTGAAATGTCGATTCTTAGAAATAATTTGACGTTTATGTCAATCTGGATTAGTTCCCTTGATTGGGCTGTCAACTTCTTTGTGAGGGTTTTATTTTGTTATAGTGCAAATGCTGATTATATGCTGATTTTGGAAGTTCCTTTGATTTTCAAAGATGTTTTGGGTGCAAATGAATTCATACTTTGTAGATCATTCTAAGACTTTATTTTTGTCTAGTAACAGTATTCTTTGCCAATTCCATCATGGTAGTCAGTTGTTTAAGCAACTCTAGATTGAAAGGGTTTCTTAAAAACTTTTTTATGTGCTCTTTTATCATATTGATAAGAGTGTTCTTTCTTATAAAAAAAAGTTTTTTCTGTGACAGTGACTTAATGTCAGCCTCATTGTTTGCCTAAGTAAGTGTTTATGGATAAGGTGTCTTTCTACTATCAATCTTCTTTCCTCTTTGATTTTGAATTTTCAAATCATCCAAGTTTATCTTGAGTATATTTCAGTTCGTACCTTAAAAGAAATAAAATTAAAAGTTTCTTTGATGTTATTCAATGAAAGTCAACAAGTATAAGAAAATATGTGTCGCAGTATCTAATCAAATATAACCTGAGTCATAAGATGTTTACGAAGGAATAAGCATAATTCTGATGTATGTATTCCTTTTGTCTGCTGAAACCATAAATGCATGGCGTACAGGGACAAGATAGAGAGTGGTTATTGTCTCGTCGCAATGAAATGTTAATCACGGGTAATGCCAAACCTATGTGGACATTACCGCTAGCTTATGCTTATCGGGGAATCAGATTATGCAAATGTCTGTCGCAGGAGACAGGACTACAGTGTTTCAGTGGAAGGCAGAAGTTTGTCTTCGGTTCCGTAATTGTTCTTGATTTGGACTTTCATAGACACTGGATAAAGATTCTGCTGAACGTATATCTTCAGGATCTTAGAATACAAAAAATAAATGTAAATTTCAAGATATTTTAGTTAATGAAATTTAAGGCATTTTGAAATATTCCTTGATTTTGGTGCTGACAATTTGTTGCTTTCCGTCTTGAAGACAACCTCGGCTTGAGTGATTGAGTCATTCATCGTCATCTATAAATCTTGAATTTATAGTATGAATTATTCATGGAATATTTCTTTGCCTTTTTTCTTTGTGATTTTGAAAAGTAGGTGTTTTAAGTGGAAATTATTCATGTAATATTTCATTCCATTCTTTTTCTGTAATTTGAATCTGATTTACATAATATTCGGATATAAAATGTCAGTTTGAAAAGTATGTATTTGAAATATCATCAATAATGGAAAAGCAACTTTGTGTTTTGACTCTAAGCCTCATTTGAATAGATGTATTAGAAAATGCTTTTTGGAAAATAACTGTATTAGCATAATTTTCACATATGAATTTATCCATTTGAAAATTATTAATAACAAGTCATTTTCACAAAAGAAATCCAAGTGAAATGATTCAACAAGAGCAGACAAATCTATGAATATTTATATTCATGTATATATAATTACATATGAATATGTTATTGGCCATATTAATAAGGTAAACACTCAGACAGGTCCTGAAAGGCTTCTTTTTGTTCAAAGTTGTCAAAATCTTCTATCAGGGTAAGATAATTATCAAGCTTCAGAATTTTGATGATAGCAGTTATTGAGTTAACCTTTAACAATTTCAAAAATCCTTTGTGGTAAGATATTTTGAATTCTTCCTCCTGCTCTGAGTGATTGTCTTGTTTGCAAAGTTTCTCTGGTAGAATAATTTAATGGAGAAAGTTCCACACCAGGGTTATTCTCCTGTTGCTCAATGCTCTATCTCCAGACAGAATGAATTGTTGGATAACGATAAGTTCAGGTTTGGAATTTAAAGTGTACGGAGTAGTTTGTAAGGGGATACAGCTCTCAGACAGAGTTATTGCCCTATATCTCGGCACGTGCCTCCGATGAAGACAGGAATTTATTTGCCGAAGAAATGATGTAAAAAAAAAGTCATGTTTTTCCACAAGAGGAAGTAAAAGTAATTAGTTTTCAAATATGCATGAACATTACCATCTTTTTTTTGTTTTTTTAATTATGTTTTTTATTATTTTATGAGAAATTGATCTATTCTGTAACCAAAACATATATTTTTTGGCATATGTATGCATTCATTATGGATAAGCTGATGCTAAGATCTATGATAACAAATTCACTCTGAATATCACCAGTCTACATAAAAGGCTTTACAGATATAGACACGCTGGTAAAGTTGCACAATTGTGATAAGATGGTCGTAAGTTGCAGTTATATACTATACTTTAAATGTTGATGGTATGTCAGCTTTAGTTCGAAATTATTCCTCGCCTCTTTAATATACAAAGCTTTGGAAATAAATAACTGAAATTTGTTTCCATTATTAGTTTATGTGTGAGAAGAATTCTATCCTTAACCCTTACTGCTTATGCCAGAATGATTCTGAAAGAATCATTGCATTTCTGTTGACATGCTTGATCACTTTCCTTGTAAATCAGAAAAAGGAATTAATTACATCCAGCGACAGTTTTTACTTTCATTTCATGTCAATCTCAAATGAATCAGGAGATTATCTGTAATTCCTTGACACATTAACTTCAGGTTTCAGGCTTAAGTTTTATAGATTAATCAAAAGTAAAATATCAATTTATTTCTGTAACTCAATGAATCTTGAAAGGTGCATGTTTCTCCTTTAGCTCATGCCAGATTGACATTCAATGAAGTTTTTAATTTCATTTTGTGTCAATATTTCAAATAAATTATGAAACTTGTATGTTTTTTTCCATGACACATAAACATACAAAGACAAGCTCCATCTACCCATACATCCAAGTATGTCTGTTTGAACAGTGTACAACCGTTCCAGTTGTTAGTGTTGTATATTTATCACCAGCCAGATTTATTTATTGATGTTTATACGAGGGTCGTGTCAGTCGCTGCAACTGTTGAAAGGTCCCGAGTCTGGGTCTAAGTTGCACAATATGGAGGCACCTTTGATGGCTCCTGATAATTCCATGGCACTCGGGGCTGAAGGTTGGTGTCTTCGGGCTGAGATAAATACACGAGATGTCAGTAGGTACTTCATATAGGTAAATGTAACGTCATCGCACCATTGTGATGCTGCTTGATAGGTATCATGATCATTACCATAGATTTTATTTGTTGCTTTGGTAATTTAACGGTTTAAAATTAATTTATCTTCTTTTGGCTGAGATAAATACAGGAGATGTCAGTAGGTATTTCATTAAGGGACACTTCACGTCATTGTACTTTTATGTGACTACTGAATGGGTAAGGTGAACTCTGGCATAGATTTTTATTTGTTGCTTTGTAATTCAACAGTTAGACATTAAGTTATCTTCGTTCAGCTTGGATTAATACTGCGATGTCAGCAGGTACTTCAAGAAGGTAAATGGCACTTTATTGTACCTTTGAGTGACTGCCAACTAGGTAAGCTTATTACTGGCATAGATAATTATTTGTATCTTTGGTAATTCAACAGTTGGGAATTAATTTAGCTAGAAACAATTCTGAATGAAGTTGCTGATGATGTTATAAAATAGGACATTATTGTGTCCATAACAATATTGGGGGGTACAGTGATGACATAATTCATAAAGCTTTAGCCAATGCACTGTGAAATTGCTGACTAGGAGAATTTTTTAATCAATAGTTTGATTTATGTTGCTAATATGAGAACACTGTGTAGAACCTGATTCTTTAAACGACAGCTTTAACATTTTAAAGAAGAATATGGTTACACCTTTATCAGGAAATTTGCTTTTTATATGCACTATAAGAAAGTCATGTACTAGTTGGTTTCTCTGCTGAAAAAATACTCATGCATATTTCTTGAAATAAATATACTCCCAATCTTCTTTGATTTTATGCACAATTTGAAACTACTTGAAAGTAACATCGGTCTTTTCTGAGAGCAAATGGCTGCCATCATCTGTCAGTCACAAATGAGCACGAGTCAAAAAAAGGATTAGTATCAATTGTTGAGAAGCTGACATCTTTTTCAAATCACAGTTATTAGGAGGTGTTGCAAGTTGACTGGAATTGGATCCTTAGAGCGCCATTGACTGCTAATGTGGAATAACTACGTAGAGTGGACACTTTCTTTGAAAGAAATGAAAGACTGGAAATCCTCAAGTATCTGAAAGTCGGCAAGGAATTGGGCAGCCAAACTAGAAACATCAATGTGCTAGATCAGTCTCTCATTTTGATGTGTGAAGATTGCTTGGCTTTGATGTCCGGGGATAATGATCCTTGAAGCTTTATTACAGGGAATTTGTGACTTCAAAGTACTGGAGAGGTCACAACAAGGGGGATAATTCACTCCATCTCTGCATACCATAAGAAAACACTTGACTTGGTTAACTAATGAATATTGAAAAAATAAAGTCGACCACCTACAAACATTTTTTTTTTTGGTTGAATGTTGTCTGTCATCCAGATCTAAGTATAAATTTAAAGCTCAGACAAATCAAAGACAAGACTAAAGCGATCATAAGCTCTTTTTTCTTCTTTATTTTTCAAATGCTTGTGGAAAACTTGAAATTTGATAAAAGTGTGGTAATTCATTCATTTCTTGAGAAAAATTTCCATCCTCAAATATGTAGAGTGATATATTTTTGTTATCAACCAATTTAGTCCAGCTGTTTATTTCCACAATGCTTATTGGCTCTATCACAATATCCTCTATTTGCATGGAACAATCCTAACATGCCAGACCTAAACCTGTATTCCATGCCTATATCTCTGACTGTATCACCCAGCTGGTATGTTATGATGATCCGGGCATGTAGATATGATCGGTACCAGTCTATATCTGTCAGTCCATGCGCTTCTGATTGGTTCCAAGGCTCAACTGTTTGATAACAATCACACCTAGCAAACCAACAGCCACTGAATTCATGCAGATAGACCATTGTTCCAGATCAGCGCCAAGCTTTACCACTTATCCAAGACTTTAGCGCCAGTGGTAATGCATATATCAGTCGTAATATAAATTGCTGAACTGTTTGATCACAAAACAATGGTTATGGAATTGAATCATGTGCCTGACTTTGTGAAAGAATTTGCACAATTGAATATTTGTTAAAGCGAGACCTATTTGCTGAACTTGATCACTGATGCTGTAGATTGGGTTAATGGCACCAAAGTGATGTGGCATTTCAGGTATAATACCAGGCTTGCCGAAATGTCAGAAGGTGTTCTGCTCACACATGGAACGGTGCCGCTCGTTCGAGATTAAGTGGTTGTGTAAAGTGAGAAGCTAAAGCTTGTTGCTTTAATGTAATTGTACTAATCCCACAAAGGTGTATAAAATGGAATCTCTTGTTTACATGAGCATGTTCTTATATTGTTTCTGCAAGGGAATATGGCTGATGAATTATGTGCATCAATGATTGTTTGTCTTGGGGTGGATGTTTAATTCTCTGCATATGTATGATGGGAAAATGGTCTCTGGCTGAATGGAAAGGTTCAGAGAGCATGGTCAGATTTCAATCAAAGCAGGATGTTGATATCAAGAAAATGCTTTCTACTGCATATCAATGCTTTAGTGGTGACCTTGATAACTCCTGTTGTGTTGTTCTGAAAGCTGATGGAACACAATAAAATAATTTGACAAGTGCCTGGTTGCCTAATGTTCTGTAAATCATGCATACCAAAGCTTAAAATTCAAAAGCTCAAAATGCTTGCTATGATATTGAATTTCTGTAAATTTTGCATATATCAATGCACATGAAGAGAGCCAGCCAACCTGAATGTCAATCCTTTAACAAATTTACATTACATAGAAGCAGCATTTTGCATGATATTGAAGAAGAATCTTCCATGATGTAGAGTAAGCACCTTACATGATAGATAAAGAAGGCCAGGCTGTTCTGTTGCTAGTCTGGTGCTTGCATGCAGAACTGATGGCTGCCAGACACACACTATTAACACTTCATCAAAAATATGTCCTTCGGGACGGCATCTATCACAAAAACCATCAGGGCTGCAGCTAAGAGCAAAAAGAAAATGGTGTTTTAGAACTCTGTCTGGAGGTGTTGGTCCTTGGTGTAGAAAGAAGCTGTATGTGTTAGCTGCAGGCTGATTGATAGAAACTATTAATTAATCAAATACATATATGAACAATACGTCTTTGAATAGCTCGAATCCCGCCAGGGGCTTGACAAATTCGGCTGCAGTCGAGAATTGTTCTACACGCAGTATGAGTATTTCAGCACAGTAAAACCAATGGTTTGCTAGTTCCAGTCGGTGCTTGCATGCTTCACCGCAAATCTAAAAATGATAGCTGCAATAGTGTTGCTGGCATCCTCCCTGTAGGAATACAAGCAACCCGAGTTAAGTCACATTCTCTTGAAAGTGCTAGCTGCTAAACCCAAAATCAATCTACCTCATCACACCTTTTTGACATTTTTGCACTGAAATAACAATTAAGTCTATATGGAAATCCATTTTATGTTCTGTTTAGACAACATAAGACTATTTTGCAATGTTGGCCTATACAAATTATAAAGAAGTTGTACATCCATTTGTTTTCATTCATGATTAAGAATAATGAAGAAAGTCTCTCTTGCCTGTCCTCAAAACTTCAAATCTGTCCTTGCAATCCATTCTGTATTTGTCTAATAAGATAGAGTCCTAACTGATTGTTTAATGAAATCTGAGCTCATTGGACATAAACTACAACCTGCAGGTGGGATAAATTCAGAAATAATTTTCAAACATGTGTCCTTAAAGGGGCAGTAGCACGTTTTTAGGGGGAATATACGGTGATGTCAGGAAAATGAAAATTAATGGTTCCAGTTGTAAGACAACGTATTTAAACTAAATGAAGCAGTAATTATTCAAATATATAACGTAAAGTTTAGCCATGCGATTGCTTTTTCTTAACCAAAATGAATTAAAGGTGTTCACACAAAATGGCCGCCAATGGATTTTATGTGAATCTTCATACTGTGTCCTCTGACCATGGAAGATTGGTTGGTGTAATGAGATTTTGGACACTGTCAACATAATACATTTAGCATTAACGTACGATTATCAGTGAAATATTTGAAAAATGAAATTATAAAAAAACGTGCTACTGCCCCTTTAAGATAACAATGCTTGTTTTTTTATTGGCAAGATAAATCTACTGATGAGTACATATGTTTTTGTCTTAATTAAGATAGTTAATACATATATTGTACAAACATTATCTTAAATGTTTGTTTCTTTACATTGATAGTTTCTCACAGCAGGACATCATATCTATGACAAAAAATTAAATGTATTTCCTTTAGAACAACGCATAAATTCTACTACAGTGCTGTCTGCTTTCTTCTTTAAAACATTTTATCATTGTTGTTTACATTTGAATAATAAATGATTCAGCAAGAATAAAAAAAGATAATTTATTTGGTTTTATGACATACAAAACATCCACTTTTCAAAATGTCTTTACATTTTATGTTTGATATAAAATGTAATTAATTTCAACTAATCTAGTTAGTGTCAAATTGTATTGTTTTAACCAACTTCAAGACATATATATATAATACCTGAGTTGATGTATATAAACTGCCCACAACAACCTTTGAAGTAATATTTCAAATTATAGTTCTGATTCAAGTTGCCACCTTATCTACCAAAAATTTCAGATAAGAAATGCTATCATCTATTTTGGATAAGAAATTTTACAAAAGCAATTCATTTTACATGAATATCCAAGAAAATGTTATGAACATGGAGATAGTTGTGTGCCAAGTAGTATCTAAAGAGATAACACGGCTAGTTACACTCATCAGGGAGGGCAGAATCAAAATCAATTCAAACATCTCTGCAGTGTTGTGATTAACTGTTTCAAAAGTGAAAAATGAAGATTCCAAATTTCAAAATCATAAAATAGTGACATGAAATTATTGGCGATGACTGAAAAAGTTCAAGCAGTGAGAGAGAAAATGATGAATCACATGAATTAGAAAGCGATTCTCCCAAAGGACTTGATTTTAAATTGCGCGCAAGCTCCGAGAGTTGACGTAAAAGGCTGATATATGGTGGGTTTGTCTTTGTACCCTAGGGAACGTTTGCAGGAAATTAAACAATATTTGCAAGAGGATGATATTCATAAGCTCCCATCTAGTATTTACAACATGGCAGCATGCTTCTTGCATTTTCCCTAACCAATGTGCCTCAAGTAATTTACTGTGAAAGATGAGTTTATGAGGCTTATGATTGTGAAACAAGCTCTTCATGGTTTATAATTGTCTCAATTTTGTTCATGGCAGAAAATGACATGGTGTTTATGTTTAAAATAAAGTTCAGGAAGTGGAAGTATTAGGAAATTAATCTTTACCAGAAGTTCCTTGTATATTCTGAGATTGTGTATCTATAGCCAGTTCCTAAATCTGATTGATTTCCTTGTTAATAAGTTTGGATTCCTTTGAACTAGCCACTCAGAATGGTTTTGCACAAATATCTGGTTGAAGTAATGAAGTTGAATGCATTTACAAGCCTAAAATGAAATTTGAAAAACACAAATCAACCATCTAGATTATTGAAGAATCAATTTAAATCATCCAAAACTGGCATTTTCAGGAGATTGCATTTGACATTCACATTGCTATGACATCATAAACATGACAAGTTCACATTTCTAAAACATCACTTTGAGCGAGTCTTTCAATTCTCCAGTGAAATGCAGTGTTTAGTTATGTGAATATTTTATTGAAAAATAATGAAAGTGATTTTGGATTATATTAGAATCTCATTTCTCACCTGATATCAAATATATCAATATTCATCAACAAGAGCTATTACATTATATAAAGAATTTCTCGAAGGACCAATTTTACTTTTTCCATGGAAAAAATTAGTAAGGATTATAAACAAATTACAATTAACCTAAGCTGAAAGTACAGTAAAACAAAGTCAGGCATTCACATGAAGACCATTAACTAAGACTTATGTAAAGTGATATTCAGTCTCTGAAAAAATAATACTATAAAATGATTATCGTGTTTATAATAGATAAGGAGCTTCTGAAAAATGGTTATTTCAGCAGATCTAGACTTGCTCCTCGAGAGGTTATGTCCAGGACAAAATATTATAATTACAACTTCTTTGAGTGGCATATAGAAGTTGGGAGTAAATAAGGATAAATATTTTATGGATAACAACTTCTTTATTCTGAGTACACGACGTTTCGATACAGCTTCTTGTATTGTTTTCAAGCATGTAAAGTTGTGTACTCAGAATAAAGAAGTTGTTATCCATAAAATATTCGTCCTTGTTATAACTACAGTTTGGGTGTTAGACCAACTACCCCTGAATCGAGTCCCCTGTCACATATGTACATACACAAGAGACGTTGTTGTTGCAGCTCCACTGAATGCATTCAAATTACACTGTCAATTTCACTTACCTTGTTTATTCCAAAGAAACACTTGCAGCGGCCTGGTTCCAATCTTGCCCTGTTTTTGCATATTGACAAAACATCCTGTTCTGGTGCAGCCTGGTCCATTTACACAGCTGAGTTGTATGCTGGCTTTTCACTTTTTTTGACATTTATGTGGTTTTGTAATTGTTACCAGTTGACAGGTCATGGTGTATGACATTCTTATTTATGTTTGGTGATGTGATGAGAGTAAGATGTACCTTTTATAACAAGTATATTAGTCGTCACAAAACGTAAAAAGAGGAATTCTGCATAACCAAGAAATACATAAAATACCTACTCACACATGTATTTCGGTTTTCCAATATATATTTGGTCTATGAAATGAGTTTAATTGTTCCTTTCTTAGTATTTTTATGAATTAAACTTTATTTGGCCTATGTATGCTTGTATTACAAATTTCTAATTAACGTTTAGTTTATATGATGAGTATCAGATGTACCTGGACATGCATGCGGCAGAACATTTGCTAGGGTCAATGAAATTATCAATCAAAGATCTCAAGCGGTATAAAGGATCCCTTCCTTGCTATTTGTATTTCAAAGTTTTATCCTTAAGTACACATTTCTTCAATTGTATAAGAGAACTTTAAAAACAAAATTTCTGCAAGTCAATATGTTTTATGGATAAGCAGATCATAACTATATTAATAAATTGCCATCCTACAAGAAATCGCATTGAAAGTGTGAAGACAACAAATTGTATAAGCATATATTCAGGTATGTTAATCCTGAAATATTCATGACATTCGTCTTACTTCTTTGACAAATGATTTGAACTATTTAACATCCCACTCAGTTCATTACAGTACAAACAGTGATCGTCTAACAGAGAAAGGTATAAATGACATGTTTTCTTCTGATTGCACTGTCAGTCTGGCCACGTGACCACAGATCAGAGACAAACACGACAAGCCTTTTAGTTGTATAATGGTTTGCTGAGAGAGTCTAATTGTTTCTACAGGCTCAACTAATGACTTATTCAACACGTCTTCTAATAGTTACAGTATTCCAGCTCCAGGAACAGTCACTAATTGGGCCTTGCTTATTTGTGTCTGGTTTGAGAATGTCGACAATTCGAAACAGAGAATATTTACCAAAAAATCCTTTGCCTTATGTCGACGCTTCATGGAGGAAAATTCTCAAACTTGAATGTTTTGTAAATCATTTTTTTTCTGTTTCCACAAATACCATGATTGCTGGTGGCACCTCTTTTAGGGATTAAAAAACTTCTCGGTGCCATTGTTAAAAACTGCCATGTTGATTTTGGTGGTTATCCCATCAATGTGGGCGAAATGTTAGATGTAAGTTTCATCTTTCCTCTCCCGAACAGGCTCGATGCTGATGAAATACCTGTTTAGTGGTGTACAATCTGTTATCTAACAGACTCACAGCTCCCAGTTTAGTTCTGAGGTCACTCCTGAGGAAACCCTGCGCATGTTTCAGTAGAAAATTCAGATTTGAAGCAAGAGTATGATGAGCTTTACAAGCTTGACTTATGTTTCATTCACAGGCAGGTAGTCATTATTTCAAAATCATTTATTTTGGTAAACACATGAAATATGAATATAAGCTAATATTAGATACTTTTACAAAGGGCAATTTCACTACAACAAATTGTAACATATACAAGGTTTGAATCAAACCAATTCTGGTTTCAGGCTGTGTCTTAGACATTTCACTTAAATCAACAGCAAAGATGCTAGGAAATTGTTTCTTTGATTCAATATGAGCTTATCTTTGTTGAATATGGAAATAAAAAAAGCGAGAGGACATGAGACTGGCCCTTGTGGTCAGATATGAAAATTAATATAACGTTTGTGATACTTACTTTCCTAATCTTTGCCATGTCATGGTGACCTTCTGATGTCTTTAGTTGACATTGAGGAATCACGATGACTTAAATGGCCATTTCAGAAAAGAGTACACAAAATTATTTATTCTACTTCTTCACAAACAATCCTTTGTTAAAATGTTAATGCAATGTGTCAAAAATCTACACATAGATAAATTTAAAGTCTCTTTAAGGTTATTTAATGTTGGGATTATGGACATGATGTCAACATTTAACCAACAATTGGTGTTTTGTAGCATTAAAATAGGAAATTTCAAATAGTTTATTTCTTTCATAATAGACTTTAAATCAACATTTGGTTGGTTGTTTGGTAACTAGAGAACTACTCTCTGCATTTTGAAAACCTTCGACCTTCTCTAAGATCTCAGTTTTGTAACATAGTTGTAATGTGACTTACTTCAGAGATTAGCTTCCCTCAGTTCTGCGTTGTCAGGCATTTTCATAGGAAGATTTCATTAGACTTGTACTATGATAATAATAGCTTTCTTATACCTCACATAATATCATGACTAAGCATGCTCAAAGCGCCATGAGTATTATTACCCTGGAGGGATAGTACTGTGTCGCCGATTAACCAGCGCACCGTATAGGTCCATACTTCCCCCTTGTTCAGGTACCCATTTGTACAGCTGGGTGACCTCAGTGCAATGTGGATGAAGTGTCTTGCCCAGGGACAGAACACAGGGTGAGACCCAAGTCACAAATCTTTGGCGTCCATTGACTAATGGTTATGTGTTATATTGCAGAGGCTGGTATGGATTATAAAGTATAACAGCCCGCTGGTACCATGTGAAGACTCGGGATGGAGTATGCTTTACGGTAGTACAGTCCCTTCATCCTACATTTCCTCGGTAGCTTCTTCTTCACCTCTTGCTCATGGTCACAACCTACTCAGGTACGTACAACTTTACTTATGTATATATGTATATATATCTGTCTGTGTTATGTACCTCGTATCAACAAATATGCATACCTATGTAAATATGCATCTGTTTTATGTATATGTGTCCCTTTGGTCTTCATTTGGATAAGTTCATAGTATTGGAAACTTATGGTTACCTTTGGCGCAAAAAGTCCATATTTCTTAGGCCTTTGAAATTCCTTTTTTTGGTGAAAAATGTTTTTCAAGATCTACTTGTGTTAATTTTTGACAATGCAAAAGAATAAGGATGGTGTCAATTAAAATCAATTTGATCTTTAACTGATTTATCTGAATATTGAAAATAAGGTCGGTAATTTTGTGTCTTTTATCTCTAACAATAAATTTCTATCAACTGTGTTTTTTGGGGGGCTTTTTGTTGAAACAACTTAGTTGTAAGCCTTTTCATTTTATCTTATATGTCAGTGTCAAATGTGGGCAACCAATACCTCGAAATAAAACTTGAATCATGCAATCGTTCTTTACAGATTACATGTTTTTGGTTAGTAAGGTTTTAATCATTTCTTCTTTTGAAATACATGTATTTGTTTGTTTGTGGTGTGAAAGAAGGTGTTGTGCTGTTAAAATTCTTTCAGGTTTGTCCCCCATTGTTACAACCAGGTAAGTTAGAGAGGAACAAAGGAGAAAAGATGGTAAATCATAAAAAATAAAAATCATTTCATATAGCAATTGGTTTACCAAATTGAAACTGTTCAACTAGAAAAGATGAACATCATTTGTGTTTGAAAAAGAAAAGGTGAAGGTGTCAAAGGGAGCAATTTGTAATGTGTTTTCAAATTTTAAAGAAAAACAACCCTGAATACTTTTCCTTCAAGATTTGAAATGTAAACATCCTTCATGTTGAAGAGGCTATATTGGCCATGAAATGAAGCTTTCAAAGTTATTCATAAGCAACTTTCATGTTTACATCCTTTGATAAAAAATGTGGTAAGAACATCCTTGAGCTCTTTGAATAAGACCATCTGTTCAGTAGATATTGTAATTGTACAAAATGTTTTGAATTTTCAAACCTCCTGCACATGTTTGAAACACCTCAGGATAACCAACACTATTTTACTACACACATCTTACGAGCTACACAGATCAGTGTTGTTGAGACAATGAAATTAGACTTGACTAAACAGAACACGAATGTTTTGAAGCCGTATTCTTGGCACCGTGTCAGTGTTTGTGAAAAGTGAGAGAGCAACCTCTGTGGTTCATCATTAGAGACTATTTGTTTTAATTACCCAATGTGCTGGCACTGAGACAAATGAAGGGAAACACGAGGCCGGCTGGGGACATCCTCCTCCTTGACTGATGGCCTGGCAATACAGACAATAGTCAGCAATTTCGGAGAGGAATTTTTCTCCATCATGTGGATTTCTCACTGGAGAAATTTCTGTGAAAGAAATTAATGTAATTGATGTAATGTTATGTACAGAAATATCTTAAGACTAACAGTTTCATTTTCATATTAAATTAAAAATTAGTGAATAGGTTATTAAAAACTATTCATTTAATTTCATATCGTACCACTCAGTACTTTGTTATCTGATCAATATCGTGCTTTTGTTTCATCATATTACAAAGCTAAGAAAAACCATAGTTGTCATGAAATTGATAATTAAGTCTATGTCATGAAGCCGAAATATGCTAATAATTCATGTTTCATTAAGTGACACCAATTCATATCCCAAAATGCCACCCATTAATATCTCATGATCATAAAGTGATGGCAATATGGCAGAAATATTTGCCAAGTAAAAACCCTCCAGTACCACAACATCCTGTCGAGTGATACACCTTAACACACAAAGTTCCATTACCAAGGGAAGGCTATTACTTACTGCCACGGAGCATTGCATCACTGTGCCACCATTCGCACATTTGCACAGGAATTCACTCCTTTAGGCAAACAGTAAAAAACTGTGATGTATGAGATATCTTTTTAGTTACTTCCCTGCTTTGATGAGATGCAGAACTGAGGATTTAGTACTGGGGCCTCTGGAGCTCTTGCAGGTGGAATGTCTGAATGAAAGTAGCAGTGACTTGCACCATAATGACTAAAGCGATGTGCTAATATATTGTGAATGCTTGCTTATATATCTGCTGCTAAATTGTGTTGTAATGTCATGCTTGTCTCACAAATAATGTAGTCAATGAGTTAAAGCTTTGGTTTGAATCATGGCAGAATCATATGAAACAATTTTTGAAGTGCAAGATCAGCTACATCATTATGAAGTCAATTTTTTATGTAAGTTCAATTTCAAGTCTGATAAAGGCTCTCACACATTGCAAACATGATAGTAGATTATTTGATTGTAAAGGTCTAATTCCAGATAGGATATGATATTAGGATAAATGCCAACTAGAATTAGCGTCCACCAGAAACTTTGATTACATTGCTCACACAAAACTTTCTTATGTAATTCAATTTATGAAAACATACGTAAAATTATTTTTGAATCCTTTAGTGCAGAGATCACAGCAAACTACAAGCTCCTGATCACACCTACTACTTATTTCTATGCAAGAGGCAGGGGAGTGTAGAGCAGGCAATTACAGTGTAAGGATCCCCCAATTGTAGATGACAGGGGCTAGTCTGGAGATTCTCAAGGCTACGATTACTCCACATTAATTCCGAGCTTGCATGCAGTTGGCGAGAACACCTCCTTCGTGCTTGCTTCCTATTGGTCGGACACAAGATTATGTCATTGCTGTAGGTTTTGCATGATAAACATGCATTCATTATGCAGTAAGTGGGATCGTGAAACAACTGTTTGCTTGTGTGTTGACTTACAGCAGAGATCAGAGAGGAATGTGTGCCAATATTTATTTGGGCTGATCAGCTGTGTGGAATTGCTTAGTGTAGATTTATGCATCCATTACATTCATTTCACAGTTTATCACCAGTCTGTAAAATAGAACCTCTGTCTTTCCAGTTTCCAATCTTTTTAAAGATAACTGATGCTTAATGTCAATTAATGTTTTTCATAGATTGTTCTTCAGTAGTTGTATTGTTATAATAAGGACCAAATTAACCTTAATATTGTAACACATGCTCATATTTTTTAGTTATAGGTCCAAGCTTCATAACAATTTCATTAAATCGTTTATTCAAACTCATTTTGCTTTCAAGAATTCTCTCAATGAAAAAAAGAAAAGAAAATCATTGTCAAATCCTTGCTGAAAAGGTTTTCAAATAACAAAATTCTAAATGGAAAATTTCTATGAAATTTATACATGGCCTCAGGTAGAGAAATGAATTTCTCATGAAATTGTTGAAAGAGCTTGTGTATGTGAGCGAGGACTTTATGAAAATTTAATTGCAAGGAAGTTAACAGCCCCAGGGCTCTCAACAAGAAAAAGCTGAGCAAGCAATTAAAATTGATTTGTATTTCATTGTATCATTTTGTATCCAATAATATTTTATTGTAACATTTTTGTAACACAATGTAATATTTAACAACTCTTTGTTGTGTGCTGTTATTCTTTTGAATGGTACTGTTGTTCATTGTAATAGATACTGCATTTTCTTGTGTAACATTGTAATACACTTTGAAGAACAGTGAACAGCGAGTGCGGAACTGTAGCAGACATTATATTGGCTAGTGCTGACGTTGTTGGCAACCATTATTGAAAACAGGACTTGTCTTCATGGAGGGAGGCAATTTATCGTGTTCCGTATTTCATTGTGCAGTTGGCTTGTTGTTGAGTGGACGATATAGAGTTTTTGTGAAATAGGTGACGTTCACATTTGACCTTTCGTCAGTTTGAATAAGTCATGTTTCACCTTGGCCTTTTTCTGGATCATGAAATATGATGAGCTGTAATGTCTTGATATATTGATTCTGTTGAATGTGATGAATACAGTTTATTGCAGTGGTTTGTGGTAAAGACATCTTCATATTGGATTCTATTGATGTTAAGAAGAATAATGAGACATTAATATTGTGTTTATTAATCTGAAGAAGAGAGTTGTAACATGGAATTGGAAAGCTTCATTGACTTGTTAATCTAAGGTTCATTGCTCATGTTTACACTTGAGTCCTCTAGAGATTTGAAATTTATTTTAAGCATTTTTCTGAAAAAGACATTTTAGTTTTTATGTAGCAAGGAGATGCTGATACTACGATAAATCTAGCACATTAAATCATCATTTGAATATGTTTGTTATTGCTTGAGATACTGTACAAATATTTTTCTGGGAATAGAGAGTGAGTTGTTATGACTTCACCTCGACTGGTCGTCAATGAAGCATAGGAAGGTTAAGTGAAGCAGCGTGTGCATCCCCCTGTACGTAAGGAGAACAAGCTGCAACACCTAGAGTGGTCTCCCCTTTGTATCAACACAACCATATCTCTGTTCACTATATGGTCGGGCTCACACCATAACCTTCTCCATCAAGCATCTTTTATACATTAATATTGCTGCCAAGTGCTTTCTTTACCTGATAAAACCATCAGCAAGAGAAACGAAGGCCATCCATAAAGATAAGCTTTACCTGGAGCCAAAGGAGCGAACATGTTAATATAGACTCGGCCACTTAAGACTGGCTATCAACGACAAACTCTCTCTCCTAGAGGCCGTAACTGTCTGGCCGGAAAGGGAGAACTGTTTAACAGAATGCCGACTCTTTCATTGCTAAACATCACCTTCCTAGCTATTCTTCCCTTGAAATGAGCTCAAAGTGTAAAAATTCCTTGCGCTTTATAGCCATACCTGTCACTGCTGTAGGAAGCGCTCTAGAAATATATTTGTCTACACCTCTTACAGACTTTTAAGTAACTTTCTGATGAATAGTCTTCCTCTGAAACTTGAGTAGATTGGTCTTGCTTATATTGGATGCTTTAAATTCATGTTTTAGTTGCCCGAAAATGCTGAGTTGGTCATTTAACCTATACTATGCCTTGCTCTTTTTATGAACACCCAAAAGGGTACATTTGATTCATTCAAGTAGTTAAAGAAACTGGCAAACTTATGAAAAATATAAGACGGTAAACAACAAATTTCATTCCTATTACGTGAATGCTTTTTCCTCCATAGAATATTATTCATTGCGATATGGATTATGAAATTATATTTTTTAAATGAACATGCTTATGAAATTATCACGTGCAAAAGCTTTGAAATTATATAGAAAATAAAATGTGATTAAGAATTATCTTTAAATATTCTCCTCAAAAGTAATGGCAAGTGATTGTTGTTGGTAAATGGAAGTTTATTCCATTGTTATCATAAGACAAGAGAATCTTCAAGAGTCCACTGTAGGCTTGTGAAGGACAGCTGGAGTGGTCTAGGCTGTGTAGCTTCATGCACTTCATTCTAGGATATGTAGAGCAGCAAAGACTCCGTGCTGAAATAGACGCTTCCAATTCCATGATCCCACTGTAAATGTCACAGCTCTCATTTCTCCTCAGTAGTGACCTACCATCGCCTTGTCGTGTCTTATAGGTCATTTAATTGTCAATAAAACCTTTAATGGAATACTTTCCAATTATTCTGGTCAATTGCAACTAATTTACGCTTTCAACCTTGCCGTTGCCATTAAAGTTTATTGTCCATGGTGTCTGGCATTTAAGATGCGGAATTAGTGATAATCTATTCTCAATTGGCTAAGTTTATGTATCTTTATGGGATTTTAAAGGCCTTTTCTGGGGAATTAAGTTAAATATTGAATAAATGGAGGATATTGAGAAACATTTTTGATATGAGTTAAGAGAGTTAAAGGTGATGATGGGCAATGAGATTGGCTATGATTATTCTCATCAGACTGGACTATGTATAAGTGATATTTATATGTCCTTTGTCTAGATGGATTTGAAAAGTTAAGTGTTTTTTAGCAATTTCCTTTTCTGAAAGGTCATTTCAACAGACACATAAAGACCTCAGAATTAATACTTTCTTCTTCATTAATTGCATGTTAGAAAACAAGTACAACACAGTAGTGTTGGGAATCGGTTGAAATTTTGTAATCGATCATCAGTTGGGGGTAACCAATCGATGATCGATTAATAATCGGTTACATGTAGTTGCATTTTGGTGTCTAAGATTGATTCCTTCATAAGGATAGATAAATTAAAAAAATAAGTTTTCTATTTTCTTGCTTGCATTTTCACTTGATCCTATATTTGGAAAACAAAAATAACATGTTTTAGTAATGAAATCAATAACAATCATTCTTTTAGTAATATTACTGACAATTACTGTAAAAATATCTTGATTTTTATCAGTAATCGATTATGTGGTCAAATGGGTCAACCGACCGATGCTCGACCAAATCGATTAATCGGAACACCACTACAACACAGTAGGTAACAAGGTATAACTACTGATTATCTAACAGAGTAAAAGCCAAAATAAAGAATAAACACATTTTTAGGTATATGGTTCAAAATCAGGCATAGTTCTAAACACTTTCTTCCAAAAATGTAAGAGGTCTATATGGAGAAGAAATAATAGTTACTGAAAACTATCTAATATAACATTCTTTGGTGCTGAATAAGAGCAAACTTAAGACTGTTATTATCATTGACATTATTTCTGAGTGAGTGAGTGAGTTATTGTTTTACGCGCTTGGGCAATATTACAGCCATTAGCGGCGTATTATTTCTGAAAAGGAACCTGAGGATGGACACAACTGAATTGAACTAAATATTGAATCATTGCCTAAATCCTTGATGAGGAAATCGGGACTGCTTTAATTTTGTCTTCTCTACATAACCATGTATGGAATTATAACAGCAGTATATGATTCAGCCAAAGGTCAGAAGCATATATTGTTAAAAGAATAATTTTGATTAAGATGTAGACTTAGTTTAACTTACATTTCAGCTTGTTAAATGACAAAAGATAAAGATCAAACAAAAGGTTAGCTACATTCAATATCTGATCTGTGTTTCATAAGTACCAAATAATATACTTCCAAGAACAAGCCAGAACCGAAAGAATCAAAGTTCCTATCTTGCTTTGGTTCAACCAACAGGTCCAGAGATCCAAGTTCACTTTGTGGATGTCAATAACACAGGTCAATACTGCTTGTCAGGTTATGATTCTGCAGGCGTGTGGATTTTCAGATGTGCATGGAATATGGATCCGGTGCCTCCCAGGAAAACCTTACATTTGGAAGGAAAACAGAGCAGTGTTGAGTGTGTTTACCTTCCTGAGCTGTCCGAAGTCTTGTTGACGGGAAATCATCTAACCATCGATGTCAGTTCGGCGTTCTGATTGGTTGATGACCTGTGAGGCAGTTTAGTGGAGGGCGCAATCTGGGAGTGAAGGGGGAGATTTGGTTGTATCAATACGGGCAGACACTCCCGAGATGAGAGCAGGATCTGGAGTTGTGCCTCCAGAGATGTCGATATCAATGCTTACAGAGTGTTCTCGAGATGTAATAAAATAGCACCTAGTGCTCAGTGTCAATCAATTCCCATCACATTTCCTTGAGACATGCTTTTTACTGCAAGCCATGTTATTAGTCTCTCTCTGACAGAACAAACACGCCTTTCTAATATGTCCCGGTGACGTTTTCGACAGATATGTCCTTCAGCTAAAGACTACAGTGAACAAATAACATTAAATATTGACACATGGATACAGGAAAAAATGAATTTTTTAGTGTGAAAATATGTTTTTATTAGTATGGAAAGCTAGTAAATGAAAAGTCTATGGTCAAAATATTACTTTGAATAAGATGAAGATATGCTCATTAAGTTGAAGACATTGTTGTGAAAAGATTGGTTATATCGCCATAGACTTCTTAAATTCATGGTTTGAAATTGGTACTCAAGCAAAAAATTTAAACATGACCTTCTCTGTAAATATATCTATAAGTGATGACATATTCAGATAATTCCTTCTTAAGTATACCAGTAAGTCAATTACTATAAATCACTTCCAGCATGCAATGTATTTTCTTCCAATCTCTGAAACTTCAAACATGCACACGTCCTAATGAGTTCACCTAAACAAATAAATCTGGAATGGTACTTGAATCTGGTATAACTGTTTGTGCTGGGTTGTTTGCTTGACCTCTGTCCATCAAGGTTAGGTCACTGCAGTCCAGCCACTTCATCAGGTAGTGACCATTGTATTCCACATCTGGTTCTTCTGTAAGGCTAATGGTTCTTGCAGCCTCAAGGTGTTCTTGACTCTACTTCTATATTTGACATTTCTTCCACATTTGATTGCATTTCTTCATGAAAATAGGTCCTGAGGCAATTCTTGACTTTTCCTTTAAATTTGACATTTGTTTCCACTAAAACATATGGTTTTAACTCATTTCCTTTTCAATTCCTCACTTTTTTTTAAGATTTGACATTTGTTTTCACTTCAGAATATGGCTTTCAGTCATATCTTATATGCATTATTTGTTGAGTTCATGTCCAAAATGTTTCTCTTAGGGATAAGTGTTCTTGTGTGTTGCATGGAAACAGATTTTATATCTGATATGTCAGAACTTATATTAAATAAGATTTTTAGTGTGAGGTGCTGATGGAAATGTATTTTTCTCTTGAAGCAAACAACACGTTCATTGTTCGAGGCAATATTTATCATTTTCATATTTCTTTGAATTTATCTCCAATTCAGCAATGGTTGAATATTGCTGATAAGGCAAATAATTCTGTAACTTGATCTTTTTACATATGTCAGCAAATTTTTATGGATTTATTTTCTAGAAAAATAAAATATTTTTGAATTCTTGGGAAATGAAATTATGTGTATTGGTGAACTACAAATTTTTCCGTTAATGTGTTTAAATGTCTTCTTATAATTATGAAATTAATAATTTTATAATAGCGATCTAGAACAAGCTCAAATTGTTTGTCAATCTTTCTGGAAGAGACAGCTTTGAGTTTAAACTGACTTTAATTGAAAGAAAGTATCCGAAATTTTTAAATTGAAATAGAAAAGGCTAGCTCAAAAACTTGTGAATACACAGAGAAAGAGAATGAAAGCAATAAAAAATGTACACTGAAAAAAACTTTTTTCTCAAGTTCTGTTCAAAATTAGGACCAATCAAGAGTAGATCAAATATATATGTAAACTTGTACACGTCAAGCAGACAGCATCTAGATTATCCATAAATTTTCCAACATTTGCAGCTCATACAACCCACCAGTTGGAGAGGTTTTTATTTGTGGAGGTTCGTTATCGATTTGACATTTCATCTCGTATGAAAAATAAAACATCTTCTGAAGAAGGGAAGACATTTATGGGCACACAGAGGAACTAAATCAATAAGCACTGTCACTTCGTTTTGCAAGAAGAATATCTTGCTTGAAGTATTGCAATAACCACTTTATACCTGGTATCTCATTCTTTATGCAATATTATCACAATAAAAGTTTTGTTCATCTCTGAGATGATTGTGCTGTTTTTAAGTGAAATTTAATCTCTTCCAAGTAACAGATAATAAACATTTAAGTTATTCAACCTTTTGAATTTGCCGATGTCAGCAAGATTTATCTGATTCTCTTGATGATCATATTTGCTTGATGTTTAAATTTGATCTTTGGTTTTACCAGTTGTATTCTTGAGGGTAAAATTGACAAGATATTTCGTTATTGGTAATGTTTTTGACCTGTACAAATCCCTTTGTGGTTGTTAATCGCTACCTCAATCTTTGTGTTATGTTAAGATTTGAGATGAGGCCCACCTTGGTAAAGTAAGTACTTAAGGTAACTAAGTGCAACATTATAGAGAATGGTAGTAACTGTGCCTGATCCTGGTCCTATTTCACTATCTAAAGCTCATGATGTCTTCCCTTTGTGCATAGTCAAATTGCATCTGTAACAACTTTGGGCCTTTAGACTCTTGCAATTTAAGAATCTTACAAATGATTTGGTCAGAAGTTTAGACAATCACTGCTTAAGCTTAAATTGTTATTATTCCGTTGTCAAGACAAACGTGTTAGTTTGGAAAACAATTTTTGCCTAAAAAAACAGACTTCAATCTGTCAATAGCTTTTATTCACTGGTATGGTAAATACATATAAGCAGTGATGAGAATAGATGATGACTTATAGCAATAGAATTAATGGTAAAGATGAATCCACGTTAGCGTCATGGATAGAGTGGGACTATTTATTCTAATAACATGATATTTGAAGATAAAATTGCGTCAATGCAAGCCCTGAGGATGAAGGGAGAGCCCTGCATAGCTAAGTTGTTGTTTGCCGCCACGGACCTGGGAGTTTATTCATGAGCAAGAACTGCGGGTATATGCCAGTGTGATCCATCACAATAACTTGTCAATGAAGCTGTCAATCAAAGCTCCCAAAATCAATGAGAGGCTCTATGCAAGCTTAGCGGGAGATTGTGGCCGTATCGATAATTTATTTGTTGGTGGTCTTCAGGAGATGGTCAAAGATGATTGGGCCAGGACAAAAATAAACTATGGCGGGCCGGTAGGTGTCAAGAAGGATAATTTCATTTGTCGATTGATTCACTTTGAGCACCAGTCTGTGCCCTGAAGATGGCGGTGTTGAATAGCTAGATATATATTGTGTCTTGAGTCTGTCGCACCTCCAGGCTTGCTGAGGCTAGTTGAATCAAAGTCCTCAGATGACAAAAGATAAATTACTCTTATTAGAGGACTCCTTCAGGTAAAAACTTCCAAACCTGGAAAAGTTCTAAAACTGCCAGAAGGTTTGATAGATTGTTTATAGGTAAGGGAGAGAACTCTCATCTTGGAATGAATTTTGCCATTGGTGCCAGAACCTGAGTGATTGATGTTGTATTGCGAGAAATATCAGCCTCATGTCTTGCCGGGAGGGAGGTAACTGCCGTGTAGCCTGAATAATTGATATTCAATGAAGAGGTCCTTAAAACAGACATAGGGGAGAGAGTTTTTTAAGTGAGAACTGACAGGTCTTTGATCTGAGGACTTTTTGGCTGTGGACAGCCAAGCATTTTTAAATCTTGGAAGACACATTAGCTTGTGCGGACCAGTCGAGGGACCAAGTGGATGAGGGACTTCTCCGTGTAAATAACTTGGCTTCAAGGGGATAATGTTAGTTTCAAGGGGATGATATTTGCGGCAAGAGGACTACGTTTTTATATAAAAAGAATTGCTGCGAGTGAAGAGGACTTTCGATGATGTGTTGCAGATATTGAAGGTTGACTAATGTACGTAGTTTGGACAAAAAGTGTTACAAGTTTGTGTTGGTGAAAAATGAGAATAAAAGTTTTTGTTTTGAGGTAGTTGAGTACATTTTCAAATCTTCTATTAAGAAGAATATTTTTAAATGTCAGATAACATTGATTTACTTAAATTATTAAATAAATACTGATTTAAGAAAATTATTGAATTAATTGAATTTGTATTAATATCATTGACACAGGTGGAAATAGAATTTCTTATAATTATCCTCTTTTAAAGGCAGAACTGAAAAACATCACTGTTAACAATGGTTTTAAGATCATCAATTTATCAATTATAGTACAGAATAAACACAATGGGGCTGGTTAATTACCGGTATACTGATTTTACTACTAATAACCAGGGGCGTAGCTCAGTGGTAGAGTGCCTGTTCGTCACCCGGTAGATCGTGGTTAGATTCCCGGTCGCGTCATACCAAAAGACGTTAAAAGGTGGGAGTTGTTGCTGTCTTGCTTGACACTCTGCATTGTAAAGGCAGAACAACGCATTAACTGGCGCCGCACTGTGGCTGTCGGGTGCTTAGGCACAACCCGAATTTCCAATAATGTATGTAAAACTATGTACTCATGAGGATAATAAAGTGATATTATAATTATTATTATTATTAATAAATTCAAGCACTAAAAAATTTGCAAAAACCTTGCTATTATTGCATAAAGATGTTTAGCACCTATTATGTACTTTTAAGCTTATCAATCACCTTCAAGTAATTGAGACATGATTGGTAGAGAAGAATGACTTCCTGTTTTCAGTGCAGAGGAGACATTAATGGAAGAATATATATATATGTCTAATGTAGTTAGGAGGTATGGACTGTCTCTGGGCTCCTGGAAAACAGGAAATAAGACTAATTAACAGTTAGTTTAGTTTTCCTGGAGTTCTTGTATATCCATTTTGGTGTTTTCATTAAATATCTTTGTGTACGACTTCATTGTCTGATTAGTTAAGTTCTCTTGGACTTTTCTTGTATTGGATATCAATATTGGATGTTATTGTTTTCAGCAAATTATCTGTGTATGAATTCATTGAAAGATGAGGTACAAAGTTCTGAATAGTTCCTGATATTTTCATTAAACTTTGTATGCATATACCACTTCATTTCAAGATGAGTTACAGAATTCTGAAGACTTCAGGATGATCCAGATTTGAAAAATATCTGATTAGAAAAACATATGAGTTTCACACACAAGTATGATTGAATTCCACTTCATGAATAATTCATCATGGATTTATTGGCAGGATATGATTGTTCTAGCCCTCTCAGTGAAAGGAATCCCATATATTCAATACACTTCTAACAGCAAGATCTCCAATATTGTTTTATGATTTGACTTGCAATGCAAGAAATGTATTCCTCCTTCATTGTTTGTGCAAGACAGCCACAAAGTTCCAATTCGGAATCACATTAAGATGGCAGGCACATGAGGGCTGTAAGAGTAAATCATCCCTGGTCAAGGCTGTAGCTACATATGTAGGACTGGAGCCAGTAATCACCCTGGTGCTTGTCCGGCTAATGAGCACATGTGATTAATGATGGTCAGAGGCAGAGAACAGTTAGAGTCTGGACGGGAGTGGTTAATTCTCCTGGTATGAAGGTAGATTGGATTTTAGTTTTGTAGGTATTCAAATTCAATAAGTGTTCAAGACTTTGACATGAAAGTTGGTTGAAGTTGGAGAAGAGTCTCTTGTTAACTGATAGGAAAATATTTGAAAAAGAAATAGGCAAAATGTTATGGAAACAATATTCTAACTCTTAATGCCGTAAGACCATTTTTTTGTCTTGACTCTTGAGTTTTCACAGATCAGACATCCTATCCAGAGTTCCCGACCCAACCGACCATCCTCCTTGAACATGGTGTTTTCATAGAAGATTTCTTGTTTTAGTCCACTAGTTACTAGGCACCGATTGGGAATGAGAACTATCAGACCACATGAACAATCAGCTATCTCTATTCCAATTAAAGGTGATAGCATGAAGCAAAACAAACCATCCTTACATCATGATTTGGTCAGTTTCTCCTTGCTTGCTCCTTGATTAAACTGGTACAAGAAACAGGCCTGGAGATGGTGCTTGTTACCTTTAGCAGGTACCAGAACACATTGAGATATCAACATTGCATCTAACAGCACCAATTCCTGCCTTGAGAAGGTACTCCAGTAAAGGCCAGAGACCATAGAGTGGTGTACTATAGATGCTAGAGCCCAAGGTGCCAGTTGTGTTGATATCTCCCCCCTGATGATTTCTAGCCTGCAGGTGCTTGCTGGTGCTCTGGTAGATAGTTGTTGTTCCTTGCACAATCCATAATGATAACCTGCGGGGAAGGTCAGGGAACAGAAATCAGGACACAATCTGGGGATTGCTGCAACTCACTTTGAGGATTTGTTTTCTCATGGTTGAATTTTCTATTTTAGAGGCAATATCAAGGTGTAGGTTAGGTTTAAGTTATCTGTGTTCTTAAATTCTGATTTGTTTTGAATTTTCAAACATATATCAAATTCTGGGCAAAAGGGCTTCCTTGTAACCCAGAATGATTTTGATTTCATTTAAGTTGACTTGGCAGTCCCCTGGCTGCTGAGTTTTTGATTGTTACAGGGTTTGAGGAATATAAAAAATAAAAATAAAATTAAAAACAAATTCTGGGCAAATTTTGGACATGAATAAGAAGATCTTGCAAAACATTTTCTTAGATATGAACTTGTAGAGAGATTCTCTTGTTCAAGAAAAACTTAACTTTTAAGAGGTTGCTGCAGTGTCTATATATCCACACATCAAGCACCGTCTACAACCACACAGCATATTTCTCAGCTAGCTTTTCACACATGCACACTCATTAGACTCCTACTTTCAAACAAAACCTGCAGTCTTGGAGGGTTTCAGTTGCATGGAGGGTCTCTGTAAACAATGTTGGTGTATTTGGAAAGATAACATCATCTTTTAAGTAATGGCTATGTAGGGATGTTTAGTTATGTCTTACAAAAACATCGAAACACAAGTGTTTGCTTCATTAGGAACCAGGTTTTATTTGGATACTTTCTGTGTTATTTAATTTTACCTTGTAAAACACAATTCTATGATGCATGTGTTAGAGAGAGAATTTATATTATAGAGATGGTTTCATGGCCAAAGTTTTATTTTATAAATGTAAATACAATCTTATGATATTTTTTTCTGTTTTTGGCTGTTTTTTCTTTAGGCTGGGGAGCGTGTTAAAACACATGTTCTAAAGACTTTCATTTATATGTTGTTTACGAAAAGATATCAATTGACATATTGACAGAGGGAAATCTAGATGCAGGGTATTTTCTGCTGTCTAGTGTTTCAGTGGAAACACGGACAATTCTGTCTTCTCACATTAAAGCTTCTGTGCCTTACAGACCAAAATAAGGATTAAAATATTTGCAGAGCTATCACTGTAAATAATTAATTTAGCAAAATCGATTAATTGAAGTTGATGTTATTCTCAATTTCAATTTCCCTCTCAGAAATACAATCTCTTTATCAATTGATGTATCAGAACTAGTCATTTTACGCTTTGTTGAGGAGAAACGCTGCTTGGTATAAAGAAAAGATGTTTTATTTATTTGACCCAGACTGGATCTGTTGCAATGTACATTAGAGAAAAAAAATTGAATTTGAACTTTGGAGTTAATTCAATTTGTTCCAATAAACTCAGATTTGAATTTGAAACAGCGAGGCAAATGAAATTATGTGACAGATCAAACTTTATATAACATGATAGCTTATGAAAAACAGTCTTGACATTACAAAGTTGATATTTCTATGTAGAATGGAAAATAGGATTTTTCATAATAGAATTATGACTCAGATTCATAATAAAACCTGATATGATTTGTTAATTCTTGTACGAAACGAAACTGATTCAAATGACCTTTTATACTTGATAACAATTTTGTAATTGTTCTTGATTTGAATTAGGTAAATATGACAGTTCTGAAGAACACAATGAATCAACTTGAAACTTTCACTGTTAAAATAAACAAACCGGTTATGCCAGGAGGACATTTTCTTTGCTTATTTCATTGTAATAAGATGAAGTTCTAAGTATTGTTGTTATCAAATATTGAAAAATTATTTAAAATGACAAACATTTTGACAAAGGTTTGGAAGCAAAAACTGTCAAAAGAATCACTTTTTCCTCAAATGGCACCCAAGAATTAAGAATTGACAAATTTCTTTGTCTCCAAGAAAACACATTCCAAAAGGGCTTACTCATTGACCTGAAGTTTTAAGTTTTCTTTGTTTTTGGGAGACAAAG
The DNA here is from genome assembly GCA_916613615.1 of Steromphala cineraria. Taxonomy (NCBI): domain Eukaryota; kingdom Metazoa; phylum Mollusca; class Gastropoda; order Trochida; family Trochidae; genus Steromphala; species Steromphala cineraria. Next base: position 80,095,796 of record OU744722.1, read on the forward strand.
TAGTTGAATGAGGTTAGAATCTTCCTCCAAGTTAATTGAGAGAGATTGTAACGGGATGGGGCACAGCTGTTATTCGGTAATGAAGTTGACAATCAATGGAACATTCACTTGAAATTATATCAGGCTTTAAAATTCTAAATTGTTCTTTTCCTTTTGTCATTAATCACATTTTATGTTTTTCTTTAGATCTTTTTAATATTTCTTGATTGTTTAATATTTCTAAATTGTTCTTTTCCTTTTGTCATTAATCACATTTTATGTTTTACTGTAGATCTTTTTAATATTTCTTGATTTTGTTACTGAAACTTTCATTGTTTTCCTAATTGTTTAAGATAGAAAATTTAAAATACCATCACGATTCCAATTTTCTGCATCATTGTTTAGAAAATTCTCTTGATCATTTTCTTCTTTTGAAAATGTTATTAAATGAAGTTAGAAATGGAAACAATTTCTTGTCAATTTCAGCTCATATTTCCATGTCAGATTAATCAAAATTAATTATAGTGACATATATGATTCTAATAATCTCTATCTGTAAAATAACCCCAACAATATATGTATAATGTATTCTGAAAACCTATAACAACCTTGGTATCTTCAAATATTAAAAAACACCAATAAGTTCATCTATGATAAGGTTTTCAATAATTTTGAAAACAGTTGTTTTCCAGGATTACTAAGGCTAAAAACCTTTTTAATAAGGATTATAAATAATTACTAAAAAGATATGTTTTCTCAGGAGTGCCAAGGCATTTTTTCTCTGATTACAAACAATATTTAAGTTTGACAACATTAAGTAGAAAATTCAAAACAGATCTTCTAACGAGTAGTTTTTACTTAGTTTAATCGGGCAGGGAGTGAGATTGTTTGCTCAAAGGCTCTCATGTTGACAAACAAGTTCTCCAGCTAACAGTTCTGTGCTGTACTCCAGTCCACGATGTCAGCTACAAGAACCCTCTCAAATCTGTGTCATCTCAATCGAGTGTACAGAAAAACTCACACAATCAATAAAATATCGCGGATTACATGGCTGTAATGATGTTAGATTTGTGCATGGCCTCATGCTGAAAATTGCCTCAGGAACGTCCAGATTTAAGAATGCTTTGTGGAAAAATAGGCTTAGAGAAGTGCTGGGAAAGATTGCTGATTCTGGTTGGGAAAAGTTGGAGGCTGACTTGTAAAGGGAAGGGGAATGGAGACTAGTGCTTTTATTGATTTGGGCAATTATAAATCCTATAGAGAATTGTCATTGGCCTCGGACTCCATGGAAGTGATTGAATTATCCGCTGCTTGCTTTGTTCACTACAAAAAACATCGGAAATAAGCAACCAATCGTGCTTTGTTGCAGAACTTGTGATGATCAAGTATTTCTGAAGTTTTTACAAGTCAAAATATGAAATTGAATTTAGCAATTTGTGATGTTTTATCTTTACTGCATATTATTTGAAAAGATTATGATATTGAAAGATTAGCAGAAGGAAATTAGATGATTCAAATTTGAATGAGATATTGTCTTTTATTATGATTCAATTTATTAACATCTTGAGTGTTTTTATGCTTTTTTAATCAAATTGCTCAAGGCATTTATGCAGAGAGCAGCAGAATTTACAGTTCTGGTTATTTGCAAAGCTTCAAGTATCCAAAGAAAAACACCACACCTCCCGAACTAAAAACAGTATATACAGCACAATAAAGATCTCAAGAAACTCCCTCAAGTTTGATTTACCACATTTGCACTCACTACGTGACGTTAGTGTCTCCTCCCTTGCAGAAGTTATTATTTCTTTTGATCCTCTACTTCTAAATACTTTTTATATATTTCTCTTTTATGTTTCTGATTGGTTTGGGTCTTATCAGTTGCAAACACACTTGCCAATCTACATTTTATATAGACAAAATACAATAATTGAGTTGTTTCGATGCATTTTTGAGCTGTAGATGTTGACATTGCGTGAAAATGGTATTACTTAGACTTTGCAAACCATTCAGAAAACTTCATTCAGATTAATTCCAAAGAGTAAAGCACAAAAGATATGACCATTTAGGAAAGTTTTACTTGACAAAAAATTATGCATAGAAATTTATGATGTTATCAAGAAGCTTTATTCCGATACCAGAGGATAAATGGAAGGATAAAGTGCACTCTGTTTTTCATATAACCATGTATTTTCTTTCGTCTTTTTTTATTTTTCCTTTACAATGCTCTACAAGAAAGCAACCAAGTTATCAAGAACCTATTAAGATAACATATTATATTGAAATTTATGATTAACAACCTGTAAAGGCAGGTGTAGTATTGCAAATGTGTCAAAATATAAAATGTAGAATTTGAACAATGCAAATTAGAAATATGATTTCTAAGAAAGCTCTGATGTAGTTCTAGGCCTCAGTTGAATTCAAGAACACGTCTTTAATTAGAAAAGTACAATTAAGAATTATGCAAATCTGTAATGAAATGCTGATCAAGCTACAACGATAGATCTAGGATGTAGAAGGATGTAGGGAAACTGTAGAAGTACAGGTCCCGCGGTGTTATTGAGTTATCAGCCCTGTGTAGATGGACAACTGCTTGTTTTGCTTCTCTGAGCTTGGACATTTATTATTAATCTCTTGTGGTCCTGGTTTGTCTAGATGTACTTACATTTAGCCCTGGCCTTTGCAACATCTCGACTGCCAGCAGGGACCAACACTTGATTGGTTCGAAAATTTTATCTATGAATAGTCCACTGGAGCGGAATTTGTGGAACTGCATGGTTCCCTCATGTCAAGCAGTTCTTGGTAAGTTAACTGTTTCCTAATGAAATCATTGTCTAAATATTGGAACATGTCAAAGGTGTTAAAGTTATTTTCAGTGCATCTGTTCATATTGATTATGTATACTAATTTTGTTAGTTTGCTCTGCAAGAAGTAAGGTTTTTATTGTTATAAAATATTCATTTGTCATAAGAGAATTTGTCTAGTTCGGTTGTCAGTGTTAATCTTATTGTGATGAGCTCTTTGGATAGATTGATAAGAATATTGAAGGTTGGATGCTTTTATCTATGATATGATATTTAATATGAAAACTGAGTAGATTTGTATCAAAATATTCTAATCTAAGATCGGTTGGTGCATTGAGCTTGGTAGATTTGCACAGTGGTTGTTGAGGACTCACTGTACATGTGAACGTGATCACACACCAGTGCTTTTCCAGGTGACCTGGAACTGATTCTTCCCTAGAGGCCACAAGAACAGGTGCCCCATAGACTTGCTCATAGTCTTTCCATTTATACCTAGAAGTGACCTTGGTCAGAAGACTGTTATTGATCAAAGGTGATAAAGAAATGTTCTGTTTTTGAAGCCAAGCAAAGCAGGTGCTTGTTAGAATTACTCACTGTCACATCAATTAAAAGTTATATAATACTTAGAAGTGTCTCTGAACAAACACTTGAAGGTACAAAAATGATTTTTTCACAGAGCAGGTGCTTGATAGAGTGTAACAATTCTTATACAACCCTGCAGAAATAACCTTTGTCAAAAACCATTGGTTATTCACAATACAAGGAATTTTCTGCTGCAATGTAGCCTTGACCAGATACTTCATTGACTTACTTAGTCTAATCAAACTTGCACCAAGAAATAGAATGGAAACCTGTAGAACATGCCATGGAGGTCACAGTCCAATGCTATCCTAGTTGAACTGGAACTGATTCCCTCCCAAGAGACATTTGTAGCAGGTGCTTGTTGAGCTTGCCTAGGTTCTCTAAACTACATTAGGTGATGACAATCAATACGATCTATACTACCTTCATGGGCAGGTGGGTGATCAACATTCTCCTGGCGACTAGAGACACATACAATGTAGTTTTATACCCTATTTATATATTACGTTAACTTTGGTTGGTTCAAGAACCATGATATTTAACTCGACAGTTGTCATTTACAAACAAAAACTTTCTATTTTTTCATATCTTAAAATGAAAATTCAACTTTCAATTCTGTTTGGATACTGATTAAGAATTCGACTGAAGTTGAATAAGAACATCCTTTACAAGTGTTGAACAATTTTGTAGAATATTCTGATATTATTTTTGAAGTTCCAGCTAAATGATGCAAACATAGTTGTTCTACTTTGAGTAAGAAACATCTTGCAATGGTCAAGAACTTTGCCCATTCTGTTTCTGAGTTAACTATAATCATTGAGGATGCAGTCTATGGTCTTGTTTACCATGTCCATCAAGACTCTCCATTTTGCCTACAATTACTTTACACCGTCCTCCCTCTAGAGAGTGTTGAGCTAGACCAATGCTTATGGTTTCATCTACAAGTTGGCTGGGATGTCCATACCATCTGTTTGTCTAGGCTGAGTATGGCCACAGGAGATGTATCCTGAAGGAGACTGCATCTATCAGTAATCAACCATCTCCACTGGGCATACTTTGACTTCTTGTCCAGTGAGATGTCTCCTCACTGCTGCCTCCATTACAAGTCCTGCAACTTCTCAAGCCGATAAACTATTCTTATCTATCATTATAATCCAAGGCAGTGGCAGATCCATCAGGAGGTTCTTGGGATTCATCTACTCTGAAATACATAAATTGCAGGTTTGTTGAACCCCCTGGTCGACAATCCCCTTTTCCCTTTTGACATTTGGGATTTGCCACTGCAGGATTTAAAATTCTGTATAGAGGATTTTGCATGTGCAGCTGTTCTCCTCTGGAAATGTCTTTCTTTGTCTATTCTTATGAATCACTTTTAAACTATTCCTTCATAGTAAGTTTTTCATGATTCTCAAAGGCAATGTTCACTTATACACATAAGACATTTGCATGTTACATTTCTATCTCCTTCCTATTTGGTCATTACTCTCAAAAGATCGATCTACAGTAATCTTCAGTAATAGTGCTTTTTATAAAGATAAGACTTAAAGTACTTTATGGAATAGTTTCTATTGACCACTCAATGCAAAGAGAACTTTCCCAGCATGCCTCGCTCTCCACTAGACTATGAGTCATGGAGCGAAGCAGACTGGGACGTTTCCATCTATAACTTGTCGCACCCTAATCACGGCCCCTAGACAAGTACCTATTGGGCAGGAGTTTGTTCTGGTTCAGGGTACCGATGATCACTCAGTCTCCTGTGCCCTGCTTCTACGTCTTCTGTTGCTGCCTCGGCATTATGCTAATGTCCTCTTACCAGCTTACAAAGAAGTTTTTTCTCCCTCCTGCACAGTAGTATTGATTGATTACAAGACAAGCCCTGCGCCATTGTCAGAGCGCTGGCCCATATCCAACTTGGGTCCTGGATGGGTAGCAAAGTGTATAACTTCTACCGTCAGACTTTCACTCTTCGGGCTCAGAATTGCCGCAATAATTGAAAGGAGTGGAAGAAAAGCTTTCCAGGGAAGTGCTGTATTGCTGCTATTGTCATCGTCCTAGACATCATAATTGCAGGCATAATTCCAGTCCAGTTAGGTCTTGCCACATAATGGCTGCTAGGTACAGCTTAGTACAATATCAGCACACTGATTTAGAAATCACTGTCATAAGTGCATCATACTCGATCACAGCTTGTAAAAGAATTATATCAAAGATAAGCACAAGAATGGCATTTCTTTTTATAAGCCGTCGATAGCTATCTTTAAATGTTAGGCATGTTCATTCTAGCAGAAAAAGTTGCTAAATAATTGATGAACAAGATACTTAGCTTTGGAAATCAATGTAAGTACTGGAAATAATCCTTAGTTTATGGCTTTATCAAGTGCCTGCTGAAGACTGTATTGATGAGGGATTGGTAAATAAAGGAAGCAGTAGCAACAGCTTCAAGAACCGGACTCCCTGACCCAATGTGCCGTGGAGGGTGACGAGTCTTAGACTGCTAACATGGGGAGATCTGCCTTCAGCTTGAAATAGAAGAACTGCCAATGGGAATATACATGACTGTAACCAATCTAAGAAAACTCTGAGGAAAAAGAGTCTCCTTTTATTTGGTTAAGAAAAAATATTTTACTCATTTGAAAAGGTAAAGGTGAAAAACTAAATACATTTTTATTATTAATTATTCATGTTCTGCTACGTGTGCAAATCCTGCTGAGTCATTCTTGTCAATATGATGCGTTGACATAAGATATTTCTTTTTTGAAAATGTGGTAGGAAATTTTTAAGGGAGCCTCATTGATTGATTTATTCCATAAGCCTAATTTTGTTGTAAAAGTCTATAATTTTTTAATTTGGTTAAGAGTTCTTTCCAGATCCAAATGAGAGCTATCCCAAATGTTTGTATTAATTGTGACGATAGAAGAAAATAAATTTGCTCCTGTTTATCCAAAGCGATATTAATCAAGGGACATTATCTCTAAGTCTTGTCATGCTTTCTTAATCCACTCAAAGTGTTTCTAAAAGCATGTTTATCTCCTAAGATGGTTGTTGCTTGGCAACATTAAAGAATTTGAAATTCTCAAAATGTGTGTAATTTATGAGTGCAGCGATCTATGCAAACAGGCTGCAGTTGAAGTGTCGATTCTGGGAATTATTCACAGAATTATGGGAGTAGGGGGACTGTGATACCTCTGTATTGGTATCAGGGGAGTCATTATTATAGAACATGGCCGGGCCACATGGAATCAGGCTGTTTAATTATAATCGGCCAGCCCACTGACGCCTAATGTAGCTTTCAATCTTATCATTCTCTTACTTTCAACTCTTAACAGTTCTCTCTTTCATTGAGTTTCATTCCTTTTGGGTTGTTGTGCTTTTGGGAATTGACTTGTCACAATTAAACCATCACCTCGGAGTGCTGAAAAAAACGGTGTTCAATGATATATGGTTACGGTGATATGAAAAAGGTTGGTTTATGCTTTATGGTTTTAGACCAAACCTTATGAACTATTCCTATTCCTGTACTAAAACCATACCATTCATAAACATTCCACTCCTTGGTGCTCATTAATGAAGTGAATGAATTGATTGACTTCTGATACCCCAATTTTGAATAGTCTTGGATTTGAACCAGATTCATCATTTTGCTCTTTCTCTGGACACTGCCAAGTGATATGCCACCATTTGGCAGCAAAGAAGGCAATTAAGTTGTTGTTCAATATGTGAGAGTGCATGGACGCCTACTACAGGCAGATTGGGAGTCCAACATTCATGCCAAGCTCTAACCAGGCAGAAAAAGTGGCCATAATGTGTGTAGCACAGCTCGGAAAAGTAATTAGAGGAATAAACACTGACGAGGCCACTAGCTCGTTAATCATCCTCATCAAGAGCTGCCGGCCAATCAGCATTCAGTACCACTCAATCTTCATAGTCCTCGTTAATCGGTGAGAGTTATGAATTATTGCTGTAAGAATGAAGGTAATGACTCCTCGTACATATATATGGGTAGGCTCTGGAAACAGGAGGTCCACCTGTTGTCATCCATCAAACTCTTATTGTGGTTTTGGTACATCTTCATGTGATGTAGGTTAATGGCACGTTGATATTTTCTTTCAGTCAGATTAAAAATCAAATTCTATGTAAACTATGATACAAATATTATTATTTTGTTTGGAAAGTCCTATCAGCCAAAATTAGTATGTCTCAATACATCCAGTTATAGAAAATTTCCATCATATCATCTTATTTGAAAAGATGTTTTTAGGGAAATTTAAGAAATGTTCACGCTATATTCCAAAACTGTTTATTTAATGTTAGAATATCATTTTTCACAGGTTTTAAATGAAACTGAAATCGATCCTAATACTACATTATTTTGTTATCTTTATGTTCAAGGCTCTTGAAAGTTTTTCCTGTCTATCTTGACATTTTGAAATAGAAATGTCAGAAATCTCAACTTGTGTCATATTGCCCATTTGAAAATTGCATAAGTGTGATAACAACCTCCTCAAATAATAGTCAAGGTCAAGGGTCACACTTAAAGCTGTCAAACTATCAGCAAAGGGTATCAGATAGATCTTTATGAGCACTTCCATTTCACTGTCAATTTTTACTCTGACAACTCTATTACAAGGTGAGTGGTATCCGCTGACAGCAACAGTTCTGCCCTCTGGTGGCATTCCATCAAACTACAGGGATCCTCGCCTCTCTCTTGGTATATAGCAAACCTTCAAAATTGGATCCTTTCTGGGTTTCTCTAGGCATGGGCAAAATGTACTGGTCTTCCCTTAAGTTGAATATAATTTTTTAGTTACATTTTAGGCCTATGGCTGAGATATTGCCAAACGCACATTATTATTTACAGAACGGTTTCTTTCTTTCTTATGAGTTCATCTGAAGATAAGAACAGGCATCAATTTATATCACACTCTTGAATGAAAATGAATCTTTATACTTTTACATAAGGAACTCAAACAAATAAACCAATTCTTTTGTATCTTTGCGTTTTCTATTTTATCTCAATATCTGAATGTTATAATTGTAATTATTATAATTTTGACCACTCTTGCCTAGAAATTATACAATGCAAGAACAAACATGTATATGACCATTTAGCTGACAGCACAGAATGGTATGGAATTCTGGTTGCCTTGAAAAAGTGTGTTAGCAGTTGGGGAGCCTTTGTCTTGAAACAGTTGAAAACACTTGGGTAGGAGAGAGAAACGTTTTAGTTTGATGGAAAAACAAAACAACCAAAATCTATCAATGACTATTTCTTCTTGAAAAGGGAGGAGGTGGACAACACAAAAATATATATATGCCACTGAAAGAAGAAATATATATATGAGTATTGCAAAACAGGAATCCATCTTTTGAGCTGTCAAGAGAGAAATCCTTGGCTCTGATGTTTGTGAATTATAACATCTTGCTCAGCAGGGTCAGGACACAAAGCATTTCCATTCCATAAAGGTACATCAAAACAGCAATCCATCACTTTCTTTATCCATTATGGATGGTACAGCAACTGTTTGGTTGGATAGAATACATTAATTCCAAGAATAGTGTACCTTTCAGGAAGATGGGTTACATTTACTACTGGTTTTTAGTGGAAGTTTTCAGGAATCTTAGGCTGAGAAGAATTAAAATAGGAATTTATGGTGAAAAGAGGGATTAATATTGAGAGAGAATGTGACATAAAATCAATTGAAATAATGATATTGATGAAAACCATTATTTTTAATTTGTAAACTCAAGTTTTAGATGTTCAAGTTGGACACAAACCATGATTTTGGAGAAAAAAAACTTTTTACTTGGACATAATTTATTTCTGTGATTCCTTCAGTCTTTGTTTTGTTTCTGAAATCCAGAACAGGTATGAATAGATATCCTTTGAAATCATCAAATTCACATTCAGTGTTACATATCAACTGGAAAAGGAAAGAGAGTTGTTTCTCTACAAGAAATATGACTGTGAGAGATGACACCTTAATTGACTATATTTTTGTATTGTTGGAAATTTTTATTCTTCTGTGGATAACAGTCTTTCCTTGCATTTGTGGAGGAGTATAGTAGGCAGTTGTAAACCAATTAGTTTCTTTCTGTACACAATGTATCCACTTAATGTCTTTTTGTGACAAGAAGGTGTTTTCCTGTTCAATTTTGTAAATCTATTTTGTCATTCTTAAACAGTAATTGCCAAAGGATTGACTCATGAATTTCAAATTTTGAACATTTGCACTTAAAGATGATAATTCAACACTTGAAGAGCATAAATCTTAAGTTGTAAATGAAAATTTTATTTCAGATGTTAAAGAAGTTCCCTCTTAATGTTAGTGATACCAATACCTGAAAAAAACATCTTTTCCACTCTAAATGACAATTTTACAAATGAAAAGAGCATAAATCTTCAGTAGTAATGAATAGTTCATTTTAGTGCCAGAGAACTTCTGTTTATTGTTGGCTATGAAGAGGACTGTCTTTTTATTGATGGTGATGAAACCAATACCTTCGAGGTAGCTCCCGAGTGAGCCATGGTTTTTACAAGCCTTGAATAATGTATCTGACCAAGTGTTGGGTACATGTGACTACTATGAGGAGATGGGTCCAGGAGAGACGACGATGGCTCCGAGTGACATGTCCCCCGTCACCTCCTCCTGGTGTCACACTGAGGATATGACATCGTCCTCATGAAGCTGTACCATTTCCGCCACACAGACTCCAGCAGACAGGCCACTTAGAGGTATTTATGGCACCCGGGACAAGTTTTGTGGCGATTATATTTTCATAATCAATGTATCGCCTTGCCTCCACTGGCAATCAGACTACGAAGGAAGCAGCGGCCATCAATGCCCAAGCATACCAAACAGTCTGGGTTATTGATTTTTAGCATTCCTATGAAAGAGTGATAAGATGAGAGCAAAATAGATTCACATCGTTGTGTATCTAGCTTCCATGAGAGACTGAATAATCTTGGAGAGCGAGGATTACCACCTTCATCTCTATGCAACGAGGATTGTCCAGGTCGGTATCTAACTCTTCATTATCAACAACTGTATCTGCGTTGTTAGTTTTCTGCTCGCCCAACTTCTCGACATGTTCTCTTCTTCTTCGACGCTGAAAGACAAAAAGTGGTTAATTATTGCTACCGCAGACCCAAGAGCACAATGGCTGCAAGCAAAGTTGCAAGTCCTTTCTTAACTGATAGCATCGGATAGTTGTATTGCAGCCAATTTGGAGGGCTGTGTTTGCATTGAGGCACTTTCACTTTGCTTCAATGAACTTTATTGGATTAGATGGAATTGGTGCAAAAAGCTCGTGAGGATTTTGATGGTGTTGACAAGAAAATTAGGTCATGTTGCTCATACCTGTGAAGAAATTTTATCAATTGATGATAAAAATTCTCTTGTAAGCTTCATGTTTGTTTCTGTTTGGTTCTGAGGTTACAAATTCAGTTGTTCTTGTAGATTTTTACTTTCTCATCAATGTACATGTTTTAGAATAGTAATACAGTAGAACACGGATAAAGCGAACTCGGATATAGTGAACAATCGAATATAATGAACAAATTTTCAAATCCCTTCCCTATATAATATCATTAAAATTATAGGCGTATAACTAACAACGGATATTGCGAACTGAATTCTTTGGTCCCTTGGAGTTTGTTATATCCGTGTTCTACTGTAATTTCTAATGAATGAGTCAGTTTTTCTATTTTAATTCTTAGCTGACGTTCAAATTCCTTTTTATGATTGTCAATTTACTTTTGCTGATTCTGTTAAATCCTTTAATATTTCATAACCATTGTCATCATTGTCATGGCAACTAGCAATATTTATTTAAAAAATTCAGTCGCAATAAGTTCAATCAAAAGAAGTTGATTAAGAAATGTCAATGGTGTTGAGTTACAAAGTGTTGATTGACTTTTGTCGGGACGGATTGGTGGCAGTGGAAATGATAACTTTATAATCTATCTTCAGAAGAGTTCATCTTGTCATTCACGCAGGCTGGATCTACCACCACATTTACTGTCTCTCAACTGATGATAGAAATAATCTTGTAAGCTTGATGTTTCTTCTTCTGTTGAACTTAGGTGGCAAATTTAGCAGTTTTTTGTTAATATTTTACCAAGGCTTGAGCCACCAGGCCAACACATCGTCAAACTCTGATGAAATGTTATTATTTATATTTGATTTTTTTCTCTGAACACCTTAGGGAAGAAATCAATTTTTTTTACTAATAAAAAAATCAAGTATATTTGGGTTATGTCTTTATCACAGAAATGGAGTTATCTTACATTCTTTGCTTGGTTTCAAATGTTGATGAACCAAGGGTAGATTGACGGTTGTAGAGACGGGTTCGGGTAGTGGATGCTAAGATTACTGTTGGAGCCACTTAACAGGCTTCATCTTGCCATTGAAGAACTGGAGCCACCAACACATCCACTAACTCTGACTTAAATACATCATTTGACAGGTGGACAGGCCATGGCAATAGGATGATTGCGGTCTAGACATGAAATCTAGTCCTTTAGGTGCCATTCTGTAATGCATTCTGGGAAAACTAATGACTTCTTGTGGCTGATAGACACTGGTTATTACTCATCTTGATCTGAATGTTGCAGGGAAAATTGTTGGCTTCTCTGACAGGTTGTGATCATGTATCACATTGGTCCTGGTGTGATCATTTTATTTGAAGCTGTTGGTTTGTGTCCAATGAGATCTGTATTGGTCTTGTTGAATGTTGAACAGATCCTGTATTGGTCTAGTTGTATCTTTAACATATTTTGATTGGTCTACTTGAATGTTGAATAGATCCTCTGTTGGTCTAGTTAAATGTGAACAGCTCCTGTATTGGTCCAGTTAAATGGTGAACAGCTCCTGTAATGGTCCAGTTAAATGGTGAACAGTTCCTGTAATGGTCCAGTTTAATGTGAACAGCTTCTGTATTGGTCTAGTTGAATGTTGAACAGTTCCTGTATTGGTCTAGTTTAATGTGAACAGATCCTGTATTGGTCAAGTTAAATATTTAAGTGTGAAATGATCCTGTATTGGTAAAGTTAATTGTTGAACAGTTCCTGTATTGATCCAGTTAAATGTTGAATGCCTCATATTCTGATCTAGTTGATTGTTCAACAGCTCATATATAGGTCTAGTTGAATAAGCTCAATATTGGTCTGGTTGAATGTTGAAGAGCTCATGTATCATGCAAGTTTCATGTTTTTTCAAGTTGTATACAAAATAGTTTCTGTCTTTAGTTGTCTCTACTGCGAAGAGGAAGATTCTTGAAGAGAAAAGCATTTAATCATATTGAAAAGACAACAAATAAATTGTTTGAAAATCCACATGACAAGAGAAGTGACCCAAGACAGTTTTTGTCACCCTTGTGTCCACTGTCTCCTCTCCTGGTGACTGTTCTGCACCAGTGGACATTTCTTGCAGCTATTGAACAGGACGATTGATCAGCAAAGGTAGTGATTACGTCAAGTATACCGGCTGATCTTTCCCTGCACTGGATGGGAACACATCTGCAGTGTCAGCACACTACCACTGGGGATTAACTATTAGTAGGACTTAGACTCAATTTTGGTCTCTGAAAGGAAATATATTTTCAACATGCAACGGCAGTGACATTCTATAAATTGGTGGTATAAGGAAGAAAAAGGAAATCCTATGGATGAACAACTTCATTCTCAAAAACAGTATGAGGATCTGTACGGTATTGTCAAATAAAGAAGTTGTTCATCCATAGAATTTTCTTTGTCTTCCAACATGCAAATATTTACTAGGATCATTTTGTTTTGCTATAGGAGTGGAGACAACATTTACAGAAATTACAGGATTATAGCTTCATGTTCTCTGTTGATCTAACTGAAAATGATAAAATTTATGTCATTTCGTGGACTTCAGATATGTTTTAGTAAGGTTCTTATCCAAACCAACACTGAAATTTTATGATGAAAATTTGCTTTTACTTTTTTTGCACAGGATCAAAAGTCGTCTGTTTCATGACAGAAGAAAACTCCTAAACTTTGTAATTATCTGGCACTATTCCCCCTTCTTTCTTGGGTTATCTCAGAATAATATTCTCCCTAGAAATGTAGACTGTTGTTCAATTGGTTAAGACAGGAGTTGATGCTTTATCTCTCCTCGTGTTGACATCCTGGTCTGTTTTGTGTCTCACATTTCAACTGCGACTTCATCAAAGATAAGTAATTGTGAACTGTCTGATACAATAAGTGCCAAAGTGCTTGCTTGTGGTTTTAATTGGAGGCATAACTTGAGAACCTATACCAGAACAGTGCTGCTTAATGACTGAAAAGTAAATAGAGCATTTGATACAGTCTAGGTCCTAATTCTACAAGTCTATATTGACATTATCCAAAAGTATTTATAAACAATAAAGGTCTAACAGTTTGTGTTGTAGACCATTTCATGCTGTGTCTCTAGGTTTTCTCAAATGGAAGTAATTGGTAACAACTGATAAGACAGTGGAATCTGCTAGGCTTTGTGTGGATCAAAAGATTCCTCGGTCCATTAGACCTGGACTTCTTCTGCAAATTCATGAATGCAATCTCTCCAAACAATCCTTAGCTTGTTGATTCTGGCATAATCCTGAGATTTGTGTTCATTGATATACCAAGACCAAATTTGAGGGTTTTTTTCCAGGAATAATTTATATTCTCTATGAAAGAAAATTTTACTATATCTATGAGCCCTGAAGTATCAAACACTGTCTCTTTTTACTTGACTTTTTATGCATTAAATATTTCTTTTTTGTATATTGTAATTTTGTCTGAACTTCTTAGTATGAACCTTTTACCTGGAGATTAATTCTGTTATCTATAATTTTCATATCACAATGTTGACAATCTGTATTCATGGTTTATAAGATAGTTACAAGTCATTAATTGGTCCTTAATGGGAGGCAACAAGTACACCCAATTAAGAGTGGAATCAGATCCAGGGCTTGAAACCGCTGGGAGAGAGATCGAGAAGGGTCAACCCACTTGAGTTATAGAGACGAGTACTTCCTCATAAGACCAACAGTGTTGTTATCAGGTGATCACTTGAGGGGGGGCATTTTGGCCAATTCTGAGAATATGGGACCCTGTGCAATGGTAAAAGTATCCTACTTCTCCTAATTCAAGGGACACCAAGCCAAAAGGATGGGCAAATTTCCCAAGGACCTCCTACGCAGGAACAACACTTCAAACTTCTCTTTATCCCTTCTTACTATTCTGTTAGTTTCCCTTTCCCTTTCTCATTCCTGTTTCTGTTCCGTTACATTAGTAATATAAAATATAAAAATAGTAATACCTGAAAATTGTTCTATCCTTTACTGTCAAGATATGCTTTTAAGCATTTATGTCAAATTTTATAAAATTATTCTTTTATTTCATTCATCATTTCTGTCCCATTTTGTGCTTTTAAACAGTTTTGTCCTTTCTATCAAGGCTTTTTTCTGACTTTTCTGTCCTTACCCATCCAGTTAATCTTTCAAACAATTTGGTTTCACTTTTTTATAATTTTCTCTTTAAAATCTCTGTCACTCTTGACAAATTGTATATTTACATTTGGAAATCAAATATATTATTCAACTGGGTGCATGTTAAATATATACCATTTCACCTCTGTTCATGCTTAGTAATACCAACACATACTTCCTTGACTAGATAGAGTATGATATAAGCAGGAAGACCTTTTATCTTTTATCATATACAATAACCATTGACACCTTTAGTTGCTTTAGTTCTCATAACATTTTGTGGATTGTTTACATATGTAATTTCTTGAAATCACAGATTCATCTTGAATGGATGCATGCACTGCTACAGAGGTGTTCTTTATGGCAGGTCTTTACACCAAGTTGAAACTTAAACCTTATATAATCAGACATAGTGACAGAATTCTTAAATAAATCTTGAAATAAAATACAGATTAAAAAACAGTAATATTTTATTAAGATTGTATCACCAACTGTCAAAATTTCAGTAGCAAGTGGTTGAGTTTAATCCAAGATGAAAAGTGTCGGTCTATAAGTGTATAAGCTACACGTTCCATCTGGTTGTACTGTTGATAGTGGGTGGGTTTATCTTGGAACATTAAGATAATGTGTAACGTTGTATCTTGTACTAGTGATAATATACAGATCAGCACGCTGCACAATCTGACTGGCTGATAGTAAATGGTATAGTGCTGAGAGAGGGATACCAGCTTATGTCTGTGTGTTGCTGTTACCAGACAAGGAAGAACCATGTAATAAATTAAAGGCCATGTTATACAGGGTTTAGTTACCGTGTGATAAGGGTATGACTGCATGGAGATAGGGGAGATAACTCTTGACTTGTAAACAGTTGACGGTGGTCTCAGCTCTAAATGTAATATTGTTGAGATCTTAACTCTTAAAACAATGTTTTTGAGATTGTGGTTTGACATATTTTGATAAAACACCAGAAAACGTTGATAAGACTGTTCTTTACAATAATGGCAGGCATTTGTTCCAGATTTGTCAGATTTTATGTTCCTATTTAGGTCCAAAATTGTTACATTTATCTTGAGGAACATAGACAATGACTGGGGTGATAGCTAGCTCAGATGATATTTTTTTCATGAATCATTCCATATTAAGTATTAAGCATAAATTCTCTTTGACATAAAGAACATTTCATTCTTCTATAACCTGAACCAGGTATACCAATTTCCATTTCTAACTATATCTGCCACCTTTTTTATTCTTGTTGTTCTGAAACCCTTAAGAAAGTAGTTTAGCCATTGCTTGATCATGTAAATGTGCCATTTGCTAATTGTTCTAAAATATGAATGACAAGGTTCAAATCCTGATGAACAACTTATCAACATCAAATTTTCTTCATTGTCCTAGTACCCTCAAGGAAAGAATTTAACTAACACTAATTTGCAAACTAAATCATTTCCTTCTTATTCTGAAATCAATGGCAAGGGTCAAGCGTTTGTGAATTCTGGTCATGATATAATTTGTCAACATCAAACAAGCAATCTGCAGGCATTGTTTGTGCCAGCTTGTGACAAAAACTGATGTAGCTGGAGTGTAGAAATGAGTGTTGGAAGTGACTATTAAGGATGACAGCGCCATCTATCTCCGAGCAATCCTGTCTTGTAACCCCTGAGCTCGGTGTCTTGTTGAAGTTGCTCCTGAATTAGAGCCAATAGTTTTCTCTTTTAGGGCACTTTTTCACTTTCACTTTGAGCCAATGAATTTTTGTCACTGCCAGAATGACTTTGTCAATACAATAGCCCTTGGCAGACAAAGGCAGCGGATTTCTTAATTTAGAATTTCCATTTTAAAGAGGATGGAATTATTTTTGCCAATTGCAATACATTTGACAGGTTTTTTTCTTTGTTTTTCAAAGAGTGGAATTTGGAGTCAAATTGGTGAATTTAATTAAAAGCGGCTGAGTCATCAATGCCGTTAAAGAAAAGAAGGCAATTTGTCATTAGAGGAGCCATCCTTACACAAAGGAGACATATTTCTAGCCATAGTCATACATCGCCATTAATTGCATTAGACAAATTTGATTCATAGATGTCACTTCGGATATGAATTTTGGCATGGATGAATGTCAAATAATCTTGAAGGAGATAGTTTTCACATTAACTGCCTCTGGAAATGTAATTCTGAAATGTTGATCTGGCAAGATTTGATAACGCTTGACGTTGATATGCACATCTGTAAAAGCTGGAATACCAGTGCTAGAAAAATAAACCTTGCATGTCTGTGCTCAGAGACAAATCTCTGTCTTCTATGTCAATTGAGGGATAAATAAAGGGTGTGAGAAAAGGCAACCCTGTCACAAACCTGTCTCATAAAGATCATTTAAGTACAAAGTTATTGTAATCTGATTAGGAAAAGTCATTCTGCTAATTTTAAATGTTTCTTTCTTTATTTTCTTGTTGGCTGCTTATAATCTGACACATTGTGAAAGCTATTGATCGCAATCTTACATATGTAATTAGATTGAAAGCTGATTAAACTACAGGATCTTTTTCATAATTAATGGAATTAGATGTATTTTTAAAGATATTATCTCAAAATGTGTGTTGTTATCGTTGTTGACTCATTATCAAAATTGGAATTTGCATTATGTTATTGGTACATAATGAACATATTTGTATGCAAATATATATAATAATAAAGAAAACAGAGATAATGGTTCATCTATAGGAAAAAAAAGTGCATAAACAAAAAATATCTTTATCCTCTCCAGCCTTTGATATTTATGTGAAAAATTTAAAAAAATTTATCAACACCACATGGGTTGTCAACTTAGCATGGTTTAATTTTACTGTTTAATTATACCATGATTTGAGGGAAACGCTGAGATAAGTGGATGCGAAGTTGAAGAGCTATTATCCTGTCATAAGAGTATAAAACTTCCTGCCGGGAAGACATGCATTGATTCTAGTCAAGTAGACTCTTCACACTAGGTCAAAAACCCATTGTCATAGTTACTCATACTGTAATTCTATATTCATGATTTAGTTTATATATATATATTATGCAAGTGCTTAAGAAATGGAATATTTAATAACTGTAACAAACAGTTGATAATGTTCAGTCATTGAAGAAGTTAAGTTGACCACAATTCTATTGATAGGTCACTGAAGAAGTGAAAGTCTCAGTCTGAGGTAAGATTATTGAAAATTTCCATCAACATCCTGTCCAGAAATATTTTGAGTAGTTGGAATTGTGGATTGATCTTTGTAGTTTCAAGAATGAGTCATGGAAAAACTTTTTTTTGATGAATTTAAAGTTATTTTGATGTGAATTTCTTACTTGCAATGAATGCAGCAACATTTAGAAGATCTTTCCATTGAATTAGGTTTTCCGTTATCTCTTCAACTTCTAAAATGCCCAATAAAAGGTTTTGATACAATAACATGAATTATACTTGAATATTTGTGATCATGAAAAATTTAGTCTTAACATATCATTGGTTTAAAATAAAACATTTTTGTGTCTGATGTTAATATTACAATTTGCTTATTCAAGGGACCCTTTCATACGCTTAATACAAAGTTTTTTCTTGTTGATAAGTTAGGTCACAATTAAACACTTCCTTGTAACTTAATTAGAGCACTTCATCAGAGAACAAAAGCTTGCAAACTAGATAGCCTCCTTATCTTTCTGACCTTAGACACATTTGTACATCATTCTTTATCAGCCTAAAAGAGATTTAGAATATCTTAAAGATTGTAATATGGATTGTAAATATATTTTTCTTATTTTGTTCTCTATAACCAACATTTGTTAAATCACACCAATGGGCCAATGAAATTTTGACCCTTGACAATAATACCAGAATTGAAGTTCTGGTATAAACATCTTCTTTTAAATCAATAGTTTAGATTATTCTGAATTCTGAATGGGTTTTTGTTTATTGTCAAAACATTTATATTGACATTGGTGTTCTTCTGGAGGTCAACTTTGAGGTCAAAGATTTGTTGTGAGAGTTAGTAAACTTTCAGCAGCTAATTGTGGCCATCTTGACACTAAAGGAAACCACCTGGCTGAGAATCTTGGAGAGACACATGTAATGTATAGAACAAAAAAAAACAGGAAGATTCTTTTGGGTCTCCTTGGGGTAAATTGCATTTTCATTGTTCATTAGTTTGAGTTTGAGTTTGGTATTTTGTTATGGTCTACAGTGATAAAGCAAAATTTGAAAAAATGTATGAGACTTAATAAGCATTTTACAATGGAGAAATATATTTTTTAACCCCTCTTGTAATGTCAAACCTTCAAGGGAGCCCAAAAGGTATAATAGGTCGACAAGCATCACAGAGAAAAAGTAGCTCAACCATCATACATGGATAATATTGTAACTGGAGTGCCAACTTTTGATAATTTAAACACTTAGCATAGTTGCTTTTAGGTTGATGTTACCAAAGTCAGCTTAGTATCATAGGTACCTCAAAGGTGAGGCATCATAGAACTAATGTCCAATAGCGTTTGTGCGTTATGCACAGAAAAAATGTTCAATAGCGCTATGACTTCAGCAGCTCCACTAGCATACAGGGGCATGGAAGACTTGGATTGTTTGGGTAAATAAGGTATGAAAGACAAATAAATCACGTCTCCTCTACAAGCAATCTATGTGTATATATGTTGATTTAGGGAAGTGAGAGAGAGACCTACATCAAGCAAGAGTCTTGGAGATAAGAAACTGCTGCCGAGATAATCAGGACCAAAGGGATGGGGGTAAATGGGTGCAAAAAGATATATAGTTCATACAAGAATTGAAATAAGTATGTTGGTGAAATGCAAAAGTACTATAAATTTTTGCATACTGACCTCTTGATCTTAATCAAATTAAGATGAGGAAGTCTCACAGTCAATAAAAGGGAAGTTGGAGGACATAGGTGTGCCATGTTATGCTTGCTGATTTGAGCATTGAAATCAATGGCAGTTGTATTTGTTTCGATTCAGTCTTCAACTACATTGCAAAAAGTGAGTGTATTTCTTGCCTTGTACCAGGAATATGTTCCTTGTTAACAACTTCTCTTGTTCTCATAGTTAAAAGGTGTATTTGTAGACTTTTTTATCCAGACAATTTAAAAATTGAAAGTTTGAAATTAAAGATAAATGATAGGTATAGGGTTGCAATATTTAATGTTTCTGTTATTTGGCAAGAACAACTTGATGCTTAAAACTGGCTTTTGTTACGGTGCCAAGGCTATGATAAAGAATCAACCAATTGGATTGAAAGATGAACACAGTATTTATCTTGATGAGTCATGGTCCAGGCTGGCTGTTGATGGAGCTTGACCGAACCCTCTTCACCGATCCTCTTCACGATGTTCGATCTTCTATTGATGTGCACATCGTAGGTCAGCGGGCAGTCTAGTGTTTGATTATTAGGGTTTGTTCACTTCATCGATTGGATTCTTCTCCTAGACTTTCTTTTAGGTTCTCTGTTATTTGTCGATCCTTGCCAATTCTCTTTGCGATGTTCGATCTTCTGTTGTCGTGCACATCGTAGGTCAGCGGGCAGTCTAGTATTTGATTATATATAAGGTTTTTTCACTTCATCGATTGGATTTTTCATCTAGACTTTCTGTAAGGTTCTCTGTTATTTGTTGATCCTTGCCAATCCTCATCGCGATCTTCGATTGTCTATTGATCATAAGTCAGCGGGCAGTAGAGTGTTTGATTATAATGGTTTGTTCACTGTTCGATTGAAGACCTAAATCTCGACTTCCTCTCTGGTTCTTTATCATTTGTCTCTTGTCTACGATCCTCTTCGCTATGTTCGATCTTCTATTGATGTGCAAGTCATAGGTCAGCGGGCTGTCTACTGTTTGATTATAAAGGTTTGTTCAATTCATTGATTAGATTCTTCTTCTACTTCTAGACTTTCTTTTAGGTTCTCTGTTATTTGTCGATCCTTGCCGATCCTCTTTGCGATGTTCGATCTTCTATTGATGTTCAAGTCATAGGTCAGCGGGCAGTCTACTGTTTGATTATAAAGGTTTGTTCAATTCATTGATTAGAATTCTTCATCTAGACTTCCTCTTCTTTTCTTTATCATTTGCTACATTCCGAACAAGGCATTGATTATCAGAGCTTGGTCCGATCTATTGACCTCTAGAAGCAGACTGCTCGTCTCTTGTATCAATCAATTTCAGGGTACAGTTATTGTTAGCTTTGTTCAGAGTATTGATTTATCTATGTTGGACATTTCAATCTTTACCATGATGATAGAATGTCAATTGATAAAGTTCATGCATAGACATGAAGTATGAATATACATTCAGCAGACACTCCTCAACTGCATATTCATGTGTTGTATCATCTGGTTCATTAAGTAGCTTTATTTATGACAATGGTTGTCACTATCCCTGGAGCCATCTGAAAGTCTTTAACAAGCTACAGAATATTTTAGGACGGTTAAGTGTTGTCAGTTGTACTTACAAAATTTCACAAATCAACCCAAGGACTTACCAGTTGTGTGCTTGGAACCACCAAATTGTTTGTGTTCACCTCTCAATGATTTTCATGGCTCTCTAATTCTATACCTCTGTGACTCATTTAGCTGTTTTGGATTAAGAATAAACCCTAAAAAGGCATTTTGGCATATTTCAATTATTCATCAATCCACATTCAGACTCTAAGTTTCCTGCCTGCATGTTTGATTGTGTTGACCATGAACATTTATATGGTCACACCACAGGAGTTTTCTGCATGTCACTCAGTTACGTTTGGGCTATAAAATAAGACCATAATTATTTTTTCCAGAATTTAATTTATTCTTCATACCAGTGCCCGTCATTGAACCCCTTGTCACTTGACTATGTTGATCAAAGGAATATTGACAGTAATAGATTCTCTTCCTGTGACTCCGGTATGGCTATATGGACATTAACTAAAACCTTATAAAACATGTTGGCAGGGGTTCTGTGCTTGTGACTGTTATGACAGTTGTATTCTTTGGATAGAAAATCAACCTTAAAAATCATTTTGCATATTTCAATGAAATCTTTGATCCAATCATTGAATTCCATGTCTATTTAACAATGATGGCCAGGAGAATATTGACGGTCACACCACAGGGTGTTAAAAAAATGAGACCAAAAAAACATTTGGGCATTGTTGAATGAATTCCCACTCCCAGTCATTGACCATGCTGCTTATTGACTACGCTGACCAGAGCAATATTAACATGACACCCCAGGGGTCCTCAGCTTGTTTCTGATTGAATGTCCTCCGTCCCGTGCCGCTCCATTGATTCCTTATTACCTGCCATAAAATCCATGAAGCTTGAGCATGTGAAATATTCATGATAATACATATTGATTGACATCGTGCTTCTTTGACCAGTGTTTCCATTAACATCATTGTCATTCGGCCTCACTGGATTCCTGGACGTTATTGAATAAACAATTGTTCTGGAATGGTTATGGTTCTTGTGAAGGACATCTGGTAACAGGGAATCAAGCTTTGAGGAGCTAATTGGGGAATCAATTAGTAGGTTAAGTGCTGTTATAACCCCATGAATCCGCTAACCTTAACCTTTGGTAACATATATATTGTTTAGTTCAAATGTTAAAGGGATAATCAAAATCTAAATATTTTTACAAAGCAATGTTTTGTTCTCTTTTAGGTTCTAATAAGTCAATAGTTTGAGTACTGACTAGTGATATTGAATCATTAGGACATTGATGACATAAAACTTCGTAGTAATTAAGTAACTTTTTATCTATTTATAATGACATTTTGTTATATTTGAGCAGTATTCTCATCTATGATTGTTGATTTGCATAATTGATTATCAAATATCTATACTATATTTATGATGACCAAAATGTTCAAAGTCTTTAATTCTTCTAATTTTTGTCTGAAATGACTCATTTTGAAATTTCAATAATTGAAACTTCATAATTGGAATAAAGATGATAAACTCTTGATCAATTTTGAATTTCTCCAATAAATCGAAATATGAAACTATCGTAAGGTTCTTCTGAACTTCTATTTCTGGTCCTCCTTTCCTTCGTGACTGATGTGTCATATATCCTTATTAATTTCAAGTGTTTTTGCTAGATCAGCAGTTTTCTTTACGAAAATCCAATCATTCAAGGATACTTAGTCAGACAATCCAAGCAAACTGACGAGATTCTTTCTTGTATCCAGAGAATTATGTTGCTTAACTTGACTTGATGAAATATTCATCATCACATGCTCTTTCTCTTTGTGTCATCTTTCATTAGCAAAAACCCATCCAAATTCAAATCATTTATTACCATGAACTCCAAGTCTTAGCAATGCCAGGACGAGGCATCAAAGAGTGCTTCTTTTCCTAGTGAATGAGATTTCTAATAGGCTGTCAGATTGTTTATTGTTTTCAACCAGAAAATGATTGAACCTCCTGATGAAAATATCAATCTCTTTATCCTGGCTAAATCCAGAGGAGTGTATAATATCCATGTTAACATTCATAGCCAAGCAGAGATGAAAAAGCTCTGATGGGAGATGAGTTCTGTATGTAAATGCTGCCGATATCGCTGCTTTTGCATTATTGGATGCGACATACAGCAAGATGTGGGGTATGAATGAGACTTGATAGAAGATGGTGACTTTATGCCAGTGTGTTATTGAAACTAATCACTCCCTGTTGTAATGGAAGCCATTTAGTATTAGTATGTTAGTAAATTAATTTAAAATTAAGAAATATGTAGGTAAAAGTTTTGTGACTTTATTCAAGTTAGTGATATGAAACTCCTAGTTTCTCCTGTCATGGTGGTCAACCATTTAGATTTCAGCATATTTGATAAGTTTTTGACAGTAAAGGAAAAGAGACCAAAAAAAACAATGTGACCTTTCATTTTCCATTAGATTTGATCCTTTTGACATTACCATCATGAGGTGTCTTCCATCTTGGAATGAGTTAGATATGAAGCAATAGCAGTATGTAGACTGCCCTGGAAAAGGCAGGGACGGTCAGTGACCATCTCTTTTAAGCTCTTTTGGTAGTTTTCCATGATGGGTTCATTTGTGACTTTGGTCCAGTGATAACGCCAGTATTTCTTTTCACAATGCAGTTCATTTCCATTTTGGGGAAAGGCTGAATAAAAAGCTGATGAGATTCAGGCAAGGTATGATTCAACCCGATTGCAACAGCACCATTGGTTATCAAGACTATGGTGGAGTGTTTTCAGCTCAATCACTGTTAGGGCTTCTAGTAAGCGTGGAGCAGCCATGTTGGTGATTTGTCACATGAAGACGAAGTAGACAAACACTGCAGCCATAATGGATTGTCACTCCCAAGTTGCACAGTTATTTGTGCTGCAAACAATCTCCCTGTTAGAAGCATGGCAGACTCTGATCAGATAGTTGCCTTCATTTGTTACAGCACACCTCTCACTGCACATACAGATGTCAGAGAAAATTGCTTTTGGAAAAGGGATTCTTTTATTCTGTTTAGATCAATGATTTGATTTATTACTTGAAAATAAAGTAAAGGATTCAATATGGTAATAAAATTCCTAAAATATACATATTCTTTAAAGTGTCTCTTCATGTTATGGTATCCAAAATTATGACATGATTTGGATCTAATATAGAGAAGCTTAGATATGAGTAAAATCTAGACATACTCATTTTCAGGAACAAAATATATTATCAGGGGTTGGTGACTGTCTAACTTGGACTTGCATGTGAGAATTAAGAAATGCAAAAGTCTTACAAGTGTTATGGACAAATCAACAATACATAGCATTATTTCACGAGGTGAACTAGAATAGAAGCAAGAGCAAAAGTTGAATAAGTGCTAAGTAAGATGTGAAGTGTTTCGTAACAGTCCCTTGTATATGAGAAGGAACCAACAGACCAATACCTCCAGCACTTTACATTTGAGCAGCAAGGGTAGTCTGAGCTGATTGGCTGACATCAGTAGGTGATATTGATTCTATAACACTTGCCTTGCTCTTTGAAGTGCATGCATACGCTGCAGGCATGTATTGTGTGTAAGTGCTCAAATTGATAAACAAGATAGAGATGGGAGAGGAGTTACATTAGGAGAAGCCGGGCTTTAAGATAATGTACTGTGATATGATACTGAAATGATTATTTAAGTTCGATATTGAGTAGAGTGGAAACAGTTAAAGTTTCTTCTTGTAAATAATTTATCCGTTTTGTTGAACTTCATCTAGATGAAAATTGTGTTTCTGGGAACAAGAAGAATTGCTATCCTTGAACCACTTTTTAGAAGATGTTATCTCCTTATGAATCTTTTATTCTTTATGTTATTTTCTTCAAATAAAAGGGTAGAATTTCAACTATGTAGTCAACTTTCTAGTCTGTATAAATCATTAAATGAGAAAATCTGATATGATAAGCAAGATTTGTCATTTCTTGAAAATGATAAATTTTAACAATAAAGCTCTTTTTTATTGTCTTAAAAAAAACAAATTGCCTTTCAAGAGAACACAATGCTTGGAGTTAAGAAAGGAAATCTAAATCAAATCTTGTTGAAAGGATAAAAACACATTGATTGTATTTCAGCAAAATTGTCTGCCTTCAAATGACTATTGGCAATGTTTGAGTACATTCTGTTCCATTGAAAGCCGTTATCGACTTGGCGGTGATTGTGTGAGAATCGTGATTCAGAGAGAATTTCTCTTGTATCTGGTAGAACACGCGCCCAAGCGTCTAACCACTTGGTCTGAGGATTCATCAGTATGGTCCCTTCATACTCAAAATTGGGCTGATTATCTAGTTGCAATTCTCAGGTGGCTTGCATCGATATACCATTACTTCATTGCAAAATCTGCCAGGTCATTTGTCTTGATCAGACAGGAATGGTTACGGAAATGGCTAATGGAAAGCCGTGTATTGATCAGGGGCCGGGAGGATAGGGCTGTACTCGGAGAGAGAGAGAGAGAGGTCCGTGCTTCTCTCAGGCTCGGGAGGTGTGCCTATCGGCTGGTTGTGTGTCCATGATTCTAAACGTTATGATTTTAATGGATAGGATTAAGAATTGTTTAATAGGGATATATGGTTTTAAAGAAGTGTCTATGTTTCTTGGACCCAGGATTGAAAGAGTTATGATCTGAGACAATAAGAGTTATCATGATTTAGTAGGATACATGATTTGAGAAAAGTTTCAGTGCTTCTGAGTTCAATTCTTCTATTGAGCAAGTGAAGAGTTTAGTACGAGGATTATCTTAATGGATAAGCTTAATAATATTTTAGAAAGATCAGTTATTTTCCCGATATTGTCTCTGTTTCCTAGTTCTATGATTCTTTAATGTTATGGGTATGCATATTTGCATAAAATCACATGAGGGTCCATGTTTCTTATAGGTCAATAAGAACAAGTTTTTTCAGATCAAGTCCCTGGTACACAGCACCATGTTTTCAATAAAAAAATCAATTGTGTCAATGTTGAATTCTTAATTATGATCCCATTTCATGTCACTCATTGTGAAACGACTATCATCTACTTTCTTCAGTTATTCCATGTCTCCTTTTATGTCATATCTCCTTTTATGGTTTAGGAATAAAAGATAATTTTACAAACAAGAACTCCTATACCTGAAAAACCTAAAAGGTCATACAATGAACTCAACTACTTTTTTTATGCCCACTGGAGGGGAGACTGACCATCTTTCTAGTGTGGATCACTTCTTCTTCAATTCTTTATTTCTATTTCTTCTTCTTAGTGATACCACATCAATTTCCATGTTGCTTTAGGGTCATATTTTCTTAAATATCATATTTGGGTAAAAGATAATTTTACTAACAAGACTTAATTGCTGGATTTGAAAAACAGACCATCCTCCAACCTTCAATGTGATGATCATGCACTGCCTGAACACTTCTTCTCTACTTCTCCAGTGATACTTCTTCAGCAGTCTATATTTTGCTCCAGTCTCTTTCCCTCATATGTCATCCAGCTATTGATTTTGTCATTGCGTATAACTATAACACTGTTTATGAACAAGAGGAAAGAATGAAGGTCGTTGGACAACATCTTGAAGTATGGCAGACCTGAGCCGATCAGCTAAACGTCAGAAGGCAGGTAGGAAGGGGATAATGACGTAAACGGCTCTTGTCTTTGGGGGTCTTGTGTAGCAAAGCCAGGAATGAAGACATTCACAGTTTATTGATTGCCAGAGGTCATTGATGGAACTACATCATCAGCAGTTTAGGTCTAGAGCTCGGCAGGTGCTTGTGAGACAGGGCTTACAGGTAGTCACTGAGTGCCAGGTAGAATCGAGCAGAAACCTAGTGAGAACTCTCTAGCTGTTTATCATGAGATACCTATTCATTTCATCTTTTGTTGGCATTTATGTTTAGGTACCTTCATTAACTTGAATGCTTATTTGGAAGCCTCTGATATGTTTTTTATGTAAGATTTTAAAATCATGTAATGCATATGTGAGATTGATTCTTATATTTGCAGTCTATGCAAATCAGGTGCAAATAATGTTAGTTGGTTCAAGGCACGTTAATAGTTTCATAATTCTGAAAGGTCACTATTATAGATCATTTACAACTGACAAAATTATGGAAACATTTGTGGAATTTTGGGCATTTTTAATAACAATGCTGAACAGTTTCAAATACAAAGGGACTAGATTCAAGGGGTTAATTTCCTGACGTCATCATTAATGGAAATAAGTTTAACAACAACTATCAATATCTTTTAAAATTTAAATGTTTGGATGTTTTCTCTTTTTATATAGCTCTTTGAATTTAGATCAGTCTACATGTGCTAAATAAACGTTCTCATCATCATTATCAAAACAAGTTTTGCAGATTAAGTGAATTACACCCCATTTCTCAACCATTCTTGTGAGTACTTCAAAGGTGATTATGAAAGGCAAGCACTTTTCAAATCTCCTTATTCCACTCTGCATCTGTTTTGTATTCTAAAAATGCTCCTTTGAATGATGAATGGTGAAAGCAATTCACATTCAAATATATTTCAATCATTCCCCTCACAAATAGTAATCTCTTTAGAAGCTTTATGGACAGCTAGTGTAAAACTATAGAAGGAATCATGGTTTATGTTAAATTTGGACCTGGAATGTGGAATATTGATTAAAGCTAGTGTTTCATAGCTCTACAAATAATCACGGTTCCATCTTCGATTAATGTTTAATGCCACAGAACATCTTCTGAAGGTATCGGGTTGCTCAGTTGTCAATATTTGGAGCAACTTGTAAACATTGGACAATGCCTGCAATTTATTCAGGAAAAAATTACAAAACTACAATCAATAACTTTGTACTGAAGATAGTTCCCTAGGACATGCAAACAGAAATATTGATGAGTATCTAACATATTTTTGGATTCCTGTGATTCTTATTCTTCAAAGAATTTCATGTTTCAAAAACATTACTCCAGCAATTCAAAATGTTGTTGTTAAACTGTGTAGTTTACAATTAAGTTAGTGGTCAGTATTGAGGTTGTTTGAAAAGAAGTAAATAAGTACAAAGTTGTTATTGATTGCTTTTCTATTTGTGAATTGATTGAAACATTTTGGTATTGATTCCTAAAATGTATTATGTAAATGAAATTAATAGGAGATACAGCATTACAAATTATTTGTTTAAAATAACAAGAAATGAGATTTGCATTGAAAGAAAAAAAAGGGGTTTATATGAAAAGGCTAACTGAATTTCATAGTAAAATTGAATGGAACGTAATGGGAAGGGTAAGTAAATTCAAATTTTAGGATCGTATAAGGGTCAATGTATGTGACACATAACACTGAATATATGACCGCAAGGTGCTCCTGTGACCTGTTTAAAAGTAACAATGGAACATTCTGGGCACCTTCAGTCAGGTGGTGCGAGTGAAGGATATCCGTTAATGTGAGGGTAAGAGGGGTGACATCTGGTGAACCCTCACTGCAAGAGCTGACTTTCCATGTCAAGTTCATACCATATTGTATAGAATTAAAAGCTGTTTACAGAAAGGGATTTTAACATTGTTTAAAAAAGTCAACTTATGTCCATTGTCCTTTTGCTTTATTTGACTGTGTATACATAAAGCTGTTTTATTTGGGTTTTAGCTGCTCGTGCAGAGAATGAAACAAGGCTTGTCCTCCAGCCCTGAAGCAGGTTACCTTTGGTCTGGGTTGGTAACTGTCTGAGGTTTTTCTTCAATTTTACCATTTACCGGTAGATAAATATATATCATTTTCAGGATTACTTCTTTTCAAGCTTATTTTATACACTTGAGCCTTAATGTAATTATTTTTCATTCATCTTTGACTTATTTCAGAGTTCCTCCTTTGATAGAACTCTTCATTCTTCAGAATTCAACAGTCTGATGGAAGAATGGTTTAGCATAATATCTTTGAATACACAGTCCCTAAAAATGTTGTACTCATTAAATAATTCTGTAGATAAAAATAGATAAGAAAACACATTAAAATATGGTAAATTTGATTGTCAGAACTCAGTTGCAACACATCGGAAGCCCCTGTATTGAGGTGTTGAACCTGAAGCAGTGAGAGATGTACGAGACCAGGCAGTGTTTGCCGAGAGACACAGATGATGTTATTGCTCGCTGGAACTGTCTTGTACAAGTTGTAGTGTTTCTTAACTTGATTATACGGCTATGTATGTGTCTGCCGAACTACCTTCTCTTCCAGCACTGCATGCAAAGGTGTCACCCCCAAACTCATTCCCTATGTAAAACAATTTGTTGTTAGCTGCTCACAAAGGAAATTGACTTAATGTAGATGTGCCGAGAATGTGAACTAGCCAATTTAGTAGGCTGTTCAGGCCAATAGCTACTGGTCATTCGTGTGGGCTTGAACTTAAAATGACCAGTTTGATAATTTAGTTACACGAAATAGTCTTGGACCAATTTGATTATCCTCCTGTTTGTTTTTGGTCTTGAACACTGTTTCTGAGCCTGGTGAAAATGTCTGTTCATTGCTTTATAACAGTTTTGTTACATTATATTACATTAATTATTCTTTTTTGTGCATATATTGGTCACTGGTTCACATTTCATATTATTAAGCAAGAGAGGAAAGCTTCATTTATTCTTACCTTCTGGCCAACCCATTGTAATGCACATTTGGTTTTTATATAAGAACTACTGTTCAAAGCCTTTGAAGAATGTATCTGATGACAAATTGTTGTCCATTACAACTAATGCATTCTCGTTGTTGGAAAAGCATCTTTACTCTCAAGAGGCATAGCAATTATATTACCGTGTTGCCATGGAAACTGATGCTCATCTCCAGGTATTGTAATATTCTGATTGTTATGAAATTCTTTCTTTTTTCTAAAAAAAACATGGTAAGCAGCAAGATCATTAGTCCCCTTGTGTAGTAATCCAATATGGCTGCCATCACAATGTCCAGTAAAGGCGACACATTCCATGAGAGTGTCACCTCAACATATAACACAATATGTTCATCAAGTTACTGGGTCTATCTGATTCTGTTTGAAAAAAACCCTGAGGTCTACTTCCACATCTCAATGAGGATGTTTAGGTTTCAGGGAACTTACCTTTTGAAAACAGTTCAGCTTGATACTTTGATGAAACCAATTAAAAATTCCTAAAAATACTGTCAGGGTAAGCTTTAATTCTAGGCCATCATGCTCTAGATCCAGGATACTCATTTATCCAAAGGGCTTAATGTATCTTTTTCATTCATACAGAAAAACAAATTCCAACACTTTAATGAATCGTCACAATGCTTTGAAATGCAGAATGCCTTTAAATGCTGTGTTTGCACTTCTTGTTGACCACATTGAATGGTTGCATGTCTTTTGTCGATTTACATGACATTGCGATCATTCATAATTAAGTCCCATTAGGCAAGAAGTGTCTAGGTATAAGTGAGTAAGCTGGTATTCTGTTTGAAGAGAGGGGCAGCTGCTCTCTGTAAGTAAACTGGACTCCTCGCTGGAGTGAATATTCATGGGTGGTGAGCAGGTGCTTGTGGTGGGATGGTACTCATGCTGAGGATATCATATACCCTGGGTAGATTCAATTTTAAAATGACAAATTTGAAAATTTATAAAAAACTTGCCAAGAAAAGACCTGGAATTTTAAAAAGGATCCTTCTTTTATACTTAGCATTCTAAGGTTTTTGAGGTAAAACTCTAGTTCTTATTTCATATGATCATTGAGCAAGGCAAGTTATAAAAAGAACATACATACATATACTGTTATATCTTTTTTAGGATCATTTAAGTTTGAAAATAGAAGCACTTAGGCAAATACTGATAAAGGATTCTAAAACAAGATTTAAATTCAAGTGAATTGTTTGTGCTAAGGGCATCAGGCCAAGGGTACACATTCAGCTTTCAGTGTCACAATGACCAAACAGATAATTTCCAAAACTTGATATGGTTATTCATCAGGGTTGTGTTCTCCAACAATTGCCTCAATGTAGCAAGTTGACAGTTTTTTGTCCTCTATTGTTGAAGTCATCTCTAGCCTGGCATTGAGTCCCCCAGACTGTTATTCATCCTGTCACTTATTGATAAAGCCTCTCTCCTAATATCAGGCTAATCCTTTCACAGACTTGCTGCCAGTCAAGTTTTTTGTCCTCTATTTTTGAGGTCATCTCTAAGCTTGCAGTGAGTCCCCTAAACTATTATTCTCAACTCAATGGATCAATACCCTCTCCTCAATTCAGGCTATTCCTTGCACAGAAAGGCTGCTAGTCTAGAATTTTGTCCATTGGTACTGAGGTCAGTTCAAGTCTTGCTTACGGTTCCCTTTACTGTTGTACAACCTACAATTCAATCAATCAGTCTCGTCTCCCTAATTCTTTCAAAGACTTGCTGCCCATCCAGTTCCTTGCCCTCTGGTGTTGATGTCAGTTCTAGTCTTGTTTACAGTCCCCTTAACCTAGACTTCAATGGATCAATCCCCCCTCCCTGAATTAAACTTAATTAATATTTTAAACTTAAACTCCTTTCTCAGACTTGCTCTCAGTCTAGGTCTGGCCATGCTGGCTCTCAAAGAGCATGAATCATTTGCTCCAAGATTCTTTGTTTAGTTCCTGCTAAAACATCTTGAATGGTAATTGTTCCCAGTGATGTCAGACTGTCAGTCGGTGAAATATTAATGAGGGCCAATGCCGATCTGATTTCATATTTCATTAGGAGTGTGATGTTGTTACAAGATACACTGTGGATCGGTGACAGGAAGCAATGTCCTCTGTGGGTTGAGCCATGTTCTACAGGAAGATGAATCCCATTGTGGATAAAGCTCAATTTGTACGGAGAATTGTCATATCCATTCAATATTGATAGAGCAATCTTTTAAAGTAGTAATTTTTTTATTAATAAGATTATATACCCGTTATATCCTATTTTTGGTGGATGGATCATTTGTAAAAAAAATTGAAAGTTGAAAATAAAAAAAATATATTTTCATTTTTAAAATATGTCGCTCATGCCTGGTTGGCTTTTTCATTCATATTACTAAATAAACAACTCAAACCATTTTCAAAAGAATACATACCTCGCTCACATATACAATGAATATATTTGCAAATTTAATTCCATATCGTGATTTTTTTGGTATCACAATATGCTATTCTAGTATCCATTACTTTCAGAATAATTATTTCAAGAGGTTATCAATGTTATTATGAGACCTCTGTGATAAGCTCTGGAGAGCATTGTCTCACATAACACTTTCCTACAACTAATGACATATGTGGCTCCAGATCTATGGTCCTCTGCTGGACCACAATGTGGTTTATCTGCCTGACCTCATCAGATTACTGAATATACCAGACTTTATATCACCCTTGAGTTGAATAAGCTTTTTACGGGGAAAAGGGCAGGAAAATTGGAACAAAAGGCAAATAAAAACTGTTATTCTGTAATAAAATGAATTACTGTGTCTTTGTGGTACTGGATTTGTTTTTTAATCATTTTTCAAGTAATTTTCATTGTTTGATTGGCATTGATTTGGTTTTTATTGTTCTGGGATAAAAATGATTTAATATTACTTGTGTTGATAAATTATCACACAAAATCCTCTGTGACACTTTTTAAGGAGTTAACAAATTGAACAAGATGCTAAACCTTCATTCAAATGTTATGATCATTTTGATACGAGGTGATGTAATGTTTTCCTGTATAGAATCCATTTTATTTTGATAAAAGTGAAGAGCATGACAACAATTGCCTTAAAAAAGAGACTTTTTCCGAGTATTGTCTCCGTCACTCCTTTTGCGTGAGTGCAGTGTAGTTAGAGCAAGTCTGTAGTACAGGTGTGTATTAGTGAGGTAGTTAGACCAAGTGCAGCACTGTATTAGAGAGTGCATCTATTTGTCTGAGCGTGAACAACTCTCTATTTGAGGGCTTAAAGTGCGACACAGGTTTCACAGTTGTGCTTCTTAGCAAATTCATAAACAAATGCTCTCCATATTTGAGAACCACACACGTTTTCATACTTAAAGTGAGTGATTGTTGATATTATGATAACAAAATTCTTAAATAATGAATATTTGGTATAGATTAAAGACATGTAAGTATTGTACAGAGAGACAGATGTTATAAATCATTCATGTAGATAACATGATGACAGAGGTATTGAAAAATTTCATGAAACAATTATATTCTTTGAAGTGATATTAACCATTTGTTCATGTTAATGGCTTTACATATATATACCTGAGCTTAAGCAATCATTCTGAGTATATCTTAATCAATTCACCTGTCATCATCTCTAAGCGTGACTGTCCTCTCGCCATAATATGATCCTCTATGTTTCTAGTATTATGAAAATATGATAGTATCTGTAAGATAAAGCACTTGTTTATGTGCAAGGCACATGTGTTAACAGTAACCATGTTTACATGCAAGTGACTCCATTCATCAAAGTATCATCCCCAGTGTCTGTAAGTGTGACAGTCCCTTGTATCCACGTATGCCCCGTGCAAGCGGTGTAAGGAGGGTCAAGACCCGGTGCACCGTGCACCAAGCACCTGTCCTTACTGCACACACTGCACCTCGGTAATTACCTCTACAACCTGGTCACGAGTTCTCTCAGTCGAGTAATTAATTTAACAGTCCATGTTACACAAGTGGTGGGGAGCAGGCTAAGACCCTGGTTGAGTTGAGGCGTGGAATTGGTGCTGACTGGCTGATCGGTGGACTCTGCTAGCGAGGGAGCAGCACTGAGGGAGGGAGGGAGGGACCAGGGAGCTATTGTCTCCAGCAGACAGGCAGACATCTGTCAGCTGGGAGTCCGTGGCTCTGTGGACAGAGGACAGTATTGACTGGAGAACGGTCCAGTGAGGAGTGTGTCACCATCTCAAGACAAAGGCTTTGTGTGTTACTGTTACTTGTGCCTTGGATGTGCTCTGTTGGGATGCTATATTGGATATTGCATGTGGATATACTCTGCTGCTAGCTTGCTAGGTAGGTGTGAGAGTGGTTGAAGCTGGCAACTCACTGCACTAAGGTGGGTGTGTACTCCATGGTGCTGGTCTGTACACAGAGGCACTGCCAGAGTTGTAATGATGTTTTTTCTCATATATAATAATGTTAGTTATGTTATCTTGTTAGAAGTGATAATTTATAATGACTGAATTTTCCACACAAAAAAATCAGTTAATTATTTTTTATTTCTTTTAAGATTTTAAGTTAAAAAAAATTGAAATGTTAAAAAAATGTATATACATATATTTTTTAAAGGGCTATAAATTTGAATTGAAAATATGTATTGCTATAATTAAAAGTGACCAAATTGTATGCTGAAAGCTACATGATAATGTCAATGAGAAGATGTGTCCAGTTACTGGATGATGAATAGTCATGATCAGTCAGTCATTGATCTGGGTCCTGATAAAGCATGAAGCTTAATGGATGATGCATCAATACAATTACGTGTAATAGATTTAATCCACGGTTCTATTGCTGTTCATCCAGGAGATAGAGAGCCATTTATGATCACAAATTGATTTATCTGAATAATTTGTATGTTCAGTGAAGAACACATGTTTGTGTGGTAAGCAAGGCAATCCAGCAAAGCCTGATAACCGGTGGGTGTGTCAGGTGGTGTGGTATCGAGTGATATCGCCTTGATGGGATATAAACTGCTGCACCAGTGTGATACAGTCCCGTAGAAGCCAGCTATTATGTTTGTTTGTTCTTCATTCACAAGCATTATGTCCTCAAGCTATTCACATGTAGGGCTGGAAAACAGCTGATAAGAATACAGAAGGAGAGAGTTCTCTTTTCACTTTGCTGAAGACCATTTGTATGATTTCAAGCAGAATATTTGCCAAGCTACTCAATTCTAACATCCACACCATCAACAATAAAACACAAATTATTTATTTTTTGAAAAATGTTTTGTAGCAGAATATCACCAAGCTACTGAATCTTTCATCCAAATTGATAATAAGCACAACTTATATTATTTTCTCATCTGTACTTATTAGCAGATTATCTACCAAACCGCTTTATTCATTCATCAACATACCCATTGATTATCAAAGAGCGACCATTGGATCATACATTATTCCAAGCAAAGTTATAAAACACCTATTTGGTTGTTTAGCTGTTTGTTTTGTGAAAAGGTTTGATTGTTTTCTCCAAAATCCAATTTTACATTCACTGCATCAGCAGAAAAAGGTTAATTGTTCTGTGAACGTTGAATAATTTTTATGGTTTACACTAATTTTATTTAAGTGTGTTCGAATTCCTATTCTCCTGTGGAAATAGAGGAAATTTATTCATGTATTATAGAGGAGAATATAGCTCTTAAAAGATAATGCTACAACATTCATTTATCAAGACAACAGTCTTTATAAAACCTTAATGGGTTCATGTCTTGGACTGAATTCAAACTTAAGATCCAAAACTACAAAAGAAGAAACTCTTTATTTCTCTTTCATTACTCTTTTATTAGATATAAGTCATTTAGATTTAGAGAACATAAAGGTGATTTTGATAAATGTACATCTTCAGTTTGAAAAGGCCAAAGACTGAAATACACATCTCTCTATTGATAAGATGCCATCTCCAAATTTATGGAAAATCAATTTTGCTATGATGTTGTATTGTAGGTCATATGTTATTTATTAACTTATATTTTCATCATAATAGCCTACTTTTTATGAATAATGAATGTATTGTGGAGTTTAATGGTGATGTGATCTCTAATGATTAACTAGACAAGAATGTATTAATATGTTGTTTACTTTGAAGCAATAAGCACTATCATTCATCAAAACTTTGTGTTACTAATTTCTGCCGACTGATGATCTGATCAAATCATTGTTACAAAATGTAATGTTAGTGTAGGATATCCTTTTGGCTTTCTACCAGAGATAGATTAGATGTACATTTTAGAGCAATACCTGAACTGTTACACTGGTTATAATAAGGTATTGTCAACATTCTGACTGTATATGAACACTCTTAAGAAGAAAGCATCCCTAGGCTCCGGAGTTCATTAGCTAGGTTTTTGGTACATCATCTTCAATTTATTTTGGTGTTTTGCATGTTGTTGTAGAGGACGTTCTGTGTTTCCACAATGAATTTCAATTGAGTACCAATAATTGTTTATTCTAGAAAATGATTTCAGGTTTCATGTCTTTCACTGCAGTCTTACTAGTCTATTCTATAAGTGAAGTTATCTTGTAAACTGTGTAGAATACAAAATGAATGCCTCACAACCCCTTCTCCAAGGTTTAAAGAAATTTAAAAAGAAGTGAATATTTCATCAAGTATGGTATTTAACTATGGGTGAAAAAATTGAAAATGAAATTTGCACCTGGTATTTGAATAGAGAACAAAAATATGTATCAAGGACTTCTGAATTTCTTTAAGAAAATATTGTGTTAGAAAATGCTTTGAGTAAGATTTGATGTGGAGAGGACATAATAATAAATAGCATAAGAAAACATACTTTGAAAAAAAAGTAAATGCCTTGTGAAAATAGTAAACAAGCATTTTTAAATTTCTTTAACATAACTTGAGAAAGAGATGATTATGAAAGGAAATTAGAGCCAAGTTGTACAAAATAAAAATTCAAAAACAAAATTCCGTGAGAAAATGTTAACCACGGGGCAATGAGATGAATTATGAAGCTGATGTGAATTCTCCTCCTGTTCTGTGTTGACTCTCTCCCTAGCCTGAGGCAGTTCACTCAATATTTCATACACTTCTTCTCTACAAAGTTGATTTTAGCTGATAAGGCGTAGGCTAACAGAGAATAGAGCAATTATATTGAGAACGGAATTTGAATTTGAAAGGTTTTTGATGCAGAATTTTTTTCTTCAAAACTAAATCATATTTGTAAAATATATTATGCTTAGTTCTTCAGATTTGTACCTTAAAATCAAGAGCGATTTAAAGGATATGAATGTAAATATCTAACTATATATAAATCAAACAGTCAGGGTACTCGGAATGTTTTTTAACAAAGGATATCCTTTTGAGATGGCAATAAAAAGATCTGATATGATACATGACATTTCCCAGGAAGCTTATCCTATTAAGATGTTTTTAACAGTGACAGTCTGTACACAAGGAATGTTTTTTAACAAAGTGTATCCTTTTAGATTGATAATAACAAGAAAGATCATCAAGGCATACTTTCATAAGAACATTTAACCTATCAGGATGCTGATATCAACAAAAGTCAAATTTTCTTAAGAAAACTATCATCAAGGCATAATTCATAAGAACATTTATCCTTTCAGGATACTTTTATCATCAAAAATCAAATTTTCTTATGAAATTATCAGAAGTACATCAATACTGTAAAATATGGCCACCATAGTGACAACCAACTTTACAGTAGCTGTTGAAGGCATACCTGCTTCTCCATGGAAGCAGTTCTAGTAGAGAGTTATATGAAGCTGTTGAGAGGACCAGACCGGCATATTACCTCCATGAAATATGGCCCATCATGGAAACAAGCAATGAGAGGCCTCGTCAAATAACGCCAGTGTATTGAGCAGATCATTGGCTGAAGTTGCGTGTGTGCGCTTCTCGCTGGTGTCGTCGGTCGTCAAACAGTTCCCAGGCAATATCTGAAATTAACTACCATCGCTGCCTGATACTGCCAGTGCTCTATGTGCTCATAATGCTTTTTTCTCTGATAAATCGGCTTTGTTCGGGATTTAGTTGTAATCCTCATGTCAAACTGTTTGGGAAAGGTATTGCGGACATGCTAAATGAGAGATATCATAATCTTGGCATCATAGATTGGTTTGTCTCATACGGGTGTGAAAAGCTGACAGTTTGATCTCTGTATTGAGATACTGAAGGTTTATACATTGTTTTTTGAAGTGTTGTTTAAATATGCATTGTCGATTATTGCAATAGGTTTTCTTGAATATAGTGGAATATTTACCGAAAATGGTTTCCTATTTTTGTGAAATTTTTGAATTTGAATTACCTTTCAACATTTATGAAGTTGATGACCACATTTACTTGAAATGTCGTGACCATTAACATTTTAAATTTGTGTGTAGCTCATAACAGTTATCTACCAGTCATTCAGATAATGAATTGTAACCAAATTAGATTTTCTATTCTGTGCAACGTCAAAAATAATGTTTGTTTTTCTTCATGCTGCATTAGCAACAAGTAATAAGTTATAGTACACTGTAGATGTACCTATTGTATAAGCTTCAATCTCGATTACAACTGTTTATTCATCGACGATGCAATACCATTATGGAACTGTCACAGCTTGCATCAACAAGCATTGTAACTGCTGCAATCTCTCTACAATATGCCCTGTCATAATATGCATTCATCTGTTTTATTGTGCTGTGATGGAGTAGAAGTATCTATGCTGTGTACATTACATTGCAGTGCTATAGAGATAGATTTCCTCTAGTGGAACCGCTTGCATCTATCCCCTGGTGGTATTATGTCAGAGTGCAGTGGAACCACTTGCTTATATCCCCTGGTAGTATTATGTCAGAGTGCATTGGAACCGCTTGAATATATCCCCAGTGTTCTATAGTATTACATAGTAGCTTGTTTTTGTTATTTTTGTACAGTAATATATTGGTAAATATAGGATATAAATTAAAGGGGGTTTATTAGTGCTGTAATCTATTGTTATCACTTATAATGCCATGGTGGCCTTATACACCCCTTCTTTGAATACCATCTGTTCTATTGATTCCCACGCCGCTAATGACTGAAATATTGCCCTAGCATCGTAAAACAATAACTCACTTTTGATTCCATGTGTACTATTTGTGTTCTAATCTTTTGGAAGCACATATGGCATGTCATCGGTTCTATAAATATTATATCAGTATTCACATGACATTGCATCTTGTGCTATAGACACTGGCATTAAATACTAAAAGAACAGCAGGGATGGCAGGAATCTACCTACTGGTATTCTCGTATGATACTTTGAGAAAACACACTATGTTGTAAGTTAAGATTTAACCACAGAATAACTCCGATCCTAACTGATTACTACCTCTCCTAAATCTCAAAGAATTTGGCAATAGGTATGATAATTTCTGGCATTGAGCATGGGATTATCCATTGAATTGACAGATCCACATATACATCATAGTAATTTTTAAAAACATACGTTGTAAATGTGTATACATACAGTAGGTCTGGCAAGCAAACTTCTCAGCAAACATGAACAAATCACAAGAAACTGGCTCGAGCTAAACCACTACACAATCATCACACTAATGATTGTCTCTGCTATCAAAACTTGTTTACAAATGGTAGGTCTAGCAAGCAAGAAACAGGCTTGAGTAGACTTATATTCAGTCTCTGAAAAAAATAATAATTCTCATAAAGGATTATTTTATTAAATATAAGAAAGGAGCCTCAGACCAAGACACTCTTCTCAAGAGGTTTTGTTAATCTTAAAATGTTATTAACTAAAGTTGCAGTACAACAGACTAAGGCTTAAGCTACAGCACTCCAACTCTCTGCAATACCAGGTTGATGGATGACAATGGTCACTGCAATGATTGTCTGTGATTGTCTGTGATTGTCTCCAGCATGCATCACCTCAGCAGGTGTGAATCATCACGTGCTCTGTTTGTACGGGAGACGTGGAGCGGAGGTGATCAAACATCCTCATTGAGACTGATGAAGGATACAACCTTGTTTGTTGTCTTTCCATTTGCAATAAATAAATGTAAACGGTAGTGTGATTGCCCCGGGCTTGTGATTTATCAACCTGCAAGTGATGCCAAAGTGTTGCTTATTTGTTTGACTTGTTATTTTGGTCTTCTTCAAATTGGCTTGAATTTGTTTTCAAAAGTGGTTTTACAGATGTTTATTTACAAGGTGCATCTGACTAGGGAATTTGTAATCTTAAAGGATTCTATCATTTCACAATATAGAACATTACTTATGTCTTGATTCATTGATTCAAAGTCGTACAGAAAAAATTAAAAAATTATATCATTGAAGATTAATGAGTTAAAATCTCATAATGTCTCATTGACTGATATTCACCACAAACGGAAAACGTGACGCGGAATTCAAAGTTATATGTGCGCTTCCTCTTAAACTAAAATATGATGACAAATCAAGTTTTTGCCAAGGCCATAGAAGCCTCCACAGCATTTTGAAGGAGCTGTTTCCCTGCAAGTATAGATGTATATGATAAAAGGTTCTGACATGCTGTAAACCACCGATGAAGACTTCAACCAGCAGAAGCTGATGCAATTAGTCGCGGTTCACCGACCTTTCAGACCTTCTGAAATGGCAGTTTTGTGGAGACCGTGGTCATGTAAAATATTGATGGCTGGCTACAAATTGGCAGAGCTAATCATGAACATGGAGAAATGGGAGGGAGAAAGAGAAGACTCTCCTGCTTCTTGAGGAGAAAGCATATAGGTTCTCTATCTAAGCCGATATTGATTAACCAACTCCTTCCATCACAGAACGGCCACCGAGACCAGAATCCCATCATCTATGACTCATCTATGTGGGCAGGCTTTGCCGTCACTCAAGAAGCATACCAAACATTATGTCAATGAAGTCTTTAAATCTTTCCAACTTGTTTCATGCAAGGCGATTAGGACTTTAAAAAGCATGCTGTTGATGGGCATCAATAGAAGTGAGAGTTGCATGTTTTCAAATCAATTCAACGTCGAATGTGACGGAAAACGGGCGCCTCTCAACCAATGTGATTTCAAATAATGGTTTTGGGATAGAAACTGAGAAGACAATATGAAAGAAGTGAGGATAATTTTCCGCATCTCTATGTTTCCATGGTGATTAATGAAATTGTGATCAAACCCCGTGTCTGATTTCAAATGGAGGGTAGAGTTTGAGAAGAGTACCGAACGTTGTGTAAATGCTGACTCAAGCCTGATTGTTTTACTGGTGTGAAGTTGTGGAGAGCTGAATTAAGAGATCCCCTGTGTGGATAGCTCAGTTCCCTGACAGCGACACCACTAAATTCATGGAAATTGGATTGTGTTTTGTGCTACACGTGCATATGTGTGCTTAATATGATTTGAGAGGATTTCAGAAATTGGTTCCAACTCAAGCCATACAAGAGCAGCTGATCCGAATAGCAGTGGTTGGCATTCCTTGATTACCTTAGGAAAAACTCTCAATTGGATTTTATGAGGTTTCTCTGCTGTGAGAACTACATGTATTGTAATTTCTTGCTCAAGGTTTGTTTTTTATGCAGCCCTTGGAACTTGCATCGTTTTTTAAATCAATTAATGTTCTTGTATGTACTTCTTCTTGTCTGTTAATTACTTTATATAAGAAAAAAATAATTTTAAAACTAATGCAACCATTTTTAGATTATCTGAGCACCAGGTTGTTATATGCTGCAGAGTTTCTCATAATGAACAGCAATATGATTACATTCTAAATACTATTATAAATTTTGATACTAAATGTAAAATTCATTTTTAAACAATGAATAATAAAGTGGCTCTGAGATTAAAATATCAAGCTTATCCTAATTCAATAGGGTCTAGAAGACAAAAGTACTTCCCTCTTAAGAAGAAATGATTAGTCTAGAGCATCCACAAGCGTGTGTGGTATATGTAAGCAGCCGTGAGCTGGGGGTATGAGGTGTGGAGAAGACGTAATTCACTGAGCATTTAACTCTTCACACGTGTCGAGGGTACGGGGCTGTATACAATCTCCTCAGAGCCTTGGGCATCGTCATACCTGACTAATAGTTAGTCTTTGAAATAATAGTTCTATAAACGATTAATATATTTAGAATAGAAAAAGAGTCGCTGACAAATGGCTATTTCAGCAGTTTAATTGAGATCTAGATGTGCTCTTCAAGATGTTATGTTCAGGAAAAAATATTATAAACTACAGTCTTGGTGTTAGATTACTTGTATACACTCATCTCTGTCTGAACGCAAAGTGTTTATTTCAAGGTTCACATCATGGGTCAGGCATGTGGATATGGAGACAGTTGATGAGGTTTTGAGCATTAAATCTTGTCTAATCATATCAAATCCATCTTGTTGATAGTTTGTGTAAAAAATTATTGTTGCATACTGGAGACATGCTGTGAGGATTTCAGTGTTTATTCATTTAAAGTAAAGATGAGTCGTTCGGTTTGATTATAATGTTAACATTTAGATATGACAGGTCTTTTTTGCATATTTATGAAATCTATCTCTCATCTCGTATAGAAATAATATGTCTTAGATGATGAGGCTTCTGACATTTTCCATTTATGAAATTTATGAAGTTAACATGGCACAGTTTAAGAGCATCCTCAATTGCTAGCAGCTTCTCTTGTGGTTTGTTCTACGGTCTTGGGTCATGTTGGATGTTGTGTAATGAATGGTTTCGGGAAATTTGCACCTTATGTGATTTTTGTGTTACGTGTGTTTGAAGTTTATGTGTGATGTGTGTTCTGTATTTAAAAAGGTTTGTTGAATGTGTGTTCTGTGCTGTGTGTGCAGTGTGTGAGGTGATGAGAAGACGTCCCTCGTGTGCTGGAGTCTTGTGCAGGTGTGTGGATATCTCCATCTTCAA
Source organism: Steromphala cineraria (assembly GCA_916613615.1). Taxonomy (NCBI): domain Eukaryota; kingdom Metazoa; phylum Mollusca; class Gastropoda; order Trochida; family Trochidae; genus Steromphala; species Steromphala cineraria. The sequence continues at coordinate 80,138,613 of OU744722.1, forward strand.
ACACCACCAGCTGACTTCCTGTTACCTGTAAACACCTGTTAACGACTCTGTCTTCAAGATATTTGTTATTGTCTCACTGACCAAAGGAGAATCATAAGAAAATCTAATATGATCTAATATAATCAACTGATCATTAAAGAGTGTATGGTGTGATTTATTGTTGAAAATTCTGAGCTAATTTGTGCATATATTCTTCTGCTTACCTGTAGACACCTGTTAACGACAAAGTCTTTGAGGTGTTTGGTTTTTAGTCACCGGCAAACAAGAAAAAATTCTTGATATATTGATTGATAATAACAGAAGTGTATGAAATGGCAATCTACAATATTTTGAGGTAGATAGATGTGTTCATATTCATTTTTGCAGAGATCAGGTAGTAGATGTTGTACTGTTAAAAGTAAAAAAACAAATTAATGTGGAACATATTTTTTTCTTTGAAAAGCGTTTTGAAGTGGGTCTTAATTTATTAATTCTGAATCTGTGGAACTTGTCAATTGCAAGAAAAAGGTTTCAGTATGAATGCTAATTTAAGTTATTAAGTATTATCCCATGACTTGATATCCTTGAGAAGAAAGAAGGAAGAAACATGTTTTTCACAAGTGAAAACGATAACATTTCACAAAATAATGGATGTTTTCCTGTAAATAAGAGTAGAATCTAATGTTGAAGAACAGTAATATTTTCCACAACTATTGGTTGCCAACATGATGTAGAATCTTAACTTGAGGTTACTTATCTTTCCAGTCATAGAAACTCTGGTAATCATCTAGCATGCCTAGCTAGTCGGAGATGACAATTGATATGACAGATTACTGTAATCATGTCTGTGTGAGTCAGTATCATGTTAAGTCCTGTATCACGCTGCCAGAAGGGATTATCACTGACTGCTGATCCAGGGTGTTATTAACTTAATGCCTCTCCTCTGCTAGATATGCACGTTGTGACAGTTACTGAAGCGTCATGTGACTAATAGACTGTAGATGCCAGGGGGAATTATCACTGATATTCTCCCTCATCTTGGGATTGTCATTCCGACCTTTGGAAATGGAAAGTAACCAAAGTAGTTGATATATCTGAAACAATTCTTAGGTTATTGTTGAATGCAGTAAAAAAATTCAAATTCATAGATTAACATTCCCATTTTCTCTTATGTTGTAATGTTCCTGAAACTTTTTTATGTTAAAATCATCATTGAATTTATCATTCTTTTATCCATATTCAAAGATTTATGTTTAGGTTTCCTTAAGACTGCATGAATCACCAGGCATTATAGAAAATTTACTATATTTTAAAATTCCCAATTAACTGAAAATTGCCATTGAAAATCAATTGAATATTTATGTCTTCAGATTCAGATTCACTTTACCTGCTGTGAGACAAACAGATTCCATCAACCACTTTATCTTGGGTTGTCTCCCCTTATCACCTATCATTGCATCAGCATTACCAGGGTCAGATAAGGATCCCAGGACTCTTTGAAGGTGGCCGTCAGTGCCCGGTTCCTCCCAGCATATTGAGCAACCTGTTTATCAGCTGTCTCTGTAGGGGCTGCAACCCTTACTCTTGAAGACTATCTCTACCAGCTAGGTTTCTCATGAATTTATTGTAAGAATATGCTTTGTTTGCATTTCAATCTTATCGAGATGTACTTTGATCTTGCCTTGAGATTTTATTCAAGTATTCTTAAATCTTTAGTTTGTGGTCTGCCCTGAGGTATTTCACTTCAGTGAGTTTATGTTGAGAGTATTGAGTTAATGTTCAGAGTAGTGAGTTTTTGTTTGTAGCTCAAAAAGGATATGCATTTATTCATTTAGCGGCTAAAGGGTTAACATTTAGTCTGTCACTTTGTTTTTAAGATATAGCAATCTTTTGCTAGTGGTTTTGCCTGGATTACCTTTTGTAGATGAGGAAGTATATTTTGACTGGAAGTTTTTTAAAACTGTTTTACACTTATTCATTTGGCAGCTAAAGGGTTAACAATTAAAACGTCACTTTGTTTCAAAGTATTTCCATGAATGAGCCTTCACCAAGAGTAAAGCGTTGTGAGAACTGTTTGCTGTGCATCATCACAGTGACCTGCCAGGGTGTCGCAACTTGTTTGTTACCTAAGTTGGTCTTGACAACTGTAAATACCGCCAAAGTCCTCATAAGGCATCTGCTAACAAGCAACTGTGAAAAAAGCTAGAAAATATAACAGTTGAATGGAGCATGTGTGGATTGTGTCACACCAGATGGTAAGATGAAGGGAGGGGACTGAGTGAATGAAACAGAATTGGGCGCAAAGTTACATTGTATGTGTGTGTGACTGTACAGAAAGTCATTTCTTTATATATTTGTATGACAAGGGTATGCTATATATTTGTCAAATGAGTGTTTTATGTAAAAACATTTGAGTTTCTGAATTGAGGTAAAGTATGCATATATATTACCTGTTATCATCTGGAAAATATTATCTTTGGTACAGAAAAAGGCTTATGCGTTCGAAAGCATCTCAAACACTATTCTGGTCTTACTGCAGATAATCCCATGCATTGATGGTGCTGTGTACTCTTCTTTTGCTTTGATATATTTTACTCTATATAAATGTATGATGTATCTTCTATTTGCTAGTTCAAAACACATATTCAGGCAGTTTGAGAGTCATCTTACAAGGAAAACAATGGGTTTTGGATGATTAACTTATTTATTGTAGAAAGTAGCAATGTTTCAAAACTGTATAAAGATCTATACTGAAACATTGCTACTTTCTACAATAAAGAAGTTGATCATCTATAAAACTCCTTGTCTTCTCATATTCAGGCCTTTGATGGAGCCAGGTCTGAGTATGGCCTACTTGCAACAGCCCTTTTTGAGGAAAAACATTACTTATACTGAAATGACTGAGCCCCCTGTAGGTAAATCCATTGTTGACACTCACCTACAGACAGCAGTGGATTAGGAGCCTGAAATTTGAGAGGCACTTTACAAGGGAACAAGAGTACTGATGATGATTGTGCACAATCTTAAATAAGTTCATTGTTGTGGGGGCTTAAAAGCAAAAAATGGAGTCCGTAACTTTGGGGTATGTCACAAGTGTTATGACTGTAGTTGGTAACATTGGGGTCAAGAATGTAGTTGTGATAAATAGAGGAGGGGAAAAAAACTAAGATGAAGTAGAGCAGAATAGAGCCATTAAATATCTGGTGTTGATCCATGCCTATTTCATATTTAAGTCAATTTAGGATTGACTATTTTGTTCAGATTTATTAATAATTTAAAAAAAATTATTTTATAGATAATTTTGTGTGTGTCAAAATTTGCATATTTTATGACCCAAACGATATCTATGTGTGATAGTCAGGGTTCTTTTCATTCAAGTTGATCCAACGTCATAATTTTGATAGGTTCCTGTTTTTCATTTTGGTTGCTATTTACACCAGTCTTTCGGGTTCCTATTTACACCAGTCATTCGTCTTTATGAGCCAATCAACATAAAGGGAGACAACTTGATCAAAATGTTGAAAATAATGAAGCATGTTGTTATGTCCATATCGCCCGCTAATGTAGATTTCACCTGCCAGTCATAACATCAATATTCTCCAGTAGCTAGGTGTTACAGCACCATAACCAGCACCGAGCTGGCAGATAATTATTGATATTGCTCCCTCCCGCAGGCTATGTAGGCTAATATAGGAGGAACTACTCTAGCATGCTGGGTGCATGTCAATATCGGCACTTACTCCAGTGTTCGAGTGGAAATAGTTCCTTGAAGAAATAATTTGTTTATAGTGCCAACTCATATCAGGTCCCTATGGCAAGTTTTACTTATTTTTTATTTCTATTTTATTCAATTCATTCTTGTCTTGTGGATAGTGAAATCAAAGAACAATTTACCTATAGATTTTAAACATATATTAAAAGGTAGAACAATAAAATCATCCGCTTTTTCTACATATGGAAGTGTTACATTAAACTCCATTGTTTTCAGTGTTGAGACAAATATATCAAAAATGAATTTATTACTTTAAAAAAAACATTGCTCACAAACTCATTGTTCCAATGAACGATTATTTATTTGAAATCCAAAACTGCTCCCACACATTGTCAACTTGATAACATGAGAAAAGCCTACTATGTAATAATCGGAGGTGACATCTATTACAGGTGCTGTACTTATCACAGGTTAAATCTTGTATAGGGGTCAGGTGAATAGCTTCAAACATTTAGCTTCTATGATGTAACTGATAAATCAGCAATGTTTTCGTGACTTGCTAGAGATAAATGTCAGTAATTTCATGCATTATTAACAAGGTTCTCACAGACCAAACAATTGGGTTCAGAAGGTCTATAACCGCTCTTGTGAAATTTTCATTTTGGATAACCCTTAAAAATAGTGAATCCCCAAAACATTCCTGGTATACTACTGTAAAAACTTTACCTTCAAAATAAGTTATTTCCTGGATATCTTTCATGTCCATCATTTTACAGCAGGTCCAGCCATAGTTCACAAGTTCCAGATGCTACTGAAGCATATAGCCTTGAACTGTAGCCTTTCTTCTTGTAATGATACCAGCTCATTTGATATATTTAAATTGGCTTTAATGTTTAATCAACTCATCTTCCATGGTATCATAATAGACCTTGAATTCCTGAATTGATTTGCAAGACTGAGGAAGCACTGTTCACATTTGAAGTAAATTTATCACTAATTTAAAGTTAGGAGAAATGTCTTAGAATGGTGTCCACAGTCACCCAAATAAAGACACAGGTTGTTAACACTACCTTCATGGCAATAGCCATCTCGATTATCTCTGCAACAACTTCTTGTGATTATGTCTCAGAGTTATTATATATGTCAACTCACACATCAGTTTATCATTGACGTTATGCATAATCTGCATGTTGACGTTGAAAGTAAGTTTTCAGAGCAATTAGAAATGGAACGCTGTGAATAGAAAAATAATAATTTCTGGATAATAACTTCTTTATTGTGAACATACACATTTCAAATTTGCTGACAGTTGGCGAAGCTATCCTTAAGTGAGGGTCACTTGAATTGGTATCCAGAAATCTTTTCTTATGTTTTCCACTCTTATACTTTTAAAGACTTAAGTAAGGAGTGTTTAGATGCAGTGTTATATTGTGAAGGGTTGCGTGCAGACTGATGTATGTTTTACCTGCACATCAAGAGACCTTGCATAAATAATGTGTGTGGGTGGGAATTGAGCATTTGGATTTTATGAGACAATAGAAGCAGGTGTTTGGTACCTACGAGAGTTACGTGGTGCCAAGATTGAGCCTTGTTAAGTAGATTGTATTGTTTACTGGCTAATTTATTCAATGAAGATGTGATAACTTTCACAGTGAGTTGATTCCAGGTGATGTAAGCTGCTGATATGTAAATCTTTGTACATTATGAGCATTGTGCAGTGGAGGTATTGGCCTGCTCTATTACAGAATTTTATATTGTCAAATTGCTCTGATGGCTAGAAATTATTTAACAATAATACATATTCAAAAAGGTGTAAAGCCCCTTTGGAAAGTGTTCTTTTGTAATCAGTTTGCAGACAAATTTGATAAGAATTATGTTTTCATGAATTTCTTGTCCTTATCATTTGTAAAGTAACATAATTTCTTCAAGGACTGCACTAAAGAACCACTCCACTAATGGCTGAAATATTGCCCAAGCAGCATAAAGCAATAACTCACTTGCCCACTACACTAAAGAACATAATGCTATATCCAGAATATGATACTTAGTTGTGTGTGTAAATAAATTTCTTTAATGTTTTTTTTTAAAATAAAAATTATATAACACGCCCTCTGGGGACTGGATTTGAATTAATTTGATAATTGATAAAATATGAAAATAAACTCCAGGTATACAACAGTTGTTAGTTAAGATATTAACTGTTGATTAGTTACACATTAATTGAGCCTTCTGGGAATTTAGCTATCGTTTAACTGTGTATCAATTGAGCTATCCTTTGTTGTGTTGTGTATCCTCCCATAGATTCCATGTTGGACACCTGTCTTATCGTAAAACTAGCTTAGGTAACTTGATAAGATAATCATATTGATCCTGATGTTATGTAATTATTTCCCCCTAATTTTGATAACAAAATAAGTCCATATTAATGTAATTACCAAAACTCATCATAAACATGAACTTCATAATCAATTCACTGGAAAAAATCTTAAATATTTAGATCAAATAAAGAAACTCTTGAACCGATAAGACAAAATCAGAATGGACACATTCAAAGCAAGTCGGCCATAATTTTCCCCCTTGCCTTTGACTTTGTCAAGCGTAATTGCCAGTCATTGATCAGAGCTGTGTAGAAATGAAAGGGTAGATTTGCTGGAGTGAATATGGGTGGTCGGGGAAGGCTTACTTCAAAGGCTTGCTGTAAGATATGGCATTGTACTGGTAATTAACACTCTAATTAGTTGATTGTCTGATAGCCGGTCAGTGTGGACTGACAGATGGGACAGGGGGAGGCTAGTGTTACACTTGCTGGACACCGGTCACTGGATGGGAGGGTTGTAGTTTGGCTGGACACAGTTAGGATTTGAATTGAATTGGATTTATAGCTGGTTGAATATTGGTCATTTTGCAAGGTATGTAAAATTTGAAAGTTTGTTGTATACATGGAAGCGATTTCATTTTGAAGAGTTGTTTTATTCTATTCATAACTGCAGTCTTATGGTAGCTTTTTATTTGTGAAATTTGTGAAAAAGTGAATTGGTCTATGTAGTGCCTTGGCGGAGTAAATATGTATATATAGTTTGAAGGTACAGTGTACATAAATTAAAATTTTCTTCATGTATATAAATCATTCTGAATTTGCATTCAAATTAATTCGAGACATAGTCAGTAGGAAGTAATAATTTGTATATTCATATTACAAAGGATAACAGAATCAAAGCAGAGGGCACAGATATATCAACTATAGATATGTATGCTGGTGTAGAGTGTGGCTCCAGTGGTAGAAGGGAGATAACACCAGTTAAGAGTAGGACATGGTCATATATCTTGCTGTATAGATGCTGGTTCAGGGCTTTGCGTTCAAAAATATAGCAACATGTAAACACAAGAAATTGTTTGATAAAATTTAGTTTTTTGCAAATTATAATGTTGAAAAATTGAAAGAGATATTTTTATTTGATTGTTTTCCCTTTAATGTTCACCTTTGTTCTTTTTAGTTTAAAAATTATGTTTATGAATATTTGACACTCTAAAAATGAATAATATTGATATACTCAACCTTAGGTCATAACTGGTCTTATTCATGGCATAATATTGTAGAATGACTAAGGTAAAATATGAGGGGGGGAATGGGGAGGGGGGACAATTCCCAGGTAGTTAACAAAGAGTTATGCAGGTGCATGCATGCATACAGTGAGTCATCAAACAAATGCATGTGCAGCGCGCATTGATAGCGTATTCAGTGTTACAAATGACTGCTGTTGCCTTAGTCATGTCGTTCCATGCTGATTGATATTCCATGAGGAGGATAAATAGCCTTTGTGGACCGGAGCCTTCAGAATTTGCCTTTTATTTGATCATGTTTATTAGCTATGATGTAGTGTAGCTCAACCGTGATGTGTGTTTAATTCTCAATAATATCTAATCCGTGTCCCATGTTGAATATCATCATCTTGTCCCATCATTATGTAGAACATGATTATTACATGTTGGACATAATTAATCATTGTTCTCCCTGTCAAGGATACGAATATGCCATAATTTGATATCTAATCAATGAAATGAATTTTGTTACACATTGTATTCATAACTTTAAAAAAAATAAAAAAATTATGTAACTGTTGCCATATTTTAATTGCATTTCTTTGTGATCCATGACGAGGATATTATACACAGTCAATATTCTATTCTTGGGCTATTTCTAAGCAAGTTGTTTTCACTTTGAGAATACTTTAGATGTATTGCCAGAGCATTTCTTGGGCAACCCTTGAAATTAGAATATCTCTAGTTGTGTGTATTGTCATTCAAACCTCTAGAAGTTCAATACACACCATTCAAATTTTCACAGCTTGAACAAATAAAATACAGGATCAAAGCATGAACGTGAATTAGCCATCTGTCTTCAGACCTTTGTAGTATCCCTGGTGGAATTACGAGTTTCACCTCAATGGAAGTCCTGTCCCTCGACACAGTGACTAAGAGCGGCTCTCTGAGTCAAGTCTCCCTCCATGTCTCAACGTCCCTCGGTGCCGGTCTATGGTAATGTCCTCAGTGGAATCATTGTCATCCGTTTAATATTTCACTGTAATATTCAACAGTTATAGATGAAAGTTCTCCTTATGTTGGATTTTTTGGAAATAGTACACTCTTTCTCTGTTGTAATATTCAATTGTTTTGTTGGGGTAAATGTGTTCTTTTTGTAGTTTTGGTTCTAGATTTTTTACAAATCTTTGGTCATTGATATAGTATTTCACTGTAATATTCAACAGGAGGAAAGTTCTTCTTATGTTGGCTTCTTTGCTGTTATATTAAATGGTTTTGTTGGGGAAAATTGTGTTCTTTTGGTAGTTTTGGTTCAAGAATATTAAAAATTTTTTGGTCATTGGATTAGTATTTCACTATGATATTTAACAGATTTATAGCGGAATAAAGTTGGTTTCTTTTATTCAATATCTTCCAATGGAACTATAATTTACAAATGTGCAATATTCAAAATATTGTTCTTCTTATAGGCGAAATTCTTTGGGATAAAAAGTTTCATTACTTATCATTTTTTCATCTATTTTATTGCTTTGTTATCATTTGATAGGGATAAAAGTTCTTTAGATTTGCAGCAGAAACTTTTCTTTACATAAGGTTTTGGTGCAATAATACACTGAATTTTTAGAAAAGTACCATCCATGGTTCACTGTTTCCAGCAAATGATATAAGGTTTCACTGCAACACACAGCGCCATTATTGTTGAGAGCTTTCACCTTGAAGTAATACTTGCAGCATGAAAAAATAATATTCTCTTGAGAGCGGCTTTAAAGCCCAAAAAAACTCATATCATCTCTTTAGATTGACAATTTCTAGATAATCTATTATGGTACTAGATTATTTTCAAATCTTATATCATCGGTATGTTATCTCAGTGTGATATTCAACAATATTATAGTGAGGTGTTTCATTTATTGAAATCTACTTGGATGATTGATTACAAATTGTACAGTATCACTGAAATATTTACCAGTGCCCAGTGATGAGCATTTAACAGTTTTTATAGAATGGTGTGCTCTCATGTAGTATTTTAGGTTTGCTTTCAAATATTTTTTTGCCATCACATGTATCTCAATTAATAACCATGAGTCCATTATCAGAATTCTTTGTTAGATTTTTAGAATCATTATTGATAGAATTCATTAGAATAAATTAATCTTAATTTTGGCATGCCTATGTTAACGAGCAGTTTTGGAATTACTGCCAGTGGTATAGTATTTCAACAATTTGAATATTCAACAGTTTTATAGAGAGGTGATTTTCCTTATATTGAGGGTTCTTTGTTTCGATGTATCATTCTCTTCTGTTGGCTTTATGGCAGCATGGGAGTTAAAGTGATATTTTCATGTGTGAGTCATTATATTGTTAGCTTTTTCCAAATGAAATCAATTATTCAGTTTGATGCCATTATTGAAATTAACCCTTTTCCGTGTAAATAGCATGAAAATAATATTATTTTGACTGAAAACGGGAAATATATTTGAGAATCTATATTTTCTGCATTTCTCTAATCATTAATTTTGTCAATTCTGAGTTTCTTTTATCATAATATATATACCGTACTAGCTTGATCTTCAACTATTACCATATTAATTTCATAAATATGAAAATGTTCACATTATTATTTCCTAATTTATGATTAAAGCAAGAATATCAATATATAAAATATATAAAGAAAATTTGAAAATTGAATACTGTTCTCAATTAAAATAATTATTACACAATAAACATGCAAATGGTATTCATTGAAACTCAATGCAAGCGTGTCTATAAATCACAAGGATAAATAGCTCAAACATTGATACATTTAGAAAAGGCCTAAGCCTAGGATCAGTGTCTCATATTGATTGAATACAATGTAAACATTACAGAGGGGAATAACAAAGGGGGGAAGGGAGGTAACTCTGTATGGCTTGGCATCTGTTCCAACTGGCTGGAGCTTGAAGCAGTATCAAGCTTCTGTACTATGTGTAGTGGAATTGTAGCTGCATTGTTTGGATACATATGCTTTGAGAAACATTTTGGAAACAGTAAGTTTATTTTTTCACAAATTTCATTAGATTTCCTTTTTAATTTGGACTTTTTAATCAAAAGCATAGATTTATTCATTTCTTGTTTTGATTATATTTTTCTGACAAAGTTGAGACATGAACAATTTGGAAAAATATTTTATTAGCAAAGTATCATGAAATATGATTACATTGAAAATAGTACACATTTTAAATTGGTTCTTGTTTATGAAAGAATAATTTGTTGAAACAAAAAAATATGATGATTTTATGTTCAAATATCTTCAGAGAAATTTCATTTAAAAAAAAAAGAAAGAAAACAATTTGTACTTCGAAAATATTTATCAATCTGAATTATTACCTGTAAAGTTATTACAAAATACAGGTAAAGTATTGTCCAGTGAATGACTCACCTGAGCCTTTGTGTTACCTGTACAGGTGAGTCACAGCCAATCAGGATTCACCTTGCTGTGTCCCCACAGGTGGTCATTGGGCGCTTTGTGTCGGGATAATCAATGGTGTTTTAGTATCAATATACAAGTCGGTATCCAATAAACGCTATATTCTTTGAATACTACTAATGGCTGAAATATGGCCTTAACCATGCTAAACAATAACTCACTCACTCACTTATTCTTTCAATATACATGTAGTTTTATAAAGTATCAATTGGACGTTAATTCTTTGAATCCCCAGGTTTTTTATGCAGTCTTTAGTTCTGTTATATTCAGTATTAAATGATATTTTCTCTTGTTTTAAATGCTTTTATTTTGACTTTTATGCAGTAATAAGACAAATCCTATAGATGACATTATGTGATTTTGTTTTCAAACTTGAAGCAGTATCTTATCTTTATTTATTATCTATTATCTAAACAAAAATCTTTTTTCTTCTCCACATCTATCAAAACGATTTTGTATATTTGGCATTAGTGTGTTTTTTTCCCCTTATTTTTTTCTCACGTTCAAGATCTAACTGTATATTTCAAATAATTTGAACTGCCTCAGGTCACATATGACTCATCCTGCTACAAATATCTGATAGTGGGTGTTTAGTCCTTGACTGTATATAGACGTATATAGACGTATATAGATGTATATATAGGTGTGAACTGATTGGAGGAACTAATGGAGGTGTAGTAGCTTCTTCTAGTAAGTGTGGGAGTATCCTAATAGCCTTTTACCTTTTAGTCGTGGTCTTTTATCTATAGCTATAAATAATCTCTCATTTGTAGTTATTTACCTTGATATCATTAAATGATTTACAGATTTGTTGAAAAATATTTCCGATGAATTTGAATATTGGTCTGTATGTATCAAAAGTAGTTGACGGTAGTCCAGTTTTGTTTGGCTCAAAGACTTTATTCTAGTTTACCAGGAATTGAATAATAGAATTGATAAAAAGATTAACGTAAATGTGAAATATCTGTAAATATATTGATAAATCCTTGCTATGACTTATTTCTATATGTCACAATGTTTTTAACAAATTTCTTTTTGAAATTTGAATCTGAACTGCTCTGTCATGTGAGTGTTTGTATGATTCAGCAATCTTCTATCTAGTAAGTGACTGCAGCTCTCATAAAATTCCTTCTCTGTTTGTCAAAGTTGTCAAACTCACATAACAGAAACTCAATCTGCAATTATAAAAACTGAGGTGTTCAGATTTCAAGGATCTGTACACATTGAAATGTCATTTAAAGCAACCAGGCCCCACCCATGCTATATGGGACCACCCGTCCAAGAATGTAGGTAAATGATATAGGTAAACACATCAAAACAGAGTTACTCTTCTCCAATTGTGTGTTTCTGGGCGTCTTAATTTCTTCATATTTTTCTAGTTATGGAGTATATTTCACTATCAAAGACGATCTCTGTGTGCTGGGGACTTTCGTCATTCTAACTAGGTTTTTAATTGCTGGAGTTTGTCACCGTACTTGTTTCAACCTATCACCTGAGAACTTTGCTTAATATATAATATGCTCATTAAAACCTAAAGTATTCAAAATATTTTGTAATGGATCAGATTTATTTAAAGTTTATGTTTATCTTGAAGAGAATTTAGCACGTTTGATAATTAAATGTGAATTTGATTTATCACCATCCAACATTCCTCGAGAAGGTGTTGAAAAAATACCATTTCCAAGCAAGATAATAGTTAAGTAAACCTTTAAGACGTACTTGCATCAGATTACAGTAGACATATCATTGCACTGTCATCATTTATATTTGAAATAAAATGAAGTAAAGACATAACTATGAGATCTCTGATTACCTTTGGTGTAGGTAAAGTTTACCTGTACAACAATGTCTGATCACACCTGAGTGAAGCAAGGCTCGTTAATGAAGGTGTACCTGGACTCACCTGGAATGAGTCACGAACCAAGGACATCAGGGGGAAAATATCAGTACTGAAGGTATAGAGGGGGAGGTAGGGAGGATAGGAAACAAAAACATGGTATTTCTTATAATATAGGAAGGGGGTTAGGGGGGAGATGGTAGAGGCAGAGACAATTGTTTCAAATTCTGACCCTGGTGTGAATACCAATGGTGCTGATGATATGGAAAGGGGAATGGAGGTTTTTGATAGGAATCAAAATCCAGATTATTTTTTCTGTTATTTCTCCATGTTCAGGGGAAGATGGTTAGGTAGCTGTCCTGTTAGAAGAGTTTGAGTTACTGACCCTGATGATAGAGAGAAGAGAGGATGAGGATGATAGGATTATGTTTCTCTATCTAAAGGAGCAGGTAGTCTGTTATCCAGACCCTAAAGCAATATAATAAAGGAGACTATTTAAGTCTAGAAAATAATGGCAAGTCTAGCTGCCTCAGCTTTAGGAAAACGTAAAATCAAGTATTGTTCAAGACTCCCTTTTATTTCTTTAAAAAAAAAATCAAAATAATAAAATTAGTCAAGAACTCTTTTTTTCAGGGACAAAATTTAGTCTAAGGAGCATGGGTAGTGGCAAATGTTTCAAAGTTGACAAGTGTAAATGTGAGTGAATATTGCCACCCAAAAGGGAAAGGAATGGGATGACTTTCCCTGTTGCTTTGAAAGAAGTTGATCACTAATGTCTGCATGTTTGGGGGTTGGAGGGGGAAATGTTTTTATATTCGACTCAACTTGTTGATGAGGTTAATGGGGAGGGGAAACTGTCATTCAACTGTTTATGTATGAAGGGGGATGACCGATCACTGACCTACATGTTGTGTACATAGACTCTCTACCTACATTCCTACCTGCTGTGCTCGTCAAGGTAACACAGGTAAACTTGTCTCTCAGGTGTAACATGGTATCAGGTCTCATAACCCCTTACATGTAGGTAATCCTCGTAGTCTCAGATTCCCTATTTTCAACTTTACTTTAAAGTGTTAAAAAAAATTTGTGTAACCTAGGTAGATATTTGCATAAATTCAGTGCTTATGATAAAGAAATGAAAGGAATGAATTGATTGTTAGAACTAAGTGATTTTGACAGTGCGTTCTCCTCAACATTTGTTATCATAACCACTGTATAGTTCTAACCACATGTACCAATTCCTTTATTTGTAATTCTGATTATATGTGTTGGTAAAAGTGATAAAGAATTTGAATTTTATCCCTATTATCAACATGTGATTCAGAAAATTCAAATTCAAATATCCATATATGCAAGTTCCCAAAATTTGTTGATAAAACTATGGCACATAAGGCAGTGAGTGAGAATAGATATATTTGTTAACAGGAATATCTACTGAAATATTGTTAAAAATATATGCTCTGGTAATGATGGAGAGGTTGGGGTGTGATTTTGGCCAATTCATTAAGAGTAAGAGCCCTTGATTAGTTAGGTATCCTACTTCTCAAGAGTATGCTCAATAAGCTACATGATTGTTTTCATCAAGACCATTTCTACAGTCAACACTTTCATCATCTCCTGAATCAGTGAATCAAAACAAATGCCGCAAATTGCTGAAATATTATCAAAGCGGCTCAAAACACCAACTCACTCTTTAATATAAACAAATTTAGAAGTTGCAAAGAAATTGTAACTATTAATTATACCATGAAGGAACAGTTCTCGTTAAGAGTCATGCAGTATTGCTGCTCTGATAGTAGCCAGGTAACCTGGGTATTCTACCCACCGCCCGCGGTTGAGTCACCCTCGGAGAATGTCATAAACCATCGGAATAAAACCTCTGTCAACTCGTCAAGCTCTAATCACAACAATCAACTGCTTGTAATGATTTATCTACCATTGCTCACTGAGAAAATCTTTTTTAAATAGCTGAATAGAAAATGAAATAAAGGGCTGGTTTTGAAGTTTGATTTCAACTCTGATTTGTGAAATGTAGATGTTACTCAAGATAATTGATTTGTAAAGTTACTTTGAAGTTTGAACTGTTCTGTGCACTGATTCAGTTTGGGAAAGTTTCTCCCTCATTCGTAAAAGGGTTGGTAAAGTAGAGTTTGTTCAGACCATATGAAATTTTTTTAAATGGAATATTTGACAGTATGTGGTTAAGTTTGCACAGATTTCTAATTTAATTTAACCAATTCTTAAACAGTGATAATTTTTTATCATGAATTATTTGTTTTGATTTATGAATTAAATTCGTCAAATTAAATTTTTTAATGAGGATTATGTGTGTGAGTCTTTTTTTCACGCAGATATTTTCCATGACTATTAAGACAATAAACCCTTTACATTGGAGTCAAGGAATGATTATATGTGTGACTCCTATTCATACTTAGCTTCTCCCCTTAACTTTTACAACCATTTTCCCCAGTAGACTACATGAAGAATCACATGAAGTATTCTGTACAGCGGTATCTGTGAAGTGTAGATAGAGGTGGAAGCATGTGTGTCACACTGTACGTGCAGCTTGTCATATTACGTGGTAATGTTGGTCAGGGTTCATGCTAGCCGCATGCCGTTATCTCTGGTAGGCAGAAGACAGACAGATACAGTTCTCTTGTGGAGACAGTTACGTACAGCATTCTCTATAGAGAGTAAACAGGAAACTCAGTATTGTTTGTGTGACATCTTGAAAATTCTTAATATTAATTAATTTTGGAACATTTTCATGTTGAAGAAAACTGGTCACAGAAAATGAGGTAACAGATTTATAGGTTTGTTATTTTTTTTTATGTTTCTCGTTTGAATGACGTGTATTTGTTAAGTTTTAATTGTGCATCATGAATTAAGTATTTCCTTTCAATGTCAACTTGTCACTGGTAACAGGAAAGCTCTTAAAATCCAGCACATTTCCAGTTAATTGTTTGTTAACTGTGTTAAGTTATTATAACTATCAGTTGTTACTCAACAGTCTCATATTGTAATTGACGATTTTTTTATATTTCAAAGTTCTCAAAACTCATGATAAAAAGGAGAAAGAGTAGTTAGGTTTCAAAGATGTTTAACTTCAACATTTGATTGCTTTGAAATCAGCAATAGTGTGAAGGAAGTACATGTTTTAAGTTGTTTGTGTTTAAAATATTTTCAAGATCAGCTGATGATCACTGAACACTAGGCAATCGTGGGAGAAATAGACATTACAAGTACATGTTTCAAGTTGTTTGTCTTATAAAATTGATTTCCTTGAGTGCCTGTTGAACATGAAAGGTAATATTTGCCAAGATTGTTTTATCTGTGAGTCAGTGTACATTATGATGTATATTTACACCTGTATTGACACAATAACGGGAATAACTCGGCCTCAACTCGAGTGTTCTGTTAAACAGGTGGTAACACTGGTATCTCCCCAAGACCCAGGGGGTGCGATATGGATGTGTGATATGTTTAGTGTTTGAATGTGTGATGCATGTGTGTGATACAAATATACAATAAGAATGTATGATGCAGATGTGAGATACAACAATGTAGTTGAAATGTATGATACAGATATGATAGGGCGGTGTATTTTATGAAGTGGTGTCAATTTTACAGTGGTAGTGTCAAGTTGAAAGGCTGGTTTCAGGTTAACAGGGTGTTTTCAGATATGCGCTTATACCATCATAAACGTGTCATGCATCATATTGTACCACATGATCAGATTAATATGCTTATTGTCAGGCAGGTTGACCCCTAAAAACTGCAGTGAATAGACAGGTTTATGATATACAATATCAAAGATGAGATACACTTTGTAACACTATCCAGTATGTATAATATAGGTATATTCCCAGGCCCTGTAAGGGATGATTTTGATCTCCCTGACTGATGGAATGTCAACTCGTCACTGTATCTGCTACCTGCTCTATAAGTGTATGCGAGTACATGTACCGGGACAGTTTATCTTCACATGTTCACCGATTGGGTTACAAGGTACACATACCATTATTAACCTAAAAAGTGTCTACTGTATGTTTCACTCTTGTATGAAAGTGTGACCATTTTCTATCATCTTCACTTGTAGGGCACTCGGTTGTACACATACCATTATTAACCTACAAATATTGTCTAGGTGTATATTTTGGATTGCACTCTTGTATGAAAGTTTGATTATTTTCTGTCATCTTCAATTCTAGGGCATTTGGTTGTATAATACACATACCATGTTTAAAAAAAATGGATACTTATGTCCTCAGTCACTTCTTTGCCAAAGTTATTCTTGAAGACCATGCTTTAATGGTGTCTAGTAAATAAGAAGCTAAATTTTGCAATTCTCTCTCTCTTGTATGGTAGTTGGTCAATGTTAATTTATGGTCTAAGGTCTAATGAGCATTTAAAATCTGGGTCAAATACTATAATTGAGATGGATTTTCTATTAATTGTTTAAAGTGGAATCTTACGTCATCAGATAATTACAGTTAATTAGGATAATTTGTCATTGATTTCAATCTCTATTTAGACCATTCGGATATTCTTTTGAGCCTACTGTCAGATTAGTACCTTAAAATCATGTTTCTAATATATTGTGATCATTTTTTACTAGTGACTCACGCCTAATAGACCAAATAGGGTACTGTATTTATGTTGTGTGTACACTGTACTTTTTAGGTCCAAGTATTGCTATTCACTTGTCATTTGTTTTAGCTCCTGTTAAGTAAACTATGAGATGCATGAAATATATGACACTGTTTAGTTGCTGCTGTTCATCACAGCTAGGTGACACATGAAATGAAGTTTCTTTTTAGTTGTTCCAGTGCTCCCGTTACATGATCATATTCAAAATGTATGTTCTGCCAAAATGTATGTTCTGTCCGTGTCCTTTCTTCCATATATTTGATGTAAACTTCTTACTTCAAATTGTGATGAATATCTAATGTTATTGTTTGTTTCTTTCAGATTGCCATACGGATTACCTTAAATATAACTAGCCGGCTCGGCCTGGCTTCAACATGAATTTATAATGATTGGTAAGTACTCTTTTACTTATTCATGATCAGTAAGAGAAAGTGGCAAAAATTGGACTTTAAAAAAAAAATTGCATTTGCTTACCTTTGCACATACCCTTGCGTACATATGATAGAAATCATTAAAAAGCTTGATCCTCTTTATCATATTTTGCATTCAGTTATACTGATACTGAATCTTTTCAAGATTTGTGTTTGTATAGTCACCAAAAGCTATGGATAAACATTCAAAAAAAGAATTTGTACCTTCATGTGTTTTCAAGCTTTCGTTTTTTTTGCTATGTATGGTTATATTGCTACTAAAACTGTTCAAACATACAAACAAAAGAAGAGATAACATACACGTCAGTAAGTCTGTTCAATTATTAATATTTCACAAAGGTATGCACATAAAGTCACTAACTAATTCGTACTTTCAAAGATTTATGACATTGAAATCAGACCATGTTCTATCTGCGCTGTGATTGGTCGCATGTTTGAGTTCGAATGATTCATATGACCCTGGGCAGAAGTGTACTAAATAAACTGGGGTTAATGAAGTAAACTACACCGCTATTCCAGGATTCCAGGACAGCTAGAATAACCCACAATGACAGCTTTAAAGGGGCAGTAGCACGTTTTTTGATAATTTTATATTTTAAAATTTTCACTGATAATTGTAAGTTAATGCTAAAGGTATTATTTTGACAGTGTCAAAAATCTCATTACACAAGCCAATCATCCATAGTCAGAGGACAAAGTATGAAGATTTCCATAAAATCCATTGGCGGCCATTTTGTGTGAACACCTTTAATTTATTTTGTGTAAGAAAAATACATCGCATAGCTAAACTTAACGTTATATATTTGAATTATTACTGCCCCATTTAGTTTAAATACATTGTCTTTCAATTGGAACCATTAATTTTCATTTTCCTGACATCACCTTATATTCCACCTAAAAACGTGCTACTGCCCCTTTAATAAGCTTTGTCAATCATACCTTTAAAATTGGACAAATGGTCGTTAGGGATCTTTTTTGACAAAGGTAATTTACATAAATATTAAACAGAATTTAAACTGGACAAAACTTTTCTGATATATGAAAATATGGAATTATAAAAAAATAATATATTTATTTCTTGGCCTACTGATAAATTATATATCAATTAATAAAAGTTTTTCTATCAACTATTGTCCTTTATGTCATGAGTATAATAGAAATGCTGAAGAATTTGAGTCATTTAAAAGTCATACATGCATGACCGTGGAAGCTATGATTACAATTAATGTCATTACCCTTATGTATCATACAGACAAATTTTTATTCAATAAGGTCATTATGATTCAGGCAATCATGCCATATCTTATGAAGAGTGTTTGATATATACATTAGTGTTTGTATACAAGGAATTAACAAAAAATTGCATGGATGGATTGAGAATACCAATTGTTGCCAAGGAGACTGACTACACATGACTCATATAGTTGGCTTGATATAGTAACCAGAAGTGCAGAGTAATTCTTGATGTTTACTTGCTTGACATGAAATCTTTATGTGAGCTGATTTATTGAACATATTTCATTTTTTTTGGATTAAAGATAAGGGACTTATTGTTACTTACATTAATCTTCTTTTGTAAAGAGTTGTTGAATAAGCTTTGCAAATATAAAAGATGAGATGAATTCTAGACATGGTTATGCAGGGTTTATGGTAAAAGACTTAATGTTTGCAAATATAGATCTAAAGTTCTAATAATCTTTTTTTTAAATCAGATGTTGAAAAGAAGGCTCCTAATTTTCACATTTGTACTTCACCCTGTCACCCCTTTAAGCCAGAAATAAGGCTCAAAAACATAATTGTTCCTGGTTTTTTAGTTAAAGGGGGTCTGCAACCCGAATTTTCAACTTCCAGAGTTTTATTAGCTGGGCTCTGAAAGAGTCGTAAATGCTCAGTAGGGACGAAATCGTTTGGTTACAAAACCGCTTACAGCTGACAACCAGTACCAAGTTTGTGTCAAGGATTTCATCCCTACCGAGCATTTGCGACTCTTTCGGGGCCCTGCTAATGAAACCCTGGAAGTTAAAAATTCGGGTTGCAGACCCCCTTTAAGGGTCGAAAGATCTTCTAAATTAGACAAATTTGAGCTTATTGATAATTTGACATACATGAGAGCTCTCAAATAAATTCTGAGCAAATTTGAATCTCAATAAGTTGTACGTTAATGTCTGTTTTGAGGTCTTGTATCTTCTGTTTATATCCTCCATCACCATTATGGTTCAGTCTGTGTGAAGCCATTAAAGGGGGTCTCCAACTTCTAATGTTTAACTTCCAGTGTTTTATTAGCGAGGCCCTGAGAGGGTCGTAGAGGGCCTCGCTAATAAAACACTGGAAGTGAAAAATTAGAAGTTGGAGACCCCCTTTAATATAGAATTCTGTGAAGTTTGGTTTTAACTGTCTAATCATTATGTCAACTTTGTTTATTGACCCTATCATAATACAACATATTTTCATTCACATTATCTTGATGACAATCATAAATTCAAATAAAATGACTATCAAAAAGAAGTTTAGCCCACTCAGTTGAGTAACTTTTGCTATTGCTATTGCTATCCTCGATATAAACCCTACCTTGCTACCTGATTCACAGTGCTTTGTGTAGAAATATACAAAAATGTGATGAATGCAGTGATAGCTTTCCTTATTGAAACCTAATGCCGATGTTAATGTACCTGTAATGTACCTATCTATATACCTACCTGCCCTGGGGCTAGGCTTATCCACACACCTGTAGAAGGTAGTCTGATATAAGTATATATAAGTATATATGTATATTGGTTTGTAAGTGTGGGAGTAAACATTAACAATCAGTTAGCATCTTTGGGCTAATGGACTGAACTTGGCTTTATTATATCCTTATCCAGCCATGACTTTCTCGCCGCTAATGGCTACAATACTGCCCAAGTGGGGCTAAACAATAACTCACTCACTCAGCCAGGACTGCATCCAGCTATCATGATGTGATATTCATGAAAAATATACTTTTGGCCAAATATCTGTTATGTGTCTATGTTTTTTTGCTTAATTTTGATAAAGAGGTTCATAGCTAAGAAATTTACTCATATTCTGTCCGTACAAGACTCAAATATTGAAATTCAAAGGGTACAAAATTCCTTTTAGTTTATAATAATGAAACCTCAAATTGTACATGTAGGCGTAACAAGAGATCCGTTTATTTTAAGTGTTAATAGATTTCTTGTGGTGCTCTGTGTGATATCGGTAACAATTTGTATTTTAGAAGACCTCAGACGATATGCCGTTATTTCCTTCATTCTGGAAAGTGTGAAATATTCTTAGGTTGTATTGTCTCTTGCTGGGAAATACTTATTTGCAACAAATTGGTTTAAATCTTTCACGACTTGGGTAATTGGTGAAATATCTATAGAACTGTGTTTCCTGTATGGGAGGTTTAGTGAAACAACTCAGATTTATTCAAGCATAATAAAATCCCTGGCAACCACAATCAACCAAAAATAACAGCAATCTAGATTTGGAATAAAAATTGCCTATTTTGTATTCTTTGTTAACATAGAATCACTTAGGGAAATATATAAGGATGAAAAAAATCCAAAAACAATTGTTAAGCAGCATATATCACTTGCTATCACACGAGTTTTTAAAGTTTACCATTATTAATGCCTTGCATGCAGACCGGCACCGCAGACAAAGGGAAGTAACTCTTGTGATGATATTTGCCTTAGTGCCCATGGTGGAAGCAGGACAATATTCATAATATCTTACCTTGTGTAATATTATAATTAGGAGCGATGACTCACCCCCTCATTTGCCTGTCTCTGACTCTGAATACGACAGCGGCAGCAGACGAGGGTCTGAGAGTCGGTTTCCATGGTAGTGTAGTTAATTAATACAGGCCCCTGTTGTCCTGAGCCTTATTTCTCCCTCCTTCCAACAAACTCCAACAAGAAAGCGCCATTTAAGCCATGTTGTCACTTAGACCTGCCCTCCATAATTCTTCTGTGTCATTTTGAAGCAAGATGAACCATAAGATTTGCTTCAAATTATAAAATGGATTATGTCCAAATCATAATTTTATTGATTTTATTTCTGATTTAATAATTTTCAAAATGATATGTTTAATTATTTTTTAATAATTATTAAATGTGAATATTTCCAAGAAGTTTTTCAAAGGGTATCGGGGTACTTGCAATGAAACTCTATGAGTCAACTAGCTCTGTCCTCTCCGATGCTATTGATCTACGTGGCTGTTTATGTCACCTCGGAACCAAGTGAATGTTTCTGGCAGATATGCGTCAAATTGATACTCGCTCGCACAACTCGGGACATTTCTAGGCTTCCTCTTCTGTATCTGCACCTCATCATTAAAAATGCAGCAGCCATTTTGTCTTCCATTAACATTGCTTCTTAGGAAATTTCCCAAAAAACATATACACTGCAATAGACATTTATTATGTTAAAGTAAAATGTAAGGTGTGGATGTTTCGTCATACATGAAATATGACCGTGTGACTGAGACCTGCGTGTTGACCATGTTGTGTGTTGTGTCAACATGCAGTAATGACATTTCTGATAGTGGGACAGAGGAGTTACAGGACGTGCATGAAAAATATGTTTAGTTATCTTGAAATTATTATGTGAATATGAAATCAGAACAAAAATTTCTTCTTCTTGTGGTTCAAAATTATTTCAAATTTTTTTGAACAGAGAATGAATATTTAACAAGTAAAAATTCTTAAAAACCATTTCTGTGTTAAATTCTGCTTCTGAAAGTATAATCCAATATAGATAGTCAACATCTCCTTATTATCAATTAAAGAAAGCTAATTCTTGAAACAGCAATAATTCATAATTGGTATGATACCTAAGTCTTGAATTGTTAAGATAAGTAATAGAAAATTCTTTTTTTCAAATCGGGCAATAACAAATGAAGTTTAGATGAATCAAGCTTGAATTAGTTATCATATTCAAAAGAAATCAATTTAAGGTTTGTGTCAAATTCAAGATGGAATACTGTGTGTATATATAGTCCCTATTGCTAAATACAAATAAACTTAACTTTACAATGTGATACAAAAACAATGACTAGTTGTACATTGAAGCATGATATCGGTTATTATTAAAGAAACGATTTGATTCAATATTTTATTATTTATAAAATACACCAATAAAAACTGTTGTGATATTTGATACAGGGATACTCAAGTCAGGTAAAAACTTCAAGTAGTCAATCGAGATATCTTCAGAAAACGGTTGAGATATTCTTTGTGACAAAAATCATTGCTATTTAAGTGAAACAAACTCATCTGTTCATTTCATAACAAAGGATGACTCTTAACCAAGTCTCTGTGACAATTTATCAAAGAAAGAATAAAGGTCTGTGCTGCAAAGGAGATGCAGATGTTTGTTATGCCATGGATGTAATATAATATGAGAAGATAAGCCAAATGGATACAATGTTTACAGTATTGAATAACGTTTGAGTTCAATAGGTACACTTGTGTCACAGCAAGACTGCCGAGAGTCAATTCCTTTGTCGCATTTCTTTTTAGTTCCAGTATATTTCTGTGATCTCATCATCCCAGTTATCGCATTCATTTTGCACCTGACCACCTTTTTGTGTTTTTATTTACGTAACAAACATTTCCCGTTTGTAATCAAGGAACTTGGCAAACATTGTTTAAAGAGCGTAATGGAAAAGTGAAAAGATTGGACAAAAAAGCGACAAAGTCTTTAATCAAGCTTTGTGTGATCTGCTAGGAAGGTTCCATCAGGTGAAGCCGCCAGTGTTGTGCGTGTACTCTTGTAGAAGTATCAGTCAGAGATCATCCCGTCCAATGCTCTTGCTCTGCACATTCCATGCAGCCTTTATGAATAAGTCTCAGTCAATATAAGTCCCTCCGGAAAAAGAGATATAAATAATTAAGCCGATGCTTGTCTTTCTGAATGATTACCTGTTGTAATAAGGTAAATGCCACTGAGGAGCTAACGAGCACCGACTCACCTGAGGTACAGGTGTGTTTGATTGTCGCACGGCCTGATGTTTCCCATGGTGCACTTGCCCACCCAGTACTGACGGAATCGACCCCGACTCAAGATCGATCATCCGGCAGGTGGGGAGATGTAGACAGCGAGTATGGCACTGCCATATTGAGGAGTTCTCAGAAGTGTGGCGCCAACGGTGTATTGAATATTCTTCTGATGTAGGTCTCCAGTGTCAAGGCTGCTCTGGTTGGACAGGCAGAGACTTGTTTCATAATAAAGCAAGAATTGAGAACTGCAGATGAATTATAATGCAGAGATAAATGAACAATGAATAAAGAAGTTGTCATCAATATATTCCTCTGCATTATTCCTATCCCAACTTCTAAAATGCCTCTCAAAGAAATTGCAGGTGAATTTATGAATACCAAGGTTTTTTTTAAAACGATACATGCCATTTAGAAATAAAGTCTATGTACACCTGGAGAACATCCTCTGATGCTTGATGACTCTTTAAGAAAGTCTTTTCTGTTTTTATGATGTTTAGATCCTGAAACAGGCTTCAAACCTGGCAATGCTTACACTATTGTGAAAAGAAGTAAACTTGGCAGAGACTTGTTTCGTAATAAAGCAAGAATTGTTTATAATGTACGAATAGATGTGAGAACTGCAGATGAATTTATGAATACCAAGTTATTTTTACAGATACATGCCAAGAAATAAAATCTATGTAAACCCTGGAGTACATCTTCTGATGACAGGTTTTTTCTATTTTCCTTTGTTTAGTTCCTGGTAAATGCAAAACCTGGCAATGCTTATACTATATGAGTGATGACACTGCCCTTTATGATCCAAGATCCCTGAAAGTTCTTGAAATGGACAGATACTAGTACTCCTGTACCATTGAAACACTCCTTTTACCAGCGGCAATCAAAGACACAAATGACATTTTAGCAGTTTAAGAGTAAACCCCACCTGCATTAATTAACAAGGTGAAGCCTTATTGTAGCTTCTGATAATGAAGGTAATGAGTGCTGCAAATAGTATGGAACTAGATTAATAACAGGATTGGCCAGATTACTGAAGGTGTGGTTCTTTCTGTATTGTTACTAAAAATATGTTGATAATCTTGGTTTGTGAATGTGTTTCATTGCAAGTTAATCAAAATTTATTAATAAAAAGTGATTTAGAATTTGACATTTTTTTCTGAACATTGAGAAATATTCAAAGTAACTTGTTAGCATATCAATAATCCAATTGATTGCTGTTTGGAGACTAAATTTTAATTCAAAAAGACTGATGGCTTATTCTCAGCTTATTTCCATTTTCACCTGTTAAAGGTCATAAAAGTAACCTAATGTTGATAATTAGCAGCCCCGTCTAAGGACGGGGCTGCTATCAGTTTTTGTGAAGTTTCCATCGCCGCCGCACTCGTACTACTAGCTATAACTTTTTTCCCCTAAGCTTTCCAGAACTCTTATTCATACCTTACTCCTCATACCTCGGGGGAACGATTTTGACACGTTCACTTTCAAGGTCAAAGGTCAAGGTCACGAGCTATGTATTCACACTAAGAATTCCTTGTAAACGTGATAACTTGAAAAGTTTTTGTGCTATGAAGCTCTAACTTGGTATATATCATCCTTGGAAAAGTAAAAAATTTTGAAAAGGTTTTGGCTACAATCCGTCAAAGGTCAAGGTCACAGCAAGGTCATGACGTAAGCATGTTTTAGCGAAAATGCTTTATTTTAACTATGAACACTATTAATCAATACATGATTGTTATACTCAATAAAAAGTGTTCAATTATTGTGTGACCTTGAAGGTCAAAGGTCAAGGTCATGAGATATGAGTTATTACAAAATGCACTAAATTGGGGTATAACTTTATCCCATTTAGCTTTTCAGAACTCATGAACATGTCTAAATGTTAATACTTCCAGGGAATCATTATGACATGTTCACTTTCAAGTTCAAAGGTCAAGGTCACGAGTTATAAAATCACCACAAAATTCTTTGTAAACACGGTAACTTGAAAAGTTTTTGTGCTATGAAGCTCTAACTTGGTATATATCATCCTTGGAAAAGTAAAAATTTTTGAAAAGGTTTCGGCTACAATCTGTCAAAGGTCAAGGTCACAGCAAGGTCATGACTTAAGCATGGTTTAGCGAAAATGCTTAATTTTAACTATGATCACTTTTAATCAATACATGATTGTAATACTCAATAAAAAGTGTTCAATTATTGTGTGACCTTGAAGGTCAAAGGTCAAGGTCATGAGATATGAGTTATTGCAATTCCTTCTAAACACAATAACTTGAAAAGTTTTTGTGCTATGAAGTTTAGATTTTGTATATATTATCTCTTGAGAAGTTCAACATTTTCAAGTACAAGTTTTGGGTACTAACTGTCGAAGGTCAAGGTCACAGCAAGGTCAACATATATGGAGAAAATGGATTAATTTAATTTTTAACACTTTATTTCATTACAATAATGTTATACTCAATGAAATGTGTTCATTGATTGTGTGACCTTGAGTGTCAAAGGTCAAGGTCACGAGAAAATTCCCAATTTGGTGAGGCCTGTAAAAGGCGGAACAGGGTAAGGCGAAACCCAAAGTTCCGGGGCTGCTCTGCTTTTGCGGTATCCCGCAAACGCTAATCTAGTTAGCTAAGTCATCGTGATGAGGATAGTGACCATCATCATCGTCATCGTCGTCGTCGTCATCATCAAAATCATCAAAGTCATCATCAAAATCATCATCAAAATCATCATCAAAATCATCAAAATCATTATCATCATCCTTTTGGTAAAAAGGGTGAAGGAACAGACACCAAAGCCCCCCCTTCTAGCTTTGTGTAGTGACCGTAGTCCACACCTAGCGTGTCTGGCAAGGTGCTGCACGAACCCTATACTTCCGCCACGAATCATGCACGTAAACACAAAGAATATGATCTGCGTATGCTTTGACAGCGGGGGCTATTGATTGGCTGATCCAATGATGCCTCACCGCAACTGATTCCGCTACCAAGAACCTTGCATCAATACCAACTTTTTCCTGGACTTCTCTCTGGGGCATTGATCTGGCCATACGAGTCGTTTACAAGTGCTCCTTGTCCTGCTAGCACTGTTAAGTGATTTATATCTGATTAGGGAGGCTTTGACAGTTTAGGGGTGGTAGGTTTCAGCAGGACGCTGCTAAATAGTCAAGGGAATTCTCCCAAATAGGTTCCTCTTCACTCGCAGGGTAATTCTTCATTGTGCTGGTAATCCAACTCTGGATTCCGACACATTTCCTATGAATATATTTTAAAGTCAGATTGGTATTCTGCATCTCATTGAAGTAAAGACATTACCTGGACTTGCTGTAATCCCAGACTGGATCGGTGTAAATTTCTTCAGCTGAGTTAGGTTTTACATTTGGTGTTGCATATGTAGGGTTTTCATGTCTTTGTATATTTTTATTCAGTTCTTTTATGATGTATCACATGGACCCCAAGTTAAACACATATACAATCACACTGTATGAGATGGAAAGACCTCAAAAGGAGAAACATTTTTAAAAACTTGTTCTGCAGTCCTCAATTTTTCTAGGAAACCCTATCTTTTACCAATTGCCTATCCTGGATTACTACCTTACAAAGTAGTTTATATCTTTTTCTCCAGCCAAATTTGCTGAGGCCGGGGATGACAACACAGGACAAATTGCTAATAATGTTCAGTATGATAAACTCCTGACTAAATTTAGTCAAAATATGTTGACATGTTATACCAGTGTTTTGCTTAAGGTTAGAAATACACTTAATCATCTTCCAGTTGATTTGGTCTTAAATCCTTCAATATGAAATGAAGATTTCGATCAGAGTTTAAGCATTGCTAGAGCACCATTGTTTTGTTTAGAATGTTTATGAACTTAGAACTTAAGCTAGCCTCTTCCAGTAGATTTGGCATTTAGGATTTTAATCAGATTGAAACGTTGCTTGAGCACCACATTGTTTTGTTTATGATAAGAATTGAACCTAAGGCTTTTCCAGTGGATTTGATAAAGTTCTGAACATAACAAGAAGATTTCAATCAGAGATGGCAAATGCAATTGACTGGAGCGATGACATGACTCTTTCAATGAGAGATTAGGATTTGCCGAGTTTAACATCTTGAGTAATACCATGACCATTCGTAGATGAAGATATTACAGGAGATAGCATGTGAACGTCCAGCTTCAGGGAGACTTGCACACGACCTGGATTAAGATGGTGGTAGCGATAGGGGAGTTGAAGCCCTAGGGCATATCAGAGTGCAAAACCATCACCAAATATTACAAGATTTTCTGGATAGCAGCTTCTAATATGAATACGACAGTTTAGAATACATGTTAATATTCTGTTCCTTAAAGTACAGTAGGACATGGATAAAGCAAACTCGGATATAGCAAACAAAATTTTAAGTCCCGTCAAAAACTCTATGCATGGCAGCCAAACGTGAATAGCGAACACCGGATATCGTGATCTAAAATCTTTGGTCCCTTGGAGTTTGTTATATTAGAGTTCTACTGTATATGAATAGTTGGATTCCCATGAAAGAAGTCATTGTCATGCTTAATGAATGCCAAATCTAAATACTCTCGATCACATAAATATGATTCTGCTTTGTTATGAAAGGAATTTCGTATTGACATTTTTAAATTTTCATCATTAGAATTATACATTTTTAGTAGTAAAGTTCTTTCATTGAATCATATAACCATTTAGATTTTATCAGAACGGGCAGGAAATGTTGAATAATACCTTGACCAATCAAACATGTAGGATTAAGATTTAACAGGAGACAAGAGTAAAACCTCAAGTCGAGCCTGCGATGGTGGTGGATGGGGAACGTGCCCGGGGGTGACTGGAGTGGACGCTCGGATTACTGGATGTGACATCTAGAGTGACCACTCGACTGGTCAATACCAGCCCTTTATCTGACCACTGATCTCATTATATAAACATTGACATTCGGAATCTAAGTCTGTTAGGTCACCACTCGAATAATTGTCTGTCTGTCTGTCTGTCTGTCTGTACTGGTGTCTTGTACTCCCTTGTTGGTTCTTTTTGTATAATCCTTGCTGAACTTATGATGAAAACAAAAAGCATTTGCCGCTTTGAGAAATCTGTACAGTAATTGCAGTTGTTCAACCCTCGCTGAAGATATGATGAAGAAAATTTTGCATTTGCCAATTTGCCCATTTCCTGTCTATTGGTGTTCTGTTGCTCTCTTACTGTTCTAATTCTTCATTTAACTTCATATTATAAGCATTTATATGATTTAACTGGTAAATGATAAAACTTATAAATATATGTTACACATTATCAAAACTATATTTTCATGTTTTATTTCATTTCAATATTATCTGTAACTTAGAAGTTCTAATCTTTAGAGATTTTATTAAAACATCAGTTTAAAAAATATCAAAATAATGGACTAATTGTCAGTAAAGTTTTACAGAAACAGTTGTGAAAGTTATTTTTGTTTTCGCTGATGTTTAAGAAACACATGGATCTGGAACTATTGTTCCATTGCAAGTTTCCAATCTAAAATACTGACTCAGATAAGTGATAAGATTTTGCAATATTGTCGAGTCTAGCATTTCTGAGAATGCAAATGCCAGTGATATCAATATCTAAATATCAAGACAGCTCTGCTATAAATTGAGGTATCAAGTATAGAGTAAAGTTGTAAGCACTGTTCCCTCTCGGTGCTGTCTGTCGGTAAACTATAAAACTAATAAACGTTGACGGGAGAAATGTTGTCAACACTGTCTAATCCTCCGCCTACTTTATGTGTCATTGGCCAGATGTGCTCAAGATTTAACTGCTCTGGAATATTTATTGCAATTAATTAAAGTGGAAAGGATTTTATTATTCAATGAGAATTTTTTTGGAGCTTCCCTTTGCGTCAACTTTTGGAAAAAATGTTTTCAGAGTTCTTTCATTAGGTAACTGGCACTGTTATGAATCTTCTTACAATCAGCAAAATAGAAGATGAAATGATTATCTTTAGGTTATAGAATTAAAAACTAGGTAGAAAAGCAAATTACTGATGTCTCTGATTTGGAAACAGGGTAGAAAAGCAAATTACTGATGTCTCCGATTTGTCATCCAATAATTCTGGTTTTGCACTGTTTACATTAGAGTACAACATAAAGCAGTGCTGATATGGTTCTTTTTATCATTCATTGTTGTCTTGGACAGGAACACAGTGAGCTGTTATTATTTTACGCAGAATAGCAGTGATATCTTCCTCCATGACAAACCTTTTTATCCCCCGCAACAACGAAGTTGCGGGGGGTATTAAAATGGGTACCGTCCGTCCGTCCGTCCGTCCGTCCGTCCGTCCGTTACACTTTGTGTCCGGCTCATAACTTTCTAACTAATCAACCATTTCAATTCAAATTTGTTATGGACATGAAGAAACATGTAATAATGTGTCATGAGAAACAATTTTCTGAAAATCTACATAAAATATTAGGATTTTGGAGAAAAAGTGGTAAATTTTGTAAGAAATCTGTTACAAGTCCCGTCCAGCTCACAACTTCTAAACTAATCATCACATATTGATAAAATTTGATATGGAGATACATAATCATCTGAAGGTGTGTCATGAAGAACAATTTTGGAAATATTTTTATAAATTTTTGCCTTTTTTGGCAAAAAATGAGGACTCTGTTGGAAAACTGTTACAAATCCTGTCCGGCTCATAACTTCTAAACTAATCATCACATATTGATCAAATTTGATATGGAGATACATAATCATATGAAGGTGTGTCATGAAGAACAATTTTGGAAATATTTTTATAAAATTTTGCCTTTTTTGGCAAAAAATGAGGACTCTGTTGGAAAACTGTTACAAATCCCGTCCGGCTCACAACTTCTAAACTAATCATCACATATTGATAAAATTTGATATGGAGATACATAATCATCTGAAGGTGTGTCATGAAGAACAATTTTGGAAATATTTTTATAAATTTTTGCCTTTTTTGGCAAAAAATGAGGACTCTGTTGGAAAACTGTTACAAATCCTGTCCGGCTCATAACTTCTAAACTAATCATCACATATTGATCAAATTTGATATGGAGATACATAATCATATGAAGGTGTGTCATGAAGAACAATTTTGGAAATATTTTTATAAAATTTTGCCTTTTTTGGCAAAAAATGAGGACTCTGTTGGAAAACTGTTACAAATCCTGTCCGGCTCATTACTTCTAAACTAATCATCACTTATTGATCAAATTTGATATGAAGATACATAATCATATGAAGGTGTGTCATGAAGAACAATTTTGGAAATATTTTAATAAATTTTGCCTTTTTTGGCAAAAAAATGAGGACTCTGTTGGAAAACTGTTACAAATCCTGTCCGGCTCATAACTTCTAAACTAATCATAGCATATTGATCAAATTTGATATGGAGATACATAATCATATGAAGGTGTGTCATGAAGAACAATTTTGGAAATATTTTTATAAAATTTTGCCTTTTTTGGCAAAAAATGAGGACTCTGTTGGAAAACTGTTACAAATCCTGTCCGGCTCATTACTTCTAAACTAATCATCACTTATTGATCAAATTTGATATGAAGATACATAATCATATGAAGGTGTGTCATGAAGAACAATTTTGGAAATATTTTAATAAATTTTGCCTTTTTTGGCAAAAAAATGAGGACTCTGTTGGAAAACTGTTACAAATCCTGTCCGGCTCATAACTTCTAAACTAATCATCACATATTGATCAAATTTGATATGGAGATACATAATCATATGAAGGTGTGTCATGAAGAACAATTTTGGAAATATTTTAATAAAATTTTGCCTTTTTTGGCAAAAAATGAGGACTCTGTTGGAAATCTGTTACAACTAAACTAATCACATTTTTGATCAAATTTGTTATTGAGATACAAAATCATATGTTGGTGTGTCATGAAGAGCAATTTTGAAAATATGTTTGTTTAAATATGATCAAATTGATCTTGAAGATCCAAATACATAATACATAAATTCATTCGTTTGATTTTAATTTTGTCAGTTAAGTCCAATTATGCCCAACAATGAACATAAAGTTGGTATGATTTAGTTTCTTTATTAGAACAGTTTCTTTCATTTCCTGGAAAAGTTGTGTTAATTTGTGCGACAAAAATTAATCGGCAATATGATAAGGAGAACCTATACATATTGTGCAATTTGCGGGGGATATAGCTCGACCATGTCAGCTGCTTGTTATCCTTTCATTATCTTTGGGAGGGACATCCGAGACTTTTCAAAAAGGCTACACTGTATCTTTCCTCTATGACCAATATTTTTATCATTTCATTGTTATCTCCGAGAGGGACATTGTTGACTCACTTTATAAAGGCAAACAGCAGCAGCTGACTCTCTCAAGACTATCAGAGAGGACCCAGATTGTCTAGCGTCTCAAATTAACTGGATCGAGTTATGACGGCAGACTAACGGATGGTTCGTGTCGGTGGCGACAGTACAGCGGCTCTCTGACTCTACAGGATTAACTCTTCAGACACCCTGTTCGTCTCTTCTCTTGGATTCTTGTCTTGTCTTGTCATTTTCTGAAGCCATCTTGTCTGTCTGTTCGTCCTTCTCCAACTATCTTCCTTTCTGTATTATTACTGTATAATTTTTATTTGAGTAGAGTAACAGTGATCCTTTTCTCTTTAACCAAGATTTTCATCATTTCATTGTTGTCTTTTGGGAATAACTTCTTCACATCTTTTCATTCTCTAGATCTTTCATTTGTCTCTTGGTTCCTCCTCTCCTGAGAACTTAGTCCTCGTAGTCTCTTGTCACTCTCTCCTTACTCTTTAATTCCTGGACTCTTGTCTTGTCTTGTCATTTTCTGGATCTTCTCATCTTGTTTGTCTGTCCTTCTCTGCCTCTCTTGTCTCCTGTACCCTTATCATTTGTCCCTCTCTTCTCTCCAAAGAACATTGTCTTTATTTCACAACTTATGTCTCTTTCCCCCTTATTTTCTCACCTTATCTGTTATTCTTTTTTTCTCTCTAAACACTATCATGTTGCCCATCTTTACAGTTATCTATATCTTTCTCTTCTTGCCAGTCAAAACCTAGTTTCTTCTTTCTTCAAATCTTCTTATCTAACATGTGCATACAATCTTGCTCTTGTTTCTTCTTCTTTTCACCATTCTTGTCTGCCAAGATATACTAAATTCATATGTATTCCCTCATCATATCATCTTTATTGGTTTTATAATATTCTCATCTTGCTACCTTCTCTCTCTCTCTCTCTCTTTTCCTCTTCCCTTCTTCCTCCCTGTGTCCCCTTTTCCCACCTCCCGTCCAAGTGATGTCTCCTGTCTATACTATGAAAGCTACGAGATTGTGTTACACTTCGCATCTAGACGATTCCTATTAATTATATTGCTTTGCTCAAATGTCAGCTTTGATCCGTATTGTTGTAGACTATACGACTGAACCTAGAATAATGTTTATACTTAATGCTATAAGTGATTTATATATATATCAATGTCTTAAAATATCAATAAGTAAGACTTATTTGATAAAATCAGTTTTTCATAAAGAACAAAATCTTACCATTGACATCATGTAAGAATGACAACAGCATGACATCATAAGTGTTATGTGAAGCAACCATGATCTACATGATATATTTTTATACTTTATAAAGATTAGGGTTGCCTTATGGTAGGTCACAGTATTTCTGTATTAAAGACTTCTATCATCAAAGTTGAAGAACAGTATTGTGTACCCTTATGTGTCATGAAATTTGTATGCCCCTGTATTGGAGAATGGGGTATATTGTTTTTGCCCTGTCCATCTGTCTGTCTGTCTTTCTGTCTAAGTCTGTTTGTCACAAACTTTTGATTGCAATGGGGTAGACCATTGATGTTTCACATGTGCATCTACCGGTATTATGATAAGACCTTTTCGGATGAGGTCAAAACTTTTGACCTTCTGACCTTGGCGTCCAGGGCATCAGTGTTTCACAAATACAGCTTGTAAGCAACTTTAATCTCAATGAAGAACCTTCAACGTTAATCCAATGTTTCATCATTCAAATTATATTCACTGTATTGTTAGGTGATAAAAGGAACATTTGATATTTCCTGTTATAACCTTACCACCTTGGCAATGTATAGAGGGAAAGACAATCAATGATACCACGACACTCACTGCAATAGATTTTGAGAAATTGGAACTCATTATAATAATTACCCAGTATGTGATATTTAACATTTATGTTTTCTCTTGCAAGGAAATCAACATTCAGGACAATTACAATGAAATGAAATGAATTAATATTTTCCTATTTATCAAATGAACAATCGGGACAATGACATATAGTGTTTTCCTCTGAGAGTGATGATTGAGGATTTAAATGTTTAATGGGTAAGCACACCCCCGCAGTGTGTGTAGTATTGACTTCACGCAATATCCGGCACCAGTGCTCTTCAATAGCCACATTGTTTTGATACTAGGAGATTTATGAATAGAGAGAGAGTAAATTTAATTATGGATGACTTTTTATTATAGCGTTCAAGGTTATAACCCTGCAATGTGTGATGCCTACTCTTCATGCATTCTGCTTTGAGTACTTGATGCCAGCTAGTTTTCCTTTAGGACATAGAGATTGGTAAAAAGAATGAGTCAAAGTGGTATTAGTTGCAATAAGGATTGATGTAAGACTTGAAAAAAGTTTTCTTTAAGAGGCATTTTAGAAGTTGATGTGAGTTACGCCCGAACTGATTCATTGCAATGAGATATTATTTTGGCAATGAGATATTATTTTTTGGTGAAAGTAAGATCGTTATCAGGCAAGTATGATACTTATACTGTTATCAAACACTTTGTCTTTGCTTAAAAAGAACTTGTCTTCCCTGAGTAGATTTACATTTTGCTTGCAATGTTTTTCATGTAGTTACTGCCTGAGATTTACATTATAGACAGCTCATTGTTTTGAAATGCGGAAGGCTTTCATTATATAAAAAAAAAATTCGACCTTGTCATGGTATAAAATTCATTAGAAAGCTTGTGATAGTGTTATGTAAACACAGGATGAAAATACATAGTATATTTTATTGGCAGATGTTATAAACTTAATGACTTCTACAAGGTCATTTGGTTCTATTATCAGTAATAATGTTAAAGTAACAAACCCAAATTTAATATTTTGTATTAACAGGTACAGTTTTTTACTTTTTACCAGTTTTTCATAGTCACATTTAGATTGATGCAATATGCATATGAAGATTTGTGATATTTCAAGTAGAATGGCAAAAACAGCAGTTTCAAGTTTAAAACGTGACATACCTTTCTGTCTCTCTGGTGAATAATAGGTGCGCAGTGTCTGCATTTTTAAATGTCAGAAACGTTTATTCTGAGATAACAGAATTCAGAAAATCTCCTTTCATCTGAAATTCAAATTATGTACTTACTTTTCTTTTTCAACCTTTTAGATCTGATAACTATTGTCTAGAGTTTTATTCATCAACCTTTTCAAGTGAAATGTTACTCTTTATGAAAAAACACTGCAGATAAATATTTGTATATTCGAACAAAAAGTTTTCAGATTCATATGCGAGAAAGGACATTAGACTATCAGAAAGTAAACCATCATAGTGTGTGTGTGGTATGGAAATAATGAATTCTTCCCCAGAGACTTCAAGCACATTAATATGTAAAGTAAGAAAAGCAAATGCATTAATGCAATCTTAATGTCAAGCAATAAGGCCATCAAAATTTTAATTTTTGTTTCTGACTTTTAAGATAAATCAGAATGGAAATATGTTTATAAAAGTTCTTTTTAGCATACGTATTTTACTTAATTTAAAATATTAAAATATTTGATAATTGAAATGTCAGAAGTATGTAATACATGGATAAAAATTGCATGTTGAAAATATATGATTTATAACATAATTTTAGGGACATTTGAAATTTTTACTCATGAAGCATATTTTGAAATAAAATTTATAATTCATATTGCATTCTGGAAAATATATAATGTACAACATAATTTTGAAGTCAGACATATGAAATTGTTGAAACATGCAGCATATCTAGAAATGAAATATATAATTCATAATATAAATAAGTTGTATAGTTGGGGGAAATCGGGCTAGAAAGTAAAAAGAAAACCCAGAAAATAATATTGGGGCCTAAGATGTGTGACAGTGCATGTATTGGTAGGTTCTCATGGCTCTCTTTCACTCAGTCCATTCATCTCGGCCTGTATTGTGTATGTTTACAGGTGTACCTACTTACTGCTGGAGTAGGGACATGTCTCATTAATTCTACCCATAACTTGTTTGCTTTTCAAAGCAAAAATGCATTTTACTAAGTGGCCGTTAAATGTGTTGAACAAAGGGATGCAAGGAGAATTTTAAGTGGTTTGGAAGTGATATGTACAAAAATTGTACAGAAGGCATTAATTTCTAGGATTAATGTGAGAACAGTTTTGAAAAGAATATTTCTTCTAGTAGAACAAGGATATGTTTTCTTTCTTTAACAAATGTGCATTTTGCTGTTAAAGTTTTAGCCTTGGATAGTATCTTGAAAAGTAAATTTGCAGCTATAGTGATTATTTTTTGGTATAAAGATATCTTAGTGTGCAAGTTTTTTCTTGTTTTGAATTCTTTAATGGTGAGGATCTAATAAGATGTTTATATTAGATCTTTCAATAATTGTGGTTTTCTAGCACATGTTCTGGCGTAACCATTCCCCCTCGTGTTGTAGAAGTGACTTAATTGCCAAGGTATTGAATGTAAGAAAACAAAACAACAGTTCCTATATCCGTCAACTGAAATGGTTTTTCTTCTCTTTCTCTGGGAGACTTCGATTTAGTGAAAAAAACGTTGCCAACCAAACATAAGCAAGAAACAACAACAACAAAGCTGAAAAATTAGGTTACATTCATCACTTGAAATCATTCTTCAACTCAGAATGTACCCACTGACATGCACAACATTGCTATTCTCTTTCTCTTAGAGACACCCCTTGGGCTTTCCGAAAATTGTTGACAACCAAACTAAGACAAGAAACCAAACAAGAAGCATAAATTAGGTTAGATCCATCATTTGAAATCATTCTTCAACTCGGAACGTACCCGCTGACATGAACGTCATTGCTACTCTCACACATGGAGAGTATATCAGCGTGTAGAGAGTACCCGCTATGAACCTACATTGCACTCTCCCCGTCATCCCCGCATCATTCACGCCGTATCGATCGCTATCAACATGCAATTAGCACAGGCTGTGTAACAAGGCATCAATCAGGTTGATGAAATGAAGAGTTATTGATAGAAGTGTGTGGGAAATCAGGGGTGACATAGCCAGGCAGTCTCAATGTAGTCTTCTAGCTGGCTTTCCACTGCATTATGAACATTTATGTTTATTCCTAATTATGTAAACCCACTTAATAATGCTGGTAATGTTTTGGAAATGATTCTCAAGAAGTTTATGATAATTTGTAATTATGTAAACTAAAATGACAAAGTTGTCAATGTTTTGGAAATAATGCGCAAGAAGTTTATGATAATTTGTAATTATGTAAACTTGACTGACAAAGTTGTTAATGTTTTGGAAGTAATTTGCAAGCTTTTTCAATGTAGTGTTGATCGATCACCTAGTAATTGGATTTGCATGTTTTAGAGTCATAAAGGTGTTAAACGTTCTAAATGTGCTGATGCATCAAGGCAATAGCACTTTCAATTGAATGCTTGTATCAAATCCTATCAGTACCAGATCAAGTCTAAGCTGATTCCTAAAATACAAAATCTTTATGTGTTGATATTGTGCAAGTATGTGGAATATCAATCATACCATCTTTAACATGGCAAACTTCTGTCATAAAAAGGTATACTGGAACAACATTAGACACCTACATATTCAAGTCTCGCTGGAATTTTGTGTGAACTATAGTAAAGCTTAAAATCAAAACTATAAGACTTATACAACCTAGCCAGGATATACACAATCTAGTGACATGAAATCTGGACATGGTCAAAGAATCCTTTTTCAGGCATATACATAACCATTTACCTTTGAAATAGCAAACACATGTCATACCCCTTGTTCGGAAAGACATACACAAACAGAAATTCTACCAAGAGACCATTGGCAACACCTGCATGTACCACTTAAGTTGGCAAGCATAACCAATAACTTTGCCAAGCATAAGGTTACATAATGTGACTTGACAACCATACACACAAGCTTACCAATATGATATGCAATTACACACACTAGCATATGCCAAAGAAATTGACAAGCATACACAAAAAAATACATCAGTTGAGACTGCAAGCATATATGCAAACATTCAAACATTCAAAAACAATATGAGTTGACAAATATTCACTTTAGTAACCAATAAAGTTGGCGAGCATTTCATTTAAGTTTGCAAGCATAAACACTAGCATTTGCCAAAAACAAAATTGACAAGCATACATAAAAACATACACCAGTTGAGTTTGCAAGCATATATGCAAACATTCTAAACTAAATCAGTTGACAAACATTTCACTTCAGTTTGCAAGCATACACACAAGCATACCAGTAGTTTCAAGCATATCAGACACAGTATTGAGCAGACAGTGTCTTTTAGCCCTGACATCAAACACCTTTAGACAAGTGTGCCATGAAATATGGCCCCAATACCTTTGAATGATTTCCTGCTTAGTTGTGGCTTTGTGCAGCCATGAGCAGCCAGGCAGGGAGTAAATCTCCCAGACTCAAGTTTTGCAGAGTTCTGTTATTTTTCCCCTTTAACCATAGAAATTGGTTAATCAACGGGCAATGATTGAAAGAATTGACTGGTTCGGCCGATCGATATAGACCCGTTGGCCTGTAGTGGCAGTACCTGCTCCCTGCTTCCTGAGCAGGACCGAGGGCCACATTCAAGGGCCGTTTGCTCCTCGCTCCTTGCACAATAAAACAGGCCCTAGTGCTGATAAAGGGCTTTTGTGTAGCAGGGCTGAAATATTAGAAACAAATGTCTCAATAAAGAAACAAAACTGCATTAAGTCTTGCAGTGAGGTTCATACATAACGTCCACGTCTCCATTTCTTGTAATGTAATGTCGCCTTGGTAACCGAAGAGAAGCAGTTTGAATACATGCGAGGACTGTTTGGTGAAAACTGAGTCTGAAAGTGACAGTTGACAACCTTGAACATTCCTCGACAACAAGCCTCTTGTCTTTCATGTAATTATCCTACCATTTTGAGGGACTTGGGAATGTCAACAGTTTCTGATAACCAGACAGTTGGCTGCTTTCGTCCTTTCAGTCACAGACTAGTGTACATCTTCTATTCTTCCCAGTGTAATTGCTGTGTTTTAGGTTCCAAAGTATGGTTTTTGATCATGTAACTTTTTTGTTGTAAATTGGTTGGAGTTTTTTTGTCTGTGATTGTGTTGAATAACAGTTATAGTGTACTGTCAACCTGCAAAATTTCTGTCTCTTCAAAGCTGAAAAACTCTCAGACATGGCACATGATGACTGATAAAATTGTCTAGAAAACTTTACAAACAGTACATATGACACATTTGTTTTGAACTGTTTGTTGCCCAAAGCCTAACCAGCAGTACATATAGCACATTGGTAGTGAAGTGATAGCTGTCAAGCAAACGACATGTTGGTCTATATTCTGTATGAAGTAGCCAGAGGTCATGTAGTGGAATGGTCATTCTGATTCCAAGCAGATAATTGCCCTGTGGTCAAATAGTTTCATGGATTATTTATGATATTCCAGTTCTCTGCTGCTTGGTAAATGTTTGTGGTATGATAATCAGACTGATGATAAATACATGAGGCACCCTTCCTACAAGTCATCTTTTATAGGATCATTGGAGGAAGCATGAATCTTTCAGGACATAGCTTCTTGAAGAGACGATAAAACCTGGCTCTTTTGGTGGAAATAAAATTCATGAAGACACTCCTATTTCTTGTATTACTATCAATGCATGACTTTAACAATGATCAAAGACTGTGCATGATGTTATTCAGATGAGCATTTGGGACATAAATGTATAAGTGAGAATGTCTTGTGATATTCAAGCCATCACTTGTTGTTGCTGAACATGCTTGATAAGTTTTCAATGCCTATTATTGTTTTCCTATTGTAGTTAATTTAAGGTTTTCAATACATAAAGAAAAACAGCCTAAAACCAATTTGAAGACATTTTGACACCTTCCCACCGCTC
Source organism: Steromphala cineraria (assembly GCA_916613615.1). Taxonomy (NCBI): domain Eukaryota; kingdom Metazoa; phylum Mollusca; class Gastropoda; order Trochida; family Trochidae; genus Steromphala; species Steromphala cineraria. The sequence goes on from OU744722.1 coordinate 80,178,421, forward strand.
GGTTTTGTAGATATGTGTTTGAGCTATGAGACCCTAAATATCTAGGTTCTGAAATTAACATCCTCTTTCAACAGAACAGATCAATTTAGAAAACCATCCAAAACCCTTTCGAAAATAAACCATGGTTGAAATAATCATAACTTTTATATTTCTACCAATATCTGAATATTTATTGTAATAATCTTAGGCTGTATTTATTGTTTGAACCCGAATTGATCCAGTTCTCATCTCCCTCTTATCCCATAATCCCCTGCTGGTGTTGAAGGTCAGGGAGATAACGTTATGACCTTTGCACCAATCATTTGCTAAGGACCTGCTAATCTGCACCAATGAGCGAGGAGATCAGTATAACAGCCTGGATGCTTAGTGTGATACACACGTTACTGTACAGTGTGTCATGTGTGATGAGATTATAGTGTATGGTGAGCTCAGAGAACTGTGTTACTGCATGTGTTACAGGGATTAGCTAGTGGCTTGCCAGCCACCCATTGGTGCATTCTCATGACATACATGCTCTCCCATTTAGCATACTTACTTATATATAAGTGGTACCTGCAAGTATGGTAATTCTTAACTAGGCCACTTTATTATGAAACATAAACCATTTACAGTTTTTAAGTTTTGTTTATAATGTAGAATCATATATATTATATGTGTCTACGCAGGTCTATAGGACTCATCATATTTCAAAACTATGGTCAATTATGATAAAGTGTTTTGTAACATGGCAATGGTACCAATGCAAATAGAAACAACTTGTATGTCAGGATGAAGTAAATATGCAACAAAGCTAGTTATCTTGCAAAAGTGATCTCAAACCTCACATATTCTTTGTCATTCATTCATAGGGTCTGTGGCAATTTGTCTACCCTCTAGACTTATATATATCTCAATCTGGATACCTTTACCATACCAAAGGGTCCCATTTGCTCAGAATTGGCCTCTATGATAGGCACTCGTGAAAATATAAACTTTCTTCCTCACTCGATGAGATAAACATGGTATTTGTCAAGAAAACACAAATATCCTCTAAATATTAGAAACATTTCTCAGAACTACTGCCGCTAATGGCTGAAATATTGCCCAAGCAGTGTTAAGCACTAACTCACTTGCTCACTCTCAGAACTAGCTTTAATTTCAACTAAATTCTGTTCAAATATTCTTTACAATAGTTGGGTTGGACTATGTTTACATACAGTTTAATTTGTAACTTCTCCATTCTACGAAAGAAGTTTTCGATGTCTGCTACCTAATATGTTATTTAAAGAAACCTGATATTCACAACTGATGCCTGATTTTTATAAAAATTAGATTTGAGGAAAAATGTCTTTAGTTGTCAGTCAAATTTCTCTTTTTGAAAATCCTTGACATCCTTTTAATGGCACTGTTTGTTTGGTGGTACAGTCATTAACAACATCTTAATTCTAAGAGTAGGACATTAATTCACACTTTAAAACTAGCTAGCATCAGATTTCTTGTTTACATAGTAAATGTTACTCTTTGTGAGTTTCTATTAACTTTCAGATGTCACATTCTTTGAATTGTGAGATAAATACAATTACAAATCTACCATCCTTCTTCCCTCTGAACCGAATTATTAGCAGCCCCGTCTAAGGACGGGGCTGCTATCAGTTTTTGTGAAGTTTCCATCGCCGCCGCCGCCGCCGCCGCACTCGTACTACTAGCTATAACTTTTTTCCCCTAAGCTTTCCAGAACTCTTATTCATACCTTACTCCTCATACCTCGGGGGAACGATTTTGACACGTTCACTTTCAAGGTCAAAGGTCAAGGTCACGAGCTATGTATTCACACTAAGAATTCCTTGTAAATGCGATAACTTGAAAAGTTTTTGTGCTATGAAGCTCTAACTTGGTATATATCATCCTTGGAAAAGTAAAAAATTTTGAAAAGGTTTTGGCTACAATCCGTCAAAGGTCAAGGTCACAGCAAGGTCATGACGTAAGCATGTTTTAGCGAAAATGCTTTATTTTAACTATGAACACTTTTAATCAATACATGATTGTTATACTCAAAAAAAAGTGTTCAATGATTGTGTGACCTTGAAGGTCAAAGGTCAAGGTCATGAGATATGAGTTATTACAAAATGCACTAAATTGGGGTATAACTTTATCCCATTTAGCTTTTCAGAACTCATGAACATGTCTAAATGTTAATACTTCCAGGGAATCATTATGACATGTTCACTTTCAAGTTCAAAGGTCAAGGTCACGAGTTATAAAATCACCACAAAATTCTTTGTAAACACGGTAACTTGAAAAGTTTTTGTGCTATGAAGCTCTAACTTGGTATATATCATCCTTGGAAAAGTAAAAAATTTTGAAAAGGTTTCGGCTACAATCTGTCAAAGGTCAAGGTCACAGCAAGGTCATGACTTAAGCATGGTTTAGCGAAAATGCTTAATTTTAACTATGATCACTTTTAATCAATACATGATTGTTATACTCAATAAAAAGTGTTCAATTATTGTGTGACCTTGAAGGTCAAAGGTCAAGGTCATGAGATATGAGTTATTGCAATTCCTTCTAAACACAATAACTTGAAAAGTTTTTGTGCTATGAAGTTTAGATTTTGTATATATTATCTCTTGAGAAGTTCAACATTTTCAAAAAGTTTTGGGTACTAACTGTCGAAGGTCAAGGTCACAGCAAGGTCAACATATATGAAGAAAATGGATTAATTTAATTTTTAACACTTTATTCATTACAATAATGTTCTACTCAATGAAATGTGTTCATTGATTGTGTGACCTTGAGTGTCAAAGGTCAAGGTCACGAGAAAATTCCCAATTTGGTGAGGCCTGTAAAAGGCGGAACAGGGTAAGGCGAAACCCAAAGTTCCGGGGCTGCTCTGCTTTTGCGGTATCCCGCAAACGCTAATCTAGTTCCAGTAATCTTTGACAGGTAAATACTGCAAATTCAACATACAACTTCACTTGTATTCTCCTGGTTTTACTCTGGCGAGAATTCAAGTTGTACTGTTCATTGACATCATTCTTTGAATGGCGACACAAACAATACAGAAGAAGTGCTGCCACACCAACATCACTTGTTTTCCTACCCTCATTGAACAACAAGCATGGAAAACTGACCAACTTGTGACATCTCAATCTTTTCAACCGAGTTGTAGAAAGCCGAATACTATTGGTATGCCCTGCCGAATAATATTTATCCAATTAAGAGTTGTTAGTACAGCTGTAGCTATCTTCAGTCTGTAACCAGATCACAAATCTTGCTCATCGTGAAAGAGGAATACACAGAATTTCTGCCAGGGCTATGTCATTCTATTCTTTATTGCCGGTAATTAACAAGCAGTCGTCATTAGTTGAAGCTAATTATGAGCTTGTGCAAGCACCTGTTGCCAGTTCATGTGTAGGCGTTGATGTACACATCCTGATATTTGCTCTTTGTATAGTAAACTACCCTGTACTACTCATCTCCCAGCCTAATAAGGGCACACTCCAAATTAAACTACTGTTTCTATGGCATTCCATTTTCTCAAATATTTTGCTTAGGGGTAAACTACTACAAATTCAGAATGCATGACACCTTTTATTCTCCTATTGTTGGCCAGGACATTAACCCTAATCCAGATGCTGTCTTTCTCTTCATCCAAAAGGTTTATTAAAAGAAATTATTAAGAAAGGTTGTATTACATTAGGTTGTATGACTGCTGATAGTTTTTTGCTCTACAAATCGTAAGCTTGAGCATTATTCACTCATTTCTTGATAAGCCCCCCTTATAATATTGAGAATAAATATTTGTATCTGATTTGGCTGTGGCAAAAATCTACCAATTTCTGTAAATGTCAAAGAATCAGAGTCAAAATCAAGACATTTATGGTATATATTAATCATAACATTGGTTGATTGGTCAACAAGCTCTGTGGAACTGTATGACGTCTTCTCCAGTGTACAACCATATGTGAAGGATAAAACATGACAAGGAAATTGATAATACTGAAGTTCATGACAAAAAATCAAGGTATTTAGCGTATATTATGTAACATATCAATACCTCTCTACTATATTAGCCTGTAATTGTAGTATTAAAAAAAGAACACCCACTGATCTAATGATACCTACGTCATGTTGTAAAGATATCCGGATTACGTGTACTCTACCATTGTTACACCCACGCTTTTACTTATATTTATATAAGTCAAACTGATGTACAAACACCTAACCAAACACCTACTGTACAAACGCACAGGTGTAAATAGATGAACGTGTCCATTTTGTTAAGCCAATATTCAGTGTTTTTATGTTGGCTCGACAGTTGACTGACGACATCCTCCATATTATATCTAATCAACAGCTGAGATCTGTCTGCAAATGTCAGGCAATCTTATTGTTTATTATCCAGTGTCTGTGATCTTCTTTTATAGATAAAGAGCATGTTTTGAGATCTTTGTATCGCCTTTTACAGTTATAGCAAAGATGTGGGTAACACAGGAAGAGGCTTTTGTGTTCGAGTCAAACTTCCCACTCAAATTGGCTTGCAAATATCCAAGAATCAATGATGGATACATAAAAAAAAAGTCTTATGTATTTAATTGTACAAGAAGTTTTTATGGTTTTTGGTTTATGATTTAATTATTACACTTCCTTTTTTAACCTTTAATTGTTATTCAAAGAAAGTCCTTGTTACTAGTTGATGGTGATAATAGATGTATAAGAAGGTTAAACAACTTCTGGAGTTTTTGTCGAAATTTGTCTTGAAAACATTCTATTCTCCTGAAGCCCCTACTTCATTCAAGTTTGGTGTAGCTATGAAATTGTTGTAATATTTGTGAATAGCTCAGTCTTTTATAACACACACAATGTATCACAATCCCATTATAGTTTCAAATTTCAAAGGCATCATATTCTGTCACTCTAAGAAAGACGGTCAAGGAGGGATAAACAGTGATTAAGAAACACACTTAACCTGAAAACTAACTCCATTGTAGGGAACAAGGGCCTTATCAACAAAATAATATTTTCCTCGTCATAAGTATGACAGAGCGATAGACCCCTAATGAGATATGGAGGATGAAGAGGGGGCTGATGGGTAATGTTACACGCGGCACAATGTCTTACTTGGGGAGTGTGTTACCGTGTCAATGGAAGGGACAATAACTCTGATCTGGAGCGTGATCACATTGCCTGCGGGTAGAACACCTGAGAGGAATTGTAATTAAAGGTGCGAAGAGGTGTGGTCAATCAGTTGCCGTGATGATTCCAGGTAGATTGGAGTCGATTGACTTACCTTAAATCAGCCGCCCACTCACAGGTGTTCATGAGAGATATGTATATGAATATATATATCTATATATACAACTGGTTCTATTATTGCCAATTGATAAGGTGGTTTCCTTTACCGTTCCTTGAAATGCTTACTGTTAATACCCGGTGATAGTGAATGATATGAATATACTGAACTGTGAGAATGAGATGCACATGAAATGGAAACAATCCTCTTTCCTAGTATCTTTTATCTCCAGTTGTAACATATGATTAAAAATACCTGGTTCTTTTTACAGTGAGATGGTGTAACATGTATATTAATGATAAAAATAAAAATTGACAGGAGATCATCACAGCTAGTTTGTGATCCCGGTCGCAAATTGATGGGTTTTTCTCATGAACTTTGACATAAAAAGTCCACTTCAAATAAATATTGTGTAAATGTATAATGTAGTCCAATGAGGTTAAGACACAAAGAATTAGAAACAGTAAGTTTATTTATTCACAGTAGGACATCAAGAGTAAGCGTATGTCATATGTTTTCAAACATTTGACGAATGCCTCAGAATTTGTACAAAACGTGGCATAAATTAGAATGACATGTGATGGATTACCTTGTTCTAATCTTGTTATTTATTGTCTAACAAATAGTTTCAGCTATCTATGTTTGGAATAGCATTTTTTTATTTTAAATGGCAAAAGATGGAAAAACTGAAAACTCTGTGGAATGAGTATCTTGTCAGCTTGATTAGAATCAATGAAGCAGTGCAAGAGTACTTAATCATGAAGTGACAAGCGCACAATGGCCGCACAAGAACGAACTAATATTAGTCATACTTTTTAAAACTTTGACATTTATGAGCTTTTCTAAGATAGCTTGAATGACACATAAAATTTTTCCTTTTTTGGAATTGTTGACCTTTGTGGAATTCATTTGAAATTATTTGACATCTGAAAGGTAAAGATCATGCACTGTCCTTCATTTGCATTACTGTTATTTATAGCATTCTTGCCCAAAAAGTTTGATACTGACTTACTTATACTTCAGTATATGATATCAATAGCATGTAAGACCTATACTCGTTGAATTTGCACATTCCTCTTCTTAATGACAAATTATAATAAGTTTCTTTTTTTTTATCAGATACAGTTCTAGGAATATTTCAAATATAAATTAGGAGATGAAGAGATCTTCATGTTAGCAAAAATTGAATTCTTTCCAACCTACTCAAAATATCATTTTATGGAAGAGATTTAAAATATGACAGATTTTGAACTGGGAATTATTAAAACATTTTGGTAACAAATTTAGATATACAAAAGAATAGCAATCTGGCGGAATCATGAGTTGTTTCCAATTGCATACACTAGGTAGACTGCATATTCACATTTTCAAAAAACATTATTACAGCAAATTTTATGATAGAAACGACACAACAATCTGGCAGAATCACAATACGCTGTGTCCGAGTGAGTGCGCAGAGACTAGGTAGACTGCATATGTGTACACTGGACAAACACGGTGTGGATAATGAGTGGTGGAAGTGACAACGTATGCTCCTGACCTTCTCGGTCTGTCTCCCTGGGTCCAGCGGTGTAATGGAGCACTGTTGGTTCAACTGCTGCTTTCTCTCCAGCCCATTCTACCATACATATAGATGCATTGCAATCTGATATCACTTGTTTAACCCCTTTTCTGACGTAGACTTCTATGGTTCCAACTTCTACCATACATATAGATTTATTGCAATCTGAGATCACTTGTTTAACTCCTTCTCTCAGATATAAGCGTAACACAACAAAAGCTCATTCACTGGATCTTTTAGATATAGATATATTGCAATCATATCACTTTGTTTGACCACTTCAGATTCTCTGCTGTTGACATCTCTGGATCCAATTTGTTCCTCATTTACAGATTTGTTCACTATTTCCACTTAACCCTTTATTTGCTTGTACAAGATTTATTTCATCCAAATAGACTCCAAAAATCTCACTCACTCATATTTGTCAGTGGATGCCTTCAGAGTGGCTCATTTATGCTAATGTTTTTGCATATTATCCCACTGTGATAAACAGAACATGATATAATAGTTTCTATGTTATTTTGTGTTTACAACATCTATTCAAGTACTCCCGTCATAAACAAAGTGACATTAACTAGAACAATCTGCTTAAAATTGACTGCATCGTACATTGGTGACATCAAGGGGTTAACAAGAATATATCCTTTCAAATTTCATTTCTACAAAAGTATCTCAGTCAGACCGCCTCTTGGATCCTGCATCTGTAAGTGCAGTCACTACAGCTCCATATTGCTTTGTTAGCATTCAGAAGGTTAACACTGTTATTTGGAAGCAAGTAGTAAACAGTGGTGTAATGGTTAGCATGTTTGCTTCTCTAGCCAATGGTCCAGGTTTGAATCATGTTGAGGGAACCAAACCAGGTTTTTTAGTCTTGGATCTCTTTACTTATAATGCACCAAGTAAAGAAAGTTGGTACATACTGGTCCCTATAAGACATGGACCCGTATGGTAGTGCAAAGGCCGAATAGCGACATGGAAGTTATATTCTTCAGGGTAGTAATTTAAATTTGAGCATGATTTGTTATGGATAAATGTGCAGCATTAGTAATCTCATTTTTCTATATTTTGAATATTATTATAGATATTACAATTTTAATTTTCTTTTAACATGCGCTTAAAAGCCATTATTCCATAAACATGCATAAGAGAATAATCAATAATTCAGAATTTTTATTCCTATTTCATTCCTAATTTATTACAGAAAATATACAAATACAGCACTATTTTAAACCTTGATAAAACCCTGAATGTATGCATTCAACCAGATAGTGAATGTTTTTTCTATCATGCCTTTTCAACCCCCTTAGAAGAATACCTTACAGGTGGGTGAAGGTGTAATTATCAAATCAATCATGTTTGACTTGAATTTGAATTTGGATTTAGAAAAGATCAACTTATTGCCTGATAAAGCAGTGGTCTAGACATTTTCCCATTTTTATTATAGAAACTTCAAATGTTAAATATTATCTTTTGTAGACTAACATGAATTCTTTATAATGCTATGATTAAGACAGTTAAAATTGAAGTCTCCATAGAGGAGAAGGATAGAATGATAAAAACATTTTATGGGCTTTAAAAATGATTTATTAAATATTCTTAAATAAGTTTTCTAAATATTGAAATGAAAAGATCAACCTACAAAAAAGGAAACAAAGTTGAAATAAATATCTACTATCTATGAATATTTTCCAAAGATAGTTTCCCAAGCAAAAGAACTATAGTTGAGGAAATAAATATATGTATATTACAACAAAAACATCAAAACATATTGAAATGTGATTATGAACCTTTTCAAAAGATAGAGCAAATGAATTATCCTGGAGGAAATAAAAATATTTTGTATTGGAATCTCTAGATAAGGAAAATATTCTGTGTGCTTTGTAGGAAGGCACAATAGGCAGTTGGGGCATGTTTTGTTAGCAGATGATATATTTTGCTAGCCTAATGAGCGTGAAGTCTTGGGGTGTGAGCGGTAGGGATTCTCTGTTGTTTTCATGCTTGATCGAACCACAACACACGACACAACTGGCCGATCTTCGCCCCTTGTTTACATTTCTATGCTAAAAAATGCACTAGAGGCCCTCTTGGGGTTGAAAAATGTGCAGAATTACTGCTGCATAATGTGATGGATTTTTTAAAGACAATTTAAATTTTTCACCAAAAATATTCCTTTACTTAAAAGGAATGTCTGGTAGCAGTGTGTTGTATGAAAACACTTGAATTAGTTAAACAGGAAATTAGGACAATCCTCCTAATAATATCTGGTTATATAAGTCGAACTTACAAACATTTTGAACTTCTCAATAGAACAGAAAGTCCAGTTAGTTGCAAAGTACATATAGTTGTTTGTCCACCTTTAAAAAATATCCCTTTATCTCATAAAAAATAGTTGATTGATTATCATGAAATGACATGTACATCCAATGAAGATTCTCTCACAATTGTCTTCTAATGTTGTCTAATGAGTTGGTTAAAACATTTTTTTATTTCGCAAAAATGAAAAAAAGGATTGGTGAACAAGCCACAAGGCATATTTGCTCACTGCTGCTAAATACAACAGATAAAGCTGGACATAATATGCAATACAATTAGAAAAATATAATTGATATATACCATCTTTATAGTCAAATCAGTTTATGTTAAAGAATAATGTTGTTGGAGACGCCTATGATATGATATGCTGCAGTAAAAATGATATTATATGAGTCTAATGAGTTCTGCCCACTTCTGTATTCCTGTACACAGAGTCTGGACTTACTATGAGTGAAATATTGACATGAATAGTGATGAGAATATTATCATGTTTATCATAAACATAATCTATTTCATTATTATGTAAATGGAAAATGAAATAAGGTTGATCAACGTCCTTATTAACAAATTCATGTTAATATGCAATTTTGAAATACCTCTTTGAGAGGCATTTTGAAATTGATCTGTTGTTAATACAAACAAAAGCATAACATTGCAATCACTATTGGAACATCTGAAAAATATTGATACATTACAGAACACATTAATGATCATATGAACCTAAAGATAGAAAACTATATGATTGGGAAGACACGACAAATAAAAACATTGCAATCACAACAATAGCAGACTTTTGAAAAATACTACATGGCAATCTTTTTTATGATAATTTTGACTTTATGTAATTATGTAAAGAAATTAAAACTTTGTCACTAGTTATGACATTTCCATGCACTCAATTTTGAATTTGGAACTCAAATAATACTTGACTGGAAAAATGAGTCTGCAGAATGTACATTGGTAGAGCTTATGATGTCAGAGCTGTTGCTAATGTGCTTTTAGTGTTTGATTCACCTATCAAGTTAAAGATGAACAATTATATCTTGTCAATATTTTGAAAAGAGATGGTTCACATGTCCTAGTTTCAGTCCAAAACTAGGTGAAATAAATAAAGCTTTATTGTGTCCTTGGAAAAGCTTCAAATGTATAATGAAAATCAGTCAAATTTGATAGTCAAGTTAATATTAAAGTCAGTATTATTCATTTGTTATGGGTTTTTTGATTGCGAAAGTTATTAAAGTTTAGATATTTAGAAATGTAGATAACATTCATGAGGATTTTAAATTACAACTTTCACATAACTGTAATAAAATTTTGTAATTACATTTAATATAATATGAAGGACAAATTTATCAAGATTAAGAATTTACAACTCAAAGTTCAGCATTTCACATTTTCTATTACTATACTTTACAGTTAAATTGAACAATATTTGCCATTTTCTCTTAAGAAGTTAATATCTATATAATTTGAATTGTATATTTATTTGACTTAACATCAAATTAAACTTGCATGATATTACAGTTGATGTTGGCCTATTGAAGTAGTATCATCTTACCTTCATATCATCAATATTCATCACATCCTTATTTGCCAAGATGTTAATGTCATCTATTTAATGTTTTATTCATCACAAAATCACTTCTCTTTACAAATGATATTATTAATGGTTTCATCAATTACTTCCTAATTATTCTCTTAATACCTTATGATCCCATCCAATTATCCTCGGCCATAACAATTTGCCCAGACCCTTGAATAGATCAGAATTGATCCACCCAAAGAGGGCCCCTTGTAGTCTTCACCTGCCTGCCACAAAGCCTGAGTGATATTGTAAGGACAGAGGCCTGGACAGGCAGGTAGCAGTGAGACAATCGACCAGAGGGAGCTAGTAGCCAGCTTGACCACCGGTCACTCATCTGTGTCCACTCTGGGTCAAACAGACTAGGTAGAGGACAGCAGTCCCTCTCTCACTTGGACTAAGCTCTCAGGCAGTGAGCACAGCCATATTGCTCTCTCCCTCTCTGTCAATGGGACGTAGGTGACCCAGTCAAGACGGATGGATGGCATGTTGTAACACTATCTCTGATTGGTCAACAGGCTCGGCCATAATTGCCGGAGTCACATGGGTATATTATGTATTATTGAAAGTCACAATAGGTACATGACTGAGAGTGTTTGTCTGATTCCAACATGACTGGACAGTGATTGTGTGTTAGCTGAAGTACCTGTCCTCTGTCACGCTGTGGATTATACATACCAACGGATACTACACTACACTACAACACAGCTACTGGATGTGGAATATGATTCTCTCTAACTCTACCGGAGGAGTAGCAGGCTTTAAAACTGGTGGATGTTAGCGACAGGTTACTGAATCCTCGGATACTATCAAGCTCACTGGAGGACCCCTGACCTGTCCCCTCCCTGTCCCTCCCCATCCCCCTGCCCCCATGTCCGACAGGTATTCTAATGGTCAATGGTGTTTTTCCAGGTAGGTGATCTACCCTGCATTAATGGTTGCGTTATGAGGATGTATGTGTGTTTACTGGCCACGCTACTGTCCCTGTTGGTCCGCCAAGCCTACAGTTCGACAGGTAAGTCATTTTCTTTCTTTTTCAATTTGACATAATTACCCATAAATTACAGCCTCTTCTCCCCACATGCTTCTGGGTTTCTATACACCAGCCATCTGTCCTACTGCTATTGCCCCGGGCTACAACTGTCCGCCGTTCAAAAATGCATTGTTTACAACTACATAGTTCTAATGATGAGGACTGGGGGGCAGTGAGGTCATGATTTCAAATTGTTTTTGCATCCAGCAGATTGGAGTAGATTTGCAAGAGAACTTCAGCTGAGCGCTTCTATTGATCAAGCCTCTGCCCATCAATTATAAAGAAGCCAGCAGCATGTATTGAATCTCCTTGTTTCAAACTTCAAGATTAACATGTGTTCACAACCATGAAACGAGCTGCTAGGCACGTTTTTACCCCCAACATGACCAGATTCCTTTATGAAAATCGTTGAGAATGACATCATTGCATCACTGCTACGTCGGCTCATTTGAAATTCTTAAGAAATGCCAAAATTTCCATCAGCATGATATCCTGTCTGGTGAGATCAGATCCCACGTCCACTGGATTAGATTCAAAATTTGTATCTAAATACTGCGGGAAGGTTTATTTGCCCAAGAATCAGATGGGGGGAGAAGGCTGAATGTACTTCATACATGTCCTGCAAATACTGTTTCCCCAACAACAAGCCATGTTCCCCTCCCTGACTCAATCTCTGTTGACTCGCCTCTGACAAATTTACAAATGAAGGTAAATAGATGGTGCATTAGTCGTGTATACTGTGAGACGGTCGGATAGACAGCTGAGCTATTTGTAGGGTCAGAGGTCAATTGACCTGATGGCTCTTTGTTTCTTGGATCTGACACGCTTCACCGACTCCTCGTTATGTCACTTAATCAATATTCTTGTCGCACGGCCAATAATTTAGTACTTGTCCCTCCTGTAATGTGGGCAGAGAGTGGCTGTTTATCAGGAGATATGTGCTCGAAATATCACTCAAATTCATTCATCCTACATGTTTTAAATATTGCACAAACTCATTAAGTCCTCAAACCCATTTATGATAAGATATGAGTTTTGTTAGCTATAAAAATTCTTGGTAATATATTCAAGGTCTTGCAGCCTTGTTAGGTTGTTGAGTTTTGCTTTTTATATAACTCATAATGAAGATCAAATTTACTCCTCATTACAGTTGAAACTTTGTATGAAAAAATTAATGGATTGATCGAACTGCTGTGATCCATAAAATTGATCACATTATATGAAAACATTCCCTCCAAATGAGTTGACAATTATTTCATTGATTCGTGATCACTGTAATTAGGTAAATGTTGTTCAGGTTATGGCAGAGATGTCATTATGTTTCACGTTTGAAATCAATAAAATGAAACATAAATAGAAACGAGAATGTCACTCGTGATATTTGTTTCCTACATTTTTAAGGATAACAATTTTCATTAGATGTGATTCTCATGCTAAGTGTTTAAAAACCAAATATCCATTAAGGGATTTGAAGATTGCATCATCGTTGAATTACAAAGTTAATTGTTTATTAAGTGAGAAAGTGGTTTAAAACACGACACGCTACAAATATCAGTAATTTGCCGGTGTTGGGTGTGTAATTCCATGTCAATACTCTGGTAGCCTAAAGCAATAGTCAGTATCGATCTCCTCCTGACCCTAAGTACACAATATAACTCGAGTAAATAGACGCAGCTCAAAAAACAGGGCCTACAAAGGTTGAGGGTAGATGGTATTTAGAGTGGGATGGGGTTGTAATGAGAGGAAACGTTGATGGAGTTGTGACACCGGAGATGTGACACCAGACCCTCCTCCATTGCCTCATCAATCTAACGGGGTTTCCCTCACTTCCTAACTTTCCTCTCTCCACGTCTTGTCAGTTTTAATGGCACTCTTGGTTTATGCTACATTTCTACCATTTGACAATAATTTTCATACTTTTATTAACCCAAGATTTAGAAAGGCAAGGGACACAGGCCATTTTGAACATTGTATGGAAAAAGGTCCATTAATATTTTGAAATGTATCATTCATATTAAGGCAATGGCCCATTCAAAATTCAGATAACTACTAAAACGCCTGAAAATGGCCCATTTTCAGAGATGTCCTTCCCAATCACTGTCCCCTTGTACATTTTGGACTCCATGTTATGGATTTTTATCAAGGATGATATTGTTCTGAGAATCTGAGAATGCGGTCTCGTATTCTGCTTCATAGATCAGTATATGATCAGCTTGTACAAGACTGCCTCTTCATGAGTTCCTTTAATGACAATTTTCTAAACAACACAGTTATATCTGTAAAATGTTCAGGATCCATGACAAACCCTGAAAAGTGAACCGTCTCCATCCATTGGTTCCGCTATCATGTTTCCTGCTTCAAGTGTCACTTTCTTCAATCTGTGTATGTCATCTGGCTCGGTGTGTGCGCTAATCAGTACGCCAAGGACAATTAGTTAATTGGTTCCGTCAGCAGCCTGCTGTTGTTGTTGACTCTTGCTTGATTAATGATTAACACGTTCGTAGTTCACAGATACTGTTGCATGGCAAGCTTATCAACTCACGCTTACATCCGGTTAGAACTCTGAATTATGTAATTACCCCCTGTCTCTATTTGCTCTAGGTTGAGTATGTTTGAGGGCTATTCTTCCTAAAGGTTATACTATTTTGTACTCACAATTCGTCAGCAATTTGTCCGAGGTGTTGAGGGAAGAAAGGCAATTACCACGATTTTGGCCAGATGGCTTGAAATGTTAAAGAAAGGAATTGAAATTGATATTTCAGGACATTGTGAGAATCACGTAAGTTTCTATAGAAGCAGAGTAACCGGACTCCTCTGGCAATGTTATTCATCCCAGCAGCTCAGACTGTGGAGCTTTTTACAATACTTCTTTTGTAGCCTCTTAAGCCAAATGAAATGTAACAACTCTCTGAAGGGGACTTAAGTTCACACATTAAGATCAGAAAATTGAAATGGGCACATGAGAATGAGACCAGTTTTTCAATCAAACAAGCGAAAGAGAACAAACGGGGCCTATTGAAAGACCAAAGGACAGCAAGGTGTTAGCTTACTCCCTTCACGGGTTGTCACCTCTTGACCCCTGGAGGTCAACCGACTCCGGCCAATCAGTAATTGCGGCCAGCCGTCAATTGGTAATAAGCATTGGCAATCTGGCAGTGATGATCTCCTTACCTCCATTGATGAAGAGTTCCGTGTAGCGGGCTGTGTTTGGAGAGCCAGATTTCCAATAAACCCTAAATGTAATGAAGTCCAAATTGAATCACCAACAGAATCTCTGCCCACAAATAAAACAAGATGAAACGGATTGCATCGTAAAAACATCCGCTGATCGATGTTAAAGATAGCAAAAGCTTGTGTATTTGTTGGCACAGGTTTTTCTTTATTTTGTGCAATCCCCAGGCTTTAGACTTCTTTTGATGTGTTTTAGATTTGAAAACTAAAAAGGATTGAAAAAAAATATTCTGAAAAAAGGAAAGAATTTGTTTTTACAGACTTATCATTTTTATCACTTTTCATTTTTTTAATTCTTTATGTGTTTTTTAATAGTTTTAAAAACTAACCTGTTTTATGTCACACATAATTCTCATTATCATTAGAATTAACCTGAAATGGAAATCAGTTCAATTAAGCATTATTTCTATATTTAGAAAAAAATACATCAATCACTTCAAAAAATGTTTTTAAACTGTATTACTGTATTGAATTACTTTTTTAACTTAACTTGAATATTTTTCCAATATACCATAAGGAATTTTTTTTCATATTTGAAAACTATTTTTTTTCGATTTTAAGAAAGAATGAAAAATATCAGTAGAGTTACAGGTTAATTTTTCAAATATGTTTCATATGAAATAAATTTCATGGAAATATATAAGTGAATAAATTTTCAGAAGAAACAGTTAATCTTACATTCAATATCTCAAAGGCAAAACAAGTTTATATAATTGTCACCAAAGCTGTCAAGTAGAAGTTGTATGTAAATATCTAGAGATGCTGTTGGCAGAATACAGCTCTGCAAGTTGGAGACTTATTTCCTTGGAGAGCGTCTCTGTTAACCAATCAGGTCTGTGCTGCAACGCGACAAGCAACAAGGGAACGCTCAGACTTAATTTCAATCAGCCACACTGACTCTCCTTCGCTTTAATCAGGCTCGGACAATCTTTGATAGACTTGCATTGAAAACAAGAAATTAACTGTTTTTCTCTGGCACTGTTTGGCCAGTGTACGGAAGAAGCTTCCTGTCCTGACAATAGAGACCAAGGATGGTTGCCCCACTGAAGAGAAAGGACACAACAGCTTCAGAATCTCAAACACTGCATGTCATTTGGAGTGAAAACAGCACAAGTATTGCCGTAATGTTTGATCTAGGTTTGCCTCCTGTGCTCATCCTGATTATGCAATCTTCCACCATAATGCTATCATTGTCCCCATTACATGCCTGGTTGCACTAGAAAAACATGGGGGTCCTTTCTCCCTGCTGCAGCCTTTTTATGAATAGATTAGAGGTTGTGGGTCCAACCTGCCCCGCCATTGTTAACTCTGTGTGCAGGCCTTCTTTGAAAGGGTGCAGAATGCCTGGGGACTTAAAGTCATATTAACACCATTCCGATAGATCGTTTTTTAGTCGTAAATGTCAGTTTGTTTTACCATTTGCTTATTGTGTCAGTCTAAGCATGTATGGAAGTCTTTTGGGATAGACAGCTGTCATTGTACGCTGGGTTTGGTATTTTAACAATCTGATGCAAAAGTAATCTCAGGGAATAGAATTTAAACTTGACAGCTGTTATGAAATGTGAAAGAAATTAGAAATTGTTTCACTTGTTATTCTTTTCTGCCATTTGAAAGAAAATTAGATTGATACTTAGTGAGTTTAACTTAAAATGAATTTTAGATGTTTTATAAAAAGAGAGGAGCAACATGATAGAAATTATATTCAAAGACTTTGAATAAAACAAATGTAAACTGGATTATACAGATATATGTTCACATACAATATTTATCAAAGAATGCCTTAAAAACAGATCAACTCTCTGTTTCAAATTTCCTTACATTCTTTCTCAATAAAAACCTAAATAAATTTATTCACCACTATTCAGGTATGATTATTCATGTCATCTAGGTCCTGAGAAATTCAACTTATATAAAGTTGGCTATAATATAAATAATAATTGGAAATTTTCCCATCATAAAATGATTAATTGAATTCCACATCATGAAAAATAATTACAAATAACATGGGAGTACTACCACCTACAGGCATTGAACATAAGAAGAAAAATTTATATACATGAAATTCAAAAACATCTTCAAAACCTATTAGGACCTGACTCAGCAACTAAAACTGTGAGAATGTTTTCCATGGGTGAGTTCTCAGTATGCTGAGCTGTATGAATGATGGTATCTTTACTACCGCGATGCAATTCAGATATTCGGTGTATAAACGAGACGGGTGGAACAAGCCCTGACCCAGAACAGCCCCCTGTCATTACCTACTCTCAAACTCTTGCAACAACTCTTTCAGAAACTAGACGCAAGTGGCGTTAAATCCTAGCGATACTTTTCAAATACTACTCTTTCATAGAAAATGTTTTCTATTTAATAGATATATGTTTGTATTAGTATATTTCTAATTGTAGTAGAAGGTTTTGTTGCCCTATCTCAATGATATTTGTGTTTATGTTTATGACAGCAATTTACTGTTGCCTATACAATGAACATAGAGATTTCTAATATTTATCTCTGAATGCCATCAGAATAAAGCTAAGTTGTAAGGATATTTGTTAACAGTTTCCCATGGACCGGCAAATTACGGGTTGTGATTCTCGCTTATTCAGTCATTATGCTGTGAATGGAAGTGTATTAATTTCAAATACTTATACTGAACTATGGTATGAATCACATTCCAACTAAACATGTACATTTACCCAATGACAATAGTCGACAGCTGTTATTGATGTTTCATACAAAACACCCATTCTGAAATTGATCTTGCAAACAATATTGCTAATTGACATTCAAAGAGAGAATCACTAGTTCAGTTTACTATTCATGAATATTTTTTATTTAATGGAAAATTCATATGTTGTCTCTCCTTCATATTGAAAAAGTTGTTCTAGGGTTTATGATTTATGGAAAAGTTAATCAGGCTAATAAGAATTGGATTCCCAATTTTGAAGAAAACCTTTTTTACGTTTTTACTATTTTGATATTATTGATTTGTCATTGCAAAGGTGCACAAAGAGGAAGAAAACAATAACAGAGAAAATATTGGGGGAATGAATCTTCTAATGAAACCTGTTTTTGTCTGCTGTAAACCTAGATATTAAGGAAAATGTTTAAAAAAGAATTTCTCCAATATTTCTAAAACTTTATCAAATTCTTTTTAAAACTAGACAGAAATCCATAATTTTGGTAAGGGACTGTTGTGCAGGTACGTACAAGGAAAGTATAGATAGACAAAAGAATATATAAACTGTATATATATAAGTAATGATTGGGTATGGTTGATAAGGGAAAGTATGATTTATGACCCAGGGACAGTAGACAGGTACTGGTACATACAAACTGAGAGAAACACTTGTAGACAGAAGTGCACAGTAGTGCGAGATAGGTCTCCCTGCTCTGGTCTCGGTGAGACGGGGACTCACTGGTCTCGGTGAGGAGACGGGACACCTGACCCCACTTCTCTCACCTGAAGTCTACGTGCTTCACATTCCTACCTGTATCTACCTACACATGGGGAGGGGGAGGGGAGAGAGAGAAGAGAAGTTATGGTTTGGGGACTGTCTTGTCATCCGTAGCGTGTCTTCTTCACTCCTCCAGTGTATATTCTTACACCTTAACTTCCTCACTCACTCAGTGTTTTTGAGATGTAATAATAAAAATATTTCTGTGTCAGGCAGGACTTAATTCTTTGGAAGGTCTACTTCTTTATTCCAATATATGTAACCTTATGATTTAAGAACTTACACTGCTATCAGGCTTGAAGGATGTCAAGCATGTTTGTCATTCAATTACAAACATACCTACACTTATGCAAAAAAGGAAATGATGTCTTGTGGAAATGAACCTGCTTAACTTACAGATTAAGTGTCATCTTTGTATTGGAGAGATATTCTCACATATATCATGTCTTGCACACATGATAATGTTTTATCTTAACTTGACCTTATCAGTCATTCACCTTTATTGATTACAACTTCTATCATAAAGAAGTGTACCAAACACCAATCTCTTTCATCTTCTTTTGTTGCCATCCATTCATCAATAGCATCAATATTTCAATATGCACCAATATGTACATCCATTCATCCATCCACCAACATCATCTATGATGACCTTCAATCAATCCAAAACATACCATCTCATCTATCTATCCATCATTTCATCGACCAAACCATCAATCCACTATTTACTTACCCATCTATCCACCCATCCACCAAACAATCGTTACCAACCATTTACCCACCCATCTACCAATACCTTCACCATTATCTATTTTTGAACCCCTAAGTCTTTCCACCAAAGACCAAAGCAAATATACCCATCC
The DNA here is from genome assembly GCA_916613615.1 of Steromphala cineraria. NCBI lineage: Eukaryota > Metazoa > Mollusca > Gastropoda > Trochida > Trochidae > Steromphala > Steromphala cineraria. The sequence continues at coordinate 80,197,731 of OU744722.1, forward strand.
AAAGGATGCCTTCACCCATCATCCACAAACCAAGTCTCCATTTGCCCATCCAACTTGTATAGATCAACCCATCATCATCCCTTTATGCCACTATACATGCACATATTGTTGAAATGGCCTTTACACTTAATAGGTAGAAAAACTAATTTTGAGAAAGATAAAAGTTAATGTGAGTGCCCCCTGTGTTGACACATACAGTGACAAGAGGCGATGGAGAGTCAGTGACGAGGAGTCCTTTATGAGGTTGAGTCAATGAGGTGTGGCTAGCAGTCTATCACACTCAGTTGTAGGGAAACAGTATTTGCATTATGTACCTTTGTGAAATGTCTTCAAATTACCAGTGTCATTTTTCAAATATTTGTTTAAAATGAGACCTGTATGACACAATGGATCGACTGTGACACTAGACAGGGCTGCAAGTCTTTTCCTAATGGGAACTCAGCGATGTGCTCCATTATTGTGGAAAAATATCACATTAGAGTGAAATTGAATTTTTCTTTATAATTGAAGCCGACAGAGTCACATTCACTCCATTGTGTGAAAGCTGCATGACAGTTTTTATATATACATGAATCAGCAAGAAGAGATGTGAAAGATATCCCAGGAATTGCTCTCTGTTGGGGCAAACCTTCTTCAATTATGTTTTAATATTGGTCTAGTAGAATGTAGCTGTAGTCATGCAGGTTTCAGATGATGCAGAGAGAAGGAGAGAATATGTGTACTGGACAACCATTATGCTCTGGCACCTAAATCAATTCATGAATATTGTGGAAAATATGTGTATTCTTGATTTTCATACAAGAATTATACACAGTATTGTGTTTCCGTTAATGAATTTTTCTATAACACTATTTACCATTCAAGAATATGATTATATTTTGTATCTGAACTGCACTGCACAATATGAATACATTAATGCTTAGATTTTTCATCCATAAACGACTACAAATATCACTTTGATAGTTGAAATTATATCCATTTTGATATTTACTTTAGTAATATGATTGGTGCTGTATTCCCAAACTTGAAAATGAGAAAGAACAGAAAAATTTGAATATTGAAAGTAGTTTACTTTGATTTATATGAAGTCATATAGATATATAATCAGAATTATTACATAACCCTGTGTCTGTACACCTGTAAAAACACCTCAAACTTCAACCAACAGTAGCTGAAAGTTCAATCAACTAACGTTAGTTATACGATACTTTCTTATCATGTGTTACACGACCTAAAGAGTTTAGTTTCCGTGTTTAAACTCCTGACCTTTGACCTTGGTGAAGGCGGCTAGGAGCATGTCCAAGTGACAGATTTCACTTATATATGTCACAAGTGACACCTGCCTACCTGGCTGCAGGTAGTTCACACCTGTGTGCAGTTTTGTTTGAGTAAATTGTGTAGTTGTTCCTTCATGTCCCACTTTATTACATAGGTACAAAGTATATGTTATATGTGGCAACTCTCTACAAAGTCATATGTTAAACTTGGTAACTCTCTGCAAAGTATAGGTTATAGTTGGTAACTCTGCAAAGTATATGTTATATGTGGCAACTCTCTACAAAGTCATATGTTATATTTGGTAACTCTCTGCAAAGTATATGTTATATTTGGTTACTTATAAGTATATATGCTATTCTTGAGGATCATTATGTATGCAGTTACACAGTTTATTGTATTCTTTTAGAGAACTCGAGTCCTTTGTGGGGTTCTGTCCACACCTTCAAAGTTTGGCCATCAATGTAGTACCATATCTGTCAGCTCTCCATGTCCTAGTTAACCATCAAGCCTTGTCATAGCTTATTTTACTAAAAAAGAAATATATTTTCATCAAAGATATTAAAGTTATTTTATTCATTCATGTTGTCAATTTATGAGATGCAAGGTAACTCATAGAATATTATGCATTTTGCTAATAAGTTTTGTAAATTCTTGGAGATACAAGTCAAGTTTTGTAATATCTCTAGTTGTGTGTTCTAAATCTTGAATCTCATATGTAAATTTGTGTATATGATGTAAAAATGAACACATTTGCAAAGTCATCAAATTGACATTTTGAAGTTTATGTGTTTTTGCCAGACATGTAGGTCACTGTAAAACAGCTGTATTTATTTACTATGGAAATAACTTGAGTAAGATATCAAATATTTGAAGAGCACTTGACATCAAAGTAAACGTGGCATGTTCCCCTTACAAGTCACCTTGAGTGGAGTTCATAATCCTTTGTGGGCTCTGGCAACTGATCATGATTAAATAATGGAGGTGAAAAGGAATACCCTTGTCTGATTCCAACAATACACCGATTGTCTGACTCGACACTGGGACGTGAATATGGGTCAAGAAAGTTATAAAAATATTCTCGACTATGTGTGGACAGGGTTAAGGAATTCAGGAGTGTACATTTTTGTTACCGAGTCAATCAACTACTGCGATTGTCCCCTAGCTAACTATGTATAGTGTGGACAGCATTGAAGTCCTGACATATTTCTTCTCTTTCTTAACATTTTGGGCCTGTTTCCTTTTGTGTTTGAGGTGTTATTCTTTTGAAAGGAGATTCGTTCTGTATCATTGTTACCATTGTTTACTGTGTATCCGTAATTTTTATTCCTGTAATTCAAACTTCAAATTGATTTTTTTTTCAACATATAGTTATTATTTTCAATCAAAGATGCACTTTTACGAAAGAATACAATAATACACAGATACAAATTCTTATTTTGAACATATCTCATCAATATTACAAATTTGGGTGTTTTTGTTGGTTGTTAAATGTGACCTTTTTCTTTATTATGAATGTAAAGATGCTTGATGTCTAGACTTACATTCTCAAAAACAAAACAAAAAATGTATTACAAGAAAGGAACATCAGAAAAATGACTATTTGTAGTTGACTTTCGATCTACGCTTGCTTTTGTAGAGCCTATGCTAATGTCAAAATATTATCAACTACAGTCTAAGTGTTGGACTACCTATTTACTATTGCCAGAAGATAATAATAATATCCCTGCCTTACTTCTAGTCATGCGCTGTGCTAAAACACCTAGTGGCTAGAAATGTGTAAGTGGTGTTTGCAAATAATACCTACATTAAGTACTTACTTGTGCTAATATTAGCCAGGTAAGTATAAAAATAAGTCACATTGTGTGACCCACATAGCAGAACAATAAAAGCAAGCAATCCAAAACACAACTAAATTGAACTAATGCATGTTTGGGACATGATTCATTTATGAGCAGATTATGACTAACACAGGTTATTTGGTGGAGCAAGGTTTGACAATGGGTTGATATATACCTACATCCTGACTAATTCAAAATTTAAAAATTGATTTATTGATTAAAAAAGATTACCTTTTGTTCTTTAGAAAATGATATTTGAATATTGATGCCAACAATAAAGGTATTCTATTTCATCAGTTATTGGAACTATTAGGACAGTTTGCTACTGTGTTTATTTGTTTTTCTTGACTTCTTAAAATTAGAACAACAGTAAATCTTTGAAAACTTTTCATTCTCTTTAAAACTCGTAAGGTATGTTACATTTCAGCGATGACTTGATGAATATTTTCATTTCATTAATACAGGAGCTGTGATATCTTTCAATTGTAAATATTTCAGGGAATGAAGGATTAACAAAAATAAGGTTTTCACATTGCAAATTGTAAGAGACAAGTTTAGTAGATATGTAGAATGTAGCAATCTTCCCAAGCTAATCCACCTGACCAAAACGGGAAGTCCCTTCCACCCTAATTTGTAGCTAAATGCAGAGTCTGCCGCATGCTTTAATGGCGTGAGCCGAGGTTGTGTAAATGTCGAGGTGTAGTTATGACAGTGAACAGAGGAAGCAACATCTCTATAAACCAGAATGGATCTCTTGCAGGACGAAAGGTCGAATCATGTCCTCTGTCGGCCATCCCTCTCCGTCCTCCCACATACACATGCATTATGTCAGAACCTGCTTCCAAATAGTGCTGAGGATATGTTATGGTGTCATAGGAGTAAATTGTTGAAGGGTTTACCTTCTCCTTATTGCTGATTACCACTCAAGTTTTTAAAATGATTTTACTTCAGAAATAGTTTTAAAAATTATTCGAATATGAACAAAAATAAATTGAAGTCAATGACAGTTGCAAGTTTAAAAAAACGTGACCTAAGATTTTGTTCTTGTTGACGATCAACAGTTTTGAATAATTTTCTTACGTAGTAACATTTTCAAAATGATTTTGATGAAAATTGAAATAGATGGAAGTCCATGACAGGAGAAAGAATAAGATAACATTGACATTTTAGATGGTGGCCTGTTGCTTATCAAGAGAGAAAATATTGTGAACTTGACAATTTTGCCAAAATTATTTCCTTTTGATGTGATCGGGTTGTCATGATATGATTTAGGTCATGCTTTGAAGTATTTTTAAGGCTCAATCAATATATTTCAAATTGATCAATTTATTCCCATATCTTCAGAAAGTCAGCTTCTGTTGTCGAAATAACCCAAATGGATGAGCAAAACAAAGGAAGACAATAGAAGAGACATTTAGTGCTATGCAAGGTCTCAACTCCTTTGACTCTACATAAAGATACTTTATTTTCTAATGATTCTTGTAGAAGCTTAACACTTCATTACATCTTTGTGTGGCATTTAGAGGTCGGAAGTCAAGTAAGAACAATTATTTATGGATAACAACTTCTTTATTTTGAGAGCAGACATTTCTCTTCAGCTTCTTGTATCATTTTCAAGCATGTAACACTTCATCAGTAAATGTTATTTTTATTTCCAAACGTGACATGTTTCCCTCTCTCTGTGACAAAGATTCTTTGAATATTTGAAATGAATGGCTGCTCTGCTTAAGTTCACATCAACTCATCGCTTTATGATGTCTTTATTTATATTTGAATGCGGTGAGTGACTGAGCCCGTTTTCCTGCTTATACAAGTGTACATAGGATTCTCGCTCATTTTCTCCTCAATAATGAAGCCTGCCCCGCCTGAGATAACAGCTTTGTGTAGAGATATCACTTTCAGCTCTTTACTGATGTTGGCTGACAAACTTCACAACATTTAGTCAGTGCATGTCTCCCCCTGGCTAAATGTTGAGGACTCCTTTGCCCCTGCACTGTGGACTCATTGTGTGATCAAACTGCTTGAGCCAGGCTGCCTTTGAATAGTTATCTGGAGACAGAGACACAGGCTGAGAGTAGAATAGTAATTGGGGAGACATAGACAGGGTAGAGAGAAGAATAGTTATTGGGGAGACATAGACTGAGGTAGAGAGCTGAATAGTTATTGGGGAGACATGAACTAAGAAAGAGAAAAGAATAGTTACTGGTGGAGACATGGATTTGGGGGTTTGGGGTGGTGGGGGAGAGAGAGAGAGAAGAACAGTTATTGGGGAATTGCGGAGACATAGACTGAGGTAGAGAGAAGAATAGTTATCAGTGGAGACATGGCCGGGGTAGAGAGAAGAATAGTTATCAGTGGAGACATGGCCAGGGTAGAGAGAAGAATAGTTATCAGTGGAGACATGGCCAGGGTAGAGAGAAGAATAGTTATCAGTGGAGACATGGCCAGGGTAGAGAGAAGAATAGTTATCAGTGGAGACATGGCCAGGGTAGAGAGAAGAATAGTTATCAGTGGAGACATGGCCAGGGTAGAGAGAAGAATAGTTATCAGTGGAGACATGGCCGGGGTAGAGAGAAGAATAGTTATCAGTGGAGACATGGCCAGGGTAGAGAGAAGAATAGTTATCAGTGGAGACATGGCCAGGGTAGAGAGAAGAATAGTTATCAGTGGAGACATGGCCGGGGTAGAGAGAAGAATAGTTATCAGTGGAGACATGGCCAGGGTAGAGAGAAGAATAGTTATCAGTGGAGACATGGCCAGGGTAGAGAGAAGAATAGTTATCAGTGGAGACATGGTCGAGGTTGAGAGAAGTATAGTTATCAGTGGAGACATGGTCGAGGTTGAGAGAAGAATAGTTATCAGTGGAGACATGGTCGAGGTTGAGAGAAGAATAGTTATCAGTGGAGACATGGCCAGGGTAGAGAGAAGAATAGTTATCAGTGGAGACATGGCCAGGGTAGAGAGAAGAATAGTTATCAGTGGAGACATGGCCGGGGTAGAGAGAAGAATAGTTATCAGTGGAGACATGGCCGGGGTAGAGAGAAGAATAGTTATCAGTGGAGACATGGCCGGGGTAGAGAGAAGAATAGTTATCAGTGGAGACATGGCCGGGGTAGAGAGAAGAATAGTTATCAGTGGAGACATGGCCGGGGTAGAGAGAAGAATAGTTATCAGTGGAGACATGGCCAGGGTAGAGAGAAGAATAGTTATCAGTGGAGACATGGCCAGGGTAGAGAGAAGAATAGTTATCAGTGGAGACATGGTCGAGGTTGAGAGAAGAATAGTTTTGGGTGGTGACATAGACGGGATAGAGAGAAGAATAGTTATCGGTGGAAACATGGACGGGGTAGAGAGAAGAATAGTTATGGGTGGAGACATGGCCGAGGTTGAGACAGACTGATGTTGGACATGCAGATAGGATTTTGAGGAGAGTCGGCAGACACTGTGATAATAAGCAGCGTCGAGGTGTCTGACTCCACGGGACACTAATGTCAGGAGAAAGGTGGAGCTGTGTCAACTTTCCTATGTGGTTAGTTGAGCGTAACCTCCCCTTCACACTTCACTGAACTTGATGCCTGGCTGGTTCTTCGGGAGAGTCTATGGGATGATTTGAAATTGTTGAAAGGAAGACTAGTAAATAAAGTCCTCTTGTTTATGAACAGTCTTGTTCTTGAGAGAAGAGTTAAATATATATCTTTATTGTGTGGTTATGAAATAGTAAAAAAATGGAATTAAAATTTCCCTTACAAATATTAAGCCCAAACACTAAAATATGTACAAATCAAAATCGTATGCAAATTGCCTGGTCAAACAAGCTGATGCGGAGTCAAACATAGTTACTTGCAAGATAGATTGCATAAAATTAAAATATTAGGGGTCAACATGGGGGTCAAGCGGTGAGTCAATCAGTTGATAACGGCGTGTGTCCGACAGCCCGTATCCACGACATTGTCAGATAAACTAACACGGTCTGCAAACTAATACAACTATTAGCATGGGAAATGGCTTATTATGGTTTAATAGGCTGTCCCTTGCACTCCAGGCCTGGTCCGAATCAAGGCACCCTCCGAATTGATTAACCAACAATCACTCTCATGTATCATGTTTACAATTTCTCGTATTGGCCATAATGAGGTATCGTAATGGCTTCCTCATTGAAATATAAACAGAGATATGTTGGTACTGGATCCTTTCTGATGTGGGTATTTATTAAATATGATGGATGACTTTATAATGTGTAAGATTATTTCCATATTCACTGAGTGGCTTATCAGATTTGACATTGAAATAGGACACGATCGCCTGCTCTCCCTACCACAGGAAATAAGCATTTATTTGTGATTTTGTAGTAATAGACCGATATGTTTATTTATAATGGACCAGGGCATGCTATTTCCACAATAACAATTTTGAATGTGATCTTTTTAATGAAAGGGTAGGCTGACAATAATAAAAGGAGGTTAGGCTAGCATGTAGAAGATCAATAAACATTAGTTGGGAACTTGTGTATTGAAATAATGTTAACCTGATACACTGGTGGATGAATGGCTTGATAGGGCTCTTGGCATTTCCTGTTATAGCATTTAGTTATATTTGTATGTTTTATTGTTTGGAAAATCAGTTTTGATTTTGATGACTTGTTGTCATGAACTTTTTAAGCAATTTTTAAAGCATTTCCTACTCTATGGTAGATAGTTTGAGAATTGTAAATTTGATAACTATAGATTTGATTTTGGTGATGAAATACTAAATATAATGTTCCAAACATTTCTTGTTTGAGTATTTCTTAATGAAATCTAATGTCCAAGCATTGCTTTAAGAGAATTAAGTTCACTATGAATTGGAACACTACACAGATTTTATACATTTCTAATGGACTTACTTAATTGCTTTTTGTAATGAATCAATTTTGTTTCAAGAAAACAACCTTGATGCTGTGTTCTTGTCAATTAAAAGTTATTTTAAATGAAGTATTCTCCCATAATGCAAATATAGCAATAAGAGAAAGCAAGACACTACTGCATGATAAGGTCTTGGTTAGGGCCCAGCCCAGGATGATTTTAAACAGTTCTCAATATGCGAGGGGATGAGATCAATACTTGAATCAATAGATTCTCATTTAAGCCTGAATAGGGCCAGAGAGTTGAACAAGTTGCTTTGTGCTGTTGTTATTAGACCTTCATTCAAGGAGTGTCTGGAAACAAATAAAACTTTTGTTTTTAGTAGGTGTAATAAACTGAAACAGCCACGATCACTTTGCAGAGAAAATTGGATTAATTTCAGTGGCATCGATAAATTCTTGAAGAAGTTAACGGTTTAATTTGACTGAGCAAGCAGCCCTAAACGGCAAGTGGTCTGTAGTTATAAGATGATAATTGGCACCTCCTTTTGATGTTTGCCCACAAAAATAGACGAGGAATATCAAAGATAATCTGTTTAGTGTCACCAGACTAAGCGACAGGTCAACAGGGGGACAACAAGGGATATAGCTCTCACTGTCGGTCTCGACCCTGGTCATTCTCACATTTTGTGCAAAAATAATTCAATTTATTGTAAATGGACACTTGAATAAATTTGCATTTTAAGCTGCACTGCCTTTGTAATGAACTTTCATGGTCATCGTAAACATAAGCGGATTCTCACAGAAAAATTCAAATAGAATCATATTTTGAGAAAAAATGCTGAATTGCAAATAATTTAAATCATGTCTCATTGTTCTAAGACCAGACACTAGTCTTATATTGATTTTATTAAAAAAGAATGTTTTGGCTAATTGGTAATGAAACCAAGTTGCTGAACTTTCACCTATTTTGTCAGATCTTCCTCCTATAATGTTTAAACATTTGAATGCTTACAAAATGAAATTATTTTCTTAACACTTAAAGTGAAAATTAGAGGTCTTGGAAAAAACAGACTCCAGCTATTTCCTTCGTATTTGTTGATGTCCCAGTGAAGTAACCAGAATAGTTATGGAATTGACAATAGAATAGATATATTAATTGGTAAATCATCAGTGTAGCCATCTTAGTTCATTCATTTTGTGAAGTGGCATCCTGGCAGCCAATTAAATGTCATGATTTTAAAGGCCAAATTGTATTTAAATTGAGACCTTTGCTTGCATAGTCAAACTGTTGGCTCACACATCAATTATTAACATAGCCAAGAGACTGGAGTAATGGCAATTGCCCGGAGTCCACAACCGTACAGTATCAAACCATAGGTCATGAACATGGCAGCAAGAAACTCATTTCCATGTCTGCTGGTGACATTTAGCAGCACATGACACAAGCTGGACAGATTCTTGGGCACCATCTCTCTCATTGACAGAAACCGTGAATCACTGATCAATAACTCGATCTTGAAGTAAAATGGTGGTTGGAAACTTTGGAACTTAGAATGGACAATGCAAGTGCTGGTGACATTTAGCAGTACCTGAGACAAACTGGACAGATTCTTTGGGCACCATCTCTCTTATTGACAGAAACCGTGAATCACTGATCAATAACTCTTGAAGTAACTTCTTTGTGGTTAGAAACTTTGAAACTTGGAACTTAGAATGGACAATGCAAGTGCAGGTGACATTTAGCAGTACCTGAGACAAACTGGACAGATTCTTTGGGCACCATCTCTCTTATTGACAGAAACCGTGAATCACTGATCAATAACTCTTGAAGTAACTTCTTTGTGGTTAGAAACTTTGAAACTTGGAACTTAGAATGGACAATGCAAGTGCTGGTGACATTTAGCAGTACCTGAGACAAGCTGGACAGATTCTTGGGCACCATCTCTCTCATTGACAGAAACCGTGAATCACTGATCAATAACTCTTGAAGTAACTTCCTTGTGGTTAGAAACTTCGAAACTTGGAACTTAGAATGGACAATGCAAGTGCTGGTGACATTTAGCAGTACACAACACAAGCTGGACAGATTCTTGGGCACCATCTCTCTCATTGACAGAAACCGTGAATCACTGATCAATAATGTTTGAAGTAACTTTTTTGTGGATTTGAAACTTAGAACTAAGAATGGACAGTGCAAGAACTGCATCACTGGTTATAGATGACAAATTCTATGTTGATAGAAACTTTGAAACATAGGAGAAAATGTTTCTTATCAATCCATGCCGATTCCATTGGTGTCCAATGGGTTTGACAATTATCAATTTTTGAAATCTTCATTTAGGAATAGCTGCATGGTAAACCAACTCAATAAAATTCTAGCTTTTTTACGAGCAAAATTTCACTTTCATGGCAAGTGCAACAGAAATGTAAGAACAGAAATGTAAGAACAACAAATAACTGAGCATTGGACACCAATGCTCAGTTATTTGTTGTTCTTACATTTCTGTTGCACTTGCCATGAAAGTGAAATTTTGCTCGTAAAAAAGCTAGAATTTTATTGAGTTGGTTTACCATGCAGCTATTCCTAAATGAAGATTTCAAAAATTGATAATTGTCAAACCCTCTGAACCCAAAATGGAAAACATGGCTATGTTATGGTCATTTAGTGGGTTGTCAGGGTTGTCAGGGCCCAGTTAGTAGCATCTGCTATGACCTTTCCAAGAGTTTGCACACAGTGACACAGGGGTATTGACATTACAGTTGGAAGCAATGATATTTTCATCATTCCGACCTGCTGGTCAACAGCAGTTAAATATGAATGATCATAGGCAGAGAGGTTGATAACTTGGCATGAACTTACAACTGAAATTCTGTTTGTAGATATAGATATTCCACTGCCTATTGGATCTGATATATAATGCATTTACTTACATCTGAATTTCTGTTTTAACACAAAAATATTTGCTGGTTTTGGAGAATTCGTCAAATAAGGCACATTACAACATCTTAATTTGTGTTTGACTATACAAATATTTGATAAAATCTGTATAAGGCATATACACTCGTTTGATTTTCTCTTGCTAATACAGGTATTTGCTTGTTAAAATAGCATTGGACATATTATAAGGCATGTATTGACATTTGAATTTAGATAAATCAGTGTAGATAAGTTCTGATATTTTTCATCTTGGCTTACTTTTCAGAACTAAATATTTAAAACAAAGTTTCTTCCATAAGATTTATTTTTTTATGAATACAGCCTTTATGTTATTTCAAAAGCTATAAAAGCGTTCATTATATTTTTCATTCTACTTGGAAAATGTTCAAATTGGTTCAAAATTTCTATTGGCTCTATTTGACATTTAGATAATTAGGAATTGGCATTGTTCATTGCCCAATAGTAGTTGTCTCTCTTCTGCTGTTACACTACTTTGTCTTTTATGAAAGTTCCTATATTTGATGAAGACCATTGCATTAAGATTCAGGTAAAGATTAAATTGAAATCAAATCACAAAACTGCATCTCAAATGACCTTCCACTGTTTTATTAGAAATATTTAGCATTCCATCATTTATTGGACATTACATTACCATAGGTATTATGGTGAAGAAAGGAAATAGGTAATTTCCATATACATTCTTTCTATATAAACGATCTTTGTAATGAACCTATGAATAATAAAGCAGTAGCCTGTTATTTTTCTCAGGAAGATATACACACTTTTTAGAATGAATGTCACACATACTTTTGGTCATATAAGCTTCATTTGTTTTTCCTTTGAACCAACAGACAACAATCATCTGAAAATGATTATAATCAAATTTTGCCCAATGACAATCATGTTGATTTGGTAATTGTTGGCAGTGTTGCCTGACTCCTTGAAGATCTGAGTTTAGATCTCACAAGGGACTCGATCAGAAAAGTACATTAATTTGTGATATTGCAAATGTTGTGATCACAAATATAACAATATGTTACTTTTGGCTGCTATCAAAATGGTCTGTATCTCTAAGAAATATTGTTCAACAAACATTAAACACCAACTCACTCACTCACTCACTAAGACATTTACTAAGTCAATATTTTTGCTGGCACAGATTCCACAGCTTGTCTCTTATTCCCCCTTGGCGTTTACAGCCAGATCCAGACTGGGTTCCTAATTGTCTCCCTTTGGTAACTCTTCTTCCCTGGAGGTACATTAATGTATCCAGGGGAGTTTTCTCATTGGATAATTTGCTCTGAGACTTATGACTGTGATTCTTCTGATCAAAGGTTGCGATGATTTCTTCTGTCTTGGTGAAGATATTTAGCACGAAATGGTTCCTGGTCCTGAAGAAATATACTGTTGTAGGTGTACTGTAAGGTTGGCAAATAGCAAATTAATTTGTGGTTGAAGTCCAGATGCTCCTCATTTTCATCTCCAGGAAAGTGTTTTCTACATTGTTTAAGTTAGAATTTGTACTTTGTTGACTAAGCATCTTAATTGATAGCCAAGGTGTCGTTGGAGGTTTTTTCTGTGCTTGACAAGCTGTCATGAAATTAATATAAAAAATTGATTTTTAGGGAATAATTTTGAAGGAAGGTTTTGGCTAAGTAATAACATCAGTGTTTCAAATTCAATTGATAAATAACTCATCCAACAATAACAGTCAAAACACACACAAAATTGTCATAAACATTATACATGAACTGACTCATTGAATCAAAATTTTCAGCATTATTTGTAGGGCATTTTGATAGCAATTTATTATAGTATGCTGTCTATTCAGAACACTTTAGCAAACCTTTATTCACTTTATTTGAATACATGTCTATTTATCCTTGAAGTCATTGGCTGAATGGATGTTACAAGGCTTGTGATTGGCTGAAAGCCTGCAAGCATATGATGAGAAAGTGGAAAATCCTGTCGAGCACCGCTGCCTTGTCACGTTTAGACAGATCATCGTGAATGGTCCCGATCCAATTAAACTCTGGTCATGAAAGTTAGCTGTTAATGTCACCGAGATAAGGTGGTACAAGGACCAGAGGCCTCATCACCAGCATCTCAGTGCCTCCATCTTGTGTGGGTTATTACAGTTACCCACTGAAAAACTGTGCGTTATTACAGTTATCCAATGAGACTCTATACGATATAGAGTGAAATGCCCCATGTTAAGCACTGAATGATTCAGTACTTACGTCTTCCTGTCTTGATCAAAACAAAATAGATTTATTGGGATAAAACTTGCGGAAAGAGGTTTATCGGCTAATGAGAGATGCACAATCGATGCTTTATGCATGACAGTGGAGCGATCTTTGATGTGGCGCTGTAACATTGCACAGAACACCAGGCGTGTTTTAGTGGAAACATCACATAGAATTGATAGAACATATTACTTCGCACTCTCAGACGACACAGTAATGAATTTTTTTACCCCCGAGATCATTCTCCGACTGCATCACACATTGTTTAGTTGCTAGGCAAGAAACCCTTGTAGAGAAACCACTCAGCTAGCTTTCAGCATTTAAATTTATTGTTGGTCTGCAGGTTTTAATTCCCTTATAAACTGATGAGTCGAGCTGGCTTGCTTTGTTGTATGCGTCACATGATAAATGACTCTTTCTAATTGCTTTTTGGATGTGTGATTTTATCAAAATGCATTCTTCTCAGTCTTCTCTCATTTTACATTAAAAACTTTGAAAATATTATTTGCATAAATTTGCCTCCATTTGTTAAGCATTTGGTTAAAAGAGAGGCCTTTTGTAATTTAAGATTTGACTTGAAATTATGAAAGAGGCCGAGAAAAGTTAAGTTGTATCCCATTTTATTTAATTGACACACACACACAAAATACTGAATTTATTGAATAATAATCAAAGTCTCAATAACATTGCAATTTATAAAAAGATCACATTGCTTCAGTACTTACAATGGCTGTTGTCCAAGAAATTGCAAAATTCAAATGGAAAATTAAAGTTTGGTATAAGTCTCCTAAAGATGACCTCATGTCATCATGGACAGCTATTTTAGGTTTCAAGAAATGCAAAAATACAATTTGAAAAAAATTATTGTAAAAGATGACTTGACTATGTCATCATGGACAGCCGTTCCAGGGTACTGAATTTGTTTTTTAATCATTGAGTTATTTCCCTGGCTTCCTGAAACTGGGAGGAGGATATTTCTGTCAAGATACCCCCGCAGTGGAAACTGCCAGAAGAAATGTCAGGTCCTTGCAGGAGGAATTGGAAGGGTGTCATGGAGTCCCTTGCCCATTGATTCAGGCTTTGAGGAGAGTTAGCAATACAAATTCATGGTTACAACTGATACAGTTTTCATAATTTTTGGATATTGTATCATGCCTACATTATCATGGATCATGATTGCTTTCACATGTTGAATTAGTTTGGAAGATTTGTACTTATTTTCCTGAAGATAAGCATAAGTGAGCTATTGGTTTTGTTTGTGCAACTTTATCATGTTGCCAAATCCAACAATTCTGATATTCAGATTAATAATAATGTTGCCAAATCATCCTATTCTATCTTTTATGTTATTAGGATGTAAGTCATGTGGTTGACTATATTCATAGATTATTTTCTAAAATTCTTGTTTGAATTTAATTTTTTGTACAAGTTCCATTCTTGTTAACCCAAAGCATAACATTTATTTGATGTTTGTGTCCACAACGCTGAATTAGAGCTAGAAGCACTGCCCTCCATACAGACAAGTCGTGGAGTTCTAATGATGAAATTTGTATGCAGTGTTCGATGGACGGCTTCGATCAATATGGCCGCCAGACTCCTTCCTGCTTGTTGGAACTCTTCAGTGAAGAAAATGATAAAAGAAGTACATAGGAAATGAGGAGAAAAAAATGTTTTAAAAACTTGCCATGTCCAGTAAATATTAAGTGTGAAAGCCTGACTAGAAGTTGGTATGTGAATAGGGAATGTTAAATTGTCAGCTGCTGTCGAGGTGTGCTCCTTATAATACGGTTTTTGCAGTTCTAATCCAGCCAATGACGCTTCAGTCGTCCTGGAAATAATGGACGCTTGACAGCAACTAATTATTGTCTCTGAAAGTTCTCAAAAACATACTCTTGCTAGGATGAATTTTCACTTGTTTTTAGACTAGTAAATTTTAAACTTAAGTGAAAATTATTGGTAATGGTACCATGTTTTTCATTATGTTCTAATTCAGTTAAACTACATAATAAAGGCCACTTGAAGAATATTAAAAAATTCATGATATGTATATTAAAACAATTTTTCAGAATTGTTCCAATGTAGCTTTTATACTTTTTGATTGGATCTATATTGATATTGATCCCAACTTAATTGAGATATCCCTGTTGGTACAAGTATAATTCTATCAAGGTTCAACCCGAAGCTTGTAGATTGAATTGCTGCCCGATCTATTTTAGCAATTACCTACAAGCAAGGTACAGGTCACTGGTCACTTGCTGGAAGTAATAACATTCTGGCCATGTGTCCAGCCAGTGTAGTGGACCCTCGAACAAGGTATAACAAGATGACCGCTGCCATTAAAGCCAAACTCTTGCAGTTGTTGAGGCAAGGATATGTCATTAGTCCAGGCCTGTCCACTTTGTGAGTGATTAGTCAACATGATGTGCTTAGTTATGTCTGACCCATCCACCGACCTTCATGCTAGCTAGCCTCGGTCAGCAATCAGTATGATTAACATGCAAGAGTTTGATAACTCCTAGGTAACATGGAAATTAGACTCGTAATTGCTGATTTATGCAGATGAAAACATATGGTAATCCGGCACGTCACCGATAAAAGTACACGGAGTGGGAAGTGTGAAGTCATCTGGTGCAGATTGAGGGTTTGATACGAACCAGAACAGATTATAGATAACAAATGGATTTTGCATGTCCAGTCCACCGGCCTGCACAAGAAACATTCCACTGCAGGCGTGAATCATTTTCCTGGGATTTACAAATGGAGAAAATGAGATTTTGTACATTTCAAGTCTTTAAAAAATAATCCTAAAGCCTATTGAAGGAATGTTATTTAGAAAAAGAAAAATTTTCACACAACTCCCCAATCGTTTATGTTTTTAAACACTTCATCAAAAATATGTTTTCATGTTGTTTCCTTGAGAGCTTCTGTGTGGTCTATGTAGTGAAACGCTCACAATATTCAAGTCCTTACGTTATTTATTGCCGTAGCAAGTTCATTCTCTCCTCTAGTCCAAATAACAAGGTTCAGGAAAGTGTAACTAATCCTTTCTTTATGATATAATTACTGGCCTTCCTCCAGCTGAAGTTAAATCTATCGACAGTCCTAGTCTATGATTACACATGAGCGTAGTGAGGCGGCTAGATATGCTGATGAACTTACCAGATCCTAATCCTTGGCTGACTGGGCTTCAAGTGGCTCTAGACTCTCTGATCCTGCCCAATCAATGGACTGGTCATGTTACCACGGCCTATAGATTACCCAGATAATATTATGCATACATTCTTGCTTGGAACTACCTGAATAAGCAATCCCATGCTTGTTTAGTCCTCTTAGTATGTCTTTGTGACTCTGATCTGCCTAACATGAGCTGTGTTGGTCAATGGCTGTTGCCTGCTGTTCAGACATAAGGTGCTATGGTATAAGTATAGAGATTTATTGGGCAATTGAGGCTTGCCGATCATCAGGGATTTGAGGCAGACTTATGCTGGAAACATCCTAATCCCATTGATTTATGATTGATGTAAGTGCATTGTGTTGCGTTTGATTTTTTGAAATCTCTCCGTTGGTCATGCTGTGGATATGTTTGGAAACAAGAT
This sequence comes from Steromphala cineraria, assembly GCA_916613615.1. Classification (NCBI taxonomy): domain Eukaryota; kingdom Metazoa; phylum Mollusca; class Gastropoda; order Trochida; family Trochidae; genus Steromphala; species Steromphala cineraria. Next base: position 80,214,470 of record OU744722.1, read on the forward strand.
TACTGTATATTTTTATTAGGATTTGGAATTTCAGGAATGTTGATGCTGATAAGAACTAATATTTTGGTCTCTTAATTATTTCACAGGCTAGCTTATTTTTCAAGGTTGAACTTATGATATCTTTTTGTTATTGAAAATGGTTAGACTTAAAGAGATGTTTGCTCTGTCAATTGAATGATGCTTTTGAGGAAACTTGGATAATTGGTCAGCAATAAATCATAATTGCAGAAATCAGTTGTGAAACTTAATTTCAATTTGTGGAACAGATTGTAATCATCTATATGAGCATGTTTCAACTGAAATTTGTTTTAAGTACAGAAAGTGCAATGTAGTATTGCACAAACCAGACAAGTCCCTGGAATAAAACACATGCCAAATCTGATTATTCCATGTTCTCAAAGGGGTCTCCCTGCTTTATTTAATGAATTTAAACAATTTTCCCCACCAACAACTCAGTCAGTGCAAATAAGTTCAAGCTGTACTAGCTGTTCTTAAGAATGTCTTACCCTGCTCAACTCCAGAGGTCAGTGTTAGCAAATAAAAACTTCCAGACCCTCAAACACCACTCTAGACCCTCCAGACCCACAAACACCACCCTAGACCCTCCAGACCCACAAACACCACCCCTAGACCCTTCAGACCCTCAATCACCATCTCTAGACCCTGAACACCATGCCTATATACACCCTCCAGATCCTCAATCACAACTCTAGACCCTCCAGATCCTGCACAGTCCACAAGCATGGATTTCATTAGCAGCTGCCTTATTGTAGTGGAACCATGATCGCGCCTAGTGCTCTTGTAAACAGATCAGTCCCTCGTCCATTGCCTGTTATCTGCCTGTACAGCACCATATTAAATCTAAGTCAGGTATCGTGTTGCCTATTATTATGTTGACTGTGTGGGGAAGAAGAACACTGCGGTAATGAGAGAGAGTGAATCCAATATAACAATACAGTGGAGCGACACTGATGGATTAATGTTACTGTTAGTGCTTGGGAAGCTACAGTTAATTCTGGTTCTACTTTTGGTACTACTTCTACAGTTATTGAAGCTATTGTTAGTGCTACTACTACTCGTACTACACATTCTATCTAGTCGTGCTGTGGGCTTTGGAGTAGGATCGATAAAGGACGACATAGATGAAACTTTATCATTAGTGATTATGGAGGATAATTTAATGTCAGGTGAAATTAACTTAGCAAATAAATTTTTGTGATGCCAAACAATTCTGGGTTGTCAATTTAGAAGAATCACATACAAAGTAGAAATAAATGTAATTGATCTTTAAATGACAGGGGATAAACATGAATTATTTTTAACATTTTTCTCAAATTTGGACTGTCAGGGGGAGAAGAATAAAAAAAAGATAGATAATTGATGGCAGAAATCTCTCCGGTGTCCCCTTTGACCTTTACATATTGTGAATACAAACAATAGTGCCACGGTAAACATAAAATATCACTCAATACTCAGCTGTTTGGCTGTTTCTTATGTTCTTATAAATCCATGCCTAGATAGGAAACTTCCAGGCCTTTTGAAGTGTATCTTGGTGTTATTTCTTGGATGGAAAATTATCCATCTAAAGCTACAAGCAGTATTTAACCAGAGTGTGCCAAGTTTTGTGTGAGAATGTTAGCAGAAACTCTGCCACAGTGATTTAGAGTATACGTTGTCCTTGTGTAATATTCTCTCCATCTCTCTACAAATATATTCAAGGTTTATTCATTGAAGATTTCTAGTTTTGAAAGTTTTGTGTATACAAACTTAAACGCTTGTCAGCAAAATCAACAACGTAGTGCCATTTCAAGCAAAATCTTAATCAAGGGTTGCATTAATGTCCAAGGTCACTCGCTAAAATTTTACCTTCTACGTCAAAAAAATCATCGCCAAAATATCAATTACTTACTTTTCCATTTGTGAAAACAAATTAAAAACAAAAAGAAAGGAAAACTCTATTTTGCTCTTTGACTTAGTGAAAATATATCATGAGTACCAATATTGAAAAGATTATAAACCTTGGAAATACACAAACATTACAGACAAACATGAATTCTATCCAACTTCTATACTAAGTGAAAAAACTAACATAACTACCAACACAGAAAAAATTTAAAACCAATATGGTTACATGAAAATGATTTTGTAAGAGTTCATTACCTGCGTACATGAAATAGCAAGTTTGAATTTATACTGTGACACAAAATGACCTTTGAAGAACTTAATTATTGACACTTCCATGACCAACAAGAAATTGTCCTACTTTGGTCTAACAGAGCACCAGTGAAACTTTGAAAGCTACAAATCCTCAATGACTAACAGTACCAGCAAGCACAGAGTGGAGCATGTGACTGCAGATCATTCATGAGGCAGACCTCACGTGGAGGTCACACCAAGGTCCAACTTACTGGAAATGTATCTCGTGACCTCTTCACAGCAGGAAACAAAATGTTGCACCAGTCACAAACATGATATGTTTTGATGGGCCAATTCATAAACAGGCCAATTTATAGTGCAGCAGAAACAGAATGAATTTTAACAAGGCAATTTGGAACGGAAGAACCTCAATTACAGTTAAACTAGTGCCATTTGAAACTGAAATGGCTTCAGAACTCATTTCAGGATCTTAAAATAGCTGATAATGTGGGTATAGGTGAACACAATTTTGATTCATCTATTCTGGACCGACTTCTTATATATGTCAATTTTGACGTTTCCAATAAGACAACTTTCCTATTAGAAGAGTTTTGCACATAAGTGATAAACAGTCAAGTGTTCCAGGCCAACTTGCAATAAGAGAGTATGAAATATAGTAACTAATAAGCTGACTTTATTGGACAGGCAACATGACATACCAATTCCGCTACATCGAGTATGTTCAGAGTAAGTATAGCCCCTCCCCACAAGGATGTCTCTGGCCCTATGTCTCTGTACACAGGGTAGAGATGTTCTAGGGTGGTTGGGCTGTAGCCTTTACCTGGCAACTAGACAAGCAAACTGGCCAGCATCATCAAAAACTTCAATTTGTTCAGTTGGAACTTGCTAAAATACAACCATGAAAATTTGGAAAACTAGCTGTATTTCTGCATCATATTTTAAAACTTTATTCAGTAAACATGGCCATTTGACATTTTTTTAAATTTACAACTGACTTTGACTAACACAATCTAAACCTGGTCAATAGAAGGTACATGAAATGAAATAATAAGGATTGTCTTTTCTCTGAAAAATGTTGAAAAATATTCACCATTGTTAAGTAGATAAGTTCATGTTCATCTATCCAAACAAATTATTTTCCATATTTGCCCTTAAAATACCAAATAATTAATGTGATGTTCAAATCATTTTTTTTATATAACATCACATACATGCAACACGAGATGTAAAATAAAAGAAATATACGTTTTTATTTAATCATTATAATCTTATCCCTAACTCTGAATAAATTATTGTCCAGCAAGTCATTTGAAAATTAACCAGTAAGCTTATAGAACCCTCTGCATCAGCCTATTCTCCTAATGAATAAGAAAGACAAGTCACACCCTCCTAGCTGAGCTGATTGTTCATCATCAAGCCCCTATCATGTACAATAGCTCGCTGTGTATTTGATGGACTATGCTAATTCTAACATCCACAAACCAGATCAAAAAGGCTTCTTGAACCTCAGAAATCAATGGCCGAAAGTAGGTTTTCTATTTCTGGTGAGGCTCCATGCAGCTTATGTAGCAAAAGTAACATCAGTCCTCGCAACTTAAATGTAATTTGGCAGCCATTAAGGTAGCACTTTCATGAATAACCACCAATATGCAGGATGGAAAGAATTTTTTGTATCTCTGTCAGCTAGAAGGGAAGGATGATGCTAGCCCAGTTTGTGGTTACGGGTTCAGGCTGCCACGATGTGTTTACAATCAATGTTTTATCATGTTGAATGTCATCACTTACAAATACACAATTTTCTTGCCAATTTGAAACAACCATCAAATAACAGAAATTTGAAATAATGTTTTAGGCTTTTTCAAGGTAAAGTGATTCAAAATACCTATCAATCAGCCATTTAACAGATTTATGAAATAAACTTTTTGAGGTAAAGAAAATTTTGTTGTTGTAATTTGATTCTGTTTGGGCATCTAAATCTTTGTAAAAATTCTTTTTTAAAAGGGTTAACAATTGATCATTATGTCAATATCCTGGTAATTTATTGGTAACACAATGTGAAACTTCAAGCAATTGAATAACCAAACTCTTGAAGAATATTAGGAGTTACTTATTTGTAGATGTGAGGCAATGAAAGTTCAGTTTGTCTCTCGGTAAACTGACACATTCGACTCTTCCATTGAAGTTTGATAAGGTCGTTGTCTAGACACTAACTATTACGTTCTGACTTCATAATTCCAATTTGCAATCACGGAAACGGCGGAGACAGATTGCCTATCAGTCAATACAAACAGAAATCAATCAAGCTAAATTATCCTTACCATCCCTACCTTTCATTTCATTTTATTCCATCCTCATTTCAGTTTTTGATACCAGTTGTGAAACATACTTAAAAGTTAAGTTACTTTATCCTTGAGGCAACAAGCAACACCAAAGTTCTTCTGAAGGTGTTCTCTAATCATTGTTGACACTGTCCATAAATTGACTTTATCAAAATAGTCTTTCTGAAGTTCTTCTCATCTATTCCTTTTCAATAGCACATTTAAGAATGAAGTGTGGCGCTAGAACATCTTTTCTTCCTTTTCAGGAGAACTATTTGGTAGAAGCTTGCATTGCTTCAGGGAATTGTAATATTAAGTTATCAGTTCCAAACTTTCTTTTACAAAGCAACATCTATTGGTTTCTTTAGTTAGCTTGCTTTTTCTTTTTTAATCTAGAAATCTGAAGGTTATATTTAAATAAAAATTTCAGATTTTGATTTTGTTTGTTTCAGTGGTTTAATGTTTTTTTCCTTTCTTTTGTGTACATGTACTTGTTCCTTTTCAGTGATTTTAATTTGTATACTGTATATATATCAGTTTGTCCCAATGTTACCCGGATGTTGTGCAGTTACCTATTTAATTTCTAGTCTACATCTGTGACCTTGACCTTCATGAGTTCTTCTCTCTCTTGCAGGCCCACCACGAATCACGTTGGCACCAAAAAGTCAGCAGGTCGCGGAGGAGGCTAAGGTGAGCTTCTTCTGCAAGGCTTCTGGCAACCCCGCCCCGCACTTCCACTGGGAGAGGGGCAACAAACGGATTAATCCCAAGCGGAACCGTTACCTTATCAACGATATCCCCCACCTGTCCGTGTTGCGTATCGACCCCGTCAAGTCCAAGAGGGATGACGCAACCTTCACCTGTGTTGCCAACAATGGACAGGGCGAAGCTCGGGCTAACGCCACGCTTCGTGTTTACAAGAAAGTCGGCGATGTAGACGGTAGGTGGTCTGTCTCTTATGTCTTGTTTGGTCGTCATGACGTCTTGTCTTGATGACAGTTTGGCCTCAAGAACGGTCAAATGTACATGATTCTTGTTTCAGAGACAGTCTGTGGTTGATAAAAAAGTTATCATTGTTTATAAACATGAAGACAAGAATGTGTTCAACTTAATCCTCAATGAATAAATGGAAAGAATCATTGCTCAGACATTTATGCTGTATCCAAAACTTGAACATTATCAAAATGATGACTTATATTTTAGTGCAAGAATTCAGTATACCATTGAAAGAGATTTATGCTTTTGAGATTAAAGTGTCCTATCTTTCAATTATGATACCAAATCAACATTTCTGATTAATGATGCTAGTTTGAAACTAACTTTGCATCAATATTGTCCTACCTGGCTTGCTAGTCCTCTAAATTTACTTAGGTCTTGCAATGTGTTGAAACTATCAACGTTTCAGAAGGGCTGTATTGTTTTTCAAACTTTAAACACCCTACAGAATGTCATAAATTATTCAAGCTTAACATGTGTAATCTTAGTCCATCTCACTGTTGGGTAATATGACATAGACCTTTTGATAAATGACATTGTGTCTAAGTTCATCTGTGCTCGTGTCTCAAGTACTGAGTTCTCAATGAAACAACATTGTGACTAAGTCCAACTATTTTTCCTAAACTAGGCCTGCTTGTTGTGCATAATGTACTTCACTGTTGGTGTCTCAAAGCGCTGATTCCTCAATGAAATGACATGGTGTTTTAGTTCAACTGTATTTACCAATAAGTCTTGTTGATGTGGGCACCAGAGTCTCTGGTTCTGTGAGTGTTATTCCTCCGTCTGCAAGTAAGCTGGCTAGCTGATGCTGTGAAGTTGGTGCTAATGAATCAGAATGGACAGTGATGGAGGAGGGAGCAGACCTCTTTGAAAATTACCAGTGTAGCACTTGCTGCTGATATCTCTCCCGGGAGGGTGCTAGAAGTGTCTGGGGGAACTGCTGCCCCTCCCTCTCGATGATGATCCAGGGTTTACATGAGGGGAGCTGGGGGAGGGGGGAGATGGGGGTGGAAGGTTACAGTCTGTATCTGTATAAGGTATCTGGCTATGGTAGGGAATCCATGAGGGAGAGAGATGTTTGGGGAGAGTTGGTAGAGAAGTCTCTAGTTTAGCATCAGTCCTCTCTGATAAAGGTCTAGTTAGCTGTTGGCATTGATGAAGGGGGGTAGAGGTCTAGTTAGCTGTAGGTATTGATGAAAGGAGTGGGTAGTTGTTTTGGTGGGAGGGCATGAGTTTGGGGGAGGTATCACCTGTATCAATACAAGAAGAGGGTTAGAGTTGTTGATGGGAGAGTTTGAATAAAAAAGCCTGTATTAGAACAAGTGTCTGTTTAGTGATAAAGATCAAGTTTGTTGAGATGAGGAGGGTGTCTTGTAGGGAGGGGTTTGGTTGGTCTAGGTATTAATATAACCTATATCAGTACAAGAACTAAGTATCTTGGGGAAAGTCCAGCATCTAGGCGATCATGATTTGTACTTTTGTTCCTGCTGCCGACCACACAAACAGCCTCCTCCACACATCCTCACCACACACCAACCATCCCAAAAGCACCAGTGCTAGGGAAAATATCATATATTTTATTTGTAGGGTTGAGAGTAGGAATGTGGGAATGTCATTGTTTAGCTTAAAATTAGTGTTTAGTATGGGTTCAATTTGCTTGTGCAGCTTCTATGATAAGAGTTTAAGTTAAGCAGAGTAGTCAGCTTTCAAAAAAAGGAAATTATATGGCGCAACCACAGAGCATGATATGTGAAAGATTCAGTTTGGATTGATATTACTAATCATTTCATATGTATAAGTCTTCAATCTCTTGTATTGTTGGTAAGCCACCATGATCTCACACACTTAGTTTCTAGTCAACCATGAATATTAGAAATTTACTGCTTATCTTGCACTTTTATATTGTTGTCACCTCACTAACCTTTGTTGTCGTTGATTTCACTAACCTTTGTTGTTGTTGTTTTGCATGTTGATTTCCATTAGCATGTTGTTTTCCTTTGCATGTTGTTTGATTGCTGTCCTGCTGTTACTTCCCCCCCTGCACAAAATGTAGACTTGACACGCCCATTGAAGGATAAAGAAGAATTGGATAAATTTTTGCTGGGTAAGATGCCATATTTTACTTTTACTTTGCCTGACGTTGCTATTGATAACTTTAACTTAAACTCTCAGGGGTAATTTTAGTGATATTTCATTTGCATGTAAATCTTGACACAAAAGGAGAAATTACCAAGAGGTAGAATTCAGGTAGGATTGGCTGTTTTATGTGAAAGCAATAACTTTTAATGACTTTTTCAACATTTATTTAATAAAAAATGAATCTTGTTGCAAGGGTTACAAAAACAACCACCTTAACCAAGTCTTAAGGGATTTTCTGGTTTAAATACACTCCACTGTGAGAAACAAAGAAACAACTTATACCTAAATGATCAAGAAATAATTTTGATTGTATGAAATATACCAAAGTAATCAGGAAAGACCAAATGATCAGGATTACAACTAATGAATAACCATAGGCTTGATTGGATAGTACTTGTTGAGTAATTAAGCTGTTTATGAGATGAATGAATATCAATCAATGTCATATTAATTCTTCAAAATCAAGATGGTCAGATTTTAGTGACACTTATATTTTTACCTTTGAGTGTTTTGTTAGTGTCTTCTGTGGTTATTTGCATCCTTATTTATTTTTATACATGAAAATGTGAATATCTTTCTGTTTTCCTTTGATTCCACTCATCAATGCACCCATTAATATAGACATTGTTTTATATTTTCATGCAAAGCTGTTGTTTGAGTCTTATGCATGTGTGTTTTGCAGTAATAGAATCCAAGCTTTAGACTGTGATACTAATCATTAGATTTTTTAAAATGTTTTATGATTTGACATGTAGGTCTTCAGCTATATAGGTATAATGAATACCTAATGAGCTACACAATGAGTCCATGACTTTATTTTTTTGCAGTGTATGTATTTTTGGGTCAAATTTTCGGTCTGTTTCGATATTTGCAACTTGACTTGGCTGTTGATGGTTGATTCTTCAGGGTTGTGATGGAGTTCCAGATGGTTGTTACAGATTTCTCAACTTGAATTGTTTTTCAACTTTGGACAAATTTTCATCAATATTGTCTAGGAATATTTCATAAAGTTTCAATAACTGTTGCCACTCTATCACAAATTGATGGGTTCCTCACAGAAATTGGACACAATATTGACAATTGGTAGTAAAAATGATAAATTAATACTATTCTTAATATCAGAGAGATATATTCCCAATATTTGGAAAGCGTCCAGTTATTGGATGATATTACACCTCCTGGATGCTTAGCTTAGTTTACTGCGCTTAGCTCGTGCTTATTTGCTTAGCTTGATAGTTGGCTGGCGCTGCTCGATAAGCTAATGAGGTTTAGATAGAAATACAGTTGTCGCTGACAGTTCGGTGATTCTCCACGAGGCTGATCGGCAACCGAAGAGCGACGTCATGTGACCAGGAGACTGCAGATCTCTTTATCCGTTGAACAAATCCAATTTAGGCAACTGTAATATGTCAATCTTCAGGATATTAGTGGAGCGAGACGTCTGTTGGAGTCTGTTTTGCAGGACAGCCTGTCTGTTGAATCTGTCAGCTGTTTGAAATTACATCAGAATCTGAAATGACCAACTTGTGGACAGAAACTTACTGGAGATTGATGCAAATACTTCTCTTGCTTATGCAAGTTTGCATTTGTTGTTGAACTTCCTTCCTGTTGATTTGTGAAACTTATTTCCAAGCTTGTATGAAACAGAAGTCAAACCAAAAAGTTGGACTAGAATTAACCAGCCCATTTCTTTTTTTTCAAATTTATTTCATGTAAAAAGTTTACATAAGTTTGGACTACAGTTTAGTCCTAATTTAATTAGTATGTGAAACTTAGATCTACATGTCATTAGATCTAGAAAGTTCATTGTCATTTTAGAACATGTCTCATTTTGTTGTGAAATAAGAAAAGAAACATATAGAGGAAATGAAAAATTAAAATGATTAAGGTTTTAAATTATTTGACGACATCAAATGAAGCAATGTTTTAGAAAGGATTCTTTAATTTCACTAAGTGAGGAGAATAATTAAATAATAATGGAATTATACATGAAGCTTTTGAAAAGAATGAACAATTAACTAAAGCAACAGCTTTTACATATTGCAACATATTTTAGAACATTGCATCATCAAAATATGTAGGAAGTTTTAAATGAAATTATTCATCAAAATATGTAGGAAGCTTTAAATGACATTATTCATCAAAATATGTAGGAAGTTTTAAATGACATTATTCATCAAAATATGAAGTAAGCTTAAACGAACATTATTCATCAAAATATGTAGGAAGCTTTAAATGACATTATTCATCAAAATATGTAGGAAGCTTTAAATGACATTATTCATCAAAATATGTAGGAAGCTTTAAATGACATTATTCATCAAAATATGTAGGAAGCTTTAAATGACATTATTCATCAAAATATGTAGGAAGCTTTAAATGACATTATTCATCAAAATATGAAGTAAGCTTAAACGAACATTATTCATCAAAATATGTAGGAAGCTTTAAATGACATTATTCATCAAAATATGTAGGAAGCTTTAAATGACATTATTCATCAAAATATGTAGGAAGCTTTAAATGACATTATTCATCAAAATATGTAGGAAGCTTTAAATGACATTATTCATCAAAATATGTAGGAAGCTTTAAATGACGTTATTCATCAAAGTGTGGGTAGACTGTGATCCTTATATTCATAGACTTGCATAAGATACACACATTCCCAGAATCATTTCCAGTATATGTAGTTTTGGAGCCATCTTGGTCTGTAGTGAGTGAATTTGACATTTTATTTTTTCAAAGTTGCCACAGCCCGTCGTTTTTGACAGTTGATTTGGCCATAGGTCTACAATGCTGCTTACATGACAGTTTGACAAACTTCAGAAATTATATCCTACTTATATGACAATAAATATGGTTTAAAATCTAAATATTTTGACAACCAAGAAAAAGAAAGAAAAGGTTTTGAACCCTCTTGTTCCTTGAAATATCTCTTCTCCAAAGTGAAATTACACTCAGTGTTGTCTCACAAACATTTATTCCAAACACCATTTTCTCAATCAAATAATCATAATATTGGTTTTTTTTTATTTGATCTTTGAATGAAGTAAAAAAAATTGTTATCGGTAATGATGGAGATGTTTGAGCATTCGATTCAACTTCTTGGTTTTTCCTCTATCAAATGCAAGCCTTGTCTTCAGTTTCTTTCCTAGACACAATTGTATTTGAGAACCAGTCTCTTTTCATTTATTAATTCAAATCAAATGCGACTATTTTATCATACATTGAAAAGCATCAGCTTACTTTTCACAAGAATTTCTTCAGGGTGAAAATGATATAGGAAGCACTTAAATTGAGTCAGACAAATTGTAAGCTTTCAAATGTCCAAATGTCCATTATTCATTCATTCAGTTTTGCTGCCATACTGTATATTCCTATTCATTAACAGTTCAGAAAAAAGTTTGTATTCGCCAATTTAAAAAGAAAATTTAGATCGAAAACAAAGAGTAATTGAAAGATGTTTTGTAAAAATCATTTTTTGATCGTTCATTACTGTTATATCTTGCCATTTTATAAGGCTTACCCAAGTTACAAGATTCAAGTTTGTTCTTTTTTATTATCATAACTTATTCTGAACAAGTTTTTTTTCTTTTTTCTTGCTTGAAGTGTTTCAAATTTAGTCCATGTAATCTCTTATCTTGTAATTTATTAGTTCTAGTGTCTTTTAATAACAATTTTCACACTTTTGAATGATTTATACCCCTTGCATATTTCAACATCACTCTTTTGAAAGAAAGTTTAAGTGGTTTTCAAAGTAGGCACATAAAAGAGAATTTAACTTTATTGCAATGCTTTTTTTCACTCATTAATCATTTTACATATGTCTGAAGGGAATTTAAGATTTAGAATGATAGTTGCACAATAGTTAAATTGTACAAGAGTTGGGAACTAAGTCTCAAAGGTCGTGATACCTATTATAAATTTACTGGTAATGGGAGATTATTCACATTGAAGGTCTAGCTGAAGCTGTAATGGCTTAATATCAACCTCGATGAGCAATAAATACGTCCTAGGGTTTTTATTTATTGATCACTTTTCACACATTGTGACTTCAAGTAGTCTTCACTTCAAACTTTTCTTGTCCAAGAAAGATCAACCTTTTCTCAGTCAAATAAATTGTATAGAATTATGGCTTTAACTTTATGATTAAAATTTGATGATAATGAAGCTTTTTAAAACAAATATTTTGTGATTGCTATTTACAGGAAATTAAAAAAAATATAAGGCTGTATTGTTACTAAAGAAAAAAAACAAAGCATAACTGTAATGTCACATAGAATTTATTAATATATTTGGAATTCAAATTTAGCTTAAATACGTTTGACATCAAATGTTTTTTATTCTATTTACTTCATCTACTTTATATTATTGTTGATGGTCACATTGGCATTATTCCCCTTGAGGAAGTTTGCACAATTACTGCAGTAGACAGTGTCAAAGGTTACAGAGACAGTTACTGACGCTGCTGCACAGTTGTCTTTCTGCTGCGCTAGGCAAACGCAAATCGGGAAGGTGCATACAGTGACTAAACCCACACGTTTCCATGGTAACGGTTTGCAATGGCAGGCGATCAATACATCACCTTGAAGATAACTAGTTAGTTCATCTGCAGATGCTTTGATAGGGAAACAAACCGACCCCCTTCAGAGTTGACACTTTGTTTTAGAAGAAGTGCCGCTATATTTGCTGAAAGTATTAATAAAGTATCTAAATCAAAGGATTGAACAAGTTGGACGATGGCGCCAATGACTCAGAGAATTGCTGAGAGTCTGAGACTTCCTCTATATCAACCGGCCGACATCTTGGTATTAGTCATCGTTGACCAATCAAAATCCTGCTTTTCTCTCTCATTAAAGTGTATTTTTTCATGTTTGTATCCATAAGGGCCCCACAGATTTAAAAGCTTTAGAAGCTATTGTTGATCTTTTAATAATGCAAATTAAAGTAAAAAGTTCATTTTCAGTTAGCTCAGCATGTTCAAGATATAGAGAAATGTGAATGCTGTGTAATTTGGATAATGATGCTATAGAGCTAATTCATATAGTGAGATTGATATAAAGATGCAAGCATGCATGTTCCTCCTTTGAATTTTTGTATAAGAACAAAAAAGGTCCATAGCATAATTGATGTCTCTTTTCTTTCAATATTTTCCTTTAAGATATCATGATTTTTGTGAATAATGTATTTTAGGGCAGAATTTAGTTAATTTTGTTGAGTAATGGTGTGGGGATATTGATATTGGGTAAGGAGATTACCCCAGTCAGGTATGAGGTATGAGAATAACTGACTAACGATTACAAACATTATCTGTGTGAGGACAATTACAGTATCGGGGGCTCTGTTCCAACACCTAGGCCTCGTCTTCCTCCATTGTTGAGGGCACTGACTTTTGTTTCTCCAATAAATCTCCAATCCTTGCAGATAACAACAAGCTGGTAGAGCCCCTATCTCGTGTACATACAATTAATCATGGCTTTTAGTCCCTGGGATAATTTGTCCAGTGCTGCATTGGTCTGATACATGTGATGTTGAGGAGAGCTCCAACACACTCTCTACAACCTTGTTTGCTTTTGTCAAGAGTAAAGACCAGAAGTACCCATAAATTTCATCAGAAAGTCGCCTGGTCAAGGTCTTTGACCCTGAGGTATGTCAGGTTGTTTGGTTCTGAGTGCAAGTATCTAGTTCAGGTCCATGGAGCCAGTAAGATCATATTAAATTGTTTCTCCTTGCCAAAGCCCTGGTTTGAATCCAAGATGTCAACTTTGATGCAACTTGGATCAGGTCAAAACTTCCTGGTTAAAGATCAGGATGTTGACTTGTCGCCAGATGGATTGTTTGATTTTGATGTCTGCAAGGTTCTAGTCCTAGTTCAGAATGTCATCTTTGATGCCAGTTGAGATTAGTTGATGTCTGGTTGTAGTTAAAGCCAAGGATGTCAACATTGATGCCAGATAGATTTTAATGTAAGGTTATAGTTCAAGTCAAAATGTTGAGGTTAATGCCAGTAAGTTCTAAGGTCAGTTCCTGCTTCTTTACAAAGTCTTATTCAAAGTCAAGGTAGTCAAGTCAGTAGCCAGCAAGATATTTGATTCTGATGTCTGTAAGACATCAGGGATTTCACCCTGATGTCAGTTACGTCAGAACGTTACCTTGGTGTATAGACTTACAGTTAAAGTTTTGATACAATCAAGTTAAGGGTTTGATTTTAAGTTCCCTGTTGCCTCCAATGAATAGATCCTAGAGTCATACTTGTCGTGGTTGAACACCAAAATAAACTGACTTAGATTCTGTACAGTCTTACAAACCCATTTCTCTGTTATTTCCTCAAGGAGCCTGTGGTTTCTATGGGTGTTCTTTCGCACATGTTACCAACTTGGATGATTCTAGATTCAGAACCTTTGCAAACACATTCTTTTACCTGTCACTATGCATTTCTATTGGATGCTTGCAGTAAATCAGTGGGAAGATGTCCCCATTTACTGCCAGCTTGCGTCAGAAGAAGCTGTATTTATCCCTTTACCAAGTTAACATACAATGTCACTAGGGCACTATGTCAATCTCTTAGATTCAAACTATGTGAGCTGGATTTCAACTATGCAAGAGCTCTCACTGGCATGTTCTGATTTGACAGTCAAAGAAAAGTTACCGGTTTGATCTTGTGGATTAATCAGATTAATGTTATTGTAACAAAGTTTATGGAGTCCTGTTTGTTACAGATGATTGATTACAATAGAGCGTGGTGATGCTTTATGAATATTGGTCCAACGTTCCACTTAGACCAATATTGGGGACATACACTCAATTGCAGTTATATGGACCTAGGAGTTAGGAGTAATATAGTTTGCTGGAGTAGAGTGACTTTGATGTCCTCTCGCTTTGGGACTTGGTTGAAGTGCAATGAACTTAAGCAAGGGAAGTATGACATTGGTATTTTTTGTGGACGCACATGTAAGGATCTTTTATTTACATATATAAATTGTGCTTTCTCTTTATGTTCAAAAACAAAAGTTTTTTCTAACATTAAATGTGATAGGTTATAATAGATGAGAAAAATAAGATTAATTTGAAAACATGGTTTACAAAAATTGTTCAAGCTACTCCTTTTGTGTGCAATAGAATTGAATACTTACATATTCAAGTATTTATCATGAATGAGTCCAAGTGTATATATATAGATAACACCCTGTACAATAACAATGTATACAGTGATAGCACACACTTGAAGCTAGACATGTAGACCTGTTAATTCCATAACCATATTTCCATATTGAATATAATAAAATACTGGAATTGTTTTCAAGGAAATACTGTATACTAGAGTGTATAGTATCTTTCTTAGCTTAACTACCACTCATTGGCTCTCCAGTACTGTTGATGGTACGGTCATAGCTTGCAGTTTCACCTCACTCTTTGGGATGTGGGTCTCATGGGTCTCGGCCCAAAAAAGTAAAAGAATCTGTACCATTGAAGATATTTTGATCCCAAATATAACAATGTTACATTTGTTCACTATCTACATGGCATTTATCTCCAATGTATAGTAGATAGATATAGACTGTATGTATGTAGATAGTGGGAAGGGTGTGTCCTAGTACCATGTCACCTGTCAATCTGGTCAGCTCGTCATGTCAAGTCCGACAGAAACAAAGCCTCTGTTTGATAGGCTTATCACCTCGCTGAGCCAACCTAAGCCTGTCGATGTGACCTAAGTCATTCACTCTGTCACTGCCCTAAATAGAAATAAGTCTAGAAGTACAGCATCATTTTATTCCTTTCAGTGATCATAACTTTATTAGCCATGGATTTTTATGAGATGGAGTGTTTAAATCTTTGCTGAATATGTCTGAGCAATGATTCTCAAGCATAATGTCATATTCAAGGATATTCCCTAGAATATATAATATTACAGCAAATAATGAATAAGATTTCATTTATTTTGCAAAATGTTTATTATTTTGGTATACATGTTCAAGTACATATTGAACTGACATACTGAAATAATGGTTTAATATGAAAATGACATTGAAACTTGTTTATTCTTTTTAAATAAAATATTGATGTGTTATATTCTCATACAATCAACTGTTGAATATTGTTATATGTTCTGAATGTATGCCAATTTAATCATGTTGTAAAGCTGACAGAAAATGTCCTGTTATAAACAAGTGTCTCACTGTTTAATGTCTGTTGTTGACAGACTTATTTGTGTGTGAGAGAATGAGTGAATGTACGTAACCTGTGTTACAGACATTTATCAGCTGTTTGTGTGAATTGAAATGTTAAGGCTAAGGGGAGGTAATTGAGAGATTTTACTAGTGCTTCAGTTAGATCAGATCTGAAAATCTTGGATGTTTTTATTTGGATGTCAGGTTTATAAATATAATACTTTCATCTGAAAGTTTATTTCTAATAAAGACAATTCACATTAATTCTGAGAGGGATTCAATTTTGAAGTTGCTAAAATAATATTTGGAAGTAATTCATTCACACATTCAGCAAATAAATGTGATATGTGGTACATGTCCTAACTGTTTTTTTCATTTCACATACAGGTGCAAACCCTTGGGTAGTTAAATATGAAGGTAAACTGCGCCTAATTACCGTGTCACACACTTTTCCACTTTATGGGTGTACATTCTGTGTTGCTTCCCTGTCTCACTGTCAATGCTGTCTCATTGAGACTGGCGTTTTCTAGCTTTATCCTTAGGACATTCATTGTTGCAGCTGTTCTTCATAAGTGTTCTACATGTGGGTGTGTGACTGTCTGTTTATCCGTCCTTACCATTTCTGTCAGGTACATAGAGATTACAAAACGAGTGAGTGTTGAATATCGAAAATATTTCAACGAGATATTTTCAAATGTTTTGATTTATTCACGAGCGAAAGCGAGTGAATAAATCAAAATTTTGAAAATATTGAGTTGAAATATTTTCGATATTCAACACTCACGAGTTTTGTGATCTATTTATTACATACAAAAGGGAATTTCTATTTATTTGCAACAACGATCAAACAATGCGCGTAATGATACACTGGTGTGGTATGTGTGTGTTCGCAAAAGCAAAAACATAGTCCCGTTTTCCGTTAGCTTCATCTTCATCTCTAGTTATATTAGCAAATACTTTAACAATAAAAAACGACGCTGTTGTCGGTACTGTACGTAGCAGTAGAGAGATCGACGAGCTTGATGACAGTGACGTTGATTTTGAACGGTTCATCCGTCCTTGCTAAACGTTTCTAGACGAGTTCGGATAATTCAGTATTTTGTTTGATTATGTAAAGCGGTGTTGGTATTTTAAATGAAACTGCAACTTATCACAATCGTTTCTAAACTATCGACTTTCACTCGAACTTTCAAAAGCGACAAAGCTCCGTGTTGACAAAACACGTCCGTTGACAAAAGGGAGATAACTCTTTCCAAACTAAACTAAGGCAAGATATTTTTTTAATTTAGTGATGAAATAGCCGAGATCGGAACGCGAATAATGCTTTGATAATTTTGCACATATATTTTTGATATGATGCAATTTTATTTTGAGGGGAAATACGAAAATGGAAAAAAATATGACGAATTAAAAATTTGAAGCGTCGGGGGTTCGGTTGCACCCGATCAGCTGATTGCAAAAGTAGTACGGCATTATGACGTCACTATCGTTGAATAACCTGCTTTGGTTACACAACACTCGTTGAATAACTTTCAACTGGTTACACAACACTTGTTTCAAATAACCAAAATTATCTCATGAAGATATTCAGAACACGTATGTAATAAAAATGTTTATGTCAGGAATTTTGAACAGATTTATTTTGGAAAGAAATTATTATCCCATGTATATTTCATTTTGGATACCAACAAATCAATTTTGTGTCTTTGACTCTAAACTTATCCAAACTCAAAGATATTGATTCAAAAGCTCTGAGCAGGTTTTTTCTTTCCTTTTCGTAAGGCCTAGAAAAAAAGGTAATTTGTTTCTGTTTTCCGCCCGTATCAGTTTCAAACTTCTGCATAAAGCTTTTTTTCAAGATGTTGACAAGGGGTAAACAATAAAGATTTAGTCCCATGGCCTAGAAAAAACATTGAAATGCGGGCTCTAAAAATGTTACTTATATCTGTTCCTGAATGACTCAAAAGCATTTGATAAATTGATTCAAAGCTTATATTTCTTGCTTTTTTTTCAAGTTCCATAGAAATAAAAAATTGAATAAAAAATCCGCGTCATCGCATCATTTTTGCCTCAATGTAAAGACCAGAAACATCTTTTGATTTTTTTGGGCCATATCTTTAAATCACATTTTCTATGAGATCTACTGATAAATGAATCTATTTTATTACAATAGGATGATTTTCATTCAAAAATTTTACTTTTCTTTTACTCTATTTATCAGCAATATTTCAAAAGTTATTACACTATAAATATTTTCCTCAAACTATGATTTCAAATCATATTCACGTGTCATACTTTTCACTTTTAATAGTTTTGGTGCACCTCTAGTGTTTTTTAAATGAAGAATTATTCTATGTGTCTAGCTCTGTAGTATTGGATTTTGTGAATCTTATTCCACTTTTCCCCGTGTAATTGCACCTCAATTAACACCTTTTATGTCACTGCCTACCTTGTGTCATTGTCGGTGTGTTTCAACCATTGTGGGAAGCTTTGTCCATCAATTGCAATCAGTCCAAGGGAGATAACTCTTCACTGCCTATGTCTCCTGCAAGCTGCCAACTTAACAAGTAGCGATCAACATCAATTTACTAACATCAATCCTGAAACGTCATGTCTTAAACCTGTCACTTGTCTCTGTCGGATTGTTTACGACAGCGTAATTTCATCTCAAGATGAAATTGTAAAATCAATGTCACATTTCTGTCAGTGTTTTAGATACAATTCTGTGTTCATCTATGTGTGTTCACAGATACATTTGTGTTCACTTAATGTTACAGAGGATGATTGTATATTTTGTAGGTTTTATTCATATCTAATAATTACTCCATTTTGCAGACTTTCCCGCGGGTTACCCCCGGATACTTGTTAACCCTAGTTTGAAATCGGTGGAGAAGGGTCACAATGCCATCATGCAGTGCGAGGCTGCAGGAACAGCAGAACCGACCATTCTCTGGTTGAAAGATCACGTGCCCGTTGATATGAGCGACCCAAGGATCTCATTGTTAGAGTCAGGTAACCACCATAGACTTGAAACATTGTCTGTTCAACAGCATTCTTTATATCTTATGGCACCGCTAATAGCTGAAATATTGCCCAAGCTGCGTAAAAACATAACTCGCTTACTTACATTCTATGGTACAGTTCTATCTTTGAAACCTTTTTTAAAAGTCTACAACAATGTTGTACTTAGAGTTCTTACTTTGCAACTTTGTTGCACTAAAGATACAACTTCATTCCAATATTACACTAAAGTCTTAATTTCACAACAATGTTGTACTTCAGTTTTTTTTCAAAACATATTGTACAAAATGTATACATATTGATCAATATTGTGAAACATCTATTATAGGAAATTTACAATATTACAGAGTGTTGAAAGAATTTTTATGCTATTGGTTTTTATGTTTAGAACAATTTTAAGCTATTGCAGTCATATCTGAAAAAAATATGCATAAGGTATTGATATTTAATATTGCACTAAAAGGGATATGTTTAGAACAATGTTGTACTATAAGTACATTGTAGCAATTGTATATCTTAGCAAAGGGTTCTGTTCGAAGAACTGTATTGGTTTGATTACTTAAGCTTCTGAGAAAACATTTTTGAAAATTATTTTTGGAATGCAATACATACAAAATAATTTGTTCATCCGCCAGTTTAGACAGCTGTTTGGTAATTGTTAAACAAGTAAGATAAATTACACAAACTTGCACAACTCAAACCATAGCACATAACAAGTTCTGTGACCTAAGGCTCAGCATGTACATCTACACTCATATCAAGCAGTGAAAATATTTACATAGGTTTTAATCTCCTCTTAACGGCGAGACGACAAGTGCAGGAAGGGACGAACAGCTTGTACAATGGCTGGCTGGATGGTCCGACAGTGCTTTCAATGTTGATCTAGCTAGTATGAGGCTGCTAACATCTCAATAATGAGAAAAGAACTGATAACACTTGTGAATATAAACATAACCTGCATAAATCACAGATCTAGGGCTAGTTTTTCAGCAAGTGGCAAGTAAAATGTCATAATCAGAGTTGTAAACTGTAGGCCGGCCTTCTTTATTAGTTTCTTGACGACATTCTAATGTTGTTACCAGATCTGTCTGGAGTTGTCTCCCTTGAATGTCTGCGGAGTTGTGTTTTAATGGCTTTGCCTTTTAAGTTGGTTTCTGAAAGGGTTTCTTGCTGTGGCCTATCAAGATTGAGATAAGGATTAAACTGTAATTAAAATATAAGATAAACTTTCCCAGCAGGTGTTAAAAGGGAGATAACCCTTTCTGTTTTAAGTTTCCAATACGTTGGTTACATGTATTTAAGATTAGGTTAAGATTGGTTACGATTGATAAAGTTATGACATAAAATGTTATTAGGATTGCAAACATTTTTTTAAATTTCTTTCTCTCAAAAGGCACTACTATATGGAGTTAAAATATATATTTTGTGTAGATCTGGCAACAACTAGTTACTTTGTACCAGTAACAGCCCCAATCATTTTAGTTATTTTGGCATGTTACATACAAATTTTTTGTCAACAATGCTCTCCAATACAAAGATATTTATCATAGATAACGGGTACTTTGAGAGAAAAAAGTAAAAATATGTAATATGCACTTTGATGAACAAATTTGTATTTTAATTAATTGTGAATTGTATTTCGCAGGATATCTCCAGCTCACCAATAGCCAGGAATCTGACGCGGGTAGATACGAGTGTGTTGCGGAGAATGAAGTGGGCGTGGCTTACTCCTATGCTGCCATGTTGTATGTCAAAGGTAGGTAACTCTTGTGCCATGTTGTTCTGTCATGCCACTAAACAAATGCACTTACCCACACAAACATTCCCAGACAAACAGGAGCATAATGTTGACATCGGATCATGATTTCAACAAAAAATATTTTTGAAAAAACAATCTTCCTATATTTATAGGAAATAGATAGTATCAAAATCGTTCTGAAGTTTGCGAGTTGAGATTAAAAAGTTGTCCTGTATAGAATGCCCAGAAAGTAACAAATTGGTAACATGAAACATTGTGAGAAACCTTATAACTGAATATCCTCGGCCATTTAGTCTTTAATTGAAGCAATTTCATGGGCAGTTCTGTTTATCTTAGATTTAACTCTGGCAGTTGCTAATCACCCCACTATGGAGAGATTAAATGGGGGGAAATGATTAAATGGGGATAATTTGGAGGGACCAGCTTGGCTACTTTGAAGTATAGAGTTTCTGGAGGAGCTCTCGTATTGAGGTTATGGTATCAGATGCATTGCAAACATCTGGCCAGTTTCACGACATGACTTCAAGGCTTTTTCAGCTGAGATGATGTTTTAGAAGTTCATGTGATACATTGAAGTTGACATTTCCTTTCTGGAAACACTCATGCTTAATACAGTTTTAATTTGAATTTTTAAAAAATTATTAAAGTTAGTTCAGCTCAGATTTTTCAAAAGTCAGGAATGCAAAACTGATTTCACAATTTAAACAATTCTATTCAAACTTCTATATCCATCCATTATGTCTGAAAGATTTGAGGTTAATTGCCATTTTATTTGGCAAGACCTCCTCTGAAGACTCTTTAAAGAAGGGAATGAATCTAGATCGTGGCCTATTTAGCTTAGATGAAACAGAAGGTTATCAGGCAAGGGAGCCATTAGGACCACACCCACCCTGTCACACTATATATATATATATATATACAAGCACCTGCTTCCAATACTACACAGTAGGGGAGTTTCACGAGCTTGTCCTTACTACTTCACATTTATTCTCTGACCTGGGTTTTGAAATTTCATATGTAATATACTTGAATGTAATTTCAAACCCTAAACACAGTGAGTCTGATGATGAACAAGTTGATCCTGTGCCTTGTGAGATGATACAACAGGACTTTCAGTTTGTCTGTATATGTGTAAACATTTATTTTCCCAAATATTTTCTGTTGACTCAGTGTAAACTGTTTTGGAACTGAGCACTCTGAACTCTAGTTTCCTAGAAGTGGATCAATATCAAATTTCCTTGAAATCGTAAGGAAAATGTTTCCTTTCTGAATATTTAGATATATTATTCTGAAATATTAAAGAGTTCACTTTCTCAATGTCATAGAACTTCAAAATTCACTCATGTAGGACTTAGAAATCAAAACAGAACATTTGTATTCGTCTGTCTGGAAATGAAAATGGACACTTAGAAATTAGATTGTAAAATGTAAAGCCAATGTTAAGTAATTCATTGTCTAAAATTGGAAGAAAACAAAAAGGGAAATTGAAATCAAGTATGTTGTAAATGAAAGTAAAGTTCCCTATACGTGTTCACCTTGTTACTAATACCCGTATCATCACCACAATCAGTGTACACTCATATTGGTAAATATTTATGTATAGCTGATAACTAGAAGCGTTTGATAGCCTATCAGGATCCCAGTCTCTAGAAGTGTTTATACTTGGCCCTGTATGATGTGGCTGCTGCCATTGTGTGAGATATTCTCTCATATTGTACACACCTTCCACCTTTGATTTCAAGCATTTGGGAGATAACATGATTATCCAATGCCTTGAAGTGGCTAGTCAAAGGGAGGTAATTCTGTACATCTTCAACTGTTATCCCAGCACCAAGATAAGTGCGTCATTGACTGAGCATATTATTGTTGAGCTTGACAACTCGTTGAAATTCGGAAATGAGTGCCTTACGAGATTCATGTTCAGTAACTTTGTATCGAAAAATGAGATTGATATCCTACTTGGAACAAAATAATTATTTATATGCCATTCAGGAAAGTGTTTATGATAAAAGGATTACCTATGTAAATTATTTGTCGGAGGTATATATAGATGTAGATTTGGGTCGCAAGTGTTGATTGAGATATGGCATATGTTGTTGCTTTACCTTTGGGATCCATTTGTTCAGCTTTCCCATGTTGGCTTTTGTGAGTACGATGGAAGCAAAGAAATAAATACATCAACCTGCTCTCCCCTCGGTATTTTGGAGTTTATTATCACTCTTATTGAAATTTATTGCATTTTCATGTACCGAGAGCGCTGTTTTTGAAATCCAATATCACATTGGTAAGCTCAGGATTTGGTGAAAGTGGGATATTTTGGACATGGGGAAAATAGTTTGGCGTCATGTTTCCACCTGCACTGTAAGATAAAGGTCACCAGCTCTATAGAAATATATATTTGCTCCTGAATGACATTAGTGGTTCAGTGCCTAGGCCTCTGTGTGTGTGCGTGCAAGTGGTGCGGAGAGAAACAACAGTCTGTTACTCAGAATATTCCATAAAACAAACAGGTTGATGTTCTCCCTTACTTAACAAGTTGTTGAGGTTCGGCTGACATTTGAAATAATTGTACCTAAGAGTATATGGCCGACATTCATTTGTATTGTGATGAGTTCCATGCCCTGTTTCTGTTTCTCTAAGTTTACTTGTTACTTCATGTTTTATCTGTTCCTTGTGTTTGTTCTTTTATCTCTGCAGTTGTGTTAGTCCTTCAAGTTGTTGGTTGTTAACTTCATTACAAAACCTTCAGGATCATGTGTGTTCCTGAGTACCACCCAATGTTAGAGAACAACAAGATTTTAATTGAATGTAAATTCATCAAATTTGTTCTGAACATACCCCTTAAATTCCTCAGTGTTACTCTAATCTAAGCCCAATTAAAGGAGGATGAAATGAAAACTCTTTAACATTCTGGAAGTTTATGTAGCTATCAGCGTCTTGAATGAAAGTAAGGAACAGAAGTTCCACTAAATGTTTAATAGAAACGCCTGTTTCCACATTACTATTCCACAACCTGACCATGATTATCCCTTAAAAGACAACATAAATTCACCATTTCTACCTTCTCGATTAAAATTTAGTTAACTCTCCCAACGATTCTTAAACTAAAGAGTGAAATAAACTTACATCCATATTTGACAACCCCTAAAATCCTAACCCTGAAACCCTAAAAATCAACTAACAAGCCTCCCACGCCATACTGAGGTAATATATTACGCTCCTTCAGTCCAGAGCTAGATTTCAACCTCCTCACATCCACCCTGTACCCCATACAAGGCATGCACCTGGGTTGGTAAACTGGGAGCTATCTTCTACTTGCCTCAGTAAGCCAACACTAAACACACACCATTGCCTCACTTACATTGTTATTATTGCCCGTTGTCTCCCAATCTTCCCATCTTATCTCCCCGGGCACATGTCAGAAAGGGCTTTTGTTCCTGCTATGTTCTACCCAATATTAGATCGGTGCCTGCTCTACCATTTAACACGTCCTCCGATATAAAAACAACTGTAGCTTAACAGATTCCTGTTTTTGTTCTGCTACCTTTAAGATCAAATGGTTGTTGATGAAATATAAAAACACTGAAATCTGCTTCACATCTCCCACTTGAATTAATAGGGAAGTCTGTTGGGTAATGTTATACTGTGTATCTTATCAATTTGAAAACCACTTGCCAAGCTTTCACTTACAATGTCTGTCTTATGTACAGGTACTGTGGCAGTCGCTATCAAAGATTCCTTTACACGAACATTCTTGTAATCAAATACTGAATAATAGGAATCAGAGCAAAAAACGAAAACAAAGAATACCAAAAAAAGGCGACAGGGACCTTGCGTGTAGTCCATCACTGAAGTAAGAGTAATTGCAAGGTTGTTTTTTTTGCTCAATGTACTTGTGGCATGTAGCAGGAAGGAACTGAACTGTGACAGAGGAAATCAGAGTAAACTCATCCTGTTAGGAAATTTCAGTATCAAGTTGATGCGAGTCACCATGACACAGATACTAATCAGGAAGCCCTACCCTTGACAGGTGTATCAGCATAGATATGATGTAACTATATGAAGTGCTAGACTGACGGGTACTATGTCGTGGTACAGTGTCTACAGTCCCCAACTATAGACCTGTCTTGTTGACATCCCAACATGTAAAATATTGATGTAAAATACAGTATGAAGTTCTAGACTAACAGATGCTGATATGGATGCAAGGTCTATGTCATGAGGATTGTTGTAATGTAACAAGATGAAGTCCGAGACCAACAGGTGCTTGAAATGGGTGCAGTATCTACAGTCCCCTCCCCACCTCGCCCACAGACCTGTCATGTTCTGTCTTCCGAACATGTTCCATTTTAATGATATAATGTAACAGTATGAAGTCCTAGACAAACAGGTGCTTGCTGTGGGTGCAGCATCTACAGTTCTCTCCCACCCACAAACCTGTTCTGTTTGGACATCCAAACATTTTCAATTTTAATGAGTATTGATATGATATAACAAAGTCTGAGACAAACAGGTGCTTGCTGTGGGTGCAGCATCTAGAGTCCCCTCCCACCCACCAACCTGTCCTGTTCTGACAGCCTCACATCTCCTGTATTGATGAGAAGCCCGGACTGATTCAGTATGCAGTGGCTCATCACGGCCTATCCTACTTTCTACACGTTGAGTATGGTATCAATGGCTGGGACACTGCAGTGATTGTATACAAACATGCTCTGTTGTACTGTTATAATACTTTTACTGTTTAATCTCAGTCAAAGAGAGGTTGTAGTGAAAGATGATATTACATACAAGAGTGTAGCTCCATTCCCCGTCAATAATAAAATAAACATTTCTTAATTACTGACAACTGTAATTAAAAAGTGGATCTCCTGGATTTAATTTATGATGTATTGTAGGGACGACGTGTATTTCATGTGAAAAATTGAATTACAGGCCCTTTTAATCCACAAAAGCTTCATATTGGTGGCACCTCACTTCCATATATAAGACTTGACTTGCTTTTTTTAACTAGCCACACGTACAAATTAAAGCCTGCAAAGGTTTGTGAAGCTGGCCCCACTCTTCCAAGAGAGAGAGAGAGAGAGATAGACTTATCATCTTGGTGTCTGTACGCCCCTCTCCGGTACTGATACAGTGCACTCTGATTGAGTCGAGGCAAAGATAAGACAAGCTCCAACTCTCAGATTATTTATCAGGCTCTGACACAGGAACGTTTGATTCCATGCCAGCAGAGGTGTTTAGGTGAATGCTCAAATCTTGATAAACTACTTTTTCAAAGCTCTGGTACCTATATTAAACCTGGTTATGTCAAATACAAACATACAAACAAACAAGCCACGCTGTTCGCTCAAGCAGAAGTCGGCCTGACATATCTTACTATCTACTTCTTTTTTCCCCATTTTATTACCAGATCTGATTGTCCTCCATGTACATCGGAGAATCCTAGATCCCAAAAAAATTTGTATCACTTAGCAACATATTAAAAAGCTACACATAAAGTAATAATGAATTTTGTTTAAATTAAAAACATTTTTCCTGTTAACCCTCAATATACATAGCCTTGAGTGAAATAAAGTTCTGTTCTGTTCTGGTGGCACACACACTCCCTACCAACTTTTATTTACTTACCCCATCTATCAATCTTCATATCCCTTACCTATCCTCTTAATCAATTATCCACCATCTTACTTACCCTCCCCCTCCCCCACCTCCATAATTTTCTCTATATACCTCCTTCTCTCCTCTCCTCATCACTTTTTTCTCTGTCCTGTCCTCTTTATCAAGATGCCCCCACCTCTCCTCTCCCCCCATTCCCCTTGATGTCTCAGTGCTATCTCTCTAAGATACAGTATCAGCATGGGGATCTGTGTACAAGCACTGCCTCACCTTTGGTGAAATGGTACCAAACTTCAGTGTACATCGTCAACAGACTTTTGATGAACATTACTTTCTGATACTCTGGTAGCGTGATAGATTTGAGGCTTTCAAATTTACACCTGATAGATTTTCTCTTTACTGGAATTTCTACCTGCAACCTTATGAAAATTTAACACTTATAGACATAGACATTTATTAATGTCATGTTTTGATTCCAAATCTCATTTAATTTTCTTTTAAAGTCAATGATAAATTTCTTCATATATCTTCAAGTGAAAGCGATAGGTCAGCTAATACTCTAATTAGTATCTAATTTTGATTTTGTATAAAACACAATGTCAGAATTGGGAAAATTGGCCATTCTACTGTAAAAGGTAATTAACGTGTTTGCACAAATCATGGATCCACTTCACCATGTGATAGTAGCTGTTCTACACTACAGATGTTATGGATGTAAAATGTCTCTCAATGTAACAGTATGTGCCAATTATTTGCTTAACGATTTTAATCCCAGTAAATTGGGTTGGTGTAAGGGGATGAATCTAGGCTGAATTCAGCTGGGTATTGATAAGTTATCTATTGGAGAAATAACATTAGTTTTCTATTGTTTGTAAAACACTTAGCAAATTGCTAGCCGATGGCGCTGCAGTAATGACCCTTAAACAAGGTGGATCCGAGTCCATTCAACCAATCAGAGAGGGTCTTGCCAATAGCTGGACAACTATAACGGAGGTGGACGCACACCATCTGACCCGTCATTCAACAAGAACTTTTGCCCTCGCTCACACTGTTGTTTTTGGTATTCAAATCACTAACGATGTTTTGATAATTAATGATGTGTAATTAAACAACAAGGATAGGACAATTAACAAAGTCTCCTCCCTTCCTGTTAGTAAATATTATTTGTCTTGGGTTAATACGGATATGTTGTTAATTGGCATGCTATGTTACGGTGATGAAACAGAAGTGATGAACTCAATAAATAAATCAGAGAGACAAATAATTTATTGATATACGTCTCGCCTCAGTTCAAATGCTTATGAGAGAGTTAAAGAATTATACAGTCGAATAAACTCACATGTACAGGGGTTATGAAGTATTTTTTATCCCCCGCAACAACGAAGTTGCGGGGGGTATTAAAATGGGTACCGTCCGTCCGTCCGTCCGTCCGTCCGTCCGTCCGTCCGTTACACTTTGTGTCCGGCTCATAACTTTCTAACTAATCAACCATTTCAATTCAAATTTGTTATGGACATGAAGAAACATGTAATAATGTGTCATGAGAAACAATTTTCTGAAAATCTACATAAAATATTAAGATTTTGGAGAAAAAATGGTAAATTTTGTAAGAAATCTGTTACAAGTCCCGTCCGGCTCACAACTTCTAAACTAATCATCACATATTGACCAAATTTGATATGGAGATACATAATCATCTGAAGGTGTGTCATAAAGAACAATTTTGGAAATATTTTAATAAGTTTTGCCTTTTTTGGCAAAAAATGAGGACTCTGTTGGAAAACTGTTACAAATCCTGTCCGGCTCATAACTTCTAAACTAATCATCAAAAATTGATCAAATTTGATATGGAGATACATAATCATATGAAGGTGTGTCATGAAGAACAATTTTGGAAATATTTTTATAAAATTTTGCCTTTTTTGGCAAAAAATGAGGACTCTGTTGGAAAACTGTTACAAATCCTGTCCGGCTCATAACTTCTAAACTAATCATCACATATTGATCAAATTTGATACGAAGATACATAATCATGTGAAGGTGTGTCATGAAGAACAATTTTGGAAATATTTTTATAAAATTTTGCCTTTTTTGGCAAAAAATGAGGACTCTGTTGGAAAACTGTTACAAATCCTGTCCGGCTCATAACTTCTAAACTAATCATCACATATTGATCAAATTTGATATGGAGATACATAATCATATGTAGGTGTGTCATGAAGAACAATTTTGGAAATATTTTAATAAGTTTTGCCTTTTTTGGCAAAAAATGAGGACTCTGTTGGAAAACTGTTACAAATCCTGTCCGGCTCATAACTTCTAAACTAATCATCAAATATTGATCAAATTTGTTATGGAGATACATAATCATATGAAAGTGTGTCATGAAGAACAATTTTGGAAATATTTTTATAAAATTTTGCCTTTTTTGGCAAAAAATGAGGACTCTGTTGGAAAACTGTTACAAATCCTGTCCGGCTCATAACTTCTAAACTAATCATCACATATTGATCAAATTTGATATGGAGATACATAATCATATGAAGGTGTGTCATGAAGAACAATTTTGGAAATATTTTAATAAAATTTTGCCTTTTTTGGCAAAAAATGAGGACTCTGTTGGAAATCTGTTACAACTAAACTAATCACATTTTTGATCAAATTTGTTATTGAGATACAAAATCATATGTTGGTGTGTCATGAAGAGCAATTTTGAAAATATGTTTGTTTAAATATGATCAAATTGATCTTGAAGATCCAAATACATAATACATAATACATAAATTCATTCGTTTGATTTTAATTTTGTCAGTTTAGTCAAATTATGCCCAACAATGAACATAAAGTTGGTATGATTTAGTTTCTTTATTAGAACAGTTTCTTTCATTTCCTGGAAAAGTTGTGTTAATTTGTGCGACAAAAATTAATCGGCAATATGATAAGGAAAACCTATACATATTGTGCAATTTGCGGGGGATATAGCTCGACCATGTCAGCTGCTTGTTTATCGTTATAATGGATCAATGATTTTGAAATATGGTAGTTATGTTTTAATTATAACATGTTGTTGATTAATTTTCTTTTAAGATAATGGATTTAATCAGTCAAATGAAATATAGGGCTAATTATGTAAGGTTACTGAGATAGGGAAGGAATTTACTTCTATGACAATAATATCTTCTCCAACTTGTTTCTTAAATTAAATGGAGGGAGGGATGAGGAGAAAGACTTGATAGGTTTCTACAAGTTAAACCTATTAATCAATAATTTCCACCCTGTGAGTATGTGAGTGATCATGGGATCTCAATGAGGTTGTGTTAGTCCTCTTTCAAATGTCGACAGTGTTCATATGATTGTCCTCTTTCAGGCCCAGTTGTGGTGACCGTAGGTCCAAGTAAGTTGTGAATCCATGCACGCCAGCCCAATTTCCCTAATAACAAATTAAGAACATTACAAAATTGACTCACTCCATTTAACCTTGCTTCATGAAGGAATCTGTGTCGAAACATAGATAGCAGTTTGTCCCGTAACTAAAATTGTGACAGTTTATTCTTAGGTTCCTTGTACTAAACTGTGACACATTCAACTAAACCTTGCCTCATTTGGGACTGTGTCCGACAAGCATAGCCAGTTTGTTCCTCGTTATGACATTGATTGGGGTGTTTGTTCCTACTTTGATTAGAGGTTGGTTAGTCACGCATCATTGCCTGGTGTTTGCTCGCTGTTGTGGAGCATAAACATACATTGTACTTACATGTCCTGTGTTTGGTGTAAGTTGAATGACTGCACTTTGATGATTTCCCACCACAGATTGTCTCCCTTTATAATGCTCCTCTTTCAAGTTAAATCAATTTTCTAATTATCTTAAAGCATTTTGATGTAACTTTGTAAATGATTGAATTATCAGTTATGTATCTTGATACTTTAATGTCAGTAATATTCTTTGATATTCCAGAGTGAAAATTGTAAATATTTACTTTGATAGCATCAACACAAACTACATTTGATTTTTCATTTAATGTGTATGAGTTTTGATATAAATTGAAACCGATATCTCCCAAATTAGCAAAGAAAATACACAACATTAATATTTCCAATTGATGAATAATTTTGATTGTGAAAGTCTGCTTTTGTTGTTTACTCAACAGCATGGTAAGAGCCCAGTTGATTAATTAACATTGGTGTTTTAATTAATCTGTGTTCTCGTCCGCATGGAGACTAAAAATGTTGCTGAATATTTGATTGTTGAGGTTTTAGATCATGTTTATAGAAGTTGTGCTCAGAATATTTGTTTTGTTTATATATTCATGATGAATTGTAACTTGCAGCATCTTGATTTATTAGTACAAAGAAAATATAAACATACATTGATAATATATATGCTAATGGTAATATATTTGTAATTCTTGAGAACCAGCTTTAAGGCTCAAAATTTTGAAATATGTTAAACAGAAATAAACAATTTCTCAAAACTTAATAACAGAAAGAAATTGTGGGTATCTTTGAAATTGTTTTTCAGTATGAAATAAAACATTTGTTTGGTTTGAATTTGGCATGACTAGAACATTTGGTAGGTTTTATCTCTGCTGTGGCCATGTGGTTGTGTAATATTGATAAAACTGCACTTTTTGATATGAGCGGAGACTCCGTACAGTGTTTATCATCCCCCCAGCAGTGCAGGGAGCTTGAGTTTCGTGCAGTCCAATACATCAGGGATATTTTGTCAGGGATTCTCTTTCTTGCTGCTGATGACCTCATTTTGCTTTCATATAAATTATCCTAATCTTCTAACTTGATAAGCAGACTTTGCAAAACAAATTTTTACCTGTGGGATGGATTTTTATTGATTAAGGCATTTTTTTCAAAAATTGAAAGTATACATCAAATTGATTGTAGTTTGAGATGTTATGTTTGAATACATATTCTTGATAACCATATAAAGAACAAGAATATGACATATTTTCTGTAAACATGTGTTTTGTTATCATGAAGTCTTTAGACGTAAATATCTAGAGTTTGTGAGAATCAAAATTTTTTTTGAAACTGAAAATGTATTGAAGAAATGAAAAGGAAAATAGCAATCTTCTGGTTTTGGCAATGGGAAGTAACTCAATTCAATGTTTTTCTAAATTGGGGGAAGAACGCTGCTGTAATTTTGATTTTTGAAAGTTGGTGAAGAGCTCTTTAAGCATATGCCATTTCCTTTTGCAATCACAAGTAAAGTGAAAAAAGAATTCCCCCTGTTGTGATTTTAGTGGTTTTTTGATACTCACGACACCTTGTGTGAGGATTAATCTTTACACCATTTACAATTTCTATGGGAAAAGGTTTGTTGTATTTGATTATCAAGATATGACTAGTCATTAGGAAGATAGGATCTCAAAATGTTATGAAAGATAGATCTTATAGGTTTACATCTTTGTTATCACAATGGTGATGGAGACGTCGACCCCAAACACAGTTACGGCAAGATACTTATAATGCTTTAAATTTTACAGTTAAAGTTTATGGATTTTCTGTGATGATTTTGTCTACAAAATGATCTGGCTATGGTGTGGACTTTCTCACAATAATTTAGATGTCAATGGGACGTTTTTGGATTATATTTTTCCAATGTTATCACCTTTACAAAAAGCTTAATTTATGAGATGAAAAGTCTATATATTCTGTACATTATGTCTTGCATGGACCGTTAGTAACAAGGTAGACACCATCGTTCGTAAATCTCGACTCTGAGACTCATGGATTATCACCTTCTCTGTATTTATCACTTCATCTAACTACTACTTACAGGAGTAGAGGACTTTCTCCAGAATTACTGCTAGCACCAACCACCAGTTACAATAGCTCCTTTATCTCCGAGGGTACCACCCTTCTCTTGTCCTGTCTCCTCCTATAGACTATTATCTACCTTCAGTTCCTGTACCTTCTTCCGGAGACTACCGTATTTCCTCTAACAAGCACCTGAAAACAGATTTCTCTTTGACACACCCCCACTTGGCATCTTTGGAGGCCTGGCGCTTTGGGAGTCACAGCTCTTATTTCTATGATAGGAAATTTATTTTCATAATTTGTATAATGTTAAAAAATTAGCATTAATCAAATGGTTTGGACTCTGCCCTGGTGCTTATTGGAGGCCCGGTGCTTATTAGAGACCCGACATTATTGGAGTTTTGGCGCTTTTGGGAACTGGTGCTTACTTGAGACCTGGCACTTATTGGAGACCAAACACATGTTTTCTCAACAATCTTTGACCCCTTGGGCTTATTAGAGGCTCATCGCCTATTGGAGATTCTGTGCTTATTGGAGACCCAGTGCTTTTTGGAGATTCTGTGCTTATTGGAGACCCAGCGCTTATTGGAGACCCAGCACATATTGGATATTCTGCGCCTATTGGCTACCCGGTGCTTATTAGAGGAATTAGGGTATTGTCTACCTACAGTTCGAGTTCTGTCAGTGCCAGAGTTAGGTGTGGTGTCAAGGTTTGTTGTGTTTGGGCAGCTCTGGGAGGTTATTATGTGTCTGTAGACTATAAACAAGTTAATTACTGGATGTTTAGGAGCAGTATCCTGTCCTGGAACATGTGATAAAATCTGTACTGCTCGGGAGATATGGTGGTCTGTCTTGGTAAATCTGGTGTATATGTTGGCTATATCTTGTATCCTTTGTTGACTGTCTAGCCAGGTATTCTATTCCCTTGTGTGTATTTACTTATGGTATGTATATCTTCAGCATATATAAGCAAAACTGAAGATGATGTTTTAGTGGGGTAAATAATCTTTCTTTATTACATGGATTCGGTTGTCCTAAACTTCGATCAAGGCTGTTTTCTTTAGTGATGTAGGGTACACATCTTGTGATATCATGTTGTAATTTCTATGCTGAAAACGAAAAAGAATAATCAATTGATATTATTTTGTGATTGTTGATCAAAATTCTGCATTAGAATGATATCTAGTGCACATGTCTGTTTATGAGATATCTAATTTTCCATCCAAATTTGTATTCCTGAAAAAAAGTTTGAAACACTGTAGAAAATGTATGAACGTATATTCCACAGAGCTTTTCAGTTCAGATTTAAATCTTGACTGATAGTAAACTTCATGAATGGCAAGGGATCATTAAAACTCTATATTTGTAAAATGTACTTTGAATGTTATTTTAATGATGTCTCACAAGTGATTTGACAGACTTGTAGTTCTTATTTTTCCACTGAGGGAGTTGAACGTAGAAAGTCTACAAAACACCTGTTCTTATCTGATCAGCTGGTATCATACTTGCACTCGCTGTAGCAATCGGCACAGCATCAGACATTTCATGGCCTCGATCCAGAGTATTAAATGCACAAAGCAAAGAGAAGAAATTTAAACAAATTGTTTTTATTTTTGAATTATCAACCTTGTAACATTGTTAGATATATATAAACATCATTTTGATCTTTTAAAATTATTCAGAAATAATTTTTCATGTTAGCTTTCTAATTAATTTCTTATGCAATTTGAAAATAGAAAAAAATAGCAATAAATAACAAAGTGAAGAACCAGCAAGCTTGATTGGTTGCTGCAAATTGATGTGGTTTAAAGATAATTCTGATATTTCACAAATGAGAGAAAAACGAATGTTAGATATTTGCACCATACAGGTGTTTAAACGGCCAGTTCGAGCAGGTATTTTTTGTTCCACAAATATTCGGGAGGGAATTCCCTTTTGCACACGACACGTCAAATTTTATATATTCGATTTGTTTTCAATTTTTTATGTTAATAACTATGTCAAGTTTGGTAATTAGTTCTAATCCGCCCTTCAAAACAAAAAAATAGCGAAAATAACCAAAGCTACTGACAAGCACTTCGAGCGGTTTTTTTTTTGTGGAAACGAAATTCAGGACTTTCCTGTTAACTAATATATACGATTTTTACATGATTAATTCACACTTAATTTCAAATATGTTCATGAGGTTATCATTTCAGTTGTTCATGATTTAACAATTTGACAAAGAATAAAGTGTATCGCCTAAAAAAAGAAAAACATCGGGAAATGAAGCCAATCATCGGAGCTACGAGCGTGAGATGCATCACTGGCATTTACTGCCACAAAAAATTGTCTTTACTGATAACTTTTATTATGAATCACGTGTAAACATGTCCCTCTTCTATCAATCAATTATATTTTCTTGATTTACTCAATGATTTAGCATGAAATAGTACATTTGTTTTCTCGAAATGCTAACAATTCAAAATGGCGGAGGAAAGCCGATCGAACTCGAAGCCTTGATCATGGCGGCCACTAGGATTATTGTCAGCTGATTGTTTGGTCGGTGTTGTAGTTACTTGAATGTTTAAATTGTAGGAGATTTGTTAATAATGTTTGCATAAGAAAATATCACAGACAGACAGATTGTTTATTGAAATCTACATATGACACCTAAAATGGCTAGGCTCAATCAATATGACAGTTGATTCGCATTGGCTTTCGAATTTTAAAAACATTCGTCAGCGCTACCGCTCTCCCAATTATACACAGTACGTTTTGCACTTTTCCGAACATAAAAACTTCATGTGAATTTAAGTGACTAAGAAATATTTCTGAAGAAAAAAATGTTTTACTATAAGTGAGGTTGTGCGTACTGCGAAGTCGAGGGCGACCGCGAAAGTTCGACGGAAATTCGCATGCGAGTAGACAAGAGAGAAATGTCAAGCAGATTTATTTGAGAGACATTGCCCCAAAATTAACCTGAAATCTAAAATAATTTTACGGATTTTAACTGGATAACCATTCTAAAAATTTGCTTTACAATCATGAGTTGACATGTCACTGCAATAGGCAACTGATTTTACTGTTGTTCACACGACAAATATTCTTCTAAGGATGATATGACCCTTTTACACATATAACCATGTAAATTCCATGATATTAACGTAGTGACTGTTTTTAAAAAGCGAAGGGCCATTGTCGAATTTTGATGGGCACTGAAAACATAGGTCCCACCCAGAATTATCCCTGCACACTACATTGCATTTTGGGAAGGGACATTTCTCGTTCTATTTATAGACTGCTAAACAAATGACGCGCTGTGTCTAAAAATAAGTTCGTTAGCAGTTTAAGCTAATCGGTGAAAACCTGCTCGAACTGGCCGTTTAAGCAATTATGATTGGTAGGTATAGAATTTATGTCCTGGGTGGGAGTTATGACAACAATATCTTGGTGGTGTAACACACACCGTGATCTGGCACCGTGTTGACAAGGTGTTGTATGGATGTACATGATATGAAGTCAGTCAGAGATTGGCTGTGTTTGTTGATACATACAGCATAGGGCGCACAGTACGTGATATGTACTGTTATGTAACTCTGATTGGCTGATAACTGGTACCACTCTAGCCAATCACAGGAACTGTTTGGTAATTTGGTCAGAAGTCGGTTAATTAAAAGTTTCCATGGTCATGTTGCTTAGTTTACTGAAATGTAAATGTGATAACAGGAATGAAATATATGATACACTCGAAACCAGTTTGATGTTTTTTAAAATAAATCCAATTTAGCGGGTAAAATGTTTCTGTGACTTTCAACACATTTTTACACCAGCTGATGAATAACAAACATTTTTTAGACAAGGTAAAGAACTGTTGATATGGTTTTCAAAGCTGGACATTCTTCTAAGAAAAAATAGAATTCTTTAAGATAGATATCCCCCTTGTTATTTATGAATGTACACAAGAAGTGCTTGCTTATCTGGAGGTATTGTTTGATGGATCAGATGCTTCTGATGATTTATACCTACATATCTATGTGCAAGGTGTTTCCACACCTGATGCTGTGATATAGTGGTCTGGACCTCAGCCAGTTTATTCCACTACCCCCTTCACTGTACATCACAAACCACTTTCTTATGCAGTGCGCAGTTACAGCATATGGCTTTCTCATTTACTCTCAAGAACTTGCTGTTTATTTGTTTCCTATTTATTGTTGAATTCTATTCTCTGTATTCTTTTACCTTTCTTGTTTATTTGTTTCCTATTTATTGATGAATTCTGTTACAGGATTCCTTTTCCTTTTCTGTTTATTATTGACTGTTTTGGTTTTCTTTTTAGCTACATGTTCCATTGATAGACAGGAAATTAGCCTTTGAAAATGAAGATCTTTTCTAAAAAGATCTTATAGTAAAATTTATTGCATTTTTTAGAAGTGTTATTTGTATTGAAAAATTTAGAAAAAGAAATTTGCTAACAACCTCCCCTTCTGCTCTAGACACAACATGACTCAAATTGTCCATATTCATTTTCCTTCTGGTTCCTTTGCCTCTCTTCTTCCATATAAACTGTGGTCACCAGTGTCTTGTGACATCCCAGTCCCACGTCAGAGACAATAATCCCTGGTATTGAGACAAAGCCTTGTATCAGAGAAAGCTGCAATATATTCATGCCTCGAGACATAATGACCTACAGAGACCATCAGTGGTCACTCTCAGCTGTTCTTTCACGTTAGTCTGGAAAAATAGACATTTCTTTCTTTTTGCATGTTGTTGTGGTATCAGATTTAGTTTAATAATATAGGTTTTGATGTCAGTTTGTTCAAAATGAACAATATAGAATTGATATTCATCATTTCTCTGAAAGATCTGAACCAGTTCTTTCTTTGATTCATAACAGGCAAGTAGATCTGATTGATAAATGAATTTGCTGATTTTGCAAATTTATTATCTTTATTGGTTTCCTTTCCAAGAACTAAAATGTTATATAAAGTGATGAATAATAAGAAAGGATAGAATCAAGAAGGAAAATAAAGTTAATCTCAGAAACATTGCCTAGAATTATGTCTTAAAAGTACACAGTAATTAAGAACATCAATTACCAAATTGCAAAGCACTTCTGGCTCATTGATAAGTAAAAAATGAAGTCAAGCCCGGCAAAATATTTATTAGATCCAAGTGAATCCTTGCTGAAGTGGAATGACTGGAAGGTTAAGAGACTGATCTCCGTCTGTGTTGGTGTGAAGTAGAGAAATATTAACACCAGCTTCTGTGCAGGTTGCAAGTGCAGCACAGTGCAATGTAATAGTGTTGAAATATCTTGTGCTGGCGTGATACGAAGGTATAGTCCTAGGATACAAGCTAGTACACTATTAACTCCCTGGCAGCTGGGTGATATCACTTTGTATACCAAAAGGTGATATCAACCATACCCACAGACTGGCCAATATCCCAAAAATTACAAACTATGTGATATTATTTGATATACCACCAATGGCTGAAATATTGCCCATACGGCGTTAAGCACCAACTCACTCACTCACCACCAGGTGACATTAACCAAACTTTCAGACTGGGTGCAGACACTTGATGAAACAATATCTTATATAATAACCCCTTACTGCGATATGTTTCAACATCTATGCTGCAAATATTCGCCTGTTACATGTGAAATATTTGACTTATTGATTTCATTAGCAGATTGAAACTTTGTGGTGTGTTTCTGGTATTATTGACATCAGTGCTCATGCAGTGAAGCTTCTGTCATTTTGGCATTTCTGTTTTTTCAGAAGATCCTATAGAATTCTATTTGACAGCTGTTGCAACATATCCAGTTGCTATGAATGTCATTTCATTTGTGTCGCAAGTGAAACCAGTATTATGCACAATTTTGAAAAAAGAATATATTTAGTGCCAAGTGTTAGCAGATGACAAATTTAAGAAGTCACATTAGGCCAATAACCTTTGTCCCTTCCCTTTCAGAGGAGCTATCATTTTATAAGTGTATGACTTACATGCTGGATATTATATAGCTCATTATATGGCAAGTTGATAGATTATAGACTCCTGCTGTTAAAGGACTTGATGTGAACTGATCCCAAGTGTAATAGAAAACCACAGTAAGATCCATGTTGAGCATGGACTTAAACTTAGTCTCTTCTAAATTGAATATTTACGTTTCCGAATAAGTACACCAGAAACGTATGTGTGAAATTGAAATAAAGAAGTTAACTATTTGCTTAGAAATTTGAAAGTAGGATTGATTCAAATTTGAAATAAGGATTTGATTCATAGAAAATATAGCGTTGCTTCTGACGCGGT
Source organism: Steromphala cineraria (assembly GCA_916613615.1). Lineage (NCBI taxonomy): Eukaryota > Metazoa > Mollusca > Gastropoda > Trochida > Trochidae > Steromphala > Steromphala cineraria. The sequence goes on from OU744722.1 coordinate 80,252,716, forward strand.
GTCATATTTTCAGTGAGGATGAAGGTGAATAATGGTTTAGGAGACTAGAAGAGAGTCTATGCAGTGTGAGTAATGATGCACAGCTAATGAGCATAACTCACCTTATCCTGTCTAACACACTGACAACTCTATGTCGCAGAGGTGCTTCAAATATGCACACGCAAACGTAAAAAATACAAAGTTTATGCTTACAGAATTCTTTTGGGCATCATTACATCTGTATTCTGCCGAGATCTGATAGGTTCATTTCTGCAACATGGCAACTCGCTGGTAATGTCTAAATAGTCTTTTTATGGGTAAACTCATCTCATACCTCATTCCAAAAAGATTTGTTGAAAGATTGCAACGATCATGGTACCACTGACCATGAATGATTTGCTTTTAAGGATAGCTTTGTATAGTTTAAACAAGTGCATTGATGTATTACTGGTTTGAATTTTGAAAAACAGTTTCATATCTTTGAACTATAATGACATAAGGAAAGCAGGAAGACACTATGTGCAAATGGATGTATATGGGATATGAACCATCAGTCTATGTCATAGAAATATGACACTAGCATTATAACAGAAACTCCTTTAGTTATTCCAGTTTCAAATTATTGAAAATAATCTTGGTATCATGATGTGTTTGAAAACATCTGTCTGACTATCTGTCGACTCAAAGAACAAAATCTCTTTATACTCTTTGTAGGTAAACCCCAACATTATACACAAGAGTAAGGACTTTCTGAAAGAATGATAAATGTATCCCATTTGCCACCCATGAAATCAGCATATCATTTCTCCAAGTACATGACAATGAAGTTATCTTAATGTCCACTGATAATCTTCCCCAGCATAAAGGCTTCAATTGTAGGGTTGTTGCCCCTCATTAGAGGAGGCTTTGTACAATATGTCACTGGGTAATCTCTCAACACCTTGCTTATATACTGCCAGCCCCCCTCCGCTGTTTATCTTTTTATCTTTTAAGTCCTATCCCTTTGAAATTTGATAAGTAAATGAGCAAACCCTTGCAGAAAGTTGATAGTGTGATGTTTGATGTTGGCTGGAGAAGTTATCTATATCATCTCAATGAAAGCTTGTTCAACAATATGATTGTATATTGATAAGAAGTTAAAGGGGTGAAGGTTAGCAATGACATTTAGTAAGATTGTTGAAAAGTGGCGCATACAAGACAGCTGACATTTCAGTTTTTAAAGATGATTATGCTTTTTGATAAACAATTCTTTGTTGCAAAAGTTGTATTATGTTATCAAATACTGTATTTATTTCAAAAATAATTTGTGCTATGTACATAAACATGACTTGGCTAAACTAAATGAGAAACTTTACAATCAGGAACTCTGTCAAGTTTTAATGTAATATTTCATTAAGAGCATCATATTCTCCAATGGTGAAATTAGTCTTGTGTATATCCGAAGATAAGCCAATTGAACTCAGCGCATATCTGGAACCCATCTCCAATGTCCCTTGATAAATTCTGTCATGGCCAGTCCGCAGGAGTAGCCATTGGCCGGTTGGGAAATCTGGCTGCTGCCAAGTGAGCTATGATGTGATAAGACTGGAAGAAAGCTTTTGAAACTGTCTGAGTGTAAATGTTCCATATAGTGTGTATCAGATAATCTGCGGGGAGGAGGAAGATGGAGTAATTGAGTGATTTATGGCTCTGTCTCCACTTTGATCCTCCTTTCTTGCAACATGACGACCTTTCTTTATCAGTTGCCTCGTGCTTGTAGCCAGTGTATGTACTCAGCAACATTGGAGGTGCTTTAAAGTCTTGGAGACATTAACGAACAAATAATTACTTGTTTCCTGGGGGTCCCCCTACCTTAGTTTTTACAACTTTTCAATGTTAAATATTCTACTCTTTGATTGAAAGGGTTCCACACACAAAAAAGATTTTAACTTGTCCCACTAATCATTTAATCGTCAATTTGATTTGGTCAAATATTGAATTTTTAAATAGTCGATTCATCCCTTAGGTGATTATTTCGATCTTTTAGGTTTTCTCTTAAGAAATGATTAATTGGTTACAATAGTTACATTCAATACACATCATCTGTACAAATGACATAACAATGATAATGATTGTATTGAGAGAGAATTAATCATAGAGAGTGATTGAGTGACTGTAAATAATAGTTCCTGTAATTTGTATATTAGCCTACATAGCTGTACTTATTGGGTCCGGAGATGAAGAATTCCATTCATGGCCGCAGTGATCGAGCTCCTCTGCCTGCATGCTGTTTGTGGGATTATTTCATTGTATTTGTTCACTAATCACTAACCGGCATCAGAAGTATTGAAACATCCATTTCTGGTTTTGTAAATGGGTTCTCATCGAGGTTAATGTTTCTGGTAATAAACTTGATATATTTCTAATTTATCTTTCACTTCAAAACCTTAATTTTATGTACATAAATAAAATATACATTATTTAGCATTTTAATCACATTGGTTTTATGAAATCTGTACAGTATAAATGAAACTATGCAATCAAATTGTTAAAAGATATAGCTGTATTTACACAAACCTACTCCATGTGTCTATGTTTATTCAGGTTACATGTTGATTTTGGTCTTGAAAGTTGCTAAAAACTATTGAATTTCTTCATGTTAAAAGTTTATTTCATCACGCTACTTACATTTTCATAAAAGAAAGTATACATTTAATACATACAAAGAAGAAAATTTGTGAAAGTTTAGGTGTTGAAAATCTAATATGTAAATGATACAAGTATGCTGGTATGTTTCCTCAGTTGCTTTCTTTTATTGTTCATGAGAAGGCCCAATTACCTTTAAATGATAACCTTTGAATGGGATGATAAGAACTTTTTGAGGTGTTAGACAAAATTACACTTACAGTTAATTTTAAATTAGGATAAGATGAGCTTTGTTATCCTTTAGGAAATTTTTTTTAGCATCAAAACATCCTCATATATACATTGCACACACGTTCAACTGTACACAAAAATAACATGATCAATATGACACATCAGTAATTCATAATATTGGTAAAAATGCTTTTTCATAACACTTCTTTAATAATTTCACAAATTTTCATTTTCATTTACCACTTCCGTATTTCAGTCCGCCGTGTACCACCACACTTCTCGATCCCACCAGAAGACATCAAGGTGATGCCAGGCTCCGATGTCAACTTGACCTGCGTCGCCGTAGGATCCCCGATGCCCGTCGTCAAGTGGCGAGAGGGCGTCAAGGATCTCACGGACGATGACGAACTCCCTGTCGGACGGAACATCCTTCAACTCAAAGATGTTCGAAAGTCTCGGAACTATACGTGCATCGCATCCTCCGACCTTGGGAACATCGAGGCCATGGCGAAGGTCATCGTAGAAGGTAGGAGAACTGTGCTCGCATCTGTAGAATGCTTCGTCCAATGCATGCAGAATATTTGCAGAAGATAGAACTTAATCGATTGCTTTGTAAAATTATTTTCTGCTTTTTCTTTCGGTAATTTTCCCATGTTTAGATTTTATTTTTATGAAGATAATGATTTGAAGATCTATTTAGATTATTTTTTGCGGAGACAATCCTTCTCTACATCTTCTGCAGAGGTTCAGCTGTTGTTGACATGGTCTAACACAACATGAGATTTTGTGACTTGAATTTGGATACACGATCAAGCATCATATTGTGATTAACCAATTAATTGATGATGATGTCATAAGTGCTCAGTTAACAGACGAAGGCTCTACTCACACTTGACGTTTCTTCCACTGTCTTCTTGAATCCGTCTTCTCAATGTTTCTATATTGTGTGTTCAAAGGTCTTTTAATCAAAAAGCACATACCAGATAGTGTCTATTACTCTTGTGTTCTACCTGTATTCTTCTTGATATGTAATTACTTTCAACTTATATTTTATTTGGCATGGTCCTGACACTTGAAATTTCTGTGTGACAAATCGGCCTGCTGATAACAAATTCCTTCAATCTTCCCCATCAAACTTTTTTTTTAATGGAAATTTTTTTGGATCAGTTAAAGATATCAAAATTTAATTTGCACTTATATTCCTAAATTATTGAAAACATTTTTGCGATCCATTACATTTGTGTTGTAGTATAATTGAGATTTACTGAGCATTTATCCATGAATAGTTATACCCTATAAAATCTGTTTATTTTCCAACTTCATACTTACTGTTCTTAATGTTTAAAATTTTATTTGCACCAAAATAACACACCCCACCTTTTCATCATGAACATGACAAGTGTGATACAAAACGTAAAAAAAATCTAATGGAGCCATTTCTGCCGAGAAGTAAAAACTGATTAATCAAACTTTGAGATCCTTAAGTTGTGAGGTTGGATGGTAAAGCCTAGCTGTGAAGTGAATGCCTGGACAGACCGGTTCAGATTCTGTTTAAATATTGACCACATATCTGTGGTTCTGTATCCAGTAAGGATATGTTGTCATCTAGAGTGCATGAGGTGTCCTCAACTTCCTCTCTCACGTTCTTCCATACTGTTTATTGATTGGTTCAGTCATTGCTTGATCAGATGCATGGTTCAACGTACCTAACTGTTTACAAATCCATATTGCGTTCTCTCTCGTCTCATCAGTTGCTGTACCCCCTGGTTTATCCCCCACCCCTCAGTTGGGACCTCTGTCCCCCCTGGGCCCATCTACCCTCCCCCCAGCTTATATTTGTGTTGGCCATGTGTGTATTAAGTTGGACAGCAGCATGTTTCCTTGGTAACCAGGGGAAAGGTGGGGGGCGGAGTCAGGGCTTGATTGTCAGGCCACAGTCCCAAGCTTAGCCAATGAGAAGGCAGAGAAGAAAACTTGTAGATATACCTTTATGATGCCGCCTGCTAGCGTAACTCTACCCTTCCAACTGATGCCTATGGTTCCCACTGCCCATAACATACTGCCTCCCGGCACTCATAGTGACTGACTGACTGTTGTTGTTCTAATACTGACTGCTAGCTACTGGCACTGACTGCTGCATAGCTCATACTAGGTGTAACTCAGTTCCACAACAGCAGTTGTAGCCTGACTATCTGTGTGATACACTACATAGCCATTCTGTGGGCACACACACACTCTCAGACTCTAGACTGCGGTATGGTTTGGATTACACTATGAGCCTGTCGCTTCGCCACCACCGATGAGTTTGAGTTCTCACTCTGTGCAAGACTTGCTCACAAGAACTTCTGGATTGTAATCTATCAGTGGTTTCACTCTGCCTGCCTGCCTGCCTGCCTGGCACTGACTCTGGATAACTTTGTTTCGATCTGGGATTATTTCAGTTTTGCCTTTTTTCTGTGCCGATTAATACACCATATTTACAACCACCGAAAACTTTTCACGCTCTAGGATTATCTTGATTCACCTCTGTCACCAAGCTGTGCATTATTTGGCTCCTAGTAGCACTTGTGTGTCTTAGACCATCTCCTGTGTTGGGTCGGTGTGGAGACCGCCTGCCCACCTACCACTGTCTGTGTTGTCACATTTCTTCATATAGCCGGCATTGCTACTCTACTCATGCTAGATATCAAGACTTGATGTTGTGAAACGCACACTTGGCAAGCTCTGCTCATCACACACGTGGCGGTCGGTCAATCCTCGCCAGTCCGTCCGTCCGTCCATCCATCAGTCTACTGCTCGCACTCTTTCGCTATGCTCTAGCCAACTACACCTACAATCAGTAAATCTGACTTAGTTTCCACAGTGGAAAATGGGGCCTTTACGTCGTCGTAGCTACAACATGTCTAGCTTAACCATTGTGTGTGACTTACTACCTCGGATTGTAGTATGTTTAGTGTTCCTACTGTGTTCCACTACAGCCCTACCAGAGAAGCCAACCGGACTACGTGTAACCAGGGTTACCGCCACATCCGCCGAACTATCCTGGGACCACTCACCTGAGTATAGCAATTACATCTTGGAATTCAAACCTAAAAACGATCCTGATGCTGTTTATAAGGAAAAAACTGGTATAGGAATACCACCATATACGATTCGTCACCTAAAACCATATACCCGTTACGAATTCCGAGTGGTCGCCATTACGAAAATTGGTCGTAGTCGACCCAGCGATCCAATCGTCAAAGTCACAGGAGAGCTAGGTTAGTTACCCAATGTGTGCTGGCCGCTCTTTAGTTAACGTTTTATATTTATTTCGTTATGTTTAGTTCCTTCCACCCTCTTCTGGCATGCGTCACCGCACCCTGTGTATTGGTTTGGTTGTGGTTATCCCCCCTGTTTGCCCTCACAAAATCGTACAACACTTGGCTATCGTTTGTCTCGTTTGAATATATTGCTCTGTTTGACTCTAGTACATCACATTGTTTGTTTTGTTCATTGTGTTGATCATATATAATCAAATTTGATAATTCTTATATTTATCCTAGATTCTATATACATGTATATCTAGAATAATCAAATTTCTATTTCAGGGTAAGTGAATGTTCAGAATATAGCTTGTTTCATGTTTTTCATAACCAAATCGTTTGTGAAGCAATATAATAGAGTTTATTATAATAACTATATTAAATTGCATAAATAGCGAATGGATTGCATGGAAACATAAATATCAAGGGTACTTTCCTCAAAATCAATAACTTTTACATCAGAAAGCATCCACAATGAATTATTCATCATTTACATTTGTCATGAAAAATACATAATTATGTAACACATTCCAATATGAAGATGACAGCGACAACTAGCAAGCCATTATAGAGGTATGGAGAAGGAATGTGAGTCTAATGTACATCTGGATATAGCTGAGTAGACCAGGGTTTAGCTTCTGGCCAGAATCCTAAGAATGGATGTAAATGTCACCAGGATTTTCCAGCTTCCCAATGTCTCGTGTAAGGCACAGGCAGGCTAACATGGAGCATTGATCTTGTTCACAATATGGCCTAACTTCCATCAAATAAGTCCTGAGAATCCAGACTGTCCTAGCATTTGAGTGGACAAAACATGGCCCAAAGCTATCATTTCATTAGACAAAACATAGCTTAAAGCTGGTTCCCAATGGCGGGATACTTTTGTGTAATATTTCCACATATTACGCCTCATAGATGTTTATTCACAGATATATTGCATAGTCTTTTGGTTATTATCAAGATTTCTCATATTATTGGTGCAGAGGATAAGCTTTTGGTATATATTGGAATTTTGTTCCAGTCTTTGAGCTGTTTGTGGGATTATCAGAAATGTTCATTATAAACCCATTAGCATTTGATCAAAGACAATTAATTATTAGCATGATGGTTTAGATTAAACTGTTCCAAGTGTTTTGATTTAGAGTGGTGTCAAATTGATGTCCATTGTTGTCATAAGATTATTTGTTTTCTTCAAAGAAAAATTCTTACATTAATGTGCAGTTATTTTCAAATTGTTTATATTTCCATTGAGATAACAAGGAACCTGCATTATAAATATTATTCGAGATTTTATTCAATCAAATATCAGTGAAAAGTCACTACAGACAATACAGGAATGTAAACAAAGAAATCGGAAAATCATTAAGTCTGTTTGTTATTATAGCTACATAGAGCATGTAGAAATCTATTTGCCCCCCTAGTGGGAAGTAATGATGATAATGGTCACACAAAGCCGAGGAATAATTAACTATTCTAACTATTCCATGTTTACAGGAGAGGATGTGTCCTATAGGTACCGTTCAAATCAATATTAATGTCCTCATCATACACAAGGTCTGATACACGACAATGTTCCCTAAGTGGATGTTGCACGGGTGCGGGCTTATTGGCAATTTGTATCATCGGAGCAAACTCAGTAGCATCAAACTGGTCTCGCATCGCTGCTTCTCTTGGTACAACACTCTAATGGGGCTGGAACATCATCTACTTTGTATCAGAGTCAAATTGTCATTCTATTGTATTTGATAATAATGGTTCCATTTAACTCTTTACATACTGCTCATTTTCATGGTAAAGTCAAGTTGTATCAAAGCCATGTTGTCATTCTTTTTGATAATAATGGTTTCTGTTAACTCTTTACATACTGCTAATTTTTATTGTGAAGTCAAGTTGTCATTCCATTTCTGGTCCATAACAGTTCTTTTAACTCTTTTTCCCTCATGTGGTAGTAATGTAGAGATGCAGTATATTGTGAAGAAGTTCTATTGGACATCATGGATAATGTTGACTGGTGTCCTTTTGGTCACTTTTATGGCATTGTTGATTGCAGTATAAGGGCTCTTCTGGTCAAATTGAGTTTATTAATATTTTGCACTTTCATAAAACTGTAAACTCTAACCATCCTATGGCCTATAACATATTGCTAGCTATCGTGGTATAATTTAAGTTCAATTATTAAGGTCTTGTGGAAATGTGGACACAGACCCTGACCCCATTGAACATAAACTGTCATGGAGTAATTGAAGTTTGTAGATTGAGTGGAAAAGTGGCCTAACCCTTGCTCTACAGGACATAAACTCACTGCCATTATATGATGGAGCAGGTAAAAGAAATTCTACACTGATGATTCTGTCTATGAAAGAGAAATGAATGGTAGCAAAGAAGTGATATTCTTACATTGTTCTTAGCCTTTAAAAGATAAAGCTAACTAAAACAGGGAAATTTATCAAAATATAAATTTATCATTTTAACAATAATGGATCATCATGAATGAAGCATCACCTAGTAATCCAGCCTGAAGAGATAGGGTCATCAAAACCTACAAATATACATGAGCCTAAATAGACAAGTTTGTATTTTTTACAGAAAAGCACTTATTTTGACAAAGGTGTTTTTAGCATCTTTTTGATTGCTTGTTATTCTCAAGCATCATTTATGTAGTACTCAGGCAAAAGAGCACTTTCATTAGTGAGTGAAGTGTTAAGTATGTGGTACAACCCCAGACAAGCGGCACATTATGGAGTCAATGCATCACTTGCTCCCACAAGTCTCTTTCTGTCCCGACTGTTTGGACACCAATTCCATAACAAAGTCAGAAACGCTTTGGAGCATACCTTACAACCCCTGTGGAGTCATTAGGAAGAATTGTTGCCAAATTCACACACTTTAGCTTCAGTTTGGCTGTTAGAGTTTGTCTTCTTTATGGTCGTGTGGTGGTCTGATGACATCACCTACTCTGTTCACCGTACAACATGACCGGATTGAATGGTTAGGCAGACATTGTTACCTCATTTGAGGGGAGAAGGAAATCGGTGACCTTTTTAGAAAACCATTTGTTTGATGAGAGAAGAGACAAAATGACTTTTAACTTGGAAGTCTTTGACATGGTTTTTGGAAATGGAATTTTTATAGTTTGGATGTAGTGTTGATGAACGCGTCTTCATTAATGGAAGTGAAACTGTTATTCTCCTACGTTAATGTTAGACATCGGATTAACCAGCTGATCTCGTGTAGTAATTACTGGGCTGTCCAAACATCAAAGGCTTCGTTGTTTGAACATCATAGGATGTTCTATATAAGTTTCAGTAGTTAATGGGATACTACACACTATGTCACTTTTCATGTTCTGGAATTTGGGATCTAAATATTGTTTCGTTGTTATTAACAATTCAACTTTTCAGATAAACCATGGCACACATCAATTCAGTACATTTTTTGTATCCAGTTAATTCTTTTGATATGACTTTTGTTCTTTGATTTTTCAAAAACTGGTCCCCCTGTGACTTAATATTTTTGTTTGAAAGGTAAATATAAACACAATTAATCCATGATATCAAATTGATTCTTTGAGATATGATCTGTTTGGAGTACTGCTGGTCATGGGCTGATTATGTGGTGATAATCCTTGAATAATGTTACACAATGTTATTTCCTCGTTAACGACCCAGCTAATCAGCTGGAGTGCCTGCTACTGAACAGACCCATTAATTGAGTTCGTCTTTCGACACCCTCCTCCCAAAATTTATCCCTGCTCGGGAGGGAACTAACCCCATTCTACCCCCAGAATACCTACCTAAGGTTTGTCCTCGGCCCTTGCAATCTTGGCTTGAAATTCTTGCCATTCTTTTCTGATTTTACTTGTTCCAACTTGGTTATACAAAAATATTCCATTGTAAATTAAAAAACATTTGTGTTTATTGTATTGGACAAATCAATGTTTATAGTGGTAAGCATTGCAATAAGGATATTTATTGATGAGATTAGATATCAATACAAATTTTAATGAGGGAAGATGATATTTAGCACTAGATTACCTCAATATGATACCCCTAACCCGATGATTCCCTCTATTCCTAATACAGACCCTAAAGGCCTGTTAATGATAAGACTAAAGACCCCCATGGTTTGACCAGATTCCTTGGTCCAGTCCACGGCCCTTCCACAATCTGTATTCACCCAGCAGGGGTAGATCTAACCTTATTTAGATTCAAATCTTCTAGGATTATGTTCTTACTCATCTTATGCATCTCAACAGGCCAATCTTCCACCCCATGGAGGGATTTCAACTTAATCTGATTCAGTTTCTTTGATCTGTTGGACCAGTGTCCCTTTTCTCAGACTCTTCAAGAAGTGATTAGGACCTCTTGAAGTACAAGATCAGTTATGTCCCTGCCCCTCTGTCAGGATATCTCTCCCCTGGGTACTGGAATAATGGTCCTCTCTCCACCCAAGGGTCCTTCATTAGTTCACACATGGCCAGCTTTCAGATAAACAACACTATATTGCTCTATTTGTCTTTTATTCTCAACTCTGACTCTTGCCAGCTGAAGCCTGGATTCCATTGCAGAATTTTAATAGTTTGGAGAAACTGTCTGGTTAGGTTTATGGAGTGAATTACAGTGTTGACAGTGACAAATGCTGGGGAAGATTAATCTATGGGAGCTAGGGTCATCAATTATATTCCACAGTTTGAAATATTTACCAAAGACAGGTTCCAAATGTTTCCTTGGCATCTGTAAACAAATCCCAACCATGTTTATGGAGACGGTCAAATGTTAAACATTTAAACTCAGCTTTGTCTTTGACTTGAGTTGAACCCAGTTCTAGCCGACTGATTTATTGACTCTCTTGGTGGTTAAATCTCATTTTCACTGGCTTGGTGACCTTTGGAAGAAATGAAGGTATGAATATTTGAAGTGGCGAGAGATTCTCCATTGTCTGTGTTTTAATAGGGATGATCTGATGTGAATTAATGATTTCTGTTAGAGGATTGTGAAGGTGCATAACTCAGTTGAAGATCTATAAATGTGTACTGGTTGTATTTACCTGACAACTGCTCCAGCATCTGACAAGATATTCTCATTGTCAGATTGATCCTCATTGATCCCGACATGAGGTGATCTTGGTTCAATATACCAACGTAATTTCCTGTCATAACATTACCTCCAGATTATGATCATAGATCTATAAGCTTATATTGCATAAAATATCCATAATTATATATAGAAGAAGAAGACTTTATTGTACAAAACACCCACATTGGGGCAGGGTACAGTCTATAAACTATACATATATAATAGTACAATGTTATGTGAATATATAATATATGTGATGAGGGTAATATACACATATTGAAGAAGTGACAAGTTTTAACATATAAACATGATAAATGAGATAAGTGTAATAATTGGAGCTAGGAACAAAAAATATAAGATATATATGTATACATATGATGAGATTTGTTTCAACCACTATTCTGTAAACAAAGTGTTGAATAATATATATTTTGCTTCAAGTTTAACAACTTTCAAAATTTATGTTGGTATTTTCAGAGATGTGTCAAAGATTTTGAAATATTAAGAGATTTCATTTCATTTATTGTCAACAATGCAATTTCTAAACTTGAAAGTAGTGAAAATATTGTCTCTGCTGATTGGCATTTGGTGTTGAGAGAAATGTAAATAGGCAGTTGTTAGGGGAATATTAGCAGTGTAATGTGGGTTATTATGACTAAAAGGTTAGGTCAACAGTTGGTCATATACTAGCTAGGGTCTGACTAGGTAAGAGTCAGATGGTAGCTAGGGTCTGACTATGTAACAGTGTTACTGAGAAGTCGATGCTAGGTGATATAACAGTGTTGAGGGTATCCATGTGTGCAGCTGGCTTTAAATCTTCTCAAGTTCTCATCAAAGGGAAATTCAATCCTTGTTCAATATTTCCACATAAGGATAACATGATCGAATGTTTTGTCAAAAGTAACTTATCTATTTCTATATATCTGTGTCATATTTGGTCTATATCTGTTAGAAAATAAATATGAGTATTTTGAAATTACTTTCAATGAATGTAGATATATCCAAATCAGGACATATTATGTTCCAAGTTGTTTCTATTTCAATCTTGCCATTTCGTCCATTTAGAATGGTCATATATTTTGTCATAAAATGCTGTTAGTGGAAACAAATGTCTTTGTTAAGTATGGGAAATCTTTTCCCAAAATAGCAACACACAACTGGAAGAGCACTGAAGGAGTGGGTAGCAATCCCAGCCTAGAATTGCCTTGAGGAAGCAACATAATGAGGCTAGAGATAGCTCAGGCAGGTCAAGACGCTACTGTAGCCTCCACTGATAGCCAAAATAAGCTCTAATTGATACAGTTTCATCAAACCTCACCTCTTTCTGGAAATCTGGTTACTTTTATGCCCTTAGAAATTACCAAAAAATATGACTTCCTTTTCTTGGATTTTAATTTACAGATACAGAAAAAAATGGTTGCATTTCATTGATTTAATTTTTCAAGAAGGAAGATCAAATCCATGTCCTCGGTTTGAAATTTATAAAAGATGAGAGTGGACATGTAAATTGGATGCACTTAGAGCGTTTCTTGTAGGAGGTCAGAGGTTTAACCTTATTGAGATAGTGTTGCTCGTAATTAAGATAAGTCCTGGCAGTGATACGGAGCCCGAGATTGTGGTTGGTCTAATGGGGGTGTTATCGTGGAGGACGAGGTACTGGATACCTCCGTGCAGAAGAACAGGAAGTGGTATCTCTCGTACAAGAAGCAACCTGTTGGGGCACCAGTAGACAACAAGGGCACATTTGTTAATTGAGGCTCCGATCAAAGTGACAGACAAACTAATTGAGGGATTCACTGGCTTAATGACACTATCAGAGATTCAGGGTTTTAATGACATGACCACACTGTCTTGAGGTCAAAAGGTTAAAGCTCATGTTGGGAGGGCTCTGTTTTTTTCTTTTCTGTTCATCTTCATTTACTTGAAACCATGAACTCTTGCTTGTTTTTCTGTACATAGCCATTGTTATTCACTAAGCTGCTAGATCAGGGAGGATTTATAATTGTTTAAACATTGATTATTATTAACTGAAAGATTTAGTTCTTGATTTTAAAGGAATCACGACATCACTTAAATCATTATGAAGATTGTTAAAGCAAATTGCAGAAAAAACTTTCATTTGTTTTTTATTTGATGACATTGTAATTAATTCCTAAATAATTAACTGACTGTTGACCTAGAACTAATATACTTGAAATTCCAGTTAGAAGATATGTTAATATGTGTGTGCTTCCCACATAAAGAGAGACATTAGTTCTGATGAATTGTTTGTGCATACCATTGATGCCACATTCCACCGCAAAAAAAAGTTTGTTTAGCCAACTGAGATGGCATAATAACAAGTTCCTGTCTGAAACATTTAAGACTGATAGTGAGTGTAAATTATTAATGTTCAGAAAGATTGCTAGCTAATGTCTGTTTATCCTAAAAAGGTTTTCTGAAAAGTTAAGACTGATAAAGAATGCATTAGATGAAAACATTGAATGCCTTAAAAACTAAATTTATTTTTTGATAAGCATTTTAAAAATGTAATCTGAAAGCCTTCTAAGAGACAAGAAGCAAGAAGAAAGCTCTTGATACAATGATATAAAGTGAATGAATTTCATTTGAAAGGATAAGATGAGATAAAGGTGTGTATGTAGGGATACTGCTGTATCTGTTGGTGAGATGCAAGATGGCAGAAGTCACTTTTCACTGAGAGCAGACGCAACTGAGAGGTAGCAGACGCGAGCAAGGAATTGTGGGTCAACCGGTTTGATTATGGGGAAACTTTGCAGACCACCTTGCACTGCAATATATAACCTCGACTTCGTACTCAAATCTAGAAGTCATATTTCATTCTTGAACTTTGACTGTGTAGATAAATTGAGCTTTCTGGATTTTATTTCTTCCAAGTTTTCCAGGGCTGTAGTGTAAATTTATCATAACCAGAGCACTGGGTTATCGATGATGGATTGCCTGACTCAAGGTGAATTTGTTCCAATATATGGTTGACAGATGTCTTCAGAAGATACAGGGAAAAAATGTATATTTCATATATTTTATAACTTGAATTTTGTTAAATACAGCAGTATGTGACATGAAACAATAGTGTTTATATTCCTAAGTTATTATCAGAGTGCTCAAGGTCTTCTTTAGAAACCAAAGTCATCAATTTTGAATGTTTGAGATTTCCACCTGAATGAGAGGTCAATAGCATGATGGGAAAATGTTATCAGTGTTGGACTAATGAGTTGGTGTAATTAGGTGGTTGTTGGTTACCTGTAAGAAGCTCGTTAGTCAAAGTCGTGTGTAGTGAGTCGCACCTTGCCACAGGAAGGAAGCGTTGGGTACACTCATAGTAAATTCTTCATGACTGGTCTGGCACTGGTTCAAGAAGAGGATATAGAAGTTACTGTCGATGTTGCAACACCCTGCTGTACATTGTACTCTGCGGTTGCCCTTTACAGCGAGTGCTTGGTTGTAAAACTTGTCATTGCCTGGAAATAAACATAAAGCCATAAGGCCCTCAAATACTACATGCTTTTGTTAATCTTGAAAATAACTGACTGAATATGTTGTGCAAAATATCAGTAAGCAGTTTTCCTAATCAACCAGACAGCTATACCTGTATTCATATATGTACAGAACCATAAAGCCATCAAACTGTTACAAATACTTCACATTTACATTCTTCAAAAGTGATGGTTGTTTTGCATCGTTTTTCTGTTTATAAAAAATGGATGTCTGGCTTTACTACATCTGTTGGATCCATGGAAATCTTTTTTTCATAAAGTTATTTTAAACATAATAGGATGTGAGGGTTTATATAAAACTATTTTTACTCAAGGGTTGTATCGCTTTTGACTTGTGTGTATATTCTTGAAATACATGTTTACTGTAAACTAGCTGGTTCCAAGTTTAGACGAACCTCCTACAGATGTAGCCTTGAAATGAAGTATGATGAGTCCGTTTTTTAGAATCTCGTTACACTGCAGAATTCTTATAAAGGTAATTGGCTAAAAAGTATGTATTTGAAATGGAATTTAGTCAGTTATGGAAAAATGATACAGAATTTTAAGAGTTGTCCTTGACTTAAATCTGATTGTAGTTTATTTGGGAAAAGAACCACTTTGTTGAAGATAAAGTTAAACCAAACCATGAAGAGTTAACAAAAAATTGGAAAAAGTAACAAATACCCAAAAAAAATTGTCAATCAAGAGGAATTGAACCTTGGTTTCGACTTTATTACAAACTTTTTACTCCATTACTCCCAACAAATAATTATTTTGTGTACTGACGGTAATTAGGCTGTAGAGTGGTTAGACTGTCTGGAGGAAGTGACAGATGCATGGAACAGTTCAGGGACGAAGGAAGGAAGAAGAAACCTTCACAGGAAGTGTCTGGCAGCTTGACAAGTGTTAACTGCCTTACTGAACTCTGTGCACAAATTGTTCCACTTGTAAAGTGTTTTGTAAGACAAATGTTAACTTGCCTTGCTTGTCTTACAATCACTTTTCAAAGACAGGATGTCAGTTTTTATGAAGTGGTTTCAAAAGAGTTGGTAATAAGTCTTGTAAATTTATGGTTAACAAATTCCATGATGACATTCTGAACTTGTTGATGGTCTGTAGCTGCTTGTTTCCCCAACCATTCCAATCAATATCAAAAAGTCTTTGGTGCAGATTTTATATAACCAATTATTTTGGATTTCTTTTGGTTTGTTGCGAACTTTGTTATATTTTTCTCCTATTATTTCAAAGTTGACTTAAGTTACATAGCCTTATTAATATTCTGTGGGAAGTCTGTTGGAAAGGAATGCAGAGTTGGCGGCTTCTGCTGGTTCAAGGGAAAGGAGACTGAAACTATTTGCTGTCAATGGGGCAAGACTTGTAGCTCACATTCCCAGTTTGTTTTCCTTATGAGACATCTCTCTGATCCATAATTAGTGCTTCTTTCTACATATAGGTGGCTCTGTGTTCATATTCGCCTTGTATGACATTCACTGATGACATTAACGATTCCTATCTTGCTTTGATGTTGAGTTAAACTATCAGATTTCCACATTTTCTTTAACAAGCAATTTTGAAAACCAATTTGATTTTTAGGAACTTCTAACAAAATGAGGTTTATCACAATTCTTGAAAGTCACAATAACATTATATGAACACGTTGTAATAATTGGTAGTCATCAGAAATTTAGGTTCTGCCACTGTTCTTCTGTCAGAACATTTCTTGTTCAAGCGTTATGTAGAAGGTGTTCAGACAACTATCAGCACAGTCATCTAAAAACAGGAGTCACATCGCTCATGAAATGAAAACCTCTTCAGGCCCACACGACGCCGTTGTCAGGCATGTGTACAAAACATGAAGAAAAATGACAGCACAGCATTCCGAGGCAGTAAAAAAGCTCATAACTCACATTGTTATCTTGGAGGGGAGTCCTCTTGTGAGTCTGAGATTACTGGGAATTGTTCTCTAGTCTTACAATAATATAGATAGATGTATGATAGATTCTGTCCGATTTGACCCCTCAAGGCCAGAAACTTTGCAACAAGGTCATTTGCATTAAGTTAAAGGTGTCTCAGTGGATAAGTTTAAACAACTACAGTAAACATTTTGATTAATTCATTTCTCTAATTTCTGTATTTTCTTCTAAAATGAAAATTTATTTGAAATTGTTGGAATATCAGATTAATGGTTTTGAATTATTACTACGTCTTAAATTCTGAATTTGATCTTTATCAGAATTCTCAAAGGCTCAAAATTTATTGCAAGACTTTCCCCAGGTATGTAAGTTGAATGCTATGTTCTGTTTATACCTGATGTTGGTTCTGATGTACCTTTGTGATTGATATCCTCTTGAAGAATCTGTGAATCTTGATCTCTGATAGATGGCATTCCCAAGTGTAGCACAAAAACACCCAGTGTTATATAACCATAAACATGACACCATGGTACTAGACATCTGACAGCAAGGTGATTCATCTGTCCTTGAAGCATCCCAGGTAAAGGAGACGCGTAGCTCTTGAATGCAATCTTCTTCATCTTCACAGGGCAAGAATGGAGGAAATTTGGTCCTTGCTTTGTTTTGACAATTTCATGTTTCTTCTTCCTGCTTGTAATGATTCCTGGGTTCGTATGGCCTCCTGAATTGTTTCCGTTGTCGCTGGGATCTTGCTCAGATTGATCAGATAAGCAGTACACAATGACAATTGGTATGGCAGGATAATGACGCCTAGCTAATGTTCCAAAGACTCTTCATGCTGAGGCCATCAGGCAGCTAATTAGCGACTCAAGCCAAGGCTGGCTTGTAATGAAAACATGTTAAAAGAGGATATGCTTGATGTTCACTTGAGGCTCACCGGGCAGGAGCGGGGATTACTGTAGGGAGAAGCATGCATCACCAACATGGGCAGAATTACATTGCTGTATCTTTTACAAGGCTTTGACAGACCAGTCTGGGAAAATACCCTGGCTTGTTTTTATGCTTCAAAAACCAGAAACCTGACATCTTGGGCTTTAACTTAAGAGACTGGCTTCTTATCAGACTTAGTCCTCAGCATGTTCAGGGCCTTTGGTTATTAAAATGACTACCTGAACATGTATAGTAAAGCAAACTGGTCTCTGGAGATGCTGGAATGTTTTGCCCCTGCTTATTGTGGCTACGAATGTCAGGATGGGATAGAGGTTAGTTGAAGCAGGAAGATGTTTGTCCAATAAGACATGCCTGTAATACAATGCCTGCAGGAAGGCTAATGTTTTCAGGACCTGTGCTGCTGAGGTTCCTATCATCACCCTGGTTGACAAGATCATTTACAGGTCTTCAAGAACATTCAACCTCAGTTGGGTGCAGTTTCCTAGCCTCAGAAGATCAGATTCTTGTTGACTTGAACTTTAATTCACTCCATTGTCTGCATTGTTGGTCTGGGCCTTGTTAAGCATATGCTAGTGAAGTTTTGAATGAATTCCAATTGTCTTCAGGTGACTCTGATATTTGAATTTGGTCTGTTCTGGATTAAAATTGTTGTCATTTCCTGACAATGGACAACTTGTGATTCTCAAGTATCTCTCTTGAATGAATATATCTCATCTCGTCTTTTAGACAACCTTTTGTACTATTGTCATCGTGATGGTAGTTCCTTGAATCGGTGTTCATCAACAATATAAGATTGAAGCTTTAGGTTCCAATTAATTGGAATAACCACAAAAGACCACCTGGTTCTTTGCCTTTCAAGAAGCACCACTTTAAACAAGCTCAGCTGTGTTTTAACCTAGATGTTCTTCTCTCTGATAGCTCTGAGAAGTCCAACCTGTCAGTGACAGTTCCTCTGCCTTTTTGAACCTTCCAGAAAGTATCTGTTTGCTTTCCTTGTGTGTCTGCTCAATCTTCTAATGCAGTGGCCCTGTTATTCTGGTACCACTTGGGGCTTCTTCCATCGGGGCGACCCTCCACAAGATGAGCTAATGGTTTGTTTATGCAGGATCCAGTTGGGGAAACAACTCTTAAAGAATGGCTCTAGTGTTGCGTGCATCTATCTTCTACAAATAATTCACCTGCCATATGTTAGCAGACACAGTCAGTCGCAGTGTGAGAGTTACACAACGTCTTGTCATCATCAGGCTCAAGATTAGATTTATAGGTCAATGTTTTTTTGGGTTGGCTTATTTTAAACTTGAACAATGGCAAAAAGGGTGTAAAAATATAAGATTGATGAACTTTCTTTCACTGTCTGAAATTCATCCAATTGTCTAGTTATTTCTCTTCAACTTGTCTTAAGTGATCTGAATTGAGTTTTAAATATAAGGAACATTAGTGTTTATAATTTCCTTACCAGGACTGATTTTTTTTATGAATTAAGTATTTTGTAAGTAAACTTTAACATGTTTACCATGAACACATAACCTTTAATCCTGTCATCCGTGTTTTTGTACTGAGCCAAAGTAAGAGATCTTATAGAAGCAGACAAGCCCGGCCCCAAGGGAGTTTATAAGAGACTGGTTCAGCAGTAAACTCTCCGCTTGGCCTCATTATGATCTGGTTCTCAACCCGGCTCTAGCTCTAAACCCAATTAGTTTGACAGAAAAAGCTGCCGTCTTTGTGTAATATGCAGCACGCTGGTCTCAGGTTTCCCAACTGTCATGTATGTCATCAGGAAAGCTGGATCACTTTCAAAGAACGAGTTTGACATTGACGAGTCAGCAGATCTGATTTGAAATGGTTCAGGAAAACGTCACATCTGAGATTTTGAAATAAGTGTCCAATGTTTGAAACTGATATATCGTTTCTTTGTCTTGTGAAAATTGAACCACAACGATATGTCATTTTTCTCTATCATTGAAAGGATTATTTGATTGATAATGAATGATTAGTTCGATTCGATATCATTTTCAAAATATGATTTTTTTTCTTTGAGATTTCCTGTTGTATGAGAATGGCTACATTGTTACACGGTAACTGATCCTGTGAAATTATTTAATCAGCTTGAGGCCTGTGAAAACAAATTTGACACTTAACAGTTTAAAGATACGACAGATGTTTGTGTAAATAGATTTAACAGGGAGGTTTTTTTTACTAAAGTTTGGTTTTACAAAATATCCAATTAGTAACAAAGCACGGAGGAATATAGTTTCGGACAACTAGAAAGAATCAGCTTTATCATATTGACAGCTTCGTATAGTAATTGGATTTGTTACTGATATCTTCTAGAAAGTTATATTAGACCATCTTTTTTTTCGCTTGCAAGTATTGCAGGAAATAATACTATTATTCTCCATTTAAGTGAACAAAAAGCCTTTCCATGTTATGACAAACATTGACATATATCTAAAATCCAAAACTATGTTTGTAGAAAGAGAATCGGCAGTTGATAATTCTTTCCACTTCTATTGATTGGAAACTTTGGATGCTGGAAAGGCTGGATAAATGGATTACTTATTTAATTTTTCAACTCTTACTAAAAATGTGTGAAAAACCTTTTGATATTCAACACTTTCCTGGGATGAGTTTAAAAACCAGAATGTGATTATTGGCTTTGATGCAAAGCTTTTCACAGCTCGGTATCGGTTCCAAAATTAGTTTCAACAAACAAATTCTTTGTTCAGCTTCACTTTGTGAAATAAAAACGTATTACATTAAAACCGTGATTACCCCATGTTGAAAAGTCTTATCGCTTTAAATATTCCGCTCAGCTGTGAAAATAAGCATGAGATAATCTTTTAAATGGATTTGTTTTTGTGGCGTATTCGTGAAGTGCTTGAAAGGGAAACAGTGAGCACCCCTGTGGAGAAATTATGGAGGCCTGAAGGGGACACACCCATAGAATCAGGTTTACCTTGGGTGCTATACTCAATCTTGTGGTTCTTATCGGGAGGGGAGTATGTGAGGGTACCAGGAGATTAGAGGGACTTCTTCCTGCAATAAGATACATGGAATCTACTCTTTCATAGCAACCATGCTGAATAAATATTTGCCTCTCAGCAGGCACGATGGCTCGTTTTTAGGTCGAATCTGCCAATTTCTAAACAAGATGGCCTCCTTAAGATATTGATGTATTTCTCATTGCATATTGGCTGTGTGCTGAGGATATATAGTATTGACACATTGAAATACTTTGTTTGTTCCTTTGGGACAAAGACTGCTAATAGACATATGTTTGGTCTTTCTGCTGAATGAATTTGAATAGTTTTGATTTCAAAGAGAGGAAATTCTTTTTTTTCAAAGTAACTAATGTATCAAATGTAAAGTCTTCAATATAAAGGATATTTTTTCAACTTCTTTGATTTCAATCTTTGTTTGAACATGTGTAACTTGATAATCTAATGCCAAGTAATGCCAAAATCTAAAAACACTTAAAAATCAGCTGTTACATTTCAATCAGTGCATGTTTATGGTAGTTCTCAGGGGAGATAGCATTAAGTATCAATTAATTTTAGCAGTTTGAAATTCTGAAAAGCAAGATTATTTGCAACATGCAGAGAAGCACCTGTTATGATTCTTCTGTCAAGGAGTAGGGAAAGTGTATGCAAGGAGAGTTCGAGTTTCCACAGATGTACATGGTAATGGGGAATAAACTATGAAGGTTTGACTAATGCTGTAAACCTCCCCTGATAGCTGCTGATGTTTAGACTACAGGTCCTCTGATTGGCTACTAAACTACCCTGAATAATGGCTCGTTTTGAAGGGGGCAGTTGAAAATGTCTTCCATCATCGGCCATCTTGGATGTAGCGTCCAACAGAAGGATAGATGGTTTTCAGGCCTGTTTTATGACTTCTTTGTTTGGAGAACACTTGAGAACTAAGTGCAATGTAATAAAGATGTTTCCCTACAGAAATCATTAAGCTAAGATTACTTTAAAAATATTGATCGAACATACCTCGGAAAGTTACACCTTGTGAAATTCAAATTGTATCTCAGTTCCCAGGCAAGCTAATATCCTATTGTATGTGTGACTTGATCAGATAAGGGGAACTATGTGCTGCCTCAGGGACGTAGTATGATGAGTTTAACATGGTAAAGTCTCTTTATCCAGGAATAGACAAAAACTCATAATGTGTTAACATACAAGTTTATCTCGTCAATATTCCCCATATACAGTTTTTATGGTTATTCAATGTTTTCTTTGCCTTTGAAAAAATTTTCATTGGAGTTAAAACAAACTTGATTTCTCCAACTCATAATTCCATTTTTTTAAATTCTATATCTAAATATTATTGATTGTCAGGGTACTAAATGTTAGAGTACTAACTTTGTTTTATATGATGATCTAGCAAGAGAATGTACATGGTTCTACATACATTAGAGGACATCCTCCTTTAATAAGATACATTGATTCAAGGAATGTTAATCTTATAGGGAATATTCAGAAAATCTCAATCTTGTTTTTCCAATATACTAAATGTAAGACATGAGTGAAAGACCAACTCTGTCCCACGCCACATTTAGGCTGTACAGGCGTAAGGGCCATAGAGTGTGGGCCACGTTGTATACATACTTACTTGTCTATATGAGTGCTCTGGTAGGTCCATTACCACTGGCCCATGTAAGTATATGGGGTTAGGGGGTCATGCCATGCACATTCTGTATAAAACCTGCAACTTGAATACCCTCTCCAACTTCATTGCTTCCACATTAGCAGTAAATCTTAGTAGAGTAAAACTAATGGTGTGTACAGGGAAATGTAATCTTTACATTCAGCACTCCAAAATTGTTCTCCTGAAGTTGTAGTTTTAAGTGTATGATTCTTTTTGTTGTTGTTATGTCTTAATTTTTTTTTACTGAAAAAAATCATTGTTTGCTTTAAAAAAGCAACAATAAGAGTTCATAATATATATATCAATATAAAAAATAATCTATACTGAAATGAATTGGTAAGCTAAGAGAGAAGTGTACATTCATTAATATTTTGACCTTTTCTTTGTAAATCTAAACTTTGAACAATGCGCTTATCAGTAGTTTGAAAAATATGTAAAAGTTTAAATATCTCCATTCATATATATATCATATGATCTATATTTCAATGTTTTCTCGCTTGAAAGTTGAGTGTATGATTCATTGACATGATGATCTGTATTTGAGTGGCCAGTGAGAGCGCAGACAAAGCAACTCTATAGACACTGCAGTAACGTTAGCCCACAAGCTGTATAGTCCCGCAACCAGGGAACAAATCCACACCAGCAGAAGGATCAGATGAAGCTTTATTAATGTGCATATACACTCCTAATTCCCTCACTTCCCTGCAGGCCACAGTCCGTACAGTCTCTGAGTTCTGCAGTGGCTAAGTGGAGGCATCAGCTTAATGAAAGACCACAGATGCCCAGTGAAAATCAAATTGGAAATATTTTCTGAATGAATGAGCTAAGCTGTCTTCAAAGTCAAATTGGCAATATTTTTCCAGTCAGAATGGATATTGAGTGATAATGTTCTCGAAGTTAGAATGGATGTTTTCTGATTGAATGACGATGTTCATAAGCATAAATTTATATATTTGCTGATTGAATGATAATGTTCTTGAAGTCAAAATGGATGTTTGCTGTATGAATCAACTAGTCTGTCTTGACAGTGAGGCAAGTGCAAAGATCAGGATATCATTGATTGGTATTGTGAACATCATTCATGGTCAATAGTATACTGGGAAGTAGAGTCTTACTTTCAATAATATTGATTCAGACTGTCACAAGGCATTGTGCTATATAATGGAGCGGTCTTTAGAACTGTACACAACATTTTAATGACACTTAATGGATTTCTCATAGCAAGAATGTGGGTCACTTGGTCTGCCCAGCAATGCCAGAATCATTCTAGAACTTTGAGGTTTATGATCAAATGGGTCATGTATTTCATATTCTTTTGTATATGACTTTAATATCATTTCATTGATAACCCTGCTTTCATATTGATTTCAACAAATGTGTATGCTTGAGAAATGCATTTGACAAACAAGATACAACTCTTTGAACATCAATGTAAGATTCATCTGATGATGGTTTTAGCATATTCTCCAAAACAATACAGACTCAAGCAAATACAATTTATAAAAAGATAAGTGAGGTACCAAATACAGTCTAGTCATAGACAGTTCATCCCTATTGCTAAGACAAAAATCCTAAATGAATATATATGTTGATAAGTACATCACACGTAACAATACAGTTTGCTAGATCAGAAGAGTATGAGCAGGATGAAGCTCCATGCATGAACTCTGCAATTGGCTGGAGTCTGGAACTGCATGCTGTAGGCACCATGACTCATTCCCTGACCCAGTGCTGGTTAAATTATGTATACATTGTTCGCTTTACATAATTGATAGATTGATATGCGAAATTCACAGCTCAGAGCTCTTCTATACGTAGGTTAGTGTGTTCGTTTTCAAGGCTGACAGTTCCTATTTGTCAATTAAAATGTTTTGATTGTTTTTTTCCACACAATTGAAAATTGCTGAAAGGATAGATACACCAGACAGGAATTAACTGTCAACATGCTTCCTTATCTACTACGATTCTACTGACATTTTCAGTTTGGAAATGCTGCTGAAATTAAGAAGCTTATTCCAATAGGTTAAAAGGATTGTATGTCGACTCGCTCAAAAGTTTTTAAAAAGATCCAAGCCTAGCTTTAGGTCCTTCAGGGGAGGCAAAGGGGTGATCAATTGCTGAGCAAATTGAAAAACAAAACAAAACAATCCTAGATTAACCTCTTTGAAAGTCTTGGCAAATTTGTGTAGTTTGCAAGACCTTTAAATCCCTTCCTTGTTAAGGTTTTTGTAGTGTATTTTGTTTGGCATATGTTGGCTGACCATGCAGGTATCTCGTCAGAAGGAGAAGGTAAAGGTAAACTAATCCATTGACCTGATGATGACAACAGGCTGACCACACTTATCTTTCTCCCATAAAACTGGTTTATGGGCTGGCCATTGAAAGGTCCTGAAAAATACTTACTGTTTGAAATAATGCAAAATGAATCAGACTCAGGGCAATCCTCATCATTAGAGTTTGTATTGATGGATTGTTTAGATTGAAGATTATTCTCTGAAATGAATAGTTTTGATAGATATGTCAAAATTTGTCAGAATCATCTCAAAAGTTTCAGAACTGTCAATCATCCTCATATTGACCTTTCTAGACTAGCTCTGACTTCTTTCAACACAAGGTTTGAATGAAGACCATCCCTGTTCGGTATTTAGTACCATGGCTAGTACCCTGGTCAGCCCACACAGAGTCCATATAGTCAATTTGTCCAGTCACGCTCCCGATGGAAGGTTCATTTCCTGTGTGTGGCTGCATCCCAGAAACCATATTGTTTGTCCTGATGCTCTCAGTACAGGGAGGTGCTGTGAATGTTTTATGTGGTCATCTAGCCTGAGGATTATTGCTGTTGTCGGCTAAATAGTTTACCTGCTACAATAAAATATGCATTGATTGTGGTCAGCTCCTGGGTGCTGTACATATTTATGAAAACATGATAGGACTACAATTATATTTACAGCTAACGTGGTGTTTAGATCTGTCTATTACGGGATGAACTTTATTCTCCTGTCGGCTTGCTTTTGTCGTAAATACTTTTCCAAACGTTTGATCTTATATTTGTTGGCAACTTTCATTGTTATTTTGGCGTAAAATGGAGATCTTTTTGGGGAATGTAAACACTTTATTCCATCTCTGGGTGTTCACACATCTACTGATTACATCTAGATTGCAGCAAGAGGAAGATGGCCCTTCTGAGCTGCCATACTTGACTGGTGTAATGGCCTCCAGGACAAGCCAGTACTAATAGGCAGAGCAGATTGATTGTTTTCATTCTGTTAGAACAGAGGACCTGACCACTCAAACCTTGTTTATTTACCAGGCATTACAATGCTTTAAGTCAAAAACTGTTTCCCTGACAGCTGCTTGTGATTCTGGGTGCAGTAATTGAAGTACTCTGTTGAAGGAAAGATGGACGTTTTCATAAGCTTGCTTCTTCCTTCTGCCTTCTAAAAATATATTCAGTTAATCGATTCACATTCTTTAGAAGTGTTAAAAAAATCTATAGAATGTAGCACGTTTTTCATCAATTATTAAAATGTTTTGTATAGAGTGCTCACACTTAATGCTTTATCTATACAACCTTGGTTATGTTGAGTAATTCAAGTTTACTCCATTGTTCATTGTATCACTGTCCTGGGAATAGTCTTCAAATCTTGTGACAAATTCAAGATGTAATAAAAGGTTTTAATTCTTAAAATTTGTAGCAATGGTTTAAGAGAAGTTTATTCTTCAAAGCAAAACTTTCCCTTATGTCCCTTTGGCATGAATTTGTTAGATAAAAACAAGTTGTATGACAAATATGATCACAACAGCTTTGATTTCCTTGCTCAAGGTGGCAAACATGTCAGGGCCTGAAAACAATATAATCTAATAAAGCCATATTGCCTGATGAATAATCCATGCTGTAGACATTTAGTATAAAGGTTTTGCCTGTCAGAGCACTAGCTGCATGTGCTTTCTAATTTAGCTTTATTGTGTAAAGGATGGAATTTCATCTCATACAAATGTTCTGTAGCAGGTAGGATGATAGGTTGGCCTAAGACAGGTGCTCTAGACTTTGATTCAGTCGTCAGTAGCTTTAATTCTTGGTTATTGTTTAGGTAGAGTTGGTTATTTGCATCTGATAAATCAATATGTATCCTGCTAAAACAAAGGAAACAGAAATAAAATATAAACAAGCAGCCGCCTTTCACTGTTTATGCAGTGAATGAAATGTAATTCAGTCTCATAAACTGTTATTTGCTGTTGTATAACAAATTGTTATCGAGCGTAATTGTAGAGGCTATAAATATTTATATATCTTCTAAATCTTTAAATATTCAATCATAATAGAGGAATTGTTTTATTTTTTTGTTGCCAACGACAAATTGGCAATGCCAAATACTAGTGTCATGACCGATATATGCAAAATAGTGACAAGTTATTAAATCAGACATTTGTCTACATGTCATCTTGGAACAGAAATCACATTGGTTACAATGTTCTAATGCTGGTAACCTATATTCATCTTCATCTTCATCTTGGTTTGATATGGAATAGCACAGTAAATAAAAAATTTAGTTTTGTTGGAAAGGTTGCTTGAACAGAGAACTTTTTCTCAGAGGATTCCAATGCTGGATAACCTTGCTCTTTGATATGACAAAGCTAAGACTCTTCTTGAACATTTAATAGAACAGGAAATCAAAAACCCAGTTTTGCTGGAAAGGTTCGCTGGAGTCATGGCCCCAATTCAGGACCAGATGTGCTGCGGAGTCAAACTTTGCTGGAACATATATGTTGATGCAAGATGTGGAGCGTCCAGTTTCTCTGATATTTACAAATCTATTTGGTTGCAAGGTGCGGGTGGTGGTACGAGAGTGGTAGAGCATGATAACTGGGCTGACCTCAGCAACAACATGCCTTCCCCTCTGCTACCAATTTGTGTGGCATGGTCCAATTCCTCTTCCTCTGACCCGGCAGAGCTGCAGGTAAATGTCAGGTTTATACAGAGTCCATGTCAAAGGTGTCTGCTTGTTGCAGGCATGTGTATGTCTGTTGTTCCACATGTTCTGGCCCTTTGTTGATGCGGGATAGGTAGATGTTCGTCTATATCAACTTGTAGTTTGTAGGCTGACTGGAGATGTTTTGTGTTTCGTTCGAAAGGTGTTTTTCCTTTTTGATGTGCAGAATTGGCAGCTGCATTGAGAGCTATTGTTAATTGTGTCCTCAAATAAGGTTCTTATTTTATCAAGAAAGTTAGTTATCAGTGTATCAATGATGTTCCTAAAAAAGCTAAAATATATATACTCATGTTGAGTATTATTTTCCACCTGTTTCTCTAAAGAATGTTTTTTTTTATTGGAAGATATTCCTTCAAAATAGCAAACATACATGAACTGTGAGTTTTCTTTACCAGATGTTTTTTTAAAAGAAAAGTTGTTTTGGTTCACTTCAAGAGGCCAGATGTAGATAAGTGATTTGCATAGATCTCACAATCTGGAATACATCGCTGAATACATCTTGCTATGTACACCTTGATGCACTCATTGAGATGTCTGGGTGGATGTATGTGGTGTGCTGTGTATGTGCCTGTAGATAATGAGTTGACAGTCGGACCAGATAGCAAGGATGAGAGGTAGAGAGGGCTCCAGCCCACAGATAGCTGTGACAGTGAGCAATGTGCTCTGGCAAGTCTTCAAGATCCGCACCACGATATGCACGGTTTTCTACATGTGCTGTTTACTTTGAAAAAAGCAATTATTGTCAAAGAACACCTTGCTCCGAATCACTCATTGCCTGTTCAATCTACACGTTTCATTAGCAATGTTTATAGTTCCACAATGTTTTCAAGAGCTTAAACAAATCTGCCAGATCGGCAGTTTGACTGAAAGACATTGATAGTGATTGCACCCATATGAATAAGTTTAACTATGGGGTTACCTCAGCTTGCTGTTAAGTCATGGCTGTGTAATGAGTGAGGTCTGCTGCTGAACTGGAGGGGGAGAGGAAATGGTGGGGGAGGGGAGGGGAGGGGGGGCAGGAGGGACCTGAGGGGTACAGGTGAAGGAGAACATGTTCCAGACCCTCGTAGCTGCTGAAACACAAGCACACTGTTTGCACACTTATCATGGTCACCAAATTGAAATATTTATGTATTTTCAAGTATCTCGGTTATAAGGTTATGTTAAGGATAAACATCTTGACTGATATTGATCTGTAGTTAAGTTTTTATTGTTCATGTTCAAGCAAGAGATAAAAATTGTGTTGTCTTCAGTTCTTGCTCCTGAGGTTTTTTCAACTACAGGGCTTTTTGTTGAGACTTCGTGAATGCAAACATTTTATTCAAAATCAAGGATTTAAGGTGATCAGTTACTTGATAACAACATTTGCTAGAAAATCATTCCAATTACCAAAAATCGTTTTGAAGAAGACCTAGTTGATATAACTTGATAATATTCCAAGCTGACTGTATTCTCTCGAGGAGATAAGTCTTGATATACGAGGGGGTCTGAGATCAGTACAGGTATTCTGACCAGTCAGCTGGAATGTGGAGAGATAGAGAGCAGAGTCCGTACCTGTCATCAGCACTTCCTTACATAACACCTGCCTGGTGTCTGAGGGCAGCGGCCATCTTGGAAAACACCTTTCAACACCTGCCTCCTCTCATTATCTAATATTTATCTCTTTGAACTTGCTTATCAAGAACTTGTTCATCTTGGTTTTAGTTTGTATTAATTTCACTTAATTTGTAGATCCATGCACGAAGAGAAAAAATCATGACTTGAAAAGATTTTATGATTATCAAAGTTGAAAAACTGCGGAATCTTCAAATGTTTTTCATTATTTCTATTCTTGTATATGTTGAAAGATTTTTAGGCTTTATGTTTCAATTTCATATCTGAAAGAATGTTGAATCTTCACAAATCCATTTTTGATATCTCCCATATCTTTTATCATGATCATTCACCTGTTCTATAGTTGAAAATAACTTCAGAAGTTACACAGGTTGAATAATAGATTATGGCATATGCTAGAATCTTGAAATGTTTTCTTTGAAGTTATGCCTAATTATACCTGTACATATGGTTATGAGATTTAGAATCTTACATAACAGATAATTGCCAACATGATGTGGCCCAGCTCCAAGTTTGCAAGACGACACATGTAGACATTAATCAGCGCTGCTCTCTGAGTCCATGCACCCTGTATCAACATTCACCATTTTTCAATGTATTTACATCCAGTTTTTGTACCCACTGTGTATCAGTTTAACAGATACAACAACTCATTTTGTGTGGCTTATCAGAGTGATGTATGGCTCTTTGAAAGCCCCCACATCAGTGCTTCTTCAATCTCCCACCAGGGGGCGACACTAAGATGACCGTCTGCTCACAAACCAAAGGTCAAGGTTGTGCGTTGATTCAAAATCTGAACCTCACATTCAAATAAACTGAGTCTATTAACCTCATGAGCAGACTTTAGTGTAAAGAACCAAGCATGTCATTGGACACACGTGAAGATAGGGCTGGAGAGCTAATCTATCCTCAGATTAAACTTTACAGTGCTATCAGTGCAGAGGATTAAGCCAGGAGGGGGTCACATGTATCAAAATGCCATCAGTGATGGATTCCTGCAGACAGACAGGACCAACTGCACTCCATGTGTCCAGACTTTGTATCAGATGGCTAGAACTGAGCTTGGTGTCTTCTTTCAAAACTAGTATTTTTAAACATCTAAAAGTATAAATCTTCTTTGGATATTTATAGTTTGCACTTTTAGTGCCAACTTGTGTTTCAATGTCAAAACTTGCTATGTCAAACAAAATCAAAATGAAGATATTCTAATACGTATCAATGGTTGCTAGAAAGTGTTACAGAAGGAAATAATTCTTTGGAAATGATTGTTACGATTCCTTATACGACTGTAAATAACCAACAAAAACATTGTCAAGAAGGAAATAATTCTTTTGAAATGGTTGTTGCAATTCCTTATACAGCTGTAAATAACCAATATAAACATTGTCATTCTCAAAACAAGTATTGGAAAAATGTGAATAGAAAGCAAATATTATCATACATGCTGGAACAAAAAGTGTTCATTTTGAATCTAGCCAATGAAACGAGTCCCATATGTGGGGGACCAAGATGCAATGGTGTCCCACTCCTCCTGCATCTGGTTTCCCAACTCCCCTGCTGTAGCAAGAAAACTGAGACACATGTTAGCCCAATAATGTTACACGCTTCGTTTGCAGACCATATTTACTGACAGAATTCCAGATTCAAATCCTATTTTTTATGGTGTGCATCGTGACACTTAAGAATAGAGATATAGTATGAAAGGATATTTTGCTCCTTTTGGTCCCCTGCACAGATAGCCATCGAGTTAGGGAGGGCTGGAAATCAGTGCATTAGAAAAAGATGCTCAACCATGGATGTTTGGCTTCTCTATCATTTCTCATATCAGTCTTAAAATCTCTCGTAGGACCACCCAGATTAGTGATTAAGATGTGTTTAATGTCCTTCCATTCTGTTGTTAGATGAAGCGTTATAGTGTTTGCAACTGCAAATTCTCATAGATTCTTTGTCAACTATACAAGTAAGAAGATTTTTTTTGTCTCTCTAACAAACCTCAAGTTAGAAAAAAATCATTTAAATTTCATTCATTCCTAGAAAGCGGAAAAGGTTATGAATTATTATGAATTTTGATTGACAGATATTTGCTCTGATAGCTGTATCATGTTTCTATATGAAATATATCATTATCCTAAACACCTTTCCCCAAAAGAAGTTCTGACAGATATTCCAATCTGATGTTGTCTAGGGAGACCCTATGGCCTTAATCAAATGCATACTGACCAGATATTTAGTTATTGAGATTGGGCATTTGTTGTGTGTTGGGTATCATGTAGATCTGATGACAAGTCAAGTGGTCGCTGTCTGCAGATAAGAAGAGTCTCATCCTCAGAATAGTAATCAGCTCTGACACTCGTCCTTGCTGCTTCAAGCGTACAATAGCATCAAGGCTTGTAGGCGCTAGGGGTCTTCCAGAATACATCGGTCAACGGTGCTTGAAGAATAAGTCCTCGAAACTGAGCTTGCAGAATATACAGAAAGCAGCAACAGTCTTAGACGAGATTACTTCTGTGTGATTATTTATGAGCAGTGATCACTTATTGAATTTTCTCACCATTTATTCATGTAACTAACCAATTTGTTTTCCATATAAGTCGAGGTGTTTGACCTAAATGGGAGTAACAATGATTATACAAATATGTGCTAATTTCTCTAAGAAGCAATAACATGGTTAGGGTTTTTCGCCTTTGATCTGTTGAGAATCTACATCTATTCATTTATATCTTCTGATCTATTGTAAATGAAGGTGACATTTTTATTAATACTCTATTTTTGTGGATCTTCATTTATTTTTATGTTAACATGTGTTAAGCAATATGGTTCTGTCTGTTTCTATTGCCAAGCAACTGTTCCCTATTTACTATATGAGCAGTTGTAGCTTTCTCAGGTAGTGCAGGTATGTTGATTATTAATGAAGTTTGTCATTAACCTGGCAGCTTTACTTTGTTTTCCTGAAAAATGTGATAATATTCCAGTATTTATTTCATAGGCATTGTGAAAGAACAACTGTTTAGGACAACCTATTAATCAGAAAATCTTCTTGAAATGTGGATATCCCAGCTTAAGTTCAGAGATGGTTTAGACTTCAAAAGAGCTCTATTATTGTTGGCATGTGACTATGTGGCGGCTGGCTGACTGCCATGACATTGTATGTAGGGTTGTCGTAGCAGGTGCCCTTTCCACTACCGTGATGCTCGCTGTCCTTAGATCTGATGCAGAGTTAATGTGAAGCACATTGCATGATATTACTCGCCCCCTCCATCCATCCTCTACACAATCTTCTTGGGAGATGGTAGAGAGATGGCCAAGCAAATTTCAGGAAGAATTTCCATCAGGGGTCGGCAACGGGTCAGCAAGATAAGATCGAGCGCTTGCCATACCTTGACAGAACACTATGGACAGGACATGGTGGGGAAATAGATTCTCAAGGTGCTAAAAATGCTCTTGGCAAATTCTTCACAAATCAGTCACCCGATAACGCTACTGATTTTACAACAAAGGTAAAACCTGAGCCCCTCCTTCCGCTACAGGAAGCCATAGTTATCTCATCGAGATGTGTTGCTTGGCAGTTTGCATCCACTTATCTTCACTCATACGTGCAGTTGCACATTCGTCGTTCATTGAAGCAAGCGGTGTAACTGCTTTATCACTGAAACAGAAACAATCTTGGTTGACTATTATGAAGGTGCCAATGTGAGCTTATGAACAACTCATTTCTCGGCCTGCTGATCTTTTTTATTCCTGGTTTTGAGTCTTAATGTCTTTGACAGAAGCTTCTCCTTAGGAGGTCTCAGAAAAACCTTACCAAAATAAACCTCAAATCTTTGTTTCCCTAAATACACTTCATTGGTAATTCAAACAAGTCATTCAGGTATCTATTATGAAAAGAACTTTTCTTCATAATGAATACGATAACCTTCATGGTGTTTGTTTATGTTCAAAGCATAACATTATTCAGGAAATGTTAGTAAATATATAGGCAACAATTAAGATAAAAAATAGTCAAAAGAAATCCAAATATTATGGGAGAGATTGTATTCATGTAGACAAAACTTTATCTACTCCAAAATGGCTGCTTACTGAATACGTCAAAGAGGGGAGATAAGCATGGTTTGTGTCAGAACTTGCCGACCACTAAAAGTATATTGATGTTGAAAAGGCTGATGATGGCTGGCTATGTAGATAAGTAAGTATCGGGTTACCCCTTCATCTCTATAGGTGGGACAATGTAGGCAAAAACAACTTTAGCAAATATTTACATATTTCAAATTTTTAAATGAATAAGAATTTTGAAAGATTGGCATAGTTTTGATTGATAGAATGGTTGTAGCATGAGGATGTACCATCTTTAGAAATTATCAAGTAGATACCATCAGAATTCTCTGGTATCTTTCAGGGATAAGTTGTTTTCTTCGGTATCTTTGAAGAAATAAGAACATTTTCTCCTTGATGACAAATGGGATACCAATGATAAGATTGGTTCATATTATCAAGAATGTCAAAGAGTTTTCCCACACCTTTCCTTCCCAGCAGTCGTTGATTAAGTGAAATCTTCAGAGATTGGTGGATGGCTGTGTGCCATTGCTGAAAGTGATATCCACGTTTCACTTTCTATATATACGCCATCCTGTGACTATTTATCTTGGTATGGTTAACCTCCAGGACTCAGGTTAGATGTGCTTGTCTAGCTATTGTTCCCTATCTCAAAGGAACATAAATATACACTCTAGAATAGCTTACGGTGATGTGAGAAGATTTACCATTTTGTCCTTTAAGCTCATCATTTTGTTTCTATGGTTTAGATGATCACATTTTCATGCTAACCTTTTTGAATTCCATAAAATGTTGGCGGATAGTTGGAGATTATTATTCTGTGCACTTTTGTTTTTTGGTTCTACTGTTCAACCATTAAGTTTTCATGCCCACCTTTCCAAGTTTTAATAAGTATTTGGAAGGAGTAACTAAGATATTTAGATAAAAAGTTGTCTTCCCTCCTGATTGTGAAGTGTCTGTTAGACTGTGTAGATGTTTGTTGTTGCCAGAGAGAAAGCAGGGAACATAAATAATCTGCTTTGTGAACATTCCCTGGAGCCAAGCAGTTGCTAAAAAAGGTTAGGAAAATACAAGTAGACAGACATTGGTTGTGGAAGGTGGCATCAGACCCTCTGTAGAACATGTGGTCAACATACACATCATAGCTGACAGGGGATCATTTCAATCATCTAGATATGTCTATAAATGTTTGTATAGTGGACAATATCTTCAAAATCTCTTTGAAATATGAAAAAATATAAAATGATAATCTTTGAAAAAAAAATTCTGATTATATCAATTGTTGAGCTGTTTAGACACCTTAACTTTCAAAATAATGTTCTGACATCTGAAAATAATCATTCATATTCAAACATCTGACTATTGTTATAACAGATGTTATGTTTGATAAATAAGATGGATAAATTACATCCTTTCCCACCATATTCAAATTGGATGAATGAAGATGGTTTCCTGATGTTTTGACTGTGAGCACATGAGAAGTGTATCTATACAGTTGTTCTGTGTAACCCGTTTAGATACAGTTACCCGGTGAGTATTGGCCCTATTGTAAGCTTATCCCCCTCAGCTGTGGCTTGTTCCCCTCTTATATCACCCTCTCACCGGGCTGATTCCTCACATATCACACACTCAGGTGATAACTACGGTAACACCCAGGTAGATTGGAGTATACTGCATACCCTTGAACTAATTAGTATCATCTGACGAAGAGAAAAGAAATGTCCAAGAACATCATCTTTATGATCCAGGACTTAAAATGAAATTTCTTTGGTTCTGAATTTCTGGAGTGTTCTTTGAAGATGGTGAAGGTATTCTTTGAGAGGAGTTAGAGCACATCACCAAGGCAATACATCTTAGAGAGAACACCCAGTCAGAAAATGTGACTTGGAATACCAGAGTTTGAAGTATAGCTTGCAACTGAACCAGCTTGAATGAGTTAATACAGGAAGCTAGGAGTTGTGTCTTCAACACATCTGGTAGCCTGAGACCAAAGAAATTTTCATTATATTTTTTTTCTTACAATCTAACATTTCTTAATTCAAATTCATCAATTGGTATTGAGATATCAAGAAGAAAAGTGAAACTGTTTGAATTTTGGTGCAACCAAGGTTTTTTTGAAAAAATAAATCTTCATTTCAGAAAGGTGAGGTTGGTACATAACCTTGTGTTGTTAAGACCCAGATTTATTACATGTTCAAAACACTTTGCAAAAATATTTGATTTGGAATTGATACGTATCAGATATATAGTTAGAGTATATTTTTCATATCAAATTGAGGGTAAAAGAAACCCCAAAGGATATATGTCCAAGAACTCCTGTGTCTGCCACTGTCAGAAGGATCTCAGAACTCCCATATTTTGGCAGGGTATTATTGATTCTGAAGATGTCAGGTATATGGTTATGATAATGTGTTGTTTTAGACAGTCTGCGAGTGAAGGAAATATGTTTGTGCTGTGGTAATGTGGGTGTGAGCAATATAGCAATATTCATACAGTAGTTATGATAAGGTAATGTGTGGCTGGCTTGTAGGAACATTACAGTGCATACAGATCACTATCGTACATCCAGCCCGCTTGATGTTTCTTCAGGGATCGTGATTACACCTGATCTGTTATGAAAATAACATAGGATGTAAAGACGGTCTGGGTTATCTATGTAAATAGGAGTACCTGAAATTAGAAATGAGGAATACGGTGCTTCGGAAGATAGGGAACTATCATTAAACTTGATAAACTATACAAGGGTGGCAGATACAAGATGATATTTAACTCCGAGCAGCGTGTTACGTGACTTAGATGGGCAGAGCTTGGTACCTGTAGTATCTTTTCTTCCAGGGAGATAGGTGGCATGTTTTCTCAAACCCTGCAGCTGTTACTCTCGATAGGAATCAACATGATGCACACCAGATTGAAATTCTTGTCCAATTCTTTATCATTCTTTTATACTGTCAGACGAGAATAAATCCAAGGTCTTTTTGGAGGAAAGTTTCTTGTCAGGGTATCATGTTTCTGCTCCTACAAGTGACAAGATAACCGTAATTGTAAGAAGACAGGAGAGAAAGTTGTGATTTCTCGGTTAATGATGTATCAGGGTGTCACTCTACCCTATGGGAGATACACCCAAACGTTGTCCCTTGTTTTAGGTAGTTCAGATAAAGGTGTTCTTCATCAAGTTTGACTTAATCTTTTTGCTTCTCTACAACAAGAAGTGTGACTGCAGGAGATAAGAACCCAGCAGCTACACCTTCATTAATGTCTGTTTGTCTTTGGCAATGAACCCTTCTGTAAAACATTTTCAGTATTGTGGTATCTCAGTTCCAGATTTGTATATGCTGGTGACTTTTTGTAAGAACATTGGTATGCTTTAGAGGCTTCAGATCAGTTCCTTTGGAATTTTGTTGTTATTCTTCAGTTACAACAGTACCTCAACAAGCTATGTCCGTCTTTCGAGATATTGTCATTACTGAGTGATTTTCTACCATCCATGAAACTAATTTATTGATGTTTCCCTTTCAATACTACAAACACTTCCTCTGAAAGCCTTGCAGGGACATGGTTTGTGATGTTAAGCAGCCCTCAATATTATCACTCTCTAAATGGAGGTATGTGTTCTTGTAAGGTATCGATGGCTCTTCCTGCTTCTCCGAGTTACCTGTTGACAGAAACTGCTTTCCTCAACTATTTGAACACTTTGATGTATGGGCCTGGAGTTTCACTTGACCATCGGTCAGTTCTTGAACCAGCTGGCATCTATCATCACCCGTCCCAGCTGCTAATGGTCAAACTGTTTAACCCCCAGGTCAAAACTCTTGCTTTGAACCTGGTCATTAAATTCTCCCAAAATATTGATAATGAGGGACCAACTCTGATCTATTCTTTCAAAGCATGTTGATGCTACTTTTTCAAGGTAGCATAATTACTTTGGTAACCATGTCAATTTTCCAAAAATATTTAACCATGTAAGTGATGTCATCTACTCCCTAAAACAGAACTATTTACAAATTTATTGAAATTAAATTTCAAAATTTTAAACTTTTTACCACATTGTGTCTAGAATGTCTCTAGGTTATGAAAAATACATACAACAACAATATCATAATTCCAGCATCTCCTACCGTAAACCACATCCTAAATATAAGCAACGGAATGGTTAGAATCTTGAGTAAAAGCCTGTCCATGGGGAGAACCCTAATAAGTAGCGGCACGCAGCTCTCACTAAGTGAGGTGGACGGGGGTAGCCAGGGGATGGATCTAGCAGACCAGAGGGATGGATCTGCCAGACCACGGCTAGTTAGTGGTCACTCACCTGGACATTGAGATCAAGGGAACTGTCGGTCAGCAGTGGATCGGCATGGAAATACAGGGTCCACTTCAATTCCCTTCGTTCCCTTCTCTTGGTCCAGTTCTATTCCCTCCCCCTAGGGCTTGTGGACATGATAGGATGTACACAGTTACACATGCAATGTCTGTTAACACGTTCTGAATATGCAAGGTGCTTTCATGCATGGTTGGTCCAACATGCAAATGAATTTACAAGCTTGGATAGATTTGAAACTTCGAAATGCTGGGTCCATTTCTCTTGGTTGACTTCTTCCTCCCTCTCCCTTAGTGCTTTTGGACATTATGGAATGTACACAGTTACATTTTACCACTGTTCTGAATATGGAGGGTGCTGCCAAGTATGGTTTGGGTCAGTGGTACTGCATGCCTTGAGGGAACTTACAAGCATTGAACCATTTGAAACTTCAAAGACTTCTTACAGTGTCCTCCTGAAACCTTTTAGATTATGCAAGACAGGGTGTAAAGGCATGTAGGACAGAGATATGTACTGGTTATACTAATCTGAACATGCATGACATCAAAGATTCTACCTTGTTAGCCCTATTCAGGTTATGCAAGAAAGTTTATTGGAATGGTTTCAATCAACCATTTTGACAGGCTGTAAATCAGAAAACCTCCCAAAGTTTTGTTAGTTCTTAACTATACAACATTACAAATGTGGCATAAGTTAAAATCTTAAACCTCATGCAACAGTTATGCAATTTGAACTTTGAATGTCTTTGAGCCAATATTTGATACATCTCCAACTGACATTGTTCATCAAATAGCATGTTGACTAAGATAAAAAAGTCAGTGTAAATTCTAAAAGTTTGGCCATTTATTGTTTAAACCCATGAGAAAAGCCACATTGACTTTATTTAATCATATCCTATTCCTTATAATGTAGTTTTCAACGTATTCCTCTCATACTTTTAAAGTATAATGTTCCTGACACAGACATGAGTTATTTTCCGTTGTCTTTACTTACCTACCAGAAGGGAACTTCCTTGTTTTCTTGCGGACAGTCTGATCTTGTTGATATTTTCCCATTAGGTTGGTATTTTAAGTAGAACTTAAACATTCCTGGGATAATAAGCATGGCGCTACTGAATGACAATTTAAGTAGATCAAAAACTACATGTTTTATCACTCCTAATGCATTTGAAGTCATTCTGATAGTTTACCTGATAGGACTGTACAAACTTGACATATGCAGATAATACAAAGAAATACACAGAAATTTAATATCAAGATGTCGTACTGGTTTGCAGGTAATAGGTAAAACGATGAAATAGGCTGAACACGCAGATATAGAACTGTTTATGTAAATGTCATGGTGTCACATCCTCTCTCTGACATAGATAATAAAAAGCATGGTGATGAAGTATTTTCAAGAGTGCCAAAGGGATTATTACTAACATCCAATGAAAAGAAGCTAGCAAGAGTTCTACAGAAAGTAGACATATGTTCAACATGAGAGATTGCACCTTGATAGATCCAGCCCGGCAAAAAGGTTTTAGAGTCCCTGGATGATCTTGCAGTGTTACTTTTTTCAATGGCTCTGTCATACAATCTACAAAAACAGGAGTTGAATGAATAATATATGACAGTTAGATGGGACCTCCCTAGTGAATGCCCCTGCTATCCAGAGTAAGCTATGAGAGTTATCTCCCTTGATACAAATAGTGAGAAAACATCAGTCTTACATTATTATCGTTTTAATGAAGAAAAGGGTCATTGAAGTGCAGGGGAATCTTTTATGCAGTTGATAAACATTTTACAGAAGACAATTTACTTTAGAGGCTTTACAGTGGTGGTGTTTTAATTCATGGTGTCAAAAAAATTTTTATTTCAACATTATAGTTTGGTCATCATAACAATTGTATTTTGAAGATTTTGTTAAAATGTTCTCAAGATCAATGGTCATTTTGTAGTCAAAGATGAGAATTTAAAGATTTTCAACAAAGCAAAAAGTGTTTGGGCTAATCAAAGTTCTTAGCTAGATGGCATTTTCACAATGGAGTGTATGTTCTGTGCAGACAGTCCGTGGCTTGTTTGGTACCTCACATTAGTTCAAGGATCTCCTTCACTCAAGGGTCTTCTAGGATCTCGTATCTCCAATCAGGCCTTCCTGTCACAGGTTAACGAGTTCCTCAGGTAAATGGGATCAAGGAGATACAATAAAGGAACTTATATACAGAAATACAGGTAGAAGGGGAGAAGACAATGAAAACTGTAGATTAATATACACAAGAACATTATGATGATAACTTACTATTAGGAACCATGTACAAAACAACCTCTGCTTTTCATTGGGGTGATGAAAGAGACCAAGAATAAATTATTATTAACAATTAAGAATACAGTGGTCAAACAAAGCAATCTCAAATTCTTCATTCTCAACTGTGTTAAACAAGACGTTTTTATTGATTCTACATTGAATTGGTATATGGCATCATTGAATGGCTTTCTTAATTAGGAATATTTCAGTTAAAATGTCACAAATCTATGAAGAATAGTAAATAATGTGATCGAAAATTCAAAATAGCGTAACAAACAGTTCATATTCTTTGATGTTTATATCTGGAATGTTTGAAAATGGTTTAGTCGTTTGTTCAGGCAGATAGAATGAAGAGGTTTAGATATATGAGCAAAGAAAAAAAGCTGACTTGGCAAAAAGGAAATGTACTGTGACAAAATGCAGACACGACAGCCGTTTGCCTACCAAGAGATTGGCTTTATTGTATTTAGTACTGACATTATTGCATGGGGGCTGTCGTTACTTGATTAACGTTATTGTTTTAGCACCAGACCAGGAAATTGTGAAAGTCTGAGATGGCAGTAGACAAAGGCTTATTGGCTTGCAGCCTTTTTGTAATCAGTTTCTTGTCACCCAGGTATTTTCTGAAACTTCCTAATCTCATGTTCATGATATTTGTCAAAGTTTTTAAATTCCTTTTTCTTATGTCATGATACTTGTAAAAAAATAAGAGATTTTATCAGAATCATTTTGTATTTAAATATGATTTTCTCTTGTTGACTTTCAGTCCAATTCAACATAAAATCTTGCCGCCAATTGCCGAAATACTGCCCAATTGGCTTAAACCTCCCAACTCACTCACTGAACATAAATTGAATCTTCATCTGTGATATTTAGTGAGACATGATGACATAGGAAGGATAGCATATGTGTTTTATGAATTTGTTTATTTTGGATTATGTGACCGACATTTCCGATCTAGCTACCACAGGGTCCTACAGTCTACTCCATCAGCCAT
The DNA here is from genome assembly GCA_916613615.1 of Steromphala cineraria. Classification (NCBI taxonomy): domain Eukaryota; kingdom Metazoa; phylum Mollusca; class Gastropoda; order Trochida; family Trochidae; genus Steromphala; species Steromphala cineraria. The sequence goes on from OU744722.1 coordinate 80,293,198, forward strand.
ATGTTTTGTTCACATTCAGCTCTGAGGTTTATTCTGTGTATAGTTTATTTATATTTCTCTTTTCCGTCACTCTCAATAGACAGACTCACAGGCTTTCAGAGGCCTCAACATTTCTATTTATTTGTATTTTGGAAATAATGGAGAAATAGCAGCTAGTTCGTGGTCGGCAAAATGTCTCAGAAATTCTCTTGAATTTGTTTTTCTCTTTTGTAAGTGTTGTTGAAATGTTCACATAAACATCTTTCAAAAGGAATCTTATCAATTTTAAATTCTCATTAAGATTTCTTGTAACTCATTTCAAATCCTTTTGAAATCCTCTAAAGGTTTGGCAAAAAGGGGGCAAAATACATATTCATCAAGAATATATTGTGACAGTCCTTGTTTATGTATCAAGATGAGGTCTTGAAGATTCCATTATACACATTTATAATAAAAAATGGTGGTATATGGCTGCACTTATACAAATGATAATGTAAATTGAAGGAAGCAATAATGGCCTTGTATAGATTGCTTGTTATCTTTATCAGAATTATGTCAACATTGTAACATCTGTTTTAGATAATGTTGGTTATAGTTTGTGTTTAAAACCAAAACCGAACCGGGGGCGTATATGTCATGTATTTTCATGGCGTGGTGTCTGCGTGAAATGAGTTCACAAAGCTTTATAGCAAATATGTACCACATGTTTATACATAGGTTTCTGTGACAACCATATGTGATGTAAGGCGTCCATGTCTTTATATGGCAGCCATTTTAAAATTTAGTGTCATATACCGTTGACGTTTTTTACAAATATATAACTTTCAAGAAATTTAATCCTCAACATAGACTTTAAAGTTTATAGTCTGCAAAAAAAAGTTTGAGACTTGAAGAAAGGCCCGACTTTAAACAAGAAATTACAGCTCATGAAAACAACACTTGGTACTTGGCATATTGTATGATTGGGAATTATTATAATGTTGTATTTTCTATACATGCTGTCTATATAAATGTATGTAAATATCTTCATTTCGCATTGATCTAGGCGCAAATGCTAAAAGTGTTTATAAATTAATTAGGGTTACATCAAAAAAGAAAATGTAATGAAAACATATATTCTGTAAGCAATGTCGAGTATGGTCTTGAATTCTTGCGCTAAAGAGGCTTTATTTTGCAGACATCGATTCCTGATTAGTTTAGTATCTAATGCATTCAGTAAGTTAATTATTAAGACTCTAAAATCAATATCTAACAAGAGAGATATGTTTGTTGAAATCATTAACAGACTACAAAGAGTGGATCCAATTCCAGTTAATGTTATTGTGTAGAAATATCATGATTAATTAAACTCCCTAGGTTATATCAATTGCTATAAGCTCGTTAAATCCACATGGGTAACTACTTTAAGTCGAGCATCAAATATATGCAATAAAATATTTCTAAATAATGGATGTTTAGGCAATAAGTAGAAATTGAGAAACCACATAACTATGACATTCATGCATTGAAACTGATAATGAAACAATGCAACAGACCATCCTATGTTTATAATATGATAAAAACAGTTTTCCTACCTTGCAGTTATGCTTGCAGTATAACATAGGAACTATCAGTCGACAGTCATATAGTATTTATAGGTTACTCATGCATTTGTTTTTACAAAGTTCAAAATTCTGTTCTTACTTCATTTGAAAGTAATATGGTTTATATTTAAATCTAAACAAGATTCTGATGTGGAGTCCAAATAATTCGGAAATATCTTTTCCTGTTTATATTTCACATCTGCAATTGGAGAAACAAATGATTTCCTGGCCACTTCCGCTGGTTGTATTTCCACAACTTGCATCTGACTACATACCAGTGGGTGCTTCGAGAAAACACTTCAGACAGTAACGAGGGGGAACACTAAATTGATGCACTGTGCACTGTGTGTGGATAAATTTGTCCAAGGGTTGGTTTTGATAGGTAGCTCAGTGGGTTGCATTTGGGATCATTTCTGTTTCCAAGGTTTGAATCCCATTCTGAATGCCTTAGAAAAAGAATGACGCACTGCTAGGTTCACAAACTCTTTGAATGCATTGTGTGCTCATGATTTTTATACACATGGATGGGGTGTTTGTAGGTTTGAGGTAGATTTAAGTTGATTGGTTTTCAATTGTAGTTTCTGAATACAAGTCATATAACACAATGGCTTGTGTTCTCATCCACCTAGGGTATGACAGTAGAGTTCAAGATATGTTCTTGGTTTGAAATCTACTGATGGTTACAGAATGCAACTTGGTATTCTCTCTCTGACATCACAGATAATATTGGTGAAGATGACAAAAGAAAATGACAGTATAATGACTAAGGATATGTAGTAGTTTATTTATTAAATATTTATTAAAGTTAAATAAACTACTAAATAAACTACTATAAATAAACTTCTATAGACTAAGGATATGCAGAATTGGAATTAGAATATTTACAACAAGAAACTACTGTACTTTTGCAATATAACAGACTAAATGAATAAATAAGTCAATAAATAACACAATCAAGAACATTTATTCATTCTAAACAAGGTGATTATCCAATCAACCAAAAACAATGTTTATGTGTTTATGTGTTTTAACATAGATGATGCACTAAGTAGATATTGTTGCATTTTCATTTCTGATTGTTGATTGTTGTTTTTATATTGCATATGACCTGTCAGAATGTGTTTATACTTAAATTTTGATGAATTCAAAGTCAATTAATAATTAATCATATTCTATTGAATTGTTAGACATACAATCAAATAACTCCTAACTAACAGAATTCCAATGTTTTAACATAAAAATGTAGAAGGCTATATCTTAATTGATACAATATTTTCATAAAGCGATATTTTCATAAAGAGAATATAAATAGCATCTTGCTTGTGCATGAGAAGTGTGCATATGATAATGTTGTGAAGCCATGTTGAATCTTGCCAAACTCTGTTGTCGATTTTTATGCATGATCTCGACTTTCAGGCCAAGCAAACATATACTATAGGTTTTCAACTTTGCAAAATCCATGCATTTTGGTTCATCATGTCAGGTATAGATTTTATATTTATGATTTGTGTTTCTATTTCCAGCTCCTGGAAGCCCCCCAAGGAATGTACGTGCTCGTGCGGCAAGCTCAACAACCATCATCGTATCATGGAACGAACCAGAGATACCCAACGGCATTATTCAGGTACAAAATCTACTTTCATAACAGATTTTTTTAAATAATAAAAGCACCAGCTTAAAACAAAATGATAAATGGCAAGTGACCATAACCATCATTGTATCATTTTGAACCAGAAATACCCAACAGCATTATTCTGGTAGAAACTCTATTTTGGTAACTGTTTGATTGAAAAAGCTTTGAAATTATGGTAAATGAAAACAGATCAAGGCGAATTACAATTGCCATCATTGTATAAATTTGTTTTTGTACCACCGATACCGAACAGCATTATTTTAAGAAAATATGTTATAAGAAATTTTCTTCTCTGCAATAATACTAGCAGCCGAGATATAAGTGAAATACTCTAGAAAGCGGCAATAAACCCCATATCACCTCACCATTGTTTTTTGATTAAGAGACCATGATGATGTAAATTATGCGCTGTTTAATTAGCTAATTTTTGGATAAGGTCAAAAAGGTCTTGTGATTCTTCAAGTTAAGAAGCAGGTGACCATTAGGGTTGCAATGTTAAACTTCTTCTGTCTGGTCTCTGTATTTCTGTCACTTGTCACTGGGACCTTAACATGATTAGGGTCGGCCATCTCACATCCGTTAGTCTCAAACTCGCTTCCTCAAAATGGAGATTCCTGTGAAATGAAATCAGGACTCTCTTTGAATGAAGTTAGGAAAAGAGAGAAAGAAGATAAGGTTGTAATGATTTCATTGGAAATTCAACAGTAGAGTAATCAAGGGTTTCCACCAAATTTAGATCTCGTCCTTTGAGAAAAATGGTTTCACGTTAAGTACAATTAGCATCCCATTTGCATTATTCTACTTGGCTGTCTGTCTTCAAAAGTCAGTCTCCATACAAATTGCTGACTTGAGAAAAGCAAATGACTAACTATGTAACAGATGCTATTTTCAGATTATCAGACTTGATATTAAATAGTTTTCCAATGTTGATTTGTTCAAGATGAACATAAATGAAAATTTAGGTCAAAATATTTCTTGATTAAAATTCCCTTGTCAACGTAAAACATTTGTAAATGACAAGATCGTGAATTTGTTTCAGAAATTTTTAGCACTGTGGTCATCATCATTGAATTATGAAAGGCATTTCATATGAAAAAAATCTGAACATCTATTGTCACGTAATTTGATTATCACAAAATATGTTTTAATAACCTTTTGCTGTCAAGGGAAGCAAGGTCTTTAACACTCTTCAATATGCAAAATTTGTATGGTATTTTTTGCCTAAAAATGACATATAGCAAAAGTATAAAAGTTCATCAACATTTAAGGATGACTTGACTATGTGATAACATCTGCATTTTTCAGTTGTTAAGCAGTTGCCGCAAAGGGTTACATTAGGTCTTTTACACTCTGAAACCTTGATAGCAAATATTTTATAGGATGTACTGGAACTTGCCTCTGAAATTCCTAGTACTGTTGTCATCTGTTTTCTTAGAATATTCACAAAGTAAAAACAAAATTCAACATTTTTGGGTGATAGAATATTTACAAAGTGAAAACAAAATTCAACATTATTGGTTGATGATGGTATGGGTTGTAACATCCTTTGTAACCTTTTCAACTCACAGGGTTACAAGGTCTTTTACACTCTGCAACCCGAAAAGCCGATTTTCTTCTGGGACGTGCAAGATGTGACCAACGACAACAAACTGACGACGATCAGCGGACTGGATCCAAATCAAACCTACACTATAAGTGCTTTAGCGTACTCTGGGATAGGCCAGGGACCGATGTCGCACCCTATACAGGTGCTGACGACACAAGGAGGTAAGAGTTGTCTCCCTTTGCCCGCCTGCAAGGCATGGTCCGCTTATTTTCTTTTCGATTTCAGGTCGCTTAGGTCAACAAGATGGCCTAGTGTGAGCTGACTGAGCAAGTTCATATTTGTGTGTTTTAGTCCCCAAGCCCAGCATGTCAACAACAGTCCCATGCATGGTTTATATGTACATATATATACATATATTACTTAGAGCTCAGTCGTAACTTCTATACTAACAAGCAATAATATTTAAAAGTAAATCTTTTAAAAAGATGCATGTTTTTATCATTTTTGTTTACGTTTTTCATGAAATCTACTGGACAGTGATAATCTGTCCTATATATTCACAACACAGTGCATTTTGTAGTAGTGTCGCATGCGTTAGTCAAGTGGCCTCGGCCATGTTTAGTCGAGTTGGAATGTTTCCATGCGAGCGATGATCCCCTTCCGGTTTAAGTTCTGGCTCCCCACAGACTAAGTGACCCTGCATCCGCGCTCTTTCAGTTATCTCCCCTTTCATTTTTTCAACTTTTATACATTTTCTTCTTGATCTTTTTATCTCATTTTTCTGATGACAATAAAGTTGAATTTATTTATCTCAATTTGAATCTCAATTATATGATTTTAAAGCAAATGTTTTATGCCTTTCTAATTGTTTTACTCTTTTGACTCACTCTTGGTTTCTTTAAACTAATCTTCAATCAAGCAAGATTTGCATTTTTCACGATCATTATCAATCATCACGTTTGGTATCGCTTCAGTTTCATTGATTTCGACTTCAACACGACCTTGTTTGTTTCTTTTTGGTTTTTCTTCGGTTGATATTTTCTGTGCAATTGTGGCCCCAATTCATTCAGAGGATTTTCCCAGCAACGTTATTTTCAAAAGAGATATAAGTTGATGAAAAAGCTTTGAATTGTTTGGTTGACTGTTCGTATCATTGCAGCAGCGCCCATATTTGATGGTAAGTTTGGAGAAGAAGGAAGGTCGAGGTATTCTAACGTACCTAAGTAGGCAATTACTCCCATGCGTCTTCTACAGTTTTGAAAACTCCGTCTGTCCAACTTGGAGTGCATGCCAGCGAACTATCCGAGTATTTTTTCTTATTGATGTCTAGTTATCTATCAGATGCATCATCAACGACCTCTGTATGGTCTGTGTACATACAGAGACCACGCTTGACGTTTTTTCTCCCTTTTACTCGTGACCTCTGACCTCTCAAGTGCCTAAGCGCTGCCCACGCCCGCGCTGAACGACTCGCATGCTGAATGCTCTGATCTGTTTCTCTATCTGTCGTCTCCGTCTCTCGTCGTTTATATGTCTCTGCTACTCTACATCCATGTTAGCGCGATTTTGTGCTGCGTATATTTGTAGTGTTTATCATGTCTGCGTTGGTTGTCCGTCAGTTCTTGTTGAAGAAGGTAGGGTGCGCACTTGCAACTGAATGGCTAGGAGAACTACACCCAGTTTGACGTCAGTCGTTTTCTCTCCTCTTCACTGTTATTGCACTTGTAACAGACTGAATGGTTATACTTGTGTAGTCTCTGTCTGTTTTCAAGTTTCTGCCGTTCATAGCTTTTTCATCTTTTTTACCCTTAAATAATTTAATTTTCAATTTTTGACTAAGAAGTGTAATTGCCTTATATACAGCTTGCATTGTTTCCATTGTAACGGATGTTATGCACAACTGCAGCAAACTAAGATGGCAGCAACTAAGATGCGCTTATTTGATCTTTAACTGCTAATTAAGCGACAGAACTAACAATAAAGATGCATGCATATTTTAGTCAAGCACAAGCAAAGAACTGATATTTAGGCTTCTAAGCGCCACTGCAAGCGTGCTCAAGATACTAATGTCCATATCCTAACTGTCGCAATCATTAACATGTGTTCCATTATTACCATCCTTCCTGCAACTAATAATCCAATTTAATGTTTCTTTTCTTCCAACCTGTACAGCTGGCCGCCCAGGTGAGGGTTTAACCCATTCGTTCACTCCTCGGTCACTCTCCACCAATCATCATAACCCTTGTTATCATCTACAGCATTCTTGTCCTTATCGGGCATAACTCACAGAACATTTCAGAATTTCATTTTCAGATTTCAGAAATGAAAATGTTATGATTTTGAATTGCCGTGGCATGAATGAGTGGATAAATCATGATTTTGATTTTCCCTGGCATGAAAGAGTAGGGGAAATTATGATTTTGACTTTTGCTGAAGGTTTATCATCATCAGATCAAGTGAACTGAATTGAAATCAGCTTTTGCTTAAATTAAAATTTATGAAATTGTTCATATTGTGGCTTATTCTCAGACAAATAAAAGCCTAATTAGGATCGTTTTATATTTTGAAAGCACACTGGACAAAAATTGTTTAAAATATTTGGAAATTCAGAAATTTTTGAAAAAATATTGGGTTGAAATTCAACATAAAATACCAGACATAAAAACCAAAATCCCTAACTTATTTGTCCAGTATGTAACCACCCACTTGTGTCTCCAATGAGTCAAATTTCTAGAACACTAAAAAAATAACTTCAATGTATGACGAGGCTACACGTGTATTGGCGGAGAGTGACTGGTATTCATATATCTTTTGTTTCTTTTTAAGTATGGAGATCGAAATGTTCTCTGTCCTGTCACAAACCCCTTATCCGCCCTCGCGTTAACCTTAACCCCAATCCACCTGATCGAGCTAATGCGATAACGTAGGTGGCGTGAGGTTAAAGCTTGCGAGCGAACATGGTGCGGGGGTTGACTCTATCTAGCTACTGTCACTTTCTGGCTGATGCGCATTCATTCATTCATTCATTCATTCAATTGTAGCCACCTAGGACTCAGTCACATGGAATGATACATCAAGCTCACAAACAAGTGTAGTTCACATCCATGAATACTTGAATAAACTATCACTGAAACAAAATATGAAGTATGCTATTGTCACCAAACCAAGATATGTTCACTAGTCACCAAACCAAGATATGTTTATTGAGGATTTATGCCAAATTATGATTTATGATTTATCAAAATACAGTGTGCTTCTCACATTCAAGAACAATTTTGATCTTCTCAAAGTTCTAATTTCACAATTCAGTATTTCGGTCACTGGTCTATGGAAGATATTTTACAAATCAAATTGTTGTTACTGGCAAATGCCACAAAATCATGCAATATGATAAAATCAATAAAGGTCACATGCAGCATGTTCACACCACAATGATACACAACTAGGACAAGAGCATGTCACATAATACTCAGAGATATAACCAACTCACCAGGCATGAAGATCTTACATTTCACCTTTGTCAAATTAGAAACAGATATCTCTCATTAATTCAGAAATAAACTGTCAAATTAATAAACATGCATGTCTCAAACTGAGAAATAATTTCTAATATCCTGCAGAATAGAAACAAAAAACTCTCTCCTGTATTTTAGAAATTAACTGTCAAATTAATAAACATGCATGTGTCTTGTGAAAAATTAAAAACTCCAAACATACTGTGACAGCAACAAAACTATACTGCATGCACTTAAGGAAAATATTTAACTTTCTTCAACATCCTGTTTTTTAACTGAGAACACAGTTTTGAATATTTATTCACTTTTTCTATGAAATAAAAGAGAAAGTATATATCAATGCCTCTAATTTGTTCTATATGTCTTATCTCAAGTCTGATGCCCATGTTTGATCCATAAGTTTCCTCATTTGATAAACATGGTACAACTCAATTAGAAGACTAGAGAAACAAATTCAGATAATATTTTCTAAATCAAATTCTAAATATAAGAAAATACAAAAGAATTACTCTTTCTGGAATTATTTGATGTATGCGCCTCCAAAACATGTCAAAATCTGAGAGAATTTTGCTGTTCCCCGTCGCGCCATGTCCAGTTGTGCGCAGTGGCGTACGTGCTTAGTTGCTTCACTAGTTATGTGTGCACAAGCGCAATGCACTGTTCTATAGGTCTAAATTCAGATATGGGCATTTCAAGGCTGAAATTACTATCTGATAAGCGCTGACTCGTCAAAATTGCTGTTTTGCTGCAAAGCTTAAAGCAACGCAAGTTATGTTAGCATAAACTTTATGAAGTTATATTGCAGATTTAGGTGTCTTTGACCGGCAATGAACACGATTTCTGTTTTTATTTCAGTGCCTTATCAACCTTTGAACCTTCACGCTGATCCGATCTCAGCCAATGAGATTGAAGTTATGTGGGACGCACCGACCGAGGCAGAGACCATCATTAGCTACGAACTGTATTATAATGACTCACATTTCCGCCAAAATATTCGCATCAGTATCAAACCTCCGATAGAACGGTACAAGCTGACGGACCTCACGCCCGACACAGTATACCACATACAAGTGTCCGCTAAGTCTGAACGAGGCGAAGGACCCAAAACTCCGACGATTCAAGCCAAGACGAAGATGTTCGGTGAGTTGACTGTTGATAAACATAGTAATCGCTGCAGTATTGTCAAGACGTATTGTGCCAAGTAATTTATTTATTTATCATATTCATTATCCATATTGTGCGTGCAGTGGTCCTGGTGTAATTTGTTCTAGAGTGTTGGTTGAAGTTAGCCTACTGTACAATAGTGAAAGAATCCCCAAACTTTGGTTTAATTTTCAAGATCAAGCTCAAGGCAATGGGAAACATGGTAAGTACTTGATGCTCGTCAAGAATTTCTTAGAATTTCATAGTCTCAGTCACTGTCTTATTGAAAATATTTTCAAATCATGTTTGACACATTTTCTTATCAATTCTGTTTTGAATATTTGGATAATTTGAATTTTATGAATAAGATTAAAGTTTGACAAATGAACTGAAAGAACACAGCTCTTACATGGAGGAAATAGAAAGGTAAGATAAAAAAATTATTAAGAAATAGTTGTACTTCAACGATGATTATCAATGAAAAAAATATACTTAAATTGGGAAAAAAGAATACTGAATGGATTCCTTTGCTTAGTATTAAACATGAATTGATTTCACTTATTGTTGTGACACAGAAACAATTATCACAGTTCTTAGTCTGATAATGCAATTTATTAAAACCACATTCAGTCACCTATGAAACCAGCACTTGTGGCGCCTGTAGCCAATTATATGAGACACAATTCTGTTTCTCGTCTTTGACTTCTCGGCCACTTGGCATATGATATACGACACTCGATTATCTCCCTGATTCAAGGTAAGTCAAACGTCACCTCGGCAAGAATCAACTCAAATTCACACAATGGGCCCTGATATGCACAACCAATTCAATTTATTTCTTAAAAATTTCATTCCATTTTGTGCAGCAGCACAGTTTATTTTTCATTTATTCATCTGCACATAATTCAATTTTCACCAGTTTTGAATATTTTATCCCATATGATCTGCATGCAGAGAAAATCAATTTAATTCTTTTTTGAATTAGTAGGATATTTTTATTATGCACTTGTTGCATTTGTACATTAGTCTCAAGATCCTTCAACCTCACGCATATTTACAAAATTCTTTTAAATTTTGTGTAAATTCTACATTCATATTTACTTTTTTCAACAAAGATTTAGAAGCACAGTAAACATTGTTTGCAAGAGCCTATTAACTTTTGACAAGAATTAGCTCCAAAAAAAATCAAAATTGATATATATATGAAGAATTTCTTCAAAGGATTGGAAGATCTTGACTAGATGAAATTCTTTCTTCTTAGTCTCCAGATTTCTTAAACTTTCAATGAAATTGTTTATTTTTCCACTCATCAATAACTTTTTGACTACAACTAAATGAAAATTTTAAATTTTGTACAAAACAATGGAGACTATAGAAAAGTATTAAATCCCGTTATTTTCTTTAAGTTAACTAGTAACAATGAGATAATCATTCAATTGATTTAAATTTGTTTCAGTTGTTTTAGTATCATTTATGACCAGAATTAACATTGTATGCATGGAACTACTATCACCGACGAGGGAACAATGAAACCCTCCGACGCTGATTGTCAAAGAATTCAAGATGGCTGCCAATGTCTTCTGCTCGCAGATCCAATAACTTGAGTGTAGTTAGTAACATCAGCCCAAGTATGATCAGGCTGCATGTGAGATTGCCATCTTGAAAAACACTGCATGATCATCTTTTGTTTCTGTTCTATTTATTTAATTTTTCTTTTCACCCCCTTTCCCTAATCACACAGTCCCAGAGGCGCCTCCCCAAGCTGTTAGAGGCCAATTCGTTGATGCGCACAGTATCATCGTATCTTGGGATCCACCCAGACCTGACAAACAAAATGGTGACCTTGCCGGCTATAAGATATATTATATGGAATATGCCGGTGACAAACCTGAGAGCAGGGCAAAGGTTGCTATAGTTAAGGGTGATGTTCAGAGTTACACCTTGAAGAACTTGAAAACTTGGACCAAATACAAAATTTGGATACTGTCCTACACGTCAGTCGGCGACGGCCCTGTCTCGCAGCCAATCTTTGTGGAGACAGACGAGGAGGGTATGTACAACAGAGTCGCCTCCCTTTAATTCTCTCTATTGACAAGTTACTAGTTTCTTGTTTGGGTGGCTGGCAGTTTGTTTTTGTCACATTCTAATGAGCTAGGAGCTGTTTGGCATTAGCGGGTGATCCCTGTTAACTCACGGATAGTGGCTACGTCATCATCATCATCCTACTTACTGACCAGGAGCAGGGCTCCCGATAGATAACACTACCAAATCAACTCGATTTTCACATTGTAAGAGTGGTCTCCCTTTCCAAGCAGTTTAACCCTCAACTCCCACTAACTACCATGTGACAACTAACAAGACAAAGTGTTCACCCGAAATCTGAAACTAACATCAAAACAAGAAATTAATTAACTGAATACCAGGGTGCAATGTTACTAAGAAACAGCAGTAAGATTGATCATAACCTCATCCTAATCCTTGGCTGTGATCGATCCTAATGCTTTTGATGCTTATTGACATTGTACCCGGGGTCAAGTTGCACAAAGATGATTTTAACTATGGTCATGATTGTGCAAAGCAAAGATGATGTCAAATTGGCCTTAGGATTAAAATTGTCTTGTGCAGCCACCCGGCTTGTTAGATTAATTAACAGAATTAACGGTTGAGGTTGATTAGTCGTTGATCAGATTGTAAGCCTGTACTGGATCTGTGTGGGTACAAACTAACATCCTCAATACTAACTGTAAGTACCGGTGATCTTGCTGTTGTGTTGTGCTCTTGTTGCATGATGCTTTCTACTTGTTCTTGATGTGATGTTTGTCATTGGATGTTAAGTGGACTAATTTCTTAAAGATGTTTAGATCCATTGTATATTGTTTGTTCATGGTTCAATTCAAAATTTGAATGTTGTAAATGTTTGACCATAATGATTATGACTGGCATCAAGATCAGGATGAAAGGTTCTGTGGAATGCTATAGGTCTTCCTCTTTCCTCAGTTTATTTGAACTCTTGAATATCTCATGTTTGATATGTTCCTTCATCTCCCTCAAGGTGAAGACAATGTTCACTTTTCTCTCAATATATTAACATTCTCGAGATTACTTCTATGACCTTTCGAAAGGCATGTGGTTTGTTCTGTTACGACCTTTTCATTCAATTTCTGCCTATCAACTGACAGTTCTGAAATTTAGTAGAGAAGCATGTTCTATGTTTCAGTTTGTTTCTTTATTTCCCAAAGACATGCATGGACTCTGGACATTGCCTGTGTGTTCTGGGACGAAATCTGTAAATTCTAAATGTCAATAACTCTAAACCAGGCTGTAGATGTGATTCATTCTGCATTTGTGTATCAAGTAAGTCCAAATTAGACTTGAACCTAGCTGTATTTCTGTAGTTCCTGGCGAACCAAGGAAGGTCCGAACCGAAGCAATCAACTCGACTGCGATATTTGTGGAATGGCGACCCCCAACGGAAAACGACCGCAATGGAATTATCCGAGGCTACCAGGTCTACTTCTATGAAGTGGACTCAAACGATGAACTTGTCATGGGGACTCAACCTCGGTTCTACGACACGTTTGACGGCACAAAGCACGAAGCTGTGATCACTGGTCTGGAGCCTGATACTCGGTACAACGTGCGGGTAGCAGCCTACACCAGGAAGGGGGACGGAATCAGGTCCAAACCCAGGGTCATCACAACTAAGGGTGCAGGTATGTCCACATTTCTTCATCTGGTGCAAGGTTTGATTTGTTTTTCATCACAGTTAAATAGATTAGCTTCAGTTATAAGATTGATGTTATGTGATATTTTGATCACACAGACAATGTTGAGAAGTATTTGAAAACGATATCGTCAAATGATGGAAAATTCACAAAACTCAATTTCTAATATATATTCAAAGAAACATAAGTGCAGAGCTAATATCTTACAATTGTGGTTCTTTCTGCCTTGGTCTCCATTCTTTGGCGTCTCTCTTCAAGTTGATACCTTTTTCGCCTTTTATCCAATCTATGCTGACTTCCATATTCTCTTTTTGCACAGAACCCTCACAGTTGATAGTGTTGTTGACCTTTCATTCTTCTTCCAGTGCCCTCACCACCACGGAACCTCCATGTTGATCTGCAGCAAGAAGACCCACCCAGGATCAAGGTCACCTGGCAGAGACCGAGGGAGACCCACGGTCCACTGGAGAACTACAAGATCATCTGGGGCCGGATCGGGGAACGGTACGAGGAGAAGATTCTTCCATCCGAGAAGTACTCCTTTGTTACGTACTCCCTCGACAAGGGGACAACGTATGAGTTCCGTGTGTCGGCCAAGAACGATGTTGACTACGGTGAAAGAGCTGTGGAGAACCTCAAGACTCCTGATGGAGGTGAGTTTTATTCTGGGCTATATATTTTTGTCTTCCGTGGAGCTCATTTGAGTTCTTCTGCTTATAAGGGGCATTTTAATCTTAAATGGTGTTAGAATGTAGGTAGCGGTATAAAATCAAATTGTTCTTCAGGTTTAAAGACATTTTGTATTAGATATTACTTTAATGCTATTGGGCATTGTCAAGCTGCACATAGATAGAACTCATAAGTGTTATGACAGCGAGGAGTATCACATTTTCATCTTACTTTTTTCCTTCAATCAATGAAAATATTTCTTCCTTGCCTTTTTACTTTCATGCACATTCAAAATATATATTCGATAAGCAAGACCTACCATGAATCTATATACGTAACTATATCACCCTGTGTTATCCTCCAGCCCCTGCAGGTGCCCCCCAGAACTTCACCGCTACAGGGATCAGCGAGACCAGCGTGCGTCTCACCTGGGACCTCCCAGCCCGACCCCTGAGGAACGGAGACATCGCCATGTACCAGATCACGTACCACAAGCTGTCTGACCCCATCAACGAGGAGGACCTGAATGTGACCGATACCTACGTGGATATCTCGGGTCTGGAGATGAACACAGACTATCGGTTCAAGATCAAGGCATACACCAGCAAGGGATCTGGACCTTGGAGCAACAACCTGCATTTCCGTACTTTCGGACACAGTATGTTCTATTCATCAACTTTTGCAAAATATCCAATCTGTTGTTGCTGTACATCTATTCAAAAATCTGTTTAAATTGCAAATTGAAAGAGAATCGTGGTAATGGAAAAACTTCAATATTGGAATAATAGTTACAACAAGATAAGGTCAAAATTGTCATACTACTGTTCTACCATTCTCATTGAACACTGTCCTTTAGTTGAATAACAGCCGGTAGCATAAACTTGGGATGAAAAACCAAGATAAAAAACAGTCACACTGACTCCCTAAATTGATTCCTCTGATATCATAATACAAATGAAAGATATTTGTTACCTTCCTTAAAATCTCTGATAAAAATTCACAAAATATTAACTTACATTATTTCAATTTTCCACTTCTCAGTGCCTCCTGCTCCAAAGAACGTGAAGATCCGTCGAACCTCAAGCTCTATCATCGAGGTCACGTGGGACGAGCCAGATTTCCCAGTGGCAGGCTACAAGATCTACTACAACCAGTTTGCGACCCCGGAGATGGATGTATGGCAGTCCCTTGAGACAGGGCCCTACACTGTCGCCGAGATCACTGGGCTTGAGTCGCACACGGTCTATGCTGTCAGGGTGCAGGCCAAATCTGTTGACGACCGCTATGGAAACCTTTCTGAGATGGTCACTACGGACTTCATCCCCAAATGTAAGTTTAAGATCTGTTTTAAGATCGAAGAGATTCCTACTAGTTGTCTAGGATGTCTAGTTCATAGTGTTTAGCGTTTCTATTTCGTTCATGAATTGTTAGGATCTGAAAAGTGACATCTAGAATGATCACTTTGGTATAAATCATTATTGTTAAAATCTCTCTTGGCACTTCATGGATTGTATCTCATTGAGCTATTTATCGTTAACAAATGTTTTTTTGGCCAGGGTTGTTACTTTTGCCTTCCAATCAAATTTATATTTAGATTGGCTGTAAATATTTTTGATTTTGTGGATTACTTCAATTTCTGATAATTCTCTTTCAGTCCGGAAGGATGTTGTTCAGAATTTTCGTGTGACCTTACGGACATCCAACATGGTGAAGTTATCCTGGGACCCTCCGCAGAAGGCTGGAGTTAACTCTTATCAGGTCAGCATCTCAACAAAGAAACAAATTTTGTGTAAAATACATGAAATATTATTTAATGAGATCCAGGCAGAATTATTTCTACAACAACTCGTCTTGATAATATCTTCTTCCTTTTATCATGTCACTTGAGGAGTGATTAAGGGGAGGTAACTCACCCTACAAATTTCAATATGACAAGGTGGTAAAGCATCTATACTCTATAGCCTTATGATTTTGTCAAACTACTTGTGAGAGATAATTACCTAATGATAACTATAAGGTAATATCGGGACCCAAGGAGTAGGGGGTGCATGGGGGCTTATAGTTCTCTCAATAAGTCCCCGCCCTTTATTGAAGATTTGTAAATTAAACAGACCCCATCTCTCCCTCTTATAAAACCTTGATCTGGCACTGACACCTGAACCAACTTTGTTCAAATTTAAGTTTTATGAAATCATTCTATTGAGTCTATAAATGACGACCTTCTCCGGGTTCCAGCTGAAGTATGAGGGGGTGAAGAACTACTGGGAGAACGGAGTCATCAAGCAGATCTACCAGGCCAAGGAGGAAGTGAGGATCGCGGGCCAGATGACCACGTGGTCTCTCCCCAACCTTCAGCCCAAGATGAAGTTTGACTTCAACATCAGCGCCATCTTCCAGGATAGCACTGCTGGTGAAGATCAGCACATCATTGTTGAGACTCTCATTGAAGGTACGTGTCACAATTGTTGCTCTAGATTGACTCTTAAGGGTTCAATTGATTTTCCGGATAATGTTTGATCAAAGCTTGTCATGTAAGAATCCTAAGAAATGTCCTGAAAAATTTCCTAAAAAACATAAAATTCTATTTGATCTGAGTCAGGGTCCTGTTGCTCAAAAAACAAAGGGAACCATAGGTCAATATCCTTAGTGCAATGGCAAGGGATAGCACTCGATTATATTGATATATTTGTAACTTATTTGATGAATCTATTCAACAGCGCCGCCTAGTGTCAGACAACCTGAAGTCCTGCGTATTTCCCATGGAAAGATAACTCTGCGACTCTTCCGCGCCTCCGAGAGGAACGGACCAATCAGCTACTACCATCTGATTGTGGTGCCCCAGCGGGAAAACAACAATCACTTCATTGAGAAGCTCCCTCAAGACTTCACAATGGAGATGGTAAGCTTATAGCTCTTGGCCTCTACACACTAGGGCTAGCTAAGATGTAGCAACCCTGTGCTAGGGGGAGGAACTCGTTACCTCACCATAAATAAAATCCACCTCAGTGACTCGTCAAAGTCTCATATCTTTAAATGTAGTTGAAGCATTGTAAATTTTGTGCTAGGATGCAGGAACTCCTTACCTGACTATCTAAAAGACACTGGCTACTTGAAATCCTTCTTAGCATTAAACTCAGTAAAGAAGTACATAAGAAGCCAAATAGGGGAGGTTATCTCTTATGAAATTGAAGGAATGTGAAATATAAACAATCATTATTATAACAATATTATGAACAGTATTAGAAAAAACATGTAAAACAATGTAAATGTATGTGCTCATATAAAGCATAACGATGATATTATTAACCTTTTTGTTTGTTTCCCTCCCTAAAAAGTAATCACATGTTCACAACGAAAAACATTTTTCTCTCCAGATCTCAAAGGACATGACGAGTGTGGACAGCCCTGCATCCTACCCATACATCGCCGCTCGGTTCGACTCGCGGAACCTCCCGCCAGAGTTTGACCTCGGCAATGGGCAGGAGTACGGGGCGTTCTTTAACAGAATCCTCGACCCCGACGATCAGTACAGAGTGTTCCTGCGGGCGTACTCTGTTGATCCGGTAGGTCCACACTTCATCTTAAAGACTAAGCCCAGCTCTATTGCAGTGACTCCAGCCGTCTAGCCTCATTCATATCTCTGATGACGCAGTGTCTGGTTGTTGAAATGTTTTGAAACTTTGTACAAGTAATTTTTTTGATGTGTAATTGTTCCTTTGTAAGTTTGATGTCCCCTATCAAAACGTAAACGATCATTTGCATACTATTTTCCTATTCCTGTCAAATTTTCTTTCTTTTCATAACTTGTCAAACAGTACAACAACTAACAAATCATAAACTTTTCTCTATTGAATTCATACAATGTATGATGTACTACATTTTATTTAATGTTTCTCAAACAAAAGTTTGATATTTACTCAGGTATATGTTTCCTAGTTCAATCATTTCCCAGATGTTAAACTCTGTTTTCACGAAACATCTTCTATTGCTCTCTTCCAGCGACTGTACACCTCCAGTGACTATTCCGAGAATCTGGCGCTGTCCTCGGACCCCTACCCGCCAGACACTCCGTACAGACCGCTGCGGCCTAAATATACCGAATCGCCTCCCGAAGAACCCAGGAACAGTGATGAAACAAACAAGTTGCTTTTGATCGTAGCGCCCGCCTGTGGAGGCGGAGTTTTCCTCATCTTAGTTTGTGCAGTCATTGCTTTTTTAATGTTCCGGTAAGTGAAATAAGGGTTATCTTTTTTATTATCCCCCGCAACAACGAAGTTGCGGGGGGTATTAAAATGGGTACCGTCCGTCCGTCCGTCCGTCCGTCCGTCCGTCCGTTACACTATCTATCTAATCAACCATTTCAATTCAAATTCGTCATGGACATGAAGAAACATGTAATAATGTGTCATGAGAAACAATTTTCTGAAAATCTACATAAAATATTAGGATTTTGGAGAAAAAGTGGTAAATTTTGTAAGAAATCTGTTACAAGTCCCGTCCGGCTCACAACTTCTAAACTAATCATCACATATTGATAAAATTTGATATGAAGATACATAATCATCTGAAGGTGTGTCATGAAGAACAATTTTGAAAATATTTTTATAAAATTTTGCCTTTTTTGGCAAAAAATGAGGACTCTGTTGGAAAACTGTTACAAGTCCTGTCCGGCTCATAACTTCTAAACTAATCATCACATATTGATCAAATTTGATATGAAGATACATAATCATCTAAAGGTGTGTCATGAAGAACAATTTTGGAAATATTAATATAAAATTTTGCCTTTTTTGGCAAAAAATGAGGAGACTGTTGGAAAACTGTTACAAGTCCTGTCCGGCTCATAACTTCTAAACTAATCATCACATATTGATCAAATTTGATATGAAGATACATAATCATCTAAAGGTGTGTCATGAAGAACAATTTTGAAATATTTTTATAAAATTTTGCCTTTTTTGGCAAAAAATGAGGACTCTGTTGGAAAACTGTTACAAGTCCCGTCCGGCTCACAACTTCTAAACTAATCATCACATATTGATAAAATTTGATATGGAGATACATAATCATCTGAAGGTGTGTCATGAAGAACAATTTTGGAAATATTTTTATAAAATTTTGCCTTTTTTGGCAAAAAATGAGGACTGTTGGAAAACTGTTACAAATCCTGTCCGGCTCACAACTTCTAAACTAATCATCACATATTGATCAAATTTGATATGGAGATACATAATCATCTGAAGGTGTGTCATGAAGAACAATTTTGGAAATATTTTTATAAAATTTTGCCTTTTTTGGCAAAAAATGAGGACTCTGTTGGAAAACTGTTACAAATCCTGTCTGGCTCATCACTTCTAAACTAATCATCACATATTGATAAAATTTGATATGAAGATACATAATCATATGAAGGTGTGTCATGAAGAACAATTTTGGAAATATTTTAATAAAATTTTGCCTTTTTTGGCAAAAAATTAGGACTCTGTTGGAAATCTGTTACAACTAAACTAATCACATTTTTGAACAAATTTGTTATTGAGATACAAAATCATATGTTGGTGTGTCATGAAGAGCAATTTTGAAAATATGTTTGTTTAGATATGATCAAATTGATCTTGAAGATCCAAATACATAATACATAAATTCATTCGTTTGATTTTAATTTTGTCAGTTAAGTCCAATTATGCTCAACAATGAACATAAAGTTGGTATGATTTAGTTTCTTTATTACAACAGTTTCTTTCATTTCCTGGAAAAGTTGTGTTAATTTGTGTGACAAAAATTAATCGGCAATATGATAAGGAAAACCTATACATATTGTGCAATTTGCGGGGGATATAGCTCGACCATGTCAGCTGCTTGTTACAAATGTTTTATTCAAAAGTGTACGAAATAGAAATCACAACTGCATAATTAACTTTCTGAACAGTAATCATCAAGTAGTCATTTTTTCCTTAGTTTTCCTTTAATTTCCATGGAGCCAGTGCTTAATGCTTGAATTTGATTTCATCATCAAAGCTTTTTTCTTATTTCTTCCGTCTTCCTTTTAATAGCAAGATACCTCTATACAAATTGTTAAAAGGATAATTTCTTTGAAATATGAATATACCAACTAAACAGTATGATTTTAAGATAATATTACTTTCTCTCCGTAGCAAAAAGTCCAATTCCAAAGGGGCCATCCTCGAACCCGAGTCTAAGGTAACGGTAGACATACCGCCTTACCTGGTGGATCCTGTGGAAATGCGACGACAGCATTACCAAACCCCTGGTACGAATTTTTGCCTTTTACAATACTTCAGTCATTCAGATGAGTTAAGATGCTTTCAACTAATTCTTAACATTTTTGCTTTTGTGGCATCTTGGTTGTAATTCTTTTGCAAATATTTTAACTATCTATTTTCTAGCTAAGAATTTTGTTGGACCTTTATGATATTATAAAAATATATACAAGGATTTAACTTGAGCATCATTCAACTTCAATTACAAGTTCTTTCATTCTTTAAGAAATTTGGTCAGAGGCTCCAGCCCTTACATTGAAGAATAATTACCCTTACTGTCCATCTCCATTCAGATAAAGCATTCATGCATCATATCATCATCATAATTTATTTTGTGTCTACATTATTCTCTGTCCCCATTACAGCATTTGAATCATCATTTATCATCCTTATTCTCTGTCTCCATTACAGCAATGATCTCACACCCGCCCATACCGATTGAGAGACTTGGAGAACACATTGAAAACTTGAAAGCCAACGATAACCTGAAGTTCTCGCAGGAGTACGAGAGCATCGAGCCGGGCCAGCAGTTCACCTGGGACAACTCCAACCTGGAGGTCAACAAACCCAAGAACCGCTACGCCAACGTCATCGCGTACGACCACTCACGCGTCATCCTTCAGCCCATAGATGGTGTCCCAGGCAGCGACTACATCAATGCCAACTACATGGATGGATACCGCAAACAGAACGCTTACATCGCGACTCAGGTGGGTTTTAGTTCCTGGTCATGGTGCTTTTGTGTTCAAAATAACTTTTAGTCCTTATAAGCAAGCAGGGTTTGTGGTTTGAAAAACAACCAGTCCTATCAACAAATTAACATGCCCTGCTGTTTGAAGACAGTTTCTCCTACATAACTCAAGTCAGTCATGCAATTTCCAGACGAGCAGACTGCTATTTCAAACACTGCTGAGTGTTAGTGCTAACTCACCGACTAGTTTCTGTCATTAGTATGATTCCTTAGGTTTTAATTAAACGAATATTATTCATTAGTTTGAGGCTATTCATGTTTCTTAGTGGTGCCTACTACCTCTATAAACAAAGATTTATTGTCATTTGTTGGTTGTGCATATTAGTCTAAAGAAAATGTGAAAGATTGTGATCAGAAAATTTGTTCCAATGAAATGAAACATGCCTTATGATTTATACATCTCAATGCGAAGTTATCAGTTTAAACGTAGGTCTGGTCACTAATGGCTGAAATATTGCCCAAGCTTCATAAAACAATAACTTAAATGTAGGTATGTTATCCCTGTGAGAAGTAGACACTTTCCCACTTTTGGCATTTGAATTATGCTTATCTAAACATCTGGGTTATTACAGGGTCCATTGCCGGAGACATTTGGAGACTTCTGGAGAATGGTCTGGGAGCAAAGGTCAACCACCATCGTCATGATGACCAAACTGGAGGAGAGGTCAAGGGTCAGTATCACTTTCTGTAAAACTGTAACAAGACTAAATATCTGGACATCCATCACAATATTGATAGCTGTCCATCTCTTGAAAAAGTGACTTTAACATATTCCATGATGTTTATGCTAAGACTTGGCAATGATGTTAACTAAACAGTTTGAGAGTCTTTATGAGAAGACAAAGTTATGTTGGGATTATTGATTTTATCATTTTCAAAACTTGTTAATAATACAAAAATCTATACCAATTTGTTACCATTGTTTAAATACAAATGCAAATCTTTGAAGGCCCTTTTCTTTCTCAATATCTGAAATATTACAAATGTGTTCATTGAATTTTTGTTGAGAACTTTGCCTGTACCTTCTCATACTTATTACAGATAAAGTGTGACCAATACTGGCCGTCACGAGGAGCCGAGACGTACGGAATCATGCACATCCACCTGGTTGATGTCACAGAACTTGCTACATACACCGTCAGGACATTCCAGATTGCCAGGGTAGGTAACTCTACGCTTAATAACCAGAATGGCTGAAGAACAAGCTGTGACGTATCAACTGACTTTGTGCATCACCCTTTACTGCATACTGTAATTCATATCTTAAGATTTCAAATATCTCAGTCTATGTTCTCCCTTTTCCAATTCATTTTACCCAGCTTTTTGGGAGGAATAGAAGTACAAAAATGGTCAACTTTCACTTTCAATTCTTTAATTAAAAGTCAATGGAAATTTCTTCCATAAGAAATCTTTAAATTTCTTGATTTTGGCCTATCATTGTATTACAATACAAATAAGCAACAATTGTTTGCCCAAAAAAATTTCCAACTTTTGAACATTTCAGTAGAAACAATAAAAAAAATGTGATAACATTTTGTTCTAAATGATCAATTCCAAATTGTGCTATTGCAGTATGGCTGCCCAGAGAAGCGGGAGGTACGACAGTTCCAGTTCACCGCCTGGCCAGACCACGGCGTCCCAGACCACCCCACACCTCTCCTCATGTTCATGCGCAGAGTCAAATCCAGCAACCCCGCCGACGCAGGACCCATGGTCGTACACTGCAGGTTAGTTTTCAGGAGATTGAATTACATCTAAGCATTAATTCAGAGTCTTTGTGAACTATGACTTCCTTGGTTTTATTGTTAGCAGTTTCTAACTTGATTTGACTATTATCTATTTTACTAATGAATGGTTGGAAAAAGTATCGGACCAAGAAATATATTTTCATCCACTATTGTTTTATAGCGCTGGAGTTGGACGAACCGGAGCATTCATAGTGGTAGACGCAATGCTGGAGAGGATAAAGCACGAGAAGACCGTCGACATCTACGGTCACGTGACGTGTCTCCGCGCTCAACGAAACTACATGGTGCAGACCGAGGACCAATACATCTTTATCCACGATGCTCTCCTGGAGGCGGTGCAGTGCGGCAATACAGAGGTTCCCGCACGTAACCTCACCGCACATATACAGAAACTCACCTCTCCTGAACCTGGCGAAACTGTCACTGGCATGGAACTCGAGTTTAAGGTAAGGGAGATCACTCTGTTAGATTTGTCCCTTATCTGAAGATAACAAAATCGATGAAAGTGGATTTGTATTATGCCTTCATGTCCAACTTGTTTGCTCGTCACCAAAGATTACTGGTCTTATGTATAATGATGTTGACCATATCCTTAACTATCATTTATCCAGACTTTGTAGTTTATCTTTGCACACACTTTGTAATTAAATTTTAACATTTTGTTAAATAAATAAATAAAACAATAAGGAGTTATTTGTTGTGGTACAATTTCTTGATAACAGTGTTTGTATCTACACAGAAACTTCACGATCCTGCATTAAAGAAGGTGAAAACTCCATAGCACTCTTCCTTATTCATCTCAAACTTCTAAATGCCCCTCAGAGAAATCATTTTGTTACATTAGTTTATAATTCTGACTACTTACCGGTATTGAAGACACATAAGGAAATTTCAACCTGTAACTTATAAATTGTTTTTAGTTTGATTAATTTGTGTAACTTATTTATGGACTGCATATATAATGTTTTTGTTTCTATTTGCAGAGATTAGCCAATGTGAAGGCCAGTCCCAATAGATTTGTTAGTGCAAATCTTCCTGTTAACAAATTTAAAAATAGACTTGTCAACATACTGCCTTGTAAGTATACAAACAAACAAATTTAACTCTGTGTGAAATGTTTGATTAAATTAATTTTTATCAAGATTAAGATTAAGATATAAGATTAAAAAAAATAAATGAATAACATACAAATCAGAAAAGTCAATTTTGAAAATTAAATTTCTAATAAAGTTTATTCAATCTTGAATGACTCTTGTTAGTCTTTTAGAATTTGTTAATCACAAGTGTATAACATATGAGTGTAAGTGACCTGTGATTGGCTGGTTTGTTGCAGATGAGTCTACGCGTGTGTGTTTGCAGCCAATCAGAGGAGTGGATGGATCAGACTACATCAATGCAAGCTTTATCGATGTAAGTATCATCCCGTTAGAATTGGAAATATTTTTAGTCCATTGTAGTACTTGTTCATCAGATTCAGTGTTAATAAAAGCATTGGTAGATACAATGAGGGGGCTCACAAGGTTAAGACCACCTCAAATTGCTTTAAAATCTCATTGAGACTAAAATGTCAGATGTAAAAATTATAGAAAGTCCTTTGATCCCTTCTGTTATTGCATTGCTTCTATATTACAGGCTATTGAAATATTGCCCAAGTGGCGTAAACAATAATTCACTCTCTCACTCTATATAACAGGCTATTGAAATATTGCCCAAGTGGCGTAAACAATAATTCACTCTCTCACTCTATATAACAGGCTATTGAAATATTGCCCAAGTGGCGTAAACAATAATTCACTCTCTCACTCTATATAACAGGCTATTGGATATACATATATTAGAGGAAACGGTCACTGCTGTTCTCTTTTTGATATTGTTTTCACAGGAATACTAAGAAACTTGTGTCTATGTTTGCAGGGTTATCGCTACAAGAAGGCATACATCGCGACACAGGGTCCCCTGGCAGAAACTACAGAAGATTTCTGGCGGATGTTGTGGGAGCATAACTCAACTATCATTGTTATGTTGACTAAACTAAGGGAAATGGGCAGGGTAGGTAGAAGGTTTCATTTGAATATTGAGTAAAATAAAGATGAGAACATATTATTTGTAACAATATATTTACATTGATATAGACATGTGTTCCCTTCTCCATGTTTAGATGATCATGGAATCCTTAAGACTTCAAAGCTGAAAAAGGGTTTTGAATTAATATTAGACGTAAATTTATCAGATGAGATAATAACAGTGCCTAGCTGTAATGACATTTAAAACAACACTTTACAAATGATAATGAGCACATGTCTTTGGAAGTTTATCAGAAGGAGTAAGTTTGCTACTATCAAACATCATGATTTTCACATAATGATCAATTAACAATGAGATGTAATCAAATGACAACATGGGCCACTTCATTTGATAAGAAATTCAGGCACACATTAATCTAACTGATATGTCTGATTAACAGGAGAAGTGTCACCAATACTGGCCCAGCGAGAGGTCAGCACGATATCAGTATTTTGTGGTCGACCCCATGACTGAATACAACATGCCACAGTACATACTCCGAGAGTTCAAGGTCACAGATGCTCGGGTACGTAGAAATGGAGCTTCATGGAACTTGGTAACCATTATCTTGAGTCCTGAAATGACTGTGCAAAGTCGGAACTATTTATATCAGATTGAACCATTTGGTTTGAAAATACTGAAGTGGATGTTTAGGTTTAGAACCATAAAAGGCAAAAAGCTACAAGTGCAGATTGAAAATGTTAAAATCCATTTTGTTGATATTTCAAGAGACTTGGTTTTTATGAATTTCAAAAATGATTTTAATCATAAATTATTATCATTTTGTTATGAACTTTATCTCAATAAATATATACATTGCAGGATGGACAGTCCCGAACAATACGACAATTCCAGTTCACTGACTGGCCGGAACAAGGTGTGCCAAAATCAGGCGAGGGATTCATTGATTTCATTGGTCAAGTTCACAAAACAAAGGAACAGTTCGGACAGGAAGGACCAATCACTGTCCACTGCAGGTTAGCCAAGTTCTTATTTCTTCTACATAATTCTTTTTAAGGACAAAAGTAAATTCACGCAAGTTACAGCTTTTTGGATGTTAACAAGATATTATTTTATCATGACTATTAAAATTGTTGAGAAAATGTTTTTATGTACCAAAGGGTGCAGTATACCGACCATTTCTCTTTCAACAAATCCCAATGTCAATTGTCAATTTCTGTTTGTCTGCAATTTTTACTTGTCAATCTTCTAATAATGAAATACCTTTTTGTCTGTTTAACCTGTGCAAATAAGAACATACCCTTCCTTCTTTGGTAATGAATAATTAAAAAATAGCAATATTGAAAGACTTCAGTTTAGTAATATTGATTGAAGTGCTGATATTTTCTATTTAAAGTTTCTCTATTTCACCATGACACATTTCTGTAACTTTACACCTGTGGTATTCAATGACTAATGAACCCCTCCTACCTTGCAGTGCTAATGTTGGTCGTACAAGTGTTTTTTAAGAAAAGTCTAATGTTTTCGTGTGTAAGCTATCACTGTTGTACCTCTCTGTCACTGCTCACCTGTGCTAATCAATGACTAACGAGCCTCCTACCTTGCAGTGCTGGTGTGGGTCGTACAGGTGTGTTCATCACGCTGAGCATCGTGCTGGAGAGGATGAGGTACGAGGGTGTGGTCGACATGTTCCAGACCGTCAAGATGCTCCGCACACAGAGACCAGCCATGGTCCAGACAGAGGTATTTATATTAGCCTTACATTTTCATTGTTAAACCAGAAATTCTATCTCTGTATCCTGGACCTAGATTCTTTAAGTGCTCTTAGTTCTAAGAGATTCTAATAGGAAGATTATTTACTGGAATACAAATCAATTAAGTTAATCATATATATGATAGCAGTTGTAGCAAGTTATGTTTACTGGAACATGATTAAGGATGAATGTTCTGAAAATCTTTGTCTTAGTCTTTGACTAATTCTGAGCATGTTCCCTCTGCAGGATCAGTACCAGTTCAACTATCGGGCGGCATTGGAATATTTGGGATCTTTCGACCACTATGCAAATTGACCAGGGGTTGCAGAGCGAGACAAAGCTATGCATCCCACGGTCACCTGGTGATGGGCTGAGTATTAAGGACCAAGTTGGGAGCGTCAAGCTCGGGGCTGTAATGGAGAACATTAAATGTGATTCAGTCATCGAGTGAGGCATTCTCGGACAATAACTTGGTGTGATGTGTATTCTGCATGGCAGAGAGTTGTGGAAGAGTCTATCACCAGGTCAATTTGTGAAAAGGCATGGAATATTTGTTAAAGTGGTTGAAAGTGACGAATCGACGGCGAGAGGGTTGTGCCGACGCCATTGACCAAGCTGCTTCCATGTTTGATCATCTTTTGATCCTTTGATCGTCATCACGCGGCTGACAGGAAGCTGTGAATCCCATCATGCTCCACATCGCTTACTGTCCGCTGGTGGAGAGTCACGTGTCACGTGCCTCGCTTTTCCAACAGCATCATGGTGTACTGGCGCTGGGCCCGGCCGCTCACTGTTGTGTCGTACTAGCCAATATTTCAACTGGACTGAGCAATATAAATAGTTGTGTTCTCCTTGGGACTGACAGACAGACAGGCGGAGTGTGTGGTGGGTTGAGACAACATGTTCGTCTCATCGTACTACGTGGTGCGAGTGCCACAAGTTGTGGACTGAGCGTCTGAAACAGGAAGTTACTGGTGTGAACGAAGACGACGACGACATATGAGAACACTTTAGCCATTTTCAATTGTATTATAGACTGTACTCATTAATGTCATTCACGTGTCCTATTTTTCATGTTGCATTATGTTTTTTCAATTTGCTACATATGTACATTGTCAGTGTATCGTATGTCATTGAGTTCATTACATTTCCATTCGGTGTCAACATTGTAGTGGGCCGTTATTAATGGCACAATATGTAGGATTCGTATGTTGTCATAACGACCATTTTTACCAAAAAGTGAGTCAGTTTTTTTAAAGACGATGACTTATAACTCATCTAGTCTTCTGTGTGAATGCCCACCGAGCGGCGAACGACTGATCGATAGATCCACAAGTAGTCTCATAGTCACATCGTTACAGGTTGTGCAGGTTTCTCCTCTACACCGCTGCCATGGTGTGTAAGGTCTAAAACGTACGCTAACAATCCTGAGCTACTGTAATGTGTAACATCACCTGGCAGATTTACCGACCTACGTACGTATATGTAGAACTCAACAGCATTTTGTGAAAGATGTATGTATTTATTAAGTGTCTGTGAGCTCTGTTTGTGTTGAGTTCCACTAGTTCAAATTTCAAATTGTTCATTGTTATTTCTGAAGTTTATGAAAGCCTGGAGATCTGATAAGAGTTTATGGTTATACATTTTGTATTGAACAGATTTCACATTTGAATTAATTTATGTTGACAGTTACATAGAGTAGAATAAAGAAAGCCATTTAACGACACAGAGAGGAGAGATGTATAAATTTTGAGCTGAAATCAACCAGCAGTCGTGCATGTCCTGTTAGCAGGTGATCATGTTTTAATATACGAAAACTTGTTGAGCAAATATCAAGGCGGATCATTATGTCATCATAGTTAGATTTAATATGGACCATCAACCGTTGTAGAATCTCACCAGCAGGGAGCATTATTAACGTATTTGTGTTACCGGTCTTGCAACGCAGGGCTCAACTGTATTCACTATTAAACAGTGTATTGTCAATAAGAAGTGTATTATCTTTATTTTGGAGGTGTTCAACTTGTGCAATGGACCTTCTTCTAATGAATTCATAGGGGCCAAACATTCGTACTTCTCTGGCTTTTCTCCCATCTGTAGACGTAAGCTCCATCCCGCGCTGGTTTCTCCAAGGGAGGCCACTCCGGCTAACTTTCTTGTGCTAGACATGTAGAAAGGCCATGTTTTTGACGCATGTACCTGTGTGTGATGAATACTATCCTCTGTAATAAAATATCTTTATCTTACGCACTTACAACCTTTCAGTAATTCAACAATATTACGTACTTTCTTGTACGCTATTTTGGAAGTTTCAAATCCCCTTGTCTGTGATTAACTTATGCAAAATTTCAACACTTTAATTTGCAACACATTTTTTTCAAGCACTGTGAGTGCCACTCAACCTGCCAAAACAAATTGCTAATCTTATATTCAGAATTTGAGAGCTTTTCCTAGTTTCAAATATTTTGTTTCACTTATTCCCCAAAAACCAAAGAAACTTTACATTTTGGACGTTTCTTTTTTGGTTCCTTTTGCTGATTATTGAACCTACAGGAATTCCTCCGAAAGTTGCAAATAATGAAAAGACTTTCCCAGCACCTTCTTGCCATAACACATTGTGATATTCTTTTGAACTCATCGTCAAAATCAGACCTTCAGACTGATCAAACAGAGCCACATAAACATACCACAGCGTAACTTATCATTCCAAAGCCGATCTCAAGAACATAATTCAAGTACCTCAAACGCCGCAGCCATCAAGTGTAACTTTCGGAGGAACCTGTAGATTTCTCAGTTCTTTCTGGGTAACGTATCTGTACAATTTGCATAATGTAGATAGTTATCTCCCCTGAGCTGAAGCTGTAGATAGAGCTGAAATGCGTGGGCGTCGCCAGCGGTCTATTGGACGGCGTCAACGGCACGCCCGCTGCACCGCACGAGAACAATCAGTTTGTGCTGCTAAGATTCGGTCCCACCAGGTCACACAGTGTGCATCCTAACCGGTATTTTGTATGCTATGGAATCATCAGGAAAATTTAACAATATTTCAGCCAGTAAAGTCAAATAAAGAATAATGCTCACTCTTCGAATTGTGTTCTCTTTCCTGTGTGAAATGTGTAGTTTGTGTAGCTGAATCTTTGTCAAAGAAAATGATGAAACACTGATACATGAGTGGGTACTACAACAA
This sequence comes from Steromphala cineraria, assembly GCA_916613615.1. NCBI lineage: Eukaryota > Metazoa > Mollusca > Gastropoda > Trochida > Trochidae > Steromphala > Steromphala cineraria. The sequence continues at coordinate 80,322,737 of OU744722.1, forward strand.
AAAAGGAACTACCCAAATCAAGATGCTGATTCTTGTAGAGAAGTAGTGCAGCATTGGTTAGGCACTTCGTTTCCTAATAACTCAACCTGAATTTCCATACGAAAATATAAAGTATTCAGCAAAAACTGTCATTATTTTGTAAACACCTTTGAGGTTGCAAAATGGATTCGGATAAGAAATACATGATTGGGTACTACACCAAATGAGTAACAACCCAAATCAAGATACTGATTCTGGTACAAATGTGATGCAGCATTGATCTGATTTGAAAATGTGAATCCAAAACTCAATCACAATCGGTTGATTCAAAATGATCAAATTTATAATTTAATAAACCACATCGATCAAGGGCAATACCTTTTTTATCTGAAATTTAGTTTGCTCATGCCTCACAGTCAACATTTCATAACACAACCTGAATATTCATAGTCGCAGAAAATATCAAGTATTCAGCGAAAACTGTTAGCACCCATCAACGAACCATGGAACCCTGGACAAAATTTCTCCAAATCCAATTTTCAACAACATTCATTATTATGTTGCGATCTAAAAGGACTATTAATTAAAATTGCATATTTCAACCATAGTGCCAAATGAGCGATGAAAGTAAAAAATAGACATTTTCTGAACATATTTTGAAACATTGAGGGTTGAATTATATAACTTTCAAGGATCTTTGGTTCTGAAGAAAATATTATAGCCAACCTCCTGTGTTCCTTATTGGGGACAAGAGAATACAAATATCTACACAAGCTTTAGTTTGCAACACATTTTTTTCAAGCACTGCGAGTGCCATTCAACCTGCCAAACAAATTGCTAATCTTATGTTCAGAATTTGAGAGCTTTTCCTAGTTTCAAATATTTTGTTTCACTTATTCCCCAAAAAAAACCAAAGAAACTTTACATTTTGGACAATTCTTTTTTGGTTCCCTTTGCTGAAATTCCTCCGAAAGTTTCAAATAATGAAAAGAATTTCCCAGCACCTTCTTGCCATAACACATTGTGATATTCTTTTGAACTCGTCGTCAAAATCAGACCTTCAGACTGATCAAACAGAGCCACATAAACATACCACAGCGTAACTTTTTTTCCTTTGTGAAATGTGTTGTTTGTGTAGCTGAATCTTTGAATCAAAGAAAGCGATGTAACACTATTACATGAGTGAGTACCATGCCTTAAGAGATCAAGATGCAGATTCTGGTACAAAAGTGATGCAGCATTGGTCTGGTTTGAAAACATGAATCCAAAACTCAATCACAATCAGTGTGAATTCTTGATTCGAAATGATCAAATTTATAATTCAATTAACTACATCGATCAAGGGCAGTACCTTTTTTATCTGAAATTTAGTTTACTCATGCCACACGTTCAACATCTCATAACACAACCTGAATATTCATAGTTGCAGAAAATATTACCCGGTAGGTATTCAGCTAAAACTGTTGGCACCCATTAACAACCATGGTACCCTGATCAAAAATTCTCCAACTCTACCAGTATTAATCCCCATTCTACAACATTAATTCAGCTACAATAATAGCAGCAAAGGGATCATTATCTGAAGATATTTTCAAAATAACAACATTCCTTATTATGTGGCCATCTATAAGGACTAATCATTAAAGTTGCATTACATTTCAACCATAATGCCAAATGAGCAATGAAAGTGAAAAATAGTTCAACATTAGACATTTTCTGAAAATCTTTGGAAATTTGAGGGTTGAATTAGTAGAGAAATAACTTTCAAAGATCTTTGGTTCTGAAGAAAATTTTATGCCCTGCCTCCTGTGTTTCTTACAACAGAATATACACCAGCAATGAAAGAGAATGAGAAAGAAAGCAGTTTTTTAACAGCCCTTCAAAAGCTTGATGGTGACTTTCTTTCACAATATGAATAACTTCTGTAGAAGTGTTGAGATCACATCAAGTAATTTTATAACTTGTCCATTCTTTAGCTATTTTAAATCAATTTATCAAATCACAATTTGAAAGAAAATTCAAATACAATATAAATCTAAACATTTATTCAATAAAAGTTTCATAAAATTAGGTAACACATAAAACAACAATTTTTGTACAGAGGTTTCTTGGTAAACTACAACTTATTAAATATTAAAACAACATATTGCACGTTATTCCTTAATGACTTTGATGTAAATGAAATTGGTCCTTTAACCAGCATAGATATAACTGCTCATGAAGAAATGTTTTAAAATAATTCCAATTTCATCATTCATTCAAACACTTTCTGTACAATCAAGAAGAATCTTGAATATTTGAGCAAATCTTATAAATATATATCTGATATAAATTAATTAAAAATTATTTTTTTTTAATCGAACAAAAATATAATTTCTGCAAATATACTATTTATACAAAAATTATTTTCAGTACAACATCTTACAACTTTACTTCTAAATTTTCCTTAAACCTGAAAAAGATGAGAGCATTTCAGTTTCACAATCCATTGGAAAACATTCTGTACAATTTGAGAACTCCTATGTATGAGACAATTGTTCAATAAATACAGTATTCTCACACTCTAAAAAATCCTGTGAGCTTTTGTTGACCTTTGACCTGTGGCATTAAACGACGACGACATCCTTTCTTCGCTGGTGCTTTCTTTTTAGACTGTGAAGGTTGAGAGGACGAAAGTTCAACATGATTCTCAATTTGTTCCGATTCATTACAATCTTTCTGAACAATTTCTTTAACAGCTTTTTGTGTGATTTTCCTTTTCTTTGCAGGCTGATCAGAGTCCAAATCAGGTTTTGCTCGAATATTTTCTTTGTCCAAAGCAGCACAAGTCGTTCGTTTTTTGTCAGGTTTCAAGCCAAGCATCATTTTAGCAGTCTCTGGTGCCGGGTGAGCCACAGTTTTACTGAAACAACATGCAGACATTGATTTTTCTTTCTTTAACAAGAATTTAGTTCATAAGGTTAGAGAGAACAACTGCTATAAAGAAAATATATTGCTGTATTAACTATTTAAGACAATCACTACAGCTAAAACACATTAACAATTCACAGTGAGAAGATATTTGAAACATTTTTTATGTCATATTCGTTTAACCATGTATGCAAACACCAACAAGCTTCTAAAAGATAAAAGTTAAAATGCATTGTTACCTTGGAAACACTATGACAGAATTGAGCTGTTTACGTGTGATTTTCTCGCCACATGGAAGAACGACCTCAGAGTTTGCCTGTATATGGAACAACATAAGGGAAGCAAAATTAATAACAGGGTAATTGTGTACCAATCAATTTTGGCATAGGAGTGCTTAATGACAGGGGCCATTTTTCTTGAAAACAATCTCATTTACTGGTAAATATGATATTCTTGAAACTCATAAAGAATTTAAAGAATTGACTGCTAGCAGTTGTGTAACCTTTTTGCTTTAGCAAGTAAGCAAGAAAGGGGACTGAGTCATTCTTTTTTAAATCAAAAATTATATTTAAAAAAAGGTTGTGATGAGCAGCTATATCATAATTTCCTAATTTTAAGCCCATTAAAAGATAGATTTCTAATTTCATCAATTTTTGCTGATATCATTAAGCCTGATGACATTTCCAACTCACATAAGCCTGAACGTTGGTCCGATCAACAAGTCCTTTACTCTCCTGTTTCTCTGGACTTTCTTCTTCAGCTTCAACTACTTCAGGGGATCTGTAAACATGGAGAAATATGTTCATTATTTCATTTTCAATCTCGTTACAAAGTACATTTCAATTATTTCATGACATGCTTGATAAGTTTTTACCAAACCATTCCAGAGTAAACATATTCAGTAAATTTTAATTTACACATAGTCAATTTAACATTAAGTCAACGAACATCAGTAAACATTTGAATAAGCATTTTTTATAATACCACGCATTCGTAATTACAAAAACATTCCGGAGTAAAATATTCAATAGGATTTTGATATACATGTTGTCAATTTAACATTAAGTCCGTTAACATCAGTAAACATTTGAACAGGAATTTTGTAAGACATGCCTAAACTGGGACAGCAAGCTTGGCACCCTGGTCGGTGTGGTTGGGTTGAGAGAAAGATCATTCAGGAAGTACTGAGAGTTGTCTCCCCCTTGACTGGCGGCCATCTTGTCAAGGAGAAGCCGGAAAATACGGAGAGTTTTTCGACCAACCTGAGACCCTCCTTCTGCAGCTGGCTGAAATACAAATTGTTCTTATTAGTTAAAAGAAGATTGAAAAGTAGTCTAATTTACCATTAGCAGTTTAACTACTATGACACAAAAAAATAACATTAGTAACTAGAAATATGTGCATGTGATGCCCTGTGATGTCCCCCGCTAACATTTAATCCGAAAGTGACCCTACCCCCATTATGTACAAATTTCAAATTGTTTCCATGGAAACCAGAAAATTAACAATTCAGAAGAACCAAAGTAGCAAAAGGCACCACTCTTCCAGTAATTCTAACCACATATCAAGCCCAGTAAAAATATTTTGAATAGTTTTTAAGCTAAAGTACGGAAACAGACCCTACCCCCCATATACACCTATTTCAACTTGTTTCTATAGAAACCAGAAAAAAAAAATCAGAATAACCAAAATAGAAAAAGGTACCACTCCACCACTAGGTCTAACCACATACCAAGTTTTGTAAAATCATATTGAATAGTTTTTGAGATATGGCCCGGAAATGGTCCTCCCTCTATATTTTCTAAGTTCAAACTGTTGCCATGGAAACCAGGAAAATTATATAATTCAGAATGACCAAAATAGCAAAAGGCACCACTCCAGTACTAGATCTTACCACATACCAAGTTTCGTTAAAAAATATTGAACGGTTTTGGAGATATCGTCCAGAAACGAAAGCGTTACTGAATTACGGAATTACGGAAATGCAGAATTATGGAATTACGGAATTACATACGGAACTGAAAACATTATGTCTCCCGCAAAGCTTTGCGGGGGACATAATTATCATTTGCAGCCAAATAATCTTTCTAAGTAGTAGGGTAGAAGATAGAACATAATATTATGTGCAGAATTTGAAAAAAATCGGAAAAACAGTTTTTCACACAATGATTTGGACAAACAAATTGAATGATGGATGGAAGTACGGAGGATGTATTTGGTGTACTATCTGGCTGTTGGTCTGGAGCATAAAAATATTCCTGAGAAACATTAAATTACTTTAATGCGAGGGATAAAAATATGCCAAACAAATATTTAATTATTTCTATGCAGCCTAACAATCTCTCCTAGTTAAGTTAAGTAGCATGAAGATTTAAAGATAGCTTTAGCATTCTCTCCTAGCAACATGATCTACCTATATATCTATCATCCACCTGTAACTCACCTGGAGGGCCTTGATTGGCTGCAGGTCTAGGAGGTCCCCCGGGGGGGCGCTGAGGGGGAGGGGGCTTCGCAGGGGGGGCACCTGGTCTCTGAGGGGGCTGCTTCCTTGGCATCTGTGATAGGGTCAATTGATTATTGAAACCTAATAGGTCCATATGTTTGAGTTTGATATATCATTCTTAATTAAAGCATGCATCATGAGGATTTAGTTTCTCATAGGTCACTTTTGGTCGGATTCTTTTTAGTGTGTGACACTTTAATAAAATAATCTTCTTCTTCTATCTTTTCTACTATGACAATGATAAAAATCTGTTTCATTTGTTCAGATTATAAAACATTTAATTTTGGATACAAAAACTTAAAGGCAAGTTAGTGGTTGAAAATTACCACATTTAAAAAAAGTTGAAATTGCACTAGTGTATCAAAATTATGTTGCAATTTCAATTTCAAATACTACTGAGCTCACATAGACTAAAAAGAAAAGATCAAAATATTTTACTTATTAACAATAATTGTTAAATAATGAAATATGCCAATCAAACCCCAAATAAAGTTTACACGATTAGGTATTGGCAAACTCAATACAGAGGTATAGTTGATATAATTATATGCTGAGGAGTCAACTTGAGCTTCATATTCTTCATCAATAATAATTTATCAGAATATTTATATCAGAATGTTAAATTAAAAAAACAGTTCCTGACAATCCCATTCAAATGTTTTAAAACACTTCAATCATTATTATCTAAAACTGAAAACAAAACAGAAAGAAACTTACGTCTGGGGAGGGAGAGCGCCTAAGCCGAGCGCTGGGTTCTGGAGCAATGAGCCCCTCCCCTCCAGCCACTGCTCCCACCCCGGGGCCTGCTGAGGGTCTGGGTGGGGGGCCTGTTGGTCTGGCAGGTGCTTGCGAGGGTCTGGAGGGGGGACCCACGGGGGGACCTCCAGGTATCTCATTCTGGCTCTCTTCTACAGCCGGGCTGTTCCGACCTGTGATGGAGGAGTTGATAGAGGAATGAAGAGTTAGGTAAATGGATGGAGATATTCATTAAAGCCTTAGAAAGAATATTGATGAAGTAATGGGTAAAAGAAGGAGGTCCTAATTTTAACCTTGATAAAGGAATGGTAAATCAATGGATGTATTGTTGAAGCTATAAAAACCTAAGAAAGAAAGTTGATTAAGGAATGGGTAAATGGAGCGAGATACTGTTAAATTAATAATAACTTTCAGAAGAAATTTTATGAAGGATTTTAAAAATGTTGTAAGGGGATGGATAAATAATTTAAGAGTTGTTAATGAGTGATTGATTGGCATATCTGGTTCATGACATTCCGTCCTGAGATTGCAAATTAAACAAAGAATTGTAATGGGGGGAAGTAAATTGATTTATAGTCTTATGCCATATTGACAAGGAAATTTATAAAAGTTTAAAATAATAGGATTATGGGGAGAATTCATGGAATGTCTAAACCTGAGATATATAAAGTGATGAAGTACTGAATATTTGGGGTAATAGTGGTACATGGATTGAATTATGTCTTAGACAAATACACATACTGAAATCAGGGACTTCCTATGCAGAGGGATTAAAACTTAGCAAGCTGTTAAAGTTAAAGAGACCTCTTTGATAAGTGATAAATCACTACATGATATTAACATACAGAGATTCAATTTTGTGAGATTATTGATGTGGATACAAATTTTTTAAGATGCTCCAGGAAGTGGACTTACCCGAGGAAGACGGACTATTTCCCCGAGAGGAGAAGGGGGCGAGAGGGGAGGGGAGTGAAGCGTCATCTCCTCCAAACATCGAATCATCTGGAACGATATAAAACTAGAAATATGTGCATGTGATGCACTGTGATGTCCCCCGCTAACATTTAATCCGAAAGTGACCCTACCCCCATTATGTACAAATTTCAAATTTCCATGGAAACCAGCATAATAACAATTCAGAATAACCAAAGTAGCAAAAGGCACCACTCCCCCAGCAGTTCTAACCACATATCAAGTCTAGTAAAAATATTTTGAATAGTTTTTAAGCTAAAGTACGGAAACAGACCCTACCCCCCATATACACCTAGTTCAACTTGTTTCTATAGAAACCAGGAAAATAATTCAGAATAACTAAAATGGAAAAAGGCACCACTCCACCACTAGGTCTAACCACATACCAAGTTTCGTAAAATCATATTAAATAGTTTTTGGGATATGGCCCGGAAATGGTCCTCACACCAGATGTTCTAAGTTGAAACTGTTGCCATGGAAACCAGGAAAAATCATATAATTCAGAATGACCTAAATAGCAAAAGGCACCACTCCACCACTAGGTCTAACCACATACCAAGTTTCAAAAAAAATATTGAATACCTTTTGAGATATGGCTGGGAAACAGTCCCTACCCAAATATGCACTAAGTACAAACTGTTTCCATGGAAACCAGGAAAATAAAACTTTTAGAAAAACCAAAATAGCAAAAGGCACCACTCCAGCACTAGATCTAACCACATACAAAGTTTTGTGAAAAAATATTGAACGGTTTTGGAGATATGGTCCGGAAATGAAACCCTTCCCCAATATGCACTAAGTTCAAAATGTTTCCATGAAAACCAGAAAAAATAAAAAATTCAGAATAACCAAAATAGCAAAAGGCACCACTCCATCACTAGGTCTAAGCACATACCAAGTTTCGTGAAAAAATATTGAACGGTTTTTGAAATAGAGGCCGGAAAAGGTTCCTACCCCCAATATGCACTAAGTTCAAATTGTTTCCATGGAAACCATAAAAAATAAAAAATTCAGAATAACCAAAATAGCAAAAGGCACCACTCCATCACTAGATCTAAGCACATACCAAGTTTCGTGAAAAAATATTGAACGGTTTTTGAAATAGAGGCCGGAAAAGGTTCCTACCCCCAATATGCACTAAGTTCAAATTGTTTCCATGGAAACCAGAATAAATAAAAAATTCAGAATAACCAAAATAGCAAAAGGCACTACTCCATCACTAGGTCTAAGCACATACCAAGTTTCGTGAAATAATATTGAACGGTTTTTGAGATATGGCCCGGAAAAGAAAGCATTTCGGAATGACGGAATCACGGAATCACGGAATCACGGAATCACGGAATGACGGAATCACGGAATCACGGAATCACGGACGGAGGTGAAAACATTATGTCTCCCGAAAAATATTTCGGGGGACATAATGAATGTAATCCTGAATATTCAGTATGGCTGATTTCTCACTGAGAGAGATAATTATTTTTATCAATTTTCACTTCCAATGATTAAATGATTTTCGAAAACATTCTAGGTGAAGGGGTAAAGACCTTCATGATTTTCATACCATAATCTTTAAGCTCCAATCCTACCCTGGCATAATCAATATCAAACTATTTCCGTATCTAGTTTTCAATCCAAGCCCCAAACATACCCGGTCTAGGTCTAAAACAGACACAAGGTCAACATCAGTACGTTCCCAGTATGTGTAAGCCTAAATTGTTAACTATGGGTAATGTCTATCCAATAATATTGTCAATATGGACAAGCTTTCTGAATTTGTTTTTGTTCTCAAAACCACTCTACTGCCTCCACAACTACCAGTACACTACAGTACATTTTATGAGAGCTTCACTCAGTTAGTATGACTCTCTAAGAGTTAGCCATGGTTTAAAGGAAGGATTTTCATGCCGATGATTCTCCTGTTACCTTATCTGGACTAGCCTTGTTGCTGGCCTCTAGTGACTCAATGATACAGAGAGCCGAGTTGTACAGTCGAGTTGTTGCCCCCTCCACGTCCTCTCGACCTAGCTTCAGGATCGGACACTTGATCAGTCGGTTCTTCACGATGTTCAACACACGCCGACATGCTACCCTGGAATATGGGTTATTTCAGAATAAGACCTTAGGATATACATATTTGCAAATTTTGCTTTCTTTCCAGTCCTAAAAATAAAGCTTTGATTTTCAAGCTACCCTGGAATTAAGCCTCTCTAGAAATAAGACAGAAGAATATACCTCTTTTAGTTAATAAAACATTGATTCCTCTGTTTGCTAATATTCTTGGTACCAGCCAACTACTGATAATTTATACAACCCAGATCTTGAATACTTGCCCAATGTCTTGAGTACAACCCTGCGGATGTTCAGGTGCTGAGGTTAATATGACCTGGGTTTACACATCTCAACCTCCAGCCCCAGGTCAACCGCTAACTGAAACTGGGGGTAAGGGTTGCTCATAAAAATAGATGAGAGGGGTTGTTTTTCAGGAAATACTGTAAATGAAAAGTGCCAACCTGATGTCAGGCTGCTCCTCCGCTACAGTCTGCAGGTTGTGGATAAGATCTACGAGTTCCCCGACTCCCTTGGTGTGTTCATTGAGAGGACAGGACATGTCTGGGCGGTAACTCTTTCCTCCCAGGCGGATCCGCATCAGGAAGGAGGTTGCTGTCTGAAGACATAGTTATTGATATTATATATATAGTTATTATAATCACTCTGACTAGCTAGACACAAGCAGTTATAAACATGAAGACAATTTGCACATTTTTTGCTCATGTCCAGTACAGCTATACAGGTTTTGACTGAAGGGAATTCAAGAATGAAACAATTTAAGATGGTATGTCCTTACATCATCTTTCTATTTATAAATGACAAGTGACAACAACAAAATTCATCTATGTCCTTTTAAAAAATTTAGCTTAAACAAAGTTTCTCACTCATTGCTGAATTAATAGTAAATGAGCAAGGTACTCAGGAATAGTTTGAACTATTGACATTAATTCAATTCTTCATTTCTGAAGTGTAGGCCATCGGCCCATATTGACATTGTTACTAAAGTACCCTATTACCAGGTGATTACCAGAATACAAGAGCTTAACTATCTTCTTACTGCATGTAAAATGATGATCAGACAGTTTACTATACAATAGCAATGTTTTGATATAAATTGTTAGAAAAGCATATGCTTGATTCAATCAATCGTTATTTCAATACTTATAAGGCCTCGGGTCTGTATTACATTCACATGTAGATCACATCATTAACTTATCTGCTGTTAAAACATTTTTTCTAAATAACAAGAGATACATTGCAAGGTTCTTTCTTTAGTTCTTATCCTTATTATCCCCAAATTTTGAATGCAACTCCAACAGTTCAAGATAAAGTCAAATACAAATACCACAAAGCATGAGACACACCTGGAACATGGACATGTTCTTGTCTTGTGCCATGTGTTTGAGAGCGGTGAAGGCGTGTCGGTCTAGCTCTCGGTGAGGCACGTTGAAGATCTTAGCGAGGGCCAGCTCACTGCGGGAGTTCACTAAGATGTGGAGGTAGGACAGTAGCACTTGAGACGTGAATAGCTGTAAATACAGGAATACATAGAGAGTTTGATTTTAGACTTTTGTCTATTTAAATCAAGTTCGCAAGAGATGAACAAGAAAAGGGATTCATTAAATGAATTTAATACTGTGATTGCACTGATAAATCTAACATGACCTACCAATGCTACGTCAATATGACACAATTGAGCAATCTTAACAAAATTACAAGTATTTTGTATATTTTTGAATGATACCTACCTCTAAACTTATACGCATTTCCTTGTTTGTTTACAAAACATCTAACAACAATCAATACCTTGATCAAGTCTAGAACTAGACATGTCAAACTTTTGAGTCGCAGCAGTCGCACGAGCTAGCACGTGCAATAACAAATACACGCCCACAATCCCTCAGCCTAAGAGATCACTTTCCTTGTAGAATGCAACCCGAAAAGCTGGTATCCGTTCCGTGGGGAGGTCCGGGCGGGTTACAAACTATAAGTTTAGAGGTAGGTATCATTCAAAAATATACAAAATACTTGTAATTTTGTTAAATTTCTTTCATTCACTACCTCTAAACTTATACGCAGATTCCCACAGATCGGCGGAGGGTAGGAGATCAGCTAGCGATGCTGTGACTCAAAAGAGATCATGCCTTTAACCAAAAACCGAGGTCACAAGAACGAAGTTCCTGCTAAACCAAGTAATGGTAGGCTGGCCTGGACAGTCGTGGATTTACAACCGTTAACTGCCGAGGCCAACATAGGATTTCTCAGCGAAAAGGAGGAACTCCGTCCTTACAACCTCTTCAAATAAGAGTTGTAATTACCTATACTACTGCTTGGATGTCTGGACTGCACCGGCTGCGACGAACGGTCCCAGTTGGTGAAGGCCCTGGAGATCTGACTGGACATCCCTGAGGTAGAAGGTGGAGAAGGTAGTAGACGAGGCCCAATAACCAGCAGAGATGACATCCTCGACCGAGGCAGAGTGCCAGAGGGGGGCTGACGTAGCCCAGGCTCTTATCTCATGTGAAGACACCTTACCATAAATCGGCGGAGTGGACGCAGATTTATGGTAAGCTGCCTTAATCGTCTTCTTCAGCCAAGCTGAAACGGTATTCTTGGTAATGTCCTTGTCAGAAGTAGGGAGACATGGAAGGAACAATCTATGCCTACCCCTTCTAAAGGACTTGGTTCTGTTCACGTACTCCCTCAGGGCTCGAACTGGACAGAGAAGAAGATCCTTTTCCATGCCGTCCGAAATAGCAGCGGACAGAGCCGGAACAGAGAAGCATCTTCTTCCCAATGGCCCAGCAATGGACTTCTGGTTTTTGGCTACGAAACCGGGAAGGGTCGTTAGGGATACAGACTGCCAGTTCTTAGAGTGCGTCATGGTGGAATGGTCCAAAGCATGAAGCTCCGAAACCCTGCTTGCAGAAACCAGCGCCAAGAGGAAGGCTGTCTTCCAGGATAAAAACTGCAGGGAAACGTCTTTAATAGGCTCAAACGGATCTGCGAGTAGAGCTGAAAGGACCACCGACAAATTCCACTTGAGCTGAAACTTAGGAGATTTCAGATCCTCTAACTGGAACGATCTAGCCAAGCGATGAATGGTCTGGTCTCTGGCCAAGTCGACTCCTTGTAAGGCCAAGGCAGATGTCAAAGCTGACTTGTAGCCATCAATCGTCCCAGCCTTCAACTTCTTCTCTTTCCTTAGAAAGAGCAAGAACTCAGCGACGAGCGGAATGGAGATAGCAGCATCAGGCTGGAATTGCTGCTTCCACTCGGTGAATTTGCTGTATCTGCAATCATAGAGGGCAGAGGTAGAAGCTCTGAGCCCTCCGCGGACAGCTTCTGCAACTTCTTGGGAGAAGCCACTACTCCTGAGATTACGCTGGAAAACCTCCAAGCGTGAAGACAAAGAGACTCGGGATTTCGATGAAACCTGTCGGACCTTGGCTGTCTTAGTAACGTTGGAAAGACTGGCAGTTGCACCGGCGGATGAGTTGACGCCGTCAACAGATCCGGAAACCAAGGACGATTGGGCCACGCTGGAGCAATCAGAATTATGATGCAGCTGTGACGTCTCGCCTTCTCCAATACTGCTGGAATCAATGCTGGCGGAGGGAAGGCGTAAGCATGGAGACCGTCCCAGCTGATCGACATTGCGTCTATGGCGAAGGCCTGAGGGTCCGGAACTGGACTGACGTAGACCAGGAGCTGTGTGTTGAGTCTGGTCGCAAACAGGTCTATCATCGGGGATTCCCACAAGTCTGAGACCATCTTGAAGGAGGTGGGATGCAGAGTCCATTCTGTTGACTGGATCTGGTTCGGACGAGACAGACTGTCTGCCAGAACATTCAGATGGCCTGGAATGTGTCTGGCTCTGAGTTGACAGCCGTTCCTGTCGATCCAGTCGAACAGTTGAAGACAGAGGTCTAGCAATCCCTTTGATCGAGTGCCTCCCTGGCGATTGACGTAAGCCACTACCGTGGTGTTGTCTGAGGCCAACATCAGCTTCTTTCCCTTCAGCTGGTCCTGCCAGAACTGAAGAGACTTCAGAACGGCTAACAGTTCCAGCTGGTTGATGTGAAGAGGAGCTTCTTCCAGAGACCAAGATCCCTGAATCATCTGGTCCATGAGGTGAGCCCCCCAACCGACACTTGACGCGTCCGTCACCAGCAGAACATCCTGCACGAAAGGGACCAACTGAACACCCTGCAGAACGTTCTGGTCTTGAAGCCACCAACGAAGCGAGTGGAGAATCTCTGGAGGAGGATAACAAAGAGTCGAAAGCTCGAGCGATCTGACGGAGTTGATCCAAAACTGAAAGTGACGGAGCCTCAGCCTCCCCCTGTTGGTCAAATCCTGCATGCTCGTGAGCTTGCCCAACAGGGACATCCATTGCCTTAAGGTTTGTGGAGACTGAGACATGGAACGGATCAAATTCCGAGCTACCGTGACCCTGTCCCCCGGCGGAAGAACCTTCGAGATCCCCGTGTCGAAAATGGCTCCGATATACTTCACTCTCTGGGACGGAGTGAAGTCTGACTTCTCTGGATGGACGATGAAACCCAGATGCTCCAAGATAAAAACGGCAAGGTCTCTGTTCGTCTCCAGACCGCGATGAGACTGGTCTGGTAAGAGGAAGTCGTCCAGGTACCCGTGAATCCTGATGGACCTGGAGTGAAGAAAACTCAGAACCGGAGCTGTGATGCGTGTGAAAAGCCAAGGTGCTATCGAGATCCCGAATGGAAGAACCCTGAACTGGAACAACCTGCAGTTGAGAGCAAAGCGAAGATACCTCTGGGATGCTGGGTGAATCGGGACGTGGAGATACGCATCCCTGAGGTCTAACGAGACCATCCAGTCCGCTGGTCTTAGAGCCAGTTTCAGCGCCGGTATCGACTCCATCCTGAAGTGTGGAGGTCTCTGCAGGAAGTTCCGGTTCAAAATCTTCAGATCTATAATCATCCGCAATTCGTCCGTGTCCTTCTTCCGAACCAGAAAAACTGGAGAATAGAACCCGCGGGAAACCGTGGCCGGATCCAGTTCTATAACTGCCTCCTTCAGCAAAAGCTTCTGAATTGCGTCCTCTGCTGCCACCAAAGGACGACCAGAAAGATGAAAACGGGGCCCCTCCGGGATGAAGGTCGTCGGGGGAAGCGAATCGAAAATCAGCCGGTAGCCCTGGGAGACTACAGACAGGATCCAGGGGTCGTCTGAAACAATTGGCCAATTGATGGCAAATTGTTGAAGACGACCTCCGACCTGACCAGGAACTACATTCAAAGGGAAGATCGGGAGGCGGGCAAGGGTTGATGACTGGATGGGAACGGGTGTTGGGTGGTCAAACCCGCTGCTGGCCTCTGCCTCGGCCTCGGCCACCACTCTTGCCGGGAGTCGAGAACTTGTCGTAGCGTGGGAACTTGTCAGAGTTCCTCTTGGGCGTAGAGGGTCCCTGGTTCTTTTGGTACCCTTGTTTCCTGGACGGAGTGGACGGCTTGTTCCTGGGAGACTGTCTCCTTCTGGGAGAAGCAGACAGGACAAGATTATGGATATCTTCATTCTTTTTTCTTTCCATCTCCTTGTCCTTGCGTTCTAAGGCCTTGGTCACTGAGTCGCCAAAGAGAGTGCCTCCGAACAGAGGAGCCTGGTACAACATCTCCTTAATCTTAGGATCTGTATTCTGGGGTAGCTGCTTCACGTAAGCAGACCGTCGAAGGAGAGTGAGCTGAGACTGGATCCATAGCAGGTGTCTGTCCAGATCGAGAACTGCATCTCCTAGGGAGTCGAAGAAGGCGAACGCAGTGGCCAGAGATGAAAACGGAACCGAGGTGGAGCCAGTGGGTTCCGCCGAATCCGGGATGATAGGGAACTGTCTGGCTGCGGTGGCGGCGAACCAATGGATGTAGGAGGAGGTCTGCATAGCTTTATGGACCGACGTCTCCACTTCCCTCAGGCGGGAATCGTGCACATTAATCTGGTCAGAGGGTGTGCCTTTGCCCATCAGGTATCTGAAGTTATCGTCCAAAAGGGTCTCCTCAGTACTGGCAAACTTCGCACTATGAGTCTTGTAGGGAAACGCCCTGTAAAAGGAGCTCCGGGCTGGCTGTTTATCAAAGGCCAGAGAACCGACCCTGTCCGAGAGTTGAGCCGCTAGCTGAGCCGAAGAGTCGGGAGGTGGAAGAGAGTTCGCTGGAGTGTCCTTCACCTTGGGTGCCCCCCTGCTAATATCATTGTGAATAGGCTGTGATGGCGCTGGGGGCCGTACGAGGTCCGGAAAGTGGCGGTACACCTCGTCGATCTTATCATACCAGCCCAACGTCGGAAAGGAAGATTCTTCTGAGACCACTTTCTTCGACTTCTTTTGTGCAGGCTCTGGTTGAGACCCGTAGAAGGAGATCTCCGGAGGATCTGTCGACTTCCTTTTGGACTGCTGAAGGGGCACCGAGCGCTGGCTGTCCGATGGAGTGTGGTTGACCTGCTTGCGGTGGACGTCCCGTTGGGGATCCACGATGCGCTGGGGATCACCGGAACGTTGAGGCTCGCTAGATCCGTGCGGGTCTGATACGTCCTGCGGTTCCATGGAAGCCTGTGGGTCCACATCCTGCTGGTCCTTCCGCGCGGACCGCCGGTCCGTACGGGACGAGGAAGAGGAGGAGCCGGAGTACTGGACAATACTGCTGTTGGGTGCCGGCGTGGATGGAGCGGAACCGTTGGGAGGAACCGCACGGTTCGTCTTCTTGGTCTTACGGGTCCCTGTAGAGGCCGTGCCGATGTCTGCCTGGTCCTGTCGTGGAATCGTAGCAGATCTGGGGAGCTTGCCCTTGGCCTTCTTCAAGAGTCTAGGGTCCCTGGAAGACGGAGTAGGGAGGCCCGAGTCGATGGCTGAAGGGGCGTCGATGGAAATAACGTCCTCTTCATGCTTCTCTTCACCCCCCCGCCGACCAGTTATGTGGGAGACTGAGTCTCGCCCTGGTTGATTCTATTCATTGCATGGTTTCAAAGATTGAATATTTTGCTTTATTACGTTAGGGCAAATGACTTTTAAAAACACTTTTACATATACACAAGAGTATGTAAGGGTATGCTCAAGGATCAACATAAGAAGCTATTTTATTCTCCTTGAAGTGTTTTAAAGAACTACCAGGTATAATGTTTAATATCAACATCTGGTCTATCCTTTTGATTTCTTGGGAATTTAATGGAAGAAACCTGCATAATATCACATAATATCATTAAAATTTACTATGTATTTTTAGAGAATATAATTTTATTTACATATTATTAATGACAATATCAATCAATTAAAAATGCTTTATGATGCAGTAGCTAGTCTTTTCACACTTGCCAACTAATGGCTTCTCTTCATGTTGGTGTTTACTTCGTTTACAAGTTCTCAAATCTAAATTGATGAAAACTGGTACCCTCACTTAAATGTTTCAACTTGGTTGTGTAAGATCATGACAGTTGTAGTATTATCATATTTGGATAAACTTGAATGTCCCATTTGACAAAAAAATACCCTGATAGATCCGTCACCTTTAAGGTGAATAAGTTACCTCCTTGTTCTTTTGTGCTAGACACAATTGCAATGCCTGCACACTTTCCTGCTGCGAGAGAACCGTGACACGCGAGTTGGGCAGCAAACTGTGGGCTCGACACAGTTCGATCACATATTCTCCAAGACTTGGGAACACAGAGGTGTCAGAACTCTCCAGGCCTTCATACATGGGCGAGATGAACTGGATCTTTTTTGGCTTTCCTGGTGAAAGAAAGTTCTTATAAAGACACCTATCTATCTTAAAGTATCTTTCATCTGTCATATTGAATTTTAAGCAATAAAAGTAAACAAATCTGTTTTATTATGCTAAATTATTAACAAAGTTTAATATGACTAATTAGAGATGAACATATTTACGAATAATTCCTTAAAAAAGGTGATCAGTTATGACATTGTTATGCCATGGTTATGTGTTCCATGCTCATAGCTTTGATGTTTGGCTTGATTTCAAAATGTTATTCTTTCTAAAGTGATACGCTCTACATTCTTTGCAAAATTTTTAAATCTTGAACAACAAAAATGTTAACCACAATAACTTATTTGAAATCAAATATGAAATAATGATGTTATATTCACACATACGTATATATTTATAAAAAGGAAAATCCTCCTGAATTTCATTTCCACAAAATATCCCGATTTCTTCAAGGATATCTTATGTTATTTCAGATTCGGCACAATAACTTAATAACTGATCAAAGGTGTCAATTTCTAATTAAAGGGACCATTCGAGCGGGATATTTTTTGTGAAAACGAAATTCAGGAGGACTTTCCTGTTTACAATTTTTTATGATTTTTACATGATAATTTCAGACTTAATTTCATATATGTTTGTGAGATAAGCATTTTAGTTGTTAAAGATTTGACAATTTGACCAAAACTAAAGTGTATCGCTCAAAAAATAAAAACATTGTGATGGAAGCTACGATCGTGAAATGCATTACTACGACAAAATGCTGTTGCTGGTGCCTTTAAGGCAATGAAACAGTTCTAAACATTTCCTTTTATTTGGAGGCATATTTATTTTAATATAATCTTAATCTTTTTCACATTGTTTCTATTGTTTGAACAAAAACATAACATATACTGTAACATAAAGTTCTTTTATTATTAAATTAAGACATGTGAAAAAAAATCAGCTGATATTATAGAATAAGTAGGTTCAACAAAACTAAGTTTTAAAGTGTTAGGTTGGATGTTTTCAGTGCAACCTACCATCAGATTCCTTGTTTTGCTGTTTGATGAAATCTTCAATGCTGGTAGGTTTACTCTCACTCTGTTGGCAGATATAAACTTTGTCTGCCATATTTCAGCTTGGATCTAAAATATTCGAATTACGAAAAATAATTTCTAGTATAACGTCAACTCAAAAGATCTCGAGTAACAACTCAGACAACATTAGACAAGTGACAAAGGGTTTCCCCTGCGTTTCTATCACGACACAAGAAACTTGACTGAAAACTTTCACCGACAACAATTTAACTTCACTTTCCACTTATGCTATATTCCCGTGAACTTTTGATTCATTTACAGGTTTGTATTTGTATCTTGACGAAGAAATCACTCACAAATAGATTTGTTTGAAGCTGTGTTGTTGTTTTCAAACGGGCACCTGTTTATGCGCACGAATTTTTAACCAATCAGAGGAGAGACAGGGGAGGTAATCAGCCGATTGCTCCATGCACGGTTGAAGTGTTTGGAGTTTCAAAATTTGCCTGACGTAGATCTAAAGAACTCACATTGAAATAGTTTGTTTTCGTAAGTGCTAATAATGACATTTAGTGCAAGGGTGAAAACGATTGCATATTTATGCAAACTGTCAATGTAAACAAAAAACTGCTGGTTTTGGGCTACGCTAGTTATTTTTGAAGCTGAGTAAAATATTTCATTATTTTGCCAAAATCAAAATGACACCAAACAAGATTTGGATACAATTTAGCATTAAACCAAATGGCAGTTAACAGATTCATTTTTAAAATTGTTTGCAGGAATATTTTCATATGCAGAAAAAAATATCAGAATATTTATTACAAAAAAAATAATGTTCTCTAAATTGTAGCTATACTTCTTCAAGTATACATGTAGATTTTAGCCAGTGCGCATACAAGAAAGTAGAGATAAAAAGCTTAAACAAACAAATGCTTTTTGATAATCAGCTTAACGACAATGATCATAGGGCAATATCATTAGAGATTTATGCTTATGCTAAATTAGTAACAGAACACGGGATTACTGTAATTTACCTGCTCAACCCTGAGGCAAATTTAGTGCATTGTACAGGCTTATGGCATGATTAACAGGCCATGTTCAAACCTCCTATCAAACTGTTCATTTGGAGGAACCCAAATTCTCAAATTCCTGTTTTAAAGTGGTTCCATCAGTAATAGTACAGCAATGTATGTACTGTATACTCTTGTTTCTTGTGTCATTGTACTTGCATCATGTATGACATGCAATTCCATATTATTCTCTCCAGTTATTAAATATTTGGTTGTTCATTGAACCTTGCTGTTCCATCTCCTTGCATAAATGCATTAGAAGCCTACATAATGCTGTATATATTAGCATACTGAAATATGTCACCTGTCGGTTATAAAGGAACATCCAAGTAAATAATTGTGTTCAAACTGAATGTTTACAAAAAGATTAATGAATCCAAATTAACAATTTAATTTTCAACCTGCTGAAGTAGGTCACTTGTCAGTAATACTCAAATATGTTAAATGTATGAGTTACACCATGAATATGTACCAGCACACTTCATAATCAACCTTCTCATGATTTCACATTTTCCAGGTGTACAGTGAATTTATTATAGTATCTCCATATGGCAACAAAATCAAGAATGGGAAAGGTGCAGACAGGTAAGAATTAACTCAACGACATTATGGGTCCAGATTGTAATTTATGTTATGAAATAACCATTTTTTGTTTTTATAAAAATTATAGTTTTTAATGGTATAAATGTTGAAAATAGAATATCTAATAACAATTAATCTTACATAAATTGAACAATAACTTAAATTTGCATAAAATGAATTAGTGCATTTGATAATCAATATAATTGATATTGTCATATACTGACTGTGCCATTGTTTTGTTTGTGCATTAAAAATTTAGATTAGATTAGATTTTGTTGGAGTTATTCAACTATAACTATATGAATCTGTTAAAAACAGTGACAGGCTTGGCAAACCCTGATTCTATCGGAGTGACCTTGACCCATGAACATCTGTGGATTGACGCGGGTGATTTCTTTATTGCACCCGAATCAAAGAATAAAGGCAAAATAAATGCACCATTGTCACTTCCAAACTTTGGATGGATTCTACAAAATCCGTAAGTAAAGTATATTAAAATTAAGTGTGATAGTACAAATCTTGTATAATTTCAATGCAAGTCCCTGCTCTATTTGCAACCTGCAGCAGGGAGAAGTTTAAGGTTGTAATCGCAAGAGTGCAATGTTCTACTGATAAATTTTAACAGCATTATGCAATGCCATTTGGATGCTTATTGGTGACGTTAAATTTTGTTCACTTTTTATGTGTATATGACATGGATATCGATAATCAATTCTAGCAGAATGCACATACTTTACATAAATGAAAATTGATAAAGCAACTAAGATTGGTTTTAGAGATAAATGCCATTTGATTGGTTTGTTAAATGTCATCCAGTCTTTATTTGAAAATCTAGATTTATTCTTTTGAGGTAAATCATATATTGAGACTGTTATATTCATTGCAGAGTCACAGTTGTCATATTTTGTTTTATGAATACACAACATAAATTATTTATCTCCAGTGTACATTATAGGTCCTTGGATACTGATATTTGAAAAATAGTTAAAGCTTATTCTTTTCTAGTTTATAGGTTTTAATTCATGACTCCATGTCTCACATACATATGAACTTGTAGGCCAAAGTACATGGCACAAGTCACTAAAATTGGGATTCACTTTATGAACATTGTGCTCCTTACAGTTAGTGGGTTGATCAAAAAGGAAACATCAGAGGGAATAGGATTAAAACATGACTTTCTCTTTAAAAATATTAGAACATTTAAAGTGAATATTAACATTTGTTGCAGATACAGTCATAAGCCTAACCTCATCTATGGTAAAGATGAGAAGGATACTATTACAGAGGAGATGAACTTCTTCAAGGTAATGGTTCAAATATATGTACACATATAATGTGGCTATTGTCCTAGTTAAACTAGTAAAACATAATGCAAAATCTTCATGTGGCAAGTAGACTACTTGTCCTGAATTGCTGGGTTAAAGTTGGGATGCATAACATGTGAATTTGGAGAGGCGCGTGATACCATTTTCAATGCACCCTCAAAGTTGTATACTATTGTAGTAGGAATTTGCAAATAATTTGACAAAATATTTCCTTGAATACATCCCTAGGGTTTAACTGTTTAGCACCCCTTTTGGCTGTATTGTAGGCCAAGGTTGTTTTCGAAGTGGAGTTTTAGTTAACTGGGGTTGTATGAGTACCTCAGTATCCCAAAACCTCTTGGGATATATTTGAAACCTGTATATATTTGAGGAAAATGTGTTATCAGTATTTAACAATATATATTCCACAACACTCATGAAACAACTGGAAGTGATGCTAAAGTATGTGGCAACTATGTTTTACAGGAGAACGGAGGATGTACTATAGTAGACAACACGACTATCGGACTTGACCCGAATATTGAGTTCCTCAAGGAAGTTTCTCAACAGACCGGGGTCAACATCGTGGCTGGGGCAGGTCAGGAGCTTATTCATTGATTGATTTGTCACCTTGATGATGAGATTAAGGTCTGAAATTGAAAATACTTTTTGTTGAAATTTTATGTGTTTTGTGCACTGATCATTTTTATTGCCATTTGCTAACTGTCACCATTGAACCATTGAATATTCTTAGTTAGAAAGATGAAATTTCAAATAAATTTTCAAATTCTAGATCAAGGTTGAATTTTTTTTATTGGTGACTTTTGGTTGTTAAAGAATATTCAACCTCCTATGTCTGTTATCAGGACTTTTTTATCCTCAAAGCTCATTCAATTCTCTGATTGTTCTCTAAATAACTTTTGCCCAAAGAGGCTTGAGGAGGCCCTTCTTGAGAGGCAATATGAAACAAAATTTAAAAAACTGATGGTGCAAGATGTACAATATCACACAATGAAAATATCTATTCATATTAAGAATTCAATCATCACACAGTCATCATGAATAATGACACACTCATAATAATACAAGGAATCACAATACATCCCAAACCCTTCTTTCAGGCTACTATGTGGCATCTTTCCAAACCGAGTCGGTGAAGGCACTGAGTGTTGAGTCTATGTGTGAGCAGATCAAGCACGATATCGTGGAGGGTGTGGGGGACTCCGGCATCAAGTGTGGAGTCATCGGGGAGATCGGGTGTGCCTGGCCTCTAGAACGTGAGTCCTCAAACCCTTTTCTAATCATATGTTGGAATTATTTTTTACGAATGACCTCCTAGTGCAAGCTTTTAGGCTTGATCATCATCATAACCCTGGTCTTGCCAAAAGGTGACAAAAAATTACAAGATGAATATCATTACATTTTGGTTTCTTCCGTATGACAGCATTCGAGAAGAAGTCTCTGCAAGCTTCAGGAATTGTCCAATCAGAACTCGGCACTCCCGCTATCATCCATCCAGGCCGTAACACGGAGTCACCGTTTGAAATTATGAGGATATTCCTTGAAGCGGGCGGCAAAGCTGACCAAGTGGTCATGTCACATCTGGACAGTGAGTCTTATTGTTTAGAGATGTCCTTTAAATTCCGATAATAAAGATATGTCTCAAATGTTTGATGAAGTCTCCCCCACAGGAGGTTAAACATTATTAAATTTTATGGACTCCACCTGGTCTTCAAAATGTTTGCACGGTTCACCACAACCCCTTTGTCTTCTTATAGTTCATTTACAACATGTAAAATCACTGGCAAAAAATCATGTTATGAAGGTTTTGTTCTTCTGCAATTCTTTTTATTTTAAGTCATCCGATATATTTGATATTAAAAGAAGTGTTTTCTGATACATATCTTGCTATACTGTATTACAGTATACGAAATACCAAAAATACAGCGTATCAGGCTGGCACCGGTTACGCTTCTAGGTAAAATTGTTATATTTCTAACGGGATGATTTACAAATATCATAAATCTTGATCCTGTAGGAACAATCCTGGAGACAGATCGGCTGTTTGACTTTGCTGACATGGGGTGTTACTGTGAGTACGATCTGTTCGGGATTGAAAAATCTCACTACCAGTGTGTACCTTCAATTGACATGCCCAGTGACGCACAGCGGATCCAGATGGTCAAGTCGTTGCTGGACAATGGCTACAAGGACTTTGTACTGCTCTCTCAGGATATTCATACTAAACATAGGCTGGTGAGTTGTTAGAAGTATTGGCACTTTTTCTATTGAATAATGAAATTACAAACCATCCAGAGAATTAAACAGGACCGTAAGTCTTGAAGAATAATCAAGATTTGGCTACAAACTCAAGACAGGTTTTAGGATATCCCTGGTCACACTACGAGTTAAACAGGTGTGAATCTGTATGTGTCAGGCATGTACAGATATTGACTTACGATATTGTTGCAGTAACATGTGACATAATGACAAACCAGCTGATCCCTTGATTTAGTTTCAGAAAATTATAACAAATCTTGTTTTATCAGATCTATTTTTCACTGTTAAAAGTTTCTTTGAAGATGATTGTTTTAGTGGAGAGCAAAATGACTTAACATTACAACAAGTGAATTTGTCATCATCTTAAGTCCATCGTACATTTATGTGAACTTTCACGGACTAATGACATCCAAAGTCATAAAGCTAGAAAACATTTAATTGATGGATTTTTTAGCTCATCAGGACTGAAAGTCCAGATGGGCTTATGGCATGGCCTGTCGTCCGGCGTCCGTCCGTCGTCCGTCCGTCCGTAAACTTTTGACACTTTCGACTTCTCCTCATGAACCATACACATTAGAGAGCTGAAATTTTGTGTACAAGTACCTTAGCATATGGAGATTCTAATTTGTAACTTTGGTGACCCTGTGACCCCAAATAGGGTCACAGGGGTCACAACCTTAAAAACCTATTTTCATCTTCTTCTCCAGTACTAAAAGGACTATATAGTTGAAAATGATATGTGCAGACTCCTTGGCCTATCGGGATTCTTAATTGTAGATTTCGTGACCCCATGAGCCCAAATAGGGTCACAGGGGTCACAACCTTAAAAACCTATTTTCATCTTCTTCTCAAGTTCCAAAAGGTCTAGAGAGCTGAAATTATATGTGCATACTCCTTGGCCTATCGGGATTCTTAATTGTAGATTTCGTGACCCCATGACCCCAAATAGGGTCACAGGGGTCACAACCTTAAAAACCTATTTTCATCTTCTTCTCAAGTTCCAAAAGGTCTAGAGAGCTGAAATTATATGTGCAGACTCCTTGGCCAATGGGGATTCTAAATTGTTGATTTCGTGACCCCATTACCCCAAATAGGGTCACAGGGGTCACAATCTTAAAAACCTATTTTTCTCCGTTAGATGACAGTCTATGGCAAATTTATTTCTCCTTGGATATTTTAGTGTGGACTTCTTTCACTGTCTGATATTGGCGATCTAGAAAGTGTTGAATAATAATACATTTGTTTTGTAATTTTTTTATAGGTTTTCTTGCAATTGGTTACATCAGTTTCATTTTTAGCTCATCTTGCCTGTATAAAGCAAACTTGATATGATGCCTGATGAGCTACAGAGCCAATGGCTCTATTTTTCATACTCAAAATGGAAATGTCCCTATATGTAATGTTGCATTACTGATCAAAGAAGATTAACTATACTTTGACGAGATTACTAAGTTTCAGCTCAAAGATGAACAGCTCGTGAACAGCTCATTATTTTATTTTGCAGACCAAGTTTGGAGGGCATGGATTCTCTCATGTCCTGGTAAACATCGTTCCAAAGATGCTGGACAGAGGAATATCACAAGAAGATGTTGATAGAATGTTGATACATAACCCCAAACGGTGGCTCACGTATGATGTGTAATGAACCCTTTTAAGCACATTAAAGTGCCTTATTAGCAATTTTTTCTCAAGGATTTAATGCTCAACATATATTCTCAAACCATATGTTATGTAAAAAACTGTTGTTGTTTATGTTTATCATTCACTGCCAATGTTGAAATTATGGTATTAGGGATATGTGTTGATTGTTATACAAGGTTTTGAAGTCAATATTTAAATCATCTATTATCTTTATTACATTGAGTGCTTACAGAAAAAACAAGTAAATTCACAAAGCTGTGAAAAGATTTTATTCTTTTGAATCAATTTCAAAAATATTTTTACAAGATATTTAATATATAAAATTTTGATTGTTGTGTCCATATTTAAACATTTGAGTGTGGTCATTATCTTTTTATTATTATGTCATTTATTTCATAGGATTTTTACATCATATATTATATGTACAAAAGTATTATTTCAGAAATTGAAAAATCTTTCATTGTAAATTCACAGTTTTCTGTCCAAATATCAAGATGAATCTGTAAATTTGAGCCATTTCTCAGTTCTCACAAGACCCTTTTGCAGTGAAAATATGGAACATGTTTACCGTACATTTATCTTTCCAATAAAAACTGTCTTACTTTAAGATTGCCTTTTATCAAGTAATAAATATGTGCATTTTGCACAGAGAAAGGAGCTCTAGTTTCCACAGTTTCTTCTTTAATGAATGACTATCTTTGAAAAGAACCAATGGATTCTCTATAACAGGCATACTGTATGCATTAGACCAAAGGTAAGATTTACAGATGAACATTTTGCAAGTCTGACAACTCATGTAGCTATAAGAGGCTTACAGCCAATGTATTGGACAAAAAGTGCCTGGACAAAAGTCAGTCATCATTAGCTGAAGTCCCAAAGACTGTTGCAAGAATAATTTTGATTAATTGAAATGAAATCGTTTAAATTTAAATTTCTACATAAAGAATCATCCTAGCTACAGGTAGATAATTACATTTCATCTACCAATCACTACTTTCTTCAAGGACAGCTGATTATGCGACACATATACAATATTTTTAGCAACTGTACCAATAGACTAATATGTTAAAAGTTATAACTTTTCCATAACTTGCTGTATTTTTTACACTAAAATAGTTTGATCATGAAAAGAATATTATGAATTTGCAGCTGAGATGATTTCTGATATGAATGACTTCAAAAGCATTTCAAAATTTCAACCAAAACCTATATTTATTGATAATCATTCTTCAAACAGTTCATTGACATGTAGGTTACTAAGAATTGCATTAGTGATGACTCACTTTTGTCCAGGTACTGGAGATAAAAGAAAATTAGAATTTGCCTTAAAGCGAGTCTGCGTCCCCGTAAATGTGATGCATCACATTTATTAATTAGTAGCCCGCTACCGTGCGCCGAGTCTCTCCTAAGCTCCGCAGCAGTGTTGATTATTCATCGCTGTACGGAGCTTGACTGTGACAGAGAACCGGTTTACGTAAACTCTTCGGTTTCTCTGATTGAATTGTTTGTTTAATCAAATACATTGTTTAAACCGCTATAATGCGGCTTTAATATATCATGATTGATTGAGTTATCTCACTGTGACAGTGAGTTGTTTTGGTAACAAATTAATGCATCTACAAATTCTGAATAGAATAGCTTTTGCATATGTCATAACATTATTAAATCATCATTACAACACATTTTCTTGTATTGAATAACTGTTTTCAATTGGAAATTTATAATTAATTTCCATTTCAATTATTAAAATATAAAACAAATAAAATAAAAATGTGTTGTCTTTCAAATGTCCTGTAACAATAGACATGCAACCACAAGAACATATTCTTTGACATATAATTAATAATTAACATTATTATTTTTAAAAATAAATGTAATCTATTATATACCAATTCGTTTATTAAACAGTGTGCTGTTTCAAACTGCGTAAGAAATATCAGTTATACGTAGTTTCCAAAATATGATAATATTCACGATAATGTGAGGATAATGAAGGGTAGTCCAGCAAAATAGATGTCTCCTTCGGGTGCGCAGTCATCGCACATATACCGAAGTTTAGATAATCATTATCTAAATGAGGGACAGTCATGTAATTTGAAAAAGCATCGATTACGATTCGGTTATTTGTCACCAATACGTTATCGATAACACAGACAGACAGATATAGTTTATTATAGTGTCACAAGTTAAATATACATTGTAAAAAGCATGATTAAAAGACATAATATATATTTAACAACCAGCCAATTTTTGGCTTATGAGACACTTTACAAGATAAAACAGTGTACAATATATTTGTAAATATAGGTATGTAAAAGTAGCGATAATACAGGCTTAAAATTTAAAAAAAAAAAGATAAATAAGTAAATACATGTAAGAGTTATAAAAATAATTGCCTTCTAAAAAACATATTCCTTATTGTTGTACTGATACATTTAATGCGTTTTGGGCTGTTTTCCGATAAATAGGTCCTAAGGCCCCGTTGCATTATAACAATCTAAATTAAAATTGCTTCTTTGATCATTGTAAAAGTGGCATTCTGAAATAAAATGAACTTCTGTTTCAACATTTTGACAAAATCGACAAATTTTACTCTCTAATGGGGTGGGGGGTCTGCAGTGTCGTCCTGTCTCTACGTATAAGGGGAGGCTTCCACATCGTAGGCGATTGATTATCTTCGTTTTCTCTTGATTACATTCAGACGCCATTTAGAACACCACGTTGTTACCACATCCAATATTCGCTGCAGCTTGTAAAGTTGAGATATTTTTTTCTATTTAATTTTGTATTCTGTAGATCGTAAATAAGAACCGTATAAGAAATGGAAATTTGTTGCGGACGATGAAACGTTCACCTACTGATTTTCATTAGTCAGATATAATGTTCTACAGCCTCATTTGGTTTTGAAAGCTAGACATTCTGTCGGGGATTGAAATAACGTTTAATTGGCGGCAATTGTCTTGTATATGTCTTGTATGTGTATCCATCGTCCACTCAACCAGACAGGATGGCGCCATCAAACAGTGACCCGGCAGTTATATGACCTGTTACGACACATGACTAGAGTCACTGGACGTCAAGAAACTGACGTCTCACACCTGTTATCTGTTACATCCGGCTCCATAATACACAACATCAAATGACAGTTCCCCGTTATATCAAGTGTTATTTCAGGCTGTTCAGTGTATCACACACATTCAAAACGATGTTATTTAACCATGAAAAATCACAAAACAAAATGAATAGATGACAAAATTGTTTCAATTTCCAAACCTCTTACCTTTCCTATCTATTAGATGTCTCGGCAGTTATTATGAGCAGCAACGTTTTTATAAAGTGATTGGTTTAAACATTGTTTTTTTTTAAAACAATAAACACAAACAATTGGCGAACGGGCTGTACAACGCTAATTTGAGTATCCTCTCATATTCACGATTCATAAATCTGAACACAAACACAAGAAATTGTGAAAATTCAAAAGCTAAGGGATCCGTTTAAATGTTTACATGTAGGTTTTCAAATGTTAATTATTTGGTATGCCTCATTTTGAAGTTGTCTACGGCATCAGCTAGATGAAACCAAATTAATTGAAAAATGATTTAACCCACACTGTTACTCTTCACTACCGTATAGACGCAGGTTTCGCCAATCATTTGTAGCAAATAGTATACGTAGCTTAATAGAAAATTCCCGTGTCCTTTCTTAGTATAAACTATCCAATGAAGTTGAATGGTATTTTTTTAGAATTTTTGTTTGTTTAATGATTGATTATCTTCATATTTTACACTAGACAGAAATTATTCTTCAATTTGATGCAACTTTTTAAACAAACTTTTCAAAAACATTTGTATCACAATTTGTTGATAAAATTAAGTGTTTTATAAATTTAACTAAATTGAAACATGTTTATTTCCTAATTTGAAATTATTAAACAAACAATAGCCAAATACACATATTTTGTAAATAAACCATGACATGTTCCTTATCTTGTTTTTGGAGCGTTTTTTTTTAATGGTTATACCACTCCGATATAAACAGATATATAACATTTTGTGGTGATTTAAACAAAGAGGACTCTAAATAAACAAGCTAGAAGGCGTTCATGATATACAGACAATACTGTTTGTATACAATTTCCTTTTAAAAACACTTTACCGTTGTCATGTGATTCAGACATCAATTGAGATTGTATGAAAATAGCATAATTAAAAATTTTTTTTTATCAGAATTAGAAAATCCTTAGCATTGTTTCACTGAGTAAGTTTCATGACGCTTTGTCAATACTCCAGTCATTAGCGAAACTTGAAAACTTACAATGTCTTGGCAAGCGCATTCGTTTGGATATTAAAATTAAAATACTCTTACGAAACTAAAACGTTATATATATATATATATAGAGAGAGATATTATTTATTACAGTCTCGCCCAATACAATATATGTCAAAAGTAGTGGATGTATTATTAACCAATCAGCGCGCATGATTAACGAGGGGATTCCCCTAAAGAAAAGCGAACCCTAAACCGCTCTCTTCTCCCCATCTCAGCGGTAAAGCGTAGCTCAGCTCAATAATGAGCAGGCTTCTCAGCACGGGCCGAAGGCCATTTGTGTTGGGGACGGCGGGTCCCTTTAAGATGTCATATTGTTTTTACACTTATGCCAGGAAAAATATTTTCTCTTATATCAAAAGTATTAGTCTAAGTAAAACTAGACTCAATATTATCCGGTGCACTCCTATACTGAGTCTAAAAAGGTCTAGTAGAGGGTCGCGTCAGCCGACCTTTCTGCGACCTATGAACCTTCAAAATGTGATGATATGACATCATTGGTTCATCATAAAAATGTTGAAATAGGTTTTTGTTTGATTGTTTTCTATTTTATCATGCATTGAACTTTGAAAAAACACAAATACCAATTAGATGTGATCCAGTTATTTTTATAATACAGACATATGAGTACACAAAGAAGTATGATAGAACATTTTAAATGGCTCTGATTTAATGTTGAAGCCTTATTTACACTACACAAGCTTTATTACTTTTCAACCTGAAGTCTATCTTATTCTGCATTGTTGAGATTTTCAGAAACTTTTAACAGCTCGTCATCAAATGCAATTAAATGTTTTTGCATCAATCAATCAGTGTTCAGTCTTCACTGCCAGTCTCTTTACATTCATTGAATGGCAGATTCAAAGGAAACAAAAATATTAACTTGTTTGATATAAATCGTTGACAGATTGATCCAGATTGTTGGCTTCAGTTTGATTGAACTCTTGAAGTAACAGGGTCTGTGGCCATCTCACCTGTTGGGGATAACAAGAAAATTAGTAGGAAAATTGTCAACTTATCCTCCTGCGGCTTGAAATAGTATGATGAGCTACTCTGAGAAAATGGGAGATGGGCTGAGTGACTGGTTTTGTTTAATATGAAATTTGAGATATCATGAGTCAACGATATACAATTATTGACTTCAGTTGAGGTGAATCCAATGGTTTATTGACCTCCGAACAGTTACGTTCACCAAGGCGACAGTTTTCGAGGTCAATAACCAATGGATTCAACGATAACTGAAGTCAACAACTGTTGTATTGTATGATTTATGAAAGTTTCAGTTATTGTGAAAACTATTCAATTATTTTAAGTTTTTTTTTTAAGCAACTCTTCAGCGCTCCTCGCAGTGGCGATCTATTTTTAGCTACAGGTCATTGGATTGTTATGTTGACCTCGCGTGACGTTTCCCGCGGTAAACATTAGGTTTGATTACTGTCGATGACCATCTGCCTTGGCCAATCAGAAAACAGATCACTCGTCCATCATATGATAATGAAAGATAACAGTTGAGCTGCTGGCTACAGAATCCATCCCATCAGTGTAGTCCATTGTATCTTTATGTTAGAAAATGTTATTTGTCGATCTTTATTTAAGGCAATCTTTAGAGACATTCTGAAATAATACAAAATTGATATAATCAAAAACAATTTATTTATTGTTTAACCTTAATTCCAGCATTATTGTTCAGTATGTATGATTCTAGATAAAATTCTATGCTTTTAGCCAACAAAGCAACCCAAATACCTTTATAATATTAACCCTTTAACCCCTACAGGCCAGAAATCAGGCTTGTTGATGAATAATGATATAATCATAAAGGTGTACCTTAAAGTAGGCATGTAATTTCTATTTGTTTATGGGTGACGGGATTTATTACTATCAATTAAGAAATGATAAAATCATAAAAAATTATACCTGAAATGAGGCAGTACTTTTGGACGTACTTCTGGAGATATTGCACCCAATTCCCCGTCGAGGGATATGGCTTGAACTCTGGCATAGTAGACAGTATAAGGTTCAAGGTCCCCTATGAGGGTGAAGGTCACGTCACCCACTTCCACGTGAGGCCACAGGTTTATATCGTCCGGCCCAAACATGCTGTAGTACACCCTGTACCCTGCCACTGGGTGGTCTGGCTTGTCCCATGTGACCATGATACTGTTCTCTGATTGGATGATCACATCAACATGTTCTGGAGCTGGCGGGCCTGTCAAGGTTTTCATAAGTTTATTTCAGATTCATTTCTTTTGTCATATGATGTTTCTATATACTGCATTTTAAATGTTAAAGGCTTATAGTTACAACCAAAACAGAACTGCTTGACTTCAGCTATTCAAACTTACCAAGGTAAATATAATTAGAATATGTGGTACTCATACTGTTGGAAAGCAACAATATTCATGTACATGCTATTGAAATGGACATTACATCTTACCTGTCTCCCGCAAATACATAGATGAGCAGCCATTCAGTAGACTCACAACTCCACACAGGGTCAAACACAACTTCAGCATCCTCTCAAAATGGTCGCCAGTAATCCTTGATATTTCAAATATGTTCTTCTAGCTGCACCAGTTTAAAGTACAATTACTTTCTCCTAGTAGAATCCAGGCTTCCTAGATATGCTATGTATCTTATTCTCTGCAGCTTCTGTTACAATCTTTACGGGTAGTAGCAACTTTCTCTGGTGCTTGCCCTGTTTCAAGTAATTTTAAGCGTGTGGAATCAACCAGTTTTCTTCTCTAATGTGGTTTGATGATTTCTGTCATGTAAAGATAAATGATACTCTACCAGCTCTTGATGTATGACTATTGGTCCCCTGCTAGAGGAAATCACCAATCACAGGATCCCCTTTCAGCTGATAGATGTGTGAGAGTTCCGGCAACTTTAATATCAAATGCATGAAAGGTCATCCAGAGAGGTCAATACAATTACTGAGGACCGCTGATACCGACTGTAACCTTACTATAGCTATTTGATAGGGTAACCTTCTGTATCCGGGGAGTACCTTTAGTAATTGACATCTGTCAAACAAATTAATTCAAACAATTTCTGTGAAAAGTTAAAATTAGCTTTGTGTTTAGGACACATAGATATGAAAAATATTCTCAAAACGACTAATCAGTGGCAAATACTTTTATGATGTCTCAAAATAACAAATAATTTTTATGCATTTTAAGTGACATGCGTTTAACATAGATGGTGTCATTTTGTCTATTTTCTAAGTAGAGGATAAAAAATAAGTGTTCTTTTACCAACAAGAAGACATTAAATGCATACAAATTTATTGTCTGCTAATAACTCAAATAATCAGTGTTGCAATACCTACCCAAAAACATTTAAAAAAAGAGTTCTTGCCTCCTTGCACAATGCTAATCATTATAAAGACAGAACAATGCTTAAATGTGAGCTGAACTTTTGCTGATGGATTCAATTACACCTAAGGAATTTCCCATTACCATGTATTGCAGACAATAAAAAGGTTATGGTATAATTGTTGTGCAAACTAGAAAATATTCATCAACAACTTTCAATTTTTAACTGGAAGGTTTTTATAAGCGAGGCATGTCGAGGGCTCAGTGAGTCAGAAATTATCAGTCAGTCTCCACTCTGTTCAACAATGATTTATTTGTGCAGCCCAAGTTCTTCTTACAAAGTGCACATCTAGGACTTAATGGAAAAATTATACATTGTTTATGGTTGCTTCTCTGTCATCTAATTATTTCTTTAGATCAAGTTGATTTCAAGTCGAAGCATTTATATTTATCCATGAGTCTCCTACATTCCCCAGAATTTTCTTTGTATCAGGCCTACCATAGATAAAATCTAAATGCTACCAAAATGTAACGGATGAGCATGTGCAGTGTCATGTTTCATTTTGCAATGTTGCTTTTTAAGTTGCTGATATTGCTTAAATGATGCTATTTCATTGCATTTCAATGTGTATATGTATTTTGTGATAAATTTCTTCTATTTATGTCTATGTTTCGCATCTTTAGGTAGCATTTTGATGTTTTCTTTAGAAGCCCTGTGTTTGGTCTATAGAAGTAGAAGTATTTTTTCAGTATGATTCTCAGGCATGAGTGTCATTGTCAAAGTATAACACAGACATGAACATGATCTTCTGATTACCGAAGGTATGAAATCAACAAAAGTTTCAAGCAAAGGAATGCTATAGATCTATAACTCAAATATATGAGTGAAGAAGTAAGCCATTAGAGCCATAAGGGTATTCATTTGAAGGTAATCAATGTAGTATGGTTTCCAAGCAACTTCGCTATCTTCAAGTTTGATTGATTACCGTACTTTACACTGGTTATGTCTTCTTTGAATATCTAACTCAAATCAATGAAATGCAGACAGTATTTATTCAAAGAATAATATGTATTTGAATGATAGCAATAATGCACCTGTTGATAACACATAAATTTTCATCCCAACCTGAAAGTGAACTGTTTGAGTGGTATTTTAGAAGTTCTAGGGTAATAGAGAAGAATATTTCATTGCTATACAACCTCTTTGATCACAGAATAGTGAAGTTTCAGTATAGATCCTTATTCTCCTTCAAGAATGATAACAGTTTAGAAATCTTAACAAAGACATCTTTATTCTGATAATAATGAAGTTGGATATCCTTCAAATCTTAGATTCTATTAGATTGATTGCACAACTGTGTGTTGGTGGATGTTGTTCGGTAACTAGACCAAGAGTTGTCTCCCTCTTTTCTCTTAGATTCTATTAGGTTGATTGCACAACTGTGACGTAAGGACCAGCTGTAATAGCTGTGCTGGCTCGTACTTTAAACGTGTACGTTGTACCAGGAGTCAGAGATTGAATGACTATGTTGGTGGAGGTTGTTTGGTAACTAGACCAAGAGTTGTCTCCCTCTGCTGAGTAGACAACTTCATAGTACAGGACATCTTGTTGAGGGATGGACAGTGGAGGACCCCAGGAGAGCAGGACGCTGGTTGGTGAAAGCGTTGTTGCTGTGAAGTGCTGGGGGGCATCGGCTGCAATGGTAAACGCAGAATCTTTTTTAGACAGACAGGTTTTATTTCAATCATGGTGGCTAATGATCAATGTTACAACGTAATTATAATTGTACAGTTTGAGTTGCGTCACACTTTTCTAACTCTATTTTATTTACACAAATACACAGACGTTAATTTGATGACATTTTCATCTTTAGAATTGAGGATGCTTGGTAACGAGAAACAGCCACTATTACACATCGTGCAATTGCATCATATAATGCGCTTGTAAAATATAACACAAACAGTTCATCATAGTCTTCATCTGTTGACAAGGTCTCATTAAGATGAGATCTAAAATTTCTCAATTTATCAACATATCACTGATACTCTATCATGGTTTCAGTTATTAACCTTGAAGTAGTGACTTGCTAACCAGAAATGACTCCAAATCAGCTTTGGCTTTGATTGGACTAGCTTACTGTATTTTCCCTGGACACTTCTTTTTTCAGCACCCCTTGACCCCCTCCCCCTCCCCCCAGCGTTCATTAGAGGCCTGATGCTTATTTCAGGGACAGCCCGTGTTTCTATTTATGAATAGATATTTGAAGTTTGTTTGAATGAATATGTAAAAAGGTTACTGAGGGAACATTAATTCCCATTAATTAAATGGTTTAGACATTTGAAATGAGCCCAGCACTTATTGGAGACCTGATGCTCACTGGAGGAAATATGGTAAATCCTTGAAAAATCAACTGCTTTGAACAAATGCAGGGTCCCAGGCCTCCTTGAAACAAAAAATGATGGCTTGCCTTGAATTATTGTCAGGTTTTATTTGCCAGTGTTATAGATTTTGTAAAAGCATTTCTGCATGTATGGTATATATTTGCCAGTGTTATAGATTTTGTAAAAGCATTTCTGCATGTATATGGGGTACGGGATAGCTCAGTCGGCAAGAGCGCCGGCCTCACGTTGCTGAGGTCCTGGGTTCAAATCCCATCCAGGCCAAGGTGTAAAAACCTAGAGTTCACCTCTGTTAGAACTCTATAAGTGTCACCCTGGAGCCCTAGTGTGTAGTGCAACAAAAACTACGCACTTAAAAGATCCCACGAATTCATGTCAGTGGCTGAATGGTGGATACATGAACACGTGCATACGCCGAGCTGTCGGTTATCAGCGTTCAGCAGTGTTGGACAAACTGCTGTGACTATGTGTCTCAGTTCACCCAGCTGCAAATGGGTACCCTGTGAGGCATAGAATGGTCCCTAACCTGAGCGCCAAATATGGATGCCGGTTGAATACTCCCCAGGGAGTTGACTTTGAAAAAATGATTGGACGGTGAAAGAATGCCATTGACCAGGGGAAACAATGTAAGCGCCTTGAGCAACCACTAGTGGATGGATATGTGCGCTATATAAATATCCTTATAATAATATAATAATAATATATATTTATGAAAGGTTAAAACATGGGTGAGAGACTGAATGTCCACTATAAGATATTCCTGATGATGTTGGTTTTGTTTCATTTTTGTCAAATTAGCTGTAAAGATGCTTAGACAAAATAATGGCAAGTTTGTCTATTTCTCTATGTCTCAACATGGCATTATACTGTTCCTTAAGGTATTAGTTTTTAAAGTGAACTAGTGAGCTCTTCAAAAAGAAAAATACCTTGAAAGAAGAAACCTCTTTAGCTGATGGGGATTACAATTAACAATAGATGCCACACACTAGAAATTTATTTTGATTTTCTTCTCCAGAGGCAAAAGGTCAGGAAAACCTACAGACTGTGATCCTGTGGCCCCTTATATGGTATACCAATGACAATTTGGAGGTGTGGGTTATTAAAAAGGGGCGCCAAACATAGGTTGGAGAGATAGTGGGCTCGGTTTAAAACGTTGCAGAACAAACAAAATGCAGTAATGGAGTGCTTGTTGAAGTTTATTTTGCTCTTTGTAAATGGTAGCGAACCATCTCCAAAAGTTTAAGGCAAGGGTTCTGGAAAAAATTGTTCTGGAGTCCTTATGGAAAGATTTTATAGAAGAGGAATAGGATGCTCGGACCACTCCCAAAATGCTGATAATTTTATAATATACTTTTTCTGGAACTTTTTCTATGGAAGAATTTGCAAATACATTTGCTTCAATGTTTATTTTGTCTTTGAGAAAATGCATCCAAATTTCCAAATTGTATTTTCTAAGGATTTAATTAGATTTTTCTTATTTCTGCAAAACTTTATTTCCTATTTGCATGTATGAAAATGTCCCTAACTGACAGGCCAGGGCCTATGTCATGTAAATTGTCTTTCCTTATAGGCCTCAAGAGCTAAAAATGTACCACATTTCAAGACAATTAAGTGCACTGACTGATAGTCACTAGACATCTGGCCTGATGAGCTATAAATGGAATGAGGACCACCTACCAAATTCTGGTGAAGTTGTAATCCTTGTGGCAACTGTGTCTCCTCTACCAATTGGATTCGACGCAGACACAGACACAATATAGGTGGTATGAAACTCCACTCCTGTTATCATGTAACTTGTCACAGAGGGGGCAACAGTAGCCATGTTATATTGGTGGCCGTTTGAACCCCATCTGATGTTGTAGGATGAAATTGTCCCGTGGGTTGAGACAGGGGGGTCCCATCTCACCATCACTGAAGGTGGTGTGTCTCTGTACTCCAGACGCATATTGGTAGGGGCGGAGGGAAACTGGGGAGCAGTAGATCGCCCCTCTCCTAAATTAAAGAGAAAGAGATGAGAAAGTTCAAAGAATATTTCAGACAAACTAAACAAATGAACCGCTCGCGTGAAAACAACGCGAACCAACTTCAAAGATCACGTGGCCCATTTACTACTGACGGTAGAGAAATCTGCCAACGTTTCAATCACAGCCGTTGTGTAAATGGAGAGTGGTGTCGGCTTGTACATGTGTGCAGTATCTGTCAGATGGCAGGTCATTCAGCTCATCAACACAACCCAGGTGTTCCTATGTACAGGAATAGTTCGTCTATAATTATTTTCTAACTATTGATTATAACTAAGTAAAAGCGAAAAAGCAACTTTTGAAATGTTGCTTAAACATATATTCAAAGGAAATATTTAATGAGTTACAATGAGTTTAATTCAGAACTCAACTCTATTTCTTGGTGTTCCCTGATCCTGCTACATGAGCATAAATTGATCCGTGTAACTTCCTCAGATACCATCAGACCAAATATATACATATATCTTCATAGCAAAGAAAATGATTTTTACACAGATAATCAACATTTTTATTATGATTATTACTGCTACATAAATCAAAGGAACCTTATCAAACTAACCAAACGGCTCTGTTGTTGCAGAAACTTTTGGTGTATTTGGACCATTGCCATAACGTGAAGTAGCAGCAACCTTGATGTCGTAAGTAGTTTCAGGAGTCAAGTCTGTGATGGTGTAGCGCTCCATAGGGGGGCTGATGCTTATCCGTATTTTATTGTTGGTGTTTTTATTTGTAATAGACAGTTCATAACTGTCCACAATTCCCTGAAGAGGGGCCTGCCATGTTGCTAGAATCTCATTGGCTGACAGAGCTTCAGCAACGAGACGTCGGGGCACTGTCGGTACTGTGGGATGAGACATGTGATTAGTTTAGAGAAGTGACCCTTAGAATGTTGATGATACAGACATGTATCCATAGGAACCCGATATCCTAAATAAAATGTAGGTAAAACGTGGGTAAGACCGTCCCCTCTATGATAACTCTATTTCATAGAGGGGACGGGTCTTTCTTACCCACGTTTTACCTACATTTTATTTACGATATCAGGTTCCCGTGCATGTATCAATACGATACATATCAAGTTATTCAAGAACAATTACATTTCACAGGAAAGATGTCACTATTCACTTTTTTATATTGTTCATATTTTATGTTAAGGCATGTATAGAGTCAATATATATCATTATACAGACAACAAATCAAGATACACATATCGTCAGATTAAGTATCATGATTCTTGACACTATGATACATATAGTGTCTTATGAAATAAAAGGAATTATATTGAGTTCTAAGATTACTCAAGAGATAACCTTAACATACTGTCTTTCAAAATGGAAGGAATTCTCAAAAGAGATTGAAAGTTAAGTTTAACGATTGTGCAAGAATGAGACAGAGAATAGGAATTTTAGATCATTAGAAAGATCTTCATTCATTATGGATCTTTACTTTTTGATAAATAGATTCGGGGACATGTAGTGCATAATAAGCTCACCAGGTACTCAAGAGGGTGTCGCCCGAGCCGAGTTTGTTAAAGATGATTAAGAATTGAAATGGACATGGGCACAAATGACATTTTAAAATGATTGCTTTTGTACGTCGGCACATTATACTGACGACCAGACGGTAAAATTTAAAAAATTCATGCAATTCATGAGAAGGGTCACTAATAATTCTTAAAGCTAAATTTCTAGTCTGTTTTTCATGAAGTTCATCTTATCTCTGAAAGGTACGACTAGCAATTATTTCTCCTTGTTTGATTATCTTATTTAATGTATTTCTATTTGTCAATGAAAGAGAGCCAAACCAACACTGTAAAGAGAACATGAGGACAGACTGTACAAAAAATTTATAAAAAAGGTTCAAATTAGTTGAGTAAATGTGAATGGATCATAGTTTCCTGAGAAAATAAAGGTGAGAGTGGCACTTACTATAAATGCGGTCTGTTTTTTCAGAGAAATTTAACTTATTGTCAATTATAGTTCTAAGATATTTATAACTACTCGCTCCCTCGACAACATCTCCATCAATAATGACTGGATTAATTGTTGTTTTATTTCTTCGAAAATCTAGGAGTTTCTTTGTTTTTGATACATTAAGTTCTAAAAAGTTTACATGACACCACTTGAGAAAATCATTAATTTCTTCTGTGTATGAATTTTCATTTGAAATTTAAATTGAACCTAGAACAGTTTGGCTGAGAACTTACACAATCGTAAGTATACAAAGTGAAAAGTATAGGCGACAATACACATCCTTGAGGAGCCCCGGTGGTAATTGACACAGTACTGGAACGAGTTCCTTTCACCGTAACATATTGGTATCTGTTACACAAGAAATAGGCTATCCATTTGAGGTGCATATATAGAGAATCTCACCCAAGTGTCTTCTGATATCAAATATCGAATACAAGTTGATAAAAGTAACAAATATCCGAGGCTTGCCGAGGATATTTTACTTTTATCAACG
This sequence comes from Steromphala cineraria, assembly GCA_916613615.1. NCBI lineage: Eukaryota > Metazoa > Mollusca > Gastropoda > Trochida > Trochidae > Steromphala > Steromphala cineraria. Next base: position 80,362,080 of record OU744722.1, read on the forward strand.
AGTGTTGATATATTTGATATCAGAAGACACGAGGGTGAGATTCTATTTATCATCCAATCATTTTTCATCACATAAGCATGAAAAATTTACATCTTTGAACACTGCATAGTCCTAAAACTGCTAAACCAGTGATGTCATAGCATTGTGACGTCATGGTGGTAATGACGTCATAGCATTGTGACGTCGTTGTGATTATGACGTCATAGCACTGTGACGTCATTACTGGTGATGTAAAACGTTTGTGATGTCATGTATTTTCTGATTACAGGGCATTGTTCAAAATCTACTGTCAAAGCGATATCTCCTAGGAGATATCGCTTGATCTTCCACAAGCGATATCTCCTGTGGAACACAGTTTTGGTTGATAAATCTAAATCAATAAGTTTTCGTATCAAAAGATAAAGCTGAATTCTAACATGGGCAGAAGGTTTTTCAAGATGTTGATAGACAGAACTCAACAAAGAGACAGTAGCATCTTCAACCCCGCGCCTCGCCCTGTAAGCAAATTGCAGAGGATCTAAATGTGGGTTAACATAATTCAGGAGCATACTCAGCACAATCTGTTCAAAACCCTTCATAGCAATTGAAGTTAAAGCGACAGATCTATAGTCATTATTAACTTAAATTTAGGCTTATCCTTCTTAGGTAGTGGTATCACTTCGGATAGTTTCCATGAACCGGGTATGATGTTAGTGTCCAGGGAGAGTTGATAGATTTTACAAAAGATTGATGATAGTTGTTCTCTACACTCTTTCAAGATGATACCACTTAAACAGTATGTTTATCTCCTAATTGTTCCTATTGTTATTGTTATTGTGATTTACAGAAACAAAGCTTCAATTCTATAAAGGAAATTTGTGTACTGTAGTATGTCTGAAAAATAGAAAGAATAATCTTGCTCTTCTTCAATGAGCAGAAAATGTTTTACCTCAGTATGATAATCACATACAGTAGAACACGGATATAGCGAACACGGATATAGCAAACATTCGGTTATAGCGAACACTCGGATATAGCGAACAAATTTTCAAGTCCCTTCCCTATATAATATCATTCAAATTATATGCGTATAGCGAACACCGGATATAGCGAACTAAATGCTTTGGTCCCTTTGAGTTCATTATATCTGAGTTCTACTGTATTTCCTTTTCCCCTAAAAGATTGTTGTAATGAGGAATATAAAATCATATCTTACCTGCCTCCCCTGCAAGCATAGATGAGCAGCCATTAAATAGACTCAGAACTCCAAACAGGGTTAAACACAACTTCAGCATCCTCTCAAAATGGTCACCAGTTGATATTTCAAGTAATCTCTGATGATAATCCAAGTTTAAAGTGAAAATGCAATGGTCTTTGAGATAACAGATAAACCTCTGCTCAGAGCTGACTTAACTCCCAACAGTGTTTTCACGCTTGCTGAATCAACTAGTAACTTCTAAGTCTGATGTCCCTATCTCTGCTAATAGAAATAATGATGTAACAACTCTAATTACAGATATTTGGCAATATGACCCTATTAGTTGAAACAGCAAATAGCTGTTGCATTGCTTTGTGTGAAGGGTCTGACAATTTCAGCATGACAAAGGTCAACTACAGTGTAACAATGTCAGTCACATAATATGCAGATACCGATATCCAGACTACAGCTATTACATCCAGATAACCTTCTGTTTCCGGGAAGTATGTCATTTCAACTGTAATAAAAACAATAACTGAGTAAATTATTCCCTTATGACTGAAGTTTATGACGCTTAGAGTCTCTAAAAACATTATAGTTATATACGAAGGTATAATTTTTTTTCACAGGATATTCAGTATCTAAAATCCTTTTATGGTATTTGTGGTTTTCATTCTTTCATGGAGGACACTTCAACAAAACTTTTAATATTTCAATTCAAAACCCATTTTAGAATATAAGAAAGCTAAAAATATTCATCGCCTTCCCTATTCCATCATACTTTATTTTCCACTTATAAGTCTCACACTAATTATTGGAATGTAACGAAACTTCAGATATTTAATGACAAGGATATGTAAGATAAGATAAGATAAGATAATGCTTTATTACCCCAAAGGGAATTTTGTGTACATCAGGGTTAAGAACATGTAGACAACATTTAAGACATGAGTAACAACAGTGATATTCTATACATTATAACAATATATTGGTAAAAGTTGTAGATGGTAGATATGATAAAAGAAATACAGTTTATTGCTTGTTTAAAAATGAAACACTAACAGGTATAAAAGAGTTTTTACTTCTATTAGATTTGACATTCGGTAAAAGATACCTGCGGCCAGACGGTAAAAGCTGATAACAAGGATATAAAACATGTGTTGGATCTTGTAAAATTCTAAAAGAGAGATTTAAAACGGATGACATGTACAGAGTGTCTAAACTATCAAATTCACAACAAGCAATTTTTCCTGATATGTTAACAATCCTTTTTAACTTGTTCTTATTTTGGAGTGACAGGGGTCCATACCAGCATTGCATACAGAATGTTAAAATTGATTGAATACATGATTTATAGAACAAAGACATCAGCGTGGAATCGATGTGAAATGATCGTAGCTTTCGCAGGAAGTGGAGACGAGACTGGCATTTCTTGTAGACTGCGTTGGTATTTTGAGTAAAAGTCAGTTTATTATCGATTATCGTCCCAAGGTACTTATACTCTTCAACAGCCTCCACTGCTTGTCCATCAATGATGAGCGGTGTTATGACAGATTTCTTCCTACGAAAGTCAATAACAAGTTCTTTCGTTTTGTTCACATTAAGTTGAAGGAAGTTGTCCTTGCACCAGTCAGTAAATGTAGTCACTTCATCTTTGTAAGAGTCCTCATTGTTGAATAGTAGACTGGCAATTGCTGTGTCGTCTGCAAACTTCACTCTATCGCAGTTGGACTTAGAGCTGACACAGTCGTTGGTATAGAGCGTGAAGAGCATAGGAGATAGTACACATCCCTGGGGGGCTCCTGTGTTTGTGGTGGTCGACGTGGAGCATACACTGATAACTCTGACATATTGTTCTCTGTGGAGTAGAAACGAGGCTATCCATTTAATAAGTTGTGGGCATATGTTAAGATCAGTTAGCTTCTTGATGAGTATGTTAGGCTGGATGGTATTAAAGGCCGATGAAAAGTCTACAAAGAGAATGCGTGCATAAGCTCCTGTATTTTCGAGATGTTGATAGATGTTATGTAATAAGGTGATTGTGGCGTCTTCAACTCCACGTCTGGCTCGGTAGACAAACTGTAGAGAGTCACGCTTGTCACTGACTTGATTGGTGAGCATATTGAGAACAATCCTCTCAAAGCACTTCATTACTATTGAAGTGAGAGCTACGGGTCTGAAATCGTTGTTTACAGTTGGATTTTATTTCTTCTGTACCGGTATAACTTCTGAGATTTTCCAGGCTTTAGGAATTATCTGCTTATCCAATGAGAGTTGAAATACCTTACTGAACACATGACTTAGTTGATCTTTACACTCTTTTAACAATATGCCACTCAAACCATCAGGTCCTGAAGACTTACGAATGTTCAATTGTCCAAATCGAAATTTTACGTCCTCTTCTGTTAGAACAAGCGTATTGTCATCAACATCCAAATTTGATAACAGTTCGTTGGTTTCAGTGGAAAAGTCATAGAGATCAAATCTAGAATAGAATATATTGAGTTCTTTTGCAAAGTCGGAGTCCTCTCCAATGACACTGAGATGTCTTCGATTATCGGTTCCAGTGATGGTCTTGATACCGTCCCAAGCTTGGCGAGAGTTGTTCCTCTTGAATTGCTCTTCGACTTTTGCCTTGAAGTCCTGTTTGCATTGTCGGACGTTTTCATTAATTGACTTCTGAATGACATTCAAGCCCTGTCTATCACTGGCACAGAAAGCTCGCTTCTTCTCATTTAATAGGCCTTTTAATTCCTTAGAAACCCAAGGCTTATTGTTAGGGTAGATCTTGATTTCACGGGTCGGGATGACGCTTTCCACACAGAAAGTGATATAAGCTGTGATTATGTCATTGAGTTCACACGGGTCATCGCAGTCACCAAAAAGTACACTCCAGTCAGTACACTCAAAACACCCTTTAAGACAATCTGTTGATTCATTATTCCACACTTTAACAGTTTTTTTCACAATGGTCCCAGTTTTAAGCTTTTGTCTGTATTTTGGAATAAGATACACACTATTGTGGTCTGACGCACAGAGAGGTGCTTTGCTGATAGCTCTGTAGGCCTGCCTAATGTTTCCATAGCATAAATCAAGAGTTTTAGATCGTCTTGTGGCACATTTGACATACTGGTGATAATGAGGGAGGGAGTCTTTAAGGGTGCAAGCATTAAAGTCACCAAGTATTAACTTCGGTGCGTCTGGTGATATGTTCTCTAGTCTCTGAACATGGTTATGAATGTAGTCAGAAGCTGCCTTGCTGTTAGCGCCGGGTGGTATATACACTATAGTGACAAATATCTGGCCAAACTCACGGGGAAGATAATATGGTCTCAGAGAAACACATAACAGTTCAATGTCAGTTCAACGGTAGATGTACCTTTTGTATGTCTAAGTCACTCATTTGTTACAATTTTCCAATTTGTCTGCCAAAACTTATGTTTCTTTTATAATTCTCACAATAATTATGGAAATGTTATGAGATTTCACATTTCACACATGTAATTACTGTAATATGTTATGCAGTTATGTACTGGTACTGTTCGAATGTTTAAGTCCCTTATTTGCAAAAATTATGAACATTCTCTTAAGTCTGCCAAACATTTGTTTCATTCATAACTCCCAAACTAAGTATGGGAGCTGTGTTGATTGCCCCAGTCTCATTTGCATAAATTATGCAAATATCCTAAGAAATGTCATCATAGTTTGTTCCTCTAATATCTCAGACACTAAATCTAAGAATGTAACAAAACTGGATCTATGTTGCTGATGTGGACATGTGTCTTTCATATGTTTTATTCTTACTCTGCATAAATTATCCAAATTTTATCAGTTTCCATCATAGATGTTGTTCCACTCATTACTCATAATTCAGATGAATGAGAACAAGTTCTATGGATTTACAACTTCTTTATTGCAGGAGTTTATAACTTGTTCTCATTCATCTTACCAACTTCTAAATGCCTCTTAAAGAACTCATAATTCAGGCAATAAATGTTAGAATATCACAAAACCTGACAACTGTAACCACTATGAAGTGTATCAGTAGATGTGCCTCTTGCTTGTTTCACTCCTGTGTTTAGATAATTAATGCACACAAATTTTCCACATATTTTCTAGCTAATTGTTTGAAACTTGTAATGAAACTTGACATATTTTATCACTCTGATGAATTAATGTGACTTTTGTAGGTTACAGTCCCCCATTGACATACCGTGCTAGTGTTTTATAATTTTCTGTCATGTACCAGTAATTGTCCAATAAAGTCACCTACCGTATTCGTCTTTATAAGCCCCCCCTCCCTAATAAGCGCCCCCTATTACAAATTTCCATATAACAGAGCCCCCCCCCCCATCCTTCATACGTAAAATGGCCTACCTCTACTGCTTTCCCAATAGAGTCCGAAGTCTCTGTATTAGTTTATCCAGGCCTGTGAATGTGTAGTTGCACTGAAAGTGCTAGTTTCGCTTGTCTATAACGTATTCCTAATAAGCACCCCCCCCCCCCCCCCCCCCCCCTTTCTGGGGTATCCTAATAAGCGCCCCCTTTGGATTTTTGCAAGCTAAGCGCGTGGGCCGCTTATTAGGACGAATACGGTAGTTTGATTAACATGTCAACAATGGTCCCTATAGAAGTAAATTTTATGGGGTAAACCTAATATTTGATTGTTTGTGGTTTCTGTTACATGCTTCAGTGTCTCAACCAGGAAGTAATTTTCTCCCCAAACATAGACAGAGCTTAGCTTTATGAATTATCATTGTTATGTCAATTCCCCTAGATGCTTTTTTAAACCTATATATACTCAGCAACAAAAGTGACTGATTCAAATAGAGACGGTGGAGGTGGAGAAACGCACAATGTATGAACACCCTGCTCACAATGACCTTTAAATTAGTTTAAAGACAAATCTAAAGGTTAAAACACTATGCAATAGGGGGGTCAAATTTGAATGTCCTCTCTAATACAATTATTACAACCACCTGAGTTGGTATGCGCAACACACCACTGTCACATGAATGTAGGATTGTAGGATAGTATTCAAAATTTCATAAAGACGATGTTGTAGTTACTGTTGTGTTTGACTTCTTTAAGAAGTTGGTAAGGTGAATGAGAACAAGTTCTATGGATTTACAACTTCTTAATAATAATAATAATAACACGTTATTGTCCTCAGTACATATACATTGGAAATTTGATTTGTGCCCATGGCACCCGGCAGCCACAGTGCAGCGCCAGTTAAATCGTTGTTCTGCCTTTACAATACTGAGTGTCAAGCAAGGCAGCAAAAACTCCCACCTCGAATCGAACCCCGGTCTTCCGGGTGACGAGCGGACACACTACCACTGAGCTACGCCCCCCGGTTATTGCAAGAGTGCAAAAAAGAAGTTGTAAATCCATAGAACTTGTTCTCATTAACCTTACCAACTTCTAAATGCACTCTTGCAATAAAGATGTTGTGTTTGAGCAGATTTGATGAGCATTGCACACATTTTCCCATTTCATTCCACAAGTGTTTAAAAGGTGTCTTGAGCATCAGATCTGTGAAGGAGTTTTGGACTCCATAAATAGAACATGGTCCCTTTGTAATTGTGTCCATCTCACATTCTGTCTTGCCCACTGTATAATCGCTGGCAGTGTTGTTTCGTCGTAATCAGCCACACAATGGCCATCAACGAACATGTTATAAACATGTGCTGATGACATAACATTATATAAGAAAATTTATCTGATTTTAACTGCATTTTCAGTAACAGTAAAAAGTTTATAGGCATCGTGGGTGGCTCATAATCTTAGATCTTCTATGTACTTCATAATCATAAATTGCATCTGTAAGCATAGAAATATATATAAGACAGTCAGATACACTAAATTCAACACTTGTAATGCAATGGGTCTCAGATTTGAAGCACCATAACATCTTCACATTATTTTCATGTGTGCAGATTTGGCCCTTCGGCATGTGTTTATTGTCTGTTGTCAAAATAACTACAAAAAAACATTGAAAGGGAAGAAATGGTCTTTATTTACAGAAGAATAAGCATATGATATAGATAGTGATAACACATTTTTTATATACCTCTAGAAGGTTGTGAACAGCATTGAGGCATAAGAACCAGCACTGTTTGCTGTATGGGCCCTGACTTTAAAAAAATAAACAGTATCACGAGGGAATGGCCCAACGTCAGTTACAGTAGAGTTTGTCTGGCGGGTTGATGCAACACTGTCTTCCCCTCGTGGGTAGTAGACAAGTTCATAGTGCAGGATGTCTTGTGTAGGGAAAGACAGGGGAGGACTCCAGTGGACGCGCACACCCCCCGACCCAAGCATAGTCCCCTTGAACTTCTGGGGGGCATCGGCTGTAACTGTAAGTCAAAACAAATTGACACCATCATAATCATCACCACCATCATCATCTTCATCATCACCACCATCATAATTATCATCATCACCATCCTAATCATCATCACCACCACCACCACCATTTTTAAACAATCAATAATCCTAAATTAATCAATCATTTATCCTCCTTCAATCAATAAATAATTACTTTTGAGTAAAGGACATTATAGCATATGCCCACATATAAAAACATTATCTGCATTATAAGGATTTCCTCATTGTTGGTTCAACATTTTTCGCACTGCTACATCAGAGAATATCCCTATGTAGGGCTCTAGCACATATCCTGACAACCATCTATATGCCTCATGGAATCTAATAGTATCTGTTTGTGAGCATAGCAAGACCTTTATTATGAATTCTCATTCACATTGTCCTGATATTGCTCAGTATGAACCATTTTACTGGCCGGCCATACATGGCCATACAAGGCTTTTGACCTGAAGGAAACCAGGGTATGTGTTGGAGAAATATGCACTGATATAGCAGGATGATTAAGTTGATGTTTATGGTCCTACGTCTTGGAACCTGTACAGGTAAAAAAATGATTTTACACCTGATGAAAAAATACAGCAAAATTTTCAATAACATAAAAAAACACTGCTACAATCATGCCTTCAATAACTGGTACTTTATAAGAAATTTACATGGATCTACTTCTCAAGAGCGATATTAAAAAAGTCCACTTATTAGTGCCCTGACGGAATTGTACTATCAGAGCTGCTTCTGCTGCCCGGATGAATCTTTATACCCTCGTTATTTCAGGTGGACTGAGTGCAATGTTGTACCTTGCCCATTTACACAACACAAAATGAGGTCCAGGTCACACAAAAGTTTGGTGTCTCAACCCATTCGAACCCAGGCCTCTGGTGTGAGAGGCCAGCATGCTAACCATGACACCACTGTGCTCCATACATCACACAAAACAAGCTGTCGTACCTGCAGGCTTGGTTCTATAGGTCCACAACCTGGTCTTGTTCCCAGTCCCGTGCTTCGTGTAGGCCGCTACTCTCACGTTATACCGAGTGTCCGGCTTTAGATGTTGGACCACTGCTTCAGGCTTTCTCACGTTGAACCTGTAGAACGAATAGCTGTACGCAGGATTTACTTTCTGATGCCAGATATAGTAGCCTAGAATAGTCCCATTCCCTTTACCTGGGGGCTTCCATCTTAGATATATTTCAGTTGCGTATTCTTCAACGTAGGTAATGGTTGGTGCTCCAGGAACTTATGAAAGCAAAAAAGTTCACATCAAAAACGAGAAAACTAACTTTTATAGAATTATTTTCTAACTATTGATTATAATTAAGTAAAAGCGAAAAAGCAACCTTTGAAATGTTGTTTAAAAATATATATGCAAAGGACAAATTTAATGAGTTGCAATGAGTTTAATTCAGAACTCAACTCTATTACTTGGTGTTCCCTGATCCTGCTACATGAGCATAAATTTATCCGTGTAACTTCTTCACATACCCTGATATATCTTTTTTAAACAGATAATCAACATTTTTATTATGATTGTTACTGCTACATAAATGTTCTTCAAAGAAACCTTATCAAACTAACCAAACCACCTTGTTCTGGCAGAAACCTTTGGTGAATTCGGACCCTTGCCATAACGTGAAGTAGCAGCAACCTTGATGTCGTAAGTAGTTTCAGGAGTCAAGTCTGTGATGGTGTAGCGTTCCGCAGGGGGGCGGATGCTTATACGTATTTTATCGCTGGTGTTTTTATTTGTAATAGACAGTTCATAACTGTCCACAATTCCCTGAAGAGGGGCCTGCCATGTTGCTAGAATCTCATTGGCTGACAGAGCTTCAGCAACGAGACGTCGGGGCACTGTTGGAACTGTGGGATGAGACACGTGATTATTTTAGAGAAGTGACCCTTAGAATTTTTATGATACAGACATGTATCAATACGATTCATATCAAGTTATTTAAGAACAATTACATTTCATAGGAAAGATGTCACTATTCATGCACTTATTTTATAATGGTGATTTTCATATTCTATGTTCAGGTAAGTATAAAGTCAATATGTATCATTATACAGACAACAAATCAAGGAGGCCGTGGTGTTTCAATTGATTTGACCTTAGTGATATGTAGTGAATAATAAGCTGGTACCGAGTGTGTATGACAAAAAACTCAAGTGAGTGTAGACCGAGCCGAGAGTATTGCCAAAAAGAGGGCAATAGGGTCATTATTTGGTGAACAATCCCCTGTAACACAACTACAATGGTCTCAAACTTATTATATACAAATAATTTATATATGTTTTAATGATACACTTTTAGGGTTTAATTTGTCCTGGTCACAAAACAGATACAGGTTACTTAACATAAAGTCCGGTTTTAATCATAATGATAATGGTGATATTTATATGGCGCCTTTTCCACGCTACGCTGCTACACAGCGCTAGTCACGACCATGTAGGTCAGTGAATGCTGTTTTCAGGTTTTAAAACTAAAACCTTGATTCCTTACATTAAAAATATTGTATTTTGAAAGAGCCTTATGTATTCAAAGGGGAAAATAAAATACAAAGATGCCTCAACAAAATGTACATCAAATGGCATGGTTCCTTGGTAGCTCAAGTGGTAAAGGCCATGCTTGATAAAATAGAGGTCCTGTGTTCGGATCCCACATTCATTGGTCATAAATCTTAAATCTATTACTAGATAAACTTTCAAAATTTTACAAGTCCAATTGTTTGTGTTTGTTGACCGAGTTGGTTATGAATTATTCAACCTTCCCAGATGGTGCTTACGGTATATAACTTTTAACTGAAACAAAGTCAATTAATAACTTCCCAAGGGTAGTAAAGAGTAAACACCCGAAGCAGGGTTGTTACAAGTTAAAACCTGATGAAAAAAAAAAGAAATATAACAGTCAAAGGGTGTTTAGTGAAAATAGTAGGTGGTGCAATATCTATGACATGTATATATGTTTATGATCATAAATGGAGATTTCATAAACAACATAATAGCTTACTGTGATCGGGACTTGAAAAACCTGAAAGCAAAACAAAAGTACACTTATCATTGCTATGAAGCTTGTGTATAAAACGGATCTATCCAATCAGATTATGATTTAACATAATCTTATGAACATTGTTAAGTAGTGTTATTCTTTGAGTCTTGCTGAAATTGATAAATTGTGAAACATTGTTATTTTGTTTGGAAGTTAAATAACAAACTTTGCAATGACTTGATTAAAATATGTTAATAATTTGAAATAATTTTTTGCCAATGCATCTAGCATAACGGTAGCAAGGGGACCACACAAAAAAAAATATGAGGTAATGTCACTTTCAGAGAAAATAGAATTTGCTTGTAAACAAAATCATCTTTATCATCATCAAATCAAATTCATGAAAATCCCTGTAGTTGCCTACCTGTGACGGTTAATATCTGCACAGGTGAGGACATCGGTCCCAGGCCATACCGTGACTGTGCTGCTACAGCTATGGTGTAGGAAGTATTGGCGCTCAGGCTACTGATGGTACTGAATGTTGTGTCTCTCCCCACATGTTTTATATCCCAGTTCTTCAAAGCCTCTTCGGGTTGTCTTGTGTAATAAACAATGTAGCCCTTCAACATGAAATTAATATTGTTGAACAAAATGCAATTAAACAAATATTTTAATTGAATTTCATGCAATAAAGCTTATCTCATGAATGCTTATCTTGCTTATATATATATGCAGCTTACAATAAAACACTTAAATGAGCCAAGAAATTAATAAAAACTTTGTGCATCATAGTAACACCTATGGGGACAAGTAAAACAATTTGACTTAACTTGAAAATATTGCACATGACAAAATGTTCACCTAGAAACTAAACCATGGAAACAGGATATCTCTAATAAATCACTTATTTCCATATTGAAGTTGCACAGGTTTGAGTGAGTTGATAAGTTGATGTTTAATGCCATGTTGACAATATTTCAGCCATCAGCTTATCCCAGGTTCAAAGAAAGATTATTGTTGTCTATCATTTAAGAAACAAAGACAACAAAAAACATCACTAGGTGAGCCTTTTATACCTCAAGCTAGTCTAACACCCTGGCTGTAGTTGATTATATTTTGTCCTGAACATAACCTTTTGAAGAGCAAGTCTTCAATGGAAAACAACTGAAAAAGCCATTTGTCAGAAGCTCCTTTTCTATTCTAAACATGATAATCATTCTATAAAATAACTATTTCAGAGACTGAAATTTAGTCTAACCTCAAAGCCAATGGGATCAAGTTTTTCTGGTTTCTCCCAGCCCACAACAATGGTGGACGAACTGGCTGCTCGCACTCGCACGTCCCTGGGAGGGAAGCTTGGGGGCACCTGCTCTGAAATATATCTTCCAGCTCAAATAAACTAATTCTTGGGGAAATACGGTCTGTAGTATTAGAAACAAGCTCGGAACATATCCAGCTTCTACGTTGTGCCATGAGATCAATCAACAATTTCCTTATATGGCAGAGTGAGGTCAAAATCATTTCTAATGGATTCCGCTAGCAGGATAGCCCATCAGAGTATTTGACTCAAAACGGATGTTCCCGGTTCAAATAAATATATCTTGGGAACTAAGGTCTGCAGTATTAGAAACAAGCTGGGATCATATCCAACATGTGCCTTTAGATCAATCAAACAATTTTCTTAATGTGGCAGTGTGAGGTCAAAATCATTTCTTTTGGATTCAGCCAGCAGGAAAGCAAATTGACTAAAATAGTAAAGTATTTGACTCATAACGGATGTTCCAGGTTCAAATAAATATATCTTGGGAACTAAGGTCTGCAGTATTAGAAACAAGCTGGGATCATATCCAACATGTGCCTTTAGATCAATCAAACAATTTTCTTAATGTGGCAGTGTGAGGTCAAAATCATTTCTTTTGGATTCAGCCAGCAGGAAAGCAAATTGGCTAAAATAGTAAATTATTTGACTCAAAACAGTTGTTCCAGGTTTAAATCCTTCTTCATGGGGAAACTTATAATTTTCCTCCTGCTTCATTATCAATATGAAAGGGCAAAAGATGTGTCGCTCTTCTGTACATAAATGTGTTTTTTTCTTCAGGCGCAAAAAGAAACTTTTGTCCTCTATAACATCCATATTGGCACAGTTATTGACTGTATATATATGAAAAGAGCAAAACAATTAAATTCAGAAAAGGTGTACAATTATGTTAACATAAAATGAATTTTATTATTATCTGGTAATTTTCACAATGCTATTATAGATCAGAAGGAAAACACATCTAAAAGTACATGATATTTGCACTATGATATGCAGGTATGTGAACAAACTTTTGGTATGCAGCTTTAATATACTACCTGAAGCAACAATAAGTGCAGTAGTCTGTTCTTCTCCTAGCACAGACGATATGATGCAGGTATAATTTTTAGACCCCTGAACATTCTTCAGCTGCAAAACATTTCGACCAATCGGGATTCTTGCTTCATCTGTCAACTCTCGAGAACCCTCGCGCCACTTCACGAATGGCATCGGTGAGCCGACTCCAACACAGGTCAGGTTAAGATCAGAGCCATTTTTAACAAACATGTCTGTCGGAACTATGCTGAACGTTGGTGGCACTCGCCTTACTGTAGGAAAGAAACTCATTTCTAAATCAACGACTATTGAATACCTGAAATTGATTTGTGTAACCGAAACATAACTAGTTGTTCTTAAACTTGGAGAATTAATTTACATTTCTGCAGCATGCTAAATTTGTAAACATGCTAACAGCTTTTGCAATAATTCTTTAAGTACATTATCTAAGATAATTCTGACTTGACCTCATATTGGCTTAAATTTTCAGCAGAAAATATATAGATTCCATGTGGATGCCATGTCCGTTGTTTCTGACATAAACTTGATCAACACTCAGGTCATGTCATGTTTGATATGAATCATAGCATGCATTAAAGTGACACAGAGTATCTTTCTTATCATTTTATTTGGTTTTGATAAGCTACAAATTATCTAATATGCTGATTTAAGTCCATATCTCATCACTGGACTTGCAAATATAACCATGTATGCATAATATCTCTAAAATGCTTGATTTTATGGAAAAATCAAGAAAACATCTCAAATACGTTTTAATATTCGAAATTATGCATCCAATTAATCTACCTATTAGTTACAATATCTAATAAACACTATCGAATCGAATTTATCTTCCTGTCAGCTTATGACAAGGTTTCCAAATAACGTTTGGGGAATTTGCGCGCGCCACTCGAGCCACATTATCCGGTTTTCGATCAAAATCCCGACTTTGAATGGCCGTATTTTCGCTCTAATGTACTGATTGACCTTTAACTTGTTATTTTCAGTAACAGTTAGTGGTTCCCGATGTAATAACATCGATTTCAAAATTTGAGATATATGTGATCCTATCAACATACTCTGTGTCTCTTTAAGCTATTTTTTTCTTCTTCTAATCAAAAAGGAATTGGAATGAGAGTTACCTACCCCTGACATGCAATGCTGCATCAAACGAGTAAGCTGAACCTTTGATGTTCTCAGCTACACACTCGTATTTGCCCTGGTCTGTTGGTCGACTCTGCCGTATTTGAAGATACCCTGCAAGAAATAGACAATTAAAACGCTACTCCATGTATTGCAAAATACACTAAGGTTAATCTCAGTTCCATCTTATAACATTGCACTAAGGCTATAAGTAAGTGATCTTACATATTTTGTGAAACATTTCAAAAGCCCTTGTACTAAAGATTAATCTTAGGGCTAAAATCAGCCAATCAAACAACACAAAAGGCACAAAGAACCTTTCATCAGATTATAAAGATTTTGTTCAAACATCGGTAATTGAGTTTCAGAGAGAATTTACCCAAGGTCATCAATTTAATCCTAGGATCAGAAAAATGCAAAAATCAACCAGTCAAACACCACTAAAGGAACTTATCTGCAGATGGTAAAGAGTTTCTCATTCAAACACAACAAATTTACCCAAGGTCAGCACTTTTATACTAAGATCACTCGATCATATGTATAAATCAACCAATCAAACAACCCTGAAGGCAAGGGATCAAACCTATCTTCAGATGGCAATGAATTACTTATTTCAAACATTCGTAATCACACAAAGAACTTACCCGAGGTCAGCACTTTTATCCTAGGATCACTCGATCATATATGCTAAATCAACCAGTTAAACAACCCTAAAGGCAAGGGATGAAAACCTTCAGATGGTGAAGAGTTACTTATTGCAAATATTGGTAATTGAGCTTCACAAAGAATTTACCCGAGGTCAGCACTTTTATCCTAGGATCGCTGATATTGACAGGGAAGTAATCCTTGAGCCAGCGAATGATGGGTCGAGGTCTCCCCTCTGCTTCACAGGTCATCACAGCTGACCTCCCAGACTCGACCACCTTCAGTGATGGGCTGAGAGTTATCTCGGGGTATCCACTTGGTTTTTCTGAATTATTCAATTGTAAATATTATCCTTGGAGTGTCATGATTATGAAAAAGAAACCTTCAAAATTAAAAAAAATGTGAAATTATTATCAAATACTAAATTTTTAAAAAAATTTTTAATCAACTTTTTATTTCAGCAACCCTGTTACATGGACAGGTACTTCTACCCAGGGTAATAGAAGCCCCATTGAGATAAAAAAAAAGATGTCAAGTAAGGTTCCTGATTTTTGTTATTATTTACATACGATACAAAGACAATACATTCATTCGACCATTCACCCAATGAAGGTTTAAACTCTGAAACTTTGATATTTTCACGATAAAAAAATTTATACCAAGAAAATTGTACATTTTTTTGTTTCAATGTCTGTCAACTTAATTTTGAATACAATCCTTTTTAAATATAAACATTGGTGAATACTTGTCACCAATTAGAAAAAGTATCAAGAAAATGTTTTGTTAAAAATAAAAATCTGTACCGGACTAAGATAATCAAGGACATATAATCTCTTGAAATAATGAATAAAATTATAGTTTCTCGTTTACAATCTGATCCAGTACATGTATCATCATGTCCAGTATATCTACCGTTGTGTATAGTCAACGATGCTGCAGCCTGCGCCTCCCCATACTGGTTTCTAGCGATGCAAGTATAAGATCCTGCATGCTTGGAGCTTCTGACGCTGTGGATCCTCAATACAGAGATATCTCCCAGGCTCTTGATCTCATGGTTCCTGCCGTAGGTTCTCAAAAACTCTGAGCCTCTCTTCCACTCAAACGTTGGAGCAGGAAGTCCTGACGCTCCGCACACAAAGCTCGCTACGTCTTTGTTGACCGAGCGCTGGTCTTTCGGTGGGAGAGTGATATCAGGCTGTTCTAAACATTCAATCATTACTGAGTACAATCTCATATTTAAACTGAAATGATAAAAAAATAGAGCCATAGCTCTAGTTCATCATGCCATCAATAATTCAATAAAAATGGTCAGAGGGCTAATATAAGGTGTCACTGGATCAACCAATCTATAAATTACAATCATCAAAGGAGTTTTAGAAAAGTTTCTAGCTTTCCAGCCATGTTTCTTTGTAAGGAGAAACAAAAACATGTTTAATTAACCTTTAGCTTGTTGGATTGTTTTTGTGTGCTCCCCCTGAGTCTGTAAACAATATTTCGCTTTCTAGCCTTTTTGTGTCTGGAGAAACATTTGAAGAAGCAAAATGCATATGGAAGGATAGACGGACAGACAGAAAGGTACCGGACATCATGCCATTTGCCAACTAGAAAGTGTTTTTACCCGTAAAAACAGATGTCTCCCCCTTCCTCAAATGCTCCAAACCTCTAAACAATACTATCATAAAGCACCATTAATGTTCTCTGTATAATTCAACTTGAATAAATAACCTATCAACTCCACAATTGTAGCAAACAAAATATTCAAAATTCTAAATGATTTGATGCTGAAACCCTTGAAAAAGACTAAGTCCAAATTGTTGCAATGGAAATTAAAAAAAATTAATTTTAAGAAATCTATAACCTCCAAAAGGCACATCTACATGATATGGAGAGACAGTATACCATGTTTGGTGATAATCGGTCACATAGTTTTAGAGATATATGCTCCGGAAACGAATGCAACCTTTGAAAAAGAATAAGTCCAAATTGTTGCCATGGAAATAAAAAAAAATTAAATTTTAAGAAATCTTTAACCTCGAAAAGGCACATCTACATGATATTGAGAGACAGTATACCAAGTTTGGTGATGATCGGTCGCATAGTTTTAGAGATCTGCTCCGGAAACGAACACTACCCTTGAAAAAGACTAAGTCCAAATTGTTGCCATGGAAATAAAAAAAATTAAATTTTAAGAAATCTATTACCTCCAAAAGGCACATCTACATGATATGGAGAGACAGTATACCAAGTTTGGTGATGATCGGTCACATAGTTTTAGAGATATGCTTCGGAAACGAAATGGGAACGCCGACGCCAACGCCGACGGGAACTAAGCTAAAACCAATATGTCTCCCGACCCTTTTGGGGGAGACATAATTGTGCTTCCCAGGCCAGATGAGCATACAACTTACATTGGATTTAAATGTCTATTCAGGTTACATCTAGGATCAATCAATAACTATTCTTGGTGAGTAAAGGCAACTGCATCCTCCTCAACAAAACCGAACCATTTATCCAGTGGTCACTTTTCTCTAAGACTTATATGGTAAATCTTTATAATTCAAACACAACCCTGCTTAAAAGCATAAAACCAATGACCTTGAGGTTTTCAAAAGCATTTAATAGCGGACACTGCTTGAAAGCATTGAACCATTTAAACTTCTTTGAATGTTAAAATCATGTGCAATACGGTAGACCCCGGATATAGCAAACTCAGATATAGCAAACAATCGGATATAGTGAACAAATTCTTAAGTCCCCTCAAAAGCCCTATGTATGACAGCTACATGTAGTAGCCAACTCCGGATATAGCAAACTGATTTCGTTGGTCCCTTGGAGTTCGCTATATATATGTGTTCTACTGTATATCTATATTTGTGATGACAATTTCAACAACAATACTACTATAAAAACTATACTAAACAAAACTAGTACAATAAAAAGTAAAATGTTACCAACAAAATTAATTAGCATGTACCTGCAACAATGACTGTTGCCGCGGTTTCCTCCTGTCCGAGACTGGAAGTAGCTACACAGGTGTAGGTTTTAGTCTCCCGGACATTCTTCAGCAGAAGATCGTTTTGACCAATTGGCACTTCATATGTCAACTCTTCTGTACCCTGGAGCCACTTCACAGTCGGCATGGGAGAGCCTTCCGCAGCACAGGTCAGGTTAACGTTGGATCCTGGCTTCACTACGTGGTCCACTGGGTGGATCGTGAAACTTGGAGGCACTCTTTTGACTGCATTACAAATGATAAAACTTGGTCCATAGACATTCTGCTACATCAGCGTATATGTCTCCTGTCAACCCATGATGTGTTGGAGCATAATGCAGAGACATACACACTGATGTAGTAGGATGGTCCATGTTCAGTTCAGGTAACCTCCTCCAAAAAAGTAAACTGTATGTTTTGGATGTTGGGAAGGTGGGTTCGAGAATTGACAAGCTAACAGTTATTGAATGCTGTTGCAGAGATAACATTCTTAGTTTCATTTCATTTGATATTACCAAAACTTCAAATTGCAAGATGTAAACAAAGCTCTCAAGAAGCATATTTACATCATAAAGTTCTATGCGTTGAGTTCAAAGGGAATACCAAAATGAGATAACTATGTACATAACTGACAGCAGATTGATGATTGTGGGAGAAATCTAACATGTTTACATTGTATCCAATTTTGTATTCCCTTCCAAAGTCCTGATGATTGAGTAAACATACATACCAAAATCTTATTGATGCTCCCAAATCTTGTTTTTTCTATGATTTTAACATTAACAAGCCCTTCAAAGACTAAAATTATCAGTTTATTTGTTATATATAGTACAAGATATACTGTTAGAAAAGGGTAAACATTATTTCCAAGAATTAACTGATACAACTTTTTGTTTAGAATACACCATGAAGACAAGACTTAGCATTGAGGATCAATGGACAATTGTTACCTACCCCTGACAAGCAGTGTCGCAGCTTGTGAGTACGCTGACCCCTTGATGTTCTCAGCAACACACTCGTATCTGCCATCGTTTGAAGCCTGACTGTACTTTATCTCGAGGCTCCCTGAAAAATAAAGTAACCAATACAGTTAACATGGTAAAGTCTTTAAGCCTAAAAGCTAAGAGGGGTAACCATTCAATGAAAATACAACTCAGAGTTTGCAGATGAATTTAATCAGCAACATTTGACGTTGACGTTTGGAAGCCCCCTCTAAGATTTCTTTTAATGGTTAAAGGCTATTAGTCTACCATCCCGCATCCTTTAGTGGATCCGGAAATCTTCTCAGCATAGTTAGCTGTCAATAGCAACATGGAACACGCCATAAGACCAGTTGTCAACCAATATGCTTATAAGTAATAAACATATCCTGAATATGTGTATCTAACTCATAAATGGTAGCTGCTTATCATCTAATTTATCAATATATCAAATCAAATTCAACTTTCTGTCACAGGCCTCCAGAGCTATGTCCACATTACCGCATTCGATCTATTAAGCGCCCATGGCAGTAAAAAAATTGGAAAGAGGGAGCTTATCAAATGTCTTAATCATTCAGTCGAATGATAAAAAGATGAAAATGTTTGTATATGCTCGATAAAGTTTTTTAGCGAAAAGTTACAAATCCAATTACCGTGATTAACAAAGAGGACTGAAATCAAGTCTTCAAACCATTTTTTATGTGAAATTTCATAGGATTGTCATGTAAGGTATACCTGGAGATGGGCGCCTAATGCTCATAGAGAGATGGGTGCCTATTATGCGAATACGGTACTTGACATGGAATATAAAATACCAAGGATGAAGACGAATTATTTTTGAAGCTAGAAGTAGGATTCAAATGCTATAGACTGAAACTTCTCTTTCTGATAATCAAAGACTGAAAAGGGTTTTCTAAAAAGAGGCTATACGGTTAAGTTGAGAAGAATTACCTGGAAGGGAATGACAGTTACATTCATAGAGTCACAAAAGTAACAAATATTCAACAGGATCGTACCGGAGTCCAACAGTTTGATGTTGGTATCGTTGGTATCTACAGGCAAGTAGTCACAGAGTCACAAAAGTAACAAATAGACAACAGGATCGTACCGGAGTCCAACAGTTTGATGTTGGTATCGTTGGTATCTACAGGCAAGTAGTCACAGAGTCGTAAAAGTAACAAATATACAACAGGATCGTACCGGAGTCCAACAGTTTGATGTTGGTATCGTTGGTATCTACAGGCAAGTAGTCACAGAGTCATGAAAGTAACAAATATACAACAGGATCGTACCAGAGTCCAACAGTTTGATGTTGGTATCGTTGGTATCTACAGACAAGTAGTCACAGAGTCATAAAAGTAACAAATAGACAACAGGATCGTACCGGAGTCCAACAGTTTGATGTTGGTATCGTTGGTATCTACAGGCAAGTAGTCACGGAGTCGTAAAAGTAACAAATAGACAACAGGATCGTACCAGAGTCCAACAGTTTGATGTTGGTATTGTTGGTATCCACAGGGAAATAGTCCTTCTGCCATTGTATAGTTGGTTGAGGGTCGCCCGTTGCCTCACAGTTCATCACCACTGGTTTATCTGTCTCCACGGCCTTCGGTAATGGTTGACGAACTATTGTTGGATACCCGCTTGGTGTCTCTGCAATAACAGATAAATGATTTGCTATTATCATTAAGAAAACGTAAGTAAAATTTGTACTGTTACTGATAATTTTATTGTCAACTTTTTACTTGTTTCTTTGGATGTTGAATAACACAATACAAATATTTATTTGCAGAAATTGATCACAATGCACTTAATTCCTAATCAGGTATCATTTTTCTTCTGAAACAAAATTATTTTGGTCAAATTGGTTTTAAATTTGTTGGTTTATGGGAAATATTTGGAGTTTGCCAGGGCTAAAATTCCGTTGAAAGAAGTATTTTTGCTTTCACGATGACACTCAACAGTACAAAAAAAACTAAAAATGAACTAATTAAACAATTATATAAACACTGCAGAATATGACTATGCACATATGTATATATGTTATGTTCAAACCTAATCTGAAAACAAATACCCAAAAAAGTGCCCAGATAATTTTGTTTTCATTGGAAGTGAAGGTACAGATTTTCATTATGTAAAGCTGATTTCACACAAATTACCTTTACACAGGGAAAATAACTCAAAACTACTTTGATTTTTGTAAATTATATAATATAAAAAATATTCACTCTTACTTCAATATATTAATCAAAGAGAATGATTACCACTGTGCACTTCCAGTGAAGCGGTTGCCCTGGCAACACCATGTTTGTTGCTGACTCTGCATGAATAAAGCCCCGAGTCTGCATTTGTCACATCCTTGATTCTCAGCGTGGACACGTTGAAGCGGGTGATGATCTCGTACTTGAGCCATCTCGGGATTATATCCCTGAAGTTCTTCATCCAGGTAAACCTCGGCAAAGGGTACCCAGTAGCATGACAGTAGAAGTTCAATGGCTGCCTGGCAACCGTCAACTTGTTCCTTGGTCCAGCAGTAACAACAGGTGTTTCTGGAGAATCACAAACATTGAACAGTTCATGAAATAATGCTACATCCTGTCTCAGGGTACGAACGTTATGCTAACTCCACTAATCTGTACCCTGGGCTCAGAAGCTACGTTCGCTCGCTCGGCCAAACTTGGGACATTTTCTTGTTAAAATTGTATTGAGAAGGTGGCGAGAAAATGATTTGATTGGCTATAATAACACTTTATTGTCCTCACTCAGTACATGCATACATGCATACATATTGGAAATTTGTTTTGTGTAGAAGCACCCGGCAGCCACAGTGCAGCGCCAGTTAAGGCCAAAAAGGCTGTGAGTGTAAAGCAAGACAGCAGAAACTCCCATCTTTTAATGTCTTTTGGAATGATGCAACCGGGAATCGAACTCCAGTCTTCCGGGTGACGAGCGGACACTCTACCACTGAGCTACGACCCCATGATTATCATTATTGAGATACCTTAAATCATATAGTGATCATATATGATGCCTTAATATTGAATATCCGGCTGGTCCGTTACATTTTTTATGAGTATATATTGTGGTTAAGCCTGGATATTGTGATATATACCTGGAAGTGAGATAAGAAACGGTAACATGATTGTCAGTGGTTAACTTGTTGATTAAATTCCAAGGAACCATCTTCAAAGTGTATTTTTATTATCAGCCTTTTAGATAAATTATTAGTGATTGATAAGTTATCAATCTGAAAGTATTTTACATGGAGTAAATTTTGTCTGACTTCAATTTTAGGCCCAAAAAATGTTTCTGGTCTTTGCATACAGGCAAAAATTATGCGATGCGATTATTTCCAAATATTTATTTGTGACCTTGCTGTGACCTTGACCTTGGACAGATTGTAGCGAAAACCTTTTCAAAATGTTTTACTCTTCCAAGGATGATACATACCAAGTAAGAACTTCATAACACAAAAACTTTTCAAGTTATCACGTTTACAAGAATTTTTTTTAGTGATTTAGTGAATTTTGTAGCTATTTTATTACTCGTGACCTTGACCTTTGACCTTGAAAAAGTTAAATAAAAAAGGAGTTTCAATGTTTATTTCTGGGCCTTCCCCCTTGTCAACATCTGGAAAAACTAGATTAGCGTTTGCGGGACACCGCAAAAGCAGAGCAGCCCCGAAACTTGGGGTAACAAATAAAGGTGTAAAAAGTTAAAATAATCAATTTACGTCAATATCAATAGTCAATATATGTTGACCTTGCTGTGACCTTGACCTTTTCAAAATTTTGTACTTCTCAAGAGATAATATATACAAAATCTAAACTTCATAGTACAAAAAAATTTCATGTTCTTGCGTTTACAAGGAATTTTGTAGCTATTTTATAACTCGTGACCTTTGACCTTGAAAATGAACATGTCATTGTAATTCCCTAGAGTTGTAAACACTCATACATGTTCATGAGTTCTGAAAAGATAAATGGGATTAAGTTATATCCAAATTAGTTGCACATTGCAATAACACTAATCTCATGACCTTGACCTTTGACCTTCAAGGTTACACAATCAATGAACACTTTTCATTGAGTATAACAATAATCTATTAATTAAAAGTGTTCATAGTTAAAATAAAGCATCTTCGCAAAAGAAACCATGCTAAAGTAGTGACCTTGCTGTGACCTTGACCTTGGACAGATTGTAGCGAAAACCTTTTCAAATGGTTTTACTCTTCCAAGGATGATACATACCTAGTTAGAACTTCATAACACAAAAACTTTTCAAGTTATCGCGTTTACAAGGAATTTTTTAGTGATTTTATAGCTCGTGACCTTGACCTTTGGCCTTGAAAGTGAACATGTCAAAATCATTCCCCCGAGGTATAAGCAGTAAGTTATGAATACAATTTGTTCTGGAAAGCTTAGTAGAAAAAAGTAATAGCCATTAGTATGAGCGAGGCGGCGGCGGCGAAAACTGCACAAATACTGAAAGCAGCCCGCGGGCGGAAACCAGAAAAAAAAAACTACTTTTTTTCTAGGCCTTACATTTGTCAAAATCCTTATCAAACAAACCACCTACCACCCACTGTGACTTCAACAGTCATTTCGATCCTGTGCAGATCTGCTGTCGCTATACAGGTGTAATTCTTGGACACCCTCACATCTTTGAGTTGCAGAACATTTTGACCAATTGGCACGCTTGCTTGATCTGTCAAGTCTCTGTTACCATCCTGCCACTTCACAAACGGCATTGGCACGCCAAATGCGGCACATGTCAGGTTAACATTAGAGCCAGGTTTCACCATCGTATTGGTTGGTGCATTTGTAAAACTTGGAGGGACTTTTTGCGCTGTATGACAAGAAAAGATAAATTGATAAGTAAAAGTCATCACGTTATGTCAAATATCTTATTTGCCATACCATGTATGATAAAAGTGAATTTGATTTGGCATTAACATTAGTGTAAATTTTCATTCATTTAATAGTTTTGAGCATAAGAACTTTTGAATCTTTATTAGATAAAAAACAACCAAACAAAGAATAATATAGGTTTGTACACTCCACTCTTAATCACTTGCTATTAAAAACAAATAAAAAAACATCAGAGAAAATCAGAAATGAACTGATTATGATAAATGGAAATTGAGGTAAGTACCTCTGACATAAAGATTGGCCCCGTTAGAATAAGCCACGCCCACCGGATTCTCCGCTACACACTCATACTTGCCAACATCAGACTCCCTGGCTTCTGTGATCACCAGGACTCCTGAACATTAACAAGGAAATTGTACTTGGTGGATACAGAAGGAGGTTGCGGGGTGCGGGGTGTGGGGTGTGGGGTGCGGGGTGTGGGGTGTGGGGTGTGGGGTGTGGAGTGCGGGGTGTGGGGTGCAGAGTGCGGGGTGTGGGGTGCAGGGTGCGGGGTGTGGGGTGTGGAGTGCGGGGTGTGGGGTGCAGAGTGCGGGGTGTGGGGTGCAGGGTGCGGGGTGTGGGGTGTGGAGTGTGGGGTGCGGGGATGAGCACCAGCGAGCACCATCAGAGAGTTCAAAATTAAGTGGAAAGTCATTTTTATCAAACATGACAAAAGTACTCAGCAAAAGTGTATGGCAGGTAACCAAGATTAGCACACAAGCCAAATGTCCTTTGGGTTCATATTGTTTGATGCAAATAAATAATTTCAACAGCTGTATTGTTACGCCAAAAGGGCAAGTTGAGATAAGTATTATTATCCTATGAACCACAATACTGACCAGATTGCAGAGCTGTTATTCTTGATGTTTCCACATGGACCGGGAAGGAATCCTTGAGCCAGCTGATGGTTGGAAGGGGATCCCCCGCGGCCCCACAGGACATGGACACCATCCCTCCCCTCTCTACAGCCTTCACTTGAGGATGCTGGGTAATCTCGGGGTACCCCACTGGAACTTCCGTAACTGAAATATAACGGTTATAAAGACCCCACCTCATGAGTTGTTTGTTAACATAGTCGGGTTTGATAAAAAAGAGGGGGATAACCGTCATCAACCCATGAAGTCAGCCTCCGAAGGAACAGGAGGGGCTAAATTTTGCAGTTTCATGTTAGACCCCCTTCATCAGACTTTATGGGTTGATGACAGTTATCCCCTTCCTTTTTATTACGACCAACTTTTGCTGGTCCCGTCTCTGCACCCTTTAGTGGATCCTCATGCTGTCATCCCTACCAGAACTTTTTTAGACAGGACATCAAGCACCTCATAAAACATTGGTTTTAATCATGGGTTTTGGGTGTTGAATAACAATGAATTCCATAAATTTTACAAACCAAACTATTTATCTTTTGATTGAATTTGTTCTTGAAACTTATAGCTGCAAGGTAATCTATGGGTAACCTCTGAAATTGCTATAAAAGGAGGATTACATCATCCCCTAATTATTTGGTTGGGAAAACAAGAAGCAGGAGGGTGAAGTAAGAGTACCCATCCAGAACTTCAATAATGGCAATTCAATTTGTTTATTACATCATCCCTTATTTAGCTAGTTAGCAATAGCTCAAGCTGTAGGATGCCCTGGAGGAAATATTGTCACATAAAACATTCAAGAACATTCCATGGGTTCCAAATACTGCAGGGTGGTCCCAGAATGTTAAAACAAAAAAACAAAGAGGTTTTCATATGGTTATCCCCTATACATTTGGTATATGATCTCCTTAATAAAGAATAAAAGGATAACTTTCATTTGCTAGTTCCAAGGTTGTTATTCCTCAACAGAAAGGTTTGACACTAGTACATTAAACAGCAAAAGGTTGAACTTACCATCATAAACCTTCAGCGTCCCTGTAGCATTTGTTGTCCCATTGTCATTGCTAGCGATACAGGTGAAGGCACCGGAATCTCTCAAAGCGTTGGCATTGAGCACCCTCAGTACAGAGAACCAGTGTTTGGTGACGATCTCATAGATAGGGCTCCGAACACTGACAACTTTCGAGTTTCTCATCCAATGAAACTTGAGGGTGTAACCATCGGAAGATCGGCAGAAGAAGCTTGCCACGCCCCCTTCCTTTGTATGTTGGATTTCAGGATTAAAGATGATCTGTGGAGAACCTGAAAACAGTATTGATTGCTTCGTTACTTCTTTTCTTCTTTTGTGACATGAGCAAAAACATTTCATGTCATTTGTTATAGATGTAAATAATTATTTTATGTCTTTCTCATTAACTTACAAAAACAATTTCAAAGTTATATTTTGATTAAACAAATATATTTCTTAGGTTTTTTTGTTCAGTACAATATTCTTACATTTGAGATCCAACTACCTGGACATATTCTTGAACTTTCATGTGTTAGGAAACATTTCAAACCACTAACAACACCAACACCTCATCCACTCAGCCACCAGACCTCGATTTTAATGCTAGGCAATAGTCACTCCTTACCAAAAACTTTCACTGGGTTTGAGAGTGGCCCCTCCCCGACCACAGAGTAAGCCTGCACAATAAAGTAGTAAGTCGTGCTCGGGGCAAGTCCATCCATGACAGTTGAAGTGTCCATCCCAGCTTCCACAAGGTTCCACATGAAGAAGGGATGCTCAGGGTGTGAGGTGTAAATAATCTTGTAATTCTAGAAATGCCAAAAAATAATTTATAATTAATTACAAATTTTTTATTTATCATCATAATCAAAAGATAACATAAATCATAGAAAGTGTATATCATAATCTAATTTAAATTTCTGATATGGATGCACTAGTACTGTTTCAATAGTAATAGACAGAATTTACAAATGGCCAAATTCATAAACTGTACCTATACAAGTGAAAAGAGATTCCAGTTGCAGATTTTTGGATATAAAATATATAAAGACCATTGGTCTCTGTAGCTCATCCCCTTGAATTTTGTTGTGTAGTTTATTATTAGTAGTTCTCTTGATGAAGAAATGCCAAAACCCAATGGTCATACAAATTGTCAATTGTCAGTGGGAACAACACAACATTCCTTTTTCTGCACTTTATGCTTCAGATTAGAAAAAGCCTGATGATCATCAAATGAGAAAAGTTAATATAGAACACCTGCCACCCATTGGACTGGCATACTGGCTACATGAAAAATTTTGTGTTTAAAGTGTTTAAATCCCTCCTACCAGAATAAGTCCATCTGGGCTCTCCACTTCATCCCAGGATGCAAGCATAGCTGTAGGAGTGACTGGCCGCACTCGCAGATTCTCTGGGGCACTTTCAGGTGCTGGGGAAAGAGGCAACTTAACATATCACACTTTCTCATCCAATGAAACTTGAGGCTGTAATAAACTAAATAAATAACCAATATGTAAATGTATATTTTAGTTTAAAAAGGTATCTATTTTAATTGACAGTTCAAAACCATGACATAAAACAGTCTGACCTAAGAAAATAAATAAAAATGATGTCATTTTGTATTTTGGCTTTACTACACTCTAAGTTTATAAATAGAGATTATTAACCGAGTGTGTTTCCGTATCATTAATATCATATACTAGGAATAAAATTTGTATTATGCGAGCCTTTGGCGAGCATAATACATATATTTGTATTCCTATTATATGATATTAATGATACGGAAACACGCGAAGTTCATAATTTCTTTATCATATAATGTCATTTTGAAATAAAAGGATTTAAACGAAAATATGATACCTTCTAAAAATATATTTGACCTAGATTTCGCGGAGTAATTGCTTTCACAATAAACCAAGGTGAAGGTCATATTGTCGGCGATGTACAGTTGTGAACAGTCTAGAAATATTCCTTCATGAAATGATTTTTTTCACAGTGATAGAAACGTCTCCTTCAATCTATGAACAATTTCAGTCTGATTTCCAATGCACGAGTAAACATTGTATTTTTTAATAACACAAAATGTGTAAGAACCAGTTGTCAACGTCGCTACAACAGGGAAAGTAACTCTAACTGCATTTAGAAAAGCTGCATTGTCATTGTTGTTACGCCAGTTCAGTTACAGTATCCTTAGACTAAACGTCGACTATTTGCGAAGGTGAGGTTGTTGCGTTTGTAACTACGCTACTAGATAATCTGTGCTATCACTAGAATATGATTTGTTTATGCTGATAAGTTGGTAACCGACACGACCAAAGCGATCTAGGCCTATGTTATGCACGAAAATTGAGGCACCTATTTTTTCAATAGCCGACATTGTTAGCTGCATATCGTTTTATTTTTAAACGCACAATGAAAACAACTTGAAATGCTTCGATAACCAAACTATTTCTAAAATACGAATGCGTGATACGTTTTGACAGATTTTGTTTACGATATTTTATTCGATAAAAAACCAACAAAACCTGAAAACTCCCGAAGACGTTATCAATGTTTAGAGACCGGTTTAGGACTCGCATGACATGCATGAAGTTTTGCGAAAATAGTTTGGGTTTTGACCTCATTTGCATTGTTATCAGGGATCTGATAACATGATTACAAGATGGGTTTATTGCACAGATAACACTGCCCATTATATGATAAATGATTATATCATAACTTATGATTTCATTATATTGTTTATAAAGTGTGTGAGCAACTAAGCTTATTGCCACTACTACATTATTCTCCAAAACCAGTGGTATAGTCTCAATCAACACCTACCTTTGGTTGAACCATTTATAGAAACTGATTCGTTTACCATCTTTGCTCCTGAAAAATAATTAAGTTATGACAAATTTAAAGAAAATCAGAATGCATGTCACAAAAACAGATTTTACTTTACATGAGTTTTATGAAAATCTAATCACAAAACACTCAGCAGTTGTCATTGTATTGAAGAAATATACATTTTATATATTGAAAGATATTTAAAATTCATAAAGACCAAATGGATTAAAAGTTCATAAAAATAATTAATTATATGTGACAAACAGTAAAGAACTTGAGTATACTTAAAACTTAGAACTTAATTATAACCAGGGAAATAAACTACACTACACTTAAAACTACACTTTTAAGTTAATATTTTTTGTTTTTACTGTTGTGTAAATGACAATTTCAGAATCACTCCAAAAACACATACCAAATTCTGTTGGCGTTGTAATTCTTTGAATCACTGGATCTCCATTGCCCACTTTGTTAGTTGCTGACACAGTCACAATATAGGTGGTGTTATACTCCAGCCCTGTGACCAGGTACCTCGTCTTATTGGAGGGCACACTGCCTGTCCTAGAGAGCTGCTTGTACGTGCCCCAGGTGATGTCGTACGTCTGGATTGTGCCGTGGGTCGAGTCTGGAATTTCCCATGTGGCTGTCATGGAGGGCTTTATGCCCCTGTGTGCTTCCAGTTGCAAATTGGTGGGAGCAGACGGAGGATGGGAATCAACAAGAAGTTTATCTGAATTGGAAATAATTGGAGGAAAATTTATGAAAAAATTGAGTGGGACATAGCAACAGCTGAAAACTCATTTATTCATAGTCTTTGTAACCTCTTTTGTCCTTGTTGAGCATTTTGTTGGAATTGGCGCAATAAAAATATTAACTTTATTATCATTATATATGAACCAATGTATCTCACCTTCAGTGTGAGTCTGCACCAGCTCTGACATGGGTCCCTGACCATGCTTGTTGTATGCTCGCACACCGAAAGTGTAGACGGTGTCCGGTGTCAGGTCAGTGAGCACCATCAGTTTAGCCAAGATGACTTCCTGAATCTTCCACGTGTGTAGAGGATTCCCCGGATTGTCCGTATAGAACACCATATAGCGCTGAAGCAGCAACAAAGATATTTCAGAATTAACAAGAGAAACCTTGGATGGAGCTGAAAATGGTCTTCCTGAATCTTTCAGAGGATTCCCTGGGTTGTCCTTATAGAATACCATGTAGCCCTAAAGCAATAATAAACATATAAGAATGGAGCTGAATATTGACTTCTTGAATTTTTTTACATGTGTAGAGGATTACCTGAGTTGTTTGTAGAGAATACCGTATACCGGGAAATTTTCATGGATGGTAATAATTATTGCGAAAACGGTTACCTCTAAACCAACATTGACTTATTTCTCTCTTTCAGAGAGATCGTACAGAGTGTGAGAATAAAATTTTTTTTAGTGGTATTCTTGTTGTTCTTCCCGATTATCTCCCCTTGAGTTACTTCCCTTGAAATTCAAACTCAGCTGTCATTCTTTTCTCTGTACGCCTAGGGTTAGATCGTACTTGTGTGAGAGAAATTCTTCTTGAGTTTACTCAAGCTTTGGATACGTTTTTCACTCTTCTGGATTATCACTGTGTTATTCCTACGGATTATTGTGTTCACCTGGATTACTGTGTGATTCCTGTGGATTATCTGTGCTAATCAGTGTCTCCAGTCTTGAGTGAGTTTTCCTTACGTTTTCCTTTGTCTTCCCGTAATGGCTGCCTTGCAAAAGAAGTGTCTTGAGTGTCAACGCTTTCTGAGCAAAGGAGATCCTCATTCTCTTTGTTATGGATGTAGTGACAAGTTACCATGCACTTATGATGATCGTTGTCTCATGTGTCACCACCTATCTCTTGATGAATGGCAATTGATGCATAACAATCGCACTAAACCCAAGACACCCAAGCGTAAGGCTGCTCCTAAATCTACCCCTGCCAAGAAGATCAAACAATCTCCCCCTGAGAAGACTCCTTCTAAGCCGTCGGAATTAGAAGAAATTAAACAAATGCTCATGTCCCTATCTTCAAACATGGCGTCCTTGAAGAAAGACACTAATAAGCGCTTCTCAGCGCTAGAGACCCCTAAGGGAGACCCCGTGGCGATAGGCTGCACGGGCGACCCGTCCTCTGACTCATCGAGCCGTATGCGGTCGGCCTCCCTGATCCACGTATCAAGGGAGGAGGCGGTCGGCTCTGCTCCTCTGCTTAGCCAAGGAAACACGGGTCACGGGCCCAGTGTTCTCCACGGCGGGCACGGGCAAACCAGCTCTACTGCCTCTGGCACACTGTCGAATGCCACGGCGCCCAGCGGCGCACGGGCTTCACAGGGAGTCCATGGCAAGCAGACCGATCCCGTTAAGCCTACCGTTAGCACGGACGGCCCGGGACTTACGGCTGCGGCTGGGAGTGAGGCGGGTTCCCGCGTGCCGGCTCGTGCGGCTGGTGGCTCCCAAGCTGATTTTATTAGCATTGACAATCCACCGTTGATTCCCGTGCTTCATGACCCAAGCGGACTGGGAGCTTTGAGTAACTCAGCCACAGACACGGACTCGTTGGATTTTACTGTAGCCTCGCATGAAGGACAAGTTGTGATCCTACCGGACTCTTATTCATCTCCGCTTGATCCGGAATGGAATTATTCTGACAAATTGGAGTATCTTCATCGTTTGAAGCCCTGCACTGTTCCTCTACACTCGGATGATACGGCCTCTCCTAGGCCTCAGGAGTTAGGGGATTCGGGGTCCCTACCCCCCTCCCGTCCGTCTAAATTGTCTTTGCCTCATTCTTCAGTTGTCAAGTCATCTTGTAATGATATCAATGAGAAACTCTCCAATCAGACTGGGCAGCTGTTTGTTCCCAAGTTCAGGTCAGGAGCTGCCTATTTGATCCATAATAGATTTATTTCTCAGGAGTTGCCTCCCTTGGACAAGGACTTCTCTAGGCTCAACCCTCGTACCACGACTGCCAATCAAGTTAACATTTCCAGAACGGACTTGATGGAGATCGATCGCAATGCACGGCTTTCACAGGACATTCTTTCTTACATCAACTGGTTCTGCGCTGGTGTTAGAGAAATGCTCCCAGTCAAGTTTACATCTTATGACAACATTGCTCCTGATGCACTCCAAACCATGAGAGCTGATGATGTGGCTATGGCCCATGGTTTTCTGAACTCTGTTTTCGTGGCCTCCCAAGAATTAGCAGCAGCTTCTTCAAATTCCATGGCCCGAGTTTTACTAGCGGAAAGGCAACAGCACTTGTCTAGAGTTAGAGACCTTCCGTTGGATGTCAAGGATTCCCTGCTTACACAACCTGTCCAGGCTCCAACTCTATTTAATGGATCTTGCACCCAAGCCAGCGAGTCGCAAGATGCTATGTAAACCAAGTCTCTCAATCTTAAGCTTACGCAAGCCTTATTATCAAAGGGATCCTTCCAAGGCCAGCGCCGTGGCAACTCGAATCCAAGGCCAAGTAACCAGAGCAAGCTAGCCAATCAGTTGCCTCCTCCTCAATCACAGTTCCGAGGTGGTCCCCGCGGCCGCAGGGATTTCCACCCCCCTCAATCCAGGGATCAATCTAGAGCTTCAGGGAAATTCCAAGGCAAGTCTTTTCGTGGAGCGCGAGGAGGATTTAAACGATGACTGCCACGTTCGTCTGTCTCCTTTCCCTCAAACCTGTCGACCGCTTCCGTCCCCTGACTTGGATTTGATGACTCCCTTCACCCAGCCGACTTCCCCCTCGCCCGTGGGGGGTCGCCTGGGGCGATACCTTCAGAATTGGAAGATAGTAACCACCGACACCTGGATCCTATCTATCATAGCCTCGGGATACATGCTCCAGTGGGATCAATCTCCGCCTTTGACCGTCCACCCTCAGGGAAGAAGATTCTTCCTCCAAGGTCCAAAGCTCCAAGCAGCGCTCTTAGCCGTCGAGCAACTGTTAGAAAAAGACGCCATCTCGGAGTTAGATCCCGCCGATGCTTCTCCAGGTTTTTATTCACCCGTTTTCCTAGTGCCCAAGAAGGATACGCCAGAAATGAGGATGATAATAGATCTGAAAATCCTCAACAAGTCCTTTCTGAGCAGGCCTCCCAAATTCACAATGGAATCGCTAAACAACATCCGCAAGCTGATCCTTCCTCTATCTCTGTTTGCCAGTCTAGACTTAAAGGACGCTTACCTACATGTACCCATCCATCTCAAATCCCGGAAGTTCCTTCGTTTCGCAATCAACGGCCGTCGATTTCAGTTCAAGGTCCTTCCCTTCGGCATCTCTATCGCCCCTTGGCTGTTCACAAAGATCACCGTTCCGATGCTTCACTTCCTTCATCTCCATCACGTATACATTCACAGTTATCTGGACGATTTTCTGCTTCGTCATCAGGACAACAACATCTTGCTCAAGCATCTACAACTTGTCAATCACGTGTTCACCCATCTGGGTTGGATAGTTCATCCAGACAAATCAGAGTTTATCCCGTCGCCACGGATCAAATTCTTGGGAGCCATATTGGACTCGACCTCTTCCACCATCGCCCCGTCAGAGAGCCGTTGGGTTTCCATCCAGGCTGCCATCCATCTGCTTACGGACAACAGCAAGCTCCATTCACTCAGGGTGTGGATGTCCCTACTAGGGTCGCTTACGTCAATCCAGGCCTTTACCACACGCGGCCGTCTGAATCTGCGCCATGTCCAGACATGGGTCAACACCTGCCGCCATCTACCTCTAGATTCCAAGGTCACTCCTACAAGCGTAGTTTGCCGAGAGCTCCAATGGTGGACTTTACGTTCGCATGTCATGACAGGCTGCCCTTTTATACTACCACAGCCCCAACATACGATCTACACAGACGCTTCGAACGCGGGTTGGGGAGCACACTGGAATCAGCACATGTTGAGCGGGACCTGGAGTCATGCAGAAGCCAGTTTGCACATCAACTCGTTGGAAATGAAGGCGGTACTCCTAGCCATTGCCAACTGGAAGACCCTACTACAAGCTTCAAGCGTTATGATTGCGACAGACAATTCCACTGTTGTAGCGTACATCAACAAACTAGGCGGCACCAGATCAGCCCCACTGATGCAGCTCACAAGGGACCTGTACACCTTATCAGACGCTTGGACGATATCCATACAGGCCAGGCACATCCCAGGAAAGTTGAACTTCCTAGCGGACTCCTTATCCAGAAAGAGGCTCATTGTCTCATCAGAATGGACGATTCATCCACAAGTGATGAAGCTGATCGCCGAAAAATGGGAAACACCTCAAGTGGATCTGTTTGCAACGGCATTAAACTACAGACTTCCGTGTTACGTCAGCCCAGTACCGGATCCACAAGCCCTAGCGGTCGATGCTCTCTCAATATCCTGGGAGAATCTAATAGCTTATGCCTTTCCTCCTTTCAAGTTGATTCCGGATGTTCTCAACAAGGTGAGACAACACAAGTGCGTAGTCTATCTACTAGCTCCGGCGTGGCCCACGAGGGCTTGGTTCCCATCGTTATTGAACCTTCTCATGGAACCCCCCTTGAAGCTTCCCCAGTGGTGGAACCTACTGCAGCAGCCAACCTGGCAGCCGGACATGGTGAACCTCCAGACATTCAACCTTCACGTCTGGAAAATATCCAGAGAACACTCCGAGGAAGAGGATATGCACAAGAAACTTCAGATGCTATTGCAAGATCCATTAGACCTAGCACTTCCGCACTCTACGATAGCAAGTGGATTAGATTCCAACAGTGGAGAGCAGACAGAGGATTAGCCAAAGACCCCTTGTCTATGCCCATCATAGCAGACTTTCTGAACCACCTTCGGCTAGAGCGCAAGTTGAAGGCGGGAACGATCGAAGGCTACAGATCTGCGATAGCCTCAGTTGCGGAATTGGAAGGGTTAAATGTTGGCTCGGAAGTAACCCTCACTAGACTCATTAAATCCTTCAAACTGCAGGACATTAGATCACCAAATATTTTCCCCAAATGGGATCTGCTTCTGGTACTTCAATCCCTACAACGGCCACCTTATGAACCATTGAGCACCACTTCACTAAAGTTCCTTGCTTGGAAGACAGCGTTTCTGATAGCTTTTGCTTCTGCCGCCAGAGTTTCGGAACTACACGCCATTGACGTCTCCTCAATCGATTTTGCCCACAAGTATACGTCGGTTTCGTTCAGAGCTCTCCCTGAATTCTTGGCCAAAAATCAGTCCACGGCTTCTGGTCCCCTGGGGGCTAGAGTATATTCGTTCCCGGCCCTACCTGCGCCTAAAGATTCTAAGGACAAATCTCGATCTCTGTGCCCAGTAAGAGCGCTTCGTTGGTATCTGGTCAGAACACACCCTATCAGACAAGGTAGAAGGCGACTTTTCTTACCATGTATACCCGCCTTATCCTCGGAAATCACCAAGAATACCATTGCTTCGTGGCTACGTAAGACTATTACTTTGGCCTACTCCACAGCTGACCAAGAAACGGTAGATGCCAAGTTCTCTCCTCACGAAATTCGAGCCTTGTCCACTTCCTTAGCTGCCTGGAAGTCAGTTTCCATTGATCAGATAGTAGCCTCATGTCAGTGGAAATCTTCAAGTGCCTTTACCAGAGCCTATCTCCGAGACATCGCCTCTCTGCTGGGGGGCCTGTCGTCACTAGGTCCTTTGGTGGCGGCTCAGCACCTCTCTGCCTGACCCACTCCTTCAGGAGAAGGGGGGGGGGGGGGGGGGGGGGGGGACGTCCCGGGAGTGAGTGGATTCCAGTCCCGACCTATCAACAAGATGGTGGACTACAACCATAAGTTTAGGTGGGCATATTTCCATAGTACTTCCCGCACAATACTAAGGGCTGGGTAAAATTATGTTCATCCCTAACCTTTCGTTTGTTGTTGGTGAATTGTGACGTGGTATAATCACAACGGGATTCTCTAACTACTAGTTCGAGTTCAGCACTAATTCTCCCCAGCACATCCCTACCTTAACATTATTAAGGAGTGGAGAGAATGTTTGTTTGAGAAGAAATTACCATTCTAGAATCAAACTCGATATCTATATTTTCTTCCCGAATTTATCTCGAATTACGTTTTATTCGTATTATACACTAAATATCGGGAAAATTCCATGATTTTCACGTACATCCTTAATATTTTGGTGTTTTCCCGCCAAAAATACGATCTTTTTGGGTAATTAATTCGTTAAGATTCCCAAATAATGAAGGTCTATCTAGAAAATTCGTTCAGTTTAACCGTTATTCGGATCAAATTGGGACGAAAATTTCGAAATTTTTACCGTTATTCTTACGATTATCTCCTCTGAGGTCGTAATTTTAATATTAAAATCCGTTATCTAGAGAGTGAATTTCTCTATCTGGGTTTTAAATTGTAAGGACTGGATACCCTCCTCCTTACGTGGTATTCTGTCAATGTTGGTTTAGAGGTAACCGTTTTCGCAATAATTATGAAACAATCACAATTATTGTTAGTAATTATAAGAAAACTTACCTCTAAACCAACGAATTACGCCCACCCTCCTCCCCGTTATCCAGCTTCTGTCTTCGAAAAGAATGACAGCTGAGTTTGAATTTCAAGGGAAGTAACTCAAGGGGAGATAATCGGGAAGAACAACAAGAATACCACTAAAAAAAATTTTATTCTCACACTCTGTACGATCTCTCTGAAAGAGAGAAATAAGTCAATGTTGGTTTAGAGGTAAGTTTTCTTATAATTACTAACAATAATTGTGATTGTTTCATTTTCGTGGTTTTCGTGGGTAGAGCTTGAACCACGAAATTTTCCATACCACGAAAAATTTTCGATGAATTTCGTTAAAAATATCTTTACGCTACGAGGCACATTTTGCTAATGTTGTATAAATTAAAATGTAATACTGTTTTATATACGTGTAGGTAAAGCGTCAGTTTTATTTGTCAAAGCAAAAAATTACAGTGAGTAAAGTAATACTTTATTGAAACATTGAGTTAGAATTGTCATCTTTGAAACAGGCCAGAAAATGTGATTCGTGTCTTCTCCTTATACATGTTGAACAAACTAGATCGTTTTATCAATGATATCAAAAGCATTTCGTCTGATGACTACTGACCCTACTAATCCGATTGTAATAAGTTGATTGTAAAGCAATATGATTAACTAACATGACAGTTTAACATCAACACGCTTACAAATGGAGCATAAACACACAATTTAAAAATTTTATTTGGATAACTTCAACCACGAAAATAAAAATCCACGAAAAGAAATTTTTTGACAACGTCTGAACCACGAAATAAAAATGCACGAAAGGTCTTTAAGTCCTCAACCTCGAAAATTTCCAACCACGAAAATTTCCCGGTATACGGTACTATGAAGCAATTAAACAATAATAAAAAATGTTTGGAATAAACAATAGAAATCTTGAGCTGAGAATGGACTTTAATGTGGATAATGCTTTGAGAAGTAAGCAGACCATGTTCTGAAGTGAACTTCGATATGTTAGGAGTTGGGAGAGATATGACATGAATTGGTTTAAAAATTGACTTCCATGTGCCCTTTTCATTGAGAAGATGACCGATCTAATCTGAATATGTGCATTTTACTTTAAAAAGTTCAGGTTATCTAGTCTTATAGGTATGAATTGCTAAAAGCTATAGGCATATATAAAGACAAGATATCTTACCAGGATAGGTGTGATGGTGATCTCTGGTTCCTTCCACCATATGATGACCATCGATGGGCTGAGGGCTCGAACTCGGACCTCCCGAACAGAACCAGGTGGGCCATCTGTTCAGGTGTTCGAAATGTATTATATTATTGATTTATGTCATATAATCATCATGTTTTTTTTGTGTCTAGAAATGCCCCAATCTTAACAAAATATGAGTTACATCAGAACCTTACAGTTCAAAACTGATAGTTAAAAAGAGTAGAATATACAAATCTTTAAATTAAAATAGAAATGTTTTTAGTTTTTTCTTGAATTTTTCGAGAGTCACCTTTATACAATATACACCCTTCTTCTTCAAAATATTTGGTTTAATAAGGTCTATGGCCTACCCATTTTCCTGGTTGTGTAGAAGGTGATGTTAGTCCAGGGACTGGTGTCTTCTCCTTCCTCCACTCTCACGGAGAAGTTGAAGGTTCCGTTCCCATCCAGCCCGGACAACATCATCTCAGGCTTGTCCGTTCTGTAGTTGGTCTGCTCCTCCTCATCCCACATCAACACAGCGTAGTGTCGGTCCACACCTTCAATATTTATTGAATTGAATTGAATTGAATTGAATTGAATTGAATTGAATTGAATTGAATTGAATTGAATTGAATTGAATTGAATTGAATTGAATTGAATATTCAGATATAGCAAACAATCAGATATAGTGAACAAATGTTTAAGTCCCATCCCCATATAATATCATTAAAATTATATGCGTATAGCAAACATCGGATATAGCAAACTAAATTCTTTGGTCCCTTGGAGTTCGTTATATCCGTGTTCTACTGTATTTCTTTTAATTTTACATTATTAATTGTCAAATTTACAACAATTCAAGTTTTAGGAAAATAACATGCAATTGACATTTATGGATTAAAATTGACCATAAAAATGCTTTTATCAATTTAAAGTTTACTTGTTTGCCTTATTTGGATACTTTGCTTACACCCATATTTAGTCATATATATGAACAAAATACTTACTTTGTGAGAATTATCTTTCTTCTACTTAGTAACTCTTAATTTTGCCACATATATATAACACTTCAGTATCTTACATACGAACATATCTTACATATAGCATTCTCATTAACTCCTCCATATATTTCAAACACAACGCACCTTGTTGTGATTCAGATCTGTTGTTTGGATCAACCCAGTGCAGCTGTATTTTTGACAACCTGGTCCTTGTTATGTTCAATTCAATTGGAGGCTTCAACTCTAAAATGTGAGACATTTCAAGTAGTTCATTGAATGATGATACCTTCTTTGGAAAAATATGTTTGGTTCACAATTATAACCAATAGATATTGAGCATCGATCCCAAAAGAGACTTACAACACCAAAAAATACAAGAATTTGCAAAAGCTGAGTCCCCAAAAGTTTCAACCTTGGTTGTGGATCCCACAAGGGACTTGCAACACCAACATGTACAAGAATTTGCAATATTGAGATTTTACAAAATTGCATTTGTTCTTTTAATGTATTTTTTTATTTTTAACAGGAAAAAAACAGGATAAACAGGAAGGAACTTAATAAGGGTGTTATAAACATTGACCTCATACCTTTACTGAGGGTTTCCACCGTGATGTGTTGCTCACTGCCAACAGTGCCATCATGGAAGAACGCGCTGATATTGAATTCATATTTCATCTTGGGCTTGAGGTCGTCGAGAGACCAGGAGGTTTTCCCCCCGTCGATCGGTTTTGCAGTCATTGCCTGGTGAATCTCCCTGACTAATCCATCCAGCTCGAGGTATTTACCGCCCTCGTACTTTAGCTGTTATTACGAAAAATGTTACAGATAATTATGACAAGTTTTTATACATCGTCCGTTTAACAGGTATTTATGACAAATCCTCATACATCATCTGTTTTACAGATAATTATGAAAATGTTATACATCTTCTGTTTAACATATAATTATGACAAGTCTTTATACATCTTCTTTTTTACAGATGATTATGACAAGTCTTTTATCAAAAATTTAAGTTAGAAGTGATGACTCATATATTTGGTAAAATCACTTATAGAACTACTTTAAAATTATCATATATATTATTTGGCTTTGATATAAATATTGCTATATCAATTGGTTACATAAATTTGAAATATTAAATATTACATCTCAACTGACAAATTAATGATAAAAACTGATTTTCCATAAAAATATAAAATTACTCCAACACATGATTTTGGATTTTTATAATAATTCAATAACACTTCATTGTCCTCAGTACATGTATATATTGAAAATTTGTATGTGTCCGTTGCAGCTACAGTGCAGTGCCAGTTAAAGGGAATCAACAACCTGGCTCGTGAAACCTAATTGACCATTGTAAATGAGAGGGTCCAGACGGATAAGGTGGGGTCACATGACACAAACTTGGTACTGGCTGTCAGCTGTAAGCGGTTTGTAACTAAATGAGTTCGTCCCTATCGAGCATTTTCGACTCTTTCGGGGCCCTGCTAATAAAACACTGGAAGTTAAAATTTCAGGTTGCAGACCCCCTTTAAAGAGACACAGAGTATGTTGATAGGATCACATATGTCAAATTTTGAAATCGAGGTTATTACATCGGGAACCACTAACTGTTACTGAAAATAACAAGTTAAAAGTCAATCAGTACATAAGAGCGAAAATACAGCCATTCAAAGTAGGGATTTTGATCGAAAACCGGACAATGTGGCTCGAGTGGCGCGCGCAAATTCGCAAAACGTAATTTTGAAACCTTGTCACAAGCTGACAGGATGATATATTCGATTCGATAGTGTTTATTAGGTATTGTAACTAATATGTAGTTTATTTGGATGCATCATTTCGAATATTAAACGTATTTGACATGTTTTCTTGATTTTTCCATAAAATCAAGCATTTTAGAGATATTATGCATAAATTGATATATTTGCAAGTCCAGTGATGAGATATGAACTTCAATCAGCATATTAGATATTTTGTAGCTTATCAAAACCAAATAAAATTTTAAGAAAGATACTCTGTGTCACTTTAATGTGTTCTTCTGTCCCTATGCTGAGTGTCAAGCAAGGCAGCAACAACTCCCATCTTTTAACATCTTTGGTATGACACGAATCGAAACCTGGTCTTCCGGTTGATGAGCAGACGCTCTACCAACTGAGCTACATCCCTGATAAGTATGTGCTCTTTCTAGTCCTACAAATTAGATAAATGTGTATGAAGGTAGCTAAACTACTTACCAAATAGAAGCTGATACCCTGCTTCACAGGTGGGCCCCATGATAATTTCACCATTGTGGATGTTTGTGAGGATACCCTGAAATTCCGAACAACATCCTTTCGCACTGAAAATATCAGAATTAAAAACTTTTAAATGACAGAGAAAAGTATCAGTCTCTAAAAGGGATAGTCCTTTCGGGGTATTTTAGTGGAATAAAATTCAGGAGGTAGGTAAGGGTGGCATTGCTTCCGTAACCTGGCCTCAGGTCCCCGGTTATAGTCACACCCGGCGTAGGAGAAGTGTCTGGAGAACAGAATGAAACATGTAAGAAATAATCCTGCTTCCACAGGGTCTAGCTATCCTATCCTACAATGTGCTGATTGCCTTTGCTGCTTAACCTCAAATTACTCCTGAGCAGAACTATAAAACACTTCAACAGCTGCAGGGTCTAGTTATCCTATTCTACAATGTGCTGATTGCCTTCACATCTGAACCTCATATTTCTCCTGAGCAGAACTAAAAAATACATCAAAGTTGCTCATGTCTATGACTTCATTTCAATTAACAGAACCTGTTGCATTTTATGTGATAATTTCTTCACTTTTGAACAATTTGACTGACTGATGAATTCACCTTTTTTTTCATCAGCACATATGAGATTTGACAAATAGACATCTTAATTCCTACGCAAAGCTTAAAACGCCAGTTTCCAAATTGCCAGTTTTATGCCTTGCTGCAGACCCTTTATTTTCTGTGTTGCGATAGTGCCCTGACAGGCAAGAGAGCAAGGACAGAAAAAAGGGTCTGTAGGAAGATTGGGTTTGGATAATTATCAAACTAACCCTGGATAACAGAGGAGGATTATACTTTATAGATAATGGTGAAAGTGAGTCAACAAACCTTTATGTGCTTTCATTCTCACAGATTCTATTTGCAAGTCTGAACTGCGGCAAATGTATATTCCATTGTCAGTATCTTAGAAATTAGCAATTGTTAGGACACTTTTCAAAGACTTGTGAAATTTTTTTAGAATCTGTTCTTAATTTAATTCCATCTTTGAATCAGTCTAAATAATCAGGAGCATGTGTAACTCCGATAGCTTCACAGGTAAGGGTAGCATTGCTTCTAAATTTCGGTTTCAGGTTTCCAGTTAGAAGATAAATAGTTGCGTTTGTAAAATTTCGGGGATTCATTGTTATTCAACACCCGCAAATTCAGTTTAAAACCGACGGCGTTAGGGAACTCTGAGTTGAAAGGATCTAACGACTGATCCATTATTGTTATAGGTGTTCGCAGCTATAAAGAAGAAGGAATTCCCAGTGAAATTTTGACATTACAATAGTGTTCTTATATTGCAAACCAGTTACACTCATAAAGATGAGATCTTATAGTTTTCATAGTGACATTTATGAGAGAGAAAACAGTTATATAATTCATAAACTAACAGGAACAAACCCGACTGAAAAAATATCTTAAACTAGCCTAGACCATTGTGACGGTGACGTGATCATTATGACGTCATAACCGTTGGCCTTTGTGACGTCGTGCCATTGGAACAGCATTCGAAAGAAACCGGCCGCATGGCACAAGGCGGCAAATTAGGAGAAACTTAGTCAATTAAGAAAGTTTAGTTACATAAAACTAAAGCAAATAGAAAAGGATTTTTGGCATCTACGGGATTGCGCAAGTTAGAAAATGACAACAACAACAGTAAAATGTCAATCGGGCACGAATATTGGGAGAATCACAACATTTTAATGTTGAGGCAGACCAAATAATGTATCCTTTTTCTCAGTGATTTGCCTCAGCCAATTTGCAGGTGTTCATTGCCATTTAACACTGGTAAATCCTTCAAATCAACCAATCAGAAACGTGTATTTACCGAAGTCATGTTACAATTATTGATATTACAGGGGAAGGAATGTCTAGATAAAGGAATGAATCATATGAGAAGAAAAGAATCCTGCACAAACAGGGTCTATCCTACAATCTGCTGATAGTCTTCATTGGTTTTCCTCATAATATAATGATTGTCTTCATTGGTTTTCCTTTTCCTCATAATATAATGATTGTCTTCATTGGTTTTCCTCATAATATAATGATTGTCTTCATTGGTTAATTAAGCCTGAACAGAACTCAAAAACACATTATAACTTTCTTAAATCAACTAGTGGTGCTTTTTTTATTTAAGATTTCTGAAATTGTTGTTGGTTTGTTTTGGGCTCTGTTCAAGTTCTGGAACAGAACAAAAACGGTTAATTAGATCTATCTGAAAATATGAAAGTAGGACCCTGTCAAACCTTCAGAAGATCAAGCACTCTCCTGCACCATGGTCCCTATTTACATTTGTAAAAGGTTTCATTGATGGAAGTTTATTTATTCAACTGGCAATTTGTATTGATGAAAATGTAAGACCCTGATTAAAAACGAAGTTGTGCGCATAATGCTACAGCATGTAGATGGTCTCGCTTTGCCCAATGTTGTCATAAGACTGCACGTGAGAACCCTGAAGTATTTTCGTCATAAACAATTGCTCATGTGTGAACCATTATATCTTTGTTTGTTCTTATTGAATATTACTTTAGTAGCACAGCAGAAAGGATGTTATTATACAATACTATTTTTTATACATTTAAACCAATTTTTTTTAAATGCCTTTGACTTCATTTTGTAACAGGATAAAAAAATATACGTTTTTCTTGGGTTATTTCATTTAGTGAAAGGCATGTATTGAATGATGACTGATGCCTTTTTAAAACATTAATTTAATAGGGCATTTCACTGACAATCTTAATGTTTTCACTCTTGTACATAGAAGAGATATTTTTCACAACAATACCCGATACATGGCCCAACAGAATGAAGATTTATTAAATGAACCTTATTCAAAATAATTATCAGATAGAGCAAAAAAACTATTCCTAATTTCAACAGGTTATAATTTACCAATCGGAGAAAAAAGGGACGTTAAGGAATACAATTGCTATTTGATGTTACCTAATTAGCTGATGTCATAAAATAGCCAGGTTTTGATGATTGTGCATTATATAACCTACCTGCTATAGTCATCATTTGATAGCTTTTAATTAGGAAATAGACAGGAAATACGATAGACAGTAAAGTAATTGTGTAATAAGTGAGTATCTGATCTAAAGAAAGTACATAACACCTGCAGACCAATGTCATTGTTTATTCAAACTTTTTACACAACGTTCAAATCTAAATGTGAGCATTGTAAATTGGGATTAAAACCATAAATCAGCCAAAAACTTTGTGCTATGTTTTATATTTTACTAATCTCTTTTATTCTCTGCATGCCAAACTGTTCATTCAGTGAAAATGCGAGCTCGAAACAGACAATCGGTGTAGTGATCGGAACATGTGAGTTCGATGTAGATTGTCACATTGCTCTGTTTGACCTAACTCAGCGGGTCAATTTGGCGTGAAACGATCAATGTGATGGGAATTTGTCTACGGAAACTTCATCTGGAGATATTCTAGGACAGTTGACAGCAACACAATGATATGACATACTGTTAATCGCTTGGAAAACGCAGAACTACAGATTTCGCCTATCATTTTCCATATAAGCAGACTAACGCTTCACCTACTGCCACGTCACTTCCGGTATCCCCTTCCCGTGGCCTCTCAGCCTTGTTTTGGTTTGTCGCTGGACAGCGACAAGCAGACGCCTTGTTACGCAATGTTTACTTAGCTGTAGATTCATTGAAAAACTGTGTATCGTTGCTGTTTTGGCCTAATATTTATGTTATATAATTATTTGACCAATATCTTATGAAAAATATATTTAAAAAAGGTTATATAGCGCCACTTTAAAGACCCTTTGTAAGACTTGCATATCCAGCTAAGCCTTCCGAAAATTGTGGCACATGAGCACACAGTCGGGTAGAAAAATCTTTCAGGAAATTTTTTATACCAAAATCAGATATTTTGATAAACGAGAAAGTACCTAACTTGAATTTTGAAGTATACCACCCTCAAAAACTTGCCGTAGCCTTAAATGACCCCACAATCAATGACATCGATGTTTCATGCGTAGGATTCACCTCACTTCCTGTTTATCGAAATCATGGCCATTCAGGTTCCCTGAGTGTATTACGCTGCGCTCTGACTGGTTACAGACACGTAAGTACAAATTTCAAACACCTGCATAATTTTGATTACCGTATTCGACGTAATAAGCGCCCTGCTCCAATAAGCGCCCCCCAAAGGATTTTGTAATTATAGGTCTAATAACCGCCCATGTACCAGCCGTACTAAAATTATAAATCAAACGTATTCACCTTGTTTCAAGAAAAATTAAAGGACACAATAGCGGCAATATGTATTATTTTCTATTCAATAATGTCTAAGTATGTTTTGAACGTCTGTATCAGTTATCAAAGACAATCTAAACACAGTTCCACTTCAGTAGTCTCTATTTTCGGTCGTCATTCACACCACTTTAATTAGCGCCCACCCAAGTAAATTTTTTAAGCGCCCTGGGCGCTTATAACGTCGAATACGGTACTTGCTGTCATATCTCCAATTTCACAGAAAAAATGAACCAGTAATTTTGACTAAACGACCAATATAAAGATTACACTCGATCGTTAATATTTCAATTATTTTCTTAGAAAGTAGTTTGGGTTATGAATAAGTAGAACATAATTTATACAAATAAAAAAAATTCTGTTCAAGTGGTTGAATATTTTTAACCATATGAGGCCATAAGACATATGAACTCAATTTATTCCTGCCTTGCAAAATAAACGAAACATGCAAATGATATCAATGTATT
Organism: Steromphala cineraria; assembly: GCA_916613615.1. Lineage (NCBI taxonomy): Eukaryota > Metazoa > Mollusca > Gastropoda > Trochida > Trochidae > Steromphala > Steromphala cineraria. Next base: position 80,407,066 of record OU744722.1, read on the forward strand.
TGAAAGTATTTAATTTATTGATAAGTAAAATCGCCTGCAACGTTGCGTCACATGTTCACTTCCAACAAGCCTTTGTGTGACATTGCAAAAAATACGCTCCTTTCTATTTATAGGAACCTGTCGCTTCGGGAAAGCCGTTTCGATTTATTTTTTAATTCTTATTTCACGAATAATAATCTGATTTCTGGTTTGGTTGTACTTATTGATTTCTGAATATTCAGGGAATACGTAAAAAATACTTTAAAAATTATCTATATTACTATAATTCTGATCATGGGACTTTAACATCAAATCTCAGATTTTGTTTAACATCAAATGTTATATTACTGTGAATATATGTCTGGATTTTGATCGAAAACCGGACAATGTGGCTCGAGTGGCGTTCGCAAATTCGCCAAACATAATTTTGAAACCTTTTCATAAGTTGATAGGAAGATATAATCGAGTTGATAGTGTTCATTAGGTATTGTAACTAATTGTAATTTCGAATATTAAACGTATTTGAGATGTTTTCTTGATTTTTCAATTAAATCAAGCATTTTAGAGATATTATGCATATATATGGATAAATTTGCAAGTCCAGTGATGAGACATGAACTTCAATCAGCATATTAGATATTTTGTAGCATATCAAAACCAAACAAGCAGACAGAGTCGTCTATATCCCCCGCCATTTGGAATATTTTGACGAAAAAAAACATGACTTTGAATTTTAAGTATCTCCGAATTCTGGTGTCGTAAATTGTCACAACTTACAATTTCAAAGAAACTGCAAAAAATGATAATCCAAACAAGTTCAAACCCCAAAAAGGCACATCTACACATAATGATTGATCCATACACCAAGTTTGGTTGAGCTAGGTCTCAAGGTTTTCAAGTTCTGCTCCAGAAACAAAATCTTAAGTATAGTTTCCATGTAAACAGCTAAAAATAAAACTAGAGCCATTGGCTCTGTAACTCATCAGGCTTCATATCATTTGTGCTTATTGGTGTGGCAAATGTGGTTCCCCCCTTACTCTTTATCCTCTTTATCTAACTTAGGAAACTGCACAGAAAGTTTTAGCTTTCTACTAAGGCCTGATGCTCCTTGAGAAAAAGAGGAAATAAAAATGCAAAGAAGTTGAAAACCCCAAAAGGCACATCTCCACATGATGCCCGTTGCACATACCAAGTTTCGTTGAGCTAGGTCTAACCGTTTTGGAGTCGTGCTCCGGAAACTAAATCCTATGTTACATTTCCATGGAAACGGGTAAAAACAAAAATGCAAAGAAGTTGAAAACCTCAAAAGGCACATCTCCACATGATGACCATTGCACATACCAAGTTTCGTCGAGCTAGGTCTCATCGTTTTGGAGTCGTGCTCCGGAAACTAAATCCTATGTTACGTTTCCATGGAAACGGGTAAAAATAAAAATGCAAAGAAGTTGAAAACCTCAAAAGGCACATCTCCACATGATGACCATTGCACATACCAAGTTTCGTCGAGCTAGGTCTCACAGTTTTGGAGTTGTGCTCCGGAAACATTATCGGGACGGACGGACGAACGGACGAACGGACGGACGGACGAACGGACGACGGAGACCATTTCAATATCCCCCCCCAACTACGTTTGGCGGGGGATAAAAAATGTAAGAAAGATACTCTGTGTCACTTTAATGCACTATCTTAGGCCTCTATCTAGGGCAAAATACAACTTTTTAATGTGACTTCACTTTATAACCAATGCTTTGATGTCATGGTTCACCTATGCCATCACAATCTATATGAACCGTGGTGGCTAGTCTGTCTATTCTGAGAAGTAGGTTTTGAGTATTTTATTTGATTTTGTGACTACGGTAATAAACAGAAAATCATATTCATGCCCATGACATATTATGTTTACAACACTTTTCCTAAATATCAGTATATCGCTCACTTTTGCTCAGGAAGTAAAAAAATACAGTCACTCGTGTCGTAAACAAAGTTATCATGGACACTCATATAATATTCTCTACTAATAAAACTGTTGCAACTTTCAAATAAATTTTCTTTTCAACTTACGTTCTTCAGTGAACTCGTTGATGACCATCTCAGAAAGAGTTCCGTAGTAACCGTCAACAGATTTGGCCTGAACCTTGACACCGTAGATCGTGCTTGGCTCAAGACCACTGACCTCCGCCACAGTGTAGGGACCCGTTTCCATGGACGACCAATAATCCATAGTTTTGAAGTTAAACATGCTGTAGTAGATCTTGTAGCCGGCCACCGGGAAACCTGGAGTGTCCCAACTGACTCTGAAGCTGGTGTTGGATGTCTGTTGCACTTTCACATTTGTCGGAGCAGGAGGAACTGGGGGAGAAATGGAGAAATATGAGAATGAAGTTCTAATTCTTGGAGAAGTCTTTATTGTTAATAAGTCTTTATAGGCCTATATGTGAGGGCATTTACCACCATGTCACATCTTATGTAAGAGTCAAACCTATCTTTGTAGAGGATGTTATCATTTAGAATCAGTCATTACATCCTGTGAAAAAAATGTGTTGTTTTGATAACAACATCAGAATCCACGAAAGGATACAAAGGAACGAACAAGAGTTGGGGTGAAAAAAGGAGGATAGAGCCGCCAACAACACATGTAGTTATCCTTACAGGGAGGGGGCAAGGGGGAAGAGGAGGGCAAATATTTTGCAGGAGGCTAGGAACCTCTGGAGGTAAAAGGTAAAAAAAGTTTACAGACATATGCAAGATGGATGGCCGAATGCTGAACTTCATTCCTTGCCATTAGCCAATCAGATAATTCAAGCATGCTGAGCTTAAATGTCAAAGCAATAAATGTTACATACTCCGTGTTCCAGTGGTCCTGAAGTTGAGTCTGTTGCTCCATGGTCCGGGTCCCCTGCTGGTGTAGGCTCTCATCTTGATCTTATAGTCTGTGTTCATCTCCAGGCCCGAGATATCCACGTAGGTGTCGGTCACATTGAGATCCTCCTCGTTGATTGGGTCAGACAGCTTGTGGTACGTGATCTGGTACATGGCGATGTCTCCGTTCCTCAGGGGTCGGGCTGGGAGGTCCCAGGTGAGACGCACGCTGGTCTCGCTGATCCCTGTAGCGGTGAAGTTCTGGGGGGCACCTGCAGGGGCTGGAGGATAACACAGGGTGATATAGTTACGTATATAGATTCATGGTAGGTCTTGCTTATCGAATATATATATTGAATGTGCATGAAAGTAAAAAGGCAAGGAAGAAATATTTTCATTGATTGAAGGAAAAAAGTAAGAGTAAAATGTGATACTCCTGGCTGTCATAACACTTATGAGTTCTATCTATGTGCAGCTTGACAATGCCCAATAGCATTAGAGTTATATCTAATACAAAATGTCTTTAAACCTGAAGAACAATTTGATTTTATACCGCTGCCTAAATTCTAACACCAGTTAAAATAAAAATGCCCCTTATAAGCAGAAGAGCTCAAATGAGCTCCACGAAAGACAAAAATATTTAGGCCAGAATAAAACTCCCCTCCATCAGGAGTCTTGAGGTTCTCCACAGCTCTTTCACCGTAGTCAACAGCGTTCTTGGCCGACACACGGAACTCGTACGTTGACCCCTTGTCGAGGAAGTACGTAACAAAGGAGTACTTCTTGGATGGAAGAATCCTCTCCTCGTACTGTTCCCCGATCCGGCCCCAGATGATCTTGTAGTTCTCCAGCGGACCGTGGGTCTCCCTTGGTCTCTGCCAGGTGACCTTGATCCTGGGTGGGTCTTCTTGCTGCAGATCAACATGGAGGTTCCGTGGTGGTGAGGGCACTGGAAGAAGAATGAAAGGTCAACAACACTATCAACTGTGAGGGTTCTGTGCAAAAAGAGAATATGGAAGTCAGCATCTTTTTTCCACCCTTGAACCAGTTAATATCACTTGGTGTGTATTCCACTCCTATAGTTTCACAGGTAAGGGTGGCATTGCTTCCGTACCCGGGCCTCAGGTCCCCGCTTTTAGTCACACCCGGCGTAGGAGAAGTGTCTGGAGAACAGAATGAGAAATAATCCTACCTCGGTACTTCAACAGGGTCATGTTTTCCTATCCTACAATGTGCTGATTGCCTTCACATCTTAACCTCATATTACTCTGAGCAGAACTCAAAAATACATCAAAGTTGCTCACGTCTATGACTTCATTTCAATTGACAGAACCTGCTGCATTTTATGTGATAATTTCATCATTTTTGAACAATTTGACTGACTGATGAAATCACCTTTTTTTTCATCGGCACATATGAGATTTGACATATACAAAGCCCTAATGCTTTTCAAATTCTGCTCCAAAAACGCATTCTAAGTTGCATTTCCGTTGAAACAGCAAAAAAAAAATCCAGAAAGTTGAATACCCCAAAAGGCAAAACCACATGTGATGATAAGTCAATATACCAAGTTTCATTGAGCTAGCTGTAACGATTTTTGAGTTCTGCTCCAGAAGCTATGTGATCAGAGAAGGATGGACGGACAGACAGAGCCAAAGATAATATCCCCCACATTATATCCCGGGGGCATAAAAACAGTTAATGGCAGGTTCATCATCATTGTCACTACAACGAAAACTTTCATATTGAGCTTTAATGTCCAATCATTGACATACCATTACTCCGTGCTCCAGTGGTCCTGAAGTTGAGTCTGTTGCTCCATGGTCCGGGTCCCCTGCTGGTGTAGGCTCTCATCTTGATCTGATAGTCTGAGTTCATCTCCAGACCTGAGATGTCTGTGTAGGTTCCGTTAGTTGTCACATTCAGAATCTGCTCCCTGATTAGATCTTCCAGTTTGTAGTACTTGATCTCGTACATGACGAAGTTCTTGTTAATCAGAGAGGATGATGGGAGGTCCCAGGTTAGAACCACCTTTGTCCCGGTCAAGTTGAATTTTCTCACGGTCAAGTTCTGGGGGACCACTGGGGCTGTAATGTAAAGTACTGTCAACTGACTCGTGTTACACTAGATGAAAGTCATTGTTGATATCCACCATCCAATGTTATATGTCAATGTCATTGAAGTGTTCAAAGTTAATATTTGCAACATGTAATGAATTGTTTATATTGGTTTTGTTTAACATTAAATTGGGTGTTAACATTCATTTTGTTTTACATAAAATGTGATTAACATTGTGTAACATCAAACTTAAGTCACCATTGAATTCATACATCAACATCAAATGGTGCATTAAACACTGAAATGAAATGAAGTTGGCCCGATTTCTCTGTTGATAATGATAAAAAGATCCTCTTTATTTGAATTGGTTTGAGACATCTTAAGCAGCAACTATAATGATGCTATGGAACTAGTTTTAAAAAATAAATCTTTAAACAAAACTGTTGCATCTTTCAAATAAACTTCATTGTCAACTTACGTTCTTCAGTGAACTCGTTGATGACCATCTCAGAAAGAGTTCCGTAGTAACCGTCAACAGATTTGGCCTGAACCTTGACACCGTAGATTGTGCTTGGCTCAAGACCACTGACCTCCGCCACAGTGTAGGGACCCGTTTCCATGGACGACCAATAATCCATAGTTTTGAAGTTAAACATGCTGTAGTAGATCTTGTAGCCGGCCACCGGGAAACCTGGAGTGTCCCAACTGACTCTGAAGCTGGTGTTGGATGTCTGTTGCACTTTCACATTTGTCGGAGCAGGAGGAACTGGGGGAGAAATGGAGAAATATGAGAATGAAGTTCTAATTCTTGGAGAAGTCTTTATTGTTAATAAGTCTTTATAGGCCTATATGTGAGGGCATTTACCACCATGTCACATCTTATGTAAGAGTCAAACCTATCTTTGTAGAGGATGTTATCATTTAGAATCAGTCATTACATCCTGTGAAAAAAATGTGTTGTTTTGATAACAACATGAGAATCCACGAAAGGATACAAAGGAACGAACAAGAGTTGGGGTGAAAAAAGGAGGATAGAGCCGCCAACAACACATGTAGTTATCCTTACAGGGAGGTGGCAAGGGGGAAGAGGAGGGCAAATATTTTGCAGGAGGCTAGGAACCTCTGGAGGTAAAAGGTAAAAAAAGTTTACAGACATATGCAAGATGGATGGCCGAATGCTGAACTTCATTCCTTGCCATTAGCCAATCAGATAATTCAAGCATGCTGAGCTTAAATGTCAAAGCAATAAATGTTACATACTCCGTGTTCCAGTGGTCCTGAAGTTGAGTCTGTTGCTCCATGGTCCGGGTCCCCTGCTGGTGTAGGCTCTCATCTTGATCTTATAGTCTGTGTTCATCTCCAGGCCCGAGATATCCACGTAGGTGTCGGTCACATTGAGATCCTCCTCGTTGATTGGGTCAGACAGCTTGTGGTACGTGATCTGGTACATGGCGATGTCTCCGTTCCTCAGGGGTCGGGCTGGGAGGTCCCAGGTGAGACGCACGCTGGTCTCGCTGATCCCTGTAGCGGTGAAGTTCTGGGGGGCACCTGCAGGGGCTGGAGGATAACACAGGGTGATATAGTTACGTATATAGATTCATGGTAGGTCTTGCTTATCGAATATATATATTGAATGTGCATGAAAGTAAAAAGGCAAGGAAGAAATATTTTCATTGATTGAAGGAAAAAAGTAAGAGTAAAATGTGATACTCCTGGCTGTCATAACACTTATGAGTTCTATCTATGTGCAGCTTGACAATGCCCAATAGCATTAGAGTTATATCTAATACAAAATGTCTTTAAACCTGAAGAACAATTTGATTTTATACCGCTGCCTAAATTCTAACACCAGTTAAAATAAAAATGCCCCTTATAAGCAGAAGAGCTCAAATGAGCTCCACGAAAGACAAATATATTTAGGCCAGAATAAAACTCACCTCCATCAGGAGTCTTGAGGTTCTCCACAGCTCTTTCACCGTAGTCAACAGCGTTCTTGGCCGACACACGGAACTCGTACGTTGACCCCTTGTCGAGGAAGTACGTAACAAAGGAGTACTTCTTGGATGGAAGAATCCTCTCCTCGTACTGTTCCCCGATCCGGCCCCAGATGATCTTGTAGTTCTCCAGCGGACCGTGGGTCTCCCTTGGTCTCTGCCAGGTGACCTTGATCCTGGGTGGGTCTTCTTGCTGCAGATCAACATGGAGGTTCCGTGGTGGTGAGGGCACTGGAAGAAGAATGAAAGGTCAACAACACTATCAACTGTGAGGGTTCTGTGCAAAAAGAGAATATGGAAGTCAGCATCTTTTTTCCACCCTTGAACCAGTTAATATCACTTGGTGTGTATTCCACTCCTATAGTTTCACAGGTAAGGGTGGCATTGCTTCCGTACCCGGGCCTCAGGTCCCCGCTTTTAGTCACACCCGGCGTAGGAGAAGTGTCTGGAGAACAGAATGAGAAATAATCCTACCTCGGTACTTCAACAGGGTCATGTTTTCCTATCCTACAATGTGCTGATTGTCTTCACATCTTAACCTCATATTACTCTGAGCAGAACTCAAAAATACATCAAAGTTGCTCACGTCTATGACTTCATTTCAATTGACAGAACCTGCTGCATTTTATGTGATAATTTCATCATTTTTGAACAATTTGACTGACTGATGAAATCACCTTTTTTTTCATCGGCACATATGAGATTTGACATATACAAAGCCCTAATGCTTTTCAAATTCTGCTCCAAAAACGCATTCTAAGTTGCATTTCCGTTGAAACAGCAAAAAAAAAATCCAGAAAGTTGAATACCCCAAAAGGCAAAACCACATGTGATGATAAGTCAATATACCAAGTTTCATTGAGCTAGCTGTAACGATTTTTGAGTTCTGCTCCAGAAGCTATGTGATCAGAGAAGGATGGACGGACAGACAGAGCCAAAGATAATATCCCCCACATTATATCCCGGGGGCATAAAAACAGTTAATGGCAGGTTCATCATCATTGTCACTACAACGAAAACTTTCATATTGAGCTTTAATGTCCAATCATTGACATACCATTACTCCGTGCTCCAGTGGTCCTGAAGTTGAGTCTGTTGCTCCATGGTCCGGGTCCCCTGCTGGTGTAGGCTCTCATCTTGATCTGATAGTCTGAGTTCATCTCCAGACCTGAGATGTCTGTGTAGGTTCCGTTAGTTGTCACATTCAGAATCTGCTCCCTGATTAGATCTTCCAGTTTGTAGTACTTGATCTCGTACATGACGAAGTTCTTGTTAATCAGAGAGGATGATGGGAGGTCCCAGGTTAGAACCACCTTTGTCCCGGTCAAGTTGAATTTTCTCACGGTCAAGTTCTGGGGGACCACTGGGGCTGTAATGTAAAGTACTGTCAACTGACTCGTGTTACACTAGATGAAAGTCATTGTTGATATCCACCATCCAATGTTATATGTCAATGTCATTGAAGTGTTCAAAGTTAATATTTGCAACATGTAATGAATTGTTTATATTGGTTTTGTTTAACATTAAATTGGGTGTTAACATTCATTTTGTTTTACATAAAATGTGATTAACATTGTGTAACATCAAACTTAAGTCACCATTGAATTCATACATCAACATCAAATGGTGCATTAAACACTGAAATGAAATGAAGTTGGCCCGATTTCTCTGTTGATAATGATAAAAAGATCCTCTTTATTTGAATTGGTTTGAGACATCTTAAGCAGCAACTATAATGATGCTATGGAACTAGTTTTAAAAAATAAATCTTTAAACAAAACTGTTGCATCTTTCAAATAAACTTCATTGTCAACTTACGTTCTTCAGTGAACTCGTTGATGACCATCTCAGAAAGAGTTCCGTAGTAACCGTCAACAGATTTGGCCTGAACCTTGACACCGTAGATCGTGCTTGGCTCAAGACCACTGACCTCCGCCACAGTGTAGGGACCCGTTTCCATGGACGACCAATAATCCATAGTTTTGAAGTTAAACATGCTGTAGTAGATCTTGTAGCCGGCCACCGGGAAACCTGGAGTGTCCCAACTGACTCTGAAGCTGGTGTTGGATGTCTGTTGCACTTTCACATTTGTCGGAGCAGGAGGAACTGGGGGAGAAATGGAGAAATATGAGAATGAAGTTCTAATTCTTGGAGAAGTCTTTATTGTTAATAAGTCTTTATAGGCCTATATGTGAGGGCATTTACCACCATGTCACATCTTATGTAAGAGTCAAACCTATCTTTGTAGAGGATGTTATCATTTAGAATCAGTCATTACATCCTGTGAAAAAAAAGTGTTGTTTGGATAACAACATGAGAATCCACAAAAGGATACAAAGGAACCAACAAGAGTTGGGATGAAAAAAGGAGGATAGGGCCGCCAACAACACATGTAGTTACCCTTACAGGGAGGGGGAAGAGGAGGGTAAATATTTTGCAGGAGGCTAGGAACCTCTGAAGGTAAAAGGTAAACAAAAGTTTACATGTATATGTAAGATGGATGGCCAAATGTTGAACTTCATTCCTTGCCATTAGCCAATCAGATAATTCAAGCATGCTGAGCTTAAATGTCAAAGCAATAAATGTCACATACTCCGTGTTCCAGTGGTCCTGAAGTTGAGTCTGTTGCTCCATGGTCCAGGTCCTCTGCTGGTGTAGGCTCTCATCTTGATCTGATAGTCTGAGTTCATCTCCAGACCTGAGATGTCTGTGTAGGTTCCGTTAGTTGTCACATTCAGAATCTGCTCCCTGATTAGATCTTCCAGTTTGTAGTACTTGATCTCGTACATGACAAACTTCTTGTTAATCAGAGAGGATGATGGGAGGTCCCAGGTTAGAACCACCTTCGTCCCGGTCAAGTTGAATTTTCTCACGGTCAAGTTCTGGGGGACCACTGGGGCTGTAATGTAAATGTTACAGAGGAAGATCAAAAGTATTCCTAATGGCTTCGGATCATGGTATATCCCTTTAAGTTTATCAACATGTCTCTCAATACAGTGTATTTTACTACTGCTTCACAAACATTGATTGATAACAGTATCTTCTTGATTGATACTACATAGACTATCATAATTGATTTGACTGTCATGTGAAGAACATCAATGTCAACCATCTTGTGTCGCATCTCATAAAGTTTATAAACATTGCCGGTGGTAAACATCTCTTTGAGTTTACCATTTGTGGTGGTTAACATCTCAGGAAGTTTATAAACATTGCCGGTGGTGAACATCTGCGGAAGTTTATAAACATTGCCGGTGGTAAACACCTCATAAAGTTTATAAACATTGCCGGTGGTAAACATCTCTTTGAGTTTAACATTTCAGGGGGTTTACATCTGAGGAAGTTTATAAACATTGCCGGTGGTAAACATCTCTTTTAGTTTAACATTGCCGGTGGTGAACATCTGAGGAAGTTTATAAACATTGCCGGTGGTAAACACCTCATAAAGTTTATAAACATTGCCGGTGGTAAACATCTCTTTGAGTTTAACATTTCTGGTGGTAAACACCTCATAAAGTTTATAAACATTGCCGGTGGTAAACATCTCTTTGAGTTTAACATTTCCGGGGGTTAACACCTCATGAAGTTTATAAACATTGCCGGTGGTGAACATCTGAGGAAGTTTATAAACATTGCCGGTGGTAAACACCTCATAAAGTTTATAAACATTGCCGGTGGTAAACATCTCTTTGAGTTTAACATTGCCGGGGGTTAACATCTGAGGAAGTTTATAAACATTGCCGGTGGTAAACCGCTCTTTGAGTTTAACATTTCTGGTGGTAAACACCTCATAAAGTTTATAAACATTGCCGGTGGTAAACATCTCTTTTAGTTTAACATTGCCGGGGGTTAACATCTCTTTGAGTTTAACATTTCCGGGGGTTAACATCTCATGAAGTTTATAAACATTGCCGGTGGTTAACATCTCTTTGAGTTTAACATTGCCGGGGGTTAATATCTCATGAAGTTTATAAACATTGCCGGTGGTGAACATCTGAGGAAGTTTATAAACATTGCCGGTGGTAAACACCTCATAAAGTTTATAAACATTGCCGGTGGTAAACATCTCTTTGAGTTTAACATTGCCGGGGGTTAACATCTGAGGAAGTTTATAAACATTGCCGGTGGTAAACCGCTCTTTGAGTTTAACATTTCTGGTGGTAAACACCTCATAAAGTTTATAAACATTGCCGGTGGTAAACATCTCTTTTAGTTTAACATTGCCGGGGGTTAACATCTCTTTGAGTTTAACATTTCCGGGGGTTAACATCTCATGAAGTTTATAAACATTGCCGGTGGTTAACATCTCTTTGAGTTTAACATTGCCGGGGGTTAATATCTCATAAAGTTTATAAACATTGCCGGTGGTTAACATCTTATGAAGTTTATAAACATTGCTGGTGGTAAACCGCTCTTTGAGTTTAACATTGCCGGTGGTGAACATCTCATAAAGTTTATAAACATTGCCGGTGGTTAACATCTCTTTGAGTTTAACATTGCCGGGGGTTAATTTATCATAAAGTTTATAAACATTGCCGGTGGTTAACATCTCATGAAGTTTATAAACATTGCCGGTGGTAAACCGCTCTTTGAGTTTAACATTGCCGGTGGTGAACATCTCATGAAGTTTATAAACATTGCCGGTGGTTAACATCTCTTCGAGTTTAACATTTCCGGGGGTTAACATCTCATGAAGTTTATAAACATTGCCGGTGGTAAACATCTCTTTGAGTTTAACATTTCCGGTGGTTAACATCTCAGGAAGTTTATAAACATTGCCTATAGTTAACATTTCATGAAGTTTATAAACATTGCTGGTGTAACATCTCATTAAGTGTATGAAAATTGCCAGTGGTTAACATCTTATGAAGTTTTAACATTGATATCAACCCTCTGAAGTCATATCACATGGAACATTGATATTGATATCAACCATCACCTAAGTATAGACGTCAACATGGGAGGTGAATTAAGTTCTATAAGGCCCAACTGATGTTAAGTCACCTGGCTCAAAATTGATATCGATTCCCTGATACTGTCAATACAAAGTTATTACCCTTTAAATTCTTTTTTTTCAGCGATGCTCAAAGGTGCCATCAATTCATTATCTTGCAAAAAAGCTGCAGTTTTTAAGTGATATCACCAAATAATGGTCCATGACATCAGAAACAATAGTGTCATAATGTCACTAGCAGTAGTTTCTCTTGAGGACTTTCAATTCACAAATAGATAAGATGTACTATGTGAATGTTCATTTGGGAGTAGAAAAATAACTTTCATGAGTTAACATTGACATACTAGTATGAGAAACGTAATTTGTTTAAGCAACGATGCATTGATGTCAAGAAACAATCATGGATGGGAAATATTTTGCAGTATTCTTAATTAAAGTTCTATGTACAAATTAAGAAATTCCATGTATATGAAAAATACCTATCATCAGTAAATGTCACTGCTTATCGTATTGCTCTATGTAAGTTTCGGTGGTCCAACCACAATTTAATGGTTGAAGTTGGAAGGAGATTGAATATTAAACCAGAAGATCGAATGTGTCCTTTGTGTATAGTACCCGTGCAGGAAACAGAATTTCATTTTCTATTACAGTGTCCCTTTTATTCAGACCTAAGGAATAGCATTCTTCCATATTATTACTGTACATTGCCATCTCAACAGAAATCTATTTTGCTTTGTAAAAGTGATAATGAATTTATTATAAACAGCCTTGCAAAATATATTTTTCTCGGACTTAAAAAACGTGCAAAGTTTCTCAACATTAAGTTAATTTTTATCCAACGTCTGTACATCACATCAAATGGTGCTCCATAATATTGTTATTTATATCATATATATGACTTGTAATACGGGCCGGTGGCCTTATTTACTCCTGAATAAACAATTATCACATTATCACTAGTATGAGAAAAGTGATTGAGTAGCTATAACTAGCATTTCTTAAATATAGTAAAAATGCTAGTACTGACTTTAATATCTTGATCGTTTTCATTTGTACAATTTGACATTAACTTGAAGTATGAAAAAGTTTAATTGTATAAAATTACACTGAATTTTTGTTCAGTCTTAGCTGTCTGTTTATGTAGTAAATAGTAACCTATGCCGAGGTTGATACGGGTAATATCACCCCGAGGGAACCGAGGGGTTATATTTCCCGTATCAACCGAGGCATAGGTTACTATTTGCCATGATGAAGGATGAATGAAGGATGAATGAAGGATGACTGAAGGATGACTGAAGGATGAATGAAGGATGGATGAAGGATGGCTGAAGGATGATTGAAGGATGGCTGAAGGATGATTGAAGGATGATTAAAGGATGAATGAAGGAGTACTCTTACAGCGAAGAAAACTTAATGGATAATATTTTTCGAGAGCCCAGCTCAAGAAAACGCTACAGTAACTACATACGTCCAATAAAGGAACAATTTTCGGATATTTGCTGTTGGAGCGCCAGTGTGTGAACAGTGGAATGTGCCGGACTATCCATAATCAACGCATATTTTATTATTCACTGGATTATATTGTCATTTTTGTGTTACGATGCAGTTGGGCATTCTTTGAATGTTAATGGATCAGCGACACGTCTTTTCCAGACAGAAACACATCTGCAGCTTGTGTACACGGATTATCCATGTTGAATGAAGGTAAGGGATATGTTAGTCCAACTGCATATTTCTTTCAATGAGTGCAAGTTTTTAATACTAGCATTACATGAACCATTAGTTCACCTGTTAAAGTCTTAAAACATGGTTGGCATGAGCTATTGTTTGTACTCATTGTTGAAATCAACATTTCTGTTTCGAAATTGGTGTGCTGAGATTGACGGAATTGCTACTGTGATCCTAAATAAGTGTTCACGATTAAAGATATATTTGCATTAATGCAAAAGAAACATTTGAGCGTTGAGTATAAACTTTTTAACATTTTAATATAATGATGTAAATTAAGTGGAATTATATTTCTCTCACAGGTAACAAGTGGATTACAAACATCAGGGATTTACAGGACAGCATCTACCGAATTACGAAGATCACCCCGTACCTGCACACAAACCGAAATCACGCCTCTGGCAGAAAACCCAACTGTTGAAGGTTTCAGGAACTAATATAGGAGTTGACAATGTACCGTTTTCATGAAAGAATAAAAAAATTGAAAGCTTGTCATGTACTTCATACGAAACCATTGATAAAATCGTCACCCACAGTCGATACTGATCATATTGACCTAGGGAGTTATGAGATATCTAACCTTTATGCCATCTTTCGACCCCATAACATTTATACGGAGGTGTTTTTTTAAATATTACTAGAGGCGAAGACGAGAGTAATATTTAAAAAACACCGACGTGTTTTAACCGAGGGAGGATACTGAAAGTCGAGGCGAAGCCGAGATTTTCAGTATCCGGACGAGGATATGATTTAGCTAAATGTATGACGTCACGAAAGGTTGGATATCTCATAACTCCCAAGGTCATTGGCAAGGTGTGATATCAAATAATGCCCTAGGACGATATGGATGAACAACCGATGATGACGTCATAAGAGGTTGATATGAGAATAAACATATGTTAAGGGAATGGGACCATATCATCCCTAGGTGTGTATAAGATAATAAGAAAGTCCAGATCACAAATATCTCATGCAACAATTAAATACATAAGAAATATGCAAAGAATAATCATAAATGTTCTTAACAAACTTTGATTTGTGAAATGAAAATGACACAGCCCATGACATTATGTATGCAATATACCTAGTGACTAGTCTGCACCATGCTCACTATTACAGTAAAGTCACCAATTGATCGGCTTTCATCCAACATCTTGAAATTTTGAAAACAAATGTGCTGTATCATGTATATTCATTAACAAAACTAGGAATTAATTACTTGATTGATAGAAGAGGAGCATATTTACAAACAATTCTTAATAAAAGTTATCAGTTATTTTGTCGTAGTAATGCATTCCACGAACATAGCTTCAATGATTGGCTTCATTTGACGCTTTTTTTGTTTTGTTTTAGCGATACACTTAATTCTTTGTCAAATTGTTAAATCTTGTACAACTGAAATGCTAACCTCACAAACATATTTGAAATTTAGGGTGAAATTATCATGTTAAAATAATATATAATTGTAAACATGAAGGCTTTCCTGAATTTCGTTTCCACACAAAATACCCTGCTCAAATGGTCCCTTTAACTCCCTGCTCTGCAGTTTTAGAGGTGCGACGACTGTCATTGTTTGGTAGAGTAAAAGATCTCACATCTCATACATGCATTTCCCCATCAAATTGACATACAGATGTACCTACCTCTGTCTTCAGTTGGCAGATCTTCAATATGAAAGAAAACATAAAAAACTTTCAATATTCCTAAAATGATTATGTTAAATAAGAATGCCTAAATTTCCATCTTAACATTTGTTATGGCTTCCAGTGTACCTGGGTTTCTGTTGCTGTTTGTTTTGCTTTTCTCAAAAGTAAAACATTAAAAATAAAGTTCAATATATCAGAAGTAAAATACGGTACTTTCCAGGTTGAAGAAATAAAAAAAGTTTAAATATTACATACAGTACAATATATTTACATCAGACCTGCTACATCTATGAAAATTGAATTAGTAGTCAATGATCTAATTTTTAACCCAATAGGAAATAATTCCTAAGGTAATCACACCTATGATTCTCCATGATTGTTGCACCAAAAGTAGACTTCACACAATAATTTAGTAACCCTTTGCTGCTCCTTTATTCAACTAATCAAATGACTTCTGTCCTGTCACACCTTAGTTTTATAAATAAACAGTATATAGACATTGGAAGATATGAATTTTGTTAGTGTTAATTTGTTATCTTTTAAACATGAACTTTTTTTAGGTACAAATAATTGAAACACCTTTCTATATCATCTTTACTGTTGGATTATCCCAATGTGCACATGCTTGTTCTTTTGTTTGGCTACTCTTTATTTGAAAAATATTTCAGAAGCTGTATTTTGTCCTTTGTTATCCCAAAAAAATGCTTTAAGCAGGATGCCTGTTGAAAACACTAAATGGTAAGTGTTACTTACGCAGCAGGGAGAGTGGTTTACATTGAGTAACATTTGTAATAATTAAGTTGTATCTGATTGGTTACTGCATGAAGGCTCTACCAGCAAAGGGAAGTAATTAAATTATTGCTTTAAGCCTGTCTAGGGGCCAGGATATTATCTTCAAGCCTGTCTAGGCACCAGGATATTATCTTCAAGCCTGTCTAGGCACCAGGATATTATCTTCAAGCCTGTCTAGGGGCCAGGATATTATCTTCAAGCCTGTCTAGGGGCCAGGATATTATCTTCAAGCCTGTCTAGGCACCAGGATATTATCTTCAAGCCTGTCTAGGCACCAGGATATTATCTTCAAGCCTGTCTAGGGGCCAGGATATTATCTTCAAGCCTGTCTAGGGGCCAGGATATTATCTTCAAGCCTGTCTAGGGGCCAGGATATTATCTTCAAGCCTGTCTAGGCACCAGGATATTATCTTCAAGCCTGTCTAGGGGCCAGGATATTATCTTCAAGCCTGTCTAGGGGCCAGGATATTATCTTCAAGCCTGTCTAGGGGCCAGGATATTATCTTCAAGCCTGTCTAGGGGCCAGGATATTATCTTCAAGCCTGTCTAGGGGCCAGGATATTATCTTCAAGCCTGTCTAGGGGCCAGGATATTATCTTCAAGCCTGTCTAGGGGCCAGGATATTATCTTCAAGCCTGTCTAGGGGCCAGGATATTATCTTCAAGCCTGTCTAGGGGCCAGGATATTATCTTCAAGCCTGTCTAGGGCCAGGATATTATCTTCAAGCCTGTCTAGGGGCCAGGATATTATCTTCAAGCCTGTCTAGGGCCAGGATATTATCTTCAAGCCTGTCTAGGGCCAGGATATTATCTTCAAGCCTGTCTAGGGGCCAGGATATTATCTTCAAGCCTGTCTAGGGGCCAGGATATTATCTTCAAGCCTGTCTAGGGGCCAGGATATTATCTTCAAGCCTGTCTAGGGGCCAGGATATTATCTTCAAGCCTGTCTAGGCACCAGGATATTATCTTCAAGCCTGTCTAGGCGCCAGGATATTATCTTCAAGCCTGTCTAGGGGCCAGGATATTATCTTCAAGCCTGTCTAGGGGCCAGGATATTATCTTCAAGCCTGTCTAGGCACCAGGATATTATCTTCAAGCCTGTCTAGGCGCCAGGATATTATCTTCAAGCCTGTCTAGGCACCAGGATATTATCTTCAAGCCTGTCTAGGCACCAGGATATTATCTTCAAGCCTGTCTAGGGGCCAGGATATTATCTTCAAGCCTGTCTAGGGGCCAGGATATTATCTTCAAGCCTGTCTAGGGGCCAGGATATTATCTTCAAGCCTGTCTAGGCACCAGGATATTATCTTCAAGCCTGTCTAGGCGCCAGGATATTATCTTCAAGCCTGTCTAGGCACCAGGATATTATCTTCAAGCCTGTCTAGGCACCAGGATATTATCTTCAAGCCTGTCTAGGGGCCAGGATATTATCTTCAAGCCTGTCTAGGGGCCAGGATATTATCTTCAAGCCTGTCTAGGCACCAGGATATTATCTTCAAGCCTGTCTAGGGCCAGGATATTATCTTCAAGCCTGGCTAGGGGCCAGGATATTATCTTCAAGCCTGTCTAGGGGCCAGGATATTATCTTCAAGCCTGTCTAGGCACCAGGATATTATCTTCAAGCCTGTCTAGGGCCAGGATATTATCTTCAAGCCTGTCTAGGCACCAGGATATTATCTTCAAGCCTGTCTAGGGGCCAGGATATTATCTTCAAGCCTGTCTAGGGGCCAGGATATTATCTTCAAGCCTGTCTAGGCACCAGGATATTATCTTCAAGCCTGTCTAGGGCCAGGATATTATCTTCAAGCCTGTCTAGGGGCCAGGATATTATCTTCAAGCCTGTCTAGGGCCAGGATATTATCTTCAAGCCTGTCTAGGGGCCAGGATATTATCTTCAAGCCTGTCTAGGGCCAGGATATTATCTTCAAGCCTGTCTAGGGCCAGGATATTATCTTCAAGCCTGTCTAGGGGCCAGGATATTATCTTCAAGCCTGTCTAGGGCCAGGATATTATCTTCAAGCCTGTCTAGGGGCCAGGATATTATCTTCAAGCCTGTCTAGGGGCCAGGATATTATCTTCAAGCCTGTCTAGGCACCAGGATATTATCTGAGAATCATTGGAATGTTTACCTAGGCTACCAAGGATTAGAAAGCAAAGAAAGTGAGTGAACAAACCTTTATGCGCTATCAATCTCGCAGCGTTTATTATCATGTGTCCATGTTCCAAATTGTTGCAAACATATAATCCATTGTCAGTAACTTGGATATTGGCAATTGTTAGGATGCTTTTAAAAGATTTGATTTTCCTTCTGATCATTTTTGTTTGTGAGTATCTTTCGGAATCTGTTCTAATTTTATATCCATCCTTGAACCAGCCAACATTGCTTGGTGTGTATTCCACTCCTATAGCCTCACATACCAGGGTAGCATTGCTTCCATACGCTGGCCGCAGGTTCCCGGTAATCGTTATGCCCGGAGAGACTGAAGTAGTTTCTAGATGAAAGAATGAATGACAATTATTCATACAGAGCCTACAATACACATCATAAGCACTTAACAATGAAAACAAGATGTGTTTGTGAAACACGAATGCCCCCGTGTGTCAAGGTCAAGGTCACATGGTCAAATGTCATGGTGTCATCTGAAAGGTTTCATCACAAGGGATCCATATGTCAAGTATCAAAGACCTAGCTCTGACCAATCAAAAGTTATGACCAAGGTTAAAGTTTTTGTGGACAAACGGACGGACGGACAGGTGAAAAACAATATACCCCCGGAATCCCCGATTCGGGGGCATAAAAATTAAAGTCGTCAAATCCTGCTCTTTTAGGGTAATCATTTGCTATAATCCTACAATCTGCATATTGCCTTCACTAGATTTCTCACATTGCTACCAAATTACTCATAGGATGAAGACCGAAAGACACTTTATTTAATACAGGTAATTGGTTGGTAATTCATACGGAATATGTTTAGTTAGAAAATGCTGTGAATTCAAACAAAGTATTTGAGAGCTCTTGCAGATCAACAGGCCTATACCTTGATGGAGAAGGTCAAAATGGAGGATATAAAGATGTAAGGATAATCATTTAAGGACATGGACATGGAGGTATTTCAAATAAAAACAGATATTCTTTTAAAACAAACACAGCAAGATAGCATACTGATGAATAAGGAAAATTGTCATTTTAGCTTCTGTTAATTTTGAGCTATTACACACATGTTTAGGGAACTGTATCTATTTATTCTATGATAGATATTGTAATCATTCAATGAAGTTTAAGTAGATAGAATTATTCCTTATTAGACATTCACACCTACCAACAACCTCCAAGACAGCCGGAGCTGAGTAAGCCACGCCCACTTCATTCTCGGCCTCACACTCATAATCTCCCTCGTCTCGCTCGGTGACGTTGCTGATCTGTAGTGTGCCTGTTTAATAGCAAGGAGTCATTTCTCATCAAGCTGAAGATAATGGTTAAACAGAGATTATATCACTCAACCCTGTCATTAGCAAGATCTGATAATATGAGTAATATATCCTCCAGTTTGGGTAGATACTTAAACAGTGTACAAAACAAGTGCTTGAATATCAGTATTTCCCAATTGAAAGCATGGGATAAACGTATATGTAGGGATGAGTGTCAAAAACATGGTATGTTATTGACAAATACTCTATTGCACCACTTGTAAACTTTAAACTAGACAAGGTATTTACAAATTACAACTTACATGTACATAATGAAGTAAACAACAGTAAACAATACATAAATCTGATTATCTTCATTTTCAATAGTTGATAATCAGAATGGTAGGTTTTCATCAAGCGTGTTATACACAAGCTACTCGACTGTTCTACTCTGCTTTGGGAGTCTTAGGCACTGACTAAACATTACAAAGTTTAAGTATATTTGAACAAAGTTTAACACTGTCACACAATATTGGACATGGTTTAAACAAATCCTGACAAAATTAGTAAAATGTTTAACAAAGTTTGACAATGTTCTTAAAGAAAGCTTAAAACGTTTTTAAAATTATTTGACAAATGCATAAACTTTCATACCAAAAAAGTAAAACAATTGTATAAGAAAATTTATATTACAACTCTTTAAAAAGATGATATTTGAGAAAAAAAAATTATTTGTATTAAAATTGTATGAAAAGACTGCTATAACTAGATGTCCTTTATGTATACATAACTTAAAGTGACACAGAGTATCTTTCTTAAAATTTTATTTGGTTTTGATAAGCTACAAAGTATCTAATATGCTGATTGAAGTTCATATCTCATCACTGGACTTGCAAATATATCTATTTATGCATAATATCTTTAAACTGCTTGGTTTTATGGAAAAATCAAGAAAACATCTCAAATATGTTTAATATTTGAAATTATGCATCCAATTAATCTACTTATTAGTCACAATACCTAATAAACACTATCGAATCGAATACATCTTCCTGTCAGCTGATGATAAGGTTTAAAAATTACGTTTGGCAAATTTGCAGGCGCCACTTGAGCCACATTGTCCAGTTTTCAATCAAAATCCCGACTTTGAATGGCCATATTTTCGCTCTTATGTACTGATTGACCTTTAACTTGCTATTTTCAGTAACAGTTAATGGTTCCCTATGTAATAACATTGATTTCAAAATTTGACATATGTGATCCTATCAACATACTCTGTGTCTCTTTAATACATAAACAGGAAAAAAAATTGACTTACAGTTTGTGAAAATACTTTCATAGAACATACCTGAAGATAAAAGTGAAAATCTCTTGTTAGTGGTATCTACAGGGAAGTGATCTTTGAGCCAAATTATACTAGGTTCGGGATGTCCGCGGGAAGAACATCTCAACTCCACTGATGTTCCTCTCTCTACAATATCTGACTCTGGTTCCAGCACTATCACAGGGTATCCTTTACCTGTAGGAACATGATTGAATACACAGAGAATATGATTTGAGTGTCTATGACATTCTTTTTTTATGACATGAATGCCTAAATATTAGTATTTTTCAAGCGAAAGTAAGGTTTATACTGAAATTTTGTCATGAGTTTTGCAAGTATAGTTTGTCATGGGCACAGATATAATATTCTGTTTATTACTGAGTTACAAAATTAAAGTAAATACTCCAAACCTACTGCTAAGCATAGGTAGACTAGATGATGCTTGCCCCTATAGAATGCAACCTCAAAGCATAATTATGTCACAATGAAAAAGTGATATGGTTCCCAAGGGCATTATATGAAACATATGAACCCTGATATGTCTGCCCTCTTAAATAATAAATTCTCATTAGATAAAGTGTTAGAAGAAAGAAGGTAATAATTTTCTCATGATAACATATATGAAAAAGACAGTAGAACGAATAGTCTGTCAGCAGTCCCGGGTTTCACCAAAGAAACTGAATTTCCCTTTGTTATTTGCTTTAGGGATGTGTATTTTATTCTAGAAATGTTCGGTACTGATTTTGTTCAGTAGGAAAATGGTTACAATCATACCTTGTCTCTGAAAAACTAATCATACCGTAACTTATCTAATAATTTGACTCTCAAATTGTCAAAACATTTTTAGAAAATGCCTATAGTTGAAGTTGTTTTCCCTTTTGATTGAACCATGGTCTAAACATAAAGAACAACTGTAATATCAATGCATTGTTTTTAAGAGATCATCACATAATAATGTCATCATTATGAAGATACTTTAAGTCTATTACTGCAGTAGAGATAATTAAGCTTTGCAAATATAATTTATCTTTTCAAATTGAAATATGATTTTAAGTAATTGTCATCAAAAGAGCATAAAGTTTAAACTTATGTAACTTGGTTGAAATTTGAAAAGTGTTTTGTGACCTCTGAAAAATAGTATGTAGTCGAAATATTGGAGACGTCGATCTAATGGAGAGAATATTTTCAAACAAGCAAAACATCTTTATAAGAAAGCAAAATCTAAAGAAATGTGAGGCTGTAGATAAGGAGTCAGAAAGATAGACGTATATCATGCTTATCATGTGACAACAGCAAGGTAAACCAGTATAGACACTGGAAAATGCAACAGATGTTGCATAGCTCTGACATTAAATTGTGTAAATGCTCTTCATGGAGGTGATATTAAGTAAAGTAAAATTTATTTTTTATTTCATAAGTCTACAATTGACATGACCTTATTGAGTACAATTAACTAAGTTGGCATATTTGACAAAAAATGTAATGTACATTTATCAATAAACATTAAATTGTATAAAGAGCACCTTACCCCGTAACTGCGCCCGCCAGTATGAGGCCTCGTACACATGTAGATCAGCACTCACAACTCTCTGCCACCCGGAATCATCTACAATACACGTGACCACCCCTTCATCCGCCAAACTCACTGCTGGAAACTTCAACGCAGATTTTGTGCCAAATCTATCAAATATGGAGGAGTTTACGGGCATCTTTCCGTTACTGTGTTTCCAGGATATAGATGTGGCGGTGTCCGGCGCCTCGCAGATGAAGATGACGCTGCCACCTTCAAATACATTCTTGTCTTTGGGCAGCATAAGGTCCCTTCCTGATGATTTAGCTGTGGAACAGGTGAAACACTTGCTGAAGCTCCAAGCTTATCACAATAATATCTTATCTTATCTTATCTTATCTTATCTTATCTTATCTTATCTTATCTTATCTTATCTTATCTTATCTTATCTTATCTTATCTTATCTTAATTGAATTATTTTTCAGTTTAATAATTTTTAGGCTTGAGGCCATATATGAACTAAAAAATATTCAATATCAGTTGTGTATAAAAGCTTATTATATGCTAAGCGGTGAGAGACTGAGTTTTCTCAGTTCTTGAAAAGTGTTCTCGCCACTGAGTGTGATATCACTTTTTCAAGTTGGTGAAAATATCACAGAGGGGATGACGTCATGTGTACAATGGTTTGACGTCACTTTTATAATCAACGCGACGTCATCGCCGTCGCTAAGTTACGATCAACAATGGTATGACGTCGCCAAAAAACTCTCGAGGCAAAGCCTTTTGGACATAAATTACCACATTTTCGACAACAGAGGCATATCATAAACAGAATATCTTTTGTTTTGAGTGTGATGCCACTTATCTCTCATCTCGTGACTGGGTAAAGCCTATATTTTCACTCGTGGCTGCGCCACTCGTGAAAATACTGGCTCTACCCTGTCACTCGATGAGATAAGTGATATCACACTCAAAACAAAAGATATCCTCTATATATCACATTCTTCCTCTTTATATACTCAGAAAGCTTTATGACATTTAAGCATAAATTTAATACCTACCTTCCCTCACTTGAATAAAGATGCTTTTGGTCTGGTTGTTGTTTGTGAGACAAGTGTAATTCCCACTATCAGACATTGTACTCCGAGCAATGATGAGTGTTGAGGACATCCTCTTCTTATTCTGTACATAATCTACTCTTCTCGACACAGCAAACCTTGTCCCGGGTGTGTCCACTCTCTGTCCATCCTTGAACCAGGCAATGTCCAGGTCTCCCCCTGACTGACCGGTCACATTGCAGGTGATCTTCATGTCTTCTCCTTCAAACCTTGCACTTCCATTGATTGTCAGATCTCGGGATGAATCTGTTGAATGGTGTCCAAAAACGAAAACAAGAAATAAACAACAAAGACACAGAAATATTTTTGATCATCATCATATTTTGAATTGACTTTCCAAACTACCTGCTTTTATGTTTAGAAACTTTATCTTTATCCCATTAAAGAAATTTGAGTTCCCTACGTAGGCAAATAGTCAATTTCTAGATCTTTGTCTTGAAGTCTTGCATTTTTTCCTGAAGGCTGTAAAAGTTGTTTTTGCTATAGAGTTTCCAAGTAGATATTTGAGAGCAACTATCAAGGCCGCTATAGCAACTGCCCACCAACCTTGCACAACAAAAACCTTGACACTGGAGAGTGTATTGAGGGGAGTACGACACACGTAGGTCCCAGCGTCAGCCAGTCTGGGTTCCCTGATGACTAGGGTGCTGGTCTGGATCCCCTCGCCCACCTGCATGGAGTTGGAGAAGGTGTGTCTGTCTGTAGCGCTGACCATCTCACCGTCCTTGAACCAATCAACAGGCTCCGCACTTCCCAATGTTGTTTCAAACTTGCACATCAGTTCAAATCGTTTTCCTTCAACTGGGAAACGATCCCCAATTATTCTCAAGTTTGGTTGAAATGTTTTATCTGTTGAAGAGAGGATTTTATTTGCTTTAGGTTCGACATTCTGAGTATAGAGACATTTTAGATTATATATGCTTACTCACTTTATGGTTTGATTGTGAGAAAAATAAGCCAAGAGGCATGCATAGCTTAATGTGAAGCAAATAAAGATGTTGTTACCAAAAAATATCATCGGTGTTGAAAACAATTTAAAAATAAAATGTCCAGTATGTTAAGGGTTTGTCACTTCTCAGTGTATGAAACAAGCTTAAAAATTAGCAAGCCCAAAGCTGTATTTGTACATTTTAAAACAAAAGTATAAAAATATAATTAAAAAAGTACCAGCTCAGGGTGAAGTAACCAGGTATGGGTCGGGCAGATGCACCATATTTCATACACAGCAACTCTATATGCTCTTAATGCAACATGTGGATTTTACAAGACAAATCTCTCACTTGTGTCATGTTCATGATCCAGTCTGTGGACGAAGACTTGAGTTGTTGGAGAGAAATTAACACCCAGTCTGTTCCGTGCTATACACTTGTATCGTCCAGCATCTTCAGGCTGAGTGTTCACGATCTTCAGCTCACCTGTAAAAGTCCTGGTTTATTGAACACAAAACATGCATCCAAACACATCCAGACAATCAGGTCAAGATTTTTAAAATACAATTTTTAAGGGTTGTGAAAATTCTATTTCAACATAACTGTAACACCTGTTCCAAGCAACCAAAGAATGTTGATTGTGTGATTCTAACTCACAGGAACTCACTTACGAGCGGGCGTTATTATTAGTAGAATAATCTACACTAGAACTCGGATATAACAAACCAACGAATTTAGTTCGCTATACTCGCGTTAGGCTTTCATACATAGGGCTTTTGAGGGGACTTAAAAATTTGTTCACTATATCCGATTGTTTGCTATATCCGAGTAAGCTTAACCGTGTTTTACCTGCCTACCGGTACTTGTAGAGATCATACAGATACTTGCAATGTTTTAAATTTATCAAATGATTTTGTTTATAAGCTCAATATCAACCAAAATCTATTCAAGCAGATTGAGACAAAATTAAAGTTTCAGGTTAGCAAGAAAGTTGCGTAAGAAAACTAACAAAATTCAAATGCATATTTCCGACATAAAGTCTGATTTAGATTACCTGTTTCAAGTTGCACAACATAGTCCTATTTAAAGTTTCTGGCTTTTTTGTGTAAATCTACAGCTCTATTTAAAATATAAGTTTCTGGTAACAATATGTAGGCTCTTTTTGATTTAAAGTTTTTAATTCAAGTGTCAAATGTTAGTTTTCTGCTGCAAAACGTAGCCTTATTTACAATGTCAGGAGCTGTTGATACGCAACCATACTACAGTTTATAAAAAACAGCTTCCTGATGCAAAACGTAAGATTGAAATTAAAGGGGTGGTAGCACGTTTTTAGGGGGAATATAAGATGATGTCAGGAAAATAAAAGCAAATGGTTCCAATTGAAAGACAATGTATTTAAACAAAATGAATTAGCATTAAATCAAATATATAATGTAAAGTTCAGCTATGCGATTAATTTTTCTTACACAAAATGAATTAAAGGTGTTCACACAAAAATGGCTGCCAATGATCTCTTTGTGAATCTTTAGAATTTGCTCTCTGATAATGGTTTATTCATTTGTCTAATGAGATTTTTGACACTATCAAAATAGTACATTTAGCATCAACGTACAATTATCAATGAAATATATCAAATAAGAAATTCTTAAAAAACGTGCTGCTACCCCTTTAAGGTTATGGTAAAAGTATCTGTCACTAACAAATATTGTATTTATTTTTTCTCTTCTTAAACAGTCTGTTCTAAATCAAATACTGCATCAACGTTTTTCATGTTAACTGTCTGCAAAAAGTTTGAAACATATTTGATTTATTGAAGAAGGATTTGGCACAAGTAATCCAACTGAATAAAGCTTTTTCCAGATATTTACAGTATACAACAATGTACAACAAGTGACAAACATAGAGTTTAAGGTTTGTACAAGAAATGTCCGTGGAAGCGTTAAGTTGGAGAGATATAAGTGTGCAGATTTGAAAACATCATGAATTTCACAATTAGAGAGATCTGCGTTGCCATTTAAAATACGGTAAGATTAAGATCAATAAATGCTCTGTTTCTGACAAGATTTACGATGTAAGAAGTTGGTATGTAACCCACCAAATTGGCCCTTGGAATATCGTGGGTTGTCAGTATCTATCAGCATATCGTTCCTCAACCAATCGATGGTTGGTTCTGGCTCACCAACCACATCACAACGTATTTCTGTCGTCGAGCCCTGCTCTATGAGGTGCGGGAAGTGTTTGCCACGTTCAAACCTGGGAGACCCTGTGGGGAGCTGTGTCCCTGGAATGATCAACATTTACAACTCAAGTCTTAATGATGATGAACCCTCAATCTCGATAAAAAAAACTACAGCTTTGGAACTTGGGTTGGGCTACACTCTGGGGAGCTTAACCCCTTGAGCAAATGGAATCATGTGACTGAAGCAAGATTGGCCTTCTGACCCCTCCTGAAAATAACCTGAATTGACAGCCAACTATTCTGAATACTGGTATGAGCTCAAGGTTTAACACTCTGACAGACTTTCAGACAGATAGGTTTAAGTGTATGTAACGATGTTTTGGTCATAGCATTTTCTTCATTTATGTATGGTTTCATGCAAAAAGTTTTTACCAGTGTGCTGCCATGTTATCAGTAATCTTTTCATTAAAACACAGGTTCCATTTGATAATAATTATGAGTTGTTGGTGAAAATTCTGTGGTAAGTGTGAAAGGCAGAATTTTTAATCACAACTACATGATTTTGAAGTTGAAAGGAAATATACCTTTCTATACTCTTCACCAATAGTATAGAGATTTTTTATTATGTTCTTTGTAAAACTGATAAATTTGCGCTATTGAACATGGTATTATTCCAAGTACAAAAACTTTCACATATTCACTCTCTAAGATGCATTTATTTCTAACATATTTAATTTTAAAGATAATAATCATTATACAATTACCCTTTGTTATCAAGGAAAGGTATGAGGTCAAGACAATGTGAAACTGACTTATCCACCTATTACTTATATAAATACTAAGTCATAGACCATGAACTAGTGGCATTCTAGAAGTTGGTGATATAAGGAAGACAAAGTAAATTCTATGGATGAACATTGCATTCTTTGAAAGTTAATGGTTACTTTTTCTGTTTTCAGGCAAGTCAAAGACAACCCCTACCTTCGACCACAAGTTGGCTCTTCAACTTAAAGGCCCTCGTTTCAATTTCTGCAACACAGGTAACGTTGATATTGTCCCTCCTCTGTTTGGTCGGCTTGATACTCAGGACAGACATAAACGGAGAGTCAATGATCCGATACCGGTTTGATCGTCGGCTGATCTCGGTACCATCTGATGCCACCCATCTGAAGAAGGTTGGCTGAGTACCATCATTGATGCAGAATATGTCTGCTCTTTTACTTGATGCAACTGTCTGATGGGCGGGGTGTATTCTCAATTTGATTTCAGGACTTTCTAGAACTGAAGTGAGGTTTGATATAGATTAAAATAGAACAGAAACAGCTCTCAGGTCTTAATCCTTTCAAAAGTGGTTATTTGCCGTCGTCTTTTAATGATATGTTTATAAAGTTAATATAATGCAAGTATGCGTAAGTATACCTCACCTGTCACACGGAGACGGACTGGTTGAGACGCCCTGAAGCCCTCCGAGTTGTTGGCTAGACACCGGTACCACCCCTGGTCCAGAACAGACAGGCGGCTGATGTGCAGAGAGCCTTCGGTCATAAAAGTATGTAACAATTTCTGTTATTTGTAAGTTCTGTTATTTGGTGAGGTGAAGTGATATGGGGTTTATCAGCGCTTTCAAGAGTATTTCACTTATATTGCGATTGCTGTATTATATTATAAGGAACTAAAATGAAACATCACTATTATGTGAATAAAGAAGCTGAGACTATTATCCTGGACACATCGCTATCTGTTCCTTACTCTGAAACCGTTATCATGGAGATGTCGCTATTCTGAGCAAAATAAATTTGGTATCCATAAAATCTTGTCCTTTCCTAACTGATTCTGAGACTATTATCCTTGAGATGTCACTATTCTGTTAATAAAGAAGTTGCGTATCTATAAAGTCTTGTACTCTCCTACTATACTCTGAAACCGTTATCCTGGAGACGTCGCTATTCTGATAATAAAGAAGTTGAGTATTCATAAAACCTTGTTCTCTCCTACCTGACTGTGAAACTGTTATCCTGGAGTCGGTGGAGTTGAGAGGGAGGTGGTCCTTGATCCACATCACGGTGGGTAGCGGGTCCCCGACGGCCTCACACCGCAGGGTGGTACTCTCCCCCACCCACCCCGCAGTGTTCTCGGGGCTAGTGGAGAACCTCGGGAACGTGTCCCGGTCAACTGGAATAATTGAGTCAGTTATGTATTACCTGTACGGTGGAAACAAGAATTGACATATTTTCAATATGAGCACATGTGCAAATATTACGTTTGCTTAGCAACAATAATTGTAGCGTGACTCCCAGTTATTTATGTCTGTAAAATCATAAAACCATTTCAATGTAAGCAACAGGCGTAAGAGAAGCAGACCCTTTTCAGGCTATTACTAATGGGCTGGAAGTGGTAATAATGAAATTATTACTATAGGAAGTGTACCTAAAATATACCTAAAAATACCTAAGATATACCTGTATAGAATGTGAAGGCCTTGTACTGTGAATCCAGTAATACCGGTACATTGATTCAGTCAGTAAATGACAGGGTGTCAAACGGCTTGGTCTCATCAACAATTAATTAGAACAAACAGGATGATATTTCTCTGCTGTTCCTAGCCCTTGCCAAACAGCATAGATGGAAACATAACATGACAACTTTAACCATTTTTAACAAAGTTGGTAGTTTCCATGCAGGAATTCTGCCTGCTTGGGATGATCTGCACAACACATTGAGACAATGGGAGATCCTTTTTTTTTAAACATATTTTGAAGATCATGAAACAGATTAAGACATCAAATTTCTTAACCTTTTACCGTCTCATTATCTTAGGTCGCTCGTTTTTAGTTATTTGTCATAATGGTTTTCTATCATTAAAATTCCTTGAGGAGGTTGGATACCTTTCTTTGTGAGCATCTTATTATTCACCAGGTCCTAAAAGGTATTTTGTGACTTGTTTCTAAACGGTGGTGGGTCAAGGGGGTTAAAAATATCTCTTTGAAAAATAATCCACCATGGTAAACATATGCCTGCAAAAACTATGAATTTCATGATAATGCTACTCACTAGGACCACGATGTACCTTGATAACGGCCTCTGTCTCTGCCTTCTGACGGTTCTCGGCCACACAGGAGTAGGAACCCTGATCCCTCATGATCCTAGACGGGTCTATACTTAACACAGACCTGCCCGGGACATCTGTGATATGGTAGCGGTACCGTCGGGGGTCAATCCTCTCCCCTCTCACCCTCCAGTGCAGAATGGGGGTCGGGTTCCCCTCAGCCTCGCATACCACCACAGCAACTCCAGACTTCTTCACCGTGATCGACTGTGGTGATACTTTGACGCGGGGACCGTCTGGGAAACAATGGCAAAGGGTTGCGAAAGTATAGAATTATTAGAAACAACCAGTTTCTAAGTACAGTATCAAAGGCATTATATTGGATATATTTATTTACACTTTGTAAGTTAAATGACAATGAACTGTTTCAGACGTGTTTTTATCGTTGTAAATATTGAAAATGGTACTAGAGGCCCTAAATATTATTATACATCTATGAAATATGATCCGAAGTCAACTTCAATAAGTTTAATACAATGACTTTGGGATGCAAACAACAATAGATTATGAAGGATGTGCTAAGTACACCCCTTTGCTATTATACATATATATATATATATATATAGTTATATATTAAAAAGATAAGTCAGAAGTTGAAATATTAAAAAGATAAGTCAGAAGTTGAAATATTAAAAAGATAAGTCATAGTTATATATATTGTAATGATCTTTCAAAACCGTGTGTAGATCATTGGATCTGTTTGAATGATATTGTGGAAGGCAAATCACAATGATAAAAAAAGTTAATTGTTCGTTTTTGCATATTTTCTATACAAACTAGAGAGTAGATGAATACCAAAGTTGGTGAAGATTGGTCAAGTAGTTTTGCTGCGGAAACTAACCCCCAGATAGCATTCATATGTTGGGCCAACATTGAACCAACATTATCGGTTTCGTTGGCCCATAGTTGCAACCCTAACGATGGGCCCATTTGGACATGCTCATCGGCTCCACGTTGGCCCATAATGTTGGTTTTATGTTGGCCCAATGAAAGATATTAAAAAAAAATAAGGTGGCTCACATCTGGCCCATCATTATGATAATGTTGGTATTTAATTGGTTCAATGTTGGCCCAATGAAAGATACTCTACGGACTACAATGGCCCACATTTGGTCCATCATTATAATATGATTGTTGTTTAGTTGGCCCACTGTCATATTATGCCCCGTGTTCCGTGGTTGCCTTCGTTTACCTTAGTAACTTAAATACAAAGTAGACAAATTAGATATTTTAATGGGGTAAATATTGTTTTGGTCACATGAACTTTTGTATGCTATGCTGGCCCGATTTCCAAAACTTGTTGACATCAGTTGTAATTTGTTCCTTACAGGTTCTTGTGCACGTGGTCTGCTCCTGAAATAAATATATAAAACTATTATAAACAATATAAATCACTTAAGAAATATTACAGTAACTTAAAAATTTAATGGATGAGGGCAAAAACTAGCCATATTCCTACTGATATAATTGAATATGAGAAAATGTTATATAGTGTAGTACATTGTATTGAAAAGTACAGTATGGTTTGTCAAAACATATAACAATACACATAACAGTAAAGTCATATGACAGTCACACAGTAAACGCTATAAAATACATAAACATTGTAAAATCATATCATCATATATATACATGTACTCAAAATGAGATGTAATTTTCTAGAGCTACAGAAACTTTAGTCTTGTGACTGATCATGCTAATACTATGACAATTTATATAATCCATTACCAAATAGCCTGATGAACTACATAGCTAATGAGCATTTTCAGAGATTTTTAATCAAAGATTTTTTAATAAATTAATTTTAATTTGCCAACTTGTCAAGCGGTATCAACAAATAAATTTAACGTAAGAAGAAATCACAACCCTTAATCGTTGGGCCAATGTTGGGTCAATGTCAGACAAGAAAATTTAATAAGACGTACGGTACATAAATAAATATATATAAATAAACTATTGAAAACAATATCCTTTATAAAAAAATTCACCCCTTTCCTGTGTAATGCTTAATTGTTTTTAAATAGTCACATTCAATGTATTGTAAAATATTCACATTATACGAATGTATGATTAGCTTGACTGCCATTAATAAAGTGAACATTTTAACAAATTTTCATGTATTTCAATAAGTAATAAACTGAGGTTATTTTCAAAATGGCAAACATAATGTGAAAACCATGTTCACAAAACGGGTAACATTAAGTAGGTAGCAAAATTGAATACTCACTGCTTTAAGGAATCCAGAAATGTTGCCGTCGTCTGCTTTTTGACTATCCTGCAGAGCTATGTGACAAGCAGGTTTCGAATCCAGTAGTTGTCATTAAAATCTTCAGATCATTATCCAGTGGCATTTAAAAAACTGTTTAAATCTTTATCCTATTAATATATTACTTTAATTTACTCCATATTAATTCAACACAAAATTAAAGGTACAAAACAATGGTTATAAAATAGATGTCATTTACAACGTTTGCCCAACGTTGGGCTGACGTTATGAAACAACATACAAATGATAACACAATTGTGAAATCTTTCATACGTTGGCCAATCATTGGACCAACTATTTTAAAACAACCATTGTCACACCCTGTAATACGCTACTGCGTGAGGACGTTTGCTAGTTGCCGTTACGGTTTGCTATGCTTGAAGCAACGGCTCGCTATCACAATCATAGATCGGCTGCTTCGCAAAACAGGTATATAATGTCATATCTTCATCTTATAGCTTCGCTTTTTGTAAATGAAAGTTTGCCAGTATCTAGATACAGTTTTCTAAAATGTATTTGCGCTCTAAGATATTGTTTTAAGTGTGAATTTAATAATTTCTTGTCAATTTATTACAAGCAGTAAGGATATTTTCGATTTCAATTGTTTATTTTCATGTGATTTTGCTGTAACAAACACTGTAACCAATATAATTAAGTCAAAGAAGTATTGTTGTAACATGATTGTTAACTGCATTGGCCGCACTATGTCAGGCAAAGACTGAAATGACCAAAACTCATAAACAGTTCGTACTTTTGATGCTACGGTTGCTAATGGTAAGCCATGTGCGTAAGTACGGTTTGCTACGATGTATGTTACGGTTTGCTATGCCGTCTCAATATGACATAAACGGTTACTAAAGTTTGTAAAAATACACTAAAGATCTCATTGGATTCAAAATAGTTATTTGATTTGAAGCATTATTGTATGTGTCTGATGGCATTATGGTATTTCCAAAAAACAACATTTAATTAATCGTGTAACATTGCAGAAAATGACAACATCAATAAAAATAACATGCCGAACGACCACGTGGATGGTCCGGGCATGCCCGATACCAGAAATCAGAAGTGATCTGGTTAAGGTAAAAGGAAAGTTGACACAAATAACAATAACACTAAGCAAGTTTTCACAGAAATGCCTTTCAGCGAAAAAGGGGGAAGGCGTAAGGTCTCCCTTTGTTCCAAGGAATTTGGAATGCATCTGTCGACTCCGCAAGGGGGTCGGGTTTCCAGCTGCAAAAGGGTTTTATCTGGAAAGTTAGTCTCGAGGCCTAGTTTTCTGTTGCACTGCAAGAACAAGGTCTGGTTCAATTTCCATTCGCTCGAGTCCTGGAAGTGTCGAGACTCCCAGTCCGCATGAATGTTCTCTATTCCCGGCAGGTAAACTGCTGCAAGGTAGAGATTGTTTCGAAGACAGAATTCCCAGATTAGTTTTGTAATCTGAATTAGTGTCTGAGATTTGGTCCCTCCCAGCCGATTTATGTATGACATTGCTGTTAGGTTGTCTACCTGTACCAGTATGGAAAGGTCTTTCTTGTCCTTGCAAAAGGTAAGGAGAGCCAAGTGCACTGCTTTCAACTCCAGTGCATTGATATGCATGGTCTGCTCTTCCTCTGACCATCGGCCGCCTGAGGACGATGTCCCGCAGATTGCCCCCACCCCATCTTTGACGCATCCGTCTGTAAAGACATGTCTAGATGAGCAACAAAGATCGGTTTGCCATTGAAACTGGAAAGGTTGTTCATCCACCATTTCAGTTCTCTTAGACAGGGGTCTGGCAGTGACATCATTGTCCCGTAACTCTGAGATCTCATCAGCTCGTGGTTTGATTGCATTTGTAAATAACGACAGTGTAACTGGGCTTGAATGATTGCCCGGAGGCTGTCAGCATTCCGTCAGACTCGCTAGATGCCTGATTTTTACTTGTCTTTTCTTCAGAAAAAAACGGCATATTGAGATAATATTCTCCACCTTTTCTTGTGGAAGTATCAGTGTGAGGGAGTTTGAATCCACTTGAAACCCCAGGAAGGTTATCGACTGGGTTTGAGACAAAACTGACTTCTTCCAATTGATCACAAAACCCAGGACCCGAAGTAGAAAGAGCAAAGTGTCCCTGTGTTGAACCAGAAGTTCTAGGGATTCCGCAAAACAAATAATGTCGTCCAGATAGATAATCAGACGAATTCCTGCACGTCGAGCTAGGCTCACTACAGGCCGAAGCAGTTTCGTGAATGCTCTTGGAGCCGGTGCCAGGCCGAAAGGTAAACAACGGAATTGGTAACGGAAACCCTTCCACTGAAATCGGAGAAACCTTTTCAGGTGCGAGGCCACTGGAACGCTGAAATATGCTTCTGAAAGGTCCAGTTTGATCATGTAATCGCCCCTGCGGAGAAGATCTCTTAGCAGGTGGAGACCTTCCATCTTGAAATGCTCGTACGGAATGTACCGTATTCAGGGCTTTCAAGTTTATTATAGGTCTCTGACCTCCCCAGAAATGTTTGATTATCACATCAAAAAGGTCACTTTTGACGTCGCACTCATGGCACCTGTACTTCATGGCCCTGCAAGACAAATGATGTTGTTGTAGTTGTTTGATTGTTATTGTCATAATAATAGCTGTAGCAAACCGTAAAACAGTGCTAGCAAACCGTTTCACCAAGAACGAATTACCACCAGCTACCGATGTCACGTCATGTAGCAACCGTTGCATGTCGAATTTATAAATGTCTTCATATTGTCATTATTTAATATAAATTATCCATGCCAACTTACATACATACACTTAGTATTACTTATCTTCTATTGGCACATTAGTTCATGAATTGAACGCTGTTTAGACAATAAAAACAAGTCATTTCATCACTTGCAAGTGGTAGTATACCACATAACATCGAATATTTTAATAATTCCTATTACATTTGGTAAGTGTTTTATGTCAACTTCATCGTTAATTAATATTTTACCAAATCACGACAAATATGTGTCAAAGAAGCTTAAATTGGGACTTTACTTACACAATTTCTGCGGCGATACATCATTGTGAAAAGTGATATTGTGATAGCGAGCCGTTGCTTCAAGCATAGCAAACCGTAACGGCAACTAGCAAACGTCCTCACGCAGTAGCGTATTACAGGGTGTGATTGTATTTACGTCATTATGATTTCGTTGGGCCAACGTTTTCAAATCGTGGGCCCACCAACCAACCATATCCAGATGTTGGCCCAACATACCCTTGCTATCTGGGGGCCCTACCCTTAAATTTGACAAAGCTCATACTGTTGCCATGGAAACCAAAAATATTGAATTTTGAAAGATGTTGGAACCCCTTAAAGGCTGTATACCAAATTTGTAAAGATTGGTCAAGTAGTTTCCGAGTTATGCTCCGTAAACGAATGGGAACGCCAACGCGAACTCAGCCAAAACCAATATGTCTCCCGATCCTTCGGGAAGAGGGCAATAGATGTAACTTAAGATAAATTCTCATGTTTATTAAACTGTAAACAAAAACTGGTTGAAATTCAGAATCTTGCAATTTTTACATACCACGCATTTAAAATCATAAAAGAGTAGCAATACGTAAGTACATTTCATCATTTTTGTTTGTCTAAAACACATTTAAATGTACATTGAACTTTTTAATATTTCATAATGTACTAGAGGCCTTATGCCTTAGAGTATTGAATTGAACTCAAACAGTGTTACAGCAAAAGGTCAAAGGTCGATTTCGAAAGGTACAGCAGTAAAATGTCTGGGGCCGCTACTCGTTAATGTAATAAAAAATATATAACCTACTTTATTCTTACTTCATAAGCTATGATTAAAATTGTATTATTATTACAAAATATCATTCGTTAAACTAATTTGCATTGCTGTGTCATTGATATTTTTAGTAGTTCAGCCTAAAAATACATTTCTTTTAAATCGTTTATTCATCATTGTCAGTTGAAAAAAAAATGTTTTATTTAAATACCATCTTCATTTCAATATGTGTTTATTCTATCGTCGCAAAGGAATTGACAAGATCAAATCTACAATAGATTGCATCAAGAATAATCGTACGTTTTAGTTGTACAATAAACATTCAACATTCTATATACGAGTACTGATCTATGACTATAATTCGTTTGCGAGATAACACACGTTACAAAATTCAGTTAACGATTAGTTCATATCAATAGAAATTTCATATCTGTTTTATTAGTTACAAAACACTTGTGTAACAAAAAACAACTTGCTGTATGATCTTGTATAAAAAGGACGATAACGTTAACAAATCATTAAGTCACTTTGAGAGGGTGATGATTAGCTTACAGTGGCATAGAGATCGATGGTTACATAGTTTGGACTTGTGCAAGGTTTGACATGCAAAGTATGTCCAAAAACTACATAGAGCAATACTGCACCCAAAACGCGTTACAAAATAGTATTCCTATAGACAAACACAGGTAATTATTTTTTTTTAAACTTACCTATTGTGTAAAATCCTGAACATAATTGGATAATCCCTATGAGAATGAGACAGATATGGAGACATATCCCACCCACGCTGCAAGCTCGTTCCTCTCCCCACGGAGCCATAGCGTGTAGTGAACCCAGGACGGACCCACTTCAGCCCAGTGCCATGATACATGCCTACACTCTTGTATCCATTGTCTATATTGAAGTGCAACCATCTGATAACAAGTGAGCAATTACGATAAGTGGTGATTCTAATGGTACATTTCCGTTCAAAGCCCAATACATGACACGACTAGGGTACTCAGAGGTTAAAGGGACAGTCCTATCGAGGTATTTTTGTAGAAACGAATTCCATTGTAAGTTATTCTTTATAAAGATGAAAAATATCAATCAACAAACATCTTACTCCCATTAACATGTTTCAGCTTCCCTTGAATTTCGTTTCCACATTATATACCCCGATAGGACTGTCGCTTTAACCCATCGCCGCAAGGTCATCTGAAAGAGTTAAATTCACAGACCCCATTTGAAGAACTCTCGACTCGATATCACCTGTGTCGAGAAATATGTCTTCAAAAGGTTTACTTCAATATATGAGGATCAGTGATTCTTGCATTGAAGTTCAATTTCATTTGTTTTGTTGGAATAACATCAATTTTTTCTACATGTTATCAAACGTTATCGATAATTAGTGAGGTTTGCTGAAGATTTGAATATATAAGGTTATGGTATCAGAAAAGTGATAATATCAAGGAGCATCGCTGCTGATCAGTCAAACTTTTGTTTGAAACAGCAAGAGGAAATTTGTATTTGATTGGTAACAATTGATATCTATAGTACGCATGTAAGTTAACTTGTGATTCTGCACATAGATTGGGTCGTCATTGATGTTTTTCATAAGAAGACAAGGAGTTAATGCGGGTATATGTTGAGGGGCGGGTATTTTCCTTTGGATCGTATTGAATCTTACCATCACTTTGGATCAAAGTATACATGTGTGAAGGTAAAATGTATTTGAATTCCGTGGTTTTTACTTTTTTGTATAGTTTTATCATAATTGGGAAATACGTCTCTCAACATTTACTATATTTGGAACTCTCTTGGGAGGATGAGCACCCCGCGCCCCTTCTAGATCCACCATGGATATCCCTTGGAGGGCATATGAGCAATCTTACAATGATTTAAAGGCTATAGTGTTATAGTTATGGTCACTTGATGATGCCCTTTGTCGCCTTATTATTCGTTACAAAGGGGAAGGGGGAACAAATGTTGCTTCCATAAACTTTATATTAAACAAGTATTTTATTTGCAGTGTATAAAGCACTGTACTCAAACAACAGTTACCTTACATTCTGCCCAGAAATGTTTAATCTACAAATTTTTTAAACCGTCATATTCTTAATTTTATGAGCCACGTATGATTACACAATGGTATGAAATTGGGTTATTTAAATCTATTTCATGAAATATTCAACAGACTATAAAAATGTGACGTTTCCGAAGTGTCAACTGCCATTATGGTACATTTCAGGTTGATAAGAACGCATGGTATTTGCTCGACAAGGAAATTGTATGCAACAAAATCTATCCAATTGAGTTCATTGTATAAAATTACTAATTTTGAGAGAGATTAAGTTTACATTTTACGACCCTCAATGATTTTTACCATGCACATTGACGTTAGATTCCACACCTATAAGGTATCATGCCTTCATTGCCTTGCGTCGTCCAAAACCTGTGTCTGGACTTTTCCTATTAATTTTGTTTACTTTATCATTTATGAAAAAGGAACTAAATTATTATTGTGTGTTGATTATAAGACTTTAATATCGCAGGACACATGTCATAAGCCAATATGTTTCTCAGGGAACCACAGTAGATCTTTGCAAGATAAGGTGACCTAACCACGTTCGGTTTAAACCAGGAACTCCTATATTACATACAACATAATCACTCTTATCTTATGCTAGACCATACAGATGTTGATAATGACGACGAAATATATAGTAGCGTTTATTGTTTTCCTTACGTCGGTGCAGGGGTAAGTTGGCCAAATGTTTTTGATACTAGATTGATCGAAAGTAAACAGGCTAAGATGGAAGTTGGTGAAAATAATTACAGATAGACACTGCATTTATAGACAAGCAACCTGTCAAGTCGCAAAAATAGAACATGCAATGAGACAATGCGTGTTATGCATTTTTTTGAAGGAATAAACGGTTGATGCTTGAACAAACTTAAGCTTGAATCAAAATATATAGTCTGATGTCCTCACTTGTATACATTTGAAGTCGGAATACAAATATCATAAGTTATCATGAATGATTAAATGAATGCTATATATGTATGATTAAATATTATTATAATAATATATAATATTATAGTATGAATGCTTCAGATAAATGCTATTGATAACTTCTATAGATGGACGCTTCAAATGAATACTTTAGATAAATGCTGTAGATGAAAGTTTTACATGTTTGAAATTAAGGACAAAGATGGATGCTTTAAATCAATGCTTTTTATTGTTCTAATGAATGCAATAGGTGATTACCATTAGTGCTACAAATGAATACTTTACATAAATGTTCGGAATGAATGCAAAAGGTGAATTCTATAAATAGATGTTTTAAATGAATGCTATGGATGGATGCTTTACATGAATGCTGTAAAAGAAATGCTATAGCTAAATGCTTTTAATTAAAACAATCATTGATAATTTACATTATTGTTATAGATGAATGCTTCGAAATTGTAATAGATGAATATCAAGAGAAAGCTACTGGCAAATGATTTAAAGGAATGCTATACTTGTATGCTTGACATGAATGCTATACCGGATACTTTACATGAATGCTATTGATGAATGCTTTTTATGGATGCTATAGATGAATGCTTTGCATGCAGAGAGAGAGAGAGATATATTTCAGCATTGGAGGCCGCGTGGCCCAGAGTACAAATACAGAATGAGTAGTACATTTATACAAAATATAAATATAGCAAATGAACATTTTGGTGTGGGAGGTTAACTACCTACATACAAATTTCTTTTCAAATAAATAGCTAAACCTTTAATTATGTTTTCATTTGTACACGACATGAGCTTCATAAACAATTCCTGTGATGGAAACTGCCAAAAACGATTTGGTATGAGTTTTGTTCTACTTTCCTTGAAAAAAGGGCAAACAAGTACAAAGTGAAATTCATCTTCAATAGTTCCTAAATTACAGCGTTCACACAACAAATCAGAATAAGCAATATTTTTGTTCAAACGCATTTTTTGAATTCTCAGACTATGTGACAGGCATCTAAACTTTACAAGTACATTTTTCAAATCCTTATCAATATCGGCACTGAGATACTTTTCTTGTACAAAAATAGTTTTATAAGATGAATATATCTTCAGAAATGATGAGGACTCAATTTCACCATACCAAGCTTGAATGTCCAAATCAATACAGGTCTGTTTAAACAAAGTCATAAATTGATGTACATTTCCACATTCTTGATAAATCCAGGCATATGAATATCCAGTTTGAAAAAGCAACATTCTGACATGTGAAGCCCAGTTTACACTGCCCGCTTCAACCTGTGCTTTGAGCATGTTATAACAGGCGTGGGGATTTCGTGATGGGTCCATATGAATCAACCTACACCAATATCTTATACAACGACAAAAATAGTTTATTGAAAGGTGATAACGTCCGATCTCACCGAGAACCGCCTTTGACGATGACCGTTTACTTAAC
The DNA here is from genome assembly GCA_916613615.1 of Steromphala cineraria. Classification (NCBI taxonomy): domain Eukaryota; kingdom Metazoa; phylum Mollusca; class Gastropoda; order Trochida; family Trochidae; genus Steromphala; species Steromphala cineraria. Next base: position 80,447,122 of record OU744722.1, read on the forward strand.
CCAAGATAGGTTTTGAAGAAATTACTCTGGACTTTTTCTATACTTTCGCGAAAGGTAAATCCCCATACCTCACTGCCGTAACATGCAATCGGAGAAATTTTAGTATCAAATATAGACAAAATGACATTCATTGAAAGGTTTGGGTAACATATACATATATAGATGAATGCTTTGCATGCATGTTATAAATGAATGCTATAGATGGATGCTTTACAATAATGATATAGATTGATCCTTTACATGAATGCTATACATGTATGCTTTACTATACATGGATTATATAGACGAATGCTTTACATGCATGTTATAAATGAATGCTATAGATGGATGTTTTACATGAATGCTATACATTAATGGTTTATATGAATGTTATAGATGAATGCCTAAAATTAAAGTGACACAGAGTATCTTTCTTAAAATTTTATTTGATTTTGATAAGCTACACAAAATCTTATATGCAGATTGAAGTTCATATCTCATCACTGGACTTGCAAATATATATCCATTTATGCATAATATCTCTAAAATGCCTGATTTTATGGAAAAATCAAGGAAACATATCAAATACGTTTAATTCAAAATTATGCATCCAATTAATCTACCTATTAGTAACAATACCTGATAAACACTATTGAATCGAATATATCTTCCTGTCAGCTTATGACAAGGTTTCAAAATTACGCTTGGCGAATTTGCGCGCGCCACTCGAGCCACATTGTCCGGTTTTCGATCAAAATCCAGACTTTGAATGGCCGTATTTTCGCTCTAATGTACTGATTGACCTTTATCTCGTTTTTTTCAGTAACAGTTAGTGGTTCCCGATGTAATAGCATCGATTTCAAAATTGACATATGTGATCCTATCAAAATACTCTGTGTCTCTTAAAGGCTATAGATCGATGCTTTACATGTATGCTATTGATGAATGCTTTACGTGAATGCTATTGATGAATGCTTTACGTGTATGCTATTGATGAATGCTTTACGTGTATGCTATTGATGAATGCTTTACGTGTATTCAATTGTTGAATGCTTTACGTGTATGCTATTGATTAATGCTTTACATGTATACATGCTATTGATGAATACTTTACTTGTATGCTATTGATGAATGCTTTACGTGTGTGCTATTGTTGAATGTTGTACGTGTATGCTATTGATGAATGCTTTACGTGTATGCTATTGATGAATGCTTTACGTGTATGCTATTGATGAATGCTTTACGTGTATACATGCTATTGATGAATGCTTTACGTGTATGCTATTGATGAATGCTTTACGTGTATGCTATTGATGAATGCTTTACGTGTATGCTATTGTTGAATGCTTTACGTGTATGCTATTGATGAATGCTTTACGTGTATGCTATTGATGAATGCTTTACGTGTATCCTATTGATGAATGCTTTACGTGTATGCTATTGATGAATGCTTCACGTGTATGCTATTGATGAATGCTTTACGTGTATGCTATTGATGAATGCTTTACGTGTATGCTATTGATGAATGCTTTACGTGTATGCTATTGATGAATGCTTTACGTGAATGCTTTACGTGTATGCTTTTGATGAATGCTTTACGTGAATGCTATTGATGAATGCTTTACGTGTATGCTTTTGATGAATGCTTTACGTGAATGCTATTGATGAATGCTTTACATGTATGCTATTGATGAATGCTTTACGTGTATGCTATTGATGAATGCTTTACGTGTATGCTATTGATGAATGCTTTACGTGAATGCTATTGATGAATGCTTTACGTGTATGCTTTTGATGAATGCTTTACGTGAATGCTATTGATGAATGCTTTACATGTATGCTATTGATGAATGCTTTACGTGTATGCTATTGATGAATGCTTTACGTGTATGCTATTGATGAATGCTTTACGTGTATCCTATTGATGAATGCTTTACGTGTATGCTATTGATGAATGCTTTACGTGTATGCTATTGATGAATGCTTTACGTGTATGCTATTGATGAATGCTTTACGTGAATGCTATTGATGAATGCTTTACGTGTATGCTATTGATGAATGCTTTACATGTATTCTATTGATGAATGCTTTACGTGTATGCTTTTGATGAATGCTTTACGTGTATGCTATTGATGAATGCTTTACGTGAATGCTATTGATGAATGCTTTACGTGAATGCTATTGATGAATGCTTTACGTGTATGCTATTGATGAATGCTTTACGTGTATGCTATTGATGAATGCTTTACATGTATGCTATTGATGAATGCTTTACGTGTATGCTATTGATGAATGCTTTACGTGAATGCTTTACGTGTATGCTTTTGATGAATGCTTTACGTGAATGCTATTGATGAATGCTTTACATGTATGCTATTGATGAATGCTTTACGTGTATGCTATTGATGAATGCTTTACGTGTATGCTATTGATGAATGCTTTACGTGTATCCTATTGATGAATGCTTTACGTGTATGCTATTGATGAATGCTTTACGTGTATGCTATTGATGAATGCTTTACGTGAATGCTTTACGTGTATGCTTTTGATGAATGCTTTACGTGAATGCTATTGATGAATGCTTTACATGTATGCTATTGATGAATGCTTTACGTGTATGCTATTGATGAATGCTTTACGTGTATGCTATTGATGAATGCTTTACGTGTATGCTATTGATGAATGCTTTACGTGAATGCTATTGATGAATGCTTTACGTGTATGCTATTGATGAATGCTTTACGTGTATGCTATTGATGAATGCTTTACGTGTATGCTATTGATGAATGCTTTACGTGTATGCTATTGATGAATGCTTTACATGTAAGCTATTGATGAATGCTTTACATGTATGCTATTGATGAATGCTTTATGTGTATGCTATTGATGAATGCTTAACGTGTATGCTATTGATGAATGCTTTACGTGTATGCTATTGATGAATGCTTTACGTGTATGCTATTGATGAATGCTTAACGTGTATGCTATTGATGAATGCTTAACGTGTATGCTATTGATGAATGCTTTACGTGAATGCTATTGATGAATGCTTTACATGTAAGCTATTGATGAATGCTTTACGTGAATGCTATTGATGAATGCTTTACATGTAAGCTATTGATGAATGCTTTACGTGTATGCTATTGATGAATGCTTTACGTGTATGATATTGATGAATGCTTTACATGTAAGCTATTGATGAATGCTTTACGTGTATGCTATTGATGAATGCTTTACATGTATGCTATTGATGAATGCTTTACGTGTAAGCTATTGATGAATGCTTTACGTGTATGCTATTGATGAATGCTTTACATGTAAGCTATTGATGAATGCTTTACGTGTATGCTTTACGTGTATGCTATTGATGAATGCTTTACGTGTATGCTATTGATGAATGCTTTACGTGTATGCTATTGATGAATGCTTTACGTGTATGCTATTGATGAATGCTTTACGTGAATGCTATTGATGAATGCTTTACGTGAATGCTATTGATGAATGCTTTACATGTAAGCTATTGATGAATGCTTTACGTGAATGCTATTGATGAATGCTTTACATGTAAGCTATTGATGAATGCTTTACGTGTATGCTATTGATGAATGCTTTACGTGAATGCTATTGATGAATGCTTTACGTGAATGCTATTGATGAATGCTTTACGTGTATGCTATTGATGAATGCTTTACGTGTATGCTATTGATGAATGCTTTACGTGTATGCTATTGATGAATGCTTTACATGTATGCTATTGATGAATGCTTTACGTGAATGCTATTGATGAATGCTTTACGTGTATGCTATTGATGAATGCTTTACGTGTATGCTATTGATGAATGCTTTACATGTATGCTATTGATGAATGCTTTACATGTAAGCTATTGATGAATGCTTTACGTGTATGCTTTACGTGTATGCTATTGATGAATGCTTTACGTGTATGCTATTGATGAATGCTTTACATGTATGCTATTGATGAATGCTTTACATGTAAGCTATTGATGAATGCTTTACGTGTATGCTTTACATGTAAGCTATTGATGAATGCTTTACGTGTATGCTATTGATGAATGCTTTACGTGTATGCTATTGATGAATGCTTTACGTGTATGCTATTGATGAATGCTTTACATGTAAGCTATTGATGAATGCTTTACGTGTATGCTATTGATGAATGCTTTACGTGAATGCTATTGATGAATGCCTAACGTGTATGCTATTGATGAATGCTTTACATGTAAGCTATTGATGAATGCTTTACATGTAAGCTATTGATGAATGCTTTACGTGTATGCTATTGATGAATGCTTTACGTGTATGCTATTGATGAATGCTTTACATTTATGACATTGATGAATGCTTTACATGTAAGCTATTGATGAATGCTTTACGTGTATGCTATTGATGAATGCTTTACGTGTATGCTATTGATGAATGCTTTACATGTAAGCTATTGATGAATGCTTTACGTGTATGCTATTGATGAATGCTTTACGTGAATGCTATTGATGAATGCCTAACGTGTATGCTATTGATGAATGCTTTACATGTAAGCTATTGATGAATGCTTTACATGTAAGCTATTGATGAATGCTTTACGTGTATGCTATTGATGAATGCTTTACGTGTATGCTATTGATGAATGCTTTACATTTATGACATTGATGAATGCTTTACATGTAAGCTATTGATGAATGCTTTACGTGTATGCTATTGATGAATGCTTTACGTGAATGCTATTGATGAATGCTTTACGTGTATGCTATTGATGAATGCTTTACATGTAAGCTATTGATGAATGCTTTACGTGTATGCTATTGATGAATGCTTTACGTGAATGCTATTGATGAATGCCTAACGTGTATGCTATTGATGAATGCTTTACATGTAAGCTATTGATGAATGCTTTACATGTAAGCTATTGATGAATGCTTTACGTGTATGCTATTGATGAATGCTTTACGTGAATGCTATTGATGAATGCTTTACGTGAATGCTATTGATGAATGCTTTACGTGTATGCTATTGATGAATGCTTTACATGTAAGCTATTGATGAATGCTTTACGTGTATGCTATTGATGAATGCTTTACGTGAATGCTATTGATGAATGCCTAACGTGTATGCTATTGATGAATGCTTTACATGTAAGCTATTGATGAATGCTTTACATGTAAGCTATTGATGAATGCTTTACGTGTATGCTATTGATGAATGCTTTACGTGTATGCTATTGATGAATGCTTTACGTGTATGCTATTGATGAATGCTTTACGTGTATGCTATTGATGAATGCTTTACGTGTATGCTATTGATGAATGCTTTACATGTAAGCTATTGATGAATGCTTTACGTGAATGCTATTGATGAATGCTTTACATGTAAGCTATTGATGAATGCTTTACGTGAATGCTATTGATGAATGCTTTACATGTAAGCTATTGATGAATGCTTTACGTGTATGCTATTGATGAATGCTTTACGTGAATGCTATTGATGAATGCTTTACGTGTATGCTATTGATGAATGCTTTACATGTATTCTATTGATGAATGCTTTACGTGTATGCTATTGATGAATGCTTTACGTGTATGCTATTGATGAATGCTTTACGTGAATGCTATTGATGAATGCTTTACATGTAAGCTATTGATGAATGCTTTACGTGTATGCTGTTGATGAATGCCTAACGTGTAAGCTATTGATGAATGCTTTACATGTATGCTATTGATGAATGCTTAACGTGTATGCTATTGATGAATGCTTTACGTGTATGCTATTGATGAATGCTTTACATGTATTCTATTGATGAATGCTTTACGTGTATGCTATTGATGAATGCTTTACGTGTATGCTATTGATGAATGCTTTACGTGAATGCTTTACGTGTATGCTATTGATGAATGCTTTACGTGTATGCTTTACGTGTATGCTATTGATGAATGCTTAACAAAAAGGTTATAGACGAATGCTTTACGTGTATGCTATTGATGAATGCTTTACTTGTATGCTTTATGTGTATGCTATTGATGAATGCTTTACGTGTATGCTTTACGTGTATGCTATTGATGAATAATTAACAAAAAGGTTATAGACGAATGCTTTACGTGTAAGCTATTGATGAATGCTTTACTTGTATGCTTTATGTGTATGCTATTGATGAATGCTTTACGTGTATGCTTTACGTGTATGCTATTGATGAATAATTAACAAAAAGGTTATAGACGAATGCTTTACGTGTAAGCTATTGATGAATGCCTAACGTGAATGCTATTGATGAATGCTTTACGTGTATGCTATTGATGAATGCTTTACGTGTATGCTATTGATGAATGCTTAACGTGTATTCTATTGATGAATGCTTTACATGTATGCTATTGATGAATGCTTTACGTGTATGCTATTGATGAATGCTTTACGTGAATGCTTTACGTGTATGCTTTTGATGAATGCTTAACAAAAAGGTTATAGACGAATGCTTTACGTGTATGCTATTGATGAATGCTTTACTTGTATGCTTTATGTGTATGCTATTGATGAATGCTTTACGTGTATGCTTTACGTGTATGCTATTGATGAATAATTAACAAAAAGGTTATAGACGAATGCTTTACGTGAATGCTATTGATGAATGCTTTACATGTATGCTTTTGATGAATGCTTCACGTGAATGCTATTGATGAATGCTTTACGTGTATGCTATTGATGAATGCTTTACGTGTATGCTTTTGATGAATGCTTTACGTGAATGCTTTACGTGTATGCTATTGATGAATGTTTTACGTGTATGCTATTGATGAATGCTTTACGTGTATGCTATTGATGAATGCTTTACATGTATGCTATTGATGAATGCTTCACGTGAATGCTATTGATGAATGCTTTACGTGTATGCTATTGATGAATGCTTTACGTGTATGCTTTTGATGAATGCTTTACGTGAATGCTTTACGTGTATGCTATTGATGAATGTTTTACGTGTATGCTATTGATGAATGCTTTACGTGTATGCTATTGATGAATGCTTTACGTGAATGCTATTGATGAATGCTTAACGTGTATCCTATTGATGAATGCTTTACGTGTATGCTATTGATGAATGCTTTACATGTATGCTATTGATGAATGCTTAACGTGTATTCTATTGATGAATGCTTTACATGTATGCTATTGATGAATGCTTTACGTGTATGCTTTACGTGTATGCTATTGATGAATAATTAACAAAAAGGTTATAGACGAATGCTTTACGTGAATGCTATTGATGAATGCTTCACATGTAAGCTATTGATGAATGCTTCACGTGAATGCTATTGATGAATGCTTTACGTGTATGCTATTGATGAATGCTTTACATGTATGCTATTGATGAATGCTTTACGTGAATGCTATTGATGAATGCTTAACGTGTATCCTATTGATGAATGCTTTACGTGTATGCTATTGATGAATGCTTTACATGTATGCTATTGATGAATGCTTAACGTGTATTCTATTGATGAATGCTTTACATGTATGCTATTGATGAATGCTTTACGTGTATGCTTTACGTGTATGCTATTGATGAATAATTAACAAAAAGGTTATAGACGAATGCTTTACGTGAATGCTATTGATGAATGCTTCACATGTAAGCTATTGATGAATGCTTCACGTGAATGCTATTGATGAATGCTTTACGTGTATGCTATTGATGAATGCTTTACATGTAAGCTATTGATGAATGCTTTACGTGAATGCTATAGACGAATGCTTTACGTGAATGCTATTGATGAATGCTTTACATGTATGCTATTGATGAATGCTTCACGTGTATGCTATTGATGAATGCTTTACATGTAAGCTATTGATGAATGCTTTACGTGTATGCTATTGATGAATGCTTTACGTGTATGCTATTGATGAATGCTTTACGTGTATGCTAATGATGAATGCTTTACGTGTATGCTATTGATGAATGCCTAACGTGTATGCTATTGATGAATGCTTTACGTGTATGCTATTGATGAATGCTTTACGTGTAAGCTATTGATGAATGCTTTACATGTATGCTATTGATGAATGCTTAACGTGTATGCTATTGATGAATGCTTTACATGTAAGCTATTGATGAATGCTTTACATGTATGCTATTGATGAATGCTTTACATGTAAGCTATTGATGAATGCTTTACGTGTATGCTATTGATGAATGCTTTACGTGTATGCTATTGATGAATGCTTTACGTGTATGCTATTGATGAATGCTTCACGTGTATGCTATTGATGAATGCCTAACGTGTATGCTATTGATGAATGCTTTACATGTATGCTATTGATGAATGCTTTACGTGAATGCTATTGATGAATGCTTTACGTGAATGCTATTGATGAATGCTTTACATGTATGCTATTGATGAATGCTTTACGTGTATGCTATTGATGAATGCTTTACGTGTAAGCTATTGATGAATGCTTTACATGTATGCTATTGATGAATGCTTTACGTGTATGCTATTGATGAATGCTTTACGTGTATGCTATTGATGAATGCTTTACGTGTATGCTATTGATGAATGCGTTACGTGTATGCTATTGATGAATGCTTTACGTGTATGCTATTGATGAATGCTTCACGTGTATGCTATTGATGAATGCTTTACATGTATGCTATTGATGAATGCTTTACATGTATGCTATTGATGAATGCTTTACGTGAATGCTATTGATGAATGCTTTACGTGAATGCTATTGATGAATGCTTTACATGTATGCTATTGATGAATGCTTTACGTGAATGCTATTGATGAATGCTTTACGTGTATGCTTTACGTGTATGCTATTGATGAATAATTAACAAAAAGGTTATAGACGAATGCTTTACGTGAATGCTATTGATGAATGCTTTACATGTATGCTATTGATGAATGCTTCACGTGAATGCTATTGATGAATGCTTTACGTGTATGCTATTGATGAATGCTTTACGTGTATGCTTTTGATGAATGCTTTACGTGAATGCTTTACGTGTATGCTATTGATGAATGCTTTACGTGTATGCTATTGATGAATGATTTACGTGTATGCTATTGATGAATGCTTTACATGTATGCTATTGATGAATGCTTCACGTGAATGCTATTGATGAATGCTTTACGTGTATGCTATTGATGAATGCATTACGTGTATCCTATTGATGAATGCTTTACGTGTATGCTATTGATGAATGCTTAACGTGTAAGCTATTGATGAATGCTTTACGTGAATGCTATTGATGAATGCTTTACGTGAATGCTATTAATGAATGCTTTACGTGTATGCTATTGATGAATGCTTTACGTGTGTCCTATTGATGAATGCTTTACGTGTATGCTATTGATGAATGCTTAACGTGTAAGCTATTGATGAATGCTTTACGTGAATGCTATTGATGAATGCTTTACGTGAATGCTATTAATGAATGCTTTACGTGTATGCTATTGATGAATGCTTTACGTGTGTCCTATTGATGAATGCTTTACGTGTATGCTATTGATGAATGCTTTACGTGTGTCCTATTGATGAATGCTTCACGTGAATGCTATTGATGAATGCTTTACGTGTATGCTATTGATGAATGCTTTACGTGTATCCTATTGATGAATGCTTTACGTGTATGCTATTGATGAATGCTTAACGTGTAAGCTATTGATGAATGCTTAACGTGAATGCTATTGATGAATGCTTTACGTGAATGCTATTAATGAATGCTTTACGTGTATGCTATTGATGAATGCTTTACGTGTATCCTATTGATGAATGCTTTACGTGAATGCTATTGATGAATGCTTTACGTGTATGCTATTGATGAATGCTTTACGTGTATGCTATTGATGAATGCTTTACATGTATGCTATTGATGAATGCTTTACGTGTATGCTATTGATGAATGCTTTACGTGAATGCTTTACGTGTATGCTTTTGATGAATGCTTTACGTGAATGCTATTGATGAATGCTTTACATGTATGCTATTGATGAATGCTTTACGTGTATGCTATTGATGAATGCTTTACGTGTATGCTATTGATGAATGCTTTACGTGTATCCTATTGATGAATGCTTTACGTGTATGCTATTGATGAATGCTTTACGTGTATGCTATTGATGAATGCTTTACGTGAATGCTTTACGTGTATGCTTTTGATGAATGCTTTACGTGAATGCTATTGATGAATGCTTTACATGTATGCTATTGATGAATGCTTTACGTGTATGCTATTGATGAATGCTTTACGTGTATGCTATTGATGAATGCTTTACGTGTATGCTATTGATGAATGCTTTACGTGAATGCTATTGATGAATGCTTTACGTGTATGCTATTGATGAATGCTTTACGTGTATGCTATTGATGAATGCTTTACGTGTATGCTATTGATGAATGCTTTACGTGTATGCTATTGATGAATGCTTTACATGTAAGCTATTGATGAATGCTTTACATGTATGCTATTGATGAATGCTTTATGTGTATGCTATTGATGAATGCTTAACGTGTATGCTATTGATGAATGCTTTACGTGTATGCTATTGATGAATGCTTTACGTGTATGCTATTGATGAATGCTTAACGTGTATGCTATTGATGAATGCTTAACGTGTATGCTATTGATGAATGCTTTACGTGAATGCTATTGATGAATGCTTTACATGTAAGCTATTGATGAATGCTTTACGTGAATGCTATTGATGAATGCTTTACATGTAAGCTATTGATGAATGCTTTACGTGTATGCTATTGATGAATGCTTTACGTGTATGATATTGATGAATGCTTTACATGTAAGCTATTGATGAATGCTTTACGTGTATGCTATTGATGAATGCTTTACATGTATGCTATTGATGAATGCTTTACGTGTAAGCTATTGATGAATGCTTTACGTGTATGCTATTGATGAATGCTTTACATGTAAGCTATTGATGAATGCTTTACGTGTATGCTTTACGTGTATGCTATTGATGAATGCTTTACGTGTATGCTATTGATGAATGCTTTACGTGTATGCTATTGATGAATGCTTTACGTGTATGCTATTGATGAATGCTTTACGTGAATGCTATTGATGAATGCTTTACGTGAATGCTATTGATGAATGCTTTACATGTAAGCTATTGATGAATGCTTTACGTGAATGCTATTGATGAATGCTTTACATGTAAGCTATTGATGAATGCTTTACGTGTATGCTATTGATGAATGCTTTACGTGAATGCTATTGATGAATGCTTTACGTGAATGCTATTGATGAATGCTTTACGTGTATGCTATTGATGAATGCTTTACGTGTATGCTATTGATGAATGCTTTACGTGTATGCTATTGATGAATACTTTACATGTATGCTATTGATGAATGCTTTACGTGAATGCTATTGATGAATGCTTTACGTGTATGCTATTGATGAATGCTTTACGTGTATGCTATTGATGAATGCTTTACATGTATGCTATTGATGAATGCTTTACATGTAAGCTATTGATGAATGCTTTACGTGTATGCTTTACGTGTATGCTATTGATGAATGCTTTACGTGTATGCTATTGATGAATGCTTTACATGTATGCTATTGATGAATGCTTTACATGTAAGCTATTGATGAATGCTTTACGTGTATGCTTTACATGTAAGCTATTGATGAATGCTTTACGTGTATGCTATTGATGAATGCTTTACGTGTATGCTATTGATGAATGCTTTACGTGTATGCTATTGATGAATGCTTTACATGTAAGCTATTGATGAATGCTTTACGTGTATGCTATTGATGAATGCTTTACGTGAATGCTATTGATGAATGCCTAACGTGTATGCTATTGATGAATGCTTTACATGTAAGCTATTGATGAATGCTTTACATGTAAGCTATTGATGAATGCTTTACGTGTATGCTATTGATGAATGCTTTACGTGTATGCTATTGATGAATGCTATACATTTATGACATTGATGAATGCTTTACATGTAAGCTATTGATGAATGCTTTACGTGTATGCTATTGATGAATGCTTTACGTGAATGCTATTGATGAATGCTTTACGTGTATGCTATTGATGAATGCTTTACATGTAAGCTATTGATGAATGCTTTACGTGTATGCTATTGATGAATGCTTTACGTGAATGCTATTGATGAATGCCTAACGTGTATGCTATTGATGAATGCTTTACATGTAAGCTATTGATGAATGCTTTACATGTAAGCTATTGATGAATGCTTTACGTGTATGCTATTGATGAATGCTTTACGTGAATGCTATTGATGAATGCTTTACGTGAATGCTATTGATGAATGCTTTACGTGTATGCTATTGATGAATGCTTTACATGTAAGCTATTGATGAATGCTTTACGTGTATGCTATTGATGAATGCTTTACGTGAATGCTATTGATGAATGCCTAACGTGTATGCTATTGATGAATGCTTTACATGTAAGCTATTGATGAATGCTTTACATGTAAGCTATTGATGAATGCTTTACGTGTATGCTATTGATGAATGCTTTACGTGTATGCTATTGATGAATGCTTTACGTGTATGCTATTGATGAATGCTTTACGTGTATGCTATTGATGAATGCTTTACATGTAAGCTATTGATGAATGCTTTACGTGAATGCTATTGATGAATGCTTTACATGTATGCTATTGATGAATGCTTTACGTGAATGCTATTGATGAATGCTTTACATGTAAGCTATTGATGAATGCTTTACGTGTATGCTATTGATGAATGCTTTACGTGAATGCTATTGATGAATGCTTTACGTGTATGCTATTGATGAATGCTTTACATGTATTCTATTGATGAATGCTTTACGTGTATGCTATTGATGAATGCTTTACGTGTATGCTATTGATGAATGCTTTACGTGAATGCTATTGATGAATGCTTTACATGTAAGCTATTGATGAATGCTTTACGTGTATGCTGTTGATGAATGCCTAACGTGTAAGCTATTGATGAATGCTTTACATGTATGCTATTGATGAATGCTTAACGTGTATGCTATTGATGAATGCTTTACGTGTATGCTATTGATGAATGCTTTACATGTATTCTATTGATGAATGCTTTACGTGTATGCTATTGATGAATGCTTTACGTGTATGCTATTGATGAATGCTTTACGTGAATGCTTTACGTGTATGCTATTGATGAATGCTTTACGTGTATGCTTTACGTGTATGCTATTGATGAATGCTTAACAAAAAGGTTATAGACGAATGCTTTACGTGTATGCTATTGATGAATGCTTTACTTGTATGCTTTATGTGTATGCTATTGATGAATGCTTTACGTGTATGCTTTACGTGTATGCTATTGATGAATAATTAACAAAAAGGTTATAGACGAATGCTTTACGTGTAAGCTATTGATGAATGCTTTACTTGTATGCTTTATGTGTATGCTATTGATGAATGCTTTACGTGTATGCTTTACGTGTATGCTATTGATGAATAATTAACAAAAAGGTTATAGACGAATGCTTTACGTGTAAGCTATTGATGAATGCCTAACGTGAATGCTATTGATGAATGCTTTACGTGTATGCTATTGATGAATGCTTTACGTGTATGCTATTGATGAATGCTTAACGTGTATTCTATTGATGAATGCTTTACATGTATGCTATTGATGAATGCTTTACGTGTATGCTATTGATGAATGCTTTACGTGAATGCTTTACGTGTATGCTTTTGATGAATGCTTAACAAAAAGGTTATAGACGAATGCTTTACGTGTATGCTATTGATGAATGCTTTACTTGTATGCTTTATGTGTATGCTATTGATGAATGCTTTACGTGTATGCTTTACGTGTATGCTATTGATGAATAATTAACAAAAAGGTTATAGACGAATGCTTTACGTGAATGCTATTGATGAATGCTTTACATGTATGCTTTTGATGAATGCTTCACGTGAATGCTATTGATGAATGCTTTACGTGTATGCTTTTGATGAATGCTTTACGTGAATGCTTTACGTGTATGCTATTGATGAATGTTTTACGTGTATGCTATTGATGAATGCTTTACGTGTATGCTATTGATGAATGCTTTACATGTATGCTATTGATGAATGCTTCACGTGAATGCTATTGATGAATGCTTTACGTGTATGCTATTGATGAATGCTTTACGTGTATGCTTTTGATGAATGCTTTACGTGAATGCTTTACGTGTATGCTATTGATGAATGCTTTACGTGTATGCTATTGATGAATGATTTACGTGTATGCTATTGATGAATGCTTTACATGTATGCTATTGATGAATGCTTCACGTGAATGCTATTGATGAATGCTTTACGTGTATGCTATTGATGAATGCTTTACGTGTATCCTATTGATGAATGCTTTACGTGTATGCTATTGATGAATGCTTAACGTGTAAGCTATTGATGAATGCTTTACGTGAATGCTATTGATGAATGCTTTACGTGAATGCTATTAATGAATGCTTTACGTGTATGCTATTGATGAATGCTTTACGTGTGTCCTATTGATGAATGCTTTACGTGTATGCTATTGATGAATGCTTAACGTGTAAGCTATTGATGAATGCTTTACGTGAATGCTATTGATGAATGCTTTACGTGAATGCTATTAATGAATGCTTTACGTGTATGCTATTGATGAATGCTTTACGTGTGTCCTATTGATGAATGCTTTACGTGTATGCTATTGATGAATGCTTTACGTGTGTCCTATTGATGAATGCTTCACGTGAATGCTATTGATGAATGCTTTACGTGTATGCTATTGATGAATGCTTTACGTGTATCCTATTGATGAATGCTTTACGTGTATGCTATTGATGAATGCTTAACGTGTAAGCTATTGATGAATGCTTTACGTGAATGCTATTGATGAATGCTTTACGTGAATGCTATTAATGAATGCTTTACGTGTATGCTATTGATGAATGCTTTACGTGTGTCCTATTGATGAATGCTTTACGTGTATGCTATTGATGAATGCTTTACGTGTATGCTATTGATGAATGCTTTACGTGTATGCTATTGATGAATGCTTTACGTGTATGCTATTGATGAATGCTTCACGTGAATGCTATTGATGAATGCTTTACGTGTATGCTATTGATGAATGCTTTACGTGTATGCTATTGATGAATGCTTTACGTGTATGCTATTGATGAATGCTTTACGTGTATGCTATTGATGAATGCTTCACGTGAATGCTATTGATGAATGCTTTACGTGTATGCTATTGACGAATGCTTTACGTGTATTCTATTGATGAATGCTTTACGTGTATGCTATTGATGAATGCTTTACGTGTATGCTATTGATGAATGCCTAACGTGTATGCTATTGATGAATGCTTTACGTGTATGCTATTGATGAATGCTTTACGTGTATGCTATTGATGAATGCTTCACGTGTATGCTATTGATGAATGCTTTACATGTATGCTATTGATGAATGCTTTACATGTATGCTATTGATGAATGCTTCACGTGTATGCTATTGATGAATGCTTTACGTGTATGCTATTGATGAATGCCTAACGTGTATGCTATTGATGAATGCTTTACGTGTATGCTATTGATGAATGCTTTACATGTATGCTATTGATGAATGCTTCACGTGTATGCTATTGATGAATGCTTTACATGTATGCTATTGATGAATGCTTTACATGTATGCTATTGATGAATGCTTTACGTGTATGCTATTGATGAATGCTTTACGTGTATGCTATTGATGAATGCTTTACGTGTATGCTATTGATGAATGCTTTACGTGTATGCTATTGATGAATGCTTTACGTGTATGCTATTGATGAATGCTTCACGTGTATGCTATTGATGAATGCTTTACATGTATGCTATTGATGAATGCTTTACATGTATGCTATTGATGAATGCTTTACGTGAATGCTATTGATGAATGCTTTACATGTATGATATTGATGAATGCTTTACGTGAATGCTATTGATGAATGCTTTACGTGTATCCTATTGATGAATGCTTTACGTGAATGCTATTGATGAATGCTTTACGTGTATGCATTTGATGAATGCTTTACGTGTATGCTTTACGTGTATGCTATTGATGAATGCTTTACGTGTATGCTATTGATGAATGCTTTACGTGTTAACATGCTATTGATGAATGCTTTACATGTAAGCTATTGATGAATGCTTTACATGTAAGCTATTGATGAATGCTTTACGTGTATGCTATTGATGAATGCTTTACGTGTATGCTTTTGATGAATGCTTTACGTGTATGCTATTGATGAATGCTTTACGTGAATGCTATTGATGAATGCTTTACATGTATGCTATTGATGAATGCTTTACGTGTATGCTACTGATGAATGCTTTACGTGTATGCTATTGATGAATGCTTTACGTGTATGCTATTGATGAATGCTTCACGTGTATGCTATTGATGAATGCTTTACATGTATCCTATTGATGAATGCTTTACGTGAATGCTATTGATGAATGCTTAACGTGTATGCTATTGATGAATGCTTTACATGTATGCTATTGATGAATGCTTTACGTGAATGCTATTGATGAATGCTTTACGTGTATGCTATTGATGAATGCTTTACGTGTATGCTATTGATGAATGCTTTACATGTATGCTATTGATGAATGCTTTACATGTATGCTATTGATGAATGCTTTACGTGAATGGTATTGATGAATGCTTTACGTGTATGCTATTGATGAATGCTTTACATGTAAGCTATTGATGAATGCTTTACGTGAATGCTATTGATGAATGCTTTACGTGTATGCTATTGATGAATGCTTTACGTGTATGCTATTGATGAATGCTTCACGTGTATGCTATTGATGAATGCTTTACGTGTATGCTATTGATGAATGCTTCACGTGTATGCTATTGATGAATGCTTTACGTGAATGCTATTGATGAATGCTTTACATGTATGCTATTGATGAATGCTTTACGTGTATGCTATTGATGAATGCTTTACGTGTATCCTATTGATGAATGCTTTACGTGAATGCTATTGATGAATGCTTTACATGTATGCTATTGATGAATGCTTTACGTGTATGCTATTGATGAATGCTTTACGTGTATCCTATTGATGAATGCTTTACGTGTATGCTATTGATGAATGCTTTACGTGTATGCTATTGATGAATGCTTAACGTGTATTCTATTGATGAATGCTTTACGTGTATGCTATTGATGAATGCTTTACGTGTATGCTATTGATGAATGCTTTACATGTATGCTATTGATGAATGCTTAACGTGCATGCTATTGATGAATGCTTTACGTGTATGCTATTGATGAATGCTTTACGTGTATGCTATTGATGAATGCTTTACGTGTATGCTATTGATGAATGCCTAACGTGTATGCTATTGATGAATGCTTCACGTGTATGCTATTGATGAATGCTTTACGTGAATGCTATTGATGAATGCTTTACGTGTATGCTATTGATGAATGCTTTACGTGAATGCTATTGATGAATGCTTTACGTGTATGCTATTGATGAATGCTTTACGTGTATGCTATTGATGAATGCTTCACGTGTATGCTATTGATGAATGCTTTACGTGAATGCTATTGATGAATGCTTTACGTGTATGCTATTGATGAATGCTTTACATGTATGCTATTGATGAATGCTTTACGTGTATGCTATTGATGAATGCTTCACGTGTATGCTATTGATGAATGCTTTACGTGAATGCTATTGATGAATGCTTTACATGTATGCTCTTGATGAATGCTTTACGTGTATGCTATTGATGAATGCTTTACGTGTATCCTATTGATGAATGCTTTACGTGTATGCTATTGATGAATGCTTTACGTGTATGCTATTGATGAATGCTTAACGTGTATTCTATTGATGAATGCTTTACGTGTATGCTATTGATGAATGCTTTACGTGTATGCTATTGATGAATGCTTCACGTGAATGCTATTGATGAATGCTTTACGTGTATGCTATTGATGAATGCTTTACGTGTATGCTATTGATGAATGCTTTACGTGTATGCTATTGATGAATGCTTTACGTGAATGCTATTGATGAATGCTTTACGTGTATGCTATTGATGAATGCTTTACATGTATGCTATTGATGAATGCTTTACGTGTATGCTATTGATGAATGCTTCACGTGTATGCTATTGATGAATGCTTTACGTGAATGGTATTGATGAATGCTTTACATGTATGCTATTGATAAATGCTTTACGTGTATGCTATTGATTAATGCTTTACGTGTATCCTATTGATGAATGCTTTACGTGTATGCTATTGATGAATGCTTTACGTGTATGCTATTGATGAATGCTTAACGTGTATTCTATTGATGAATGCTTTACGTGTATGCTATTGATGAATGCTTTACGTGTATGCTATTGATGAATGCTTCACGTGAATGCTATTGATGAATGCTTCACGTGTATGCTATTGATGAATGCTTTCCGTGTATGCTATTGATGAATGCTTTACGTGTATGCTATTGATGAATGCTTTACGTGTATGCTATTGATGAATGCTTTACGTGAATGCTTTACGTGTATGCTTTTGATGAATGCTTAACAAAAAGGTTATAGACGAATGCTTTACGTGTAAGCTATTGATGAATGCCTAACGTGTATGCTATTGATGAATGCTTTACGTGTAAGCTATTGATGAATGCTTTACGTGTATGCTATTGATGAATGCTTAACGTGTATGCTATTGATGAATGCTTTACGTGTATGCTATTGATGAATGCTTTACGTGTATGCTATTGATGAATGCTTTACGTGTATGCTATTGATGAATGCTTTACGTGTATCCTATTGATGAATGCTTTACGTGTATGCTATTGATGAATGCTTAACGTGTATTCTATTGATGAATGCTTTACATGAATGCTATTGATGAATGCTTCACGTGAATGCTATTGATGAATGCTTTACGTGTATGCTATTGATGAATGCTTTACGTGTATGCTATTGATGAATGCTTAACGTGTATTCTATTGATGAATGCTTTACGTGTATGCTATTGATGAATGCTTTACGTGTATGCTATTGATGAATGCTTTACGTGAATGCTTTACGTGTATGCTTTTGATGAATGCTTAACAAAAAGGTTATAGACGAATGCTTTACGTGTAAGCTATTGATGAATGCCTAACATGTATGCTATTGATGAATGCTTTACGTGAATGCTATTGATGAATGCTTTACGTGAATGCTATTGATGAATGCTTTACGTGTATGCTATTGATGAATGCTGTACGTATATGCTATTGATGAATGCTTTACGTGTATGCTATTGATGAATGCTTTACGTGTATGCTATTGATGAATGCTTTACGTGTATGCTTTACGTGTATGCTATTGATGAATAATTAACAAAAAGGTTATAGACGAATGCTTTACGTGTAAGCTATTGATGAATGCCTAACGTGTATGCTATTGATGAATGCTTCACGTGAATGCTATTGATGAATGCTTTACGTGTATGCTATTGATGAATGCTTTACGTGAATGCTATTGATGAATGCTTTACATGTAAGCTATTGATGAATGCTTTACGTGTATGCTATTGATGAATGCTTTACGTGAATGCTATTGATGAATGCTTTACGTGTATGCTATTGATGAATGCTTTACGTGAATGCTATTGATGAATGCTTTACATGTAAGCTATTGATGAATGCTTTACATGTAAGCTATTGATGAATGCTTTACGTGTAAGCTATTGATGAATGCTTTACGTGTATGCTATTGATGAATGCTTTACGTGAATGCTATTGATGAATGCTTTACGTGTATTCTATTGATGAATGCTTTACGTGTATGCTATTGATGAATGCTTTACGTGTATGCTATTGATGAATGCCTAACGTGTAAGCTATTGATGAATGCTTTACGTGTATGCTATTGTTGAATGCTTTACGTGTATGCTATTGATGAATGCTTTACGTGTATGCTATTGATGAATGCTTAACGTGTAAGCTATTGATGAACGCTTTACGTGTATGATATTGATGAATGCTTTACGTGTATGCTGTTGATGAATGCTTCACGTGTATGCTATTGATGAATGCTTTACGTGAATGCTATTGATGAATGCTTTACGTGTGTCCTATTGATGAATGCTTTACGTGTATGCTTTTGATGAATGCTTTACGTGTATGCTATTGATGAATGCTTTACGTGTATGCTATTGATGAATGCTTTACATGTATGCTATTGATGAATGCTTTACGTGAATGCTATTGATGAATGCTTTACGTGAATGCTATTGATGAATGCTTTACATGTATGCTATTGATGAATGCTTTACGTGAATGCTATTGATGAATGCTTTACGTGTATGCTATTGATGAATGCTTCACGTGTATGCTATTGATGAATGCTTTACGTGTATTCTATTGATGAATGCTTTACGTGTGTCCTATTGATGAATGCTTTACGTGTATGCTATTGATGAATGCTTCACGTGTATGCTATTGATGAATGCCTAACGTGTATGCTATTGATGAATGCTTAACGTGTATGCTATTGATGAATGCTTTACGTGTATGCTATTGATGAATGCTTTACGTGTATGCTATTGATGAATGCTTTACGTGAATGCTATTGATGAATGCTTTACGTGTATGCTATTGATGAATGCTTTACGTGTATGCTATTGATGAATGCTTTACGTGTATGCTATTGATGAATGCTTTACGTGTATGCTATTGATGAATGCTTTACGTGTATGCTATTGATGAATGCTTTACATGTAAGCTATTGATGAATGCTTTACGTGAATGCTATTGATGAATGCTTTACGTGTATGCTATTGATGAATGCTTCACGTGTATGCTATTGATGAATGCTTTACGTGTATGCTATTGATGAATGCTTCACGTGTATGCTATTGATGAATGCCTAACGTGTATGCTATTGATGAATGCTTAACGTGTATGCTATTGATGAATGCTTTACGTGTATGCTATTGATGAATGCTTTACGTGTATGCTATTGATGAATGCTTTACGTGAATGCTATTGATGAATGCTTTACGTGTATGCTATTGATGAATGCTTTACGTGTATGCTATTGATGAATGCTTTACGTGTATGCTATTGATGAATGCTTTACGTGAATGCTATTGATGAATGCTTTACGTGTATGCTATTGATGAATGCTTTACATGTAAGCTATTGATGAATGCTTTACGTGAATGCTATTGATGAATGCTTTACGTGTATGCTATTGATGAATGCTTCACGTGTATGCTATTGATGAATGCTTTACGTGTATGCTATTGATGAATGCTTTACATGTATGCTATTGATGAATGCTTTACGTGTATGCTATTGATGAATGCTTTACGTGTATGCTATTGATGAATGCTTCACGTGTATGCTATTGATGAATGCTTTACGTGTATGCTATTGATGAATGCTTTACGTGTATCCTATTGATGAATGCTTTACGTGTATGCTATTGATGAATGCTTTACGTGTATGCTATTGATGAATGCTTTACGTGTATGCTATTGATGAATGCTTCACGTGTATGCTATTGATGAATGCTTTACGTGTATGCTATTGATGAATGCTTAACGTGTATGCTATTGATGAATGCTTTACGTGAATGCTATTGATGAATGCTTTACGTGTATGCTATTGATGAATGCTTTACGTGTATGCTATTGATGAATGCTTTACGTGTATGCTATTGATGAATGCTTTACGTGTATGCTATTGATGAATGCTTTACGTGTATGCTATTGATGAATGCTTTACGTGTATCCTATTGATGAATGCTTTACGTGTATGCTATTGATGAATGCTTTACGTGTATGCTATTGATGAATGCTTTACGTGTATGCTATTGATGAATGCTTTACGTGTATGCTATTGATGAATGCTTTACATGTATGCTATTGATGAATGCATGAATGCTATATATGGATGTTTTACATCAATGCTTTAAATTAATTCTATAGATGGATTCCGTAAATGATTGCTACAGAGGGTTGCTTTAAATGAATGCTATTTATGGATATTTTAAATGAATAATATTGATAGCTGTTTAACATGAAATATGGATGATTTACATTAATGCTTTAAATGAATTTTATAGATGGATGCCTTAAATGATTGCTACAGAGGGTTGCTTTAAATGAATGCTATTTATGGATATTTTAAATGAATAATATTGATAGCTGTTTAATATGAATTCTTCAGTTTACATGAATGCTATATATGAATGCTTTACATAAATGTTATGTTTGCTTTTTATCAATGCTGTAAATGGATGCTTTCACAGAATGCAATAGATGTTTGCTTTTCATAAATACTAGTGATATTTTTTTAAAAGCTATTGATTCTAGATTTACATGAATAGATACATGCCATAGATAAATGCTTTACATGAATGCTTCAAATGAATGGTGTCGATAAAAACATTAAAACAATGCTATAGATGAATGATTAACGTGAATGCTATGAGCGAGTATTCGAAATTAACGTTCGAAATGAATTTTATAGGTGGATACTTTAAATGATTGCTATAGATTGATGCTTAATATGAATGCTTAAACTGAATGTTTTAACAAATGCTCAAGTTGGAATCGTTAAGAAGTATTTTACATACCAGAGATGCATACTCCGAGTTTATGTCATAGATAAAATGTATGAAGTAAATGTTATGATTGAATTTTTCATTTTCATTGGAAGAACGCCAAATAAATGAGACTCATAAAATTGCCCGAGACGGATACTTATAGGATATCTAACGAGCTTCCCCTTTCATATCAAGTTTATGTCCCTAGTGAAATAATTTTGCTTTGTCACGAGCCTTGTCTTTTAATTAATGACATCGATGAATGCTTTAAATATACCATAAAGATAAACCTGTTAAACCTGCAAACTTTCGGTGTTCAGTATCTACTAAAATTCAGTGTCTCCAAAACGACAAACACAAATAAATCGGTGTTCCAGAGGAAATATAGCTAGTCATAGATTAATATTTACTTCCAGATTTATTACAAAACTATTAAAATCATAATTAGAGTGCCGTAGAACAATTAATGAAGAGGTTTAAACCTGGTTCTCAGATCCGATGGAGACAGAAGAGGTGCTCTATCATACGTCGTTCACAAGGGGTGTCTCTATATGTCACAGTGAGTACATTCATTTAACGTATCAACTTACGGTTGTGTAGGAACATTCTACGGTCATTGAGTAGATGTACTAGTACATGTTAGGAATTTAATATTACATTTAATGCTTATCGTTCACAAAATTTGAACCTATTTCTAAGCTCTTGACACTAATGCATTGCAAGCATAGGTCTCTAGTTATATTCTTTAAGGCCAAGAACGTAAAATATCTCAACTATTAGGATGCGGTTGGGACTTTGAACCTGGCCTCTTGAGCGATTGACACTTGAATCGTTTTATGAGTCAGTTAAAACTAAATTTGATATTTAGACTATCATGGCATATTTTGTGTTTTTAAAGTGTTTTTCTATACAAACCGATCACCTGATGTTTAATAGGCTATGCAGTTAAGCGAGTTATTGTTAAACGCCGCTTGGGAAATATTTATAGTTGAAGTCAAGAAAACTTCACAGTTTCTTTTGTATTTTCACATACTTAAAGAGACACAGAGTATGTTGATAGGATCACATATGTCAAATTTTGAAATCGATGTTATTACGTCGGAAACCACTAACTGTTACTGAAAATAACAAGTTAAAGCTCAATCAGTACATTAGAGCTAAAATACGGCCATTCAAAGTCGGGATTTTGATCGAAAACCGGACAATGTGGCTCGAGTGGCGCGCGCAAATTCGCCAAACGTAATTTTGAAACCTTGTCATAAGCTAACTGGAAGATATATTCGATGCGATAGTGTTAATTAGGTAATGAACTAATAGGTAGATTAATTGGATGCATAATTTCGAATATTAAACGTATTTGAGATGTTTTCTTGATTTTTCCATAAAATCAAGCATTTTAGAGATAGTATGCATCAATGGATATATTTGCAAGTCCAGTGATGAGATATGAACTTCAATCAGCATATTAGATATTTAGTAGCTCATCAAAACCAAATAAAATTTTAAAAAAGATACTCTGTGTCACTTTAATCTTGCTAATTGAATCATCCAAACTGTATAAATTGCACAATTATTATAAAAGTTTTTGAGAAGAACTTTTCCCCCAGCTATGTGAGAGACAACTACCCTGTACTGGAGCCCACGCATGATACAAGTGTGAACGGGAAGACTAACTGGGTGGACTGGGCGCGAGACCGAGCGGGAGCCTCCTACCTACCTGACGAACTGCTGCACGGACTCATAGAGTGTGGTCAGGGCTATACCTTCTACGCTCTCTCCGCCCCTCAGTCTCTCATCACAGAGCATGGTCTCACTAGTCAGCTCATCCCAGGCAGATAGACTGTACTCTGGCCTCAGGAGGGTTAATAATTGTGGTTGTGAAGTAATTTGTCGCATTAAAATATTGGTACATTTTTCAAATGTTGTGATTCAATCATACATGCAACTTCCTGGATGAAGGAACTCGATCATAATTAACTGTCTTTTCAACCTTGATGTTATAAAATGCTTCTGTGCCAACAGAGGACTTTTACAGAAAATCTTACTTTTTCCATCAAGGTAATGCATTAAATGTTTATGAATGTAATCAAATAAAAAGTCTTCTCCATTGATTTGATAAAACTTGGTAAACATTCAACATTTTCATTTTCAAACAAATGACAAAGAAGATTTGATTTTGAGTTAAGTTTATTGGTAATGTTCTCTTTGATGTGTTATGCTGCGCATGTACTGTGGTATGTAAGGGTCATGAATGCTGAATGTCTGTGTTCAGAAAAGGGAACAATTCAATAGGGAACAATTCAATACAAATCTCAAACTATTTACAAATAATTAGCAACATTTTCAAATAAACAAGCCAATAAATGTACACTGATACTTATAGTTTCTTCATAACAAAGTTCAAAGCACTATGATGCAATCTTGAATTTAAACAATTTCAATCCAAAGGACTTATTAAAGTAAGTTCCCAATGTTGCACACCACTAGAATTAAAATATTTTATTTCCTATTGTACATTCCATCATCAAGAAGAAAATTATGACATCTGTCAGATAAAGGATTCATTACAATTCATTGTCATACATCATACACAACAGTAAAACATAGTACATTACATCATGACAATGAACAATGACATAAAAATAATTAAATGCAACTGATTTGAAATAATGGTATTGCTAAAAGCTTTTCAATTACATAAAATGCAATTTCTGAATAGATGACTTGAATGCTAAACATTTGCCTAAATTCCAAACACGTTTGTCTTGTCTTTTTATATCACTTACATGTTGAAGATGAACAACTTAAAAAGGAGTTATGATACCTTAGAAAATCTGTTCATCTAAACATTTTCATTCTGATAAAACAACCCTTCAAAGATGATCAAAATATGAAGAAATCATAAAATCTACAATAGCTAGATGCTTTACAAAGATCATTATAAAATAATATTATTGGGACATTATTCTTTCATTTCCACTTTCATTCATCAAGCACTACTCGCACAGAATCATTCAGTCGACTTTTTTGTCAAGCAAACTAAGAAAAGACCAATCACGGATCACTAAGCCCCTTGCACTAAGCATTAAGTGCATGAGTAAATTGTTGCTTCGAGTCCCATGGGCAATATTTCAGCCAATAGCAGCGAGCAGTTGGCATCTAGACTCATTTGTGAAGCTATTCTGTGGATCACTTTCTGGAGCTAGTATGTAGATCACCAGTAGAAGGAGTTAGTGATGAAGCTGGCTGCCGAGCTCAGCCAACCACTGCCCTTCTTATCCTGCGAGGTGCGTGCCACTGCCTTGTCATCGATCACGGGACTGTCGGCATCATCCGGGAGGTAGCTCGGCATGTCGGAATTCTCCTTCTCTGTGTCATCCAGTCCGTGGCTCCGGAATGACAGCAGCAACTGTGTGACAAAGTCAGATAATGAGTTTAGGAAAAAAGGTCAAGAACTGTTTTGAATGTTGAAATATGGAATAATCAGATCAAACAAATCTGCACATTAACCTACCTCTTCTCCGGTATCGTCCCGCACTACCTGTTGGGCAGCCATTGTCTGTGATCTGGCTACTGCTTGAACTAGAGTCTACAACAAGGATTTCATATTACTGGTATGCAAAGAGAACAATCCTCATTCGATTTTAAAGTCTGAGGTGTTCAGATTATCTGATGGTGTTTTACATATCTTCAACAATGATGTGGAAAACAATAGAATAACAACATATATCTAGCTGTTGAAACAAGCAAAGTTATGAGTAGTGTGAAAGTTTTCAAATGAAATAACTGCCATTTCTCTTAAATTCTCTTCACTTTGACAAGTAAATAAAAAAAAATGCTACACCCTGAAAGCTTTCTGTAAAAATTAAAATTTAATTCTCTGGAGAGCATGATTTGGTCCACTTTGAACAAAAACTTGCAGAGTCTAAATGTCGATTCTGATTTCTAAAGTTTGATTTGAAACTGATGTGTTATGGAAAAGGCTTATGCTTATTTCATTCAATGAATGCATAATCTTGTAATACAGTAGAACACGGATATAACGAACTTAAAGGGACCAAGGAAATTAGTTTACTATATCTGAGTTTGCTATATCCGTGTTCTACTGTACTTCATGCATCTTTCATAATAAATCTAAAGAAATGTTAGAAGATGCAAGGGTCACTACGAAGCAGGGTAGCTACGACTTATACAAGTTCTGCGACTGACCTCTGGTTTGACCTCACTCTTAACGCGGAGGATGCAGCGCCTCTTCCTGGTGTCGAAGGTGATGGAGATGACGCCCTTGACCTGCAGCAGCAGCTTCATACACAGCTCTCGGTCACTCTGCAACATGGTCACGGCTACTTTATATGCATATGTACATGAGCAGTCACACCGTCTTCATATACATATACACACGGTCAGTCACACCGTTTTTACACTACATATGTACATGATTAGTGACACTGTAGTGTGGTCTACAAAATCAGCCAGCCCTCTTAAAATTTTAAAAGTCCTGCAACGTGAATACCGTTAATAATTCTAAATCACACAAGCCAAAGGGCTTGCTGACCTCTTCTTCAACAATCCAAAGCTGAAAGTAACCAGCAATTTGTAGGCGGGCAGGCACTATTTCGAACACTGATTGAGTAGAGATATTACTATTGAAAGTTACCAACTAGTCACTACCTCTACAAGGCATAATATGCACCAGTCTCCATAAATGGATAAGTTCATGCCTTGCTGCTTGCCACTAAATTGTTATGTTATCATGACTATCAAGTTCAGCTTTAGTAGACTTAAGAGCTGGCTTGAAAGCTAAAGGAAAAAGATAAAGTCTATCTTTTATACATCAAAATGTACCAGGTACTCCCTGTTCTTAAGCCAGATTAATATAGAGTATGTTTGTTGAGAGAAGTGGCAAGTAAATGAGAGTATTTCATGTTAGAATAACACATTTGGGGCAAACTAGCATGTGTTACAGGGATGTCCATCACACAAACACCACAATCTAATTGTCTAATGAGCTATACATTTACCCTATCTGTGATTCCACGTAGCTGCAGGATGATGGATTTGTGTTTGTGACCAAGCAGACTCCGGTTCCCTTTCTTAGTACAACTACTTGTTCTCCTGGGGAAATGAAGCAAAGCTGAACTCATTGTAAAATTTGAACAAAATTTCATTAAACTTGTAGACATATATATATTCTCATTTATTTCATTGATGTATCATTTGCCTGAAAACGACATAAGTATCTACGTTGAAACCGTGACAACACTGAATTGAGAAGTTGTAATTGTATATTCATAATATTGCCTGTCATTCATCAACTTAACTTCTAGAATGTCCATCAAAGTAGTCAAACAGATTTGATAAAGATTAGATTTTAACATTCATAACATAATGAATTTATATTCTTATTAACATAGAACATAGATCACTCAAGAGTAACATGCATCGCACTTAAGTAAATGATAATCACTTCTTCTAAAACAAGTTGATTGTAGGTCTGAGGACCTGCAGTTTGATTAAAATCTGCCTAGTTCCGAGGAATAAAAGTAAAAAAATATTAACTCTATGGGAATCGAACATGTTATTTCGATAGGTATCCTCTCCACTGAGTCAGACGGCAGCCCAGTAAGTCGCATGTTCTGGCGTTTACTCAGGTAACCAATCACTAGCCGGGAAAAGCCTTCGGTATCAAGGTAGGGGCAAGTAACTCCTGTTAACCATGCTTTGAACTAATCGCCGCCAGTGCTGTTATAAGCCAGATGATGTGATTGGTCTGCTAACGACAGGGTTTCGGCTGCACTTTACTAGTATCAAACACGTGAGGTACAGTCAGACCTAGTATAGAGGATTCCATATCTCTGTGCAGTTAATATTTTGAATATTTTATTCTTCGGAACTAGATTGATTTTAATCAGACTGGAGGACCTGCAACCCTGATGGTGCCGTTTGTATGCGGCTTGCAAGAATAGAGCATTACACATGTTTCAGTCCAAGTTGATTACTACAGAAGGTTGGTACCTTGAAGAGTGAAGATTGCTTGTGTCCTTCAGGGGAGTTTGCAGTTCAGTCTCAGTAAGTACAAGGTACAGCTTCTCGGCCAGTGAACGCAGAGCTGGTTTGTCCTCACATCTGTAATATTGGAGACAGGAAGTCAAATTCATGCTTGTTTCACTTAAGACAATACAATTCACAGATATGTGTTATTGCTTGATGTTATTTTTAAAAATCCTTTTGACACTCATGGTTACAAAACCAGACCAAATTGGTTAATGGACAATGTTAAAACCCACTCCAGGTTATAATACCCGGGTAAACCT
Organism: Steromphala cineraria; assembly: GCA_916613615.1. Classification (NCBI taxonomy): domain Eukaryota; kingdom Metazoa; phylum Mollusca; class Gastropoda; order Trochida; family Trochidae; genus Steromphala; species Steromphala cineraria. Next base: position 80,476,043 of record OU744722.1, read on the forward strand.
AATTAACTGCTCCTTGGTGTCCTGGAAGACAAAATGCAGACAAATTTCACCTATTCATCAGTGCCTCAAGTTGGTCAAGCATTCCAATAAAGTCACGCAGTGTTGTCACATTGTCACCATTTTCAGACAGCAGAAGAAGGGTCTGAAAAAGAAATATATAAATAAATACACAATGCAACTGAGAACAGGATACATGCATTAATGAATACATGTATTTGAATTAACAAAAGAGATTACAATTCACCAAGAAATCATTATATCAGACTGATTAATGTATTTTGATTTGTACTGAAGTCAATGGTCATGTCAAGATCTCTAAAATGAAATCTGTCATTATATAAAGAGCCAATAAGTTTAATTCTGACTTACTTCCACAGCCAGAGTGACAATCTTTGTGTCTGGATTTGATAGAACAACCACAAGACCTCCAACACAAGTTGCATCCTGTAACAATCAATAAACAACCTAATCCACAAGAGAAAGGTACAATTTAATGATAGCAGAATCACAAAATTATAAAAAATCTGAGTTATTGCGGCTTGAGCAATATTTCATCCATTAGCAGTGCAGTGGGTTAAGTAATATTTAACAAGAATAATATTGTTTTTATGTGAGGCAGGTACAGAAGTAAGTACTAAGTTACAAAGTCTTTCATTGATTAAACTTTGTCAGTTTTATGAGTATGAATCTCAATATTCCCCTTACTTTAGCAAGGGCAGCCCTTTTCTTAGGGTCTGACGCCATCGTCTTCATGGCTGCTATTGCATCTGTTGTGACCATTTTTCAGTCTTTCTGAAACAATTGAAACAGTATCTTAAATATTCAGTATCATATTTTGTATTTCTTAACTTGAAAATCCAATTTGATCAAATTGATGAAAAGTGTGTTGAGTAGGCCTATTATAGTCATAGAAACAAGAAACGCTGTGTCATTTTTTCTGAAACAATTGAATGAGTTATCTTTAATGTACAGCATGATGGTTAGGTGTCTTTCTTGTAACTTAATAGTAGAGTTTGATGTAGATATAAACATGATAAACAACCAGAGTGTAATTTGGTACTCAGTAGATGATGATTCCTTGGATCTAATTCTTATATTTTTTTTAAATTTCAAAGGTCATTTTCCGACTTTTGGAGTCGTTATACAGTATTTAAAATCCAACTCTTTTATAATTTCAATATTAGATGTTGTCCAATTGAATTTTTACTGTTAACATATGTTAACTAGGCCTATATGTAAGAAGATTTAGTGATTATTTCTTACCGTTCGTTTCTTGACAAAAATACGATGATCAAATTTGCCACTGTAAAATGAAGCATCTCATTGGTCCAAAAATAAAGGAAGTGCTTTTCGATTGGCCCGTCCATTCCATTTTGGATTATCAAATTTCGGACTTTATACTGAAATATGAATAACCCCAAGGCATTTTTAGCATTCAAAGAATAATCATCCATATTTAGATCTTTTTGTAATATAATTGATATTAAATATAAATAATAAGAACAAAAATGATGATGAAAAGTCAATGTATTTATTTTCACAAACATTGCTTTATTTCGCTGTATACAATTGTACACACTTTTGTATAATTAACCGGAAACTGTTTTCATTGGCTCGATCTACAAATGGTGGGGATTTTGAAAGAAGATTGAAGACATGTGGAATATATTTCGTACATTGACTTAAATAATATGTTCATCACAAAAATAGATTTGTTATGAATCAGGTATAAATCTTGTTTCTAGATAAAGAAACATCCAACAAAGATGCTTTGTTGTTTGGGAAATCGAATGTTATATCTAATTTTGAAGGGATGTCTAAGACACTGTTAGCTTGTCTTTTTCATTCACGACATAACTTTACCTGGGAAAATTCTGTTAACAATCTTCATCAACATGTATGTTTGAAAAGTTAAATATTCAAACATTTATTATATCTATTCCATTGGTAAAAATGTACTGTTTATCGATCGAATAAAGAAGATAATCTTAGTTTGGTAATAATATGGTCAAATATTGTGCTATGCTCTTTAATATTGCTAATTTACATCTTGTCCTGTTATTTTGTTTTTAAAAGCGATGGATGTCATAGAAGATTTACAAAATATTCTACTAGTAGTTTTGGATTACTTGGGTCTTGATGTTGAAGAACTTCTTCAAAATGTGGTAAGCAGGTTTAGATTTAGTAAGATGAGGTTTATGAATCAGATTGTAAAATTATGAAGGTCTAAGAATGTTTTTCAAATGTTGATTGCATATAGCATTACATCCTGAAATATTGCAAACCTATACATCCCTTCTCCAACAAATAATAATGTTAGTTCAACGTCAATGTCAAAGAGTATATAATTATGTATGTCATAAAGTCTATTGTCAATGTAATTGTTAATTCATAAATGATGGAATAATAATAATTCATTCATGTAATGATGTACTGTTCATGTGATATTACACATTTTACTTGAACTGATCTTGGTGATGATCAGACACTTTCACCTGCTAGAACAATGTTTATCCTAGCAGGTACAAGCATGGCTTGTCCGACTGAGACGTGCCAGAAGACGAAGCCTCGTGCGCCACTTTGCATCCTATCTGCCAAGACAACCTGCACGCAGAATCAAAATTCAGGTACTTCATTGATATCCTCCCTGCAATCCACAAACAAAGACATTGTAGAGTCACTGAATGCATTTATGAATTGTTACCTAAAATTCTTAGCTTTCTTATTGCCAAGATAATTGCAACTCAATGACATTTCATTATACTGTACTTAAAACCAATTTGTCACTATTTGTTTCTGCTATAATTGGATCCCTGATTTATGAAATATTAGAGTTATGGACATGAAACATGAAATTGAATGTAATTTATGAATGACAGGATTAAGTACTTCAAATATTCAATTGTATCTTATATCTGTTTCAAAAGAGAGACATTCTTAAAAAACTAGCTCAACTTCTTAGATATACCATGAGAAAGCATGATACAAGAATTTAGGGTGATGTGGGAGAGGGATTAGGAAGTATCTATTTAATGTACCCGGTAAGCTTTTATCTCTGTTGTGTACAGAGCCACCTGATCGGGGCCAGCAAACTAGGATGTCGATACGGCAGCACCGAGAGTATCAACACTTGCTTCTCCTCGACCTCGTACGGCTCCGAGGATCTCCAGTTCGTGGAGGACGACTTCGGGGAGAACTGCATACACTACAGGTAAAGTTCATTTTCCTGACATTTATTGAAAAAATTGGTATAAGTTATGAAATCTTTGCTTCCACAGGTAAAGACTTTTGAATTTCAAAATTTCTATGCTTATGTTATTTTTCAAGATTGTTGGATATCACAGTCATGTTTTGTCTATCTTTATATTGATGTGCTAGTTAATACAATATTTTAACTTTAACCTGTTTTTGTTATTCCTGCTTTTGATCATGGGATATTGTAAACATGTTCTCAGGGATTGAAACTTATGGTCTCTAGTCATTTGATATGCATAGATAGATTTCCGATTTTATACCAGTATTTAGGCATTATCCAGGTCCAGTATTAACTTCAACTGCATAACATTGTTATTAGATAGTTGTTACTATTCTCATAGAAATCCGTCTGATTCGTTTGGTAGAGTTGAGCGGAAGGAAAATGAAGTTGAGATGGACATGAACGCAACGGACGATGCAACATTCCTGATCCAGAGCAAGGAGATGACGTCCACTCCGCTGAACCGATCTCTGTCCATGTGCTCCAACGTGACCCAGGACATGAGCACCGTGCTCAAGCTGACCGCCATGGAGGAGGAGCTCGTCACTCTACGCAAACAGATCGCTCTGTTGGTCCTCACTCAGGAGAACAAGTCTACCAGGGGTGAGTGGCGCCGGTGCCTGTTATGGATATGCCTCTCAAGAAGTCACTGTAATCCTGTTCCAAGAATATGTTGAAAGTCAATGTTCTGATTGTGGCCAATTTTGTTTTATTATTATTGTTTATGAATTGTGAATGCTGTTAATTTGTTGTGTGGCATTAATTCACACAGCATTTTTAGTGTGAAGGCACAACATATTCTGAATGTTAAGGCATAATGTTTTTGGCAGCCTAGTCACTCTTAATTTTCTTTATAACAGTTTGTATAAGCTTAAAAACATCAAGATTAAAACTGAAACTGATTAGAATGTTGGTTCTAATTCAGAAAGAATTATTCATTGATATGCCTTATGATCTTTGGAATGTTATGTTCAATGTTGACCTGTCATCTAGCAGTAGTAGCTAAATAATATTGATAATGGAACTCTGTTACAGCTGACCCGGATGGAGCAAGCATCTCTCTTCCAGCCATCTGTCCGGGTTCAACCTCTAGTATCCCTCCTCCTCCTCCCCCTCCCCCTTCTTGCCCCCCTCCCCCGCCTCCCCCACCACCTCCTCCCCCTCCCCCCACACCTGCTGCAAACATCTTTGGGGTGAAGAAGAGTTCAGGAGGCCCGTCTCTAGCCGAGATGCTGCAACAGGTTGGTAGAGGACCATGTATGAACAAGTCCACTTGGTAGAGGACGATGTATATACGATGTACTTCTTAAATTCAATCCATGTTTTTTTTATTTCAATTTGTATTCAGTCTGTTGTGGTAGTGTTGCAAGAGTTCTGAAAGTTGCAAGACTCTATATGATGATCTTTTGCATATTCAAGTTCACCTTACAGTAATGAAATAGAATATTAGGCTGAAACAAAGTCTATTGACTGATTGATTGCAGAAGAAGTCTGGGCTCCAGACAGCCGAACAGATGGAGAGGGATGACGTCACATCCTCGGGTGGGGTCCCGGACATGTCTCAGATACTGAAGGGTCTCGGCAAGGTGAAGCTACGATCAGTCAAGAGGTAAGACAGACAGTCTGATACACATTATCCTAGCTGAGCATGAATCTAATTGACACAATGAACTTATACAAGTTGTTGTAAGGATGAAATAGAAGTGTGCTATGATGCCTGAAAACGATGACTCACTATGATTAATTAAGAAACTATTTAAAGAAAAGAAACTATGCCTATATCAAATTTTGCCAGTATTTTCAACTTATATATATTGACAGTCCTGCCTCTAAGAAATTATACTAATCTTTGACAATGATATGACTTTGCTTTGATCAGGTCACCAGGGGGCACTCCTCTCCGCAACAAGCCTAACGGGGATGCAATGGACCCAGCGTCCATCATTGCTCAAGCCCTGAAGAAGAAGTTTGCTCACCGCAAGGTGTACAGCCCCGAGCTGGACAAGGAGAACGATCCTGACTTCAGCTCACCCGACGCCAGTCCGAAAATGCCTGTGAGTTGAATATTTATGATAGCCCTTTAACCCCTAAAATTCCAGCAAGAAATTTTCAAGCCTGTTTTCAAGCTTATAGGGATTATACCTGTGAGTTAAACTATGTCAGTAACTAAATAAGAAGAAAATTTTCACTTGTGTTGTTAGGTTGAGTTCATTACTACGATTTTGGGATGTGTGAGCAAAATATTTCATGAAATTATGATTTTATCTGAGATGCATTGTTCACAGTATAGGTAACTTATTGATGTTACAGTATGTGTTTGACAAGTAGATCTTAAGAACTGAAATCAGTTTAAAAAATACTGGGAATTACATTTACCAAATTGAAGTTTTTTTCATTCTCTAATACTTTTTTAGATATTCAAATATGATATTAGAATTATAAGTATTTTCTTTCAAATTTTCTGAATCTCTGATTTTAGTTTGGTCAACATATCCTGAAAAAGACAAAGCGACGTTCATCCCTCGTAAAAGATACAACCCCAAAACGGCGATCGTCATCTCGAGACAGCACGCCTCGTAGAAGGTCATCCAAGAGCACACCCCCTGTGACAAGACTCCCCCTCTCTAGAGACAACACACCCAAGAATACATCCAGCGTTGGAAGTGCCACGCCCAAAAATGCTTCCTCAATTGGAAGTATGACCCCGAAGAATACATCCTCTGTATTTGAAGGGACCACGCCCACTTCTTGCACTCCTCCAGTGTTGACTGTGAGGAACTCATAGTTGTCTCCCTTGTTTTGTTTTAGTGCGTCAAAGAAATTGTGATATGTTAAACTTTTTGTAAAAAGGTACTAAAAAAAATTTCTTTTTAAGAGATATTTTTGCAAAATTGCTAAGCTCAAATGTAAGCATGATGCTCACGCATTTAGTTGGTTTATATTTGAGAATGGAAACATATTGAATGCTCCAAATTCTTTGGATATAGGATGTTTTATTCCTCTAGTTACATTAGTTACTGTATATATGTGTACATTTTAGACATGTATGTAGATGTCTTATGTCAGTATTCAGAAAAAAGGAGAATATTGTTGAGTATGTATAACAACAGAAATAAGTATGATGTTACTTTGATGCTAGCCATAATATTATGCATTAAGTCTGAAATATCAAAAAGATACATCTTTGTGAAAAGCATTATGTTAACCAAGAAAATATGTGAAAATCTGTATAATGAATAAAAAAAAGAAAAATAAGAGACCACGCAGTTATTTCACATATAAGGGATTTCACAACATCTTCAGGATGAAATAAACATTGATATCTCTAGCTGATTTAATTGTTAAATGTGAGTTCTGATAATGATTTGTTAAAGGAGATCAAGCTACATGTACCGTAACAAAAAGTAGGGGACAAAATCTATGAACTCTTCTTTTGCTTCTGTTTTTCATATTTCGGTGTAAGCAAAACATCAGAGTTTCAATACCAAAAAAAACAACTTTAAAAAATCATTTTTTTTTATCTTTTAAAATTGCATTAAAATGACTTTTATCTTGCCAATTGCTCAACTACTGCAAGTCTTTTACCTTAAGTAGAAGCTTTTATCAAGTGTACCCTGTATTTTGATTAATTTGAATTTTATCAAGTGTGTTTTAATGATGATCTGTCTTCCTTATCTCAATATTGTTGAAGCATAGTTTCTTTCGTTCTAAATGAATCTCATATTGATAATCACTATATTTAAGTACTTCAATTGCTCGACCTATGATCAATATATATTTACATGATATTGAATGTTTTGGTTGATTTTATAGTTTCTTGAGAATGAAAGATTCTGTTGTGCTTGTCAGGGGTGCAGTTATTGAAAGCTATTCTGACAAGACTGGTGAATTACTTTCACACTTATATCACATGTTTCTCCTCTTTTGAAATTGTCTAAAGAAGTGACCAACTCCTCATCTTATATCTATATTGTAAGTAGATAATAATTTCTATGATGACTCCACAGCAGATTACGAGATTAGATAAGAATGTTTTAAACCAATTTCTTTCAGTATTGCTAAGGTTGTCAGTCAGTGACAGTCTAGGCTGATAAAGTTCATTATGATATCAGATGTTTATACAAGGTGGTTGAAAAATACTATCTCGTCCTTCCAGCTTGGAAGAAATCTTATTCTTGTATAATTCTATCTTCCTTTGCAAAGCCTAAAATGTCAGTTTCCGAACTGTCAGTTTTATGCCTTGCTGTTGACCCTCGAGTTTTCTGTAATGATATCAGTGTCCTACAGGCGATTGCTAGCAACCTCCAGTTACTTTCTGATTGGACTAATGCTTTCTCTCATAGTAAGCTAGAGAGCAAGCACAGACAACTCAAGGGTTGTGAATCTGGGTTTTTAGGCTTTGTGTAGGAAGATGGTATAATTCATGCACATGTGCAATAAAATCTTATCTTAAAATACAGCTCATTTGTTTTGTTTGTTTTTTTGTACGTGTATACCCCTAAAATGAGTACTACTATGAGAAAGGCAGTTCATTTAACAAACATCTGGTTTGCTTATTTATCAAGTTAACACCATAGCACGAGGAAACGTTTTTGCTCATCAGTTCTCAGGGCCTGTTGGGCTTATTGCATAGCATGGCATCCAGGATCTATCTTTCAGTTAGTTCAACCATCCATTCATAAACATTTAAGACTTCTTCAAAACCATTGGCCCTAGAGAACTGAAATTTTGTGTACAGATACCTTTGCCTATGGGATTTGTATTCTAACTCTGACCTATTTTCATCTTTTCTAGAAGGTTTAAATCTTGTGTACAGGTATTTAGTCAATGGGGATTATAAATTTCTAATTTGGTGACTTTCTGGTCCTATTTGAGGGCATAAGGGGACAATGCCCTTCAAACTATTCTTATCTTCTATTCTTCTTCCAGAGAAAGAAACCCAAAGAAGGTGGAAATCTAATGCACAGGTATTTTGTCCTTTGGGGCTAATAAATAATAATTATTTGATTGCTCTCCAGCCCCAAGTGAGTAGATTGATGATAATGCTTATGTTTGTAGACCTGTCACGTCCGTCACCCAAATCCTTTATACTTGCTATCCAGTTGGGTTGCAGGAAGTGCTTCTTGACCTAGCATAATTTTTATGAAGCCTGATGAGCTGCAGAGAAAATGGCTGTTAGAAATAGTCTGCCACAGCATTCTTGTATAAGTTTCACTATCAACATTTTTTTTTATCACAAGTTGCTTTTAAGTGACTTTTCCTTAAAGCTGCAGTTGCTTATGCTGTCACAAGAATAGAATGAAGCTTTCATAAAATCATTCCAGCAAGTGTCTTGCCATTTGCCTTGAGTGGCAAAGCTGTGGTTTGAAGTGTCATATGAATTATTTTGCTGGGTTTTTTTTCAAAGGAGATCCCATGGGCTGAATTATCAAACCCAAATACGATCCAACAAACAAAACAGACAAATATTCAAATGAGATCATTTAATCTAGGAACTTGTAAGGTCTTGAAAAATAAAAGCTAAATCTAATTTAATAGTACTCACAAGTATGAAATTTGTAAAAAATGAGAGTGAAAAATCTTGACATGTCAAAATTCAATGAAACGATTCTTGCTACATCACAGGATTTCCATAGATAAGGAGTGGATTTCATTACTTTTATATACAGGCCTAGATCAAAGCAGTTGAGTTTGGTTACCCAAACTCTTGTGGTGCAAAATCTTCATAAACAGACATCTTCTTGAACAACATAAATAACATTCAAACCTACACAGTCATCCCCATAATGTTATTATCTTTTACACAAGGTAATGCTTAAAATAAAACATCCCAGGTCAGAGATTGGATAAATGAAAACGAACTGCATCATCTTTTATTCCTTCAACCCAGAAGTCAAAGGGATAAGTACTTGTTTATGATGTAGACAATTTTCATGGATCTTGTGATAAACCTAGAAGTTTTGTTTCAAGCAATACAAATGCGTGCAATCATTAACATGTTTATCACAAAGTAAGACATTAATTTTGTTGTGCCTTGGCGGTAAAACTGAAATTGCACATTATTTCTTATGACTAACAATCATGTATCTACATACACCTGAATAAAACTATGATTCTCAGGGCTAAAAATAACATAAAATACATCAAAAGGGTTGCACATTCGTGCCAATTTTGAAAGTTTTATAACAATCAATTATATTTTTTATACAAAATTAAACCAGTTCTACAATAAGTTCTACAGAGAAGTTAAATAATCAGTTTTTTCATAACAGAAACAGGTATTCAAATCCTACTGACAATAATTTCCTCAAACTTTTACAAATTAGGCATGGTAGTTCATAAAAAAAATTATCTTTACAAAAAAAATCCAATCAAACAATTTTTTCGAGAATAAATTTAGTCTTTACCCAAATGATAATAAAAAACAGGTTTCTATTTCCTTGAGTCTCATGTTCAAACAATCCTACTAAATGAAAGTGTTTTAGGGAAACAGATAGAGTTGACCGTACACACATCCTTTCTCTTGTTGCTGACACTTAAAGGCACAGTACTAAATTGGTGGGATACCAAAACAAATAAAAAACAAAATGTAAGGGGATATATTTTGTGTGCACTTGCTGTCAATGTACTGTGGCATTCTTAAAGTTGTTGAGGTACAAACATGTTATGGAGATTTAACCTCATTAAGGATCTACACCAAAATGTCACAATTCTGTTTATAAGGAAGTTAATGAAATCTTGTCTATTACTATGTTAAAAATAATCCATTACATAAGACCCTAAACTATGTCTTCTCAACACAAAATTTGAGGATAATCATTCTACTTGAAGAATTTGATACTTTTTTATATACAAAGTTTAAAATATAGTAAATGTAGGTAGTCCCAACATTTCTGTTTTTAGATAGTACTGTGCCTTTAAGAAGCCTCATATCAATGGATTCATATCATATCATAGCACTCACACAGAATCCCATAAGAATGACACACGGCCAATAATACAATTTCATTCTTGCTGCTTTTTTCACATTCATACATGATATTTTCACAACATTAAACATTGACAACATGATAATTAACAATGTGGATTTGAAACAGGATGAAATTGATCATAAATATAAATATGAAAGTATGAAAAGATAAAATGTCTCGAGTAAGGTCAAATTCAACCCATCTTCATCAGTGTATAAGATATCGCCTGTGCTCCTCCAATCCCTTGTTACCCTTTCAGCATTTGTTCACAGCAAGTTTTAATGGCTCTGTATTGAAAGTAATTCTGTCAGCCAAAGATAAGTCTTTATGCAAGGTGTCTGAAGCAAAATATCTGAATCTCTTTGTCCCTTCATCAGTCCTGCTTGTGTTACCCCTAAGAAATCAGTAACATCTACTTTTATTAACACAATTTCTGGCTTGTACAGTTTTAAGGGTTAAATCAATTTCATTGCCTGATTTTTATAAAGTTAAACAATGTTATACCAAGAAAGATATCAGGGAATTGTATGAGCTTCGCTGATAGATATTCACTGATGCAGCAGGTTGAGTCAATTATGTCATTGAAGTTTCAAGACTGAGCAACCATACTTTTATGTAAAATATAAAATGTGACTGAGCAACCATAAACATGTATTCAAGTCAAGTATACTTAGTCGTAATACAGTTTAAAATATGATGACATACAGCATGAAGCTGGAGAAAACAATCACATTAAGATATTCACTGCACTGTCAACAAGCTCTGGCCAGTACTAGACATTATCCATCAGAACAATTTTGCATTCATGATATTTAAGATTTACATAAATAGAGTGGTTTAAACAATCATATATTTATCATATATATATATAATAAAATACATAAATACTTGGAAAAAAATCAATCTTTAAAATGAACGATACATCAAAAAGTCATGTTGATTTTTGAACACATGAGTATATAAATGTTGTTATCTATTTGGCTTGTATACACAAGACTGTCCAAGTGATATGATGCATCAGAGGAGTGAAAAGCACCAATCAGGATGCTGGAATGGGCAGGGAAGGGAAGAACTGTCACTGATTGGTTACTTCATTACAGCCAATGACAGAAGACCTGAGTTAGTGTGAGACAATACACCAATACAATGCTAGTATTGCGAGATAAAATCTCTCATATATTTTCACCTGGGCCTAATTTCACAAAGCCTCTTTAGTCCTAAGGGGGCTTCAGTTAAAGTCTTAACATTGTGTTACAATCACGGGAACTCAATGGGAACTCCAGCCAAACTGACTGACATTTTAATTATATCCAAAAAAGACAGTCATTCTAAAATGTTGCTGTTTTAAGTTTTGGGATGTTACTGACATTTTACTTCTGAATGGGACATTATGTTGCCCACGGCATGAAAAGGGTTAAAGATACTGTAGCAATTCATGTGGCATGTTAAACAATGGTTTACACCAATACACAATTAAACAACTGTTTAAACATATTGAGTTTTCAACTCTCAACAGCAAATTCCACAACCAAATTTAAAGACTTATTGTGATGTAAACTTTTACTGGTTTTTGGCTTCAAATATTTCATATGTGGTGCTAATGATTGTCATGGGTGCAAAATCAAAATATTTACCCCTTCATATAATATATTTTTAAATATATTATACTTTTTTTATTTTCTTTGTTTATCATTAAAGAATCAACAATAAAAAAATTAAAATGTGTTTGTATGGTTTAAAATTATTTATCTATTAAATGATATTTTTAATGCATAACTGGATGATCAGTTCTGAGAGGTGACATAACTACATGAGATAAATGCTCATTGTGGTAATGAAGTAAAATCTATCAATTTCATAATTAATATATATTATGACTGAACCATCATAAGTTTTCTTTCATAAAGACCTGATTTGATAAATCTGATAATTAATTGAAATATATAATTCAAAAGGTATTTGTGCAAATCACATTTCAACAGGCATCATAAACAGCACTCAGGTTAATTCATTACTGGTGTCAAGGTACACAACAACACAACGCAACAAAACACAACAAATATCTTAACATCACAACAAAAACATCACTTTCATATTATTTTTTTTGTAAAAAATGACTATAAACCATAGGCTCTGTTACTTGGCATATTGGCTAACAAATTGTAAACTTGAAAATTTATCACACAAATATGAAATCTTATAATCAAATGGCACAATTCCAAATGCCTGTTTTATTAAACATATGTTATGTTAAAGTGAAAAAGCTCTCAGTATTGTTGAAACCTGTATGTTGTAGAAATCTTTCCTTTAGTATTATCACTGCTTGGAGCAGCCTATATGTGTAGCAATATCTGCCCTATGTTTGCAAAGTCTTTATGATACTGAATAACACGAAAGGAAAATATGGAACACATATTGCCACATTGTATCATCAGAAAATTAAGACACAGCAAGTTGTAATAACCTCACATCCCTATTTTCACAAATTGAGAGTATATTTAAAACCAATTAAGGGTCAAACACTTTGATATTGATTAAAAGGCATTCCACAGACACCATTTTTAATTTCTTTGAAATTCTGTCAAATATGCATTGATTAAACATCTGTTTCCAGACATATTCCTCTTTGTTGATGACTGTAGATTCATTCAAGTACTTGATTCCAATTTGTCCTTTCACCACAGCCATTGACGAGGCATTGATTGACGAATAATGGAAATCTCCAGCACAGTTAGAAACAAGAAACACACAGCTTAGAACACAGATATTACATACTGTATGTAAATATACGTGTAGTCCCTTGTGATCACACTCATATATATCAACACTTACATATATATATATATCAGTGGGGTCGACCAGGGGTGGACTCTCCACTCTCTGAAAGACATATGGGTGCATTCTGATCAACACTCAGTTCAGATTTATCTCCCCTTGGTTTATTCTCCTTTTGAGCAAGTAAAGATATGTTAGCTTGTATTTTCACCCCTGGAATACCGTTGGTTATTATTTTAGACTTTGGTGAAATTGTCGGCCAACTTGACGCTAGGCCCACATGTGGAAGGTTTTTGTCATTTTTGAGTGCATTTGAGTTTAATCTTAGGTCATCCCTCTCGTTAGGGCGGTTTGATTGGAATGTAATATCTGAAAGTGAGTTGATTGTTCGTTGGGAAGATGTAAACTTTGTAATACTCCCTCTCTGCAGCACCAATGTCTGATTCTTCAAAGGAACAAAATTCAAATATTCTAAACCACTTGCAAGTCTACTGGCCTCAATACTTGGACTTAAGTTTGAGAGTTTTGGCCGAGACATAAGAGCCTCCATGGAAAGACTGCGGACTTCTTTGACAGTGGCAGGTGAGCTGCTCACGTCAGCTGAGGTAGATTTAAAAAGTGTGGTTGTCGGGAGACTCTGACGTCGGAGAAGAGGCAATCGGGGACCACTGTCTCTCCTCATCCCTAGATAGAAATTAAGGTCCCTCCGAATAAACACAGGAGGCATGCTGTGTCTCCGACTGCTGGGTACCACAGTAACGTCCTCGGATACGGGGGAGAGGCTCCGCCCACTTTCACTCATCTGCTCTGAGTCGTAGTGGTAGGCAAGGTTAATATTGTCCTCCACCACATCGTCTTCTTCACTCTTTCCGTCCTCAACATCCTCATCATCATCATCATCCTCTTCTCCGTTACTTTGGTCGCGGTCGTCTGCTGACTGCTCCTCGTTCTTAGAGGATGAGCTGTCTGACTCGTGGACTGCCTGACCTTCTTCCTCGATGATCTTCTTCCAGTTGGTCTTGTTGGTGGCGATGTTCTCCAGCATTCTCCGACTCAGTCCCGACATCAGGAAGCGGTGCCACTCCATGAACAGCGGGTGAGCTACATACTCCATGAAACCTGTAACAGGGTTAGAGCTGGTTATTGAATGGCAAAAGTGTCTTATCTCTTCTTCTATACAGTGATGGTTTGGAGAAGTTGGTGTGTCATTATATTTTATTGTCATTTGTAATATGTCATAAAAACTGCTATATTCTACAACTTAGTAAGGATGAAATACATTTTTGGATAGAATGTGCAAATTTACAAATTTCAATTGATAAATTTCAACATTTCAACATACAAAGTTTGGACAAATGGCTTTCTTACTTTAAAACTTAGCCTCCATTAAAAATGACTCTCCATTTATTACCGGTACAATAACAATATTCACCTGCTTGTATCTTAGCACATGTGTTTGATTTCTTGTCACATAGAGGGGTGACTGGTATATGTAGCGCTCTCTCGGTGTCCCCTGAAATATATACATGGGTATTAGATAGATAACAAAAAGTATTGTATGAAATTAGGCATGCCACGAGTCCCTTATAGCTGGTTTATTTGTTTTAAGTTACAGAAGAAAAATAAAGGATAAATGAAAATTGTAAAATCATATTAAAATAACAAGTATTTGTCACAAAGGTGACAAGATCCCCCGCCGCAAATTGATGTTAACAACAAGAAGTGGGACGGACGTACGTACGGAGCGGAATACTATGTCCCCCATGAAGACTCAAGATTAATGGGTTCATGAGATATGGCGCTAACAACATTTTCAAAACTGGTCAAAGTCTCGTCGTGACCTTGAAAATGAGGTCAAGGTCACCAAAAACTTTTCAGGTCTGCGTATTCCCCAGATGAAGACTGGAACCAAGTTTGAAGATTCTAGGTTGAGGGGTTTATTAGATATCGCGCTAACAATAAGCGGGACGGACGGACGGACGTACGGAGCTGAATACTATATCCACCGCTTAACGCGCGGCGGGGGATAATAATCTATCTATTCATTGACACAATACTACATCAACTAAAACTTTAATACCCCCAACTTATTTTGACCTGTATATAGTACTTGAAGCAGCAATAAAATATCCCCAGTGACGATGGATTTGTAATAGTGATGTGAGGTGATTTGGGGCTACTTCGCTTTCAAGAGTATTTCACTCATATCTAGTATCGTTACAGGGAGAAAACCTACAACACTAGTGTGGCTATACATTGTGGTGAAACCTGGGAGCATTGGCTGGGACTAGCATTCAGTGTAGCACAGCACTCTGACCTTACTGTTTCTCTACTGGACCGAAAGCACTAACCATTGCACTATCCAACCCCGATTTGTAATGCTCAAAGCATCTGAGACCCTTTTTTATCTCTTAAATATGCAATTCTTTTTTAACTGTAGTCGGCGGATCCGTAAATCAACTAATTAATTTGGTCTCGCCTTACATAGAATTATCAGTAATATTCAATGAACATGAAATTAACTTCTTACCTTGATTGAAGAACTCTTCCACCACCCTCTCACTCCACATTTTGCTCAGCGGCCACATCCGACAAGGGTTACATATGTCGGCACATTTCAGTGCAATCTGTAGAGAGTCAGATCAATCATGACAAACATCTACAGCAATATCCACAGGTTGAAACATATCCTTGAGTACATCTTTTCTTTTAAATGCACATTTTCACTAAAAAGTGTGAAATTCTTTTTTACTAAGATATTAAATAAGACATCTATAAATCTTATTCAGATTTTGCAATGTTAAGATATATACTCACTTGTAAAATAAAATGTCTATTTTCATGCGAGCCAGCAAAGTCAAAATCATCATTATCTAGATGCCGCTGAAATGAAGAAATATGGTGTTAATGTTCTTTTCTAAGATCTGATGTTTATTGAAACAAAATATCAATAGTTCCTTCAAAAGCTTGTGATAAGATACCATCCTTATGATTATTGTAGGTCTATTTCCTATCACAAATATTTGTACAATAGTGTTCCTCTGATGAGATGGTGATATATTTGTACAACACAACAAAATTTCATTTAAAAAGAATGAGCATCCCATACAAATAATCTGAAAAGAATCCTGTAAATGACTCACTCTGAATTTCAGGAGGAATTCTTGTTGCCGGGCGATGTCTGTTGCTAGAATTAATGATTTCACCTGGCTGACAAGCGACTCCCTGAAAATTAAAAGACAGTTGTGAAAATGTAAATATGGTATGGTATATACTTCAGTTGCTGCTGAATATATATGCATGTACACAATTACAAGAGATGAAAGAATGATAATTTGACTGAGAGTCTGTGAGTGAGTTACTGTTTTACGCAGCTTGGGAAATATCTTAACCACAAGCGGCATGAATTTGACTGAGACGGAGAATAAATGTAAACTGAGGATAATGACTCTCTGCACATGCGCTAGCTAACAGACTCTGTGTGTTGTTCCATGTACTGACCACTGGTCCCGAGGGAGGTGGTCAAACACTCTCGTCTCCTGCATGACCCCCACAGCTGACCTCCAGTGGTGGTTCTCGAGCACTGACGTGTTCTGCAACAACATACAACCATTAGGAATCTTCCATACTTCACAATATGAGACTCTAAGTTGCTTCAGATTTACATCAGCATGCAATGAAGCTAACTTTGTTTATTGAGTTAAAATGTTTTGATCAAGATTTTTGAGATGTTGCAAAGAGGTTTAATCAGTGGAACAATGTTGCAGTAGGGAACAATTTGATATAATGTTACAAGGAGATTTAATCACTTGTACAATGTTGCAATAGGAAACAATGTAATATAATGTTACAAGGAGGTTTTATCAGTGGAACAATGTTGTAGTAGGGAACAATGTAATATAAGCTTACAAGGAGATTTAATCACTTGTACAATGTTGCAGTAGGGAACAATGTAATATAATGTTACAAGAAGGTTTATTCAGTTGAACAATGTTTCAGTAGGGAACAATGTAATGAAATGATACCAAGAGGTTTTAATCAGTTAAACAATGTTGCAATAAGGAACAATATACTGTCATGTTGAAAAAAGTAATTGAATCAGGGAAACAATGTTGCAAAAATAAATCTATGAGATCCAAATGTTGAAATTGAAATGAAACGATGTCAAAAGGTAATTCCAATAAGGACATATACATCAATAGCGATCTAAGTGAAGCAAGTAACAGGTAGATTCTGATTGCAATAATATGATATGAAATGATGTGCACTACTGTATGAAGAACTTACATGATACAAAGCTGCCAGGTGGTTTGCTGTTGCTATAAGGAATGCGTTGTTGACCCCGGGGTGGTCAAGGTCGTGAGACATTGCACCGATGAATGTTGCCATCAATTCTAAAGGTGTCACACAACTTTTTAACTGAAAAAAAGAAATGAAACCATTACTGTTACGTTTCATGCAGAAAAATCATGGGATATATGGTAGTTTAAGAAGAAACCTTAAATAAAAGTACCGAGGGTACAGAAGCTCACCTTAAAATGAATGATGTGGTAAAATGGTTTATTTATACATGTAACCATCTTTTATATAATTGATTATGGCTGCCATCATGATTTTTTTATCTTTTAAAATACTAGTCTTCTTTTGGAAACGACTAGAGCTTGAAAAAACATTAATACACGAATGATATAATCATGATAAGTTAACAAGCAGTAGGTTTTTGTATAACTTTTTTGTATATCTATGGCTGAATTGGTGACCATCTTGTACTTTTTAATCTTCAAAATGCTACTTTTATGTGGGCATCCGTATTAATTTCATTATGATATCTTGATTGGTTTAGGTGTATCCATTTAAATGTCATTCATTACTTACAGGATGGTGGGCACTTACATTTGTTTTGTAGTGAATCATTAATATGATTTCAAGATTATTTCACTGATGGTTATGCTGCATGGGATATTGAGAGTCCCAAAAGTGCAGAATGACTGAGGAAAGTCATAAACACAGCAATGCATAAGACACGTTTATTTTGTTCACATAATATTTACATGTCAAGTGACCATGAGATGTCTTTCATTAAAGTATCAATTTATTTAACACTCATACAGTACTATAATGGTAAACATTTTTGCATTGTCAAATCAACAGAGAGATATGACAAATCAAATTTCCTTACTTTTCTTACTAAACCCTTTTCGATTTTCATCTGCATATTTATTCCACATCAACTTATCATGTAGATTGCTAAACACAAAGCTTATTGTAAACAAGTTTTGTGTAAGTTGTTATTCTTAGAAAGAACATATCACTGTCATGAGAATACAAGTCCATAACTTTTATTGCATACACATGGGCCATGGCCATATAGCATAATGCTCTACCATATCAATTGGGTCAGGTTGATTATGCAACAGACTAGCAGCTGACACTGTGATGCTAGCAGCCTGCCTTGGGATGTGTATTAGACAACAGAGTGGAATATCTGAACTCTTGTTGACCCCTTATGTGTGGTATTTAAAGGAATATAAGGGAGATACCATTGTTTAAAATTTAACATGTTTAATGTGATTTGGTTTTTGCAGCTAGTTGCCATAAAGATTTTAAACAAATTAATCAATTATGTTTGTCTTTCATCTTAATTTTTTTTAGAAACACTTAAAAATATAGAACAACTTGCACGACAATCTTAAATATTCCATATTTAAGATAATATTATGATTAGTAAGTTCAAATTAGAGAATTTATATGGTGCCAGTGAAGCTTAAAATTTAATAATAATGATGTGTCATCTGCAGCTGAAAAGTCAATATGGCTGCTATTGCGGCCATCTTGGATTCTCAAAACTGAAACGTCTACCTTTCTGTGTGGAATCACTATAGGTATAACATACTACAATATAAAAATGATATCTAGATTGGTTTAGGAGAAATAGTCTTTGTCATGAAATCTAATTGAAAATTCAATATGGCTGTCATGGCGGCCATATTGGATTCTCAAAACTTTAACGTCTACCTTTCTGGGAGGAATCACCATAGGTATAACATACTACAATTTCAGAATGATATCTGTATTCGTTTAGAAGGAGTAGTCTTTTTCATGAAATCTAATTGAAAATTCAATATGGCTGCCATGGCGGCCATCTTGGATTCTCAAAACTGAAACGTCTACCTTTCTGGGAGGAATCACCATGGGTATAACATACTACAATTTCAGAATGATATCTGTATTCGTTTAGAAGGAGTAGTCTTTTTCATGAAATCTAAATGAAAATTCAATATGGCTGTCATGGCGGCCATCTTGGATTCTCAAAACTGAAACGTCTACCTTTCTGGGAGGAATCACCATGGGTATAACATACTACAATTTCAGAATGATATCTGTATTCGTTTAGAAGGAGTAGTCTTTTCATGAAATCTAAATGAAAATTCAATATGGCTGTCATGGCGGCCATCTTGGATTCTCAAAACTGAAACGTCTACCTTTCTGTGGGGAATCACCATGGGTATAACATACTACAATTTCAGAATGATATCTGAATTCGTTTAGGAGGAGTAGTCTTTTTCGTGAAAGTTTACGGACGGACGGACGGACGGACAGACGGACGACGGACGAAGCGCCATGACATAAGCTCACATTTACTTTGTAAAGGTGAGCTAAAAACTGTTCTCATCAATTTTAGAGGTTCCTATTATGATAAATAATTCATGGACAATATACAAAGCGTAATGAATCTAACATAGGATGGAATGTGCAACAGAAACTCAAATTGTCTTGTAATTCATATTTCAAATACTTGAGAACATTTTAAACTATGAGTTCGACAATTTATTTAAGATAATAAAAAGAAAAGAAAAATTAAATCTAAAAAGTACTCGTAATTGAGAAATATTAAATTTGAAGGCTTTCTAGGTTGACGCGAAGCAACTGTACCAAGGTACTATTCGGTATCAATTTTAATACCCATTATGACAACGCAAGTTGTGTAATAAACTTTAACGTTTCCCATTAGCCCAATAATTGAAAAGTTTGACGGTTAAACTCACGGTAGCCTCGCGGAGGAAGCAGTGCATAGCCTGTGTTACATCAGCAGCGTGGACCGCGTTGTGGTACGAGTTGTTGTCGTGGTAACCACTCTCCAGTATCGCTGTAACACAACACTTCCATTCAATTTCCACAAAAAATAAATGTACATGTCATAAAAACTCTAAATTATTGCTAGAGCAACTCTTAACGACCGGTTTGATATGACATTACAATAGACCACCTGAGAGTTGGAAAATCATAAATTGATGGAAAAAAACATCAACATTTAAACTTTTGAGAATAACCTTAAAAGATTGAGATATAAATTAACAATTTATAGACATTTTTTTCATGTTCAAACTTTGGTCACAGTAATAGAAAATCTTATGATATATAAGTAGAAAGTATTATACTTACTTATACATCTTACAAGTTTGAGAGTATCTAAATGGAAGACTTTGATGAGATCATATTCTTGGAAAAGACGAAAACCAACATGAAAAAGAGCTCGCCCTGAAACAAAAAAAGAATTTTTTAAATAAATTTCAAGATAGGAAAAAAAGATAATGATAAAAACTTTCATATTTAGATAAAAAACTGTTGACATTGAATTTCAATTGTTTACACTATGCAAAGCTAAATATCTAATCTTAATGAATTATAACAAATATGATTCTTTAATTTTGTGCATGAACATGTATAAACTTATATCAAGGCAATTAGATGCATAATAATTATATCTGATAATAACTTGGATTGCTGTTGATGATACAGACAATGATATCTTTCATTTCCCAAACTATAGTGGAGTGTGTTTCATGAAACGATTTCATGTACGGTAACCTATCATTTTGATATCATACTATATTACTGTCTCAAGTACAGTATCATTTAAAACACTTTAAATTGATGTCAAATACAGTTTCATATCAAAGTAAAACAGAAATTTGTCTTAAACTCATTCAAACCCATCCAACAGAAAGGATTAAATTTGTTCAAATAGCAGAGGATCATATTACAATTAATACCCCCGGCGGAGATTGCAAATATTTAAATTCTGAAATGGTATTGATTTTGTGTATGTCCTGACGTCAGAGGGAATAGAGCTGCTTCACTCTTGTCAGTTTAAGAGAGGGGGGAGGGAGAGGGGGAGGCAGAGGGCCGAACAGGGGGGGGGGGGGAGGGGAGGGGGAAGGGGGGTAGTGTAGAGTTAGGAGGGTGATGACGCAAGTGGACTCATAGTTTCACCCCTCACTCAATAGAATTACACCTCGTCTTGAACATGGTATTGATCTCAACTAGCAGGTGCCCTTCTATGTAAGAGTGTAACACACTGTAACACTGTTACACAGCCCATTGTAGGTTGTTATGTGATATATTAACTGATTCACTGTATGGTGTAATGTAAGATCTATCACAATGGGTAATTGATAGGAAGAAATATTGTTAATCTTGTGTAGTTTGATATAACAATACAGAGATACGTTGGTATGTTCATGATAGTAATTTTAATCCATGGACAATGTGTATTAAGATAAAGGATTGAACATTAATTGATGAACTGGTAGTTTCACATTTCTATTGTTATGATCTCTTATTGATTGTCATTTCTTACACTTTCTAAATATGACCGTAACTTGTTTTAATTAGTTTTCCAAAAGAAAATATTTTTTATATGTTTTATGTTCATCTATGTTGAATTCCCTTACAATTGAAGGTATATGTATGTACCCAAGATGCTACTCACCCCCTGATAGTGTGTCGAGACTGAACACGTTAAAGTCCCAGTTGGCCAGGTCCGTTAACATGCACTGCAAACAAACATCTTCCATTAATACTTTGTTAGCATCAACTGTTCTCACCTAAAGAAACAGTCACACAAACTTTCATGATTTACATGTCAAATTATATATTGTCCATGTTCATATTAATGTTTAACCAAGTACTTAATATACTTTTAAAAATTTATACTTTGGGAGTGCAGTTTGCATGAAGAATTTGAAATGCCATCAGTGGCCACCAGACAATGCCATTAATCCCTATAGGATAGGCTAACACAGGACATGTTTTGAGGATAGGAGAGGATCTCTCACAGAAAGTCTCCACTGCCATCCTTAATCCAAAGTTCAACTCAGACGCAATTCACACAAATTTCAACATCATGTTTTTCCACCCCCACAACAAAGTTAACAAGTCAACAATCACATTCCTCCATGTATTAGACATTGTTCCCTTCATTGGAGCGGTATTGCAACAACTCACACTCAAAAGAAACAAGTGACAAGTGACTTCTAAAATCTTCATTAAACAAATACCATGGCTGCGGTGCTGGATATAAAGCCCTCAAAACTAACAGCCAGGAAAAAACAAATATTTGAGTTAAACTTGATGATATGCAATTGTCGTCATCTCACAAATTCTGATGCCATTATGACAACTTTTGAGATATCTGACTTTTGTGAACGGCCTGTCTTCAGACGGGGGCATAACCATAGATTAAAGATCACAAAATGTTAAGAAAGTAGTCATTTTCAATAAATCCTCACAAACATCATCCTCTTACGAAAGATCTCCCAAATTCATAACCCTTCTTGAATAAATCACACTCAAACATGTCCAGATAGAGTTCGTGCTTCTCGCTCCTATCAAATCTTTGTGAACACAAACTCAACACAAATGCAAACATGAGAAATTTGCTATTACAATTTTGTTAACAATTTACCGGTACAATTATTTGAGAATATTTATACCTGCTATCTGCATACATCTGCTTCAATTGTTAGAGGTATCACCCTGATTGTTGAGCTCTCTTATTGAATGATTAAGTCCGTCCAATGATGTGAAGTGAGTCAATTTGGAAACTAGCGAACTATGGGTGGGACCGCACTGAAATTCACAGTAGCATTGCACCTAAACCTTACTGCGTGTAGAACAGTTCTCTACTGCAGACAAAGTTGCTGAGCCCCTGGCGGGATTCAAACCACTTGATCTGAAGCCTAACGCGCTAACCAATGCGCTATCAGTGAAAGTTGAACACTCTACCAATTGAGTTGATAGATATCCAACAAACCAATGCAGGTATAAACATTTCATTTCACTGGGACACTCTGCCACCACTAGCAATAGGTCAAATTTGTCACGACGATTATTAGACCCTGGATAAACTTTCAAGAAACATAGAAATCCTGCCAAGACTATAACTCCTTTTTTGTTTAAATACAACTAGCCATATAACTTAGTCATTGAGACTGGTGCTGTCAGGTCCTACATGAAAAACTAACTAAGAAGATATAAAAAAACATTAAAATAACAAGTAGAAAGAAAAAAACCCACCTCTTATGACATTCACCTCTTAAAAACGTTCATTCAGCAGTTAAAAGAAACTGGTTGAGTCATCATCCTTCTAAAATGTCTAGCAATTGTCAATTAACAAAAATAAAACAAATGAGAACATAACTTCTCTGCACTCATTAAAGATAAATGCTACTTATGAACAACACATTACATGATAATACCAAACAGTTGGGGGAAGTGCAGAGTGGAAGTGCATGCTCCGTCAGACAAATAGGAAGAAAAATATATTTAATTTAGCACTGCCGCTGTTGGGGGTTGGAGAAATTCATAAATGTCATAACATATCGATGAGCTGGGGGGGGCATTAACACCACTCCACACCATCAGCGCAATATTGCTGACCTCAACACTTTTTGGCCGACAATGACGCAAGAGTTCTTCAGTCTTCATGCTTATCCTCGGGGGAACATCTCTCTTGAGAGTTGCGAATGTTTTCCAATTATATTTCTAACCTTTTCATGGAGAAAACGCGCCAGTGGAAGTGTTGTTCAAATATCACTTTAATCAGACAAATTACTACCAGCTCAATGGGAGTTATACAACTGTCAATTCACAAAGGCCTGTTGGACTGTTAGACTTGTACTGAAGAGAACTCCATTTGTTATTATCCTGAATTCTGTATTTGACAGTATTGTACAAGTAAATATCTGCCAAATTATTTAATTTGTTAAGAAATAGAATACAAATAACTTTTCTGCAAAAGAATTTCAACAAGTTTTCATAAACTGTAAGTTGATCCCTTTCCATTAGATGATGTCAAATTGAAATTTCTGCTTTAGATGATGTTTTAAGTTCAGAGATTGAATTGATCGTTATTTCATGAAAATTAAAAAAATATATGTCCAAGTTAACTTTATGTATAGCAAGTTACTCCTGTTTCATTTAGGTTGATAATAAAGCATTGTCTTCTCATTACTAGTTTGCATTAATTTTAATATACAAATATTTCCAAAAAGTGTAATGACCAAAAAACGTTCATCCTTTTTCTATTATATCATGAGGCTCAATTTTAACAAGATGACAGTCACAATTAGGGGAAACAGTTAGCAACTCAAATTAAGATTAATTCACATGATAACTTAGGAATTGTATTCTAGATAACCTCAGAAAGCAGTTTATGATATATTATTAACATTGATTTATTTCAGATTCTAATGCTTGTGAACAAAAGAATTGCAAAACTTGAAAAAATATATGTTTTATGACCAAAAAATATAATCTTTCCTTTCATGCATCCAAATAAGCTAATTTGAGAACAGTCATTTCAACAGCTCTTTATAATTATTGATTTCTCTTTTAAAGATCATTCAACCCCCTCCATGTGTCAAATTTGATTGGAAAACAATTTCGATTATTACGTGCCCTGGGTTCGTATTCTCCTCTACGCACACCGGAGTCAGGCAAGATACACACCGGGCTATTGCATAAGTCTGTTAAGAAACTTGCCTTAATGCAATTACCTCCCTTGATTATCGAGAGGATGTAGTGAAGAATGCCATCGCGTAATTATTGCCGGTGTTCTCGGAGCTCCGCGCCTTGTCTGGACTATTACCAATGCAAGGAGCTCAGTCTCTCCATTGTCTTCCCGTGCGTCAAACCTACGTCAGCAGAAGCTTAGCACGGAAAGTAACGAGACTTTAGAGGGTTGATTGACAATCATGGCACAATCACACAATGGATGAACAGACGCAAAAAAAGGACCAAATTACCGCTTGATATTTCTTGAAGGCCACAAGGACTTACTTTTCAAGCTCTCATGTGCCCATTGATGCTAATGGAGAGAACACGTGTGTTGGTCGCTCATCATGTCTTACTTTGATCAATATGTTCAACAAGTCACTTACTATCAAGTTTAGGGTCAGGAGAATTAACTATTATCAATCTTTAAAATCAATAAGAACACGTGTGTTGGTCACTCATCTTGCCTAACTGAGATCAAAATGTTCAACAAGTCACTTACTATCAAGTTAAAAGTCTAAAGAAAGTCTAAGAAAACCTTATAATGGCCTAAACAAACTTCAGTTTTTTCATTTCATCAATTTCAATTTGAGACATCTTCTTCTTATTCTTTATATTTTATCAGCAAACCACAGACTTGTTAAATGCAATAGCTAGTTCAAATGCATCACCTAAAAAACAACAATACTTTCTTGGTTAATACATTAACGGTATCAACTTTCCTAAAACTTTTAGTTTTGAATTTTCAATTTATCATATTTTTCCCAAAAGACCTGATACTTTATCAAATATAAACCAAACCAAACTTTATCACTCAATTCACAATATGACTCTGTAAAACAAAAAAACTGATGAATATGTTTCAAGAACCTTGATGGAAAAAAAATGGAATAAAATTAAAAAGAAAAAAAAATTGGCAATTATTAGAAAAGATATATGAATTACACCGGTAAGTTTTTCCTGTCTTTCCTTGAAGAATTCAATCTTTCATAAAAATTTCACAATCCATGAGGCTAAGAAAATTCATTAAATTGAATTACTGAAATCTAAAATTCCTAACAGCCTTCTAATAATGCTTTTAGCCTTTTCAATTATTGAAACTGAGAATATAACCCCACAAGGTGCTGACAATTGTGTAAGACATGAGCCTGTAAGCCTCTAATCGCATACACCTCAGTGACCAGCCGACAGGAGCGGACATGACAAATCCTGCACCATCATTTCCTGCCTCACGTTGCCCAAAGAACTGAAGACCCACTATCCTCAATGGCCACTAACTGACGACAATTCGCCCACTAACTTGTCTCAATTTGCTAGATAGCCACAGGTGTGTCTGTGTGTCTGTGTGTCCCCTGCCGCGTAAAGGTTAACCCTGTCCGTACGTCTATGCATCGCCCCATGGCTTACTGGCCAGTCTGAATGTCATTTCATTAAGTAGCCAATACTGCCTCAGGACTTCATATCCCGGGACCCTCGCATGTACCATTATTGTCTTATAACAATCAGCTAAAGAAGTCTGTTCTTGAGCCTTCATAATGGAAACAATAAAGCAGCAAGGTGACAATAATCAGTGATGCCGTTAGCCGACAGAGTTACTGCTAGAACCGACGGGACACAAGAAACTAAGAGACTGAAGGACGTTGACACACACGTGAGAGATCCCAAATGAACTGCAAGGGTCAGGGACAAGTCAACTCTAATACCTTGTAAACCCTTGTATTGTAGTCCTTCCAGTTTACGACCTTTCTCTGAACATAATCAGGCCTTAAAGAGATCAACAGATCAATCACAGCAGTCCAATCAGTTTCTGCTGAGTTCACTGTATTTACTCGGATGAATTGCAGGCCATGATGGTGGGTCTAACGGTTCTGTTTTGTATCAACTGGCTTGCGTTTAATCACCCATGGTAGCAAATAGCCATAAGTCAATCAAACTGTTTATTATATTTTCACCAAAACCTATACCGGTACATATATTGTCAGATTGTCAAGAAATTCTTGATCATGTTGATTAAGCAGATCAAAAACAGTATTTGACAAATTGCTTGTTTTACATCAAGGTCCCCCTTATTAGCAGCTAAATTTTTATTACCATTTTGTTAACCTTTTTCTTAAATCAAAACCACTTCTAAGTGTTCACTTTTAGGAATGAATAATATTCCAAGAATGTGGGCCCAAAACAATGTAATTTTCAATACTGAAATCTGTCAGTGATACAGGCTTCAATGACATGTTTGCTTTAACACATATGGGTTTCAATATGATGTTGACTTTGATGCCATTTTTGTTCAGTTTGGCATGATTATGTTGTACCCCTGGGATTCAGATTCCAAATATTGCCAATTGAACATTTCACCTTAGAACCTAAACAGGGAATTGGAAGTAATTTTTATTCATTAGTAAAAGGATAAGAAATGTTTGTTGTTTGTTTATTTAGATTTAGAGAAAAATTAAAGGTTTTCTTATGGCTTAATTTTCCTTCAACCAGTCAAATTGTCAAATTGGATTCTTAATCTGATTTCTGTATACCTGGTATACCCATTTTTTTAGTCCTGCACCAAATTTCTCAGTGGGGCTTTAAAAAAGATCATGCATGAGGTTCTAAAAAGTTTTTTTCAGTTGGCCAACAAGTAGTTGGGCACCAATACAGTATTACGAGTTTGTTTCAAATCAGAAAGTAGAGGGTCAAATTTTGATTGGAATGACTTGGAAGCATTCAACAAAAGAAGGAGAAATTGAGGCAATTACCCCGTGAGGACAAGTGTTGCCTGAAGCTTGAGTGAGGGAGAGAAGTGTCTGTCCGGAGGGTAACCTGCAACTGACCTGCCCTCTGGACACTCGGACAGTGCACTTCACAGACTGAGATAGAACATGTCCTAATGAAAGTCAACTTGAAGCTAGAGGAAGGAACAAGAGTGACTTTCCTGAGAGCTAAACTGCAACTGACCTGCTTCCAGAACCATTGGAGCAGTTCCACCAGCTCATGCAAGTCATAGACTGAGGGATAATAAGTCTGAGCGATAGGCAACGTCAATATTGCCACCTTAATTCTGATACTATCACTGAAGTAAATACAGTGATGATTTTAATGATGAGGGAAAGCAAGTCCGAACGATAGTCAACTCGTATTGCAATCTTTTCAACATTTTAATTGTGGTCAATCAAGTGAACATTATCACGTTAAATCCATAGAACTTGTATTCTTTCATACACTTTGGATACAAGTTATGACTTCGCGAGGAATGACTATTAATCAATGTTTAAATAGCTCATGTCCTAAACATTAATTTGTATGATAAGAATACTTCTTTTATTCATATTTAAAAATTAAAAAAACTTTTGAAAAGCCACTCTTTTCTTTAACTTTCACTTATCAATGCATAGAATGAAAATTCGGATTCTTCTTCAATACTAAAATTCTTGTATCACAATAGTTGATAAAGATTAATAAATATTGTAAGTATAGTTGAAAATTCTGTTGTTCTACCTTTGTTTGTCCTAATATTAGGACCCTTGTATCCCTTTTAATGCCCCATCTAAAAAACTTATGGCAATGATGTTGTAAAAGCTGATTGAGTATGTTACAACTATTGAAAAGGAGCCTAACAACCTTCAGAATTAGCAGTCAATAAGTAGAAGAGGTCTAGACTTACTCAGAAGTCTACAATTGCAGTAAAATGATAAATGAAGACTACTGACAGTCTAGTTTCCTTGGCAATGATCAGAAAGGGTTTACCAAGCTGAGTGCTAGCAAATAATCAATCCTAAAGGTCTCCCATACATAAAATGAAATGACATCCGTTAATTTGCGATAACTTGATTTGGTTTCTTGTAAGAGATGATTTGATGTCCAAATGAGATTACCAGTTTATTTCACATACATGATTAAAAGTATGTTTTAATTTTGTAATGTGATTTCTAAGAAATGAATTTTTATATAAAAAAAATGGTTATTCTTTTTTGCTCATTTGGGGTCTTATCACAAAGCATGCTTAATATAGAGATTTAAATGGAAAATTTAAATAAAAATACAACAATGCCATGGTCTCCTAAAGTAAGACATATCTATGTGATCTTTGCTGATCATTTGCTCTCACTCATGTATTAAGCTGTTGTGACTTTTATCAACTCGTGTTGATATATTTTATATCAGGAGACAACTGGGGTGAGATCCTCTGTTTCACCTCTT
Source organism: Steromphala cineraria (assembly GCA_916613615.1). NCBI lineage: Eukaryota > Metazoa > Mollusca > Gastropoda > Trochida > Trochidae > Steromphala > Steromphala cineraria. The sequence continues at coordinate 80,505,071 of OU744722.1, forward strand.
TGATCTTAAGTAATTGAAACAAATGGCTGAAACCTTGTGTTTAATGGATACAATCATGGTTTGCTATTCCATTGAGGCAGCTTGACTCCATTACGACAATCACCACGATAATCAAATATGTGTCTGATTCACATGCGAACTCATTCATCAGGCCAAGGACATCTCTCGTCATACTTTCTTAATTAAAAGTCTTATGAAACATCCTTACACCTACATTACAACAGAATAGACTAAATGACTTGAATCTTTAATTAGAATTTCATTAAGTTAAGCAATAGATTTACTGCATTGACGTCATCAAAATTTGATTCTTACAAAAATTTGACTTGGAAGAAATTGATATTGATGCCACGTACAGCAATTAAGTTTTTCCATTTCGAAAGTATTTTTATTCTTATCATTAACTGTTTATAAATTACATTTTCTTTTTAATCATCATTCTCCTAATTGTTTTTCTTTATTTATTTCATTTTATCCATTTATGACAATCTAAAAACCAAATTATAAAACAGATCAGACATAATCAGAACTGAAATTTCAATTATTGTGTTTTAATTGAAATATTTTGTGCAAGCTCTTATGGTGAGTGTTGTCTTAAACAAAAACAAAATGATTCCTTTACCATAATCATTTATAATTTGTCTCTTTAATTTGTCTCTTTATTCCATTCAAGTATCCTGGATAGAAACAATATGTTGTCAAAATCATAGAATACCCATTAACATGTATATAAGTGTAAAAAATAGATTGGAAACCTAGCCTACCCTGAAAATTAATTTGGTCAATTCTTTAGGGGAGAAAAAAGAATTTTTTTTAATGTTACCAGTCCTGACCAAAAAGTAACCAGTCCTGGCAAAAGTAAAGGCTATATTTTAAACACAGTGTCTATGAAATATAATACATATGGACATATAATTACATGTAAGCCAGACACTCATTATCAGTCAGCAACCTTGACCTTATCACAATTTCTCAAATTCTAGCTAAAGGACATCATATCAACAATGGTATATATCATATCTACCATCCTAGCTCGAGAATGTCAAATTAAAGAGCTACTATGCAAGTTTATTTGTCACATTCTATCATTTGATTGATAAGTATTGACTGTTAGTAAAAAGTAACAATTTATGACAATACAGCGACAATAAAAGGGTACAAAGCTTTGATGACGACCGTAAACTGCACCCTGACGTGTGTCAATTGTTCAAATATAAAATTATAAATTGGAGATGTGATTATTTCAGCTTTATTGAATATATTTGACTGTTTTAAGATTTTATTGAAAACATGTATTTATCATAAACATGTCTTTAGGATGAATGTCAGAAATTGTCTTCATATAATCATTTATGCCATTTAGATTCTTATCAAAGCTAAATCGTAAGTGACGAAATCACAGAAAGGCTCTTTAGGCACTCGGGATGTTAGCATTGTATAAAAGTAGACACCTAAACCATGCCAGAGAGAAAATGTGAAACTCTGTTTGGTACAAATGTTACCATATAGTGTAAAGTTGTTGATGAACAAAAAGTGATGAATCATTGCTGAGGTTCACAATATCAACAAACTCCTCTAAAACTTTCAATATTTGATAAATATTATTATTGCTACTTCAACAACAAAGAATTTCTCCTTTGATTCTGTAAGCTTTTTAATTGTCCTGTTTCTCTCACCTGTGTTTGGTTACCATAGTGAGCGTCCAGCAGATATTTATTCTGACCAACGACCTTCAAGACAGGGCGGCGGCGCCGGTGCACCTTGTGTAGACTCAGGAAGCGAGAACGGAATCGGAGCTTGTAGTCGGGCAGCGTCAACTCTGTGAAAAATTGCACAAGTGTGTTAGATCAGAGAAATTAATTACCAGTAATGACTGGATCCTGTGGGGAAACACAGTGTGAAAAATCTTGTAAAGTGAAAATTAAATTATTCAGGTAAATAATGTATATGCAGCAAAAATATTCAATAAGGATTGTACACAGAATATTAACAAATGCATTAGATCTGACTAAGTAATTACTAGTAACTACTGTATTTTCTGGGGACAATACACAAAGTGAGAAAAAGCAAACTCTGATTAGGTGAATATGTAAGTATCTAGGAGAATGTCATGGATCCTTATTGAACATTCAATAAAGATTGTAACATTGTCATGTTAAATGAAAATATTAAGAAGTCAAGTTGACTGAACTATTGTGCATAATATACTGCCTTTGATCATAATATTTAGTCTTCCGTTTAACAAAACTATTCAACATGGTAAACTACAATCATTTTACTGTTATACTACATTCATATACTATGATCTGCTATAATCCTACAACTAATCAGATATGGAAGGAACATGGTTCTATCACGTTTAATAAGTTTCTGATTCCTGTAATTCTATCACTTAGAATGGTTTTCATGCAGCAGATGAAGGGTTAAATTCTGCAAAGTTTCATGGACCTGATAATATCTGAATATGCAGTGTGGTGGCTACAACATCCCTTGATGTTCGTATATAATACAGCACAGTCTACATTATGCATATCACAGATAATTTTATTAGAATTCATTTCTAAGACCACATTTTGAATACATAACTGGATCCCATGACAGATTCCCCTGTTTCATAAGATCCTTGTACAGAAGCCATGGTCTGCAGTATGTATACCAGAAGTCTAACTTGATTACCTGAGTTCCTGCATATATAGACTACCTATCAGTTGTGATTAATTTACATAGATGTTGAATGCAATATAGTTTGGCTAACTTGCATTATGTTATACAAAGTTTATGTTTTCATAAACTTATTTCTGTCAAAAAACACTGATTCTACAACAAGCATGGTAAAAAAAATATATATCTATACAATGTTTTCTACACATTATGTTAACTTCAGTCTCTTTGCAGTTAAGTGCTATTTTAGAATTAAAGTTAAAGACAATACATATTCTCTTAGACACTTACTCTCAAGAACGCGCCGCTCTGACTCGAGGATTGAGGACCTGGCGCCCCCTGGTGGTGAACTGGGCTCGGGTTTCATTCTCATCTTAACATCCGCTGAAAAAACAATTTAAATGATTATTGAAATAAAAGCACTAAAACATTACGATTCGAACAAATTCATACAAAGAAACTATTCAACTCCAGTTCTTCGTTATCAAAATTGAAAACATCATTTGCAATTAAATCACTGACATAACTCATTATTCTATATCAATAGACACAAATTGAATATTGATAATCCCTTTTCTGCTTGAATATAATTAAACATCAAATCAGAACTGAAACTTATATAGTGGTTAAAATCCTACAAGATGAAACATAGACAACAATTAATATGAAATATGTACTATATACCACAATCTCTGAAATGTAATGGCAACGGAAAACAGTACAAAAAGAGAAGCATTTCAAGGATACCTTACAAGCTGCAGGTCTGATATTGCAATGGTACATCTTGAATGATCCGACCGTTTCTCTATAGACATTAATGTTTCACAACAAGGTCATTGGTAAGACAGACAACAAAAACAGACAAGACTCTATCTATAGTGATGATTCAAGTGAAAATATTCCTTTTTCTTTTCAAAGTGTGAATAAAGATAAAGTGTTTTTCAATTTCACACAGCGCATAAACTTGTTAGTATTGTTGTATAGGGTTGATCAATCTCAATAAAGCATTATATGTATACAATGTGAACAAAACTAAAATGAACAATGAGCGATGTAAAATTCAACACTTCTTGGGCAATATTTCTTCCAATAGCGGCGAAAAGGAAAACCTGATCTGTAGAACATTATGACCATATTCATAAATACATATATAAATACATGGAAAATCACATGTGAAATCAAAACAAAGAGATATTCAAGAATGGATCAGAACTAAAGGTGAACCTTTGAAGAAATATTCTGCAATTATCCAGTTTCTGGGTTGGACACATGCAACAAAATGATAGAAGCAATTAGACCAAAGAAAGAAATCAAAGTAAAGAAGTTGAGATTGTTCGATCTCGTGACATAATACCTTGATGAAGCAGCTGCTAATTCAACAATAGGAGACGCTCCCTCGCAACAAACAACCCTCAAGTGAGAAGTTGTCTTTTTCAAGTGTCATCAATGATGCCTTCGCCAGTTTAAACACCCGAAAAACTAATAACTGATAAATGATAAACAAATGTTGGCTATGTCAGATCAAACAACGACTTTTGCCCACGAGGAACGCTTAAGAAGTCCAAACATTGCGTCGACATAACAGCCCAAGCAAATCAGAGTGATTTCACCTCTCTCCCAGCTAACTCTCTCCACATCTGTATTTTCACATTGGAGACTTAGACAGGGGGATCAAATTCTGGGCTAATTGAAACAGCATGGACAAAGTTAATTACCTGCCCCTACAAGAGTTACTCAAAGTGCTAACGAGCTTACTTCTGTGGGATTACCTCAACAGTCATTGTACATATGGTCCTGTTCCTCTGCCTTTGAACTTGTTGGCTGGGGGACAACTACGCTTGTTCTCTGCGCTAGAATGCATAAGCTTTTACTTCTGAAGATCTCCTTTACATTCCAGCAGTAAAACGTTCATTGCATAATGCAAGTGTTTAATTGTTCTCATATTTCTGAATTCTTGCATATGCCTTCATAGCCGATCAAGATATATATTGGAATAATCCTAACACCTCCATAACAATTCTCCAGAAAACTTATACTAATATTCCACCCTTTATATTAAAGAAAATGATGTCTTTTCTCCTTGAGTATTATTTGTGCTAATCCATTAATTAAATAATGACAAATTCAAGTAACTTACTTGACAGAAAATGATTTTTCTAACCAACATAGCCGTAACACAATTCCTCAACACTACAAATGATAACCCAATAAGAAATTTTGGAACTGGTAAGAAAATGGTAATGTTAACAAAAGCAAACATAACCAAGTCAGTAATGACACTCACTTTCCTAGCAAAAAGGAAAATCGACAAAAAAGTTGAACCATCGGAATATCTGATATTACATCAACAAGAAAGCAGCACTCCCCACATACTTGATATTCCCTACAGACCAGAATTCCTCATCTTGTGGATGAAAAAACTAAGTGCCTTCATTACCCCTTTTATTCTTTTTATCTCCATCTAACCTATATCCTGGAATTGATCGTAACTTGTCTAGGTCCAGCCTGTGGAAGTGTATAAACTATTAGGCCTATTCAGCTATCATCAACTGATAAGTTCTTTTTATAAAGGTTTTCCTAAATTTTCTATTATACTAGACAAAATATTATATCAGCTTTCAAACTTGAAATCGTTAATACAATAAGGCTGACCTATCAATAAGTTATCAAATCAAAATAAACCTTGTTAAGTCTTTTATCATAAGCTCATAGTTCTTTTCTTTTCCATAAATTTTCTATCATATTTGACAAAATTCTACATTTTTCTGATCAGTTTTCAAGCTTGTTTTTTCACTGAGGCCAACCTATCAATTATGATTATAAAATAAAAAAATATCTTGTAATGACTCCCTGAAAACCTTGAATCCACTTTTGACCACCTTGATCTGTCAGCCATAAAGATGTACATGAAGTATATATAAATTCTCTTGGGGGTTTTCAGGGAGTCTTTTTATGAAAATTCAGTGAATGAGAACTTAATTAGATTTATCTAACTCATCAGATATATTTAAAGCATAAATTCTAGTAAAGTAAAATGTAGCAGTTTTAAATGAACCAGACGAGCTACCTAGTCCATTTCCCTACCTCAAATGATTAAAAGGTATATCTACACTAAATGACTGCTAGCACTTGATAATATATTCTACAACAGATATTATCTTGCGTAATGAGATATTTCAATTGGGAAAATTTGAAGAAATAAAATTTCTTAAACGTGCTTGTGCCCCTTTAAGAAAAAGCCAAGATGGAATGCTTGATGCTGACAGGAAAATCCATAGTTTGATATCTTAATGTCAATTTCCAAAAGTTAAGAAACATATTGATGTACATCTATAAAGCTATATGCCGCTTAGAACAATGAACATTTTTAAACTGAACTGTAATATTACTTCATATAAATAGAAACGCTTCTTGATGAACGATTGTTTATTATAGTCATGGGCTGATGACTTGGTATGAAAGAATTTAATCTGAAATTGAATTTAAAGAAGTAAAATTTCTAAAGTGTGCTAGTGCCCCTTTAAGAGAAAGCGTAGATGGAATGCTAGAGCAGTAAGGAGCTGCAGACACTCAGTGCTGACAGGAAAATCCCCCATAATGCATGCTAAATCTTCCCCAATCACAATCTAAGACCTTAAGCATCAGTTAAACTTTTTCCTGTTGAAAAGACGTAGACACATATTGCAACTGCACTAGAAAATTGACAAAAAGTTTTACAAACATTACTGCAAACAATTGGCCTAACACAAAGTGACTTTCTTGCAAATTGTCTAGCGTCATGAGAAGAGAAATTTAACTTTTTACACAAAACAAACATTTTTGCAAATAAAAGGTGTATGAGAGGTGTTTTCTCTTTTCTGCTGAAGTTTACTTTAGGATTATAAATTACATCATCTACAGAACAAATGGCATGATGGCCAAGAAGCCCTACTATTAATTCAGCTCCGCACGATAAGAATTATGCAAAACATTACCTGTTTTCTGAAGGCAACCGCTGTATCATTGAATATCCTTGAATTAAATATTCTAGACCTTATATGGACACAAGATTTAGCAAATTGGAAAATATTTGACTGCACGCACAATATTTTTTTGGATCCAACTGATAGTGTACAATATTCTGATATTATTTGTAATAATAAATGGAACGTTAAGGGCATTGTAACAACTTTTTGAGGTTTTTTTATAACAAAAAGCACCTTATACATTATTTTATGCAATATATATTATATTAAAGTAAAATATTTCATTATTCAACCACATTTCAATAGTCAAAGAATAGGAGTCCTGATTATAGTCAAAACTTTGTGAAGCCTTTTTAGGAAATTTCAAATTAGGGAAAGAGATATATGTACATTTACAGAAATTGGTGCACCAATTTCGTAAAACTTTTATTCATCTAAAAGGATTGTCTTGAAATAAAAAATAAGTATCCTTTGCAAGAGATCCATTATTTCTTGAAGGAAATTAAATGCTCCATAGCCTACAAAGACCCCAGATAGCAGGCCACAACCCGGCCTTATTCATAACATTGACTAAATAGCTCTTACAAAAGAACATCATCAAAAGAATATCTAATTGTCAGAAAAGTGACTTTTTCAAGAACATTTAAGGTTACATGAATAAAATATACCAGCAAAATATGGTATTGGAAGTCAATCAAACACTATTTTATCTCTTTGAATATGTCATTTTGAAGCTTTTGATATTCATGACTTATCCAACAAAATAATGTGTTACATCATGAAAAGAAAACAAGATAAAACCAACTGGGCCCATGAATAAAACATGAAAATACATCAATGTGCACTGATTCATATTTCTAGTGTGACAAACATGATGGCTTTTCTTTTAAAACTGACATTTTTCTTCTCTCAAATATTGCAACAAGAATAATTTCATTTGTTTCTTTTCAGATTCTTTTCAATAACATCAAAAGAAATACTCAAACGAAAAAAAAATCTTTTTTGGACATGGCAAAGGAAAATTTGATTTTGAATGTTTTTGATATTGATGTATTCCTTTTCATCAGAGACAGCCTAACACCAATTGTAAGAAATAACAGTGAGCCCAGTGAACATCCCACAGCCATAATATTTTGATATTAAATCTGCTACAAAACCTCTAGGAAAACAACACTGGGTTTAGATGAAAAATAAGGAAAATCCATTTTATATAGGACTTCTTTCCTTTAATAACAGATTTGACTTTTTATTTTTATTCATTTGAAGAAAAAGATTGTTCGTTCAAGTCAAGGTCAATAGCTTGAACACAGTCTTCTAAAATAGTAACAACACTTTTCAAAGGTTTGATGTATTAAACACACTTTCATGTGTTGGATGTTTATCTACAAACACTATATAACATTAGACCAATCTTACACCTACAATGTACATGATATTATTTTGATCTGAACACAACCTCTTGAAAAGCATGTATGATCTAAATCACAACAATATTTGTTACTTATTGTCAAAAATATGCAATGCGATTCCGCACCACGTAGGATCGTATTCACTGTTAAAATCGTGGTAACCTTTGTGTAATAAAAAAAAAAAAAACTTAAACAAAACTTTAAAAAAAAAAAAATGTATGATCTAAATATATTAATTGTTTTTAATAATTTATAACAAAAAAACAAAGATTGAAAATGAATCTAGACAAAAGCCAAGATGAGAAACAAAATCACTGCAACAATGACTCATTGGGAAAAATTCCCTCATAAAATTTAAAACAAATGCTTACTTGTCGTTGTGAATGATTTAGAGAGAACCCACAGCAATCATGACTGCAGGTTACTGCTCAGAGCTAACACATAATCCGCACCAGGGGTGGATGGTAATATTATATCACATAGCTTCACGCTGCACTAGTGCAGTACATGTTACACAAGTAAATACTGTAACTCCATGATTATGAGAAATGTATCCGAGGTCAGACTCGGGTCATGCTACTGCATGTCTTATATTGGATTATTTCATCAATGTCTACATATAAGGACATTTCTTTGGAGCTTCAATGCAGACTGATGGAATATTAGTTTGTGTTTATACAAAATTTAACATTTTTTTGTATATACATGTATAAATTAATTATATTTCTTTAACTTTTTTTTCCAAAGTTCCCCAAAATTGGAAATCCAATAAAAAATTTGAACAAAACTAAATAAAATCATTTTTTTACTCCTAGATCCAGAACTAGCTACTAAAGATATAAAGTGATAAACTAAATACACCAAGAAGAAAACAAATTGTAACTTTTCATTTGTCAAAGATAGATCTAATTTCATATTTTTCATTTGGAAAAGACCAAAATGCTTTAAAATATAACAATTGAAAGAGTTTGACAAAGATGTATCAACTTACCAAGGGTCCGTACATATATTGCATTTTTGTCCGTCTTCTCAAACGATATGCCACCCCGTCTCTGTAACAAAAAGACACAGTTATCAATCGTGTATTACACTTTGTATATCTTACAATTTAATGAGAGATAATAACAGGGGAGACAACCCAGGCATGAACAACACAATACCACCAAAATATGCTGAGTTCATTTAGATACTTATTCTCAAGCCAAAAGTAGAGCATATGAGTTACACCTGCACAAAAAGATTTGCCAATTGATGTCAATAAAGGTTTGAATCGTCACTGTAAAATCTCTAACTGGTGGTTAATGACACGCTTGACTAGGCAAGGCTCTATTGGCTTTCAGCTGACATAATTACACTTACGTCTTTGCATGACTCAAACATCAAACATTTCAATTCGTGATGGAAGAGGAGGGCCTACTTATTGCACCTATACAACACCGACTTAATCACTATCATTTACCTGCTCTCAGCTACAAGAGCACAGAACACAACCAGAACCCTAGAAGCTGGAGATGTGAACATTCACTCTATCAAACAGGAGAATTAAGTTATATCCAAATTGATTCTCACCAAACCCTTAGTTGTTTAAAATGTGAACACCTACAAGTTGAAGATGTGAATTTTATTCCCACCAAACCCTTAGTGATTGGTGAACATTCACCAAATGCTTAGAAGTTGACGATGTGAATATTCACTCAATCAAACAGGAGAATATTAATTCTCACCAAACCCTTAGTGATTGAAGATCTGAACATTAACTAAATCCTGAGAAGTTGAACATAAGAATATTCAGTCGCATAAAACAGGAGAATTATGTCAATATCAATTCTCACCAAACCCCTAGAAGTTGAAAATGAGAACATTCACTCAATCAAACAGGAGAATTAAGATATATCCAAATTAATTCTCACCAAACCCCTAGAAGTTGAAGATGTGAACATTCACTCAATATGACAGGAGAATAAAGAATTATGTCCATATTTATTCTCACCAAAACCTTAGTGGTTGAAATTGTGATCATTCACAAAACCCCTAGAAGTTGAAGATGTGAATGTTCACTCACTCAAAGGGGAGACTTCAGAATTATGTCAATATTAATTCTCACCAAAACAATGTGGAAAGTTAAAGATTTGAACAAGCCTAATTTGCCAACAGAATTTAATTAACAAGTCATTGTCAAAGAACAATGGAATTAGAATTAGAGAAATCAAGTACCATATCCGACAAAGTTTCTCTCAAAAAATAAAATAGGGAACAAGTCTCAGTTAATTGTCAGAGAACACTGGAAGTCTAATTGTGAAAAGTATAAAGGTGTGAAATTGTGGTTAATCTTGGTTCCACCAAGACTTAATTAGCACCCCTTTCAAATAAACTCACTCCAATCTAAACATCCCATCAAAAAACACACTCTTTTCAAATTACAATTTGTAAAGATCTACTCACTTGGAATGAGATTATAAAATGAAAATATCGTACAAAAATAATTCAAGCAATATATAAACAGCTCAGCTTTTGGTACTTTTGATTAATATATCAATGAAAAGTCAACGGACATTTGACAAAATGACCAATTAACAGATAAATATGTAGACTTATCTCAGCCAATATGATGTCTCTCTCGCAACACACATAAAAGGGATGTAACACTCACAATAAGATATACAAGAAAACAACTAAATTACCTTTATAGGTAATAAATGTGAATCACGTTTACAGCTTTCTCTCCTAAATCACAAACGTCAGAATCTGAATAGCTGAATCAGCACAATTATTAGAAGAAATAAAACAGATCGCAATCATCAATCAGTCTTTCATCCTATTAACTGTATCTGTTTTGCTGTATTATATTCATAGAAATATAATATTTTTCAAATAGAAAAACTAAGATGATGAAACTTTTATCACATACTAACTTAGGAAAATGATTTAGAATATAAAGTATAAATGATGATTATGAAATATAATTTTTAAAAGAAATAATTGTTTTCTTGGGGCGTGTTTCACTTCTAGCAGCTTACTCTACCTTATTAACATGAACTTCTGTAGTCAACTGATCAATTGAACCTTTCCTGGCTTAAAGATGCTGTATCATACTTGCAAGCGGTTCAGGATGAAACTTAGCTATTGAGAAATGAAATACATCACTTTGTAGAAAAATCTTTCGTCGAAATTTTGATATCATATTTATATTGTTTAATCAACAATAACATACTTATTTCGACGCTTCAAGCACAGTACCCCTCTTAGAAAGGGCATGTCATTTTGTGAACCCGCTTTCGGTGACGTAATCATTATGCTTGTAGGATTTACACCGTGTCTCAACTACCGTAATTGCGTTCGATGGGTATCAACTTTGACAGCAACGAATACCTAATTCGGAGAAAAAGAATATAAAATCTAGTTGAGCGCGACAAAGACGGTTTTCAAGCGTACATTTAGAAACCGGAAGTTGTGAAATGGCCACACTTGATTCGCCCTTATGTCGACTGCCGTTTCGGTATTACTTGGTAAATTATCTCCTATTTGATGAATTTTGGTCCGATTTTTTCAAGGTTGGTCGCTAAATTTTTCTAAAAATACAACGTATACATAAATAATACTTAAAAAATTATTGCACTATGATATAGCATCTTTAAAGAGACACAGAGTATGTTGATAGGATCACATAATTATTATGTCAAATTTTAAAATCTATGTTATTACATCGGGAACCACTAACTGTTCCTGAAAAAAACATGTTAAAGGTCAATCAATACATAAGAGCGAAAATACGGCCATTCAAAGTCGGGATTTTGATCGAAAACCGGACAATGTGGCTCGAGTGGCGCGCGCAAATTCGCCAAACGTAATTTTGAAACCTTCTCATAAGCTGACAGGAAGATATATTCGACCCGATAGTGTTTATTAGGTATTGTAACTAATATGTAGATTAATTTGATGCATAATTTCGAATATTAAACGTATTTGAGATATTTTCTTGATTTTCCCATAAAATCGAGCATTTTAGAGATATTATGCATAAATGGATATATTTGCAAGTCCAGTGATGAGATATGAACTTCAATCAACATATTAGATATTTTGTAGCTTATCAAAACCAAATAAAATTTAAAGAAAGATACTCTGTGTCACTTTAAGATGTATATCAAATATTTCGTAAAGTTATTTGGTGTTTAAGCTATCAATCAACTTAATTACAACATGGTACGTACCGCCTCAATCTCTGCCTTATACCTGGTATACATTGACCTCTGTAGGTAACGGTTAGCTAGCTAAGTCATGTAATCCACTCCATATAGTCAGTTGTACCTCAACACATACACCAACAGATTTGATGAATATCAACAGCGTACATCAAACTTGGTCCAAGAGATAAATAGCTATAACTTCTGGACAGCGCTCTCCTTCAATATGCAAGGTGTGGATTCAATTAACTATGTCAGTTGTCGCTCAACACATACAACAACATTGATCATCCATAGTCAACTTAAAGCATTCTTGAAGAGAAAGAGAAAATCTTGATCATATACTGATAAAATATGCAAGAACTGGATCAAATGTACAGCCAACTGCCAATCAACACACTTGACCCAGAGGATGAATTGTTTTAACTTCTGGTCAGTAGTCTAGTCCATGCAAGCTGTGCATCCAATAAACAGTCAGTTGTCCATTATATTCATCAACAGAGTTTAACAACACTGAATATCAACCGTATACATCAAGCTTGCTCCAAGGGATAAATAGTTTTAACTCTCTGTCGGTGCTCTGGTCCAATATGCAAGGTGTGGATTCAATGAACTGAGTCAGTTTAACAACACTGAATATCAACAGCGTACATCAAGCTTGGTTCAGAGGATAAATAGTTATAACTTCTGGTCAGTGGTCTGGACCAATTGCAGGTGTGCAACCAATAAACAGTCAGTTGTCCTTCATCATATTCATCAACAGAGTTTAACAACACTGAATATCAACCGTATACATCAAGCTTGCTCCAAGGGATAAATAGTTTTAACAATATGCAAGGTGTGGATTCACTGAACTGAGTCAGTTGTCTTTCAACACAAACACAAACAGAGTCTACAACACATGATCCCTCTACACCAAGCTTCTTCAAGTAGAAAAACAGTTTTGCTGATGATCGGTTGACTTGTACCACACGCACGGTATGGGTCAAACGTATATTGCAGATTACTGTGTTCACACTCAGTGGTTTCACACATCAACAACAGCTGACAATAGATTGTTTGTGTAACATGTGCAGGTCTCGGTCCTCCCACTGTCAACAACAACCAGTCAACAGCTCACCTTTCAGGAACCAAATATTGTGTAGCGACTGTTCTAGAAGCTTCGTTTCATAATAAAACTGGGGATTTTCAATCAACACCTTTACAAACTGTCAAAAAAACAGGAAATTGAAACTGAGGAGTTTGAATACAGGAGGGGAATGTCCTGAAGTTACATGAGGATGTCAAAACACATCCGAGGATTTGGTGCCACACTTTTTACATGAAAATACAAAATTGGCAGTTCCTATTACGAAGAGATAATGTCACAACAAAAGCTCAAGATTCCTCTCTAAATATTCAACATTCAATGTTCATTCCTCAGAAATTCCAAGAAGATACTATTTTCCTTCCAAACCTTTTCAGAAACCAGTACATTACAGCTAAGCACATCATTATTTACGATACAGAATGCTCATTGCACTCTCCATACCTAGATGCACTGAAACAAGGTGCTTCAACCCACAATCGTTCACAAGCGTCTATCTATTCTCATCAATATGACAAGGGATCAAATAACATTCACATTACTTCCCATGGTAGTGACAATCTGTTTCCTCTTGCATTGAAAAGGTTTACCTTTCAAACGCCTTGTCAAATTTATGGCATCCAATTTATCAATTCACCATTTAGTTGTTGATATTTATTTCCTAACCTTTTATCAGATCAGAGTAGGTTGACATGTCTCTATTTTCAAACCTTAATCTTTCAACATGTTTTCTCTTGATAATAAGTTTTGTTTCTCTTTGCTGCATTCAAAGCAAGATAATCCCTCAAGTGCAATGTATTAGGATATATAAATACAAAGGCACAGCACATCACTGAATGTCTGTCTCAAACTTGAGTATAACAGAAGATCCTTCAATGAATGCCACTTTTGAAAAGCTTGAGTTATGTCCTTCACAATAACATCGAAACATAGAACAAATAACTTACTGAAGTTTCTATGGATGCCTCTCAAATCACAAATCTCTAAAATGAATGTCCCTCGCTGATGTTCCGATATATCTGTATAAGCACCCCTGCACATTAAAGTGTGAAACCTCCGTTTATCTGTATTGGTACCCCTTCACATCAAAGTGTGAAACCTCAGACCTGGCGGATATCCAAGTAAAGTCCACCTGTCACTATGAATATGTTTACCTTAATGAAAGTCCCACCTTCCAAGTCTCTGATGCAGACTTTCCTTGAATGGGGATCCCAAATCCTCTACATAATGTCAAAACATCAAACGAGCACCTGACTTAACATCCAATATATATCCGTTCTCCGCTATGAAGCAGTTTATTTCATGAAAGTCCAACCTCTAAGTCTATATGGGGATCCAAATTCTTCAACACAATGTCAACACATCCAACATGTATCTACCTGAATGTGTCTCCCATCATTATGAATGGCATACCCTAAATAGAGTACCTGCTCCCCTTCACTGAATGCCCGACCTCCTCTCTGACTGTCTGTCTGTCTGTGTTTGGGTATCTATCCCCTCTCCTCTACACAATGACACAGGCTGCTGTTCATCCCACACAATACAGGTTAACATCCATGCAGCGGGGTCACCACTGTCAATGTACCCCACACAAAGACTTTAGAACACAAAATCACACGGACACCCACATACGAGCCCACCGTATCAGTCCATGTTGTCTTTGTTAAACAGGAGTAAAGAGCCCATAATAGAGGTCCATGTTGTCTACATGAACCCAGGGTAACAACCCATGGTTGTCTTTATAAACCTAGGGTCACAGCCCATAATAGAAGCTCATAGGTGATTATTTTCAGACAGGAGGTCCAAATTAACAAGGGTAACAACCACTTTTAGTAGCCTTGGTTGTCTATATTGACCTAGGGTTACAGTTCATTTAAGACACCCTTGGTTGTCCATGAAAAGACTAGAGAATTGCCTATGTTGTGTCCAAGGTAACACTAGGTCACAGAATATCTTAGACACCCATCATTGTCATTGTAAGACTAGAGAATTGCCTATGTTTTTTCCAAGTTAACAAAGGGTCAAAGCCGATCTTAGACACTCATGGTTGTCAATGTAAGACTAGAGAATTGCCTGGGTTATGTCCAAGCTAACATAAGGTCACAACACATCTTTGACAGTCCATGTCAAGGCAGAAGGGTCCGTAAGACTATGAAGAGCAGCTGATTTTAGAGGTAATGTTGTATATGTAAAGCCGGGGTAACAGTCCCTTAGAAGTCAGAACTAGCTGAGCATACCTCACTAACAGTGCATGTTCACTCAGACAGAAGATACCGAGGGTTGACGGGTGGACGAGTTGACGGGGTGAGGTGAAAGTTAGTGTTCCATGGGTATTAAGCTTATCAAAACCCTGTTTATTGTAGTCCTGCCACTCTAATACCCAACTTATAGTAATTCACTGCTTAGACCTCGCTACCAGTCATAACTATAGACTGAGGGTTTAGTGGCCTCTCTGAAGGAAACATATACATAAATATATAAATGTCTCATTATCTCACAGCCATGAAATGTAACTAATCAAATATTTACCTGTTTTGATCAAATATCCCAAACATGGTAAGGGTTTACTTCCTAAGCTGCGACAACACAATAATATTTTCAAGGAGAGTATATTATACTTGATATGAATAGCTTATCATAATACCTAGGTCTTTACTTTACTGTATACATGGATTTAATAAAGATAAAGTGTCATTGTGGTGTGTCCTGTATGCTGGACAGGGTACTAAAATATTGAAATAGGACACATCCAGTAACTCTTCAAAGTATCAAATAGTCAATTTTTAAAGTGAAACATTATCAAAATTTGTTGCTATCAATTATTCAGAGAAATAACATACGAATCAAATGCGAACCACAACAAGCCTGCTTTCAGATGACACCTTCTTCATAAACTGCCATGAACTAAATAATAATGCCAAAATTTGACTTGTGTTAATGTGACAAAAACTCAAACAAAAAAACTTAATGATACAGGTATGGTAACCCAGGAACCTGTTAACGAGTTGGGTTATCAAGGTAGGCCAAGGTCAATTAAAAAAGAATTAACCTAATCAGGGTCAGCTGTGGCTTTAGACTACTTGGATCAATGTTTGCACCTGAACATTACAATAACTTTAATCAATGCTTGGTTCCAGAATATATATGTAATATTCATACCTTCATTTATTCAAATGATATGGGAAGAAAGCCCCCAAGGCTAGCATGGATATCCATTGGGGAACACTTTGAAAAGAAACACTATGGGCTGGCCATGTCATATGGTATGATGTGTCACATATGACTCCATAAGTTAGGGCCATATACTTATGTATAATTTTTTTTTCTAAAGAAATTGAACTTGAATCATATTTTTAAATGTAATCTTAAATCTGAAGTACCAATTTCATTGGTTTTATTTCAATATTTGTTTTTGGTTCTTCAGCATTGGCTTGGAAATCTTGATTTAATTTCAATAATCCACACTCACTTTTCGGATGTAAGACTTTGATCATATCAGGAGTTAAATATTGGTTTAAGCAACCAAATTGAATTAATTTAAATAACTGAGTCATGCATTTGATACTTTGAATAATTTTTTTACTGTTAAGCATTAACTCCACAAAAACCTCCTAACAAACTGGAATCAGTTACCAAGTAATTGAACTAAAATGTATAGATTCAAAAAGGCCATAAGTTACCATGAATACCTCAAAAGCTGAAAACATGAATTGTGTTTTAGAAGGGAAATTGAGGAATATTCATCTGATAGGGTCAATAACTTTCATATGATTCTTATCAATATATCATTTCTGACAAAAAATGTTTGATTTCCATTTTCATATAAAAAAAACATCATCAGAATAATGCTAAAAGTGTACACTTTTCAGGAAGTCATGAAATAGAGAAATATCTTATGTCAAAACATTGATAGGTATTTATTACTTCTATCATCCAGTCTTATCATGTGCCGCTATATCCATTCATCATCGCAGCATTAATATTCAAACCTTGATTTCAGATACATCCATCACAAAACTTTTTTCTTTTGACATCAGATAATGCGGAGCACATTTTACTTCCTTGAAGAAGTCTTGACAAATATTTTTATTAACCTATCAACAATGTCAGATGAAGATCTTTTCCAAATCAGATTTTCAAATTTTAATCTTTAAACAGCTTTTTAAAAAATGTTTTACAAATCACAGGATTACGATTTCATCAGATATGAAACAAAATATTCCAACATAATCACCAAGAATAGTTTGCTTGATTTCTGGAATATCCTCAGCATAATCAGAAACAAATTCATCATACTCAGATTGAAGAAATATAATGAAATTGAAATTCTACAATAAATCTAACAACAAGATTTTCTTTATGGGTATATTTGAACAAACTGCGCTGAAGATGTCTTTTTTCGCTGGCTAAAGATAAAAATAAAATTCATAAATTGTGATTGATAATTTTTTACTGATACATGTAGAATTCTTAACCTGTGTGTTTCTTGTGCAACTAGAAAACACTACAATAGTTTAGTTGAAAATCTAAGAAGTATAAATAACAGACCCTTGATTGAAAATTATCCTGATGATGCACTTGATTTGTAAGTGGTGAGTTGAAATACCAGGTCTGATGGAACCAAATGATTGGTAACATCACAAATATCATTCTATCATTTTCAACTTTTCAATCAGAAACCTCCTTATCTATATCTACCCATTACATTGGGAATGCCCAGGCAATGCAAGTATGTCATCCATCCATGCATGAATTGGTATTTTTAATGCTTTTTGACAAACATTATTGGATATTTTAAATTTTACCCATAGTGACATACTTTTCTTGTAGGTAGTGAACAGATTATGAATATGTAATAAGTTTTACTCATACTTTTACTTGCCATACTTCTTAATATTAATAATTATAATACTAATGTGGATATTTGGCACCTTTTCCACTTCTTAAGACATGGTTAAAGTGCTACACACATCATTACCCTGACAATTGTATTTTCACAGCAGATAGCGCTAGTGGCGACCACTTAAGTCAATACATCCTATTTTCAGGTACCCATTTTAACAGTTGGATCGACTGAGTGCAATGTGGATGAAGTGTCTCACCAAGGGACACAAGACAGGATGAGACCCAGGTCACAATGTTATATGTCTCAACTGGGATTCAAACCTTGGTTTTTGGCTAGAGGCCAGCATACTAACCACTACACCACTGTGCTCCACTGTACTTCTATTGTAGGCAGTGAACTGTTTATGAATATGTATTACAAATTAATTTGAGAAGCTAAGACAGAGTTATTAAAATATAAATCAAACACATTTTGCAAGAAGAGTGACATTATGCATCGAATAACACAAGTTATCCCTATAAAGGATTCTTTCTAAAACAAAATCTAAATGAGTAGAGAAGAAAATGAAACTTTACCAATATTCTTCATCGAGAATGTTCAAAACAATCTCCAGGCAAAGAGAAGTGTTGACAAATATTGTAACCTTACCTCATCTGGCTGTCTCAATACATCACATGCATGCTGAGAGAAACTAAATACATTTAAATGGATTCCGCTTCAACAAGCTACTACAAAGATCACCGGTGTTTGAAAGCGAGTGAAACCTATCAGGTGACCCCCTGAACTAATTTCTCACAGATATAGGGTAGTAGTGTGGCCGGCGTTCCTGTCAGGGCTCTGTCACCTGCCAGGTAAACACGTAGATATCACCTACCTGCTTTGTGCTGGGAAAGTCTACCTATCACACAATCTTGCATAGTCAACCAAGTTTTAAACAGGGCTCTTTATCGGATGAATTATTTCAAATTTATTCACATACACACATAAATTTATATTTATACACATATATACATACATGAGTGGTTTGCATATACAATGAGAGTTGTTACCATGTTTTCTATATGCTTTGATTGTACTTAACCTACTGTTAACATTAATCTTAATGTTGACCAAAACATTTTCACAATACCTTTTTATGGAGCATTGATACGCTGTATTCATAAATAGGTTGCAATAATATACATAATTTTGCATTTAGAAGTATCTAATTTAAGTCCTATAAGAGTTGGAGTATATTCATTAACCTCATCATGAATTCTTATCTATTCCCAAATGGCTGATTACCTACATTCTGTGAAGCTAAAGAATATTATCATGATAAAATCCTGCATATTTTCCAACAAATATAATTTTTTTAAACAGATATTTACATATGGTATGATAATTCTTTGCTTTATACTGACATCGGTGGTGTTTATTATGCAAACTTGCACAGTTTAACATCCTATAAGATCGCTGTTTCAATGAATAATATTAATAACTTCATATCTTATACATTCATATTAAAGCTATGACAGCACCGACACTTTCTGAACTAGAAAATATCTTGTAATACGATCTTTGATTGTTATAGTATATTAAATGCTATCAAACTAGTGGAACTTACCATATATATATAAATTGAACAAAAATATTTTATTAACATATATGTACATTTTGAAATAGTTATGAATATATTTCTTTATTGACCACCTGAAGACATATCAATCATAAGAATTACCAGGGTACAACATCCCTAACTTATTTTGTCTGGTATATAAAATGGAGTAAATGAAATTTGCAAGGATTTCTGCACATACACAATAAAATAATTAAATAGCATTCTTCATAAATACAAAATTACGGTAAGTGTGAATCACACAAAGTTAAAAGAAAATTTTAATATTGGCATGTGGTGACTATAAGTAATTAATCTTACTGTTAATACCTCTAATATCTTCTTCGATGGGTATTCCAGAAGTTGATACAATGAAGAACGATGATGACAATATCATGGATATACAACTTCTTCTATCAACACAAATAAAGAAGTTGAACATCCATAATATTGCCATCGTCATTCTTTACTTGAATAAAAAAGTTGTACATCCATAACATTGGCATCATAATTTTTCACTTGAATAAAGAAGTTGAACATCCATAATATTGCCATCAACATTCTTTACTTGAATAAAGAAGTTGTACATCCATAATATTGGCATCATCGTTCTTCACTTGAATAAAGTAGTTGAACATCCGTAATATTGCCATCAACATTCTTTACTTGAATAAAGAAGTTGAACATCCAAAATATTGCCTTCATTTTTCTCCTCATCCAATACCAACAATACCTTCAATGATACAATGATACCTGCATGTAATGTATGGTATGTCCCTTCTCTCTACACTGACTCTTACAGGTAGTTTTACTACTGTTCTAGTCTGACTCATATCCTGGTCATTACACCATATTTCACCTCAACCTCTCCTTAGGAAGGTGTGATATCCCTCTGTAAGCAGGTCTAAATTTAGGATGGTGGGAAATTCTGAAATTTAAAATCTGAAATTCCCATTTCTCAGGAGTGTTTTTTTTTCCAAGTTTAAATACCTCATTTTTATATGAATAAAAAGGTCAGGTTTTTTATAGCTGCTTGACTGAAGTCATTTTCAAATTCAGACATCTTTTTAGTACATAAACATGTCATAAAACATGTATTATGAAATACATGCTGTTTTAGATAGTGGGCTTAAAGTGATAGTGAATGTACAACTGTTACATTAGTCTGTCACCCAGACCCTAAAGCAATAATATTTAATTGATGACCAACCCAGTCTAGAAAAGTAAAGCAAGTCTAGATCGCTCAGTTTTAGGAAGTTAGATTAAGAATTTTGATCTACAAGAACTTTTCTAAAATACATAACATAGGACGTTTTGAAACCAAGTGGTTAAATAGTACTCAAGTGATTTGCTGAAATTCTAGTGTGCATATTATATATGTGCCTACTTCATCTCTGCTTGAAAACGACAAACACCTTGCACCAAAATGTCACAAACAGTCCCATGATTAAGAAGTTGTCATCCAGATATTTCTCTTCCTAATCATATAGTATATTCATTCACAACGGTTACTATCAAAGTATACCATTAATTAATTGATGTTATGCCTTCAAGATTCAAGTAGTGTGACATGATGTGTTATTTATGAATGTTAATGACAAATGTTAAGCTTAATTCAATCAATATTTCAGTAATTAAAATAATCATGAATTAAAACAAAAATCGTACAAACCACTTACCGAACCTAAGGTCCAGTAATGTGACTTATTTCACCTTTGCGTACTCTCCCTGATTGAGTGACGTAGGAAAACTTACACCAGGTGATAACACTTACTTACTTACATAGATACCAAGATACTACTTACACGTATGTAGCTGTTTCTTGATACTTATACTTATCATACATACACAGGTCAGCTGATATCATAGTTCATTCATATTACTCAAACACTAGTAACTCTGCTACTACGATCATCTGATTCGTATGGCTCAACTGATTTATACGGTTCAAAGCGATGATAGAGATATACTTACTGATGAATTTGTACGATGAGCAATTTTTACCTCAATTGCAAGGTAGTACTGGTAAATTTTAATAAAGATAAGCTACAAAGTAAAATTTACAAAGAGATATACATGATTACAAAAGAGGCCATTTTCCGATGTCGTTAAAATGGGATTTCCTTAACATACTCCCACTACATGAGTAAAGTGAATAACATGAACCGCTTGATTTTTATCAAACTTTACTTAACATCAAAGAACCGTCAATCATAATAAAATGTTCTACTTGATCTTCTAAGAGAACTTTGAAAAACTATTGTTCAAACATATACATAGGTAAGTAAAAAAACACAGGTAAGAGCCATACTTACCATACCTGTATGGACAGGTAAAAGACAATTTAGGCTAGTAAATTCCAAACTACATGCACAAACCTACACACCTACACCTACACACTGGTTTCTCTCCTACACATGAGTGGCATTTTAAAGTTGTGAAATCTACTTTTTAAATATGTTACAATTTTTATCCCTTGTAAATACTAGATTGTTAAACTCCAGAAGACAATGCCTTCCTGAAATTGACAACAAATTTGTGTTGAAATGAGTGAATGAGTTATTACACATGAGCACTATTGAAGCAATAAGCAAAAGGTTAAATGATGATTAGAAATAATATATTGGGTTTTAATGATAATATCATATTATCATCCTCAAACATTTTCAGAAAGAAGATTCAACCATTTAAGTTTTTTAGTAATTCAATTGAAAATTAAAAGGGAAATATTTCATATATATTCCTATAGTTTCTTATTACTTTCTGACATAGAAATTCATAAATTTGTTTGAAAAATATTCATAAAATGTCAGTCATAACTCTTTGTCAAAAAACACATCCACTGACGTCAAAGCTGTTTTTCTTATTCCAAAGAATGATTAAGAATTTCAATCTGAACGTTTGATCTTTTATCCTTTAAAAACTTTGATGATAAACTAGTAAATGTCAGTCAAACACTAGATATTAAGAAAATTAAATATATTAACATTAGTGAAATGTCAGACACGACTGTATTTTCCAAAACTGATAGAAAGTTACAATACATTAAACATACGTTAAAAAATAAATTAACTGATCTGAAAAGCAATGGGCTTAAAAGAATCAAGTCAAAATTTTGGGTCATAGAAGGTGGGTGGGGAATGTTCACCCTCTTTTCAATTTCTATGGGTAAATAGTAGGCAGGAAGTGAGAATCTCCACTGTTTCTCTCCCCAGCCCCATTCAAAAAGGTGTACTCCCACCTTTTAAACTTGGATCTGTCACCGACAAACGATACGTTTTCTTCCTCCTTTCACTGTATTTTTCCACTTAAATATTTTGTATTTGACCATAAGGTACTTAAACATCAGCAGGACACATTTCGAGCCTATGGGTCAATCCTCGTCGTGTCACATGATCTATTAATGAGTTATTGGAGGCCTGTCCATGAACAAACACAGAGTCCGTAATGCCATTAGTGGAGACTGATGGCAGATCAAACTTCAAAGAAGGCGACAACACTTTTCGCCGTCTCCTGAAGGGCCTTAATCAAGGAAACAACTACACACTTCATTTTGACACAAACAGATTTTTAAACTACTTTTATCTTTGATGCACATAGACGTTGAAACGATTCTTAATATTGTAACAAGCAGACTAAAAGGAGTCTCTTTTTCCTGTATGTAACCTTAAATGTTTTGTTTTTTTGCATGTTTACCTTAACAGTTTGTTATTTGTTTGTACTGAATTAACATTAACTTTTCAATTGACTCAAAAAGACAATCAAATGTAGTGTTTAACAGTGGTGTAGCAAACCTGACTTGAAAAGTTATACCCCATAAAAATCTACATTGAAGAACCATGTAAAAAAGGAAACAATCTTTGAATTAAATATGTAAGTTTTATGTTTTCTTGGTTCAGCTAATAATGCCTTGTATCACCCATTCAATTTGCAATGATAGGGAAGTTTAAAAGCTGTATCTGAACTCCAATGTTCCAATGAGGTGAGCTATCAAATGAACGCAAAATGATCACATGTTCAGTTTGAGGTTCCAGGTTTAAAATCAAAATTCACCCAATATCTGGTGTAAAGAGCTCTGAGAGAAGCTGAGAAACTGGGAGAAAGTTTCAAAGAAATTAAAAGCAGTATCTATCTTGGTCTGCTTCAAGACAGTGCTCACAGGTTTCACTGCAGTAGATTCCAGTTCAGATTAATAGATGCCCTTAGTTTCTCCTACATTGCAGAGGTACATAAGTCAGCATTGTATTTTTCCTAGACAGACAC
This sequence comes from Steromphala cineraria, assembly GCA_916613615.1. Lineage (NCBI taxonomy): Eukaryota > Metazoa > Mollusca > Gastropoda > Trochida > Trochidae > Steromphala > Steromphala cineraria. The sequence goes on from OU744722.1 coordinate 80,529,083, forward strand.
TTGGGTGAGATTCTCTATGTAGTTTATCTAGGCTCAAGATACTTGTATCACTTGCTACATCTTTAAGGCATAGGTACGAGAGACTCAGTACGGTAGATATTCTATCCACATGTCCAGCAGTTATCTGTATGATACATGCGTCCTCAAGGACAGTGAGATATGACAAGGTATTGACTACACAGAGGTGTGATATAGCTGTCCTGAAGGTGTGATACACAATAGTTCATCCCCAGGTGCAATAAACTCATCAACACAGGGATATTTGCTGCTTGTAGTGGAAGAGTCAAAAGCCCAGACTGTAGCTACGAGCGTAGCTGTATGTTGACCTCAATATAACCTCTTGAAAACATGTCTACATTTGAACAGACAACTGCTCTAAAGTTCATTTCTTATGATTGTTATTATTTTTTTTTTTAAACATTCTTTACAGACTGAATGAGATTAAAACAGATACACTACACACCTTGCAGTTACATCACTGTTACTCATGATACAGTTATGATAATTATGACAGTCAGTCATCAAGATCATAACATCAATTGCAGCAAAATTAGGTCTTTAAAATTTCAACAATAGAGTTCTTTAAATGGTCATGATTCCCTTGTAATACCGTAGAAATACTCAAGATCACTAGCCACCTGTGTTGGCTCTTAGGTGATAAGACATACACACTGTAAAATTTATAACATTCAGTTATAATACATCCAAAAAGGAAGAAAACACATTTCAATGATATTATTTACAACTATGCGGTAAATCTCGATTGAAAACATCTTATGAACTATGTATTCCTGATACAATTGCCTTTAAAGGTTTCAAATTCAAAGTACAAGATTTTATAGATATCCAGTTCCTTTATCACAGAATAACAACATTTTTATGCTTGAAAACGGTATAAGGCTTTATAGAGAAACGTTGCTATCCATAACATATTGTATTTTATTACCATACAACTTTAGAATGCCACTCAAACAGTTGAAAGGTTTCAAGTTAAAGTAACCTGAGATGCAAGTTGACTTACAATTCACCAAACAAGAAAGTGCTGACTGGGCAATTTGCAGGTGGCAGTGGACAGGGATGAGATTCATCAATCTTGTTAGCAAGACGTAGTTAAAGATTCACAGCAGCCGTAGACTGTTAAGCTTCCTGTAAATTTCAATTAATATTCAGCACAACTCTGGTCACTCAACCTGCCCGGTGGTCAGATGTACTGGTAAATGGTGCCAGGTTGCATCGGTCAGTCAGCGCCCTGACCAGTAGACTGTATCCTGGTCTCCTTTCATATCCATATATACCATATATACCATCTCCAAACTGTGTCTCCCTCTATGTAACTTTACCATGCATTAAAAAACTCCCTAAACCTCATGTGTTTGTACAATTTATATACATCGTACAATCTCCAAACTGTGTCTTCCTCTATGCAACTGACCATTCATTAATATCTCCTAAAATACTGTGTGTATGTACAATTTAACGGTAGTTTATGTATCATCAAGAAAATTCTGCTTTCCTCTCTGCTCTTTTAATTTGACTTTATTGAGATCTCAAAACATAATTGAAACAATATATATTTAAGGGTTCAAAATTGACATGATGTGTTATTATTGTTTATTTATATTGTTTTTCTCTTACAATGCAAAAATTTTAAGATGATAGACGTAAAAAAAAAAACCAACATTACTTCAAAGTCACAATAAATGACTACTGAATATCAAATGACGTGTTATCAGTGAACATTTTCAATATCAAGTATTATCCACAACTGCTGATCATCAGTAAAATATAAAGAAGTCTTGTCTTGCAGGTATATCATTGTTACACATCTACTTCACCTTGGAGGAAGATGACATTCACATTTCCTGCGGATGCTCTTCAGATTCTAATAAAAAATATCTTTATCTTAAAGACAGAGTTATAGGCATTCAGAGGCCATTAAGATAGTGTAAGGTAACTGTTCTGTCTATATCCACAAGATTTTCTCCCTAACGATATCCTAACGGTTCTGACAACATGGGCATGTTAGAGCAACCTTGAAGTATCTTGTAGAGTTAACAACTACCCGTACTACTTTCTATGCATTTACAAAAAACTGATGAAACTAAAGAATGGTTATTACAAAGACGATGAAGATACTATAGAGTACCGGGGTGGCATGAAGTCCAATGAATAGCTTTCAGTGAAGTTAAGCAACATTGGATACGACTCGCCAGATGGATGGGAAATTTATGGCATTGCTTTATAAATTAAGTATTTGAGGGTTGATTCCCTGCCGCACATTAGTTGAAAGACTTGTCAACTTTGCCATAAAATTTATATAATGTGTCTCTGTACCTACAGAAGAAATAAGTACTCAATAAAAGGATGTGATGGTCAACTTGCCAACTTAGGTATGACTGGGGAAATAATGATGGTAGCATCTTGTGCCTGCATAAGTTGTCCAAATGTCCATATTTCTTCTGAAGAAACCCAATGATAAGCAAGTCTAGGCCCACTGTTGGTCAGATGGACTGGATCAATCTTGACATGTCCAGTAGATCGAGACCAATGTCCAGCTGCTTCAGACCATACTGCCAATATAGACTGACCACATGGTACTGTGAGATTACCATACACATGTGTTGGTCGTGTTTAGAAGTAGCATTATATTCAACAAAAGAAAAACATACACATTTTTGTGAGAAGACATGAGGCATTAAAGGGGGTCTGCAACCTGAATTTTTAATTTCCAGTGTTTTATTAGCAGGGCCCCGAAAGAGTCGTAAATACCCGGTAGGGACAAAATCGTTTGGTTGCGAACCGCTTACAGCTGACATCCGGTACCAAGTTTGTGTCATGTGACCCCCCTTACCCGTCTGGATGCTCTTGTTAATGATGGTCAATGAGGTTTCACGAGCCAAGTTGTTGATCCCCTTTAAGAGCTGTAGTAACTTAACAACTAATATAGTAACACAAGAAAATGATATGGATGTCAACTTCTTTATTTATTCCACACGACGTTTCTGGGCTAGTTCTTGCCCCTTCTTCTTCTTGTATTACTACCCAACTTCTAAATGCCCTTGAAGAATTTAATATAGTAACATTTCTACATGTTCTATGAACATCTACATTCCTAAATATCTGACCTATAACAACACATTAAGAATTATTTTAGGAAATTTCTAAAAAGAAACAGTCATCCATTCTGCTCAGAGTCTTGATTCACTCTTTTTAAGACATTACACAAGAATTTAATGTCAGTCGCTTGATTGCTCTCTCGAAAGATTACAGCATGGCCGTGTTTGCTTCAATAGCAGGACAAACACTAGCTCTAGACTAGCTCTTATAAGAGTCGACAGTTGATCGCTTAATGACACAGTACAAGACAACCTTCCAATCAGAATTGGACAGATGACAGATTATTGCATTGGTATTGACTTTGTTCTTATATGAGTTCCCATAAGGTCCTATAGTGTCTGTTCAAAGTGTTTGTTACTGAGTGAGTGAGAGAGTTATTGTTTTACGCCACTTGGGCAATATTTCAGCCATAGCAGCGTGATTTGTTACTGATGACCATCAACTAATGTTATTTAAGCAAAGAGAGAGATACAAGATTGATACATCCTCTTACAAGAAACAATACCAATTATTGTCAGATTACACTATGTTTCAGGCGGCACTAGAAGACCTGTTTGAGACAGGGCTTGGTGGAGAGAGCAGCATGCGGATCTACTGAAGGATACACAACCAAAACCAAACCGAAGTTTTGGATAAAATAGGAGAGGTTAAAACCCCCAGCAACGTATGGGGTTGCATTGATGGCAATTTCCTCCACTTCTGTCAGATTACATTTACATCTACATCAACAGTTTGTTATACATGATACTGCTGACCAACAGTTAATGGTTTATCAGAAATGAACAACAATACAAAAGACTCTCCAATCTAGACTTTACCCCCTTACAAGAAAATGTAACAAAAAATCGGCCAAAGGAATCATTAAAAAAATAAAAAGCATGAAAAAGAATGACCAATTCCATGTTGAAAGGTTATGAGATATTGTTGATCATCGGTTACACAAGACCATTCTAATCCAGAATTTACCCTCTCATGATTCAGGAAATGCTTTCAAAGATCTGTCAAAGGTAACATTAACAAGATGGAAAGCAAGCAAAAAACATCTATTTGGATGTTTACAGGTGAGCAAGACACAGTTGCAAGTTATAAAGTACCATTTGTCTCTAAAGTCTACCCTCCTAAAGAAAACTGTTACAAAGACCCTTCAAAGGTATCATTCAAGCGACAATAAGCGGACAAAAGAACATCCAGTTCCATGTTGACAGGCGTACAAGATCCTGTTGACCGCCAGCTGATGGCTGATCAAAGACAGTTTCAATCTTGGGTTCACCCTCTTACAAGAAGCGGTTCCGATTGACGGATGACGGGGACACAATCTCCCACTGTCTAGTTTGATGGTCAGTCTAGACCCGGACACTGATCACGAGATCAAACACATCCGATGATGGTCAACACAAAGTATGAAGCACTCCAACTCCAACCTGTCTCAGCCTTTTAGCGGTTTGGACCAATCAGGAAACTAACCTGTTGTGACAGCAGCCAATCAGGAAGCTTGTCCTATTGTGACAGCCTCCATAACGTCTCATGTCTGACATTTAAGTTGAAACCCTGTCACTTCTGAAGGCATCAACGTCTATCATGCTTTGCTTTATGTCTTGACTTGTTTTACTAAATCATAAATGCTCAATAAATATAGTTTCAAGTCCTTAGATAACAATGTTACGAAATGTGTTTCTTATTAAAATAATTGTTTAGTTATATATCAACAAAATAGTTCTTCATTTGCAAACATATGTTTCTAAAGTATATCATTGTATCAACACAACAGTAAACTTTTTTAATACAGAAAGATACCAGTAGTGTATGAACTCTAAATGTAGTCACTTTTGTTTCATAGTTTTGCTCATAGTTAATCTTTTACAATGTGAAACATCTAACAATATTTCTCTCTAAATTTAAAAACATTTTCTATTACATTATGCCCCAAAAAAATTATTGTGAAATTTAAGACTTTGATCATCCATGATATCCTTGTTTTTACAATTTCAAACTTGCGAAACTGCTTAACTGAAAGTATTACATTGAAATTTATTTAATTTTCATCTTTCCACAATTGTTATTTGATTAATTCTTTGGTTCTTTCATAAATAAGATAATGTCTGTTTATCTGAAATCAAAATCAATTTGCATGCCCACGTCCATAACTGACACAAAATCAAAATAAAAATTTAATGAAATCAAGATTTGATGTAAAAATTAATCATTCAGTAGGATGGAAAAGAATCCATTACTAATCCATAACTTCATATTGAAAAAGAAATGTTTTTTACCATGGAACTTTTTGAAGCATAAAAGTGTAAAATCTTTGCCTCAAGGAATTGACAAGACATAAAAATCAAATCTTTGAAGAGAATTTGGAAGAGCATAACATAACAAAGCAATATTGACATTTAACAAGTCTTACAAAGTCATAAAACCAACAGTACCACTTTAAGTGTTTTTTAGAAAGAAGGAGTTTATCTTCAGAGACATCTAATTTCCTGACACTTCAACCTGCAAATTGTGTCAATTTACTGTTACAACACAAAGTTGTAAAATGGGAGAATAATTCTCTCAAACATCGAAAGCCCTTGACATATTGTTTTTACAGGTAGGGACTTATGGACATGATGTGGGTGCCGAGAGTCTCACAGAAAATCATGAAATCTTTTGATTGGCAAGGGAAATGCAGAGAGAGTCAATTGTCTGCATATTTTTTGCATGTCTACTGACATAAAGTTTTGACTCTTAATGCTGTAAGTAAAAACCAAAATGTCTGATGTCAGCACAAAAGTTTAACTACAGCCCTAAATATGTAATATTTAGGCATAATATGAACCATTATATCAATTTGAAACCAAATGTCTCACACTGAAATATTGTGGTGAATTGCAACATTATATTGAAGTAACACAATTCACTTGGTCACCTTTTTATTATAGCATATCATAAAGAAAGGTTGAGTCAGAGTTTATACTGACATATTGTGTAAAAAATAATCTTTTGCAATGCCTTTCTTATCATCTTAAATAACTTCCTGCAGTAAAAGATTTGTCAGTAAAGATTTCCAACAATGCCTTTGTTTGTTACTCCTCAATGCATCATAAAGATATGATTGATGTTTTGAAACAATAAAATCAAACAATTACCCTGATAAACATCATAATCATAAAAATTTTCGCTAAAATATCTTATAATTGTAAAGCCATTGACTCACATGTGATTTTTATAATACTGAGTTTAACTAGTATTTGAAGATTTTACACCAAAAAGTACCTGACCTGGACTTATCCTTATACACAGAAAACAAGGGCTGGATATTGCACCAAATCTGATTTTGCTCATAGTAGTTCATTTCCATCCAAGTCTTTGACAATGTGAAAAAGATATGCAATGCATAAAGATAATCTTTCACACTAAACACTGATGAGCTGCCTTTTTTATTTTGTTTTCATGTCAAGGAACACTTGTCAACAAAATAAAACTTGAAATTCAAAGTGCAATTCTCTAGAGAAAAAAAATCGATAAAATATCATATTCCGAAATGGCTCCAGTTCACTATTTCATTGCATTTCAAGATGACAGTCGTTAAGATATTGTCATATATTTTTTGGACATTAGCTTCCAGCAAGAATGGTGGTTAACATCAAGAAAAATGGAATCAAAATCCTAAAGGCATTCATAAACTTTTCCTTTTATTTCAGTAAATGTTATTTCATCAAAAAAACACTATAAAAACATAAAACAACAGAATCTCTAAGGCTCTGCAAGAATTCCATTATCTATCTGTGGAATCAATCGTTTTTTCGGTAATTGAATATCGTTCCAAGGTCAATGTGATATTTGGATAATATTTCTCATTAAAGGAAAGGACATCAGATCAACTGATATCACAGAGTTATCTGTCAGATGAGTTTTTTCATGTTTGTTTCTAAATTATAATCCTTCAAGGTTGAAGGCATGATTGGATGATGATGATATTGAAAGAGAATAACCCTCTGTCAGGAGATATCAGAAAGATAGATTGTAGATATAAAACATCAATTTTCTATCTTTATCAATGTTAATTTTTTGCATTATTTTAATTTTTGCCCCATTTTTAGTTGCATTGGCTCTGTAGTCAGGCTTTTAATAATACAGATGCCATGGCATGTATTTCAAGCTTGCTGATGCATCTTGCCTTCGGTTGAATTAAATTGCATTTTTAATAATTAACAGCAAAATGTTCTGGTATTGTCTATTATAGAAAATATCCTGGAGGTTTTAAGATATCTATTTGATTAATGTTGATAAAGCAGCAATGAAATACTTGAATGCTAAATAAGCTGTGGATGTAAGTGGGTCAGTGTTACAACCTCTGCTGTCTTGTCACTGGACGAAGGAACCCAGGCTGTGTTTATGACATGTCGGTCAGCGAGAGTGGACAGGGATTTGGTCATCAGCTGATTGACATCTGGTTCTGGCATCAGGACTGTGAGCTTGTGTGTCAGTGTCCACTCTAGACTTTGTCATGGTCTTTTAGTTCTCTTCATCGTCTTCTTCTTCCAGTTCATAGTAGACTCAAGTTCTTTGATTGTCAATTTCTCATCAAGTTTTAGTGGCAGTATCTAGACTCTGTCATGGTCTTCTAATTTTTGATTGTCAATTTCTCATCAAGTTTTAGTGGCAGTATCTAGACTCTGTCATGGTCTTCTAATTTTTGATTGTCAATTTCTCATCAAGTTTTAGTGGCAGTATCTAGACTCTGTCATGGTCTTCTAATTTTTGATTGTCAATTTCTCATCAAGTTTTAGTGGCAGTATCTAGACTCTGTCATAGTCTTCTAGTTCTTTGATGGTCAATTTCTCACAATGAGTTTTAGCAGCAGGACTGTGGGCTTGTGTCAGTGTCCACTCTAGACTCTGACATGATCTTCTACTTCTTTGATCGTTAATACTCAGAACAAGGATCTACAATTTTTGTGTCTTAATTTAAGCTTGACAGAAAACAAACAAGAATATTTATTCTAACATGACACGAAAACTAGTTTGAAAATACTGCGTTCTGATTGGTTACTCATAAACATTTTGGAGTAATTATTTCGCCGATAATCACCTCTAAATATTTACGACCGCTTCACATTCCTCCGCGCACGAGGATACAATCTGCACTCGGCGACTTTCTGTTTACAATAGACATGTTGGCGACGACGCTTTAAATTTCAATATCAGAAACTTGTCGACATTTTGAAACACCTACAAATTTTAATCGAATAACCAGTTTTTTTGTTCCTGTTTGAAGTGTTTCTTACTGCTTCGCGATGTAAATTAATCACAGTCCACAGATCTAAAAACAAAATCAACGATCGCAACACCTCTCATACAGCGATTCGTCAAATGAAAGGAAGCGACTTTATTCTTTAATTTCGCTGAATGCTGTCACTGACCCTACCTCTAATTTACAAGTGACCACTTTTCCTGTCACAGTCTCGCCAACCATGACACCAAATATAACTTTCTTGACAGCTTCCACTAAGTTTGAAACAGTTCACCGACACGTAGTGAACAACTATTTTCAGAGTAACGTCCCTTGATTTGGTCAGTCCTTGTCGCTCTTGTAGGGGTGATAGGTCGACCCATGGATTTAGGTAAAAATTCGTAACTTTGACGACATTGAAAACTGTTTTCTATTGATAATATGCTCAATAGATTACAGATGAGTCTATTTAAAAACGTGTTTTCTGTATGTAATGACATTTTAATTGTTATGTGTTCTGTATGAAAGTGAACTGTACCGTTGTTTTGCAAGTGAGTGGAACCGGTCTGCACCGGTTTGACCTAATCACATTGCTTTTGCGCAAGTCAAAATAGTTCCACCTTTTTTGACTAATTAGTCATGTTAGAATGGTGATAAATCCATTCTGTTTTTTATTTTGGGGTTGTATGTCGTGCATTCTTTACCCCTAAATAAACATTTCAAACCTAGCAAAGCTCGGTTTGAAATTATATTTAGGGGTAAAGAATGCACGACATACAACCCCAAAATAAAAAACAGAATGGATTTATCCCCTAATTGTCTTGCCTCCTACAAACAACATAACTTCAATTGAATTTTCTGGGTTTTTTTCGGCATATCTAGATCAGCATGTAACCATATGAAACATTTATTATAAAAAATTTTCAAGTGACAGGAAATATTTTTGTGTCAATGGACAGTTAAGTTGTTGTTTAATTATGACATATCAATGCAAGATCAAATACACAAAACCAATCTAGAATATTAAGAATATTAAAAGAATAATAAATACCAAAATTTTCCATTTCCACAAGCATATGGGTCTGGAGAAGAAGATGAAAATAGATTTTAAGGGTGTGGCCCCTGTGGCCCTTATTGGGGGCCACAGGGCTACCAAAGCTACAATTTATAATCCGCACTAGCCAAGGGGTCTGTACACAAAGTTTCATCTTTATAGGCATTATGGTTCTGGAAAAGAAGTCGAAATTCCACAAAGTTTAAGGACGGATGGACAGACGGATTGATGGATGGACGCAGAACACCATGCCATGCCATAAGCCAATCGAGCCTTACAGGCCAGATGAGCTAAAAATCACAACTAAGCCAACATGCCCTAGTAATGAAATTTAACTTTATCCATTTATCTTTGACCATGACATTTCTGTACCAACACAATTAGACTACAGCTGATGGACAGATGAATATAGAGTATCTGGATTCTCTAATTACCAAAATCATTACAGCAGTTCCTTATCCTTGACCTACTTCAGGTTCTATATAAATTCAACCATCCTTCATTCCTACTTCCTTATTGTCCAACTGGACATCAGCTGTGTTTCATCGTGTACTGTCGTCTTCTTACCATTGTGTGAGTGTTAAAATAGCAGCCTGCCCACCAGCAAATACTTAAATTGGATCTACTGTACATCCCCTAATAAGCTCCAAAAAGGTTGTGCGCCTTTAACAAGAGCCAGGTTAATGGGTAGTTAAGGTAACACAATAGCTATAAACATCTGGTCAATAAGTTACAAGCTAACTGATTCATTTCCATTTCAAAATTCTATTACCTCTTAAAGATTTAAGTGCTCGGCCTACAAAAAAGACTGGCCTCTTATAACCAATAGGAGGTCAAGGATGCGAAAAATAGGCTCTAATTAAAGGAAATATCGTAATTAAATCTGCTTACTTAGATCAAACTAATTTCAAATTTTAAGTGTAGTATTTCGTGGGTCACGGTTAGACAATTAATAATCTTGACAATTTTTGACTCTTTCTCTCTCTCTGAGCTGAAGAGAAGACTGAAACACAGTCTATGAGAATCATGGTGGATGAAGAATGACTCCAGCCAGTTTCTAATACTACAAGTAGATGATAATTGGAAAAGTCTAAAGAGTAGACTGAAACACAGTCTATGAGAATCATGTTGTATGAAGAATGACTCCAGCCAGTTTCTAATACTACAAGTAGATGATAATTGGAGTAGTCTGAAGACTAATGGCAGCAAGTAGATTAGAGGAAGAGCTGGTTTGTCCTGCAGACTATACCAGAGATTTGCTTACATACTGAGACTTGTCTATACGGAATAACACTCAATTGAAGGTACTAAATTATTTGTGATAGGTGCCATATAGCTAGAGTCATACTAGGAGGGGAGGGAGTACCGTCAAACACAAATGTAACACAACAATAGAATTCAAAGATTTAATGTTACATTTTGCAATCTGTTACATTTGTGTATTTTAAGGTACTCCCTCCCCTACAACCTTAACGTTTTAGAGTTTGAATCATTTATTTGCTCCATAAATGCACCATTCAACTGTATTCAAGTATTGGTTAGGTGGTTAGGGCCTATTTGCATGTCAGTCTTATTCTGGTAAAACAGCATGTTAATTGTTCAGTTCAACAACAAAATTGTCAACATAATTGTTTTCGCGAAATAGTGAAATGAATTAAAGGTATTTGAACCTGATTCAGAATGAAAAATGAAATGTTTGTCAGATTCAGAACCAATACAGATAGCTAAAAAACATTATATTGACAGAACATAAAACAGGATACGAATAAGTGTTGGGTTTTTTTCCAAAAAATGTCAAAATGCATAAAACTATTTTATTTTTTCTAAAGTATTTAAGAACATCTGTGCTATGTAAAATAACTAAAATTTTTCGAAAAGGTTCCGCAACATGTTATGTTGACAGTACAAATAGTTCATAATATATATGTTCAACCTTAAGACACCAGTAACAAATACTCTTTTGAGCATGAATTTAGGCATGTAGGTGTAAAAGGGTTAAGCCCTTGTATTGATTCAGCATTTTTCTATCCTATTGAATAACATAGGCAAAAATAACACAACAAAAGAAAAACGATTAAGAAAATGAAGTGATACAAAACAAACTTATGATTTATGAAGCTGCCAGGCTGCAGTGCAGATAGTTCATACAGACAGATAGATGATGATTTAGAACTACACGCTGCATGCAACCTGTTACCGATGTATCTCCACACAATCTGGACACCACTGGATCAATTGCTACAGAAGCATCACACAAAGCTTGTTTGTCCGATTGTAATCAATTTCTTTAGCAGTCAACAACCTCTAAACAATCATGGTTGAAATCCAGTTGACCATAATCTTAATTAATCACAAGAAATGATTATTACCATAAAATGAAATTTTTTTAAATGATGATCTGGAAGAAGATGAAATAGATTGAATTATTATATGAATGGCGGTGAAATAACGAGATCTATCAATGAAAATAAACCGTGTTATCAGTCACTATAGTGACTGATAACAACAATGATCTGACGTCATGAAACTATATATATGCTCTGTCGCAATGACACGCTCATGACGTCATGTTGTTGCTTAGGCGACGGGTTCTCTTTGCTGCCTTCTCAACGTAAATGCACTTCAATTCTGATAGAAAAACAACGATTAAATCATAAAATAAATAGAAAATATGTCTTTTCTTGACAAATACCATGTTTATCTCATCTCGTGAGGCAGAAAGGTATTATATTTTCACTCGAGGCTGCGCCACTCGTGAAAATATAAACGTTCAGACAAATATCCTCTAATTATTTACTTTCCTTCTGTTTTGTGTCTTAAATGAAGAATGCCATTGTTTCTGATGACAATATGTTTTTTCAGATGAAGATAAAATATGATATAGGATAAACAGATGGAAATGCGCAATTGAATCCGTATTGACCGCATTGTGGCTCAGGACTTCCATAGAGTACAGAGAGTACAATACTCTGTCACATAGACTAGTCTCAAAGTTTTATTTTTCACATATCTGACAGAATATCCATCATATAAAGTAACACTTCCATATACAGTAGAACTCGGATATAGCGAACTAAATTCTTTGGTCCCTTGGAGTTCGTTATATCTGTGTTCTACTGTATGCACAAATGGCACAAATGTTCAATTTCGACATATTCGATCAAATGTAGCAAGGAAGTACTCAAACAAAAGCAAGGTTAGAAAACAAGGAAATATTTGTGGGTTGGTACAACGATGGTCAAGATTGTATTTACCAGTTGGTCAACAGTATCAATAGAAGGTTGTGCTTATCAATCAGTACAGAGGTAAACAAAGGGGAGTTGACAGGGGGTTGGATGGGTTGATGAGGGAGGTTGAGTGACCAGTGGTCACATTGTCCAGTTGGTCAATATCTAGTTGCAGATTGCTATGCCCTTGCAAATTGAAATCCATTTTCCACACGACATCTTGTGATTAACACTTTGAAACTACTTCCCTGTCAGGACCAAGCCCTGTGCTAACCATCAAACAGTCCAGAGAATGAAAATCCTCTCTGTTCTTGACTTTGAAATACTGAAGCCAGGCCAAGGACAAGAAATTATGCCAACATGATTAAACCTCTTTGATGTCTGTGCTGATAATTTGGTTTCAAGAAAAAGAGAGCTCTTTTCGACTTTTCTAAATTGTCCAAAACAGAATTTTGTTCTTTCATCTATGTCATTGACTGAATCTTGGAGGGATCAGGCTGTTCTATTCAAACTAAGCTTTAGGTTTACGTTCCGATTCCATTCAATCTTCCGATCCTTGAACTATTACTTGAAATTTAGTTCCAAATTGTTGAATAAGTATTGACAGTTCTAGGATTGTTAAGGGACCTTAGAATAAGAGTTCTTTTAACGACAAATTTAGGAATTATTCTGAATTTCTGAAGTAAAGAAGAAAGTGGCACATCATCATCATTAATATCATCATTAACAATATCATCATCATCATCAAATCCCGACTTTGAATGGCCGTATTTTCGCTCTAATGTACTGATTGACTTTAACTTGTTATTTTCAGTAACAGTTAGTGGTTCCCGATGTAATAACATGGATTTCAAAATTTGACATATGTGATCCTATCAACATACTCTGTGTCTCTTTAACAACTTAACAACTTAACTGATTAAAATGATTCATGACTTATCATAAGAATTATCATTATTTTAAAACATTTCTAACAAAGTGCAAAAATGTTAAATAACTGAAAGGAATAAAACCTTCTGTACCATTTACAAATTTGTCTTTTAAAAATATATAATACAATAACCAGCAACATAAATTGTTATTACAGTATATAAAACTTTCTTTGATTTGACACTCTGATAATAGCTGAATCGTAAAATGAGACAATATAATTTCTGCATGTTTACAAACGCAACACAAATATGAAGCCCAGCAAAATTAAAAATCAATAACTTCCTATCAACTTTTCATTTCATTTAAAAAAAAGGTAAATGTCTCAAAAATTAAAATTATGTCTTCAAGAAATTGAAACGTAAAAACCAATAAAAAATTATAATCTCATTATGAAACTGAAACTTTCCAAAGTTATAGTGTAATGTAGAAAAGAGTACAAAATAATTATTCTTTTCAGATAAATTGAGAACCAACATTCCTCATATTTGAATTATTTGCTCATCATGCAGCCTCTGTAGATGTATATATATGTATATGTATATGTATATATTATATATATATATAATGTTTAGGTCTCAGATTTGAAATGCTTATAGAGTCATCTTTAAATATTCAATCTGGATAAATTGACAAATTCTAGCATTAGTAGTTTCTAAAAATATTTTGTTTTAAATATGAGGGTGGTTGTATCCTTTGATACCAATATTGAAGGGGATCAATCACATATTCGAAAGTACAAAAGATGCTTTTCTGAAAATTAAATTATAGAAGAGGAACTACTGATACTGTGAAAAGATTACTTATGATCATCAATGGGCCAAATGGACAAAATTCGCTGTACTAAGTCCATCTGCCTATAAAATATGTTTGTCAATGATGTATTTGCAATCTTTGATAAGATTATTGGAAGAAGAAAATCCTCAATCAAGAATATAATGAAAAAGAATACAAAATCATGAACACTGTTCGACAATCAAAATATCCAGAAATATCAAATTTCAATAAACTATCAATTCACTATGAAAATGCCCTGAAAACGAATTCCTACAAACATCAATTTTCCGACAAATTTTCAATTTAGATGAAAGAACGTAGCCCGAACGGTAGCAAAACAGAGCAGCGAGATCTCCGCGATCGTTAGCTGGAGAGCCACTCTAAAGAGTAAGGAGAGTGGATAAGCCCTCAGGAAATTCAAACTATTACCTCATCCTCGCTTGACTCACGCTCCGACAGGTCAAGGGTCACGGATCCTCGGACGAACCTCCATCGCCGTGCACCCCGGTTCCGAGAGAAACACACACAAGATGTGAACGGCACCATTGTTCTAGTTCAAGTGAAAGTCGGATTAGTCTTTTTTATATTTCAAGAAAGCTGGAATATAAAATCACCAATTCTTTCCAGATCTCTGACGCACATGACAATTACTCTCGCTAGAAGCTGACTGAGACAGCCTGGGTCGTGCCTTTCACTGGCAAGATTGTCATCCTTTTTAAGTATTAGGTACAGAAATCCTGCTTTCAAAGTAAGGGCTGTGTAAAGTTTGCGCAAGATTTACAAATAAAGAAAATGAGAGGGAGATAACCAATAATCAGGGACCATGCCTGCAGCTAGTTCAGACAATCCAACCGGTTTAACAGACTTTTAAAGCCTAATGATTGTCGTTAAGAATTGACGTCACAGCAAACTAATGGTTCAGAAAGCAAACAATCAATTTAACAAAAGTTGCTTGACACGTAACAGAATTGGTGACATTACTGTGAAAGCGTCCAATGAGATGCAGGTAATTATCACTCTGTATGAAGTATACAGGGAGGAAGACAAGACCTAACAACACAATGGTCTCTTATGGTTGGTCTTCCTCTGTTTGAATGCTTCTTTCACACTGTCATCACCTTAATGTCATCTTAACATTTTACAATTTCTCAAAGTGTCTCTTTTCCAACTTGTAAATGAATTCCTCTTCAGACGGTGAATACCAGTTCTTTTCAAAGCTTCAGTTTACATTGAATGTTAAATGTCTATGAAAATAACCCAATCCACAGCAATGAAAGATAACCAGAAGATGCTTTCACCCAGAATCAATATATCATTAACTGTAGCAACTCCTTTGTTTTTTAGCCAACTGTTTGTTTCACTGCGTGGAGAAACCTGTCAAAGTTCAGCCTTCTCAAAACTTGACACAAAAAGCGTAGAATTAGGCTAATCAAGCAGGAGTCTGACTCACTGGGTCTTCTGTAAAGTAAAGGCGGCACAGTGCAGGCTTCTAATTGTCATACAAGGCACAAACAAACTCGTTGGAGGGCCTCAGCGTTCTCCAACAGTCGTGTTGGTACCCCAGGGACTCCTAGCAGCTCCTTACACCATCACAGCTCCTCACACTGCCTTTAAACACGCCCGAGAACATGCATCCAGCATGCATCAGCATGCATGACAGAAGTCCACAGAAGTGTGGTGAGTCCAAGACTCTGGATCATTCCATTAATCCAGACTCACAACCAAGTGGAGACATACACACACAACGAACATCACACAAAGGGGACTCGTCTCGTATGATAATCTCGCGTAAACTGCAACTCGTCAATTCTGACCACAAGTCCGTTGCCGTGGTGAACTGGCAAGCCACAGGACAGTCACACCGATCATCGTTACTGCTTGCCTGCCTCTCTGTCTGTGTAACATCAGTTTTTCCGCGTGACCAATCGGACCGGCGATCAAACACCTCTTGGCTTGCTACATCGGAGCAAACACCGACTCTAGTGGAGCCATGGTACACATGCCAGTCTACATTACCTCATCACAACTCACATGTCCTTCATTAGCAGCATCAGTTTGACTTCAGCTCAATACTCCCATACCTCTCGTCCTACTAGAGTGTCCGGTGTATATATGTGCTCTCATTCATATTACAGATTCAGCGATTTTGTCTCTTTTAAAGTACCTCATCTCACTTCATATGTCATTCACTGGCAATTTGATTTGGGTTTAGTGCTCCTATGATAACTTTCAAATGTCTCAATGAAACAACTATCAACAGATTCAATAAAACAACACATTACATTTTACCTCCCCTAAACGCACAGGGGTATCAATTTGACTTTTGTCTAGGACTCCAATATCTTCACTTTACTCGCTCTGTTAGAGTACAAAAGCTTTTACTGAAATTAAAGATGGACTCCCATACCAACTAGCTGACAGGTCTTCCAGATAATATCTATCTTCCTGAAATTACAGATGGAGCGATTATGTCTCTCAAATATGCAGGGGAAAAGTTAGACTTCATGTTCAGTACTCTCATAATCATACACTAGCTGACACATCGAATAGATTGTATCAGTTCTGCATAGAAATGACAGATTGAGAGATTATGTCTTCCTTAAATGTACATCAGTGATATCAATCTAACTGAATGTCAGTTAGTCTTGTACATTTCTTACAAGTAAGTCACAATATCAGAAATAAGTCAGTCTGTTTTCTGGAAACGACAGACAAAACATTTAAGTTCATCAGCAAAATCAATTTGATTTTTGTCATTACTACTAAACATACAAGTATCAGTTACAAAGAAAGCATCATATCATCATTTATCCAGGTGATATAATAGTTATTCCATATTTATCAAGTTCATATCACAAGTTAGACTAAATGACAGAGCTGATTCTACAAAATCTTCACAATAATTCCTAAAACATCAAACTTATCCAAATAAGGACTCGTAATCTGAAAGAATCAATACCGAAATCAACCCTCATATCCAAAGAGTATCCAGTTGTTAAAGAGGCATTCAAGAAGTTGTAAATATCAAGAAGACAAGGAGTTTATGGATGATCAACTTCTTTATTCAGTTTATTATTCAGGATAGATCCTTGTAATGTTTTCTGTACTTTCTAAAATAGTGAGTTAATGTTAGTGCCTCTCGAGCAGTATTGCAGCCATTAGCGGCAAGCTTTCTACAATAAAGAAGTTGATCATCCATAATACTCCTTGTATTCTTGAAAGAGGATCCACTTGAGGGAGACGACAGCAAGAGGGATAACCTCCGAGAACACCACAAGGAGTTTATGGATGATCAACTTCTTTATTCAGTATATTATTTCAGGATAGATCCTTGTAATGTTATCTCTACTGTCTAAAATAGTGAGTGAGTTAATGTTAGTGCCTCTCGAGCAGTATTGCAGCCATTTGCAGCAAGCTTTCTACAATAAAGAAGTGGATCATCCATAATACTCCTTGTCTTCATGAAAGAGGATCCACTATAGGGAGACGGCAGCGAGAGGGTTAAACTGCGAGCAGTGGAGGAACCACAAAGACAAGAGTGTCATGCTGTCAGTCTAGACATGTGTTGGGAGACTGCCATCCCTCTCTCACATTCCTGACAAGCTCATCGTTAATTTCATCAAGCACTGACAGCTGAATGCAGGATTCAATCACCCTCTAACTTCATTACAAGTCTTGGAACACCGGGTCAATATTTGAAACCCATTGGCTTGTCCAGAGCATACACAAGAAACAGTTTGTGTTGGTACACAGGTCTTGTAGGCCCTGCAGCCTCATTGGACAAATAGTTCACCTCATTGATAAACTTTATTAGCATTTCAATAATGTCACGGTTTTAGTTTTTCTTTACTTCTTGATATGGACAGTTAGCACTTAAAATCACATACAGGTTACTTCTATAAAGACAAATTTTAGTGATTTCCTTTCTGACTTGAAATAATTTTAACACCTTTCCTTCTGAGGCAACATCATACCTTGCCCATTTGCTTATCCAGTATAAACACAACTCGTATTAGTAGAAACAGGTCTGTTCAATGCATGTCAGACCTCACAAGGAATGTTGAAATTTGAGGAAGTAAAAGTAAAAAGAACAAATTCACAAAAAGGTATAAATATTTCTACTTTCACTTTCTATCAAAGCTTATTAACTCATTTCTGGTCTAATTAAATGTCAGTAATCATCCTTGTGGATATTTTTTTTAATTCCTTTTTTTCATCAGATATACTCCATATGAACTTAAAAATAAACTATAATCAATGTCACCAATCTTTTCTTCCACATTATGATATCCAGTGACCATAAAGAGATCAAAATCATGTCACAATTGTTAAATTCATCACTCATCAAACTTCAAGTCAGAAAATAAAACAACAAAATTAATATCAATAAGGTTTAGATCATCCTTCTCTGCCATCTACCGGTAAATAGTTGAAGGATAAAAAAGGTCTGAATCGTAAATATTCAGGAAGACAGCTTATCAACACTGGCACATTTCATGATGTCTTCACTTGTTAGGATAAAGTTACTCAATTAAGTATTAATTGATCTATAAATTTGTTCTATACATACATTGATTCTTTAAATACATTTTTTAAATAAGATTTGACAAAAAGCAAGTGAAATCTATTTAAAAACCCGGTCTCTACTTGAAAAGAACACCAACATTATAAAGTCAATGTTCAAACAGGGGAAACTAGATTAATAAAGAGAGAAAAATTGGTTTCAAGACAATTTTTCATTCACCAAAATGACGCACAAGTTCGTCAACAGCACAAATTGCAGATAAACATTGATTGGATTAGAACAGTGTCCGTGTGTTATTGGACATCCAAGCAAACATGGAAGCTAATACCCCAAATAACGGCCTCTACCAAATGACAATAGAATAGTCCACTGCTCCACTATTGATTGGCTGACCCCATGGACCAATCATCATTCTCACGGATCAATACCACTCCGTTCAGATGGCAATCTCATCCAATCAAATTAACACTTCCTCGATTAATAAAACATTTTTTCAGTATTTACTTTACGATGGTCACTGATGGCTTCAGTTGAAATGTTCACCGACACCTGCTTTGGTAGTGTAGAGCTGTGAGTGATTATGTCTTGATTTTTTTTATATGTTCAAATGAAGAATTCTCTTACATTCTACCAAAATACTGATCCTATGGTAGCTATGGGCCATTATGACAATTTCACAAATAAATTCAGCAAAATTAACTTCATAATGTTCGTAATTTTCATATAAACCTAATTAATATTGTCAAATATAATCATCTGACATGCCTTGACATTATTTCAAAATACTGGGGTACTATATTAACTGATTTACAGTTTTTATCTTGGTCAGACAAATTTAGCTGTTGATTGATTTTTGATAGATAATGATTATGATTACATAAACAAACATTTCTTCTCTGATAGATAACATTGTGCAACTTGGGAGTATTTTTGATTGCTCAACCAATCAGTGAAAAACGCTTACACATGAAATGTTATAAGCACAAGATTTCACATGAATAATCTTCGACGAAACTAAAGAAAGTAAACATATGGAACAGCAAGGAAGGGAAATTCATGTACATTAGCACCATTGGCAGAAATTCTACCCCTTCAGAATGCACATGTATGTGAACATAACATTATTTAGAAACCTATCGGGGATTTCGTCTATTGTTTTGGAGGTCTCTTGTTTTCTCGTAATAACCTCCAAGGAGGCTTTACATTGGGAAGTCAGGGCATTATATTCACATGTAAGACCTACTCGGGGGTTGGAATGTTTTTATATTCACATGTAAGACCTACTCGGGGGTTGGAAGGTTTTTATATTCATATGTTAGACCTACTCGGGGGTTGGAAGGTTTTTATATTTCAAAGTCAAAGGGTTTTATATTCCAATGTATAACCTAACCCAAAAGTCCATACTATCTTGAAAAAATCTACAAAGTTTCAATGCTTCCAAAGTGCGGGATTCGAACCCTCAATCCTCTGAACCGTAAGCAAGCACTCTAACCACTACTCTAACGGGCCAGATAGAAGTGAAGGCTATGTTAAACGATCTATTGATTGAAATTCAGATTTCGGTAAAAAAAGGTCAGTCCTAAAGCATTATGATATCCAATTGCACTTGATTCCAATTTTAAATGCATACAAAAATTCATAATTGATATTAACAGTGATACACCTTTTAACTTGTGATAAATTTAAAGGATCAAAATACGGTATCAACCACGTGACTTGTCGATGGTCATTTGTAAAACCTCAAAGAATGCTTTGCACATGCATTTTGTGCTATGTCAATGTCAAAAAGTCGTTTGAACACACTGCTTATTTTGAAGGAAACTGATTAAGTCAACACACTGCTTATTTTGAAGGAAACTGATTTAATCGTTTTTTATTAGAATTAAAGCGACAGTATAAAGTAATGTAATCCAATAATAAATGTTAAAACAAAACGGCCAAACATAAATCCTAGATATTTGTTGTTTTTTCTTATTTTTTATGATCAGTCTAAAAATATGTTTACAAATACTACAATATGAATAACGGTATCTAAGTTAGTTAAAACCCTCAAACTCGGTTATGCTTGGGTTTCAAAACCTTCGGAAAGAAAGCTTCGCGGGAAGTAAGACCTCAAGCTTCGCTTTCGGTCTTACTTTCCGCTCAGCATTCTTTCCTCAGGTTTTGAAAAACCAAGTATAACCTCGTTCTCGTGTTTTAACCCTAACTTACTAGTAATCAATGAATTTGATTTCATTCATAAAAGTACACAAACATATTTACAAGAGCTTACACTTTACCAAACTTTTAGAAAATAATCTTTATCCATCCAAACTTTATATTCTCATGCATGTATATTATAATATTGTATAATGATGACTCATAGGCCTTTTAAAGTCGCTAGATGTAATGATTTTATGCCTGTGACATTATATTTAATTGTTCCATATTTGAACTACTTAAAAGCAATCTGATTAAAATTGACTGTGTTTCAAGGAATAAATTTTTTCTAAAACATGATTTGTTTGGACACTGTCTTGTTATATATCAGGGGTTTTGGAATTACAGAGTTCGTGACCTGCTAGCGTCAATATTTTAACTTTATTTTGCACTTTATATCCATCTTTCTGATTATATATTATCTATATATAGATGTGAGTATTGAATGTTAGAGTGGTACTGTTCACTCAACAGCTTGGTTGCGCTATTCAAGCTCTGTCTCCAATGCAAATTAGTTTTGCTAGAGTTGTCTCCCTTCATTGAGTAACAATTACTAATGAATGAAGTTTTCGCTAGTTAGAGTTTGGTCATCATGAAATGAAATATTAAGAAAATCTACATTATTTACAGTAAAAGAAACAGCTTTAGATTCTATTGATCTTAAATATTGAAATGTTATGTTTTTAAAAAGAGTCCTTAATGATGAAAACAATTTTAGAGATACATGTGTCAATAGAATTCCTATTATTTCATGAATGGAGTAAATTGTATTGTAAGCTTTAAAACTAAATATAATAACTAAAACTTTTTTAATTTCCAAAACTCTTTCCAAGTGAAAGGTATTATGTTGGTAGCAAAAGGGTTCATATGGGTAAGATATTTTTACAGCCAATCACAACTTTTACTTGTTGTCATAGGATTACCAGAAACGACTATGTAAACATACTTTGTCTGCAAAATTAAGTCAACATGGAAAAACAAATAAAATAATAAGTCTTATTGATTTAGCAAAGTTCATAAAATTTTACGACAATTAAAAAAAAAGTTTGTTTACTACCTTATCAGAATCTTTTAACGTAAGCTCCAACTTGCCCCCTTCCATATTTCATACTTATGCAATGTAAACACTTGAGTGATAATGAAGTTACCTGCCACCATAATCTACCTTTATACTTATATCAACAATCCTTGACCTGAAGAATGTGAAAAGACGTCCCTCACACGACCTGTATCTCGGAGAGTCCGCGTGTGCGTACTACGAGTCGTTGTGTATGACGTGTGTGTGTTTATCTATCACACCGACCTGTGTATTCACACATTCTGGAGTAGATTACTGATTTGTGACATACACTCTGACGTCAAGCGCGTACACTGTCGTATATTGTCACATGGACCTCAAATCAACAAAGCAGTTATTCGATTGTCAAATGCAATGTCACCATTACCTCTTTGAGAGAGAACCGTCCCGTTGGAATTCTTTTCATTTAGCTGTATAAGGTTTCATATCACTTGAATGGTGTATTCTTCTACGAGCCCTACTGCTCCTTTATGATACACAGAGACAAGCTGTGTATTGCACGGGGTCTTATGGGTAGGCAGAAATGATTCACGGTCCACTTTCTTACATTAGCAGGCGGAATGAGGGGGAAATATTTTATCATTCAACGTACCATGCTAATAAGACTAATGCTTCGAAAGAGTTTTATTACCCAGTGTGTTCAATGATTTGGTAATTTGTATTTCTCACTCCCATTGTTCGATCTAAAGGGCTATTTCTATTGTTAAAGGGGCAGTAGCACGTTTTTTGATAATTTTATATATTAAATTTTTCACTGATTATTGTAAGTTAATGCTAAATGTATTATTTCGAGAGTGTCAAAAATCATCCATAGTCAGAGGACAAAGTATGAAGATTCACATAAAATCCATCGGCGGCCATTTTGTGTGAACACCTTTAATTCAGTTTGTGTAAGAAAAAGGAATAGCACGGCTAAACTTAACGTTATATATTTGAATTATTACTGCTCCATTTAGTTTAAATACATTGTCTTTCAATTGGAACCATTAATTTTCCTTTTCCTGACATCACCTTATATTCCCCCTTAAAGCGTGCTACTGCCCCTTTAATGGGCGCGCCTGCATCCACCTGATTTCAACTCGTGGGTATTTAATCATTATAGATAGATCACATTCATAAGAATCGAATACAGAAGGAAATGTTGTAATGTAGATAAGCAATTTTTTTTTATCACAATACTGCATGAGATTTATCATTTTCATATTTTTGAAATTCTCTTTGGTAATTCAATCTGTTTTGATCAAAGACATTTGTATATCATTGATTTCACAGGACCTGAAAAACAGATTTCTTTATTCATCATAAAGTACACACAAACTAATGTTTTGGTCAAAAGTTGCTAAACTAGAATTATGTCTTTTACCACGTTACAAATAATAATGTGTGATAAATAAACAGACCTCACATTATTTTGCTTAGCAGGGGTGTGATAAAAAGCTTATAGACATCTGCATGATGTTACATACAACATAAAAGCTACAATGTTTCATTGACAGCTTGCTGGAGACAGCTGTTCTCTATTGTCACACACTGTAGCTACATGTACAACAAGAGGCTATATAGACCATATCACGCTGCGGAAAGCAGTTAGGAGAAACATGCAATTACAGAAGTCTATCAAGTTAATAAAACTTGATCCCAACTCAACAGGACTCCAATAAAGAAAAGACACAGACGGTTGTATCATGTTGGTTTAGATAGAACATTGATGTCATTACGCTTTCAGAGATCATTCTTATAAATGGGAAATGATTCATATCAAACTGTCAGTGACTGAATGTGGATATTTTGAAAAATTATTTAATTGGGAGGATCCAGACTGAATATTCAAATTTCCTGGTACTTCAATGCTAGGATTACAGACAGAGATGAGATCCTGGGCAGAACGTTGATAAGTTTGTAAGACTTTACAATAAACCATGTGATTCATAGAACTATTATTTCAGTACATAGGAAAGACAAAATATCCAAAATTTATAACTGTGACAAAGATTTGATCCCAAACTTTTATTGACAGAGAGACCAGTTGTTTTGGTGCTTGCTGGTAATGATAATTCAAGTGCCAAAAGAGCTTTTACAAGCCATGCTTAGAATTTCAAAGGTTTTAATTGACTGCCTTAACAAATATCATTGATAAATGATACAATGATACACATGTTTAAAACGCGCAACAACATGATTTCAATGTCCCAAAATGAAAACATGCGAGCCCATTAAAGAACTACTCAATTATGTTCAACACATATTGCCTAATAAAAGGGAAAAATGTGATAAAATAAAAAAAATTAAACACATATTGTTTTGCTTTAAAACAAACGTAGATGATATGACTTATAAAACATATTTATCCCAAAACGGCAATCATATGATCAATTCTTGTTTTCAATGAAAATCTTCAAACAGAAATAGGCTAAAGTTCCCTAACGTAGCGGGTACACATGAGTGTATGAACGGTATCTGCAAGAGTTTATCAAGGTGTATAACCTACTGTACAAGTCACTGCCGGTAGAGAGTGAGCCCTAACAAACAAACACGGGGAGTCAGGTATTTATGGGTTCGAATTAGTCCCGAAATTGGACAGGGGCGAAGATAGAGATAAAAATATGGTCCCAGACATGGATTAGTGAGAGAACGAGGTGACATGCTTACTCGTATCTACGTTTACGATAAGTAGCGTGGTGAAATCGATATCATTTAAATCAGTGCTGTAAAACAGTTCATATGTTACGAATCTGTTATTTGCATCATGGTTATTATCCAAATGTTCATGCAAATTTGCTCTGTATAAGCTGTTTGAGTGGCATTCTAGAAGTTGATGGCATAAGTAAGACAAGAATAATTCTATGGATGAGCAACTGTTTTATTTGACAGTAGCGCTACTGTCAAATAAAGAAGTTGTTCATCCATAGAATTACTCTTGTCTTCTTGGCTATGTAAAATTTTCAATTAGCTTATCAGCCATGAATCATTTATAAAGTACTCAAAAGTCCAAGAATTCAAAAGTCCAAGAACTCAACAGTCTGAGAACTCAGCTTTCTATGTAATTGGAAGTCCAAGAACCAATAGCCTTAGTACTTTATGGGTGTCATGTCAGTGTTACTGACCATGGTCGAGGAGATCACTTTGTTGTTTGTGTAAACATGCAGAATCAGGGCTTCGTCACTTGTCTTTTGGATAATTAATTCCATCAGCAAAATCAACTGAAAGTGGGATCTCCTAGACAACGAGTAAACTACACAATGGTGTCATTGATGTCGCTAAAGATCTACAGATATCTCACATCAGAAGGTGACAATTCGAAGGCTGAAAAAGCCACCAATCAATTTCATGAATGACTGACATCACAATGACGTCAAGTTGTAATTTGGGAAAATTATTTCCCAATTATAGCCAAAATATCTCCCACTTTTCTTTTATCACGATTTCCTTTGAAAACATCCCCTGCAATCATCAGCGATCTGGTGATCTGATATGGCTGAATATTCTATCTTCGTTTGTATTCTAGGCCCCGGAATTTTTGCAAACTTGATAATTTTTCGTGATGACGTAATATCTGATTTTGTGCTAAATTTGCAAATTTTTCTTAAAATATCAATGAATTTCTTTGTGACATGTAAGTTTTCTTTTTGAAGTCTATTCATAGTTTGACTTGATCGCAATACTGAGTTTTTAAATTGCGTAACTTTTTTCTGATATTTATCACTGTTGAATATATCTAAATTTGTTGACATTTGTTAATACCTTTTAAACTAAATAAGAAACTTTCTGTTTTAAGCTTTTTTGACTACAGATAACAACATATACTTACACAAAATAATGCTTACTATAAGTTCTATATAACATTACCTCAATGCAATGCTTCTTCAATTCAAATTGTGCACGAAATGATTTGTCTGCTTGTTCATTAAAAGGATTTGTCCGCTTGTTTATGACAAACAATAATAAAATTGAAGGACTTGGACTGTCTACTCAAAATCGACCATGTTCTTGGGAATAAAAAAGTTTTGCGTTGTAACCAGTTAGCATAGACAAGACCCAGTCATCAGTGATTCAATCACATCGTTGAGTTAACGTTTAAATAGCATTTATCGGTCATCATGCATAATGATTGGTTTACCGGAGTTGCCTTCCCCTAAGAACTGATACTGAAAGATTTTCTGAAGTCCTTGCGATTGGTTAGATGAGCTTGAATCAGAACAAGCAGCTGACATGGTCAAGCTATATCCCCCGCAAATTGCACAACATATATAGGTTTTCCTAATCATATTGCTGACTAAGTTTTGTCGCACAAAATAACAAAAAAATTCAAAGATATGAAGGAAACTGTTCTAATCAAAAAACTTAATGATACCAACTTTATGTTCACTGTTGGGCATAATTTGAGTAACATGACAAAATTAAAATCGAACAAAAAAATCTATGTATTTGGATCTCCAAGATCAATTCGATCATATGTAAACAAAATTTTATAATTGTTCTTCATGACACACCTTCAGATGAGTATGTATCTTCATATCAAATGTATGAGTTGTGAGCCGGACAGGACTTGTAACAGTTTTCCAACAGAGTCCTCATTTTTTGGCCAAAAAAGGCAAAATTTTATTCAAAATATTTTCAAAATTGTTCTTCATGACACACCTTCAATTGATTTTGTATCTCCATATCAAATTTCATCCAAATGTGATGATTAGTTTAGAAGTAGTGAGTAGGACAGGACTTGTAACAGTTTTCCAACAGTGTCCTCATTTTTGGCCAAAAAGGCAACATTTTATAAAAATATTATCAAATTTTTCTTCATGACACATCTTCCTATGATTATGTATCTTCATAACAAATTTGATCAATATCTGATCATTAGTTCAGAAGTTATGAGCCGGACAGGACTTGTAACAGTTTTCCAACAGAGTACTCATTTTTGGCCAAAAAAGGCAAACTTTTATAAAAAAATATTTTCCAAATTGTTCTTCATGACACACCTTCAGATGATTATATATCTCTATATCAAATTTCATCAATATGTGATGATTAGTTAAGAAGTTGTGAGCCGGACAGGACTTGTAACAGTTTTCCAACAGAGTCCTTAATATTAGCCAAAAAGGCAAAATTTTATAAAAATTTTACCAAATTGTTCTTCATGACACACCTTCAGATGATTATGTATCTTCATATCAAATTTGGTCAATATGTGATGACTAGTTTAGAAGTTGTGAGCCGGACAGGACTTGTAACAGTTTTCCAACAGAGTCCTCATTTTTGGCCAAAAAGGCAAAATTTTATAAAAATATTTTCCAAATTGTTCTTCATGACACACCTTCAGATGATTATGTATCTTCATATCAAATTTGGTCAATATGTGATGACTAGTTTAGAAGTTGTGAGCCGGACGGGACTTGTAACCGATTTCTTACAAATTTACCACTTTTTCTCCAAAATCCTAATATTTTATGTAGATTTTCAGAAAATTGTTACGCATGACACATTATCACATGTTTCTTCATTTCCATGACGAATTTGAATTGAAATGGTTGATTAGTTACAAAGTTATGAGCCGGACACAAAGTGTAACGGACGGACGGACGGAACCCATTTTAATACCCCCCGCAACTTCGTTGTTGCAGGGGATAAAAATGTGAAAAAGGCCAGTGCTGACAGCACCGTGACAGAGAGGAAATTTGGAGTCAATATTTTTACAATTTTATTCCTGGGAACCTGATCAATTTTCATTAGACTGTTAGTCTGTTGAGAACTTGGACTGTTGATCTGCTTTTTAGACTGCCAAATACTGTGACTGCCAAGTACTTTCTGGCAAGAAGTTGCATGTTCTCAGCAACCTTTGTGCTGCTGCTGTAACTGAACATGATGAATATTTCATTCCAAGATTTTATCTTGACTTCGAAGACACAGGAGGGGGAGCCAATACTGTCTTGATTTTCCTCTCAATCTGCTGTAGGAGTGAGTGAGTTATTGTTTAGTGCCACTTGGGCAATATTTCAGCCTTTAGCGGCAGGTCTGCTAACAGGTTCTTTAGTGTTGGTGCTGGCTTTCAGATTAATTAATGAATCAAATCCATATTGGGGATTGTGACGGAAATCTAAACTGTTCATGCTAGTGGAACAACCCAAATCACTAGTTCAAAATCAGAGATCAAGAAACATAAAGATGAGGTGATGTTGGGTTCCAGAGTATTTTAATTTAACATGGCTGTTAGTATCATTGCAGGGAGAAAGCTGCAACACAATTGTGGCTATATATTGCGGTGAAACCTGCGAGCATCGGCTGGAACTAGAGAACCATGGGTAGTACTGCGCTGAAATTCAGTGCAGCATTGCACCCAAACCTGACTGCGTGTAGAACAGTTCTCTAAAAGCGCTAACCACTGCGCTATCCAGCCCCCTCAAGAAACAAAGAAACATTACCGGTTATAATAGTTTTATGTTTCTTCAGAAAATTGAAATGATAGGTGCATACACTTTTAAAAAGGCTTGGAAAGATTCTCTTAAGATATTTCCTATTCATAGATCAATGCTTTAGCTTTCAGTAAAGAGATCATACTAGTTGAGTAAACCATGAAAGCATCTATATAAGCCAATAAATTGTCATTAACATACAAAATTAACCTTTATCAATTTACATTAGTTCTGTGATATCCATAATAAACAGTGTGGGATCAAGATATAATAATTATTTGATTCATATTCTTAGACATTTTACATCTGATTCATTTGAACCTAGGAAAATCAAAATAAGTCATTTTCATTTCTCTTAATATTTTTTATCCAAATATGTTTTTTTCCCATTTGGAGACCAGTTTTGAGTCTAGGAAGCGAAACAAGTCAACTTTATAAGCCCATAAACGGTTATAAAGTTAGGATGTCTATCCTCACAGGACTGCCCCAGTGACCCATCAAACAAAGAGGTCCCAAGGTACAGAAGACTTATACTTTCTACAGAGATAACTTATAGCCCAGATACAAACAACGTCACAAGATTGTGAAACTCACTAACCTCTTGCACATACAACATAAAAAAGAAGTAAAGATTTTTAAAACTTCCTATATCAGTAGTGCATAAAATGACAGGTTGAATATCCGTTCAAATAAACTCATCTCTTAAATCTTGGTGACAGAGAGGTCTGTGTACCTAACAAATTAGAGGATTATCATAACGAGACACTTACAACTAGTTATTTCAGCTAAAATTAATTTAATGTGAATGGAATGAAAATCTATTACAAAAGTAGCCTATGAGACCTCTTCATATAATGTACCGGTAAGCTCTGGTAATGACTTGGCTTGGTAAGGCTTCCGAGGAAAATAGTATATGCATGTACAAGACATTGAAGGATTAGCCTAATGAAAGTGATACAAACATGACATGTGTCTTGATTGAAAGATATTATCCTAATGAATATTACAAGCCCTTTTTACTTCTGGGAAGAGATGAACCATTTTGGGGTTGAACTTCTGCCAAGCCAAATATATGTGAGTATGTCAATGAAATCTAATATTTTTGTCTTCATTAGGGGGTAGGGGGATCAGGGGGTAATGTACAAACTTTTATACTCTTTGAATTTGAAGGATACCTCCCCGTGAATTTAAGGATAGATTAATCAATAGACAACTTGGCTGAAATGTTCACAAGTGTTTAATGTTCTGAGAACAAAGAATTCCTATCTCCCAATATCTCAACAATTGGTATCTCATGTTTAGTTTCAATCTTACAGTAAACAAATTAAGGACCTCACTTAGACATGATATATAAGCATTCCTCACATACACACATTAAGTAAGTTTGGCTTTCAATAGATCAAATAATCGTTCAAGCAGGAGATTATTTCACAGAGATAACAACAGAGTTCTAATTGGCCTATAAAGATTACTAATGTCACTTCCTCACTATTATTGATAAACACTATTACTACACACACAGTCTTGATCAAACATTTCAATTTAACTTGACCTACTCAATTCAAACAAAAACTTGACAACATGTGAAATGTAATAAATTGGTCCACCTCTGAACTCTGTATACGATTATAACCATCTTTATCATACCAGATCACATTTGTTTTTCAATTTCTAGGTGAGGTGATGTGGGGTTTAACGCCGCTTTCAAGATTATTTCACTTATATCACGGCTGCTAGTATTATTGCAGGGAGAAAGCCCGCACCACCATTGTGGCTATGCATTGCGGTGAAACCTGCGAGCATTGGGTGGAACTAGCGAACCATGGGTGGTACTGCGCTGAAATTCAGTGCTTCATTGCACCCAAACCTGACTGCGTGTAGAACAGTTCTCTACTGCAGACAAAGTTGCCGAGCCCCTGGTGGGATTCGAACCACGGACCTCTTGAAGCCAAACACGCTAACCACTGCTCTATCCCACCCCCTTCAATTTTTAATTCATGTCTCTAAAT
This sequence comes from Steromphala cineraria, assembly GCA_916613615.1. Classification (NCBI taxonomy): domain Eukaryota; kingdom Metazoa; phylum Mollusca; class Gastropoda; order Trochida; family Trochidae; genus Steromphala; species Steromphala cineraria. Next base: position 80,559,620 of record OU744722.1, read on the forward strand.
CTAGCATTTTTATGAGTTGAAAGAAAAACTGAATTAACTCTTAAAAGTTGTATTAGTCAATATTAGACCTTTCTAGTAGCACTGAAACTAAAGACTAAATCGCTTCCAACTTTTATGTGTTGAGTACATCCAAATTCATTATGATTCTTCTTTCATTTTTATTTCTTCAAGATGGCAACAAGATAACCTCATTTAAAAAATATTTGTAAAAGTAAATTACTTCTTATATTCAGTTACTACATATCAAACTGGAAATGAAATAACATCATTTGAATATGGTAATAAATAAAGAAATATTCAGTTTCACAACAAAATGAATAGGTGGAAAATCAAATGAAAAATTCCATCTATCAAAAAGAGATAAAACTTCAATTTATAATTTTTCAATGAAATTTTAACCATTGTTATATGTTCGAAATAGTTACCATTGACATTATATCATCAACTATCATCTTAAAGACTATCCCTTAACAAATATAACGGACATAAAGTTCACTATATAACACCATGATGAGGAGTATCTAGTAACATAATACAAACCATGACAACATAAAACTCAATTACAATCATTTCATATAAAACCAAACAAATCATTACTATCCTAGCAACAAAACATGACAGTTTTGCTGAGCCATGAGTAATTCAAGATGACAAAATCAGTTATTGTATGTAGAACTAGTTATTTCACCTGATTATCAGAGCCTAACGAGCCCACCTGTCATCTGCAATGGTGCGTTCATGTGTGACGAGCTGTGCATATAGACAGATTCATCAAAACCGGTTTAAACATTTAAAAAAAATTGATTCAACATGCATGCTTATGCTTGAAATGATGTACTATCTCTTTTTTGTGAAATGTTTTTTAATTTCTGAATTCTTTAAAGCTCTTTTCCCTCTTAAATGTATATTATCATCATAAACTTAATGACCCCTGTTCTTATGGTCTCATGGCCAAATTTATGCAAACTCTGTAAAATGATGAAAATGATAAAATAATAATTGAAAAATCATTTTATGGACAGTGTGATAAAATAAAAATATTGACTTGAAATTTGTTTTAAAATTGATTTAAATAAGGTTAAGATTAATGCTTAGGATTCTACATGTTCATGTCAAAGTTATCAATGTTAGATAATTTCCGGGTCACTGAATAATAATAATTACAACTTGTTATCTGGTATGATTATTTTTACAAATGTAGAAAATTATTATTACACGCCCATGTAAGATAACGTAGTGTAATATTTATACGGCAATATTAAACTAGTGTAATACCACAATGCAAGTATGACGTCACAGAAGTGAGCTGTTGTGACGTCACAATGTAAGTGCTTCGTCACAATGGGTGCCGAGTCGCGGAACTGTTAGTTTCAGCACATTTTCGGCAAGTTTGCGTGCTTTTTAGGGCAAGTAATAAACAGAATACTAAACTTCCTTCCATTTAATACTATTTTTATTAAACTCATGAATGATTTGGTATCAAACTCGCTTTCGCTCGTTTTATACAAGATTATTAACTCGTTTAATAAAAATAGTATTAAATAGAAGGTCGTTTAGTATCCCCTATGTATTGTCTTTAGCCTTTGACATACAATCCTTGCTTCCTTTTACTAACATTGTGTAACTCCTAAAAACTAGAATGGATAAGAATGGTTAACAATAATCTATTCAGCAGCTAAAAGCTCATTAAAATAAAAACGCTTTCATTTATTGTCTTAAATACTAATTTTTAAGCAAGAATTGATGAATCTTATTCCCTTCTGGTAACTTTAACACTTCTAAAAAATTATCTTAACAATTGACGCTACATTTAAGGAAAAAATTGATGAGATGGTTAATTTTTATTATCTCCTGGGAATTCAAAATTATTTTAACTAACGATATTTGGACTTATCTTTAAACGCAACGTTTTAGGCAAGATTTGATGAGATGGCTAATTTTTATTATCTCCTGGTAACTTATAACACTTCAGTCAAATCATTCATTGGAGTTATGACATTTCTCTTCCAATCAATTACATGTGCTTGTCAACTCAGCAAAACTGTATGACATTAATGGATGAAATAAGGAGAAAATGTATACTTGTAAATGTTATCTTGATATATACACATGGAATGAAATGCAAGACTACAAGAGTGCATTGCAAGATATCATCAAATTCCAAAATATATAAAATTGTACAAACAAACAGCAATAACTAAATTAAATACATATCCTTCATTGGAAACTGATTTGAAGTTTTATTTCCAATTACTTGTTATTTAAAAGTGTGGTATTATCGAATGTTCTTTGAAGTTTAACTATTTATTTTGACTAAATAGAGAATTTCATTTCTCCTGTAAGAATATATTATGTTACCTTTCTTATAACATATACCGCTGTATAGCAGACCTACCGTATTCGACCTATTAAGTGCCCTTGGCGGCTAAAATTGGAAAGAGGGGCGCTTATTAAAAAGTCTTTATCAATTAGTCGAATGATAAAAGTTTTGTATATTCTCAATGTGCATAGAATTTTTAGCAAAAAGTTACAAATCCAATTACCGTGATTAAAGAGGAGGAGTGAAATCAAGTCTTCAAACCATTTTTAACGTAAAATTTCATAAGTTTGTTGTGTAAGATATACCTGGAGAGGGGGTGCTTAATGTTTTTAATAAAAAGGCACCGTTATACAGGGAGGGGGCGTTTATTATGTCGAATACGGTATATGTCAGATGTAAGTAAAGTAGAGGTGTAGGTAGCCCATTACTTCAATCACTAGGCAGTGAGAAACATAAATACACTGATAAGAATATATATAAGTGAGTGTAATCTGGCTGGCTGTTCCTAAGATACTAGTGAGATTAAAGATCTGGGAGAGTTAAAGTAATAAATCTAGATTCATGCTGAATTACTGTCTTATATATGCATATATACTATCTAAGTAAAGATTGTATAAAATTTATAAAATACAAGTGAGACTAAACCCTAGGAGAGTTAAGTAATAAATCTAGATTCTTTCTAAATTACTGTCTTATATATGCATATATGCCATTTAAGATTGTATAACATACAAGTGAGATTGGAAATCTAGGATACTTAATAAATGTAGACTTTACTAACTTACTATCTTATACATGCATATATGCCTTTGAAGACAGCATAAGATACAAGTGTGGAAAGTAATCTGGCATAGTTAGAGTAATAAACTATATTATTTTAATTACTATGTTATATGTGTATATATGACTTCTTAGACAGTATAAAATACAAGTGTGAATAGTAAACTGGGTTAGTTTATTAAGAGTAATAAAACTAGACTATGAAAATATGTTGTATGCCTTCTTTGCTTTAGAACATGTCTTACGTTAGACTCCAAGAAGCAAAATCGATGAATGCCAGTGATGTAAGTTGATCGGTTCTTGCTGTATGTATCTCGAATTGCATCACGGCAGACGGGTGCGCTACCGACACACTCCCTACCCCGTGTGAGAGTGAGAGAGAGAGAGCGTGTGAGCGTGTGTAAATATATCGGTCACGATTGAATACAAAGAAGTGCCATGCACAACACACTCACCTCAAAGCGCGGTACAGTGAAGTAACTGCTACTAGAAGGGAAGGACACGGCATCGCGGCGTCCCAGCACGTGAGGGGGTATCACCTGGTCCAGTGACAGGGGGATGGGGTAGACCGAACTATCCGGGTAGGCTGCCATTTCATCACAGCGGCGCTACTCCCTTCCTTCCTTCTTACTTCAAGCCGCCGTGCAGCGCGACCACTGGGCCTGACCTACTTTCATTGTAGGGGTGAAAGGTCCCGAATTCGCCAGCTCCTCGCCTCTCGTGCCACACGTCTCGCACTAATCTCGAGATTGACGTCACAATTGTGTGCTGTGCAGTTTACCAGTGTATTCGATAATCCGCGATGGTAAAGGCACCGTGTATTTTAAGTGTGAGTCGTGACGTTTGACAAACCGCGTACCTCTCTCGACGAGATGGCATTGCTGAAAGACATAACAATTACTCCCGACTACGGAAGTTTATTCTCTCGTATCCGGACCTACAGCATTACTTTTTAATCAAAGCAATGTCCGTACACATAAGTTATTAATGGCAATTAACAGATTGATTTCCATTTGGTTAATTAGTTTCAATTACTACTGTTACAAGCATAATTAAGCATTTGTATTAAAAGTTAACTTTGTTCAATGATTTATAAAGGAAAAGTTATTTTACTAATCAGTAGGTCAATTTCGTTTATATGTGTTTCTCTATTATACTGTTTCAAAAGTAAAATTCTACACGTACATCGCAGTCAATAGTCTAACGCACAACACATGAATGACAGAAAATCAATTGTAATTTATCAACAACACGCAACATATAGTATCACGAGAAGTAATAAATGAAGAAGTAAATAGATAATTGTACTGCAAATGAATATGAATTACATCGTCACCAGTGATAATAAATCGGTCTACAACATTATTGAGTTAACATACTTCGTTCACGTTTTATCGATTTTCATTTAACTTGTATGTTTCCATGGTAATGTATGACTGCATTGAGTAAATACTTTGTGTTTTGTTTCCATGGTAACGAGGTAATAATTATCTTTCTGGAATAACATACACGAATTTGAGTCAATGTTGACGTACCGTGATAAATCAGATACACTGGCTTCATTAATATTTATGATTTGTCTTATTTGAAGTAAAAAAACGTGCATACGAGACGACGATGAATTAATCAAATATTTATCGAAGTGACACGGTTATTCGTTTATATAGATATATTTATTGACTTATAATTGAATTTGTCGTTGACAGATTTCTATAAGTAAATTTAGCGTGAAGATGTCAACCCTTTTCAGAAAAGCAGTAAACAGATTCCTACAACAGCAATATTAACGGTTCAATGAACAACTAATACGTTCTCATTTAGTAAAAATTACAACAATTTTTATGCTATTTGTATTCAAAACACGAATATTTTTCTACATTGCCTAAGAAGCAGTATCTGTGACAAATCTAGCTATAAGACGTCGTATAAGAAACATCAAGCCTTTTTATTTTATTTTATTTATTCTTTTATTTGGTGTACGTCAAGGATATCCCCTTAGACCATATATTTGTTTTATTCCAAGATACACACGAATCAAAACGAATTCAAGGAACAAATAGAACCATCAAAGGTAATAAGGTTGTGAGGTAGGTTATTTTACAGTTCAAACAATGACACTTATCTATCCCAGTTGGATATAAATGCTTTTAACTGAAAGCAACCATATTAAATTGGTTCGACACGCATTGTTAAAAAACCGAGGAACTTATTGTGACCGTCCTACCTAATTTGGGTCGTAAACGATAATATTTCATATTTCTTTAAAAAAAACAGTACCGCCGGAAGTACAGCAGCATTCTTTGACCAAATTGAATAATTGACAGTTCACAAAAAAGGATGATTAACGAATGTAAAGAAAGCATGCTTAGTCGCTAACAACTCTCTGCCTTCGCTTTTAGGGCCTCATCTAGCTATTGTTTATGAAAACTAAGAACCCAATATGATAGTGATTATAGGAAAGAATTTGCCTTTTCATAAGGCATTTAAAACAGAACGAGGTATAGCCTGGCGTTAAATGCATTTGATGTTAACCAAGTCCGCCATTGGCTCTTGGTTGGCGCAATTTAGGTTAAACCTTTGCACAAAAATAACGTAAGTGCGCCAGTTTGGGTCTTATCGTATATTTGATACAATAACTTAGCATAATAAGAATATTTTGTGTTTCCAGTTTATTATTTTCTAGAAATGAATAATTTGCCACTTAGCCAGAGGCAACGATATAACAATAAAAAAATGAAACATCTTCAAAATCTTTACCTTCTTCTCTGGTTTTGATGCAGTTTTATACACATAGTGTATTGCCATTCACTAAAATATCATCATGTCTCGGGTACCTTGTTCATATCGTCCAAATCATATAATATTATAGTCACCGTACGACAATTAAACTATCATAGAAGTTGAGTTTGAAGTCCAAAGATCTCGGCTCATCTCCTAAAATATAATCCAAAGTGAAATATGTTTAAACACCCTAAAACAATCTTACCTGCAGTGTTTTCTTTCTGAATTCCTGCCATCTAATGTATAGATAAAGAGATTTACAGGATTGAAAGAAGGAAGTACTTGATCCATACCTAAAGACGTGATTTACAGCCAGGGGACCATTGCCTCGCAACTGTAAGGCTCTTTGCATAAAACCTAATGGTTACCCACGATTATAACTCAGCTGTCTCAACGTGAACTCGGATATAGGTTCAAGTTCAATTGCTAAATAATGCAATATTCCGTTCTGCTAGGAACTCCGAAAAATATACAGATAAAAGAGTATGGATATTCGTTCCGTGGTGTAAGGAAATATATCCTGTATAGAAGTGAACCAAATGTGGTATGACAATGGTAGTAAACAACAACCATATTGGGAATATACATAGAAGACAAAACGACGATGAAAAATGAAAAGCTATGATATTTGTTACACTTCGGGGGGGGGGGGGGGGAAATTGTAAAATGCATGATCAAAATATTACATGTATCTGCGAAATAAATCAGACGGTTGTATATGGTTTGAAGAAGAGGAACGGACAACTGATACATTCGATAGTTTTAATTCCACTTTTAAGTAACGTGAATATGTTTGTGAGGAATAAAGGTATCCATCGATTCGAGAGCGAGTTAAATCCATTTAATTGCATTAATCATGGAATCAGTTTTCCAGTGTCTCGATTGATGAATATGATTAAAGATGACTGTAATGGCCCATTTGTATTTAAAAATTAGAAAACAACCTATCATGTTTTTATTACTGTTATGTTATACTACTGGTATGTGACGTCAAATGTGACCTGTATGGTTTAGACAAAAAGGAAGGAGTGAATGTGCTTTTCTCCTCTTCTTAGATTTTTTTCATTGAAATCTTGTGAATTTGTCATCTGTAGTGTTCATAAGCAGTTACATTGTGTTACCATCAGCGGATCCAAAATCGGTATGTGAGTGAGTGAGTTATTGTTTTACACCGCTTGGGCATTATTTCAGCCATTAGCAGCGTTCGGTGTTCGAGGTTGTGCAACCCAAGAGAGTTCAAAATAGAGTGAATGTTGAGCAATCATTTCTCATTTATTTTTAAAATATTTCTCATTTAGAATAGAACAAAAAAAAGTGTTGAACAGACTTTATGAACACATTTTCGTTGACCCGAAGTAATAAATCATATTGTACTCATGCGACACTGAAGGAGCGTACCCTACCCAAATGAAAATCTTTTATCCGCTCTTAGTCACACGCCTGTCATTTGCATCTAATCTCTCCAAGAAGAGCCTTTTCGAATGTATCAGCCATCCCATCTACAGATCATATCCCAAAACTTAGACAGTCAGATTTTAGACAGTGAGGTTCTGGACACCATAGTAGAGGATTAATTAACATATAGCTGAAATGGAACAGTCCTAACACTGATCATATGGGGAGGGTAATTTTAAAGTAATGAGATGTTTTATTTAAAAATATTTTTCTCTTAGTCAAACTGCTGGATAATCATCATTTGGCCATGTGAAAACAAATCAAATTTGAATTTTCTGTATTTAATGTTTTATGTTTAAAGGCATATTCTGGTTATTATTATTTTTTTTTACCAGAAGTACGGTATCCTTACCATCTTGTCCAACCTTGAATTAAGGAGAAACGATTTCGATCTAAATTTCAAATTGACAACTTGTTAATATCAAATTTATTTTCATAGGGAAAAACACACTTTCTCATAATTTAATTGCAGGAATTTAGATTTGATTGTACGATATTAAAACTCACAGTTGAATAACAATTTTTTGGAATGAAAATACTTCAATTTGAGATGACTGATCATTGTTATGTGACGTTATACATCTTCATAAACACGAATTAGTCAGGAAAAGATAACTTTGCTCTGTAGGTCACACGATACAACAACAGGACTTGCTTTGAGTTATTACACAGCTTTGGACTGCGTTTTGTTCGTTATGTTTGCAGTGATGATATTGAGAAACAAACTGAGGAATGTCACGTCGTATCATTTGGTCATTTGGCGTAATCCACCCGTGTTACTTCATTCGAGACTTGCTACTTAGGGATTAACACAGGAGCACATATCTTGTCAGTTGTGAAAACATATAAAACAAGAAGACATGGTCATCAACATCCCCAGCCAAAAGGTTTTCATTAAAGCTCCCAATATTTTCCTACATGGACCATTACTCTGTAATAAGTAATTGCATTTACTTCATTTTTGAACTCCATCAAGGTTTTGATACCCTGAAGACCCAGGTAAATTTGGTTATCCTATCTTAAATACTTTCTGAGGAAAGTGGTTCCCTTAGATGACAGCCTCAAACAGAGTCCAAAAACACGGAGCAAGGACATTAACTCTGTAAAAAAATAATTGTGCGGTTCTGATTTTCAAACTCCATCAAGGTATTGATACATTGAAGACGAGCAGCAATTTTGATTAACCTATCATAAATAGTTTCTGAGAAAAGTTGTCCCCTTTGACAACACCCTTGGACAGAGTCCAAAAACACAAAACATGGGCAATAACTCTGTAAAAAACAATTGTTCGGTTCTGATTTTTGTACTCCATTAAGGTATTGATACAATGAGACACACAGCAAGCTTAATGAAGACACACAGCAAGTTTGGTTATCCTATCTTAAATAGTTTCAGAGAAAAACTGTCTTCTTTAACTCGGACGGACGCACGGTCGGAGCCCAAACCTATATCCCCCTCCCACTTTGTGGCGGGGGATAATAAGCCAGCTACTGAGTACTGATATCCTATAGAAAAAGCTTATACATTTCAAATAGAAGCTACTTGAAACTATGATAGCAGACATTCTGTAAGTACCTGTCAATGTGATAGTTTATCAAATTCTCTTCTAATATTGATTTTCATTGATTTACTGACATTGAAATTGAAAATATTTCCTCTTCTTGGAAAAAAGATTCACTATATATACATACCAAACACAATAACGTATGATTCAGATAACCGGACGACTCGCCATCCGGACGATTTCCATTTGTAACCAAAACGTCCGGATAAACGATGTTCGGTTATAATCACTAATATTTTGACTATCATTTGAATTGCTTTGCCTCCAAATGTTATGAGGGGATTGAAAACAAAACATTTTCAAAGTTTATTTTTAAGATGAATTTAAAAACAAGTTTCTTCTGTACAGTTTAACGTTCGTTTACTGCAAGCACGCCCCGACAATAATCAGTTCCATTTGCAATTTTGAAATCTGTATGAATCTATTGAAAAAGGTCATTTTCAAATTGCTATCTTCAAAACTTTCTCTTATCCTGATTTATGGCTCAGTTGACATACCAGATTTGATATACTCATCAATAATATCATCCGAAACTATGAGGTTTCTTTTCAACAATGATTTATTGCCCAGTATCGTGAAATGAAATGAACTCTTCACCCCGGATATGAAGCAAACTGCAGGATTTGTCACAGGAGAGACGACTGTTATTTCCCATAATGAAGGGCAGTCGATATTACACGTCACGTGACCTAATTGCACTGATTGATATTGTTTTCCCACAATGCAATACAATGGAAGCGACTCAAGGTTGCGTGTCGCGTCACCGACAATATTATTTGTCTTCTAGTTCTATGCCAACACTACTGACATATGAATATTAACTGTGTTGACATTATTGATGCTGCTTATTGACCGGTAAAACAATAGCACTGTTCAGCGCCAATCGATTGGATACTTCACGTGGAGTGTGCTGTAATTGATGATACTCAGTAGGAATATGAGATAAATGTTTTGTAGTTTTATTGAGATAACAATTTGCAGAAAACACTCTTTCATTAAAACTTAAACGAAAACAATGATGAGAAACAACCTCTTTATCAATCTTAAATGGAAACATTCAATTGGCAACCTTTAAACGGTTTGCAAAGATTTTCAATACTGTTATCATCCTTTTTATTTATTACTTTGAAATGTCATAGAAGATATTTAGAACACCTGGCCGGGACTTCATTTGGATGAGAAGCGAGTATAAAACCTGTAATGTTGTGTACTGAACAAGAAAGCTGATATATTCACAAATTAACCTCATCGTCGGTTTTGGTTGAAAATATTAACATTCGGGGTCGGGGATACCCTTTGGCCTCCGGCCCGCGGGTTTCCCCTTACCCTCATGTTCACATTTTCAACCAAAACCTAGGGAGAGGTCAATATCCTTTACGCTGAACACACACTCGGATTAGAAGCGAGTATAAAACATGTAACGATGTGTACTGAATAAGGAAGCTGGTATATCCACAACACACCTTCGTGTCCCATTCAACATTAGCCTTGATTAACCATTACAAAACCTATTAAGGTAAGTTTATTGGTTATTTTTCGCAAACGGTGATTGTGACGTCAGAAATGTCGTGAGATTTCATAATAAAAACAGCGACCAAGAGTTTAAAGACTCTAACTGATTGAGGACGAGAACAATATACTGGATAATAGTATGTCTAAGTTTATGACTGTAGAGGTTGAAAATAGTAAATTATGTGTATTGTAAAGTAAAATTCTTTGGGGGGTTCAACAAAATTATTCTTTAAAGAGCGGCGGGTCGATGCATGAGCTCACTGGATTATTCAAAGTCATTGCAGCGTATCATGTTGTAGATGATCAGCGATCTTGGCTTTTAGCTATCAAACAATGGACATTTGAAAAAAAATCTGTATAATTTTGAGAAAATTAATGACTTGCGTTGGGCATGTTCAATTTGAATTAGTTTTACTTTATTAGAAACTTTCTCAAGTTCAAATACAGAAACGACTATATTTAAGATCTTTCACGCATTAAGAAAAGGAATTGTACAAGATTTTCCCACAGCTTTTTGTGTATCTTATCTTTAATATTTCAAAGCATTCAACTACTTTTAAAGGGGCAGTAGCACGTTTTTAAGGAGAAATTGGGTGAAATGAAAATTAATGGTTCCAATTGGAAGACAATGTATTTAAACTAAATGGAGCAGTATTAATTTAAATATATAACGTTTAGCCTTGCGATTGCTTTTTCTTACCCAAAATGAATTAAAGGTGTTCACATAAAATGGCCGCCAATAGATTTTATTTGAATCTTCATACTTTGTCCTCTGACTATGGATGATTGGCTTGTGTAATGAAATTTTTGACACTGTCAAAATAATACATTTAACATTAACTTTCAATTATCAGTGAAAATTTCAATACATAAAATTATCAAAAAACGTGCTACTATTCCTTTAATTCACAAGCGAAAATCAGAAGATGGTGATCCGACCAGTTGGTGGTGTTGGTTTTTAGATTTGATGGTTAATTAAGGCGGTATGCATGGATCTTAGTATTTAGGCGATATATAAGTTGGATAATGCCTCACACTATATAGATATTTGAGGTTTCTATTGTCTAATAGAATTTCAAGGTCTAAGTTTGTCCAAAACTTATATCCTTATAAATGCACTGTCTTCAGTTAGATTTTCGGTAGGACATTCAAGAATATTCCCCTAACTATTTTCCTTTAAAATGTTTGATGTTCAGATAAAACCAATAAGTGTACGCTTTTGAAATATTGGGTATCAGCAACGGTAGTTTCATGTACGGTTTTGTAAGTTCGTGTTGGGTCTAAGACATAAATGCTCCAATGCTGCAATTTTGACTGAATGTGCTAGAATTATATTGCTGTTGATACTGTTGCGTGAAGTATTGGTTCAAACTGTTAACTTTTAGCAGTGACAGAGTGAGTGAGTGAGTGAGTGAGATGGTGTTTAACGTGTTTTGAACAATATTTCAGTTATTAAACACGTGGATGTTGCCATCCAAAAGAGAGTAGACAGATCAGGGAGAAAGGGATCGACAGGTTAAGGGAAAAGACGGAAAGAAAGGCATAGTAAGAGATAGAAAGCAGGTTTTAGAAGGACTCAAATTTGGTCTGGCTTCTACCCGACTACCTGTCCAGCTTTGGTGACCCTACCAGGAGCATGTAAGCTCCAGCTGGCATAGCTCTCGGGGTCGTCGAAGCACACAAACCACCACACCTCGATAAGGTAATGAGTCCAGTGGTGGAGCAGTGACAGAAACCCAATTAAAGCAGTGCTATGTCATGTTACATATGCTAGTTAAGGTTGAAAGAAAAACTTGAGTATTAAAGTGTAATCATTATGGAAGCATATTTGAAATATTTGAAATCTAAAGATGCAACTCAATGTTGAGAATAGATGCACTTCCAATATTACAGAATACTGGTAGATTTGATGATCTACCAAGACATCAAAGACTTTATTACATTTGTACTGATAATTTTATCGAAAGTTAAATTAATTTTTTATTTGAATGTAAAATATATCATGATTTGCGTCGTAATTATGATGACTATTTATTGATAATCAATACTTTTTTAAATAAATAAAGTTTCTATGACAACAAACTGTTCAAATTACATAAGAGAAGCACTGTTACCACGTTCTTCGTATACATAGCTGTATTTTATGCAACTATTCTGTAAGTTTTATATTGTACTGTAGGTTGTTCTAAGGCCTTTTACGAAATAAACTTTATGTTTGAGACCAATCTGATAACTGCTGAAATCAAAGGTATGGGTATTTATTAAAAAAGTTGCTTTCACGGTGGATATCATCTGTATGATATGAAGCGATATCCTCGACCGGTTGATATTTAGATATCAGAAGACACCTGGCTGATATTCTCTATATACTTATCAAAATAAAAGTATATCGTTTAGTAAAGGGATCGAATAAAGAACAGATTTACTATGAACGAGACAAGTTCCCGCATGCACGTCAAAGTTTGTCTTGAACAATTGAAGTGACTAAGTCAACCAAGCACATATCCCATCAATAAATGATTGTCATCCTGTAATAACTTCAATTCGATCTGAATGGGTCCGAGCTTCGACATCATGTGATATTCATTAGCTGTTTCATGATGCATTTCCATTGTCTCCAGAGTCTTATTGACGTCATTGGGTCACGTGACTTCTACCAGTAGTCGTTGGAAAAACATAAAAAGATGAAATTTTAGCCGAACGCGAGGGAACGGTTTCATCACCACTGTCATATGCATCTCCATGCCATGCATAATCAATGACTGGGCAAATGAAGACTATTTTTACTCGCTTGCTTACGTACGTTATGATGTCAATGGCAAGCGAAATCTACATCGATTTAATTACTCTTGAAATAGAGCGGAGGATCTGAACGCATGAGGGTTAATTTCCTCCAGGAGGTTGGCCCACTGACTCACAAACTCTGTATACACCGTCGATGATGATGCAACTCTTCTGACCATTAGGTCGCATCGACCTCTGCTTTGATCTCCGTGTGAAAAATATATACTCAGGCCTATAGTTCCTTTTTGTTCTTAACCGTTTTTTTAGAATAGTACATGCAATAGTAGATGGTATTCATCCTCAATAACATTGACGTATTAGGAGAACAATGCTTGACCTGTATTATCCACCTTTCGATCTTCTATAAATTGAACTTTCAATTTACTTAACTTAACTCTGTCTTTTGAGAGATTTGCGAAGTTCGTTGAAATTAATACTATTAAACACTGATTATCTTTCTTAAAATTTAATTTGGTTTTTATAAGTTACAAAATATCTAATATGCTGATTGAAGTTCACATATGATCACTGGACTTGCAAAACTATCAAGTTATGCTTAATATCTCTAAAACCTTGATTTTATCGAAAAATCGAATCAACATCTAAAGTAGGTGTAATAGTCGAAATTATGCATTACACTAACCTACCTAATCGTTACAATAACTAATAAAGACTATCGAATTTGACATTTGTGATCCCATCAACATACCGTCTGTGTCACTTTAAAAGCCTTTCACGTTCAATATCAGTTTTAATTATTTAGAACGAGCTGAAATGATTCGTTACAAGGGTAATCATGATGTATACAATTACAACTTTATTTAACTGGAGATGGGAAATTATATTACTTTTAAATTAATTTCTGTGATACAGTTTCACTGATCGTCGAGTTGACCATTTATATTGCAAATAATAAATCCAAGAAGGGTGTTAACAAATCACAACGTCAGAATGCAGAAATGAAATGAAGAAATTAAAAATGTTGACATTTATACTGAATTTTCTATAAAGAGAATAGACGTAAGTGTTCTGCCCTTGAATAGTGTCAGATGTTGGTGTCCCTGACTTCTCGGAAATTGAAAAGTGTTATTTTCTATATGAACCGGTGTGAAACTGCTGTCACATTCACTCTGTTTGATTTAGATTCAGAGATTAAGAGTTTGGTCAACTAGGAACACTTTTATTCGCGATTGGCGTCAAATTGATTGGACAAAGGTGTTTTTACAGTGTCTTAAAATGTTCTGATATCCTTCATCCAAGCTCTCTACAGCATGTTACACAAGTAACTTATAGACCGATTATCGTTGTCAAGATGAGTGGTCATCCAAAGTCTCCTTAAACCATCTAACCAAGCTTAATCATGGGGCGTGCAATTCTTCTGATATTAATGCCAAAACCTTTTAAAGGTATCCTACAACACATTAGATATTCTTGCAATCTTTGGTTTCATTTGTTGATGACATTTCCCCGTTGAACTTCGTTAAATACAGGCATTTCTTTATTGTTATGATCACGAATGTCAGTTTAGGCTAAAATACCAAAAAGTTAATTGTTCCTAAAAATTTTACATTGCCTGTTCCTGCAAAAGAAACCGTATCAATCCATTCAAATTTACAATAATTTGTACAATTAAAGACATCAATTGGTTTTCCGTAAAGTGTTGAGAAGGTTTCTTGTATTATATGGTAAGACTTCACACTCGGGTTTGATGTTCTAGCCAATACCAGTCTCATTTATCCTTCACAAACATCCACCATGCCCCTGTAGTTTGGCCCCGCTGTCAGTGTTCAGTGTACGCACTGGCTCTAGACTAACACTTTGTCTTAAAGGTAAATGTTAAACACATGGTTTTATAGAACATTTAAACATAGAACGATTTCATATTCAATTTTGGTTTAATAATAATAATAATGAATATTTGTATAGAGCTATATCCACACACAAGGTGCATGCTCAAAGCGCATAGTATATGAGAATGAAAGGTAATGATTGATATCATAAGAATGAATTTGAAAGAATGAGAAAGAGCATGGATGATAAGATATGAATAATTACAGCATATAAAGTCAGTTGTTGAATTCTGCAGGGAAATATAGTGAACTAATGTCTATGAAGAACAGTTTGAAAATAGGTAAGTTTTCAGTTTCGTTTTAAAAACAGTCAATGTTGAAGACATCTTGATGACGAGAGGAAGTTGGTTCCAAAGTCGAGGAGCAGCATTACTAAAAGTTTAGATGGTGACCAAATTGTGGTCCTCACTAAGTAGTGGTCACAGGGTCATCAAATGCAAAATCTAAATAAATTTTGATTAACAGGTTTTATATTACAGTATGACTAGAATCCCAAATGCCTAAGGATACTCTACATAATATTTTTTAGCATTCTAGGCCTTGTGTCTCTTGAGAAGAAGATTAAGGGAAGCTTTAAGGGTGTGGCTCCTGTGGGCTCTAGTAGTGATCACAGGCCCACCGAAGCTATAAATTACAGATTAGGAGTCTGTAAGTTTCAGCTTTCTAGGCCTTTTGCTCCTGAATAAAAAAAGAGAAGCGGAAATAGGTTTAAGGCCTTCTTAGAGGCCATAGGGTCATCAAAGCTATGAATTATAATCGCTACTAGTTAAAGAGTCTGTTCACGAGATTAACGGGTTATCAGAGAGGCGATGTTTCTGGAGAACAAGATGAAAATGTACAAAGTTAACGAACGGATGGACGGACGTCGGGCACCATATGCCATGCTTATTGGGCCTTTTAGGCCTGATGAGCTTTAAGGGCCATGCGCTTCATTATCACTAAAAAACATCCAAATTTCAAGAAATGAAGTATAGAAAATCTAGAAGGCAGCTGTCAAAAGCTGTAAAAGTTTAAATGCTTTCTACACTTAAACCTACATTAGCACTTATAGGAACTGTGACTTAAATTAGTTCATAATTTATAAATCATATAGATTCATAATATTTCGAAAGAATGCCATTTGAGATATAAGTGTAAATTAAATATAGTGATGTAACAATGTTCTATTGATGTTGCGGTAAAACAGCCTCCCGTATTTGCTGTATATCCAGTCTAGGTTAACCTAGCCTCAATATTATCCGTTTCACTCCTATACCGAGGTTTGCGTCAGCCCACGTATCGAATTGACCAATAAGAACTCATCTTACCAAGCCACAATAGTCTACCTTCGTACGTATAACGTTGGAGGGTCATAGGTCGCAGAAAGGTCGGCTGACGCGACCCTCTACTAGGTCTTGCTAGACTCAGTATATATCTATATATAGGAATGAAACCGATAATATTGAGGCTAGGTTTACTTAGGCTGCTGTATATCATAATTTCATTTGTGGAAATTTTCAAATAATGAACCTTTAATACATAATAACGCTTAAATATTAGTATGTAACTATTTCCGTAAATGTCTTCAGTGCCTTTAATTTCTTAGGAGTATTAGTAAAGAAAACCAATTCTTAAAACGCTCCTTTTGCCTGCTCTATCCAATGAACAGGTAAGGTATGTCTCACAGTAGAGGTATCGGAGACAGTTAGTGAGTGTGAAGTACTCGGTCAAGTGGAAACAACTCTGAGCGGAATGTTCTCTCCTTCAAACTCTGAATACATCTTCATGTCTTCCTAAATAAAGTACTCTTCCCTAATTTGTTATGGCTCCCAAGAACGTTGTGTATTTGTTAAAGAACAGAGGAAAAACAAACACTTAAATAAGTTTAAAACAACGAGACACACTAGATGAGAAAGTCCTTCTGCATGACTGTGTATTATATAGGAGCCTTTTTAAAAAGCCTAGGTCTAGATTCTGCAAGTCTAGATTATTTGAATTCCCATGAAATGAAAAGCCTGAAGAAATAGGATAATATAGATGAAGAAATAGTAATTATTTCTAATATTTCATAGACTATTTTTTTATCTTTAGCGGAGATACCAGTGTTTACATACTATAGGTAAACTGATGATGTACATGCAACTGTATGGATCTCCTTGTCCTCGGCATTTATGACATTTACGTGAATGGTATGCTGAGAATGTTTAGTTATAATTTAACTTATTATTTTTTGCTCCGTAACCAAACTTAAATTACTTCTGTAATCACATTTCTTTACAAAAAATATTTATTATTCAGGGGAATCTACCCAAAGTTGTTGCTTTCCATCAGCTCATCGCGTAATTTCAACACGAAGTGATTATAAATAAAACATAGATTTGTAGAGTTTGTGACCCTGTGGCCTCTACTAAGAGGGGAACCACATTGGCCAAAACCTAAAGCAAAATCAAATATAAAGCCCGATGAGCTGCAGCGCAAATGAATGGCTATATTTTTCTTTGATATGTTATAATGTAAATGGTGTATACCGTCAATCCTTGAAATAACGCAGCTTTGAAAAAAGCGTTACAGTTTACAAACACCAAAGAGAGGTGTTATTTATTTTCTCGGAAAAGCAAGTAAGAAGTAACGGTAGAAATGTAAACAAATAGCTGTTTTGATTCTCTTTTCACGTAACGAATATTCGATTATTAACCGTAGATGTCAAACATTATTATAGATATTTTGTGTGGTTAGTAACTGTTAAAGTGACACAGAGTATCTTTCTTAAAATTTTATTTGGTTTTGATAATCTACAAAATATCCAAAAATGCTGATTGAAGTTCATATCCCATCACTGGATTTGCTAATATATCCATTTATGCATATTATCTCTAAAATGCTTGATTGCCGCCAAATACTTGTGCAAATGCTTGTTCATTCAAGACTTGACTATAGTAATAGCTTACTGATAGGAATCAGTAAACGTCAGTTGTACAAGCTCCAGAAAGTTCAGATCGTAGCGGCAAGAATTGTGACCAGAACACCAAAAGCATGTCACATAACACCTGTGCTTAAGTGTCTACATTGGCTTCCCATCGAAGCGAGAATCAAATTTAAATTTCTATGTATTACTTACAAATGTCAACATAATATGGCTCCAGCATATCTTTTAAATTCCTTGGAGGACTATACCCCTGCAAAAGATCTTCGATCCCAGAATTTGAAACTTCTCCAGATGCCAAAGTATAAAAACACCAGTTATGGACTTAATTCTTTCAGCTGTACTGCTCCAAGACTTTGGAACCAACTTCCTTATGTCATCAAAATGTCATCCTCACTGACTGTTTTTAAATCACAGCTCAAAACTCATCTATTTTCTAGCTATTATTCATAGATTCTACCCATAGACTCTAATTATAAATATCCTTAATCAATGCTACCAGTATTACTTTTAGGCTTTATTTCATAGCATTTCATCTCATCACCTTAAATTTTCTTATTTTCAATGCGCTTTGAGCATGGACCTTGTGTATGGAAATAGCGCTTTATAAATGCCCATTATTATTATTATTATTATTCTATGGAAAAATCAAGAAAACATCTCAAATACGTTTAATATTCGAAATTATGCATCCAATTAATCTACCTATTAGTTACAATACCTAATAAACACTATCGGATCGAATATATCTTCCTGTCAGCTGATGACAAGGTTTCAATATTCGTTTGGCGAACTTGCGAGCGCCACTCGAGCCACATTGTCCGGTTTTCGATCAAAATCCCGACTTTGAATGGCCGTATTTTCGCTCTAATGTACTGAATGATTTTTAACTTGTTATTTTCAGTAACAGTAAGTGGTTCCCGATGTAATAACATCGATTTCAAAATTTGACATATGTGATCCCATCAACATACTATGTGTCTCTTTAAAGACACCAATGGCTGGATCATCATGTCATTATGTTCCGTGGAAGAATAGATTAGGATGAAAATAAGACAAATGAAATAATTTTAGCCAAATATTATTTATTACTTGAATTGAAATGTTGGATAAAAAGCAAAATGTCTACAACATGATATCAAGCAATTTCATTGAAACTTTGCAATTTGATTTATCACATTTGTTGTCTACAAATTGGACAGTTTTGCCACCAATATGTGGTGGCAGGCGGGGATAAGTTATACTTGATTTAACCAGTATGTCTTTCAGCACATTCTTGCACACCGAAAACATCACTCGTCGCTAGCTGGTTACTTTAAAATCAGATTATTAGATTCAATAAAGTTTACAAAGGTCTGGAGCCTAATATAGATACGTATCAAACTTAAACATTGCAAGTAATTATTATAATAGCACTTGTATAAATACATAATATATATATATATATATATATAATAATATAAAAGAATTATAGGATAAATGGCAATCTGTCATTCAAATACAAGAATATATGCGCGCATGGTTAAAATATAGTGAAATGATCTTACTGAATTATTAATTGAAAAGAAATAAAATGTTTTAATGTTTAGAAATCAGTACTTCCAAGTCAGGTGTAAATGTGGGTATCACCGCAACTTAAATAATTTGTTTAATTATTTTGAGCTGCAAACATGTTAAGTTAATGCAAAACATAAAAAGTACTTAAGTGTCCCCTAACTTCTTTTAAGTAGTATATGTTTACAAATACCATCACAGAGAGGTACATAAAGGAAAACTCAGGCCAATGATAATATTTTACGTGCGCTTCAAATGCTTACTTAGTCAAGTTTCTCAATTATTTAGAGGCTGTATGTACAATACGTTCGTTGAATGGTTCACACATTTAAATGTACGAAGTACGTCTGCATTTAATCTTTAAGGGGAAAACGATGACAGGATAAGAAGAGAATCATCCTTGGTCAACAAAGGTATTTCTCTACAACAGATTGAAATCTTACAAGACCACAACCAAAAACTGAATAATTCCAATCCTCGCACATAAACTGTATGTAAAATGAGCAGTACATGTTAGTTTTCATATCATGACACATATTCTGTTTACAATATCATAGTTTAATTCTTAACTTCAAGCCACTTAAATATATTTAGTAAAAACATCGTTTCCCTTCAAACCAAAACAATACCAAATGTCAAAGCCAAGTATACAGATTGTTGATATTCAGAAAAACATTTTCATTTGTCATTTTTCTTACATCCACAACCATTCCCTTTCTTCTTGTTATATTTTGGCCGGCCCTGCCGGTCCTCGATGACACTTAGGTAACAATCTTCAGTTTTGGCATGGTTTTTATCTTCTATCCAATTAACCCTGATGTGCTTTTTTTTATAATCATCCGAACACTCTTGCAGGTATTTATGAATTGCTTGAGTACCACTCTGATTGAAATGTGCATTAAGACGGTCTCTGATATCGCCTGAATGTCCAACGTAGATGACTGTCCCTTTGTCTTTGATGACGTAGATTCCCTTAAAGCCGGCGGCATATGCAGGTCTCTCCTCCCAATCTTTGTCTTCATCCATCAAAGTCTCGCATCTCCTCTTAATGTCTCCCTGCAACCAGCACCACAGTTGTTAGATTAGCGATAAATTAACACTTTTGTGAAGAGTTAATATTATAAAGTTGTAACAAAATCAATCACCGTTTTTTTTAAATACGTTTTATTTTAAATTTTATATATTAAGATGATAACGAAATCATAACGGTACCTGTCCAATATATGATCAAATTTTTTATTTTTGTTTACTGATGAATTCAATACTCACAGGACAACATGCCATTTTGACTTGGATGTATTTAAGCTGAAAAAAAAAGAATTATTTTCTTCATATCTCAGTATTAATAGTATGCAAACTCATATGTAAAAGAACTTCAAATTTTGTAAACTTCAATAACTTTACATAAGATCATGAATATGAATGATAGAATTAAGTATCGAAATAACACTGTCTTCGTCATATTTGTTTGTTTTGACTGACTGGTTGGTTTAACCTATTTTTTAAAATATGTAAAAAGGTGAGAATAAGGTGAGCTTGCCAGTGGTACAAAGTCAAGTGACAGAGTTGCTCGTCCTCACTATAGAAAAATACCTACGAATTACAAAACGTAGAATAACTGTCAACAGATAAAAACATTAGTTGTCTAGATAAGTTTCCAAAATTACCTGTTTGACGGGCGTCATTGACCGGTTTTCGATCATAATCATGACATTAAACCTTCCTAATGTTACTATACAAGGTCGACTGACTCTAAAATAATATTTTCTTGCAACAGTCAATACTTCTATAGATCAAATAATACAATTGGTGATTATTTTCTACAAAGCTACAAAATACATAGCTTTTTCAAATGCAAATCAAGTAATATTGTATTCCATAAACTTTTCAAATCTTGATGATGTCAAATATTTAGGTTTTACAAAAGATACAACACTCATGTCAATTGTTATCGCTTTATGATTGATTTTTCTGTGTCAATTCATTAGCTTAAAAATGTTCTTGCAGCCATTTGAAGTCCAGTGTTGAGCTGAATGTATGTATGTATGATTTTTTTTAATTTTCATATTTTGTGATACAGGCAAAACAAAACATTTACACACACGCCACACATGAAGAAACACACAAATCCACAGTTTGGACTAGTTCAAAACAATAAATGCAAAGATGACCAATATTGGAAAAAAAGTCTTCATTTTCTGTCGACAGAAAAACAAATTTTGATAAATTGATAAATAAATGTATTGTTGGGGAAATAAAAACATAAAAAGAATACTATCGGTAAAGTTTGGGATATGTGATATATGTGATTTTGTCATTTTGACTAAAGGCCTATACTTAAAAGTTTGACCAGTAGTCTTAAAAGCATGGAATTACCATTATTACAACGACCAATTACCGCTTTCATTTTTCGGGATAACTTTCTTTTTTTCTTTATGTATATGTGTCGACCATCGATAAGACTATATTTGGTTGTTTAGTAAGTGAATTAACAGTTTTAACCAGACGATACAAACCATCAAACTGTCTGATTATTATAGGAGTCCTACCATTATATGCCGGTGAGTCTTCAATAATAAAAAAAAAACCAACTCACCAACAGGTTGTTAATCTGGTGACATAAAAGCAACTTATTTGTTTCTTTGGGAAAATGATAAGTCTTAAATGTTTAATGGACATACCTATACTTCACCCTCTTAGGAAGAAAATCATGTTTGTATCTCGAAATGTATTCTTGAAGTAGGAGACATTCATTATCATAGTAAACTTAAATGGAAGTATAAATTTCATTTGGAAAACATGTTCCTTTTCCTTATATTTATGTATGTAATTCACAGTGACACGTATTATATTGAGAAATTTCTGTCTTAAAAATACTCACATATCCAACTGCTTCTGCAAAGTGTAACACCGAGTCTTAAGTAAGTGCTCTATTGTTGTCTATGGACCCAGATTGTTGTAATGATGCATCATGGTAGGTCATCCCCTTATATATATCTCATTAAATATGCCACCCACTATTGCAATCTATTGTGCAATGCTCAATGTTACTTTCGATTTTAGTCTTCCTAGAAATTCAAACTTCCAAAAATTAAAATATACCTGTGTGATACTGATACCTTGTATAACAATCTTATCAGGCAAATAATTGACCTTTACCACCCTTACTTTGATGATCACATTCATGCAAAAATACATCTAATGATTTAATGATCATCACAAAATACCACATAAAACACATTTGTGTCTTATGGTTCAGAGATATGATGCTTTTCTATTTAGTAATTTTTCAGTAGAAAATAAAGACTGAATCAAGACGCATAAAAGGGGCAGTAGCACGTTTTAGGGGTAGTATAAGGTGATGTAAGGAAAATGAAAATGAATGATTCCAAATGAAAGACAATGTATTAAAACCAAATGAAGCAGTCATAATTCAAATCTATAATGTAAAGTTTAGCCATGCGATTCTTTTTTCTAACACAAACTGAATTAAATGTGTTCACACAAAATTGCCGCCAATGGATTTTATTTGAATCTTTGTATACTTTGTCCTCTGAATATGGATGATTGATTTTTGTTATGAGAATTTTGACACTATCAAAATAATACATTTAGCATTATCATACAATTATCAATGAAAAATTTAAAATTTAAAATTAAAAAAAAAACATGCTACTGCCCCTTTAAGAGGCTAATTCGCATTAATTTCATAGAACAAAGTCTTGAAAACAACTCTTGCTTGTTTGTTTCCCAGATGGTAAATTTATTGTTTCCAAACAACTGAAAGTATTCAGCCTTCAGGGGAGGACCATGGAAGTATTACTAAGGGTAATATCACAATTTTAAATGTCTCATGTTTTTGGCAAGAAGCCTTTTAACATGTAAACATTGTTTACAAATCTTGAATTTCGAGGTTGTGTAAGATCATTTGTGTTTCTTTCCCTGAAACTTAGTGTAGATGTTAAAAGCTGATGTTAACTATAGACAACATCCATATTAAGTTCATGCCTTCTGGGTATGAGGCTGGGCATGCATTACCTCCTTTTACAACGTCCGTCAAGGCCACATTGTTTTCTTTTAATTGATAGCGGGTCTAAACTTTCTTCGAGAAGTATATATATGAACTAGCATCGATCCAGAATAAGCATGGAAGCATGACGTCATAACATAGTTTTTTAGTTCCCATAATATGTTGTTTAATATACAGCACTGTTTAGGATTTTATTTTTGCAAGTCCATTGTGATTAATTTCAGTTGATATTTTCTCTACATGTTATTACGCGCTTTAAAAAACAATATATTTCAGTAAATCACAGAAGACAGTTCAAGAACTTTCTACATAGTTGCTATGCAGACATGAGGTATTTCAAGATAAGACCGATAGAGTTAATCCAAATATTTTCTGCAATGCTATCACTCAACAGATAGAAATACTATACAGCTTGCTTGCTAGTGTAGTTTAGTGAGAATATCATGTAATTTGGGTTTCGTTGAAAATGCAATCTAGTTAAAACTATCTGTAATGTATCCGTCCACTAAGTCCTCACGTTAGGACTTATAGGATGTTTACATTACAGCTAGTTTGAACTAGATTGGGTTTCGTTTGGACGTCAATCAAATACCTCCAGCAGCAGTGACTAAAGATCAACCAATTGTTCATGTGTAATATAACCACTGGGTGTAATGTGTACGCGAGGACGTTCGCTGTTACTGATTTGTCACGTGACTTTTAATGCGAGGAGCTAGACATTCAATCACAATGTTATGTCAATTTTATACGATTAAGAACATTTTATAAATAAATATGAACCTTTAACTATCGATTACTTCATGAGCAGATATCTATGCACGGACCCATAAAAGCAAATAGAAGATAAAGTTTACTGTTGTTTTGCAAACTAACATTTTGGTAACTGCCTGTCAACAAATGTCACCGACATTTCGACGATCTCTGTACATTTTTCCTACATTAATAGTATTTAATGGCCACTTTATCAAAAATGTGTATGATGTATAATTGCTTTGATAATAACTGCAAACAATGGCGAAATTTCAAGGTATAGCACTCTATGAATGTTTTTCTGTTGTCAAAGTTTTATCATGTATTTTCATTGCTCAAGTTTTCCGGTGTACGGAATGTTACCGATCATGTTTTATACGGGATACGGATTGTGCTGATCGAAGTTGCGGACTGTGCCTGAATGAATTTTATTTATTTTCTTAATAAATCCAAACAAATTTGTTTTGAAAAAAACACTTTTAAATTGTCTATTCAACGAAAGTCTATCATTTTAAACACATACAATCCGTCTAACATTATCAAAAACACCGTTTTCTCAGTAACTTTATAACTTTGTTTATGTCTACAGAAAGCGTGTTGCACTGCCTCAGGGAGCCAAAAGCAGCTGCTACGATATAAATGACCCTCTACATTCATCAGCTCCTTAAACATACATTTATTATATTAGAATTAATCATTCACAAAATCAGTCAAACAGGAAGACAGGGTCGTCAATCCAATCACAAGCAGATGCCTTTTTCAGTTTGTGGTTATTAGCGATTCTTAAGTTTTAATTTTTATTTTAGTACTCCCTGAAATTGAAATACAATGCTTTATGAATTGGAATTAAAATTCTAAGTATTCATGTTCATTCGTGTTACCAACTTTCCTTTGTTAAACCTCTCGTTAAAACTAGATATTCTAAAGACGTGCAATACTCGACTGAGGGAATATAATGACATAATCTTTAAGCTTTCACCATTGTCTAACATCTTACAGCCTGTAAAATATTTTAAAATTAGTAACTGAAAATCGAATTCTTCATCAAAATCCTACACCAAAATAACGGTTTCCAGGCGAACACGTGTTTACGGTATGATTTGGTGACATTGGATGGAAAAACCATTTTGAAGTGTAGAAACGGACAACGAGAGCAACACTCAACTAAACAAATTCAATGTCTGCATGGGGATATTTGCTTTTCAATAACAATAACTTTCAGAATCACACAATTATGAACCTGTCAATTCCAACAAAATTGGTCAAAGAACGAATCGGACCACTGTATTATGCAGGTATTTGATTCACAGTTTTAGTTAAAAGAATTTCCAATTTTATAAGATTTTGAGTTAAGGATTTTCATCACCTTGCTCGCTTTTTACTATTGTTACATTTAATCAATTGACAAGGCGATGAACTTCTGTGTTTGGACGTTTGAAGTTAATCGTTTTCGTTATTGTGTATTGTGTGGAAGAAATGTGTCGTTCAAAGCAAGTGACATTTATTGACATTTTCAAACATATGATGTCTCTGAAACCCCGCGATGTTCTTGTTCATGATGGTATTCACTTGTCACGTGGTGGTGTTAAACTGATGAGTAAGCTGAAAGTAGAGTCAGTCTCCTGTGATGAGCACACTTACCCGTCTTCGTCTGCAGAAGTCCTTACTCATGAACCAATGATGTCATTAGACTCATTACCTCCCAGACCATATTTCTATGATGAAATGTGCAATGCTTCCATGGGACAACCAATGCAGTCTCATATCCCAGTGCCATGTTTCAATTACCCATACAGAGGTTTCCCAGTCCAACGACCAGTCTGGGGTTACATGAAGCCTTTTTAAACGAACTCGTCATGGCTTATTATACAGTTGTCAATGATAATAACGTGATAGATGCTGCTATTCCACCGTCCGATACTATTCAACCTCAAGCCAAATCAGTTTCTAATTGTCTGAAAGTTGGTCTGTGGAACTCACAATCAAGTAGAAATAAAGCCTTAGAAATTGCTGAATTCATACAAGACAATGCTTATGATATACTATTCCTAACTGAAACATGGTTGAAAGCTCAGGGGGATGAGGCAGTCATTGCTGAACTAACGTCAGCTAATTACTCTTTTCTGCATCAACTCAGAGATAATTCGCATGGTGGTGGAATTGCAGTGATCTACAGGAATTCTCTACAAGTTGAATCTCAGAAAAGCTCCGCAATATCAGATGGATATAAATCCTTTGAGATTTTATCTGTACGGGTTACTTCATACAAATTAAGTGTCAAAGTAATTTGCATTTACAGACCACCTCTTTCTAAGAAGAACAAGCTTACTCGTTCTGAATTTTTAGAGGAATTTGGAGAACTTATTGAAACAAATACCAAAACTAACACAATATATTTGGGTGATTTTAATGTTCATTTTGACAAAGAGCATTGTTTAGAAAGAGATAAGATAGTGAAATTGTTGACTGTGCACAACCTTACTCAACTTGTCTCTGCACCTACCCATAAGTCTGGTCATACACTGGATTGGGTTGTTACTTCTGAAAAAATATCGTTGGTTACTGATGTCAAAGTAATCGATAAGCAGATGTCGGATCACAGTTTCGTCAGCATGACATGGAACATGAGTAAACCTACACCAAAACCTGAGCAAATTACATGTCGGAATTTAAGAAGTATAGACAAAGAGGGTTTTAAAGCAGACATTCTAAACTCCCCCTTGTTTAGTGAAACGTCAACAGATCCAAACGTGTATAACTGACATGTATAACTCTACATTAATAAGTCTTTTGGATAAACATGCTCCAGTTCAATTTAAGAATGTACAGATGAGACCAGATTCTTTCTGGTACAACGCGAAGCGAGAGTGCAGAGTGGCAGAACGTCAATGGCGCAAGTCTCGACTTGAGATACATCGACAGATTTATCGGCATAGACGACAGGAGCTTAATAAAGTTGTTAGGAAAGCAAAGGCTGATTACTGTAATAATATTGGAAATGAAAGGATGTTCGGTTTTACAAATTCGTAAATAAACTCCTCGGTAAAAAAGACAATGTGAAACTGCCTGATTCTGTTGAGGTTCTAGCTAATGACTTCGCTGAATATTTCGATACCAAAATCAAGGATATTCAGGAAGATCTGAAAAACTCTTCAAGTATGTCAAAACAATCTGAGATTCCTGATGCAACATCAACTCGCCATGAATTGCCCACTTTTGAACCTTTCTCCCAACAAGAAATTGAGAAGATGATAAGAGCATCAAAGAAAACAACTTGTTCGCTGGATTCCCACTTCTATGTTGATGGATTATCTAGATTTACTTCTTCCTTTCATAACGAATCTGGTGAATTCAAGTATATCAAGTGGAGTTTTTCCAGACTCTCTTAAATCTGCTATTGTGAAGCCTCTTTTAAAGAAAAGTGACTTGGATCGAAACTATATGAGAAACTATAGGCCTGTATCAAATGTGTCATTTATATCGAAAATCATTGAAAAGGCTGTGAATGTAAGATCATCTTCAAGAAAATGAGCTTATGGATGATTTCCAATCTGCATATCGTGATAACCACAGTACAGAAACGGCTTTGCTACGAGTCATGGACGAACTAAGAAGTCGAGTGGATTCAGGGAATATTGCTGCATTAACACTCTTAGATATGTCGGCAGCTTTTGACACGGTGGATCACAAGCTTCTACTTTCGAAACTTCAACTGGAGATTGGTGTAACAAATGTTGCGCTCACCTGGATTGAATCGTTTCTGAGAAACAGATCACAAACCGTGGTTATACATCAAGCAGAGTCTAAACGCTTTTCACTTGCATGTGGAGTACCTCAAGGATCTGAGCTGGGTCCAGTGCTGTTTGTACTCTATACTAATAATCTTGCTAGAGTGATAGAGGATAATAAAACGGATCATCAGTCTTATGCTGATGATACGCAACTGATTGACAGTTTCAAGCCAGAAAATGCACAGGAGGCTCTGCAACGTACTACTGATTGTACAACTGATATCAAGTCATGGATCTCATCAAATATGCTGAAGCTAAATGATGCGAAAACAGAGGCACTGTTAGTAGGAACTAAACGTAATTGGCGTGATATTAAAGCTACCTCTGTTGAAATCGGAACTGCTACAATCCCTTTTACTGACCGTGCAAGAAATCTTGGAGTCATCATTGATTCTCAACTTTCAATGGACTCACACATAGATAAACTCTGTAAAACTTGCTATTATCATCTCCGTTGCATCAGTCAAATACGTCATCTTATAACCAGAGATGACGCCAAAATACTTGTGCAAATGCTTGTTCATTCAAGACTTGACTATAGTAATAGCTTACTGATAGGAATCAGTAAACGTCAGTTGTACAAGCTCCAGAAAGTTCAGAACGTAGCGGCAAGAATTGTGACCAGAACACCAAAAGCATGTCTACATTGGCTTCCCATCGAAGCGAGAATCAAATTTAAAGTTCTATGTATTACTTACAAATGTCAACATAATATGGCTCCAGCATATATTTTAAATTCCTTGGAGGACTATACCCCTGCAAAAGATCTTTGATCCCAGAATTTGAAGCTTTTCCAGATGCCAAAGTATAAAAACACCAGTTATGGACCTAAATCTTTCAGCTGTACTGCTCCAAGACTTTGGAACCAACTTCCTTATGTCATCAAAATGTCATCCTCACTGACTGTTTTTAAATCACAGTTCAAAACTCATCTATTTTCTAGCTATTATTCATAGATTCTACCCATAGACTCTAATTATAGATATCCTTAATCAATGCTACCAGTATTACTTTTAGGCTTTATTTCATAGCATTTCATCCCATCACCATAAATTTTCTTATTTTCAATGCGCTTTGAGCATGCACCTTGTGTATGGATATAGCGCTTTATAAATGCCCATTATTAATATATTATTATTGGAAAGTGCATACTTTGAGAACTGAAATGCCAAGTTTGCCATACAGGTACTTCTTTCGAATTGATGGTGTTTTGAGGCAGGGAAATATCTATATAGCCAGTGTGCGTTTTGGTAGTCTTAAATGAGAAATGATGTTCTGAATGATGTCACATTCTGTAAGTGAACTGTTTCAAACGAAAATGTAACATTTTATCACACTACAGTCGTTTTATTCAAGAAATGTCAATCACCACAATCCGTACACTAGGTCTGGTGCAATCACTAACGATCCGTATACCTAGACTGAACAATCCGTACACTACGATTCGTTTCAAGATTATTTATTCACCTCGTCCAAACTTCGTTAATGCAGTGCGCAGCTCTTCCAAAATTTGCAGTCTGTTTTTAGGTTTATTCAGGGTTAAGTAGGTATGATTATATTTTTGATTTGTTGAATATTTAGATGTTAGTAGACGAAAGAGATCATGCGGCGAGGACCTCAAACAACGTAAATGCAGTGATCAAGTTTAAAAAGATAAACATATATTTGTTTACAAGACTTCTCGTTGTGTATTAGTAAATGGTTAAACCATAGCAGTAGATACATAACAAAATTAATACAGGATTGTAAGAATTATGATGATGATTTAGTTTTTATTTTGTGATCAGGACAATGATTACCCGTCTCTCGCTCTAATAGTCACGTGACTGATCAGTAACAACGAACGTCCTTGCGTACACATAACACCCAGTGATAACTATTTGGTCTGGTCAGTGTTAAAAAAAATTCGAAATTTGGCATGATTAAAAAGACAAATTGGGTCATGTTTGAAAAATCAGATTTTCTTAAATTTCGAGATAAATATTCCATATACACTGTCTGAGAGCAGGATCACATTGATTTAATTCAAAGGAACAAATATGACTTAGCCCAAAGATGTTGCTCACTTGTGAAGAATGTTGTAGAGAGTAGAGGTGTTTCGCCTGGTCACTTTAATGAGTGAGTGAGTTATTGTTTGACGCCGCTTTGGCAGTATTGCAGCCGTTAGCAGGGACATTTTAAGGACCTGCCAAACTTGTTACGGACAGCTGCTAGGTATGGCATACAAATATGGTAATGCATAATGAATCTTATGTACCAGTAGTGAAATTTCAACACAATCAGTTTCGTTTTCGCAATGCTAAGATGCCTCAAAGACATCAAAATCTACATGATACTTGCTCTAGAATATGCAGGTAAGTGAACAAACTTTAGGTATGCAGTTTTAAATGTATAATCTCTTCAAATGATTAATAATTGCTTTTAAATTTTAACATGTTCATAAACGTCATTTCATGATAAAGACAAAGTTAATACGAAGAGAAATGCCCATTCACGTTAAATAATGAGAGTACAACGTCAGTTCTCATTTAAAATATCCAGTTCTCTGAAATAAGAGAAGTACAAAATGTTTGACGCATTTGTTATAATACGGACTTTCATTTTGACCCCATGCGTCTTTCATATGCAGCTAAATATAACCTTCTTGATCACCATAGATATATAGCGTTTCGGGGATTTCAAAAAGAACTTTTTATCGATGTTTAGGAATGATATTTGGCCTGTAATAATTTTCAAACCATGACCCTTTTAATAATAATAATAATAATAAGGATGCTTGTATAGTGCTAAACTCCACAAGACATGTGCTCAAAGCGCTTACATTAGTCTATACAAAATTGAACAGGAATGTTTTCAAGTGTTTTTTTAAAGTAGTGAGTGAGTCCAACGCCTTCAGACATTGTGGAAGAGAGTTCCATTGCTGAGCAATGATGAAGGAGAAGGAGCGTGCTCCAAAAGTCTGCAGAATGATCTTTGGGACTTTTAGTTGTTTGAGACTGCTTGATCTCAAGGTCCTGCCTGGGGTGTACACATGTACGAGATCACACAGGTAGGATGGAGCAGTGCCGTGCACACACTGGTACGCTAGGGACAGGGTCTTGTGCTGGATTCTCTGTCTGACAGGTAACCAGTGAAGAGACTTTAATATAGAGTTGATGTGAAAAGGGGTTTCTGGACCACGGTCAAATTTTTAATGTATTGCTAAAACTTTTTTAGACACACTTATTTTTTAATGTATAAAATACATTAATAAAAGTACCGAGGGTACAGAAGCTCACCTTAAAATGAATGATGTGGTAATATGGTTTAATTGTGTAACCATCTTTTATATGATAATTGATTATGGCTGCCATCATGATTTTTTTATCTTTTAAAATGCTATTCTTCTGTTGGAAACCACTAGAGCTTGAACAAACATTAATACAAGAATGATATAATCATGATTTGTTAACAAGCAGTAGGTTTTAGTATAACTTTTTTGTATATCTATGGCTAAATTGGTGACCATCTTGGACTTTTTAATCTTCAAAATGCTACTTTTATGTGGGCATCTGTATTAATTTCATTATGATATCTTGATTGGTTTAGGAGTACTCATTTAGTCACACTCTCAACTTCCAAAGAACTAAAAAGATGATGCACATAAACATTTGGAATATATCCCTCTGACACAAATCACAAATTCAGCTAGTGATAGGTCCAATTGCCAAAGTAAACTGTCCAGGTCAATGTCTCATGTAATTCTAACTGAAGATTTCTGAATATCTTAAATCTTGACATATGATAGTGCAAACTGATTGGTCAGAATAGGCTAGCAACATGGGGGTTTATGCTAATTACTAGATATGATGACCTATGATGACCTCTTGCACCTGCATGTAGCTTATGTAACTTATCCTCTTATGTAAGTTACTGTTATTCCATATAGTGAGTGTCCTCCCCTCATTTCAATATGCAATACAGGTACTCTTTAGAAGAGAGTTGCAGGAGAGGGGCTGGAAGGATAGATGGGGAAAGGGGGGGGGGGGATAGAAGGAATGTGGGATAGAAGAGAGGTTTTCAATGGAAGGACAGGAGAAAAAAGGGGAGGAGGGAAAGGGGGGATAGAAGGGTGGGGGTAGAAGAGAGGTTTGCTATGGAAATAATCTGGAGGTCAACTCAGTAATATGTTTATTGAAGTATCTTAACTAGCAGAGAGAATTGGTGAGAAAGACTTTGTAAAAAAAGAATTGTTCAGACAGCTGTTCAATTAGTTTTGAAGATGAATATTAAATGATATCTTTTATTAGCATGACAAACAAAATAAAAGATAATTTGTTATTCATTTACCAAAATTTTTCAATTTGGAATAAATTAAATGCATGGGAACAAAGGACTAAAATACCTAACAGTTAGTGTTTGGAGTGAACAAATTTAATAATTTTAAATGCTTTTGAAAAGGATTTGTTTGAATTGAATGATCATTATAATTATCTAGATAATCATTGTTCAGACCGTAATCAGATATAGATGATTATAAAATGTATATTTATCCCTCACTGGCTATGTTATTTGCCATATATGAAGTGTCAGGAATTATGAAAAACGGAAAGGATTTATTAAAACAGTCATGCTTCAGGCTGTTCGCAGATAAAGATGATTCATACAGTTTTTTGTAACTGTATTTATAGTGTTGATAAATATTACAACAAGCGTATCAATACAAATATAATGACATTGATTTGATTGATCAGGAAATGTATTCTTTTCAATGAATTTCATGAAATCTGATTGAAAATTCAATATAATTGACATATTGACCATCTTGGATTCTTGATAATAAAATAAATGCGTCTTTGTCAGGAATCACTATATAAAAAAATACTCACTTTTCAGAAAGATATCTTAATTGATTTAGTAGGAGTAGTACTTGGCCTGAAATCTAATTGAAAAATAATGACTTCTATGATGACATGTTGTTCCCAGAACCCCTTCAGCATGATACAATTATCATTTATTTTTACAGGTATTTATAAAACACATGGTATTGGAACTGGAACCTGATACAAAATACCCCTATTATTAACTTCTCATGTAGATTACTGAACATAAAAGCAGATTCTTAACTTGTTAATATTCACTCATCGTGCAGATTGTTGTACACAAAAGCTGATTCTTGACTTGTTTAAATTGTTATTTGTAAAAAGTATTACTATTAATAGAATACAAGTATACTTTTCATAAAGACAATTTATATTCTTTCCATAAAGTCCATTATGTTCTAATTATCAATTAGGTCAGGATTACTATGCAATATACAAGCAGGCAGGGCTGCTAGCCCCAGATCCTTAAGGAGAGTGTAGCAATTTGCGTATTTGGCTTTGTGTACATATATTTGGAGAAGCATCCTAGTGTGCTGAGCATGTAAACCTGAACTCTGGCTAAGCCCTTATGTGTGGTATTAAAAGACTTGACGGAAGAGAACATGAATTGTTGTGAAAAATATATATAATTTCACAAAATATAGTTAGCTTATGTCCTAAATTGATTTTGTGTCAAAAAGAACTTCTGTTAGATATAGAAATGGTACAAATATGAGTAAAACACAGGAACTGGAACCTGATGCAAAATAACTCTTTCCACATCAACTTATCATGTAGATTGCTAAACACAAAGCTTATTGTTGACAAGTTTTGTGTAAGTTGTTATTCTTAGAAAGAACATATCACTGTCATGAGAATACAAGTCTAATTTCCATAACTCTTATTGCATACACATGGCAATATAGCATAATGCTCTACCCTATCAATTGGGTCAGGTTGATTATGCAACAGACTAGCAGCTGAGACTGTGATGCTAGCAGCCTGTATTTGGATGTGTATTAGACTCAACAGGAATATCTGAACTCTGGTTGACCCCTTTTGTGTGGTATTTAAAGGAATATAAGGGAGATACCATGGTTTAAAATTCAACATGATGTTTAATGTCATTGGGTTTTTGCAGCTAATTCCATAAATATTCTAAACAAATTAATTAATTATGTTTGTCTTTCATCTTAATGTTTTAGAAACACTTAAAAATATAGAAAAACTTGCATGACAATCTTAAATATTCCATATTCAAGATAATATTATGATTAGTAAGTTCAAATTAGAGAATTTATATAGTGCGAGTGATCACTTGATGAAAGCTTAAAATTTAGTAATAATGATGCGTCATTTGCATCTGAAAAGTCAATATGGATGCTATCGCCATAGTTATAACATACTACAATTTCAGAATGATATCTAGATTGGTTTAGAAAGAGTAGTCTTTTCATGAAATCTAATTGAAAATTCAATATGGCTGCCATAGCGGCCATCTTGGATTCTCAAAACTGAAACGTCTACCTTTCTGTGAGGAATCACCATGGGTATAACATACTACAATTTCAGAATGATATCTGCATTCGTTTAGGAGGTGTAGTCTTTTTTGTGAAATCTAATTGAAAATTCAATATGGCTGCCATGGCGGCCATCTTGGAGTCTCAAAACTGAAACGTCTACCTTTCTGTGAGGAATCACCATGGGTATAACATACTACAATTTCAGAATGATATCTGGATTCGATTAGGAGGAGGAGTCTTTTTCCTGAAATCTAATTGAAAATTCAATATGGCTGCCATAGCGGCCATCTTGGATTCTCAAAACTGAAACGTCTACCTTTCTGTGAGGAATCACCATGGGTATAACATACTACAATTTCAGAATGATATCTGGATTTGTTTAGGAGGAGTAGTCTTTTTCATGAAATCTAATTGAAAATTCAATATGGCTGCCATGGCGGCCATCTTGGATTCTCAAAACTGAAACGTCTACCTTTCTGTGAGGAATCACCATGGGTATAACATACTACAATTTCAGAATGATATCTGCATTCGTTTAGGAGGTGTAGTCTTTTTCGTGAAATCTAATTGAAAATTCAATATGGCTGCCATGGCGGCCATCTTGGATTCTCAAAACTGAAACGTCTACCTTTCTGTGAGGAATCACCATGGGTATAACATACTACAATTTCAGAATGATATCTGGATTCGATTAGGAGGAGGAGTCTTTTTCCTGAAATCTAATTGAAAATTCAATATGGCTGCCATAACGGCCATCTTGGATTCTCAAAACTGAAACGTCTACCTTTCTGTGAGGAATCACCATGGGTATAACATACTACAATTTCAGAATGATATCTGGATTTGTTTAGGAGGAGTAGTCTTTTTCGTGAAATCTAATTGAAAATTCAATATGGCTGCCATGGCGGCCATCTTGGAGTCTCAAAACTGAAACGTCTACCTTTCTGTGAGGAATCACCATTGGTATAACATACTACAATTTCAGAATGATATCTGGATTCGTTTAGGAGGTGTAGTCTTTTTCGTGAAATCTAATTGAAAATTCAATATGGCTGCCATGGCGGCCATCTTGGATTCTCAAAACTGAAACGTCTACCTTTCTGTGAGGAATCACCATGGGTATAACATACTACAATTTCAGAATGATATCTGCATTCGTTTAGGAGGTGTAGTCTTTTTCGTGAAATCTAATTGAAAATTCAATATGGCTGCCATGGCGGCCATCTTGGATTCTCAAAACTGAAACGTCTACCTTTCTGTGAGGAATCACCATGGGTATAACATACTACAATTTCAGAATGATATCTGAATTCGTTTAGGAGGAGTAGTCTTTAATGTGAAAGTTTACGGACGGATGGACGGACAGACGGACGACGGACGAAGCGCCATGACATAAGCTCACATTTACTTTGTAAAGGTGAGCTAAAAACTATTTTCATCTTCTTCTCCAGTTCTAAATGGACTAGAGAGTTGAAAGTGATATGTGCAGTCTCCTTGGACAATGGGCATTCTCATTTGTAGATTTCGTGACCCCATGACCCCAAATAGGGTCACAGGGGTCACAACCTTAAAAACCTATTTTCATCTTCTTCTCCAGTTCTAAATGGACTAGAGAGTTGAAAGTGATATGTGCAGACTCCTTGGACAATGGGCATTCTAATTTGTAACTTTGGTGAAGGGTCACAACCTTAAAAACCTATTTTCATCTTCTTCTCCAGTTCTAAAAGGACTAGAGAGTTGAAAGTGATATGTGCAGACTCCTTGGACAATGGGGATTCTAATTTGTAACTTTGGTGAACCTGTGACCCCAAATAGGGTCACAGGGGTCACAACCTTAAAAACCTATTTTCATATTCTTCTCCAGTACTAAAAGGACTATAGAGTTGAAAATGATATGTGCAGACTCCTTGGCCAATCGGGATTCTTAATTGTAGATTTCGTGACCCCAGGTCCCCAAATAGGGTCACAGGGGTCACAACCTTAAAAACCAATTCTCATCTTCTTCTCCAGTTCGAAAAGGTCTAGAGAGTTAATATTGATATGTGCAGACTCCTTGGACAATGGGGATTCTAATTTGTAACTTTGGTGACCCTGTGACCCCAAATAGGGTCACAGGGGTCACAACCTTAAAAACCTATTTTCATCTTCTTCTCCAGTTCTAAAAGGACTAGAGAGTTAAAAACGATATGTGCAGACTCCTTGGCCAATGAGGATTCTAATTTGTAGATTTCGTGACCCCATGACCCCAAATAGGGTCACAGGGGTCACAACCTTAAAAACCTATTTTCATCTTCTTCTCCAGTTCTAAATGGACTAGAGAGTTGAAAGTGATATGTGCAGACTCCTTGGACAATGGGCATTCTAATTTGTAACTTTGGTGAACCTGTGACCCCAAATAGGGTCACAGGGGCCACAACCTTAAAAACCTATTTTCATCTTCTTCTCCAGTTCTAAAAGGACTAGAGAGTTGAAAGTGATATGTGCAGACTCCTTGGACAATGGGGATTCTAATTTGTAACTTTGGTGAACCTGTGACCCGAAATAGGGTCACAGGGGTCACAACCTTAAAAACCTATTTTCATATTCTTCTCCAGTACTAAAAGGACTATAGAGTTGAAAATGATATGTGCAGACTCCTTGGCCAATCGGGATTCTTATTTGTAGATTTCGTGACCCCAGGACCCCAATAGGGTCACAGAGGTCACAACCTTAAAAACCAATTCTTATCTTCTTCTCCAGTTCCAAAAGATCTAGAGAGCTGAAATTATATGTGCAGACTCCTTGGCCAATGGGGATTCTAAATTTTAGATTTCGTGACCCTGTGACCCCGAATAGGGTCACAGGGGTCACAACCTTAAAAACTTATTTTAATCATCATCTTCAGTTTCAAAAGGTCTATTGAGCTGAAAGACTGCATGTAGACTCCTTGGCCAACTGGGATTCTAAACTATAGGTTTCGTGACCCCATGACCCCAAATAGGGTCACAGGGGTCACAATCTTAAAAACCTATTTTTCTCCATTTGATGACAGTCTATGGCAAATTTATTTCTCCTTGTATATTTTAGTGTGGACTTCTTTCACTGTCTAATATTGGCGATCTAGAAAGTGTTGAATAATAATAAATCATTTGGGTAAGGAAATTTATTCCGAAATTGTTACATTTGTTTTGTAATTTTTCTTATAGGTTTTCTTGCAATAGGTAACATCAGTTCCATTTTTAGCTCATCTGGCCTGTATAAAGCAAACTTGATATGATGCCTGATGAGCTACAGAGCCAATGGCTCTTTTTTTACAATCTTGTCCTTGAAAAACTGGCTGAAGGTTTAGGACAGATTTTCTGGTATGATAAATTATCTCCACATTGTAAAAATGGTATATTTGTATTTCAAGACTCGTTAGTAGATATTGTGTCCAACTTACCAGATGTTTATATACTCTGTGGCGGAGATTTTAATGCTCGAACTAGTACAAACCTTGACTTCATAGAGGATGATATATTAGAATTTACAGAAAATCACAATGACTCAAACTGGGATTTTTTAACTGACTTTTTTAATCTGAAACGCTTTTCAGCCGACAGAGTTATAAACAACTTTGGTAAGACCTTATTAGACTTATGTTCTACCTTGAATGTTCACATTATGAACGGTCGATGTGGTAGTGACCAAGGAACTGGAGATTTTACATATATAGGTCATAATGGTACAAGCCTTATAGACTATATAATCTCATCATCAGTACTATTTGATTTTGTAAAAAGTTTTAGTATAGAATCTCGTACAGAGTCAGATCATCTACCAATAACAATGTCACTGAAGTCCGACCACGTAAGATCTTCTGACAGGCATGGCAAAAGCCCAAAATATTCTTATAAATTTTTCTGGGAAAACGATAAAAGTGAACAATTTAGAGAGAATCTTTTATCTGATCATGTTCAATCACTGTTGGATAAGTCGGTTAACTTTGCTTTTACGAATATTGATGATAGTATTAAATATGTTACCGATGCCGTCTGTTTAGCTGCAGAAAATATGAAAAGGAAAGTATGTACATCTAAAAGAAAATTGAGGAGGTGGTATGACGAGGAATGTGAGAAATTAAAATTAAAACGGTGTAAGTTGCTGAATAACTTCAGGAAGTCGAAAGATAAGACCTCATTTGATGAATATTGTTTGATAAGAAATAAATATAATGCAGTATGTAAGCAAAAGCGACTAGATTACTTTAGAAAGAAGCAGTTAGACATAGAAAATAGTATATCTGACTCAAAAAGGTTTTGGTTTGAATTGAAAACGTTGAACAATCCTACCGTTGTTAAAAACAATATTAGTATGGCTGAATGGCATCGACACTTTAGAAATCTTTTTAACCCGGATACTGATGATACCAATAGCAACGATATCTTTGCAGGCGATGCAAATCCATCATTTCGTGATCCTAATTTTGCTTTAACAGAGGATATACTAGATTGTCCAATCAGTAGAAATGAGATAATAGACAGTATTAAATGCTTAAAGGCGAATAAATCACCAGGTATTGACGATATCATACCGGAGCTCATTAAGAATTCGGCAGACATAATAGCACCATATTTAGAATTATTGTTTAACATTATACTAGACAAAGGTACTTTTCCAACTAGTTGGTCAATCGGAATTATTGTCCCGCTCCATAAGCAAGGTTGTTTAGACAATCCAAATAATTACCGAGGCATTACTCTTTTGAGTATTCTTAGTAAGGTTTTCACTGCTATCATAAACAGAAGATTAGTATCATGGGCGGAGGCAATGGAAAAAATAAGTGAATCCCAGGCATGGGTATACAACAGTTGATAATATGTTTGTACTACAAAGTATTATACAAAAATATCTTAATACCAAACGAGGTAAAATCTACGCCCTTTTCGTTGATTTCGAAAAAGCCTTCGATTCCGTAGACAGACAAAAGCTGTGGGATATTTTAAATAACCACGGCCTTAGCCCGAAGATGAAAAAACTTATCCAAAATATATACGAAAATGTTAAAGCTTGTGTTAAAAATAATAATGAATTTTCAGATTCTTTTGAACTACAACTTGGGGTGAGACAAGGTTGCATTCTTAGTCCATTCTTATTTTCATTTTTTATAAATGAATTGGCAACCCAAATTGAAAGAAGTTGTGAGTACGGAATACAGTTACATCCGGATCTAGTGCAGGTTTTTCTTTTGCTTTTTGCAGACGATATCGTGCTTTTTTCAAGTACCGTAGTCGGTTTACAAAAGCTCATTAAAGAACTTGAGATTTACTGTGACAACTTCAAGTTAACGGTAAATAGAAATAAAACTAAAGTCGTAGTATTTAAGAAAGGAGGATGTTTAGCAAGAAAAGAGAAATGGTGGTACAAAGGTGAGGAACTAGAATGCATTAATTCTTATAAATATTTAGGATTATTTTTCAGTAATACTTTATCTTGGTCAATGCATATTAAGTACGCTTGTCTGCAACCACAAAAGGTAATGATTGGTATCTTTAAACAGTTACGTGTACTTGGAAACATAAATATAAATTCATATTTTAAAATATTTGATGCTAAAATTCAGCCAATATTGACGTATGGAGCTGAAATCTGGGGCTTAAATTATTACAACGACATTGAAAGAGTGCATCTGAAAGCATGTAAAAGATTTCTAGGTGTTAAATGTAGTACGACGAATGCAATGGTGTATGGAGAATGTGGTAGATACCCGATACAGCTGTTTTCAAATATCAAAGTGATAAAGTATTGGTTAAAGTTACTGAAGATGCCCCCATATAGATTGCCAAAGAAATGTTATAATATGATGATGTTATATGATAAGACTGGATACACAAATTGGGTTACTTCTGTAAGAAAATTCTTATTTTCAAAAGGTTTTGGTTTTGTGTGGTTAGACTAGAATGTTGATTCGAATGATAAATTTATTTTTCAATTAACAAGACGATTAAAAGATATATATTTACAAGAGTGGCTTGAAAAGATATCACTTTCCAGTAAATGTTTGTACTATAAGATGTTTAAATGTACTCTTGAATCTGAAACCTATTTTTCATGTGTTAATGTTAAGAAATTTAGGATAGCATTAACTAGACTAAGATGTTCTTCGCACGATCTATTCATCGAAAGTGGAAGATTCAAATAAATCCTAAGAGACAATAGAATTTGCAAATTATGTAATTTGATCCAAATAGAAGATGAATATCACTTCGTTTTAATTTGCCCTGTTTATAATTCCCTGAGAAAGTTGTATATCAAATCTTATTATTCTGTACATCCAAATCTTTTTAAATTTGCAGAATTGTTAAATAACAAAAACTATACAGTTATCCAAAACCTGTCCATGTTTGTGTATTATGCCATGTTATTTCGATCAGAATATATCTCAAACCACAGTATAAGTTACACTTAAATTTTGTCATATGCTTGTAAAGGACTTGTGCGTGTAAATATTATTATATAAATGTATTGTACTACAGGCCTGTGGCCTTTCAGTACCGGAAATAAATTGAAATTGACAGATTTTCATCAATGTTCCTGGTTGGAAGTACTACCTCCATTTTTCTTCCCATAAGGCCTGACATCGTAGAAAACAGTGCCTTAGGGTTGTTTGACTGGGCTGTTATAAGTTCATTGAAGTATTTGGACTTTATCTCCCTTAAAAGGGTATTAACTTGAAGTCTCATATTTCTGAACAGCTGTCGGTGAATTTCCAATCTGGATTTTCTCCATGTCATCTCCGCACTATGGACTGTGTACCATGGACAATGAGATTTGTCACGAGTCACCTTAGCGTGCTTGTCCAAAAGTTCGCCCAAAGTTGAATTGAGTAAATCTGTAAGTTTATTAACATCCGAGGGTGGCGATACACACAGCGGCGAACTCAACAGTTCATTTGTAAAATCCTCAGCAGATATGTATTTCAAGTTTCGACACATACTATGTTTCTCTACAGGTTGAGGTTTTCTGGCTCTAAGAGTGAAATAAATCCATGAATGATCAGACATCTGCTGGTCACTGACATGCACATTCTGTACCAACTGATCATCTGACCTTGAGATAATACGGTCTAGAATATGACCACATCTATGTGTCGGTTCACTAACGTGTTGATTTAATCCACTTGATTCTAAAACGTTTTGCAGAGGTTTGACTTAAAACATCGTAGTGAATATTGAAATCCCCTTAGATCAATGGGGTAACCTGTTTGATGTTTATGTAATCACATAATTTTGAAAAATCAGCAAAGAACATGACATCAGTGAGACCATTTTTCTTTGAAGGAGGTGGTCTGTAGACGCCAATTATGCGGATCTTTCCATCTGGTAGTGAGATATCTAATTCTATAGCTTCCATGGAAGGGTATGAAAGTAACGCACCACAATGATCTACTGTACAAAACCATTATGCCACCTCCATTTCTGTCCGGCCTAGGAGCATGTACATTAGAGAAGAGTTTCCAAAGTTGAATATAAACCTCAGGTGTCATTTTGGAGGTAATTCTTTTCTCGGGTAAACCTGCTTTCAATGTCACATCGCTTCTCACCGGAACATTCTAGAATATCCCAGGAACATTCTAGAATATTCCAGGGACATTCTTGAATAAACCAGGGACATTTTAGAATATCCCAGGGACATTCTAGAATAATT
Source organism: Steromphala cineraria (assembly GCA_916613615.1). Taxonomy (NCBI): domain Eukaryota; kingdom Metazoa; phylum Mollusca; class Gastropoda; order Trochida; family Trochidae; genus Steromphala; species Steromphala cineraria. The sequence continues at coordinate 80,601,722 of OU744722.1, forward strand.
TTTATTTTTACTTTACGTTTTTATATATTTTACATGTTATACAAGACTCATACCGGTAACTTGTAAACATTACGAAACAAACAAATGGATTTGTAAAATTTGAATTTTAAACAAATTCTGATTTAACGTTTCAAGCGGGATTCGAACCCGCAACCTCTATGTTGTTAAATAGCGCTCTTACTGCCTGAACTACCGAGGCTTGTTGTCAGCAAATGTTCATTTTGTTGTGTCATCACTGTCACTGTAATTTTTATATACATAATGTTAATATATATCAAATTTGATTCTAAAAGCGTATGCAAAGTGTATATTTAAAGTCTTTCGCGAAGAGCTGCTGTTAAACAGACAACTTGCAAGGATTGGCTGCGTTTGTGAGATACTTTCAGTGTTATTATATATTTCAATATTTTTACCGAGTTTTTCGTCCTTTCCTTCGCTTTATATGACAGATATTAACCTGTCCCTCGGATTTTATTGAAAATGTAAACATTCGGGGTCGGGGAAACCCTAGGGTCTACGGCCCACGGGTTTCCCCTCATCCCTCATGTTTACATTTCAATAAAACTCTAGGGACAGGTTAATATCCTTTACGTATAGATCATGGAACCTGATTTGGGTAATGTGCAGTAACAAGTTAAATCAATAACTTGATGTAGGAGTCGTAAAACATGTAACAAAGTTGAGTATATATATCATGAAACATGATTTGGGTAATGTGCAGTAACAAGTTAAATCAATAACCTGATGTAGGAGTCAACTGACTCAAAAACATGTAACAACCTACTGGCATTTTACGAGGAGAACTCTGAAGTGTGGACAGTTTTCCCCTTCTTTTAGTATATCCCAACTTCTATATCAGCATCCAGATGTCGTTACCCCAATCATAATCGTCTCTATACGGTCCTCCAGCCCCATCCCGGTTCTTAGGTATATACACTGTTTGATATTGATATGAAACTTTTCTCACAATCTTGAAGTCAGATAAACAAAAGCTTCAAACTTATTTGACTGTTTTATTCATTGATGTTTCATTTTGAATTGTGACATTTACATAACTGTACAATACATGTATTAGAAGCTCAGGTTGTCAGATAAAAAAACAAACATAATCTGCATAATAATCATAATACATTGCAGATAATATTGAAACATAAACAATCATTTGTAGCACATTTGTTTTCATGGCAAAACAGAGGAAGATGAAAACAGTGACAATGGTATCTAAAGAGTTAATCAAAAACACAGAGAGTTGTCTGCCTTATTACCTAGCTCCAAATCATGAACCAAAGATTGGAATAAAGTCTAAGTTCAAAAGAACTATAAATCACATGAACTAATAGAACACTTTGGCAAAAGCGTGAATGACTTGATAATGTTCATGATGTGTTGGTGATTACATACAGAACCCTATTGTTCATTGATGACGAAATGAGACAATTTATGAGATTAAGATAAGTATGATGTCAGAGATTTTCATATGGGAAAGATGGAAGTCAAATTTTGTACATGATGTTAGAGCAGTATTTGTGAACAAAAAGGCTACATTAGCAATTAACACATTTACATTCTTTCAACATTTACATGATAAATAAGCAAAAATATTTATCAGGTATATATATTTGAAGTATATGCGCTGTGCGCTTTCAAAACGTTTCTTTTTGTTTAGGGGAGCAAGCTTTACAAACTTCCTAACCTTATCTCAACATACAAATTTCAGGGATTGGCCTTTAAGCCCTGCCATACTTGTAAAAGTTTAATTCTATAATGTCATAGCATGATCAATGCTTGAGAATACAGTCCTTGAGGAATACATCTGGTTGCTGCTCCAGAGGAAGTAAAGTTCTCGAAGAAAGTAGATCATTAGAGCAGGATCCAATATCTTCTTTCAGAATCCGTAGTTTTAATGAGGAGAAAGGTACCTCCAAATTAAAAGACTATCTGATTGTTGAATGGACAGCTAGTACCGAAGTTCCCTTAATGAGAGACAGACAGGTCGGTACTGCAACACTATTTAATCATTTATAGTTACTGGTATGAAAACATGCTCATAAACATATTTCATACTGGTTTCTCATGGCTGAAAGTGTTATTGACCCACTGAATGTTAATAGGACAGTAGTTCTATGAAAGAGATTAAGATATCGAAGGAAAGACACAACTTTCTGTTGATGTTTTAGATGCAAATTTAAAGGACAGCAGTTCAATGAAAGAAACCTTATAACTGTGCTCCTATAACTTGTCTCTCTCTGGTATTAATTTTCACATTGTGATGTATTTGATATGTGATTTCTCTACAAAATAACAGAAATCTCCAAAGTTTGGAGCCTGACCAATGATGGGTATCTCAACACAGACAGGTAGTCTAGGAGGAGACAGGGTCTTTAAACTTGACTGACGTACATGAAAGAGAGACAGTCAAAAGGTATCTCAACGCGGAGACCGGATCCCCTAGTTCCATGAAAGATAGAGAGTGGCAGTTTCAGGCAGGTCCCTTTGGCGGAGATTGGTTTCTCCGTATTAACTGAGGTCGATGAAAGATAGAGGGTGTTAGTTTTACGCGGAAACGGGTTCCTCTACGTTGATGTGCGAGATGAACCTCAGTCTGAGCTGGAGAGCAGGTCGCAGATTCCGGATCACTTTCTCCACGTCATGTTTCACCCCGTCACCGATAAACATGTACTTGATGTGGTAGCTGCGTTTCGTCAAGGATCTCAAACACTGTGTCAGATAGAGGAACTGATAATGTCTTCTATCATATTTCTAAATGACTTAAATCATAAAGAAAGATTTGCTTCAAATGACCAAATTTTGATGTTTACATTCCCTTCACAACTTATTCTAGCCTTAAAGTCTGGAGTATAAATGCTACTCTTATTTATTAGTAAATTATTACTTTCTAATACATTAATATAGAAAAGGACTAACCTTTGACCCTGAATATTTTATAGCAAAACCTGCTTATGTAATGATTAAAACTGCCATTAGTATATCAAGGATAAAACAGTTAACAACTACATAAGTCATAATTTGCTTTTAGTTTGGTGTATCTAAGAAATCATTTTTCACATCATATTAAGACTTTATTTCACAGAAAATAGTGTGTAATGTTCTGATTCTTAATTTGTCGCATTCTTGATTCTGCAACAAAGTCAACATGTATGGAACAGAGGAATCTTTACTTCAACATTTACAAAACCCTTACCACTCATCCATGAGTGAATGAGTGATTGAGTGAGGGAGGGTGTTAGTGGGTGGGTGAGTGAGTGAGTAGGTGAGGGAGTAGGTGAGGGAGGGTGTTAGTGGGTGGGTGAGTGAGTGAGTAGGTGAGGGAGTAGGTGAGGGAGGGTGTTAGTGGGTGGGTGAGTGAGTGAGTGAGTGAGTGAGTAAGTGAGGGAGGGTGTTAGTGGGTGGGTGAGTGAGTAGGTGAGAGAGTAGGTGAGGGAGTAGGTGAGGGAGGGTGTTAGTGGGTGGGTGAGTGAGTAGGTGAGTGAGTAGGTGAGGGAGGGTGTTAGTGGGTGGGTGAGTCAGTGAGTAGGTGAGTGAGTGAGTGAGTGAGTGAGTGAGTGAGTGAGTGAGTGAGGGAGGGAGAGGGGGGGAGGGAGGGAGTGAGTGAGTGAGTGAGTGAGTGGGTGGGTGGGTGGGTGAGTGAGTGAGTTGAGCTTGGTCAATATTTCAGCCATTAGAGGCGGTTTCAGCAATGTAATCCTAACAAATTTCCAGGAAGATGACATGAAGACTCATGATGAAGGATACAGGAAGTCACAGATGGGGTCCATGAAGTTGAGATGTTCACAAGACTTGTCCACCGTCATCAGGATCTCGTACAGCTCCACAGTCAGCTGCAACAGAATATTCTCACTAAGAGACAGAGGAACTCACTAGGACATAACTATAATGTTCTTAACATCTAGCATACATTTCAGTGGAGACACTAGCAGTTGAATGGATATACATCTATTACATGTTTCATCAACAGAGAACTCTGATACTCCCTCACCTCCAGCAGACATCTGGTCCTCTCCACGTGGAGTCTCTGGAGGAACGGACCAATCAGATGACAGAGATACAGATACTGCTCCTCCGTCCTGATTATCGGCTTCAGTCTCTCCTTCAGAAATCTGAAATTAAAAAAACATTATTTTCATTCAGTGAACCATTTAGAATTTTGTTTTTTTTGGCAAAACTTACTGACTCTAGTGTTTTGTACCACATCATATATTGGAAACTTAAGGATTACATTCCAAAGGACAAAAGTCTTCCCAAAAATGTTTATGAAGTTCATATAGAGGTTCACATATAAAAGAGCTGTATTTATTACTCACTCGTTATGGCTCTTTAACAAATCTACAAACTTATAGCACGTTGTGTAATAACAACGCGCTTTGTGACATCATAATGACTTCATAATCATTAAATATGACATCACAATGTTAGTGGGGCAGCTGTGATGGTCATTTCGGCAAATGTCTTTTTATTTTTGACGATGTAATTAAGCCAATAATGAACAAAATACTAAACTTGGTCCCTTTTCATAACATTTTTATAAAACTTGTGAATGGTACCAAACAAGTCACTCATTCCTAAAAACATCATATAGTATTCATATTGTAAATGTCCAGGCATAAACCTATAGCCATAGACCAAGGGCTTAAAAAAACTAACAGAGGTGTCCCATTCTTGCATATTGCGACAGAGCTCAAGCAAGGGGCTGAGATCATAAACTCCTGCACACGAGCACGAGATAGCATGACAGCAAGCAGCGACATCATTAAAGAGGTAACATAAAAGTATAACATACTGAGGCAGCTGACAGAGCTGACCAATCCCGGCGTGGTGCCAGATAGCGTGACAGAGTCCCAGCAAGTAACTGCAGTGCTGCTCAGCAAAGACAATATGGCTGGAGTGGAAGTTGAACATCTGGAAGGGGTACTTGTAGCTGGCTGTGGATAGGCTGGCGCTGTTGAATGCATCAACCACTCGGTCATTGAGAACTACCCAGAACGGCTCCTGCACAACAGATCGGGGAAGTTATCAGTTCGTTCTTGATTCAAAACATTGAAATCAAAATAGTTTCTGCAGAACAGAGGTGGGAAATTTTCAGTTAGCTCTTGTTTCAAAAAGTGGATATCGAAATGAATTCTGCAGAACAGATGGGGAAAGTTCTTAGTAAGTTCTTTATTCCAAAGTTAAAAATCAAAATGCTTTTTTGCAGAACATAGGTTTGAAACCTTTATTAAGTTTTGACGTTATTAAGTTTTGATGAAGATAACTTCAAAGTTTCAATATAATATCAAACTAGGAAACACAAAAGTTGTAAATTGGCAGAATTAAATCTAAACTACAATCCTTGGCAAAAATAACAATAAATTCAAGCCTTATCATTCAAATATAAATAATGAGTATCACTCCTGTTTCCCTTGGTGCATACTTCTCAACTCAGTAGGCTTACATGACTGAGAGGCAAGTCAGTAAATAAAGCATGGCTTAGTCGACATGAAAACTACAGCAAAGCTGCCAAAACACTTGATTACCATCTTTTGATTTGATAAAGAATATCCATAAATGTCGTGACTCACCGGCAGTGCTGTGAGAACAAGACCAACAGCATTCATCCAGGACATGATCTTGTCTCTAGGCAACTGAAAACAGCTGAAATAACACAAAAATATTGGTCAGTCATACCTGGCTGAAAATCCCATTCCATACACAAGATGAAAATGGGACTACCGGATTAAAAATATCACCGAATATCACCTTGGCCTAAAATTCACACATGTGCATATAGATTATTTTCATTGTCATACCGCTTTATTTCAGACCCCATCATCATAAAATATCTCAACAATAACAATTCCTTTCGGTTTCATATGTGTTTTCAATTACCAAATGTATGTTTCTAAGTGAATCTCAGTGTCATCTATTTTCATCCAAGATCCTGCAGAGCAAACTTAGAAAGTGCTCAATTCTACTGCATGGCACTTACTTAACATATTGATGATAAGAGTACATAATAAACTTAAGCACTGGCAAAAAAAAAAGAGGAGCAAAATTCTTTTGTAGATTAGAACTCATTACAAAGGCTTCCAAAACAACAATTTCACTGAAATCCATTTTTTGTAGTAGCTGTACTTATCTTAAAGATGAAGATGAGGGAGCTTGTAATCAATAAGATTTTTGATAAAAATTACAAGGCATGATATGAAGCTTAGGAGACCTTGATAAAGGTCCTAGAACTCACTGCACAATGATGTTCGAATGTCACCTTAAGATATTGCCAACTTTCATTCTTAATGGTTAACCTTTGAAGTGGAATACTGCGCTTGACAACGGGAGTACATTTTATGTCTTGAATACCTTATAAATTGTTAATTACCTATACACAATAACTTGTGACTTACATATGATAAAAAACATGAAACAGCAAGAGGACGTTTTTTACATTTACTTTTTGCCAAACATTTTCTACAAAACATATTTTTACAACATTAACAAGAATAAAAGCTGAAAAGAAAAAACGCTGAAAAATCTACTTATTGAAAGGAGAATATTATTCATAGGAAATCAGGACTTAGAGAAAGTTGAGGAGTAATTAAGAGAAGAGTTGAGGAGTAATTGAGAGAAGAGTATGGTAGTTGGTTATACTCACACACTGTAGGAGACAGGGCCATCTAAGCTTGTGATACACACACACATAGCTAGTCAAGTCATACATGGACATTTCAATACCAAGGACAATGGATACAGATATTCAATGCAATTTGAAGTTTCTTTGCAGAAGCACAATTACACTCACAATTACCATAATGAAAATTAATTTTTAAAGAAACATAAAAACATTATCAAAAAGGTAGAGAAATGCAACCTTGAGTGATATTTGGAAGCAAAACTTAGTTTTCCGTTCAATTTTTAAAACTGTGATATCTGTCATTTTTTTCTATATTCTTTGTCCAGTCCTTACATGCAATATTTTATGATAACATAGACATGCAAAATTATGTTCAATAAAATAAACAAACAAAATATCCAGACATTTATAAACAAACGGGTGTATAATATAAATATATAAAGGAAACATGCAATAATGAGGTACAATTTGTTAAGACACACATGCAGATCTAGCTGTTACAAGCTGGTTTGAATATGCCAAAATGTTTAAGCATCTAGATGAAAACATCCTGTGCAGACAACCAAATACAACTTTGAAATAAAAGGCAATAAATTAAGCTCACAATTTATACAGAGCCACTATCACTGAAGTTATCAAGATCTAACAACCAATGAAAAGACATTATGCCTCAGGTTTATATATCTTTGCTTCTCTTGTAAATAGTCATAAACCTAAATATCCAATCAAAATGCTGCAATTTTCCCCAACTTCCAATCAAAATGTTCCGTATCACTACTAATGTTTATTGGTATACACAGTATGTCTCAGACCTTTATATCATATAAAATGAATTATCCTAATAGTCTCTATCCTTGGATAAAACCAAATGAAAGTGAAAGATTGTTCAATCAATTACATACATGATTAAGTCCTTTGTTGTAAGACTATATCACAGTATAAACAGATATTGACACTTTATACTACTCATCTCTCATCTATTTCTGACCAGAGCGATTGTAACAGAAACATGCTAACATATAAGATTACATTACCTTTGCAACATAAGAAAGTTTGAAGTCTCCAGAATGGACATTTCAACTCAAACCATTGCTCTATAAAACTTTTATTATCAAAGAGAGAATGTCAATGGAACTGACCAGTGAAACTATTGATGATTAACAGACTGAATGAGTGACTCTTAGTGAGAGAGTGAGTTGTATGTCAACGTAACTGGGCAATATTTCAGCCATTAGTAGAAACCTAAAGCTTCAGGAATATCTGCAATAATTTGCTTGTAGCTTCTGTAAAATAATGGATTATTTTCTCTTGTGATTCTAAATATTATCAAATATTAGTCTGGAACTGCAGTTTCTCTAATTCCAATTCATTCCTCCAGCCGATCAAACCAACCTGTAACTCTCTACACTACCAACTGTCCCCACTGAACCCTTGACGGATAAGTTGATAAATGATGACTACAGAACCTTACCATCTACATACATTGATTGCTGGTTGATCGACCATCTGTCAGTGGATAGACCGATGGAGGGTGACTACAGAATAGGGATAGCAGGTCATTTTTTATTTGTATGTGTCAATTGCACAAGGGCGCGGTCTAAAATGGACTCTGGACCACCCATCTTAACTTGTCTGCAAGGCTGATGGAGGGGACTACAGGAGTACTACACGGGACACGCAACAACGACTAGATCTGCCAGGTCTCACCAAAGGTCATCTTTGTACCTCTTCAGAGCGACGTCGAGGAGGGCGTTGCCGACGATGGTGCTGCCCACCGGGAGAGCCATCAACTCCACACATGTGGCATGCAGGGCGTGGGCTGCTGGGTTGGGGAACTCATTGAAGCGCCAGTCACAGTTCGGGAAGGGAGGGGGAATCTTACCTCCTATTGCTTAGGCTTGTTAAGGAGGCTGACTTCACTTTGTTCAGTGTTGTGTATTAGTAATATTACATATTTTTTTATTTGATTAGACCTTAGGTATGATATTGTGTCATTGAATTGGATTGATCAAATTGATGATTTGTAATACAATTGTATTTAAAAATGAAAACAAAATAAGAAATTTACATTTGTACAGTATCCATTCCATGAAGGCAAGGTTATTGTGAATGTTCAAAAGGATGTCAAAGAGGCTCTTTTGAAAAGTTGAAGGTTGAAATCTATATGTGATATATTATCATTACTCATCATTAGAACAGATAAGGTAGAGGTAAAAATTGTTCCTCCAGAATCTATTAGATGAATGTAAGTATTTAGAAACAAGATTGAAAAGATACTGTCAACAAGGCGTCCGATAAGTCTCACATAGTAGTCCTGATCCGGTGTCCAGCTCATATCATCGGCCGACATCTGGAGGAGTCGTGTGTAGTCCTCGGACAGACACCAGTTGGGGGGCCGGATGTCCTTGAATGCTCCTGAAACGGGGCAGGTAACTCTCATTGGATGATGTTTCAGTTTCATTATGAGATCTAAAGTTGATGATGAGTATTTTAAAGCAAAGGATTATTTGATATCATTATCTCTAATTTATATTATTTTTCATTAAAAGGTTTAAATCTCAGTTCTTGGATCTGTAACGAAATGTTTTCAACCATACCAATGATGCCATGGACTAATCTCCTCTTGAGACCAGACTTGCCAGCAAGTCGCTTCTCGTAGTAGAAGAGTGTGTTGTACAGGTACGTCACGGGGCGGTCTGCAACATACAGCATCAGTTACAAGATGGTTGTGTTTCTGTTGCTTCTAGTCCATCCTGTCTCAGGGTACGAACATTATGCTTACTCCAAGCTTCTGAGGCCAGGGTTCTGATTAGTAGAGTTAGTGTAACGTTCGTACCCTGAGACAGGATGCTTCTAGTCCAGTGCCTTGCAATGGTTCATAAAGACTAACAGTTATTGTCAATTGATAAACTCATGAGTACAGGAAGAATGGGAGAATTTAATTTGAGATTTGTTCAAGTCAAATCAATGCTGACAATTTATTGTGACAGAGTTTGATTTCCACCTTCCTCTGGTTACTAACCTCTTTGTTGGTCAACATGATTATCCCAAAGTGGATCATGAGCAGAATATTAACCTCACCACTATGTAGTGTAGCTGTAAAGCATGAATCTCAAGAATGATAAGACTGACAGCCAGGACGTACCGTGGAACTTGTAGAGACAGCCGATCTGGTCAAGGATACTCTCAAGGATCTTCTGGACCTTCTGGGACTCCAGCAGGCGGTGGATCGTCACGTCAAGCACCTGTTGGACAGTTAACAATTGTCTGAAGAGTGTGGGAGAGAATGCATTACAATTGATAACAAGCTTGATTAGTAACCGGAACATATTAACTCTATCGTTCTTGTCATATTCAGCTTAACCCTTACGATGCGGGTATATATTTTTGCTCTACAAGCCCATGTGGCGGAATTGTTTTGTCCGGTGCCAGCCACCGTTATATCCTGATTGGCCGCTTCTTTATTTTTGTGCGCGGATATACATATGATACATGGAAATAAAGACAATTCTCTCCTCTATACGATGATGTAAAAATTATAAAATTATCTCTAATGGTTCGTGAGATATAAATGCCGCAAGGTGGGTACCCTCAATCATTTTTGAGAAAAAGTTTGATATTTTATATCCGGGAGCAGCCAAGACTGCTTGCAGTCAATTATAGCCTTATCCTGAAAGTTACGGATTTCGCCAAGAGGGCTTACGTGCCATTTTATATTTGGCCCGGAAATATCACGCGCCCCGCATCGTAAGGGTTAATGCGGGATGCATTGTTACTCCTAACAGACCAACCGACCGAAGGAGTAAGCCATTATGATATATTTCCACAATAAAATTGCTGAACAGAAAATATTGCTCTCCTTATGTAACCACTCCTAAAATCCAATATTGGAACTTTTTAACTACATTGAAAACATGATTTCAACATTTAAACTTCAGTTATGTATTATTTTAATGTAAAGTTTCATATTTTAAGCAATGATAAGCAAAGTGATTTCAAAAGTCCTTTTATAGTAGGTAATAAATAATTAAAGTATAGTTTTTTTTATATATTTGTTAACCATCAAGATGCCATTGCATATGAAGATTTACCTAACAATATTTAATTCCTGGACAGAATACAAGATTTTCTTTACAGATATGATGCAACTTATCGTTTAAATATAAATAAATGAATAGAATTGTGCCTACAGGGAGAAATCTGAGGCAGACGTTGCCGAAGTAAACAGGAAGATGTTGATGGTGGATCGGGTTGCTCATGTCTTGGATTCCCTCGTAGTAAAACTTCTCCGGGTATTTCTGTCATAATCAGATTAAAGCTTAGATTAAAGGAAATATAGCCTTTTTGTTAAGATTTAATTATTAAAATTTATTTGTGCAACATGTATTATCAGACAGTAAAACATTTAATTACACAAATTAATGTGTAGCCATTGAAGAAATGATAAAGTTTTCAGCAAAATCAATCGTCAGTCATTTGTGTCTGAACAACTTTTCTTAATATGCGGAAAATATAATGGAAAACATCATTGAAATTAATGGAACATGGTATGTTCAATATAGAACTGACATCATTCCTTGAAAAAACGTCTTTTCCTTGGTAAATGTTTCTCTTGAGATCAAAATGGGGCTATACTGTTCTTTCAACACAGTCAATATAAACAACTGATGATGACACAATGTTAAAACATATTTACTCATTAACCACCAATGTGACCTACCTTATGGAATGCCATGTGTTTCTCATGCCAGTTAGCTTGTTGCCAGTGCTCCGGAGTATTCTGTGATGAATCATAAAGGAACAATAAATATTTAATTTCAATAAAAATGCTTTCAGTAATTTCCATAAAATGCTTTTAGTAAACAAATTTCTAATTATTCTCAGGCACTATGAAATATGGTTTGATGTGTATTTTGTTTCACCAAAAGAAATTACTTACATCTTTGACGAAGTCGTGTACGCGACTCTTGAAGTCTTGCAGATGGACGAGCAGCAACTGTACAATCAGACATCTCATCTGGGCCTCGTTACCCTCCAGGTTCCGCAGAATCTTTAATTACAAGCAACTCATTAATAATACCACTAGTTGACTATATTTACCATTCTTGAAGAATCAGATCTATGATCAGACATAATGCCATTAAGATAGTGAACAAATGTAACATTATTTTTTGGATGATCCTATCTTCAATAGTACAAAGTTTTGTGCGTTATTGCTCAGTGTTTAAACAACTGCCTATCTACAGATATACATACGAGACAGAGGACGAGTCTATCGATGGTGATGATGTTACTCCTCCAGATCATCTCGTTCAACGCTTCCATGTACTGCAACCAACAATCAGAGAAACAGTCTTACGACACTCTTCTTCTTGTCATGTTTAACAACATACTACATATTTCTCTTCTTTTGTGTACACTACCAAATGCTGTTTTAAATTTTATGTCATACAATTGTTCAAACCTTTTAGTCACAATATAAAAAAACACTACCATATGTACGAGAACATCTGGATTTTCATCTCTTTTTTATTTCAAAGAGTATATTGCGTTTTGACTCTTTCCCTACTAATGCTTTTCATACTAAGCTTTGTTTCACAGCTTATTTTCATCTACTCATTTCTCACATATTTCTGTGAAAGATCATGAAAATAATTATGCAGAAACAACTTAACAATTTCTTATATGTATCAATACACAAGTTTACTAGCAGCAAAACTGAATGTGAGAATATAACATTCTTGCATTTATAATACATGCATAACAATTCATAAAAGAAATATTGTAGCTGTTACTTTACATATAAATACAAGTGAAACCTTATGCTTGTGCCAACATAAAAAATAATAACAGTTACTTAAACTTAAAGCAATGAGGTATATTAAATTTAAGTGAAATTACAACTATGATTAAAACCCTGTAGTTGAAGAGTCATTAAAGAACACTGAATACCAAAATACATCCCGCTATGTCTACCCCATAGACCTCATTGATTGACAACATGAGACAGATGATAAGAATGCAATTATTTCAAACACAATTAACAGACAAAATGTTTACAATCAATCAGGATTGTAACATGATTTCGATAAATACTCGTTTCTGATTGGTTGATTTGAAGGATTTCCCAGTGTTAAATTGCAATGAACGCCCGCAAATTGGCTGAGGCCAATCACCGCGAAAGGATACATTATTTGGTCCGCCTCAACATTAAACTGTTCTGATTCTCCCAATATTCGTGCCCGATTCACATTTTACTGTTGTTGTTGTAATTTTTTAACTTGCGCTTTCCAGTAGATGCCAAAAATCCTTTTTTATTTGCTTTAGTTTTATGTAACTAAACTTTCTAAATTGGCTAAGTTTCTCCTAATTTTTTTTTTTTTAATTAAATTTTTATTTCAGAAGTGCCTGTTACAAAAAGGAGAACATGCCCAGGGTAGCATGAACCCATTTACTATTGAAAATGAAGACATTTCTGAGTTTTTTGTTTTTGTTTTTCTACACAAGACAAGGACAGTTCACTCACTCACACTTTCACACGTTATGCACAGAAAGGATGGACAAATGACAAAAGCATACTGAGATGCTTCATAATTAAACTCATTAATAATAATAGCATATACAAATAAGCTGTAGGAAGGATATTCAACAGATAAAGGATAAACTACAAATTGTTACTGGTCTACAAGACCATGATACATCATCCATTTTTGATAGAATTTAATGTTTTGGCTTTTACAAAAATATCTTGTCTTTTCAATATTGTATCTCTCAATCAATATGCTTTTAAAATATTTCATATTTGGAGTGGAAGCATTAAGTTTACATTTATAAATATGGAATTTAGCCGCCTTGTGCCATGCGGCCGGTTTCTTTCGAATGCCGTTCTCATGGCACGACGTCACAAAGGCCAACGGTTATGACGTCATAATGATTACGTCACCGTCACAATGGTCTAGGCGAGTTTAAGATATTTGTTCAGTCGGGTTTGTTCCTGTTAGTTTATGAATTATATAACTGTTTTCTCCCTCATAAATGTCACTATGAAAACTATAAGATCTCATCTTTATGAGTGCAACTGGTTTGCAATATAAGATCACTATTTTAATGTCTATAACACTGGGAATTCCTTCTTCTTTATAGCTACGAACACTATACAATAAACTATACACAATAATGGATCAGTCGTTAGATCCTTTCAACTCAGAGTTCCCTACGCAAAAATAGACTTCGCTCCTAAAATGCTTATAACTAACGGTCACGTTACAATATCGATAAATAGTTGCGTTTGTAAAATTTCCAGGATTCATTGTTATTCAACACCCGCAAATTTAAGCGTTTAAAACCTCCGGCTAACGCCGTCGGTTTTAAACTAAATTTGCGAGTGTTGAATAACAATGAATCCCGGAAATTTTACAAACGCAACTATTTATCTTCTAAACATAGGACACCCAGACAGAACTGTAGGACTGACCCTGTTAATGTTAGGGTTGGTGACTGTGGTGAACTCGAAGACCAGGTAATCAGCGAAGGCTCTCAGGTGAGTTGACAGTGCTCGCGGACCAAGCCGATCCAACACTCTGGGAAAATAAAGAGAACATGTCACTTAGTTATGATAAAATAAACTACAACCTTGAAACTGAAATCTTCTTGGCCAGAAAAATAACTTGGTCACATTAAATATCAAACTTGAATAAAACCCTTATATGTTTTTATTTTTAGATAATATTTCTGTTTTGCCTAAACTGTGGACCAATACACTTACTTGTAAGCAGTTGGTGAGACTCTGTTTTCATCCAGCAAAATCTTCCAAATGATACTGAAAAAATAGTGAGTGAAAATAATTAGTGAAAATCTGTACATATATCTTTTAATTGACTTACCTAATCATCATATTTTCTGCTTCAACGTAAAGTTCTGGTAGCAAGATTGCCATAATGCTGCGGCATTGGAACTTTGACAGCGGAACTTTAACATATCTATTTACTTACCACAAGAAAAGGGGAGCATTTCCTTGCATGGAGAAGTGGGCTATCAGATCGTTCTCATTCACCATACCTGTCAATAGAAAAATGCATAAACTCCATTATATCATAATCCTGAAATATTGTTTAAAACATTTTTGGCATTTTGGAACTATTTTCTCACAATAAATGTGCACAAGAAAGAAGAGAATATTAACACCAAGGTTTTCTATCACAGAGCACTAAGATAAGATTGCAAGACACTGAGATAATTCTAGTGTTAACTGGAATATAAGAATCAGGGTTCAAATCCTCCAGAAAAGGACTAGCTTCTCGCACTTGTATTTTTATCTTCACTTTGTGCTTATATTCTAGCTGTACACAACCTTAATAAAAGCTCTTGTATACAAAACAAGCTCTCACTCTTCCACTTCTTGTACTCTGTCTCCACGTTGCGTTTAAGCTGACTCTTGTCCTCCTTGGGTACGGGGTTCTGGTTGAAGAAGTCCTCCAGGACGGGAGGGAAGTACTGCAGCGTGTAGCTGGGCCAGCTCAGGGGCGTGTTCTGCTTGATGGACATCAGGATCTCCTTGCACCAGCTGTTCGAGTAGTTGTCTAGCCCTGGTCGAGACAGAAACATTTCATACCAATTCTAACTTCAAGTTTTAAGAAAAACAGTGTTTGAAATAAGCATCGTCCCGTAGGCAAATGCCGACAGTTATTTACAAGGGCCCAGGTCTTATTCTCAGGTCCTTACAGTATCAAGAGTATCCTTACATAGCTCAGTGGTAGAGTGTCCGGTTGTCATCCGGAAGACCGGGTTCGATTCCTGGTCGCGCCATACCAAAAGACAATAAAACATGGGGGTTGTTGCTGCCTTGCTTGCAAATTCCGTATGATGATGAAACATTTATTCTCGTGTTTAAATCAAGTGACATAGCTTTATTTATTCAATGCACTTAATCGTTTATATATATTTACCAAATAGTCAAATTATATTACTGAATAGATTTCTACATGCAGCATCCCAAAATCTTGGGCTTGCAGGCCTAGTTTATTTTTTCATAGCACATGACAATATTTCTCAGCTAATTATACATTTAACACAACTTACATGCAAATTATAAAACTTTCAACTCAATACTGAATAGACATGCAAACGTTAAGAGAAAGTAAGTGAAATACAACAAAGCAACTGACCAGTGATGTGTACAGACCGAGCCAGAGTGAGTACCAAAGCTCTGTTCAACTCTTCAGACTCCCCGGCCAGAAAGGACTGACTCTTGGATTCATTGGAGATCCGGGTGAGTTGTGGCTGGACCTCGTAGCTGCCCAGGCTTATGATGAGTCGCAGAGCCGTGCTCTCCACACTGGAATAATTGAAATAGCTTTATCCATGAGAGAGCATGCTCAAGCACACAAAATTGTAATATTACCCTGCTAGAATAGTACTTTCAATGCCAACTACTACAAGTTCTTCCTGGGACCATACACATTTGCATCATTGTTCTGTAATTTCAATACTGGAATCTGGAGGGCAATGTTTAATAAAACAAAGTAATATTTCCTATTGAATTATTTTTTATTTTTATATTTTTTTAATTCAAATGCATCATTGTTGTTTAATGCAATGAATTTACGGGTGAATGAAGGGGAAACCCAATGGAAATAAAATATTTCCTGTCTTCCTGGCTGAAGAGTTCCGATTCTAGAAGTAATCAGTATCCAAAGTAACGATTGAATCGCTTTGAGAGTTTATCTAATCCTAACCTTAGGATAACCCAACTTCTGTCCTAGAGAGGATGTTTGCAAAAATATGTAAACTAACTAGAATCTCACGAGATATGTAGCTGATTCTGGTTGGTCGGCTGGATGGTGGCGAGAGTTAGGAGGTGGATATTGGATCGAACAATATTCTATTTGTTATTAAGCGTAATCTCACCAGAGATGTAGTTGGTTCTGGTTTGTCTGCTGGATGGTGGCGAGAGTGTGGAGGTGGCCGAGGAGCTGGATGCGGTAGTGGATCTGGGTGTGGTGGAGACGGTAGCTGAACATCTCCAGCAGGGTGTGCAGGATACCCAGGGCGTGGCTGTTGAACACTGTCGGGAGCAGCTGGCCTGTACAGGGTTAATACTTAGTTGTTAGATTTGATAGAATAGGATGATTAGGTTTCATTGTTTCGATTTCGTGATATTATCTGGAGACTGTCTGCAAATATTGTTGTGTATAAAGCATAGCTATTGAACAGTTTTAGGAGAAATTGCTCTTGTAAAGATCATGCAGAGCATGCAGTTGTTTGTTAAATTGAATGCATGGTTGGATCAGGTCAGATGATTAGGAATTATTGCTGTGATGAATGTGATCACATAATTTTGTTTGGAGAATGTATGCAGTCCTGTTATAGCTATGCACTAGAGAAACTGGCTTAGATGAAGTGGAGCGTAAAGAAAGGAGTGTTTTGACCGGGTCTGATAATGTTTGGTTCCTGAATGCAATGGATCATATCACTGGGAAATGCTTGCTAACGAGTTCCTGCCATGCAGAGTAAGAAAACTTATGCTATCACCGTATTCAATATCTCACAGGATGAAAATTGTTAAAGCATTGAAAGAAGTCTTGTAAGATTTTCCTCTTTGCACATGTTATGCTTTATCAGATGGAGACCAACTCACTGATGAATCCCTTGATGCCAAGAGACTCGATCTCCATGTAGACCAGGAGACGACTGTATGTCTCCACCAGCGCCGGCGCCAGCGATATGTTCGACTTGTTCTTCGCCAGGCGGATCACTCTCGTCACAATACTGTGGATCAAGCTGAAAGGCAAGAAGAGATGCACGTCAGAATTATTTGTATGTTTTTCTTAGACTTTCAAAATAGAATTAACTTAGATCATGCTTGCATGAATAAAAACATGAGAAGACAATCTTAATGTGGAGAAAATGCTCTTTGGGTTGGATAAGAGTGGCAGTCAAAAGGAAACCAGTTTGATGCATAACCAGATTAGGGCAGGCTTTCAATGTTGATAACAAGTCAGTCAAAATATATATCTTCAATAGCCTAGAAATTTTGAATCTCTTGTCAGTGAGCATTTGGAATGTCTACAAACTATACAGTAAGGTTAAGAATATGCACACAGAATAAGGTAAGATGAGAAAAAAATTAACAAAATAAAAGACTGACAATAAAGTAAGGTTAGGAATATGCACACAGATAAGGGCAAGATCGGAATAAACTGAACAAAAAGAAAGACTGACCTCATTTTGGCGTGGACCGTGAGTGAGTCGAGGAGGCTCATGGAGAGAGGCTGGGTCGGCGCCGAGGAAACGATGTTGCCAGGCAACAAGGTCGTGTTCTTGTTATTCCCGTACACGCTCTCCAGGAGTTTACCCATCGGCAGGCTGAAGTACTCAGTGTTGGTGCTGTCTGCATAGGTGGAGGCAAAAATGTTAACTATATTAGCTGAACAAATTTATTTTCCTTTCATTTCTAATTGAGAAAATTCTTCTAGTTAATGGTCACTATGCTTTAAGGGTTTGAGCTTACTCGTTTTTATGTAGTTTTCAACTGAGAAGTTACGATTCAGAGATGACAACAGATTTAACTTTTTAACTTTCACAAACAAGAAAGACAATCTTGCAGGATAACAAGCAAGCTAAAAAAAAAAAATTTTGCTCTTATAAACATTTGAAGAGCATTAATGTCAAACTTAGCCTTTACATGATTCACATTATAAAAGGAAACTTACAAGCATTGCACAGCAGGGCTATCTTGTAGTCATTCAGACTCAGATTGCTGTTGTTGTTGAATGTTTGTCTCAAGAACCTGAAAGTTGGATTTGTTGAATAGATACATTATCATATTTTGCATGATCAGGCAATATCGCACATCAAATTGTATACTTCAATCATGGCTTATGTTATCTTCTGGTTTAGAAATATTTCCTTTTCTTCATCTTTTGATTAAGATTGGGTGTGAAACTTACTCCAGCTGTTTGCTTAGTAAGGTAATTATAACAATGTACAAAATAACTGCACAGGTGGGAAATTCTCTTAAAATAGTGTTACAATGTATAATATTGCACATATAGTATGTTTTACTACATTTCAGGCGGCGCTAAATGACTTGTTTAGAGGAGGCTTGGAGGAGATATCAGCATGCAGACCAACTTAAGGATACACAGATGGAAACCAACCCAAACTTTGGGTTAAATAAGAAGAGATAAAACTGTTACAAACAGAGCTATCCGCAAAAAGAACAGAATTGTTTGCTACCTGTTCAAAAAGCATGAGCATTCTTTATTTATTTATCCAGATGAGAATAATCTGTACAATAAGGTTCTTTTAGGAATGTATCAACTTAATCACACATTTCAGCTGCCCATTGCGTAACATGCAATAACAGACTTAAGATATTCATGTTTGGAAGATTGGCAGGTGTAACTCACTCAAGATGTTGACGCAGCCCGTACGGAATGGGTCTCTGTAGACGCTGCTTGTCGCTCTCGGCCTTCTTGTTGAGGTGGATCCAGATGCAGGTGCTTGCTAGGGCGTGGGTCGACTGGGGCTTGCTCACCTCCGGCATCGGGATCACCTGGTCGTCCGAGTACAGCAGGTCGTACAGCCGCATCACGGGCAGGAAGTCTGCCAACTGGGGAGAATACATAGTTACATAGACTGGAGAAACATGTAACCGTGCCCATTGGTACATAACTGGGGAGACACACAGTCATATACCAATTGCTCACATGATGCAAAAACCTCCTCATATTTAACTACATGGCCACATAGCAGTAGATTAAGGGGAATTTGAGGAGTCTATTTGCATCGTCCTTCACATTTTTCTAAACACAAAAGGCATCAGTTTCTCACTAATTGCTTCAGAGAAAGAATAAACACCTGTTGATCACATATAACATACTGTCCTTTCCTGACACACATCACAATAGATAAAAAGGAATGTATCATTGAAACAATTCTCTTCCAGTGTAAGCAAACCTAACCTCGCTGTACAATAATACTAGATTTTGAGTCTAGCGAAATGTAGTAACGGATCACGTTAGCCCACTTATCAAATTGACAAATCAGGGCTCGGCTTATAGTGGCAATAGTCTGCTTTCGCACATAGCTAGGTCGCCTAAAGGTCGGCTGACCGACCGCTTACTGTATCTCGCTAGACAATAAAAGTGGTGTGTATTTGTAGATGTCATAATAAGGACAATGTAAAGTGAAAAAACAAATAAGACAAGTAATTGTCACTAACGTGATCATGTCTCCCGCCACAAGAGAGAAATTGATTTAAAGGGATTGTGGGTTGGTGTCTCATAGTTACCCTTAAAACTATGTCAAGGTTACCAGAACCAACTGGTGTCTGCATATCCAATGAACAATGACAATGAAAACTAAAACAAGGGCTTTTGGTGATATCGCGCTAAAAAAGTTTTATGTATTGGTCAAAACCTACTGGCGTCTCGAATCTACCCAATGAAGACTGATACCAAGTTTGAAGGCTCTAGGTGGAAGTGTTTGTGAGATATCGCGCTAACAAAGGTTTACACACTGGTCAAAGTCCTGTCGTGACCTTGAAATTAGGTCAAGGTCACCAAAACCGACTGATGTCTGGGTATCCACCGAATAAAGACTGATACCAAGTTTGAAGGCTCTAGGTGGAAGGGTTTGTGAGATATTGCGCTAACGGAGCGAGACGGACGTACAGAGCTGAATACTGGGTGATACTAGAACTAGAAATTTGTATGGATGTGTAAAAAAAACCTAGATTTTTTCAGAGCAGGGGGATTTTGAATATGGCGACGGACAAAACACAAATAAAACACCTTTCTGATACGTCGGGAGGGTAAATCAGGGTCGGAGGGATATGAGAAAGACGGTTCGCCTAACTGCAACTAGAGGGTTGAGGAAATGTTTTTTGTTAGAACTATAGTAAAGGGATAAATGCATCATTGCATCAGATATTGTTTATACAGTGGGAAGATTATGTACCAAGGATGATATGAGAAGTCCAACTGATTCGCTTTTTCTTTATTTCTAAAATGCAAAAGGCCTTAATCCATCATCTACTACAAGAGTGTACTTGCTACTTGGTAGAGATCTATGTTTCTAAATTTCAAGATGTTGTTTGAACACCATTGATGAACTTTGGCAATCTACAATCAAATTATCACAATTTTGTTTAAATGTTGTAGTGGAAAAACATCATCTGCTTTAAAGTGTGCTAGATAAGTCATAACACAGCGCTATCTCCATAACTTGAAATCCAAATTTGATGGACTACAGGTGACAACAATAATTTTAAGGGGTATCATATTGTCTGTGTATCACACATATAACAGAAAATGTGTATGAATTTTGTGTCAATGATTGTGCATCTTAATGTTAGTTAACAAATAAAGATAGATGATAATTTCCTATTATCATCTGTTTAGAAAGAGAGAAGTTAAGAAACAAAGGAACACAATAAAATTCAAGTATCAAACAAAAAACAAGTTTCTATCAGTCTTGGAAATAACAAGTCTTGATCTCAACATGTCTTCTGTTTGAGATAGTGGCACTAAATATCAACAGAAATCAGAAGCTAAATCAAAATCTTCAGCCTGAATGGTAATATTGATAGTAAGATTTGTAACATATGATATTCATTACCTAATTTGATGGCACAATAAGGAAATAAGGTCTGAAGTTTATTCTTTAAACTTCAGTTTGAATAAGACCTCTTATATTAGACATTGATATGAAATAAAAACAGAAATCTGAAGTTAATCCCTTTAACTTCAGTTTGAATGATGACATTAGTAAGTGTGAAGACGATGGCTCTTACCATGTCTTGTTGTCGGTTCCCCTGAAATAGTTCACATGTTGAATATTTCTAGCTAACATCATTATCATTCTTCAATTAACAGTCTCATTAACATATTAACACCAACACTTTTTCATGCACTATACTGTATTTCGATGACTACAATCCCTGGGTTCAATTTCTTGCAGTACCTCTTACCCTTTTGTTTCTATTTAAAGGGACAGTCATATTGGGACATTTCTGTTGAAATAAAATTCATGAGTACTTCGCTGTTTATACTTATATATGATTAGTTCATGATGATTTCACACTTTGTTTCAAATATGCTAGTGAAATTTATATTTAAATTGTTCTAGAACTAAATATTTCACAAAGAATAGAATGCATCAATGATTCCTATTGAATTTCATTTCCGTAAAAAATACCCTGATAGGACTGTCCCTTTAAGTCAAGGCAGGAGTTGCAATTAAGGCGAGTTCTATATGTGCATTTTAACCCCATGACCCCAATGGGTATATACAAGTAAAATGTGAGGTTGAATTCTAAGAAATACAGCAAATCTAAACACTGTCTCAAGTTGGATATGGACTCATTGGATGGTATGCTTCCCATGGTTGAACTGTTCTGATTGGCTGCTGGGTCAGATTCTTATTCCAGCCAACCAATCACAAGGCTTTCCTAAAAGTCTGACTTAGATATAAGTTGCTAGGGTAAGTTTCTCATGAGAATGATCTTTTCTTTAAAACTAATGATGACCCCATTAAGTTGTTCATTATTTTAAAAACTATGACATGAATAAACGATTTTCCTTAAGTGACATGTACTGAACTGGTGGCAGAGTATACAGTATGGTCAGATAAGGTTTGTAAAGACCAAATGCAGGTAAAAGCCTATTGTCTCAACATCACAAGAATAAGGTAAGACAATGATCACATTATGCAGATTATAGTAGAGCTAGAGTCTTAGCCAGATGATCAATAAATATCTGGGAAAAATATCAAGAATCGTCATATCAAATAGTCAAGAAAATAGAGAAATCTTGACGGACATAAGCAGACTTACAGGATTTTTCTGGATACTTCCAGAAATGAACTGCAGTAACACCCACATCAGATGGTCTCGACCCTTCTTCAGGTTCTTGCCTTGCAACTGTAACATCAGGATGAGTTTTAAAATCATTTGACCATTTACTTTAAAATGACATACAAATAACCTCAAATAATGACATCAGTCATTGGAAAGAGGTAATCAAGCAACACCTACTTATGATTATAATGATTACACTTATTTTACTTTAATGCACCTAACATCATTGACTTATCAGCTGTATATGCTTAACACATATCATATCATGGAAAACGGGCTACAAAATAAAAGGTCAACTGGGGCAGAGAAAATCAAAATGGTTGCAAAACCCTAGTCAAAAGAGCCGTAACAAAAAGTTACCTTTTCATAGAGGGACATAACCATGTGGGGAAAACTGGCAAACTGGAAGAGCACAAAGTAGATAAGTTGACTAGATAAGTGTTGCCATAGCAACTGACTCAACCCGGCATCATCCACGGCTTCACTCTCTGACCTCTCCATCGCCACGACAACCAGATCAACCAGTTGGTCCTCCAACACCTCACAACGCTGTTTTGCCTGTACGAGAACATGATTGGCTGAATGCATTGGATATTTCAAATTGAAATGAAAATTCATCCCATACATTAATAGAATCACAAAAGTGGGTGAGATTGATGGATGAACTGTAATTGCAGGTTTGTGAATGACTTAAGTAGAAATTAAGAGGGGGAGTTAAAGACCCACCAAACACAAACACAACAAGACGACGATACTTCAAGGAAAACTTCATGTAAGTTTCAGGGAGAGTTAGCTCCTCTTTATCAGGTGAAGGGGAGCTGACTCTCTCCGAAATGTAACATACAGTTTTTCCTTGAGTATCCTTGTCTTGTTGCCTTAATAGTTTGCAATGTAGATGTGAGTGATACAAATTTGCATTGTTCAAAACATAACTTAATCCATCCTTTGAAAAAAAATATAAATGTAATTCACAGAAAATATTGTTGCATAAATTAAATCACAATCAACCTGAATTGATGACACTGCTTGGTATCATATTATTTCTGATCGTTAATAAAGAAATCAATACAATAAGACAAAAAACTAACAAAGAGAAGTCTCACCTGTTTATTGAGCCCCAGCATATTGCAGACCATTTCCCGGGAGTAGGGTTGTTCCAGCACATAGCGCAGCAGACCGGTCTGGGGGTCCTGGATAGCCTGCAGAAACATGAGACAGGGTCAGCTTGCCACGCCCACTTTACTTACACAGCATGCCACGCCCACTTTACTCATTTGGTGCTGACATGAGACAGGGTCAGCTTGCCACGCCTACTATACTTACACAACATGCCACGCCCACTTTACTCACTTTGTGCATACATATTAAGACAGGGTTAGCTTGCCACGTCCACTTTACTAACTCGGTACAGACATGAGACAGGGTCAGCTTGCCACGCCCACTTTACTTACACAGCATGCCACGCCCACTTTACTCACTTGGTGCTGACATGAGACAGGATCAGCTTGCCAGGTCCACTTTACTTACACAGCATGCCACGCCCACTTTACTTACACAGCATGCCACGCCCACTTTACTTACACAGCATGCCACGCCCACTTTACTCACTTGGTGCTGACATGAGACAGGATCAGCTTGCCACGTCCACTTTACTTACATAGCATGCCACACCCACTTTACTCACTTGGTGTAGAAACATGAGACAAGGTCATCTGGTCAAATCAACTTCATTCATTCAGCATGCCACACTTACACTTCTAATTTGCATGATAAAAAATTTCTGTTGATTTAACTATACAAATTTCGTCTTTTTTCTTGAGAGTACATGACCATGTCAGTTTGTGTGCTGATATTTATTTACAATACTTCCTTCAATACCTTCAGAAATTTACCTCAATGTGCAGAGGATTTAGAACAGATGTTAATTTGTTGGCTGATTACATCCTCAAAAGCATTATAACTACATATACACAGAATACATATAAACAATCAAATTTATATATACATATCAACAAAAGTGTTGACACAAGTTCATTTCGTACAATAAAATGACATGCTGATCTCATCGTCCCGATAGTGTACATGTTGCTAGCTAGACTTGCCTTGTCGTAAGGAAGCGGTCCACTGAGATGGAAGCGTAGAGTGGTTGTGTTGAGACGCCACACGTTGTTCATTGACATGGAGTGTCCCACCACCGGCAGCAGGTGACTCCTCCCTGGAACATCATAGTAGGATTCAACAGCATTCATCTCATGGAGCGCGGTGGTGTAGTGGTTAGCGTGCTGGCCTATCACGCCAAAGACCCGGGTTCGAATCCAGGTGGAGACACCAAAGATTTGTGACCTGGGCTTTACACCGTGTTGTGTCCTTGGGCAAGGCACTTCATCCACATTGCACTCAGTCTACCCAGCTGTACAATTGGGTACCTGAATACGGGAAGTACGGACCTATGTGGTCGCGCGAAGCGCTAAGTAGCGGCTTTGAAAGTACAATTCCTTCAGGGTGATAATGTACAGCCAATGAGCAGTGCTTGCACTGGATATTAGGCTTAAAAATGTTCATTATTATTATTATTATCTCATGAGATCAAAGTCTTTATAAAATATTGCAATCAATCACAGGGCCCATGCAAAATAACTGAAATGAATGCTTGACTGTGGACCATTGATTGCATTAGTCGTCTACCACCAGTCAATTGCCATCGATGGATGGTGAATTGATCAATCAAATATGAATCACAAACAGTTCCGAAATTGCACAATCATTGTGTGAACAGAAGAAACAGTTATCTCCCTTTACATGCAGTATTTTCAGCAGTCTGTAGCCTGCAGTGAGATAGTGCATATTTTCTGATTGTCCTATCAGAAGAACATCAAACAGTAGTCAGAAGGCATTAGTTAGACCAACAGTATGACCAAATCCAAAAGCTGTTGATCGAAATTACTCAGATTGCAGTGAAGACTTACAGTGATCGCAAAGAGCTCATAAAATCTCCATGTAAGATATTTGTTCTAACTAATTCCTCACCTGCTATAGACACCATCTGAGCTGCCGGTCTGAAACTGTCCACGAAGCTGGAGAGCATTCGGCCCATACTCTGGATAAAAAACACCTTGCACCATCAGACAAATACTCTCATTATACAAAATAACTTCCATCAAAATATTACAGAATTTCCATGCCTAAAAAAGGACCAAATAATATATTTTTTTTACATATTAGGCAATATAGTTTCATGTTTCAAGTTTATACAAAATTGGAATCAGCTAAATAACCGTTTCACTATTTGACATTCAATCATAAAATAACCAACAAGATGTGTTTGTGAAACACGAATGCCCCCGGATGCATCCTGCTCGCTGTGTCAAGGTCAAGGTCACAAGGTCAAATGTCATGGTGTCATCTGAAAGGTCTCATCACAAGGGATCCATATGTCAAGTATCAAAGACCTAGCTCTGACCAATCAAAAGTTATGACCAAGGTTAAAGTTTTTGTGGACAAACGGACAGACGGACAGGTGAAAAACAATATACCCCCGGAATCTCCGATTCGGGAGCATAAAAAATAACCTTAAAATAACAATAAAAGATTCCAAAACTACAAAGTTTAGATAAAAATATAGATTTTCTATGCAAAATATTTCCCCCTTCTCATGTGTCAAATAATGATCTCTAATAACAGCTCGACTTCTTTCTGGTTTATACTAAACAATCGCTCACCCATTGGGGCCATGAACTTGTATCTGCTGACACCTTCGTGATCTCGTTGATGGCAAGATAAGCTGGCAGAAGACAGGCATTCCGGTCCAAGATATATGTCACCACCTGTATCAACAAAAGGCAGTTGCTTAATCAATCAAATATTTTCTTTTTTTTCTCTTCAAACCCTAAATAGGTAATAACAAATCATGAGGTAATCTTTCAACAACATTGGACTAAAACCCACCTCTGTGACAACTTCAACTTCAGGCAACACTGCGACATTATCAGATGGAATGGAGTTCTGTAACTTGTCCAGGATTACTCGCAGAAGATCTCGCACTCCCTGACAACACAATACAGATATTAAATATCAAATGTAATAGCTTGACAAGGATAGTTTCTCTTCAGCCATTTGCCAAACCAGAGTATTTCAATAGTGAGTTACGATTAATATGATTATTGTAAAAATGTTTTCAAAGTAATTATTCAGAGACTTGAGTGTTCAGACCCACCTTATAGTCAACCCCTCCAACAATCTTCCTGATGAGTTTGAAAGTAGCATTCCAAAGCAAAGGTTTGTTGTAGCTCAATCCATCGTGGGAAAGCAGTGCATCGCATATTGATCTGAAAATGGGTTGTGTTATAAATCCTTTATCCACTGCTATTTATAAGTAAATATTTCTAATATTTCACTCTTCAAAATTAAACTTGATGACCAAAATATCTGAGTAACAAAAGAGGACCATTTTCTGAAGCTTATCAAGCTTTGCTTCATCATATCTATAAGAAAATAACAGATTTTCTTTAAGCATTGCATTATCACTTACATTGGCTGGTCATGTATTTCTTCCAAAGTTTTAACCATTTAGTCTGAATGAATTCAAATTGATCATTCATCAATTGGAACACATTGAAACTAGAAAACCCTAAGTACTTGATTTACTTGATATTCTCCACATAATTATGCACTATGACTTTGCTTATAAGCAGGAACATTAGAAATATTTTTGTCTTGACAGATTCTAATAAATATAAAGCAAGACAGATATGCATCTTATGAAAGCCCATCCCATCTAAAAGCAATTTAATAAATAATTATAAAATCATTTCAATTATCACTTTAGTAGAAACATTTCTACATAAGGACCTCTTAAACTAAATTTTGATCAGGAAACTTATTTTAATGACAAAATCACATTAAACATAATGTTCGTTAATTACCTAGAAGTGAAAAAATATTGCAACACATCATTTCAATTATTAGTTTAGCTCATGAAAGTGAATGTCTGTTAACTCACCTCGGAGCAATGACACCATTTTCCACCATTGACTCCAGAAGGTCACAGAGAAGGGTCACGCGGCTTGCATTACACTGTCGATGTAACACATCCACAAATATCCGCAAACCAATATCCTGGGCATCCTGTTTCACAAAGTACTCATAATGTTACAAAATACAAACAAGAAACATGGACATGAAATTTAATTGTCTTATCATTGCAAAATTATGCTGACATTACAATACTATGATCTCACTGACTTCACTGTACGAGAGCCTTATTGCAGTTAGGTATCCTAACATGTAACCATCATAACCTTTGATATCATATATCTGAACAGATGACTTGCTTTAATCTCTTCATTTGATAATTTGGCATCATGAAATACTAGTGTGAAATTTTATGCATAATAATTAACATTTACAGTCTAACTTTTGTTTTACAATACCATTAAAACACACCCAAAATTTGTTTAGATAAGAATATTTTACACTCATAAAAAAACAAATTTCAATGATATTTAAATGTTGCTAATCTGTCAATGAATCTGGTCTCGATGAATCTTGATGAAAGTAAAGTGCTTGTACCTGTGGAATGGTTTGCCAAACTTTCCTCAGCTTTTCACCGTTATATTTGCTGTTCCAGGCATCAGTCTCTTCATTATGTACAATGATATTGCAAAATGCTTCTTCTACTGCATGACTTCTCTGCAAATATCCATAAAAACAAATCAGTAATTCAAACTGTCACAATTATTTCAGCAATATCTGCTTCAGAGTACTATCATAAGGCAACTAATGTTTGTTTATATAAATTGCTTTGTATAATTTGTTCCTTTAGTGTAATTAATAAAGTAAAAGTTTTTATGATTTACATCAAAGACAATAAGTTATTGCAGTATTACCGGACCAAAAATACCGGTAGTTCAATAAGTTCATAGCCTTAGCCTAAAATTTACATCATAAGTTCTTGCAAAATGTCACTTTTTGTGTTTGATTTAATATTGTATTGTTCACAACTGACAAGCCTTAGATTAGCGTAAAGGCTTAAAACAGCAGCGGGGTAAAGTGGTTGAGTTTTTACCATGAAGATTCCTATTTTGCAATCATAGAATTGATACTTTTTTATATCATAACTATTGCCAAGATAATTTTTAATAAATCTAACATTAGAAATACTTCTTGATAAGAAGTCTCACAGGTCATGATTTTAGTGAATAATAACAGGATTAAAAGTGAAATATTACTCGATTGCTATTAAACAGCGAGGTAATGGCGACAACTGTTACACAACGATAACTGCTCGCCTGCCAGTATGTCAAATAATGCAGAACGCAGTTAATATACCCTTTTGTAGATCACATTTCGAAACAACCCCAAACCTGACAGAAGCTAATGTCAGTGTTTTGTTTACTCACCAGCAAATCGGATATCACATCATTTACACGTTCTTCCACTGAGTTCCCACTCATTTTACTGAGAGCGATAAAAAATGCTTCAAACAATCACATTAATTTTTTACTGTCATATATATTGCATTTCTGCAGGAGTTATTAGTTTGCGTTTACTTATTTCTTCGAGGCTCTCGTCTTTTGTTTCGGCGCCATATTGCCGGCAAGATAAAACTTCCGGTTCCGCTAGTTAATGTTCTCATGCAACATTTCTCGTTAATCTGGCTGGAAAATTTTGAAAACTTTCATGAAACATATAAATGTCTAAAATGACCCGTTTGAAAAGTATGCTTTGAACGGAGGTGAATAATAAATCATGCATTTTAAGAAAATACCGGACGATATGACGATTAATTTCAGATATTCAAAAGGGTGGTTTTTTTATGAAAGGGGCGTGAGTACGGAGGTTTTTTTTTCAAATTTCAAATTATTTTTCAAATCCCAATAAGTATTAGTTTATGCCATATGTATCATCTTCATATGGCAAAACATATCCCCATATATTTTCTTCACTTTTGCAATCGAAAAAAAAAGAAAATTTATCTCTCTATATAAACATAATGATATTTTCATGTAGGCCCTAAGATGTTTGAGATGCATCTTAAAAGTTTGATATAAAAAACTACAGCTAGATAATGACGTCCTACGCCAGTATTCCACTGAACTATATATAGTATGATAAGTTTTAACAATTTATTTACACATATTTTACTTCCATGGAGGAGTTTATGAATACGTGTTTAATTATTGATAAAAAGTCAACACCAGTGCAATGTAATGCTCTTACACTGTATCAAGCATGGGTCTATTTTTGTACATTTTGTACTGTACTGCTTGTTTCAATGTTTGTTTTTTAAATTAAAAAATATGTATATCTATGATTTCCATGGAATGCCTAGCTATCGAACATTCTCTCCCCACATACACATAGGCAAATCAAGTCGTAAAATGTTGATCGAGCCTCTGTTCTTAATAGACCAAATCCGTGGGTTTCGGCAGTTTCCCCTGGCGGTAAAAAACATTTGCACCAGAATCTAATAAGAATTTTATTTAGCAAATGACAACGCATCTCGCATGGAAATAGTGGTTCATAATAAACTTCATATCACAATGATTCAGTAGCCTCAATGATCACTGTTTGTACAACTAACCTTGATTGCCTCCAATCAGGCATCTCCCAATCTACCCCACAAAATAAGAACTGAGATTCGATCAAGATTTCATGACTTTTTTGCCTTTGTGTGGAGAGAATAAGCTATCGACCATTTATTAGATATTTGCATTGTAGTGAGGGAAATATATTTTATGGACACTCCTGTCCAGGGGAGTCCGCTCAAACAATCAAATGTGTACATTTTAGAGAATTATGAATATTAATGCATCACATAATGTGTGACAGCAAATATTCTTTGATCATTTGGACCAAGCGTCATCCAGAAAAGAAACTTTATTCTTCATGAGAGAATTTTTTTTTTCAAAATAAATATGATTCCATTGTTCTATATTTTTGCAGAGATCAAGGATTTTAATAGCACTGAAAATCCTTGCATAGATTTATATAAAAAGAAATTGTCATATCGGTTTATAAGTTTATGAGATAGATACCTGTTGTTTCGTTTCGGTTGATTTGAAATAATATTCAAACGCCCTTACTGAGTTTTTATAATATATGTAGTCCTATGCTGACGGGATACGGACGAAACGGCGACACAATTTTAGATGAAACAAATTGGACGGAACGGCGACAGAATGTATATTGGATGAAACGGCGACACAAATATTTTTTGTATTAGTTTGTAACAGTTTTGTTATATTTGATTGTCGTCTTTTGGTATGTTGGTGTGACTTATTCATAGAAAGAAGATCAGAACCAAGGTAGTCTCGATATAGCTCTAATCTATTTTGACGACTCTTTATGAGTCTAGGAGTTCTTTTATGCATTTTATGCGCATTTTTGTCATTAATGTCATTCTTCTGTTGTCATTCATTTGGTTTTTTTTTCATTTATTATTTTCACACATTGTCAGAATTTAAAAAAAATCAATCAGAGAGTTCATCTGTAATTTATTCGATTCTGGTTTTGATCTCTTAATACAAATGCGCTTTTCGTTGTCATTTAAAAAAAAAATCGATCTGCATGTCCACAGAAATACACTGATAGAAATGTTCAATTCAATGTGATCGGATATCAACATGTTCTTTGGTTCTAACAATTGAAATATTGACTTGAATTATCATTTAAAATTTCGAATGAAAATATCATCCATGCGTTTACGGATAACAACTTTTTTTTATATGTTTTCTTCAACCTTGTATATTAAGATAAAAAAATGAAGGGGAAAAGATATGCGCATGGTGTCATTTTAAATTATAACATATATTAGAAAAAGCTCTTATCCCACAGTGCCCGCGTTTAAAGTGACGTCATGCCCATCCTTGGAATGTTGTTATGTCATTTGTGATCAAGTATTTGCAGAGATCATCACGCTCTGTATTTGCGCATGTGTAGAAAGCAACTTCCCGTTCAACTGAATCGCCAGGCGGCAGGTGGGTGCGACATTCTAATCTAATTTACCTCCTTTTTGGTGTTAAATTTATCTTGGTGTACATACAAAGGGCTCATTTATTAACTGTATGAGCATATGGATTGGTAAATATGTTTTTCCTAATTGATTTTTACTAATGACACTCATGCGATTCGCTTGAAACTTGACCTAGTTTAGCTTCCGTCTGCATGTTTGTCATTCATTGAATGCAAGATATGAATCATTCGGATGTGACGTTCCCTAAAGTGGGGTTGTTTTGCATCCTTATAAGGGAGTCTGTGGTGGTTTAACTTTAATCTTAAAAGAAGAATTGAAATTAAGCTGCATTGTTATATCTTGTAAGATCATCAATATCAACAACCTGTGTCTGATATCCGAGGCAGGTGGTCAGTCAAGTTTGACAGGGTCACAATAAGCCCCTTGTGCCTGGAGCACAGTTTGACATTGGATTGATCCAGGTGAAGTCCATTCTCACAGCTAGAATAGATCTATATGTTACTTGGGGTAATATATTTGTTGATTATTTAGTGACTTATTTGCTATTTTACTGAACTTCGTTTTCCATAGTAAAAATCAACCATTCTTATGGGAGAATATAAGTAGATTAAATGACTGTGATTTCTGAATATGTGAGACATTTATGCAAGTAATATAATTTTTTTTGTGAAATAAGTTTTTGAAGTATGCCTAGGTGAGATTGGAATTACTAAAATTGGATTGAAAGCCTTTTACTGGGCGCACATTATTTGTGTCCATTTCATTTGTGTCCCCTTTTGGGTAATAAAGTGTTATCTTATCTTATCTTATAACCCTAAGTATCGTGTTAGACTGACTTTTTACCCTTAGATCCGTATCCACGATCTTTTAGGGTTAGTTTGTCTAGTAGTGTAAGTGTTTTAACATAGTGTAGATACAATCACCAGCCCCCCATAAAGTGCAGTACTCTCTTAAGTTATTTAGAGAAGGGAAATAGTTTACAAGGGAAAGGTCCTTAGTGAATCATGAGAACGCATGACTGTTTTATAAAATATGTATAGATCTATTTCATATGAAGTAATGAGGTACTCATACTACTCAGTTGAATGATTTACATTTTTATTGAAGGCAAATCTTTTTTGTTAATCAAAAGTTAAGAGCTTAATATTTTCCTGTTTATGTTTCAGAATTTTATTTTACTGTGAACTGATACGAAAGCAAGATGTCAAGCAGGAAAACAAAAGCAAAGGGAACCAAGAAGAGGGCCGCGCGTGCCACTTCCAATGTCTTTGCTATGTTTGATCAAGCACAGATTCAGGAGTTTAAGGAAGCATTTAATATGATTGATCAGAACAGAGATGGCTTCATTGACAAGGAAGATCTTCACGATATGCTTGCATCTATGGGTAGGCCTATTTACACTTGTTCATATCTTAATTCATGGCAATAAAAAGTAATATTATTTCTGATCTGAGTTGAAATCAATATAATTTTATTTAGGCCAATAGAATAGAAAAAGAAATGTGATGTTTTTCATAACACTGCTTACATGACTGTCAAAGAAGTACAAAATTAAATAAGCCTGTCTAAACAGTATCACAGAAAGACTGATGTCTTATTGACCATCAGCTCTATTAAAATTAAAAAAAACACAAGTAATGTAAATTCAGTTACGCAAATAATGAATGATGAGTTGCAATTGAAACCATGTTTCAGATTTATTTTTTAAAACTTTTTTTTATTTTTGAAATCTCCATCATACAATGCATTCAATCAGTTCATTTCAGAACAATATTACATACATGATTTGCATAACAGTATTAACATAAACACAGTTTGAAACAGAGCTACAGATAACTTTTTGCCTTATTGGGTAATGTACTCCTTTGTAATAATTTAATTGGGTATTTTAATTTTCATTTGAGTAACCAAAATATTTGTACTCCTCAAAATCAGCTCAATTGGGTACTTTCTGGATTTTGCGTTTCTTTATGACAATATATTTGAAATGAATTAATTACATTATAGAAGACGACTTAGTCAATCTTTATCAGAATATGCTGAGTTTATGACATCCATAATATATATATGCTGAATAAAAAAGGTTAGGGACAGGGTTTTACGGGACTCAATTTTCCTGAGTATTTGACGCAGAAAATGTCAGGAGGACCCCTAAAAACATAGTCATGTGGGTCCTCTGCGACTCAGTCTTATTGTGATACAAATATCCAATATTTGAACAAAAACACATTTCAGTAAGATTTTATGTTAAGATGGTATTGAAATATCAACCAATAACCATCCGGCCATAGGCAAAACTTAAGTAAGCTTTAAATCAAGTATGAAACATCCATAATTTTTTTTAAACACTCCTGAAATAGGAAAAGGACTCCCAAAAATATATATACACTGAGTCTCTGGGACCCTGTAGGGATATTATATATATTTTTTTGTCATTTATCACTTATATCATTATTCATACTTTCAATATGTACAAGAACAATTTTTTTCCACACAATTGTTATTTTATAACCAGTTTTTAAAATATGGCCAGTCCTACACTGAGTCCTTAACCCTCTCCTGACTGCAGGCCGTATATATTATACTTAACAATTGACATAATCATATTTAAAACAGAGTTTCTCTTTTCGCAGTATCCTAAGATAATATTTCTCCCAGTGAAAGTTATTTTTGTACCAGTTTTTTCTTTATCCCTTCTATTTCTTTCCATATATTTCTGATTAAGTTACATTCAAACAATAAGTGTGAAGTTGACTTAACATTGGATTTGCAAAAGGAACATTTGTTTGAATCTATGTATCCATGTTTCAGAAATGTTATTCAGTATTTTTAACTAGGAAACTGTCTAATCCAGCTGAAATTTTTTTCAACATTAATACTTTGTATAGCGTGCACATAATATGTGCTGGTCCTATCCGGGGAATAATTAATGGAAATTTTCATGGATGGTTGCACATTGTAAACCTGGCTATTATGAGCACTTGACTCACTTGTGTATGGACTAAACACCTGTTGTTTAGCTGTCATAGTCGACATCTAATGTTTTGTGTCACTCTTTTGTCTGTGAGATAAAGTGTTCCGAGCTATTTGTTGCATATAGCTATTATTGCGATTAAGGAAAGATTACTTCTTCAAGGGAACTACAAGACATTACAAAATTCTTGTTTTTTAATCTGAAGCAAATCTTTTTTCATTTTAAATCTAATTTTCCTCAAAGATAAAATCAAAGGTTTAGGTGAATTCCTGGTTATTTTCCTCAAAGATAAAATCAAAGGTTTAGGTGAATTCCTGGTTTAATATACCAGGAATTCACCTAAACCTTTGATTTTATCTTTGAGGAAAATTAGATTTAAAATGAAAAAAGATGTGTTGTTGTGATGTGTAAGTCCAAGAAATAAATAACTTGTAGATGATGAAGTAATACCTTATGTTTTACATTTTATGATTAGGTATATGTATGTAATTGACAACGCAAGTTAATTAAATTGGAATTTTAGGATTTATATATATTCAGAGCACCAATTAAGAGATGACTCTTTATTTATAATTCAAATGTTTACAAAGATTCGTAACTATAATTTTGGTCCAGTATATATGACTCATTTGAGAACTTGGTTATTGGCAAAAGATCCGTCAAAAGAGGACTGACTATGTTTTCACTTTAACAGGAAAGAGCCCAACCGAGCCCTATCTGGATGAAATGATGAATGCCGCCCCAGGACCTATTAATTTCACAATGTTTCTCACTATGTTCGGAGAAAAGTTGAACGGAACAGACCCAGAAGACGTCATCAAAAATGCATTTGCATGTTTCGATGAGGACGGCAAAGGTTTGTTAATACCTCAGTATTACGTATTTTGAATCAGTTTTTTTGTTGAAGAACAAATTTCAGATAAAACATTTAATGTATTTCTTACTCTTTTTCATATCAGTATTAAAAACTCCAATTGTAAGTTTTCACTTTTGCCCTGCTTTTGATCAAAATATATTTAAAGCATATCATGAATATATCATGTTCATAGTTTATTCAGCGCATGATGAGTTCATGCACATGACAGTATGTACAACAGTTATTATGATATATATATCTGTATATTTCAGGTCTGATCCATGAAGATAGGTTAAGGGAATTGCTCACAACTATGGGGGATAGGTTCACAGATGAAGAGGTGAGGAAAATGTGGAGAAATTATGTTATCAGTATAAAGAAAAAAGGAATGAAGTAGTTGCTTTACACATTTGTTTCACTGTGGCCCTTGGTAATTGCTTAGAATGAAGTAGTTCCCTTACACACTTGTTTCACTGAAGCCCTTGCATTGTATCAAGCATCAAATTATATTCTAAATGTAACCTGCACTCAATAATTGTCAAATTTTGCTTTTTTTTTTGCTGTCTTAAAATGAATTTTTACCAAACTATTTTTAACAATATTACATGTCAAATTTGATAACAATATGAACTTTACATTCAAGAGAAAAACAAGTTTTGTAAACTTAATGTTGCATTAAGATCCCAAAGAATAAACCAAAAGAAAGGTCATGCAACACAATCTGACTAAAAGGAAGACTTTAATATCAAAATTTTGCCCACAGGTAGATGAAATGTTCCGTGATGCACCTATCAAGAAGGGAAATTTCGACTATGTAGAATTCACGCGGATTTTGAAGTACGGGAAGAAGGAGAAAGATGATGAATGAACACTGGTGCTACATGTGACTTGAATACCAACCATTTACATCCCAAACAGCTCCCCTCGGTCACCTTCACCTTGGTCAGGCTAAAGGGAGATAACTCTTATTGTCAAGAGTTTCCATGGACCTTATATTCCACTATAAATATTTGTCTATGTAGTACATATATACTGTAGAAGACCTATACAAGATCCAACTGGATGACATCAATCAAACTCTACTCTGTGTCTATTACCTGTACATAATATAAAGGCAATGTTGCCAATTAGGT
The DNA here is from genome assembly GCA_916613615.1 of Steromphala cineraria. Taxonomy (NCBI): domain Eukaryota; kingdom Metazoa; phylum Mollusca; class Gastropoda; order Trochida; family Trochidae; genus Steromphala; species Steromphala cineraria. Next base: position 80,638,146 of record OU744722.1, read on the forward strand.
CATCCTTAGGACAAGACATGTTTAACGTGCTGTCTAAGTTTGACCTAATTAACCACTCTTCCTCTGATGAAATTAAACATTATGAGCAATACGAGGTACTCAATACCCTAAAAACTGCCAAGTTTAAAGATATTGCTGCTTAATTTCTTCAGAGGTCAAAATTATGTATTCGTGTTCATCTATCCATCCTAGATATTTGTCTCTATTTAGATCTGTCACACGGCAAGATCTGTCTTTGCCTGCTTAGTGTCAATCTCCTGCTTTAGAAACTGTTGATCAATGGATAAGCTTAATAGGGTAATGAAGTAATGATGAATTTACAATGTCAATGCTTGTTATTTTTACGCCATGATATGTAGTTTTCAAAATATTTGATCTATAACACTTTGTTTTATTTCATCATATCAATTAGGTAGTGAGGAGTTGAGACTCATTTATTTATATGTTCCCTTTCATCATCAATGTGGCCTCTTTTCTCCCTCAAAACTTCACTTCAATAATTATGGTAAAAATTGCTGACACATCAGTTCTAGTGCGAACCCAACTTGCCAGTCACTAGTATCCCTTTCAATTGTCTCTGTTATGTTAATTCCCTAATGTCCTCACTGAAGCTTTAATACTCAAGTGTTCCGAATCGTTTGGTTGTTCATTTGGAAATTTTAATTGATTCCTATTTTGTTATATACATTCCATGTTTTGAAGAACTCTTGTTACGACCAATTGTCACATCTATTTTTAAGTGCTGCTATTTTTCCGAGCATTGATTTAATAAGGTTGTTGACTGGTTTTGGGAACATGTGCTACACAACCGTAGCTACTGATTCAAGCACTGCTTGGGACCATTTATAAGGACCTGTTTTCTCAACAAAACAGAATTGTTAATATCATGTGGTATTTCTTATATTATCAATTTATATTTACTAATTAAAACATTTGCTTATCAATGTCTCTTTGTTCTTTCTGAAATTTGATATTTGAAATTCTGATTTTTTCAATGAGCGAGTTACTGTTTAATGTCAATTTGGCAATATTTAAAACAGTATCAGTGAGTAAAGTTGTTATTTTATTAGGAAGTGAAGTGTCGACAAATACATGTTCTAGTTGCATTCTTTTGGTATGTGTTTAAGAGGTTGGTGATACTCAAAAACATTTTGAAACTATCTGATGGGTCATTATAAGAAAGGTTAAAAAACATATGTCTATTTTGAGCTACCAACAGATGAAAAATATCTATAGAAATTGAGTCAGACTGAATCTAGTCCACATGAAGTACCATTTTGGGTAAGGGTGTGCAGTATTATCGATATATAGATATTGCAATACAGGAACAACATGATACGAATCGATACACACTTCTGAAAATATCCAATATATCAAACATTTTAGGATCATTATTTTCCATCTAAAATTGCCAAGAAACACAACCAAATGAAACATTTGTTGATTATCGTTTTTATATTGCAATACAGAAATGAGAAACGATACTCATCCTTAATTATTGGGGGATTGCCTTGGCTAATTTGCGGTTGTTCATTGTTATTCAACGTATGGAAATCTTTCAAATCATCCAATCAGAATTGGGGCGGGATTGTGCAGTGGTTAGTGTGCACGACTTTAGATCAGGAGGTCCTTGGTTCGAATCTGGCAACAATGTCTGCAGTAGAGAACTGTTCTACACAGTCAGGTTTGGGTGCAATGCTACACTGAATTTTAGCGCAGTACAACCAATGGTTGCTAGTTCCAACCAATGCTTGCAGGTTTCACCGCAATACATAGCCACAATAGTGTAGCATACTAGCAACTGCCATATATAAGTGAAAAACTCTTGAAAGGGTCGATAAACGCAATTTCACCTCACCTCCTTGCCAATCAGAATCAAGTCATGTCAATATAAACATTGTGGTTAAACGTAAGTTAACTAAAAATGAAGAGAATCCAACAAGTATATCTGGAATGCTTCATTTAAACCTACCTTGACATTACTTTTGTCAAGGTCAATCTTGAAAAAATATTGTCTGTTGAAAATAGTTCTTTGCCTATGTAACACTAATAATCTTAGTATATTGAAAAAGTGACGCTTAAGCAGTTACTGCTATCTTGAAAATGGTACTAAATGCACCAAAAGGGCCAAAGTGATGAAATGTCAATAAGGAAACTTCCATTGCAAGCCAAAACTCATATCTGTCTCAATCATCTGGCTTATTAAAGTGGTTAACACCTTGCAGGGAAACTAGAAACATAAAAACCAACAATCTACAGAGAGTAAAAGAGTTCCATGGTTAACTTTCTCTCAGTGCTGTAAAATAATCTTTCCGTTCTAAAATCCGGCGTAGAACCAACGTTCTTTAAACGGGATTGCTGTACCTCGAACGGAGTTGCCGTACTTCAACCCTTCCATGATTGAATTAAGATGTACTTCAGTCGGAAATTGATTTCATGACGTTTGTATACAGTTTTCACCACGTCCATGACGTCCACAAACAGATCTAACTCGATCATAGTACATCAATAGGCAGTAACGTTTTCGTCCTAATATGTTGAAAACAAAATAATTATCATGAAGTTTTAAAGGGGCAGTAGCACGTTTTTTGATAATTCTATATTTTAAATTTTTCATTGATAATATTGTAAGTGAATGCTAAATACATTATTTTGACAGTGTCAAAAATGATATTACACAAACCAATCATCCATAGTCCGAGAACAAAGTATGGAGATTCATATAAAATCAATTGGCGGCCATGTTGTGTGAACACCTTTAATTCATTTTGTGTAAGAAAAAGGAACTGCGTGGCTAAACTTTACGTTATATGTCTTAATTATTACTGCTTCATTTAGTTTAAATACATTGTCTTTCAATTGGAACCATTAATTTTCATTTTCATGACATCACTTTATATTTCTTCTAAAACGTGCTACTGCCCCTTTAAGAAGTTCGTAAAACTTCATGATAATTAAATTGTCAGAATGTTCAAACACAGGTCTGAAGTTACACATGCTCAAGGTCCACATTACATCGTATCCGTTGTTTGTATGTTTGAAATATTCTTAAATAGGTCGTACTACTTTGGCAGTGCAAATTGAAGGGACAGATATAAATTCATGCGTTTTGGTTCACTCGTGGGTATTTGATCCCTAATAATGATTACTTTTGCAGCAGGAATAGAACGTATCTTTTGGTCTTTCTGTCCGCACAGTTGTCTTCCTTCAGGTTTTGATTTTCCAAGCATAACCTCGCTCTCGTGTTTAAACCATAACATAAGGAATTGAGGTTTAACAAGGTACTTTTTAACCGGTAAGCAGAGATATCGTCATGAAAAACAAGATATCAAGACCAACAGAATAACGTTGATTTATTCATCATATTAATATCAAAATTGATCAACTACTCCATAAATCAAGGTTCTATAAACAATGACATACTTCATTGTATGATATCACAGTATGGGCAACAGGACGGCACGACGATGACAAGAATAAAATCAGTGGAATATTTGCAACATAATTAAGAAGATGTAAAGTTATCAAATATCTGAAATGATTGCTGGGAATGTCTATCATAATGAAATTCGATGGGAAAATAGTTGACAAATTTGGATGAAAGAAGTTATGTGTTCACAAATGCTTTACGAAAACGACATGTTGCTTTCATCAAAATCTGGGTCAAGCTTTTGAGTTGTGAATTTCAATTTCTTCATAGCTTGTTCGAACTTAGTGTTTGACTCCAGGATCTGTGCTCTTGCTTTGGCGGATTCATCGTCTCCTTTCATCGCTTGCTGATACTGCTCAATGACTGACGGACGGTTGAACTCGGGATTCAGGTAGGTTTTAGCATAGGGCAGTGGCTGGTATCTCATCCAACTTTCTCTTGGAGAGTAATCAGACCCTTGTGACCTTGAAGTTGACCTTTCCTCGGTATCGTCTGCTTCCCTGTCGTCTTGCTTGACAGGGAGGGCATGTTGTCGACGGAGATTCTGTCTGTTCCGATCTGTACAACAACTGCAGTAAAGAGCCTCATTGCTATCCCATTGTTCTGTCCTCACTGGCACTGTGGCGCCGTACCTCGCATAGTGGAGATAGTCTTCAACTATCTGGTCCACGCTTTCTTGATCTTCATCTGGTAGAGGTGACGCCACTTCCTGTATGGGAGTTGGTGGCGCCCTCTGTGAGTGGTGAGGCGGGAGGGTCTGGACTAGGAACTGGTGGTTATTGAGGGACACTCTCTGGACATTGCGAGGTGTTCCGTCAGATGATGTGGACAGAAAAGACTCCTCCTTGATGGGAGGCAGTGTGTTCATCAACACCCGGGACTCCTCGTACCTGCTCTTGGAATCCACCATGACGTCATCGCCTAGAGACTACACAGTGTTCTGAGGGGATTCTCCGAGTAAGACCAGAATCTGTATTAGCTGCAGGGATCTGGATAGGAGTCGCTATATCTGAAAAAGAGAAATGTTTTCACTTAATTTTTATAACAAAAAAGTGTTGTCATCTTCCCAGACCAACTTAAAATAAAAACACGAAGAATGCAAATACATCGATTACACGTTTTTCCCTGTTCATCTTCTCTGGTTACTTACTAGAAGAGAAAGCAAGACATTTGAATGTTATTGTTTTGCCGAATTAAAGGGAACCATATTTCTATATTTGAATCATCTGCCGGATACCAAAACAGTATTACGCTTGTTACCTGAACTAAATTTAGACTTTAAAATTAAACCGAACAAACAAATCATGAAATTTATGAGTTAGCAATGAAAGAATCGTATTTGAAAGTATGCAACAAAGTACGACCTTGTTTCACTGTGATAGGCCTATATTGAAATTTCAGTCTTATCAAAAGGTAATTAACTATTGCATTTAGGTATTTTAACAAGAAACGTGCAGATAGAAGTTATAACCTATATGAATATATCATTTCAACTACACCACGAAAGACTTTATGGTATTTAAGTGCATACCTGCCTACCTTCCTACTTTCCTAGTGGAACATCACGCTCTGTCTATGACGTCATGGCCCTATTTCGTTGTCAATAGCATTATGTTTTTTATCATTCAATCCTATGTCTGTATATAACTATCTCACTTTATCTCCTTATTTCCCATGATGTTTACTGTTAATTTTTTAAATCATTTTTGTCGTATATTTATTGCAAAACGTTTTTGCCTCCAATAATTTCTATGGTATGGGTTGTGGATATTGTATTGTTAGATTATTCTGTATATACGTAATTAATACGCATGGTGAGACGGTAATAAATATCTGTCTTTCTGATTTCAAAATTTAAACATTTAAAACATTTTCGTTAATGAATTTCTGCTTTTCTTTCCCTTTTCACATTTAATTATCGTAGACTTTACAAGATTAAGCAGGATCAGCCCTCAAAGTCTGTCAGGTCAGAAAGTTTATCTCTATTATATATGTGTACGTCATGAATGAATAAGACCACTGTGTTGGACATGTATTAACTATAGTAACTGCCTTCCTTTCATATCTATCAAACCGGTAACAGCGACTCGCCCGGAAACTACCGATGTCAATTAGTCGGGGAGGCCCTGTAAGGGTTCTCAAATAGCTATAGGTGAATACTTGACGAAGTTCGTTAATGTACATTTCTCTCGTGGGCTTGATAGATAATTATCAAAAGCAAACAATTAAGACTTTTGAAATATGAATCTTTATTATATTAATTTATCGAGATATTAACTTGCTGTAAAAGAAGTCAATTTATTTTCAAAATTCCATCGATAAAGTTAAATCTAGAATTGTTAAAGATTACAGACTAGATGGACATATTGTGTCATATCAATGGTTTTAATTAGTCGGAAAGAACTGACTGTCGATGGAAAGTATTTTATCGATGATCGACTAAGTGAAAAGTCATCATTAAGGATACAGTTTAATAGAGGACAACACAAATACCCTGCCTATCAACGTTTTAAAGGTTGTTTGACGAGTATTCGTGCACAATTAGGGCGACTCTTTTACTTCGAACTACAAATCAAAAAGGATCTTCACATATTCTAATTGAAAACTATTAGTTGTCGTGCATTTGTATTTTTTGTGGGAGGGGGGAGGGGGAGGGAAGGGTTGTTCCGTTTATACAAAAATAAATAGTTTTGACATTACGATGCTAAGAATAATACGGATTGTCTAAAGCTAATGACATATACAACATCTTGACAAAGCTAATTACTGTAAATGTGGCAAACCCTGAATAGGCCTCTTTCCTTTATGTCTACAGTAAACGTATACATAATATAGACTACAGTATTGACATAAAACGAAAAATCACAACTGAACACTTGACATGTTGTATCCAGCAAGCTGCAAATGTTGGTCCTACTTTACTGTCAACATTACCAGCGGTTGTGTATATCTGTCATAGGCCAACAACACAGTGAAAGACATAAACTGCATTAAATATCGCTTACCCGTTCACACAGTGTAAGCCACAGATATATCCTTTGTTACCCGTCAAATGTGGACAGACTTTTATGTCTCGGTGTGTCCTTGTTCAAATGAGAACATCTAGTTTCGCCTGAAGGTGACAGAATCCACCCCGTCGATCATCGAATACCCAATCAGTTTGATCGATCTCAGTTTCTGGTGTTGTTCCTCTGAAAACTAATTGGGTAGATATTGTTTCCGTTCGGGTAGCTTTCGCCTCGTTATAATGCAAGTAATTTATTACAGAATAATGTCAGTAAGGAAGCAAATAAACATGTTTGAATATATGTGTTTGATAATGGTATGTAACTGGAAATGTAACTTTCCCTCCAGTTTCCAATGTCAACACACCCAATAAAGCTTCTAGCGTTATATCGGGGTGTTTTAATATCACGATATCGAGGTATGTCGATTGTTTATGTTGATCTGGGTTGATGGCGGGGAGAATAAGGAATCAACCCGTTAATACGCCCCAGATTATTCCTGTAGGCTCCCTAACATTGCAAATATAGTCGAGGTCAACACTGTGCCCCGCTATAAGGCGGAATGTAACGTCGAGGTGTTAGGCAACCAGGCATTATACAGACTGACGTTTTGAGTCAGGTCTGTATGACGTGTCCGATTATGAGACAGAAATACAAGACTTACCCATTCCAAGATAAAGAGTTGCGTTTGTTAGATGTAGGCCTACGGGAATCATTGTTTTTCAAAGCCTGTAAATTAAGTTTAAAACCAACAGAACAGAACAGAATTTTATTCTCATGAATCATATACAATGATATAGAGAACATACGGCGTAAGATGTTTATATGTCTCTTTAAAAATACAATATTGTAAGACAAATATCTTGTTGGCTTCAAGCTTTTAACTACCCGCAATCCTTGATTAAAACAAGAGCATCGATGGTTATTTCACAGTAAATTGAGAATAATCACATATAATGTTTAAACAATCAATAATCAAGTCAAAATACGATGCAGAAAAGAATATTTCCTCCCCATATACAATAGCCTATATGGGGGGAGGATATATTTTATCTGCATCGCACTTTGACTTGATTGTTGATTGTTTTAACATTATATGCGATTATTCTCAATTTCCTGTGATTATTACTGATAAAAAAACAACGCCCAGAGTGTTCACCGCAGTTTACAATTTTAAAGGGATCAGTTGAGTGACCCACTTTTCTATCAGAGATTTCATTGTTTTGACATATCAATCCACACTGCACTAAACATCAGGTCAAATTATCAATGATTCGTACTCTCGGTACATAACATCCGCTTCATGTGTCCACTCATAACTTGCAGATAGTCCTATCACAAACAGGCTAGTGATAGACAAAGTAAATTGATGTTTGATAGAATTGATAAGACTGTCTGACGAGTTTTGTCGGCGAGTTAGAATACCAAGTAGTCTGCTATCAGGACCATATAGCAAAAATATTTAATTGATGACCAACCCAGTCTAGAAAAGTATAGCAAGTCTAGATCGCTCAGCTTTCGGCTGAAGTTAAAGCATCTCCTGGGCTCCATTTTGTTATAAATAAATAGCATTTGCTTTGCAGGGATCTGATTTGCTGAAGGCCGTCAGAGCGATTCTGTTCATACCCGTGTAAACTTAATTTCGTGACGTCATAATACATATGACGTCATGTCTAGCCACGCCCCGTGGCGGACCGTTTTTCGCGAAAATAGTGCATCTTATTTTGTTGTTAAATTGTGTATTTGGAGAAACAATATGTCTTCAAAACAATAAGTATATGCAGATTTATTTATAAGAATTGACTTCGAAATTTATAAAGTTTATGGAGGTATAAACTTAAAAACCACAGTGCAAACTTGGCATAAATCCGCTACGCGGATTTACACAGTTTGCACAGCGGTTTTTAAGTTTATACCTCCATAAACTTTATAAATTTCGAAGTCAATTCTTAAATAACACATGCATTGCTTTAAAATATTGTCAATTTTGAAAAAAAAGAATACTTCTGAGACTAAATGTTAGTCTAAATACCAAGTTGCATGTCAATGTTTAGGCTACTCTGAGCAATTTTCAGGGCAGCTTCTCTGACAAGGCACTTACTCAAGCAGATTCAATCATGGGGTACTTTAAACCTTGCTTCTAAGTTTTAAAATTTGTGCGAGGCGCTTTTAGACGAAGAGTTGCAACTCTCACATTGTTCCCCTTTGGATGATCTCATTCCGTCACAGCAGTCCCGAGTCTATTTTAAGGTTTATAATAAAAATATTGTCATCGTATGTAAAATTTGTATTGGCAGACGGTACAAGTAAATACCAGATGATACAATTCACGACCGTGCCATATATAAACGATATCTTAATAAAGGACCAAACAAAAAAAATCAATAAATTGCTTAATCATCAACTTCTCTTTTTGAAGTTGCATTTTAAGGGACAGTTTCGAGAGAAATCCGCCCTATTTTCTATTATTTCAATACTTTATAGTTTCTTACATATCCATTATGATTCATTCATGACTTTAACCTTTACATAATAATCAATATAATCATGTTATGACATAATAAGAAATTAGTTTTATCAAATGATTATAGATAAATATTGAATTCTTGTTGAGGAATGTGAGAATGCATGCACAACGATAAATTGTTCCTTCATAGCCCGAGGGAGACTATAATATTAACGGAAATTACCGAATATTACCGAATTCCTCAACTCGAGCCATCTAACTGCGTCTGTAACTCATGTAAACTCTCCGTGTTACTGTCACAGTGTTGGTCATGCCCGAGGTCAGCAGGTCACGTGACCTCTATAGTTGACACCTGGACAGGTGCACGGATTGACGAGCTTTCAATAACGTGTGCAGGTAAGAGGCATGTACACTGACAACCTAGACTTACTTCAGATCTGTAAATAAAGACTCTTTAAAATCGCGAAGGACAAGGGTAACTGTTTTGTTTCCTGTTTATAAAGGTCTTGTCATTGTTCTAACCGGAGAGTCATTAGGTTATGTTTGCATTCCTTTTTAAATAATATTTCCTGTCAATTAATAACTTGTCGTTAAGAGAAACCTTTGTGAATATAAGATAACCAAATATACGACGATTAAGCAGACATTGTTTAAATGCTTTTGAAGCTGCAGCATAGACATAAAAGTATCAACTGCTAGCAGTCGAATACTGATTCTATTCTATTAATAAATTATAGTTACGAGTTCCGTTCTTTGAACTTTTTCAAAGACCAGTTGAAAGTTACCCATTCAGTAAACACTGTAACGTGACATGCAGACATACGAGGAAAAGTGTAGAACGTGACCTCCGGCAGTTTGCTGTATGACACTTTCCTCAACTTACTACACCTTACAGGACCTAAAGGAAAACACTTCTTACTTTTGATAGTCAACTCCTTTGCTTGTTGTGAAACGTGTTCCAAATGTTGCAGCATCATGTCTGACAGTTTACCATATCTTTGCACTAGACCCTGCAGGATATAAGACAAACGCTTCAAGTTTTGATAGTAAACTTTATTGGGTTTTTTTGTGTGAAACGTGTTCCAAATGTATTTATTATACTGAGGAATCAGGTATCACTTATTTCAAATCAGTTGATACTTTTAAATAAAGTAATTATTTAGAAAGAGGGTAAACAAAATAGTAACCACATTTTACGTACCACATTTTACGAGTCACGTATTCCTGACATTTTACTGACGCTTCACATCCTGTCGTTAATAACTCGGTATATTTGAGGATGCTGACATGTATTGAACAGTTTCTTATACTGGATATAAGAAGTTTTAAAAAACCGGGCAAAATAACAAAAGACAAGCAAGTCTAGATTTGAATTCAAATACGATTTATTACAATACAATTTTAAAATATTTACAAAAAGATCAATATATACATGCACGCGATCTCGAGATACATCACGTACAGTTAACGCACATCTCCCCCACGTTGAGTGTAGGTAAAGTGCCTGGAGAGAGATTGACCAATGAGCATGATGGTGCCAGTAGTCAGACGGAATGGTAGAGCGATAACATTGAATACTGTCCCGGCTGCTCGCCGGATATAGCCTGTTGTGCTCAGTTGAAAGGATGTACCCGGAGCAGTCTTTGAGTGACTTTCATCTGGAATTGGATAAAGGAATATTGAAATGTTAAGGAATGAACGAACACTTAATTCACTTCATACAATTGTACCCCTTATGTTAATCCATAGAGTTATTATTCAAGTCTTCAATTCGAAATACACCATGTTTGTACCAATGCAAGCACAGCATATTAGATATAGGCCTAATAGGCCTTTCTTTAAAATGTATAATTAGTCAAATGTTCATTTCATAAAAATTTACCAAAGGTAATCACAAGGGGGGGGGTATTTTCTGACCACATGTGTACGTTTGTCATTCAGGATGCAATATATGATTATACTTGCAGATTATGCCGATCATCGAATAATTCATTGTTTTAAACAAAACCTACCTATTGGTTCATCAACTGTCTGCTCACTTGCAGCTGCACTCTCTTCGCCTGAAAGACAAAATCCAAGATAATGTTACAGATCTTGTTGTCAAACCTCTATTTTAGCTTGTATAGGCTGATATGTATTTTTAAAGCAGTTCATGCAAATAAGTGAGTCAATACGTCAGTCCTCATTAATGTTTGTATTTTCATTGTAACAGAACAAAATTTATTTTCAAAATTTAAATCAAATTCTACTACGTCCGTGTACATACTTTACAAACATGTTCATAGTCCTGATAGATTTTCTTTTTCATTTTTATCTTTAAAAACATGTAGGTGGAGAGGTTAAATTTATCTTTCTGTCGTGATAACATGCACTTGTTTCCCTCACCTTCACTTTCATCCACAGCACAGTCCTGGTTCCAGAGAGCGACAAGTTTCCGTCTGTCTTCTGTAGGAAGCAAAATCCTGTTGTCTCTCTCCTCCCACCTCACAGCTTCCAGACCAGAGTCTACTACCACCCACTTGAACTCCACTGGCTGGAACCTGTCCACCCTCACGTGCACCACCCACACCCCCGACCCAGGACGAGTCTGAACCCCCTGGACCCCTCGTCCTGGCTCCCAGGCCCCCAGCTCCGGGGTGGAACCCACCAGACGAAGACTCTGCCCGGACTCTTTGCGGTATTCTGTGGAGAGCTGGAGGTTGTCCTCCTGGGCTTCCATAACTTCACCCACATCTCTCCTGTCCCACACACAGTACATCACGCCGCTGTGCGTCACCTCAGTTGTTCTGTTGTTGCCGTTTTCCCACCTCACAACTTTCATCCCTTCCTCCATGACGACCCATTTCCACTCCACCAGAGAACCTTTCCGACAGATGACAGAAACTTCCCATTCGTCCTTTCTCAAGCATCGACTGATCAAAGCTTGCGATTCTCTCCAGTTTCCAAACTTCGGGTCGTCGCCGAGAATGGCTAGGAATTGCTTCTTCTGATCAAGTTTGTATCTGATCCTGAAACGGAGTTGACAATTTTCCTGAGACATGTTTGCGTTGTGTTTGACTCCTGTCTATTCATAGAATGCTGATTGTGTGATTGTTGACGTCATCAATGTCTGTGACGTCACAATATCAATACGATCCCGTCAGTCATGGGTTTCTAGGCTTCACAGTTGCATTCTTGACGACCAAGTAAAAAAGTCCTACACTTCAGATTTTTTATATCACAAATGCAGGGCTCGCAAAAAGTTCTGTTATACTGTTCATGATAAAACAATCTCTATGTTTGGAAAATCCCATTAGGTTATCATAATCACTTTCACTTTGGTAGATTTTATACTAATAAGCCTACTTTCAAATCGATAGTGGATATAAAGAGTAAACCGAGGTTGGACATTCCACTATGGCATCTCAACTTTCCCTGATAGGATGATTGCGTGAATGTTTTGAAATTATTTCTATAGACAATTAAAACGAAGTGAATTCATCTTCGACGATCACAGAAGATTGACAGATTACAGAAGATTATAGCCGTTTAGGATATTTATGTCTATAATATAAACCTCAGGCGTCATAAACTCGTCGGCAGAAGACACTTATCACTCAATTGAAATGATTCTCATCAAGCAACGAAAAGCGCTAGAAGTTTGAAAGAAAGTCATTTAAGCTTCCCCAAAACGTTCAACAACGAAACATGTTATTTTACATAACTCGTATAGTAAGTCTAGGAAATGCAAAGTGAGAAAGGATCCAAAAACAAAAATAGAAACTCTCATTTTTATAGACTTTTTACTTAAAATGATACATATTAGAAAGAAAACATAAAATAAGACCCCAATATGCTCAGTGCGAGTGTAAGCACATAAAGAAACACTGTCTTGAGGATTTTGTGATGTTCTCTTGTAGCTTTTTCAGTATTCATGTAAAACTTTAATTGTGACCTGTTCATAAATTTGAGGTTGAAGTTTGACTCAAAGCGTTCTCTAATCAGTGACAAGTCATATGACGTTCACAATCGCTGTGAATCTTCAACGATTATCCCTGTCATTTAGTATATCCAATTGGTCACAGTTTAGTGGTAAATGCATAAAGAATCAAACAGCTCTGATTTTCTATGTCCTTGATCTCCCTGTACTTACATATTTAACGAAAAGGAAAGACGAAAATTTGTTTTATTTTAACGCAATACATATGGCATTTGGCGTCCGTGACGTCACTTTCAGATTGACGATGGTCCACTTTGACGATGGTCTGATGAAAGCGGACTTCTTTGCTATTGTTGCAAAGTCACGTGGTCTCACATTTTTGCAATTCTGAATGCGTGAACACATGTTTATCAAAAGTTGGAAAAAAATAAAAATTTAGGGATAAGGCGTTTGAATGTCACTGTCCCTAGGGTATTCTAGAATATCCCTTTCCTAGGGTATTCTATAGTATGTCCCTGTCCCTAGGGTATTCTATAATGTCCCTGCATGTTCCTCTATAGAATGTCCCTGTCCCTCTATAGAATGTCCCTGTCCCTAAGGTATTCTATAATGTCCCTGCATGTCCCTCTATAGAATGTCCTGTCCCTAGGGTATTCTATAGTATGTCCCTGTCCCTAGGGTATTCTATAGAATGTCCCTGTCCCTCTATAGCATGTACCTGTCCCTAAGGTATTCTAGAATGTCCCTGTCCCTCTATATAATGTCCCTGTCCCCAGGGTATTCCAGAATGTCCCTGTCCCTAGGGTATTCCAGAATGTCCCTGTCCCACGAATTTGAACTTGAGATTAAAAAGGAAACCTTGCATTTATACACTACAGTCTGGTAATGTGCTGAAAGTTGTTTTTAGTGTGGTAAGGTTTGGCTAACCTTTATTCTATAGAAAACATTGGGATGACTCCAAATACTTCTCGGATTTGGTTTTCATCTTGCTAACCGATATTACCACTTTCAAGTTATATTTAACAACATTGTGACGTTCACCTTATTGCTCTGAACATATTTTTTCTGTGATTTTTATGTAGATATATTGCTCTGTAGATTTTTATACTGCTTATATTTGACAAAACTATCTATAAGTTGAGGCGAAGCAATAGCTCCTTTCCCTCGGAACAAGATCTATTTCATTCATATTAGCACCCCCTCTCAATCTATTAAATATCACGATCTATACTGATATTTAAAGTTGTTCTTGCAAATATTCGTTTACTTTCTCAAAATTTAAATAATAATATATCTACATATATTTTTTAATGTAAAATGTGTAAAATTATATGTAGGCCAACCACTTTGGCAGATATTCATATTTATAATCCAAATATTTTTAATTTATCGTTTCACCGTCATTTATTATTTTTATGGGCATTCTGCAGCCCCACTAAATGCATTCAATCGGTCTAATTAGGTGGACCACGGGCCCTTCAATACTAAAAGACTTTTACTGTAACTTAGAAGGCAGATTTAAAATTATGATACTTAAAACTCAAATCTTCGGATTATCTCTTATTAGCATGCGCTGGGTATGTTTTACTGAATAATGCAGTTAAGTTGAGATGTCATAGTTGAATGTTACAAACTGGGCTTACTCTTTATATCCACTATCGATTTGAAAGTAGGCTTATTAGTATAAAATCTACCAAATTGAAAGACGATAAGGATTATGATTACCTAATGGGATTTTCAAAATACGGGGATTATTTTATCATGAACAGTATAAAGTAAACCTTTTGCAAGGGCTGCATTTGAGATAAAGCAAAGCTGAAGTGTAGGACTATTTTACTTGGTCGTCCAGAATGCAACTGAGAAGCCTAGAAAACCATGACTGACGGGATCGTATTGATATTGTGACGTCACAGACATTGATGACGTCAACAATCACACAATCAGCATTCTATGAATAGACAGGAGTCAAACACAACGCAAACATGTCTCAAGAAAATTGTCATCTCCGTTTCAGGATCAGATACAAACTTGTTCAGAAGAAGCAATTCCTAGCCATTCTCGGCAACGACCCGAAGTTTGGAAACTGGAGAGAATCGCAAGCTTTGATCAGTCGATGCTTGAGAAAGGACGAATGGGAAGTTTCTGTCATCTGTCGGAAAGGTTCTCTGGTGGAGTGGAAATGGGTCGTCATGGAGGAAGGGATGAAAGTTGTGAGGTGGGAAGACGGAAACAACAGAACAACTGAGGTGACGCACAGCGGCGTGATGTACTGTGTGTGGGATAGGAGAGATGTGGGTGACGTTATGGAAGCCCAGGAGGACAACCTCCAGCTCTCCACAGAATACCGCACAGAGTCCGGGCAGAGTCTTCGTCTGGTGGGTTCCACCCCGGAGCTGGGGGCCTGGGAGCCAGGACGAGGGGTCCAGGGGGTGCAGGCTCGTCCTGGGTCGGGGGTGTGGGTGGTGCACGTGAGGGTGGACAGGTTCCAGCCAGTGGAGTTCAAGTGGGTGGTAGTAGACTCTGGTCTGGAAGCTGTGAGGTGGGAGGAGAGAGACAACAGGATCTTGCTTCCTACAGAAGACAGACGGAAACTTGTCGCTCTCTGGAACCAGGACTGTGCTGTGGATGAAAGTGAAGGTGAGGGGGAACAAGTGCATGTTTAGCACGGAAGAAAAATAGACTAAAACTCTCTACTTACATGTATTTAAAGAGAAAAATGAAAAAGAATCAACCATGAACATGTTTGTAATGTATGTACGCGGACAACTTTTTATTTAGTAGAATTTGATTTAGATTTTGAAAAAAGATTTCGTCTTTTAAATGTTCTGTTTCAATGACAATACAAACATAAATGACCACTGACGTAGTGACTCACTTATTTGCAGGAATTTGTTATAAAAATACTTATCAGCCTATACAGGCCTTAAATAGATGTTTTACAACACGATCTGTATCATTATCTTGCTATTTATCTTCCAGAGGAAGAGCGTGAAGCTGAAAGTGAGCAGACAGTTGATGAAACAGAAGGTGGGTCTTTGTGTTAATGTGAAGAAGGATTCAACCAATGAATCAATTCCATTTCAATGTATTGGTCTTGTATCCTGAAGAACAAACGCTCAGATGTGACCAGAATGTCTTTTACTATACCCGTTTACTGGATAACCCCGGCGTCTGTTCAAATTATACCCTTCTTCATATCAGCATTTAACTGGCAACATTCTTATCATGTGCAATGATTATGTACAGCAGAAAATATTTTATTGCTGTAAAGGTCAGTTATTTTACCATGCCTTAAATAAGTTGACCTCCAACCATCTGTTTTAGTTTTTGTTTAGAGGGAGAGCTCTGAAAATCTTATTGTTCAACTCTCATGTCATCCCTTCTCGTTTGTGAAGTGAACATCTTAATCATTACACATTTACGAGAAAGTATTACGCCTACATTAAATATGATGTGCTTCAATTTTTTCAATCATGATGCATTTCGAATTAAAGACTAAACAACACATATTGAAAGATATACATATATGGTATGGCATTGTAAATATTGAATTCAGTTGATATTTTTATTCATTCCTTAACATTTCAATATTCTATTCTTCCAATTCCAGATGAAAGTCACTCAAACACTGCTCCAGGTACATCCAATCAACTGAGCACAACAGGCTATATCCGGCGAGCAGCCGGGACAGTATTCAATGTTATCGCTCTACCATTCCGTCTGACTACTGGCACCATCATGCTCATTGGTCAATCTCTCTCCAGGCACTTTACCTACACTCAACGTGAAGATGTGCGTTAACTGTACTTGATGTATATATTGATCCTTTTGTAAATAGTATTGTAATAAATCGTATTTGAATTCAAATTGCTGTTTTTTCATCCTTTCTTCTAAAACCTGCATGATATCCAGTATAAGAAACTGTTCAGTACGTGTCGGCATCCTCAAATATTTTTAAGTTTATAGGTTTGTGAAGAAATCGTCCCGTTTTAACGACAGGATGTGAAGCGTCAGAAAATTGTCAGGATTACTTTACTCAAAACTTTCCTACATTTTAAAGTCATTTCACTTTCTAAACAAAAAACACCCATAAATATATGCACAAAGTAACTTCCACAAAAAAACACCCATAAATATATGCACAAGTAACTTCCACAAAAAATGTGTACAAATAATCAGCACTTAACATTAAAAGTTTGTGTACGTAGACGTTCAATCTCTCTCCAGGCACTTTACCTACACTCAACGTAGGGAGATGTGCATTGCTGTACTTGATGCATCTCTAGGTCGTGTGCATGTATATACATGTATTGATGTGTTTGTAAATATTTGAAATTGTATTGTAATAAATCGTATTTGAATTCAAATCTAAACTTGATTGTCTTGTTATTTTGCCAGTCTTTTTTTAAACATTTTATATCCAGTATAAGAAACTGTTCAGTACGTGTCAGCATCCTCAAATACAATCTCATTCAAATCAGATCGAAACTACTCCTACGTCGCTACGTTTCGACGTAGCGACGTAGGAGTAGTTTCGATCTGATTTGAATGAGATTGCCTCAAATATAACGAGTTTATATGTTAGTGAAGAAATGGAAATATTACCTACGCCCAGATTTAACGACATGATGTGAAGCGTCAGTAAAATGTCAGGAGTACGTTACTCAAAACTTCCATACATGCAAATATTCATTTCACACAAGACAACCTGGAACATCGAAAAGATATTTCAAAAATATGTACAAGCAATCAGCAATTTGACATTCAAAGTTTGTTCACGTAGACGTTCTATTCACACATATAAACGCAACCCACACTACATTATGGGAATGTGGTTACTATTTTGATTACCCTCTTCTAAATTACTTTATTTAAAAGTATTAATTGGTTTTGAGATAAGTGGTATCATTAGGGGAAAATCATATCTATGGGGACTCCTCTGTATCATAATATAAGTTATCACATTGCATAGCGGGTTACATCGGTATTTATTATTCCCGCGAAAGGTTTTATGCAACGAGCGGAACGCGAGTTGCATAAAACCTTTCAAGGGAATAATAAATACCGATGTAACCCGCTATGCAATGTGATAACGAATTTATCTTACCGAATGTCTAAAACTATTGTTAAAAACACAATCAGAAGTGAACAAAACCTTTATTTCAAAACAACAACAAAGGTCCGAGTCACGGCATACTGGTTGACCTATGACCTTATCACGTGACTTTGAATGATTGACGTGGAAGCACGCTTTACTCGCGGGGTATAAGGGATTTATTCTCCCTCGGTGAAGGTGTATATGGGAATTTGTTAAGGGTCACGTGAACCAATCAGAGATCGAGATTCTTACATGAGGTAGGATAAATAAATTTGGAACACGTTTCTCAAATAACAATGAAGTTTACTTTTGATAGTCAAGTGTTTGTCCAGTGGAGTCCCGCGCAAAGATATGATAAACTGTCGGTACATTTGGTACACGTTTCACAACACGCAAAGGAGTTGACTATACAAAGTAAGAAGTGTTTTCCTTTAGGTCCTGTAAGGTCTAGTAAGTTCTCCACTTTTCCTCGTCTCTGTCAAATCTGTTTTCTGCATGAATTACTTCCAATTAGTCTTTGAAATATTAACAATTTCACAGAAGGAAATAGAAACTTTCTTAAAAAACATTGAAACAGTATTTGAATTGAGCTGTTGCTTTAATGTCTTTCTGTGGCTTCAATAGCGTTTTAAGTCTGCTTATTCTTTGTATAACTGGTTACCTTATCAATCCGTATTGACGCCTCTAATGGCTGAAATATTGCCCAAGCGGATGAAAATAACTCCCTAAATCCTTACTGTTTTCTGACAAAGTAAACAACATCTCGAGTATTAAAGGCATAAACTTTGCAATCTTTTTGGTAAGGAAGATTGAGTTTCCAAAAATGTCCCTGCTCCAAGGTGCAGACAAGGTTTTATCCGTACAGTTACCATATCCGAGACAAAGTTTGATTTTTGCTAAAATAATGAACTTATCAGCCCAACTGTGGATTAATGTATTTGCTCGTATGTACCGTTTGTGTTGGTTTTATTTGCCTGCATCACAATATTTGGAAAATAAAAATAGAGCCATCTGTAGCTCATCAGGCTTCACACTTATTTTGGGTGTGGCAAATCTAGGTTTCAGCTTCCTTGGCATTTTGCTTCTGCAGAAGATGGAAGTTTTAACAGTATGGCTCTTATAAGAGCCACAGGGCCACCAAATCTATAATCCTTACTAGCCAAGGAGTCTGTACATAAAGGTTTACCTTTCTTGGCCTTATGTTTTTGGAGAAGTTGAAATTCCAATAAATTTGACAGATGGACACCAAAAACCATGCCATACACCTATCAGGCCATACAGGCCAGATGAGCTTTATGGAAAGTAAAAATAAATGAATTCTTGAAGTCAAAGGAAGCAACTCAAAATATTTGGTCAATCAAGCAATGCTAAACATGTGCATGACGTGCAAGGCACGATTTTCTCCAAGATCCAGAGTAAATCTATCAAATTCAAACAAACAAATGTGTTTCACTGCTTTTATTCCCTTTTTTACATTTTCTTCTTCTTGGTTTCTTTACTTGTTCTTGAAGTATTCATTGATAACATCAAGGGCCTGGGAGTCTTTGCCGAAGTCTCGGACCACGACACAGCTGCAGCCGACCACCTTCCTAGCCTTGCCTTCCTTGTCGATCTTGCACAGACCGGCCCATTCTCCGAGCTTCTTGCTGTCGTCAACCTGCAACCATGAAATGAACAAATTTGTTAGAAAATCAACCCAATTAAAATTCTGCAACAGATTTGCATCTTTGTCGCAGAATAATGTACAGGGTTGGGAATGAAGGTTTTGAGAAGCAGCTGAATTACATTGAATTTTGTTTCAGGATAAAAATTCCAATTCCTGATTATGAAGTTGTATAAACATCCCAACATTGGTAAAGTACAGAGATTACAAACTTTTAGTGGAAGCTATTCTAGATGTCAACTATTTGAAACTTATGTGCGATGTCCTGATTTTTCACATGATCTCATAGCGATACGATACACAACATGCGCTATTTTGACATTACGAATACCATGATATATCGTCACACCTCTATCGAACATTCATAGCGTTCGAAGTGGACGAAATCCAAATCAAAAGGCCTGACGGTTTAACAGAACTATTTTCCTGGACATGTTGATAGTTCTTCATTCCTTCTACTAATTAGAAAGGTTTAATTTCACTATAACAAAGAAACAAATCAAAAAAAGATTTCATAAAAAAAGTATTTTTGTAATAAATGTTATCAATCCTCAGACATCCAACAATGCTGATCCTCACATTCATTCAGAAGAGGGAGCATGTATATTCATCATGGGATCTCAGAACAAGAGTTAACCATAATAAACAACTGTTCATGAGTCATTGAACAAAGTTCCTACAATACCTTATATTCAACATAAGTTCATAGGGGTTATTTTTTTCAGAACAAAATATACTCCTCACAAAAATATTAACATGTACATTTTGTAACAAGCATTTTATCCAATTTGTATGCTTTTAAGGATGGTTGTGTCCAAGCAATGTGATCAATGATCTGATTTAGGTTATTTGTTTTTCATCTTAAAAATTTCTCTGCCTGGCCCTATATTACAAGATATACCATTCAGACGCGTGGTACATGGGGAGATACCGGCCTCTTGCGTGGTGTTGTGCGACGAGCTCAAGGCGAGTCACATAACACAGTGAGAGGCTGACATCTCCCTATGTACCTCGCGTCTGAATTGTATAACAAATTTATCTTACCAAATGTTTAAACAAAATGATACGAAAATAAAGAGTAAGAAAAACATTAACTGCATAAGACCTTTTAATATAGTTTGTTCAAAGCTACATATTGGTTGATCAAAAGTAACCAGCTTGATCATGTGTTAGAGGTAACATACATTGTACATTTCAAGACTTTCTGCATGTTTTTTTTTCATGCTTTGAATGAGTCGGGGTATAAATAATTTATCACCCTGCACAAGGGTGATATCAGAATTTATCCAGGGATCGAGATTCTTACATGAGGTAGGATAATGTTTTATGTATGGGTACTAGAATGATAAATATATATTGCTTAAAATATATTATGGTTGCTTAGGTCTTTGTGAGTATACATGGTCATCAACCAGCCTTGCAGGGATAGACGCTCACTGGAAATGTTCACTAGCCCTGAGCTGAAAATCACTTGTCCTTTCGACAAGTTCCTTGCTAATTGTAAATAATTTTACTAGCCCTTACAATTTTACACTAGCCTCGGGCTAGCGGACTAGCATGAGTGTCGATCCCTGCCTTGCCAGAAAAGCTGAATCAAGTCTGAAAAGGAAAGCTTAAACTCTTTGTGCTATTCAACATTCTGTACAAAACCCCTTGAAAACCTAATGAGCCTCGATCATATAGTATAAAATCTTGCCCTGCTTCGCTTTTTGTTAAGAGGTCCTTTAATGATATGAAAAAAACATTCTACGAAGCACCTCAGATTTGATAAGCAAAGTCCCCACAGTAACTCGGGATAGGTTTTCATCACTGGTGCAAGTAAAGATTCATTGACTAGGGTTATCTCCCTTTTGTAAGGAATGCCCGACACCATTTCTTTTCAAACATGTCAAAAATATAGAGATTCTGTTAATCTTGCCTTTTTGCACAATATAATACTCTGCATATTACCTAAAGCCTCTACAAGGTCATTTTGTCCTTTAGAAACACTGGTTTAGGTTCTCAAAAACAAGGGCAGTGTTCCTAGGTGAACCACCAAGGGGAATAATTTGGTCTTTTCAGAGCAGATAGGACCCTTTGCAATGGTAAAAGTCTCCTTCTCAATTTTTAAGGGACACAATGGAAAAGTAGTGGCAAATTTTCCCAGGACCCCACCTACAACACTGCAAGGGACCACAATTTGTACTTGGGCAGATAGTGGTACCTCCATTACAATGTAACATTCCGTTTCGCTTTCTAAATAGAATCAGTCTAAGTAAACCTAGCCTCGATATTCTCCGTTTCACTCCTATGCTGAGTCAAGAAAGGTCTAGTAGAGGGTCGCGTCAGCCGACCTTTCTGTGACCTATGACCCTCCAACGTTATACGTGCGAAGGCAGACACTTGTGGCTTGGTCAGACGAGTTCCGATTAGTCAATTTGATACATGGTCTGACGCAACCCTCTACTAGGCCTTTCTAGACTCAGCATAAGAGTGAAACGGATGATATTGAGGCTAGGTTTACTTAGACTGTAAATAGAATGTAATTTCAATCACCTTGAGGAGGTTGATTCCATGTTCAGCACAGAGGGCCTCGACTAGCTTCACATACATCGGCTCGTCGCAGTTGTTGGCCAGTACGCACATGAAGGCTTGACGTCTGAAATGTAACAAACCTTAGAGCAGTCTGTTTATGTTGAAAAGTTTATAGGAAAACAAATCATTCTTGAAGAAAATGAAGAAATTTTGATGGAAATTAGCAGCTAGAGTTGGAAAGGTATTCAAAGAAAACTATTTATATATTTTGCATTTAAAACAAATTGCTCTACATGTACACTCAAACCCATGCTCAAGTTTATCATGATCCTACAGAGTACATAAAAGCGAGCCTTACTTGTCAAGAGCCTTTGCGCACTCGTGGAGACCTCTGGCAAGCCCATCGTGGATGAGGGAGGTCTTCAGTACTTCCTGAAGAGCAGTGAACAGGTCCATGGGACCCCCGACAGCAGCAGGTGCCTGGACATCATCTCTGTACAGACAATTATCAAATTATAACTTCATTTTTGCAAAAGAATCACTTTTACATCTACAAATTGGTATACAAATTTTGGCAATTGGAGAAAACAGTTTGGCAGGTCCTTGTCGTTTTAAAAAGAATTTCTTAAGAAACTGATGCAGTGTTTGGGAAAGGCAGGGTCCATGGGCCATTTTGCACACTGGATGAAAAATTGGCCCATTAATATTTAGAAGTTTGTTATTGATGTAATGGACAATGAGCCATTTGAAATTGAGAAAATTACCAGAAATCAATAAAATGGCCCATTGTCAAAGATGCCTTCCCAATGCCTGCTGATGTGCCATATCTTACATTATTCTAAGCTCTAACAAAGTATGTCTGTTCTGCGTAATTTTGTTTTTCCATCAATTCTGAAAACAGGTTAATCCTCAGACATCCAACAATGCTGATCCTCACATTCATTCAGAAGAGGGAGCATGTATATTCATCAACGGATATCAATCATATTTTATTATGTTTTAAATGCGCGACTCCAATTAATGAATTCTTATGTATTCAAAATATGTACAATCAAAACGCCTAAAAACCTTGATTGAGTGAAGGCCCTTAAGTTTGGTCTTATCAATATCCCCAATTATACAAGAAAACCTTTAGGTCAACAACTGACATCTATATTAAGACTGCTTGGGAGAGTTTTTTCACCATGAAACCTAGATCAATAGCCTAAGGTCTTTGTAAATGTGCTATAGTATATGGTATAATTACATCTAAGGTTGTATTTTTTGTCTTCTGCCTTTCTATTAGCAGTGTTTTAAATAAAGTCTGTCTAGCAGTCCTTAATTTAAACTGGCTACTGACTGGTTACTTTTTGGTCTGGAATTTGACCAATTAATTTTTAGGACAAGCTAGGTTTCCAATCTATTTTATACACTGCCATAAGGTGTGCTCTAATACCAACTTGTTTAAGATTAAATGGTTCAGTGAACTTGTCAACCACTAAATATAGTTTGGATTGTTTGCAATGTGTGTAGGGAGAACATTGTCACAGGTTATTTGGTTCACCTCAGATTTGATAAGCAAAGTCCCCATTATTAACTCGGGAGAAGTTTTCATCACTGGTGACCACATACAGTGTTTAACAACCAACTGCAAATTTCGTCTACACTCAACACGTGAAAGTTTGTCCTGTTTCCTGTTCGCCAATAGACCAAAATCTTCATAAATATTAACGGTTCTTTCAATCATACTTGAACTATGACTTTCATCAGTTGCAGCCAAACGGTCGAAATTTAATTAATCACTTAAACTGTTGGACTGTTTGTTTCTTATTTCCACATGGCGACGTGTTATACGTACCCTTCCGCATCAGACATGGTGAAAGCGGACGTCCTTCTGAAAAACAACGAAAAATATATGTGCAATGATGAAGTTTAATGATTCTTTTATTGACGAAAAGCAACTTATTATTAGATGCATCGTTGCAACAGCCGATATATGCTAGATTAAGTTGAGGCTCTTACAATGATATCCTTTACAGCAAGTCTTCGTGAAAAAGGAAGTTGACGAGGACCGTTGGCCTTATGGGTAATTTTGGATACGGGTTTCCTCGCAACTAATATAATAAACATTTTCTGGCTTTGTGCCTCAAACGGAATTTGTCATATCTCACAAGTTTGAACAACATTTATTCTCTAACAACATACACTGAGGAATGAAAAAAAACCCCACTTTACCTGATGAAGGAGTATGCATAAAATTGGAAATGTGGTTACTTTCAAAATGAAGATCGTAAAAATCGAAATCAGACATTAACATTCATAGACTACAGAATCATCACGTACATAGAACATATTTCACTGTAAACCGGATTTCCCTTGTCTCTTCGGGTGGTATCAAATCAAGTAATCTTTTGTAGGTTAATTATTTCTTCCTTGTATGTTCCATATAAGAGCATATATATAGTGCAAATCAAACCCTCTATCAAGCCAGGCTTCCTGATGTTGCAACATTCCCAATAAATGTTTAAAATTCACACGATCAAGATTCAATACACAAAGAATTCAATGATTAATCCTTAGATTCATTTCTAATTTCTACTTCCGCTAAAATTCTGTTCTCACACAGCCTAGTTTATCCATTTTGCAAGTCTACAACGAGCAGTAGACAGAGTCATGAAACTTATGTGTTTCAAAAGTCAAATTGCACGGATGATCTGAGTTGATTCTCATTTGATGTTTGTTACAAGGTAGTTTTGATCTCATCTCAATGAGATTCAGTCCCAGTTTCAGGCCCTAGTTCAAATCAAGATCTCTTCCTTTATAAAGTATGTATTGCATTGATTCCTGTCATGAATGTGAACGGCTACTCAAGTGATGTAACTTACATGATAGTTATTATAAAAGCTTGTTATAACGAAACATCTTTATTTCCAGACAGAAGAAGGCAAAAAGTTGCTTCATTGAGTCAACTACAAATTTATTGCTAACATTGAGAGAAAGAACCATTAAACGTTGACTTTATGGCTTTGATATATTGAAAAGGGAACAAACCAACGTTGGCCCACGAAAACAGGCGCATGTTCCTACTGCCATTGTCTGTGTCAGGAAAGATGAATTAAGAGTTAAACAAATGTCCCTTATTTGTTTTTGTTGTTGCATTATTTACATTAGAAAATGATTCATAAAATGTTTCGAATCACACTTAAAAATAATGATGTCGCGTAATAAACTCCAATATCTACGCTGATACTTGACACATGAGGTTCATTTTGTAAATCCTATTTAAGACTCTATTCAAACAATATGGAACAACATATAAGTGACTTCTTTGAGAGGCATTTTAGAAGTTGGAATGACAATAATGCTGAGGAATATATCAGTGTTAAAAATATTGCCCGTCAGCCAGTCCTTTAACTGGCTACATTTTACCAGGACTGGTTACTTTTTGGTCAGGACTGGTAACTTTTCAATTTTTTTCTTAAATTTCCCAAAGGAATTGACCAATGAATTTTCAGGACAGGCTAGATTTCCAATCTATTTTATACACTGAATATATGGATGACAACTCTTTGTTCATTGTATGCGAAGTTTCGACACAGATTCTTGCATATAAGTGCATTGAGACCATGCAAGTGTCTGTACACAGAAGGAATGGTTGTAAAAGTATAAACGTAAACGCTAATTGTCAGTGATTAACAGTAATACATAATGATTTATTTTACATTAAAAACACACTTTGACTTCATTGCAAGTTGTGAACAACCGAGACAACCAATAGGTTATCTCTCGCACATAGTGTCAACAGACGCTCCAGCGTAAAATTATATTTGATAAGCCTTAGGGATAATAGTATGTGGTATATTTAACCCGGAAGTGACATCCGGCTCTTGTTTGTTTGGAAGCAGGTGCGCTGAAGTTTGACTGTGAGTATTTTACAAATTGTTGTTTATTTTGAAACATATTGAACATGCAGTTGTCATGAATATATCTTCAACGATGTTTGCAATGTAGATATGTGCGGCATCGTTAGCAATAAAGACGTTTTGTGATAAAATGAGGGAGAGATGTAGTCTGACATCTGATACCGAGTGTGGAACCACGCAGGAATCGTCCAAGATGGTAAAACACTTGAAAGAGTTTTGTTTAGTTACTTCCCTAAGAACTTGTTATTTAGTCAATTAATGTTGCACCAATACAGTCATGAAATGAAGCAATTATCGTTTGCTTCTAATATGTCAAGAACTTGAATATTCCTGTATCGATGCAACTCCAAAATCAGTGTTTAGATTTTTCTTTAAGCCATGCAGTTTGGAATCGACAGTTATATTATTTTCGATATAGGTTGAATGTTTGATTGATGTAATCTTTGTTTTTCAAATGCAACTATTTAAAATGAATGCAGACAATCAATAAAAATGTACAATATGAATAATATTGATTAAATTATGTATGATACTATATATTTTTATTGGAAGTTTTCTTGGTATTGATTTTGAATGGTGAAATACACCAGATTACACTTTCGCGATAACGAGCTTCGCGGAGAGTTACCTCCCTTGACGTCGAGTAAAAACACAAATTTACATGACAGTTTCTTAAGAGGGGTCACGTTTTTTGCCTATAGTTCGTTTCTCAGTTAAAATTAATTCTTGACCCCGAAAGCTTTTCGTAGAATGGGTACATGGGGATGTTTAGGAAGTAAATTTGGATTTTTTAGACCATTTCCTGATTTATAATCGCCGATTTTAGACACGACATGCTCGGCTTATAGGTGGTTTTTCACTCAGACTGGCACTTTGGGTGAAAATAGGTATTTTTGAAACACTTTTCTAACTGTAGCAGAAACTTTATTTATGCTTATGAATTGCTGATTATTTCATTGATTTATAAATCACAATATGTTTGTTAATAATTCAATTAGAAAAGAAAAAATATAAACAACTGTGTAATTTGTAATATGATTATTTCAGAAATAGTACTGTATTTTTTTAGATAAATAAGATTGACTTGTTAAGAATAATCGTAAGAAAGCTTTTTTTGCTATACAAATATGAAACCATGTATATGTTTTAATCAGAAAAAAATTTCACCCAGCAACTTTGATTTTCAAAAGTATTGATTTGTGGTACTTCAATGAAGTTTGACATTTACGATTTTTAGTCAATAGGTTGTTATATTCTTTCCAAATATTATGTCATTGAAGATTTACATGATTATCCTAAATGATTAAAACTTAGCCTGCTAATCTAACAATGTTACATTTCACATCAGGTTCCCTGTTTCACCGTTTTTACATCTAAAAGATATAAATAAAAAAAACCTGTCTAGTCTTTTCTAAAATGTCACATGTTTGAACTTATTTCCTCTCTTTATACTGAATGTGTTCCCCAGACAAATTTTGATCAATACACAAAGTAGCGTAGCCAGTAGAGTCACCCCATCAAAGAAATACAGAAATAAATAACTGTTCATAGTTGAACTGTTTATTGATCAGTTGGTTTCAATCGGAGAAATGTTTCCCATGTAAGTGAAGGAGTAGACTATAGTTTAGTCTGTCAGCCAGACCCTTAAAATAAAAGCCTAGGCAAGTCTATAATAAGACTTGAGAGCTATATTTTGCAAATGAAGAAATCTCAGTCTCCTTTACATTATATATATTTTTTTTCAAATTTTAGATTTATTTAAAAAAACCATTTCAGAGTCTAAGTGTGAGACTAACTAGACTATTTTCAGCACAGCGAGAGGTGTTGATTGTTGAGTGACTGACAGGTGGAGAAGGAAATTACAGGCTTGTTCAAAGTACTTTATAAGTTTTACCATTCAAAGGCAGGGTACACGGGGAGATATCCGCCTCAAGCTTGGTGTCATGCGACGAGTCGAAGGCGAGTTGCATAACACCAAGCGAGAGGCGGATATCTCCCCCTGTACCTCGCCTTTGAATGGTATAACGAATTTATCTTACCGTATGTTTAAACAAAACGCATATAATATGAAGATAAAGGGTAAGAAATTCGTAAGTCATTGTACTATAGTTTGTTCAAAGCTACATATCAGTTGATCAAAAGTAACCAACTTAATCATGTGTTCGAGGTAACATACATTGTACATTTCAAGACGCTCCGTCTGCACGCTTTTTTCATGCTTTTTTGTGCCGGGGTATAATGATTTATTCCCCGCTCAAGAGAGGAATAAATACTGATACGTGGACCAATCAGAGATCGAGATTCTTACATGAGGTAGGATAATCATATTTAAAGGCTTTCAGATCTTGACAAAATTGTTTAAAAAAATTCAAATAGTTTTTATGCATTGACATTTACATCAAGTGAATTGTTTTTGAATTTTTATTCTTTGACTATTTTCAAATCAAGGTGAGGTGATGAATGAAAGGTTAGAGAAGGGGATGAAGGGGTTGTAGAAAATATTAAGGCCTGTCAAATAATTAATGTATTGAAAGGCTTTTATGACCTTTTATAAAAATGATTAACGACTTTTATTAAAATAAAATAGGAAATTTATGAAAAATAAAATATGAATTGAATTGTTTTTTAATTATGGTATAATTATTCAAACCATTCAAATGTTATGATTTATCATTGATTTGATATCAAACAATTTTAGATAATCCTCTGTCTTATTAAACTTGTCAAACAATCTCAGCGAAAGACATGATAGGATCTCCTCTTTACCGATGTTGTGAAGTGAAGGATGTAAAATAGTTATTTTGTAAATTTAGGATGTACATGAGATTAGAACTACTCTGCGTTCAATATTGGAGAAGGTGTAGAAACTTCCGTTGTGCTTTGCAGATTTATTCAGTAATATTGTATGAACAGTACAAAACTCACATCTGTTACAAAACAAAGTCAGTAAAGGTTACACAAGGCAGGAGAGGTAGAGGAATTAAAAAAGATATAAATTTATATGTGATATGTTATACCAATTCTTTAAAACTGTTTCAGTGATGTGGACATTATTTTGTTTTAATGTTCTGACCTTCATGGATTGAATTAGAATAATAAAATGTACGTTTTTCTCTTAAAATCATTTTTCTGAAGACAGCTATTGTCTACCTATAGACATCCGGTCTATTGTTAGAAGTGAAGACATCAAAGTGATGAGACAGGCTGTAGCCCGGGGCAATGCAGGATTAGAAGGAGGCGTGGCAACAGTTTATAGATCACATTAACATAGCACTTGGGACATGCTGCTTTGCACTCAATTGATGGGTAATTCAAGGTAATTCAAGGGTACTTATCAATCAGTCGGTGAATTTATATCTGTGAGAGATACTCTGGTCAGACAGTGTACTGCTTGGATTGAACACAACTTTCAGGATTCAACCACAGGATTTAACAAGTGTATGTAAGATTCTTTAGGGTATCTATTTTATATTTTGGTCTGATGAAGAGGATGTAACAATACACTCTGGCTATGTTTGCAGATAACTCTGTGTGTTGTAGTCGGATTCTATTGTTATCTTAGTTGTATTTTGTATTGGATTGACAGATAAGGTGGAAAGATATCGCAGTTTTCAATCAACCCTCTTTACCATTATTGTGGGTCATGACACAAGATGAACTTTGTTTCTTTATTTCATTGGTTCTGTTTGCAAGTGGAAATACTGCCAGATTCTGTTTAATTATTTTGAAACTTTTGAGAAATTGTAAGGAAATTTATTCTGAGTCTTGTGATTGCATGTATTCACTATGATCCATTTTTCCTACCCCTTCAGCCATGGGTGCAAGTTGTGGAGATTATCAAGTTTGCTTAAAAGACGTTTTGATGAGTTATTTGTGAGGTGTAATTTCTTTGAAGCGTTTCATTGTCTCTTTTCCAAGTAAGTTTTTTTCTTTTAAGGTTGTTTAGTGGTTTTATAGTACATGTATGAGAATGAGGAATCACATGTGGTTATTCTTTGACCTACAGTTTGTAATTTTTGTACCGTAAACCTATAACAATTAAGAACCTTGGATAAAAGATCATCCAAAGACTGACAGAGCCGATGCAGTAATGTTACCAAAGGGTCAGCTTTGTCGGTCATTTGGTCCTTAGTGAACTGAAAAATCTCTTGTCATGGCATAAGTATCCTTTATTAATTAACTATCAATGATATGGCACTTATACAGGGGTTACAAAAATTCTGAAAACTTTACTTGCCACAGGGTAAGTCAAACCCTTGTTTCCACTTGCCCTGTTTTTTTTAATACTTGCCCGACTTTGTTCACTATTCATAGTTTAATCAAAAAGAAGAATAAAGATTTTTGTTAAAATTACCCCATTTATTCAGTAAACTTATAATTATGCCAATGGTGAATGTTACTTCACATGATTTATTTATTTAATATAATGTTGATTGACATAATGCAACTTTAAATAAACTTCACCTTACTTCATGTGTTAAGCTGAGTTTACTTTTGTTCTTTACTGTTAAAATCCTAACACAAGGTTTCAAAAGCAAAAGCACGTTACCATGTACGCGATTGTAGGATAATTTCGTAACCAAAAACAATCTCATTGACCCGTAATTTCATGAAAATTATATCACGTAAAAAGTCAAAATTGCATACCATGAGACCAATTGTTTTATGTCATTCATATTGCAATGATGAAAGTCAGTTTTCAAACATGAATTATTTATTATATTACATTTATGTATTTGGATACTGTAAAATTATTTGACCTAGCAAATAAAAAACAATGCAGTTTAATTAATAGGTTTGTTGACTGCATACGTAGCTACCATTTGCAAGTAAAACCGTGCTTATTGTCATTTAAAATATACTTAATCAACAATAAAGTTATTTTGTTAGACACTTACATTTTTAGCTCACCTTTACAAAGTAAATGTGAGCTTATGTCATGGCGCTTCGTCCGTCGTCCGTCTGTCTGTCCGTCTGTCCGTCTGTCCGTCCGTCCGTCTGTCCGTCCGTAAACTTTCAGGAAAAAGACTACTCCTCCTAAACGAATCCAGATATCATTCTGAAATTGTAGTATGTTATACCCATGGTGATTCCTCACAGAAAGGTAGACGTTTCAGTTTTGAGAATCCAAGATGGCCGCCATGGCAGCCATATTGAATTTTCAATTAGATTTCACGAAAAAGACTACTCCTCCTAAACGAATGCAGATAACATTCTGAAATTGTAGTATGTTATACCCATGGTGATTCCTCACAGAAAGGTAGGTGTTACAGTTTTGAGAATCCAAGATGGCCGCCATGGCAGCCCTATTGAATTTTCAATTAGATTTCACGAAAAAGACTACTCCTCCTAAACGAATGCAGATAACATTCTGAAATTGTAGTATGTTATACCCATGGTGATTCCTCACAGAAAGGTAGACTTTTCAGTTTTGAGAATCCAAGATGGCCGCTAAGGCAGCCATATTGAATTTTCAATTAGATTACAGGAAAAAGACTACTCCTCCTAAACGAATCCAGATATCATTCTGAAATTGTAGTATGTTATACCCATTGTGATTCCTCACAGAAAGGTAGACGTTTCAATTTTGAGAATCCAAGATGGCCGCCATGGCAGCCATATTGAATTTTCAATTAGATTTCACGAAAAAGACTACTCCTCCTAAACGAATGCAGATATCATTCTGGAATTGTAGTATGTTATACCCATTGTGATTCCCCTCGGAACGGTAGACGTTTCAGTTTTGAGAATTCAAGATGGCCGCTATGGCAGCCATATTGAATTTTCAATTAGATTTCATGAAAAGACTACTCTTTCTAAACTAATCTAGATATCATTCTGAAATTGTAGTATGTTATAACTATGGTGATTCCGCACAGAAAGGTAGACGTTTCAGTTTTGAGAATCCAAGATGGCCGCGATAGCAGCCATATTGAATTTTCAATGAGATTTCATGAAAATGACTACTTCTCCTAAACCAATCTAGATATCATTTTCATATTGTAGTATGTTATACCTATAGTGATTCCTTCCACAAAGGTAGACGTTTCAGTTTTGAGAATCCAAGATGGCCGCGAAAGCATCCATATTGACTTATCAGCTGCAGATGACACATCATTATTACTAAATTTTAAGCTTTCATCAAGTGATCACTCGCACTATATAAATTCTCTAATTTGAACTTACTAATCATAATTTTATCTTGAACATAGAATATTTAAGATTGTCATGCAAGTTGTTCTATACTTTAAGTGTTTCTAAAACATTAAGATGAAAGACAAACATAATTAATTTGTTTTAAATATTTATGGCAACTAGCTGCAAAAACCCAATGACATTAAACATCATGTTAGATTTTGAACAATGGTATCTCCCTTATATTCCTTTAAATACCACACATAAGGAGTCAACCAGAGTTCAGATATTTCTGTTGAGTCCACTATGCTGTCTAATACACATCCCAATACAGGCTGCTAGCATCATAGTGTCAGCTGCTAGTCTGTTGCATTATCAACCTGACCCAATTGATATGGTAGAGCATTATGCTATATGGCCATGTGTATGCAATAAGATTTATGGAAATTAGACTTGTATTCTCATGACAGCGATATGTTCTTTCTAAGAATAACAACTTACACAAAAATTGTCACTTGTTTTGTGTTTAGCAATCTACATGATAAGTTGATGTGGAAAGAGTTATTTTGCATCAGGTTCCAGTTCCTGTGTTTTACTCATATTTGTACCATTTCTATATCTAACAGCAGTTCTTCTTGACACAAAATCAATTTAGGACATAAGCTAACTATATTTTGTGAACTTTATATATTTTTCACAACAATTCATGTTCTCTCCCGTCAAGTCTATTAATACCACACATAAGGGCTTAGCCAGAGTTCAGGTTTACATGCTCAGCACACTAGGATGCTTCTCCAAATATACATACACAAAGCCAAATACACAAATTGCTACACTCTCCTTAAGGATCTGGGGCTAGCAGCCCTGCCTGCTTGTATATTGCATAGTAATCCTGACCTAATTGATTAATAGAACATAATGGACTTTATGGAAAGTATATAAATTGTCTTTATGAAAAGTATACTTGTATTCTATTAATAGTAATACTTTTTACAAATAACAATTTAAACAAGTCAAGAATCAGCTTTTGTGTACAACAAACTGCACGATGAGTTAATATTAACAAGTCAAGAATCTGCTTTTATGTTCAGTAATCTACATGATAAGTTAATAATAGAGGTATTTTGTATCAGGTTCCAGTTCCAATACCATGTGTTTTATAAATACCTGTAAAAATAAATGATAATTGTATCATGCTGAAGGGGTTCTGGGAACAACATGTCATCATAGAAGTCATTATTTTTCAATCAGATTTCAGGCCAAGTACTACTCCTACTAAATCAATTAAGATATCATTCTGAAAAAAGAGTATTTTTTTATATAGTGATTCCTGACAAAGACGCATTTATTTTATCATCAAGAATCCAAGATGGTCAATATGTCAATTATATTGAATTTTCAATTAGATTTCATGAAATTCATTGAAAAGAATACATTTCCTGATCAATCAAATCAATGTCATTATATTTGTATTGATATGCTTGTTGTAATATTTATCAACACTATAAATACAGTTACAAAAAACTGTATGAATCATCTTTATCTGCGAACAGCCTGAAGCATGACTGTTTTAATAAATCCTTTCCGTTTTACATAATTCCTGACACTTCATATATATGGCAAATAACATACCGGTAGCCAGTGAGGGATAAATATACATTTTATAATCATCTATATCTGATTACGGTCTGAACAATGATTATCTAGATAATTATAATGATCATTCAATTCAAACAAATCCTTTTCAAAAGCATTCTAAATTATTAAATTTTTTCACTCCCAACACTAACTGTTTTTTAGTCCATTGTTCCCATGCAATTAATTTATTCCAAATTGAAAATTTTGGTTAATGAATAACAAATTATCTTTTATTTTGTTTGTCATGCTAATAAAAGATATGATTTAATATTCATCTTCAAAACTAATTGAACAGCTGTCTGAACAATTCTTTTTTTACAAAATCTTTCTCACCAATTCTCTCTGTTAGTTAAGATACTTCAATAAACATATTACTGAGTTGACCTCCAGATTATTTCCATTGCAAACCTCTCTTCTACTACCCCCCCTTTCCCTCCTCCCCTTTTTTCTCCTGTCCTTCCATTGCAAACCTATCCCACATTCCTTCTATCCCCCCCCCCCCCCCTCCCCCAACCCCTTTCCCCATCTATCCTTCCAGCCCCTCTCCTGCAACTCTCCTCTAAAGAGTATATGTTTTTTGCATATTGAAATGAGGGGAGGACACTCACTATATGGAATAACAGTAACTTACATAAGAGGATAAGTTACATAAGCTACATGCAGGTGCAAGAGGTCATCATAGGTCATCATATCTAGTAATTAGCATAAACCCCCATGTTGCTAGCCTATTCTGACCAATCAGATTGCACTAACATAGGTCAAGATTTAAGATATTCAGAAATCTTCAGTTAGAATTACATGAGACATTGACCTGGACAGTTTACTTTGGCAATTGGACCTATCATTAGCTGAATTTGTGATTTGTGTCAGAGGGATATATTCCAAATGTTTATGTGCATCATCTTTTTAGTTCTTCGGAAGTTGAGAGTGTGACTAAATGAATACTCCTAAACCAATCAAGATATC
The DNA here is from genome assembly GCA_916613615.1 of Steromphala cineraria. Taxonomy (NCBI): domain Eukaryota; kingdom Metazoa; phylum Mollusca; class Gastropoda; order Trochida; family Trochidae; genus Steromphala; species Steromphala cineraria. The sequence continues at coordinate 80,672,883 of OU744722.1, forward strand.
ATAATGAAATTAATACAGATGCCCACATAAAAGTAGCATTTTGAAGATTAAAAAGTCCAAGATGGTCACCAATTTAGCCATAGATATACAAAAATGTTATACAAAAACCTACTGCTTGTTAACAAATCATGATTATATCATTCTTGTATTAATGTTTGTTCAAACTCTAGTGGTTTCCAACAGAAGAATAGCATTTTAAAAGATAAAAAAATCATGATGGCAGCCATAATCTATTATCATATAAAAGATGGTTACACAATTAAACCATATTACCACATCATTCATTTTAAGGTGAGCTTCTGTACCCTCGGTACTTTTATTAAAAAATGATTTGACTTCGGCCAAAGTCCGTTTATATTGATTTGATGTACAATCAATGCTCATCGGCGAATTTCATTTTGAGTACGAAACTAAATAGATACGTTGACTGAGCTGTGCGCGATTGCGCCTGTAATGTATAGTAGCTTTACTGTGCAAGAATGAACCCAGTCGATGCCAGTTTATGAACTAAGGGAAGTAACTGACTTAATCTTATCGTGTCAGTCGTTATTTTGTAAATGTATCGGGGACCGTAACTTCAATCAATTTCATTGTAAAAAACATCAAAGACACAGAGATTGACGTGGGGAACTTTTAATGCATGTTCAGTCATTTATTTTCATTACTTGCCCACGGGCAAGCTGAAGTAAGCAGTTTACTTGCCTGACACTGTCAATATACTTGCCCCGGGCGTCGGGCAATGGGAATTTTGAACCCCTGTTATACAATGTCTACGGCCTTCACTATACGAATCCACAACTGGGAAAAGTTCGTTACACTCGGAAATCTTCGTGTATTTCCGTTTTTCACAACGGAAGTCTTGCGTTTGTTTAAACATGGCTACAGCAGACGACACGAGAGAGTTTTTCTGGTGAGAAACTATTTCATTTCCAGGTTTTATGTAATGACAAGTATTGAAATCTGTTCATTTTTCATGGTTTTATTAAACAATTAACAAGAATTGAAATTTTTGATGTTTTTTCATCATTTAAGAATCAAAAGTTAACTCATAAGGTGAGTTTTTGGCAAGTTTCTGTGCCAAAAAACATCTTGCAATATATTGCAATGCGTATCGCAATACTAGTGTGCATATCGCAGTTTATCGCAATATGAAAATTTCCTGCAATACCCACCCCTAATGCGCATACACATAAATGGCGAGAGTCCGAAGCTATCGCTTCAAAACTTTCAACATATATAACAGTTTATCTGTCTCATTGATTTCGGTAAAAATTAACTCTCTAATGTTGTGCAAGTAGATCACAAAGAAGTTAATTAATAAAAACGTCATTAATCAAGTTTTTCGTATTGGCCCAATTACAGGTCCTCGGTCTTCTGTATTCGCCTCGGGCCCATACAGCAGACCTTGGACCTGTAACTGGACCAATACAGAAAAACTTAATTAATAACATTATAATATTCCATATTTAAATTTACACCAAGCCATGTTCAACACTGTAATAGCTTCATTTTTCAAAGCTTCTCCCTAAATTAGCTAATGACTTGGTTAGCTCATTCACTACCTGTTACTAATTTAGACAAACAAGCATAAGACATGTATAAGACGTGAGAGGGACATGATACAGACTCTAGATCACACTTGGCCCGTGATAGGTCACATTCCTCGCTTGGTATTCCAGTCATCTGCTGCTTGAAGGGCTGACAAGTTTATACCTCTAAAACACAGCCACGTAATTACTAATTAGCTGTAATTGCATTCTTTGTGTAAATGACAGCATACTGGATAATGTTTCATCTAGGCAGCCAAAAGGCAAGACTTTAAGTGTTTATGCCAGTTCTGTAAGTGTTATTGAAGTATGTTGGTTAATGATGTTTTTTGTTTTATCATTTAAATTTTTTTGACTGACAAATAGAGGCAAATTAAGAAATGAATGGAGAGTTAGGATTACAACTAATTATGGATAAAAGCTTTTTGTTGTAAATGCCAACATGATATATATATGATGACTGTTTTGAGTTGTATATGTTTATGTATATGTATATCTATGCTTGAATATATCTATATTGCCATATTGTCTCCATAATCTCCATAAATTGACGTCTCTTAAAAAGTTTGATCTCATAAAAATTTTCGACACACTCACACCTCAAGATTTTACATTTTGTTGTTCATTGTTGATAAATAGAAAAATGAAATGAAATATTACCTGCATTTTAATGTTGCTTGGAAAAATTTGTTCTTTTATATCAGTCTTTGCCTGAAGAATCTAAAAATTGATAAGACTGTCCTCTGTCCATAAAGCTTTAGAAATTATCACATTTTTTGGTATGTTTCATTTTTGTTTTAATATTCACATTTTGGTTCATGAAAAATTTACTTTATTTAGCTTAATAGACATTTCATTACTTGATTGTGTCAAAGCATGACGTCGCATATTAGGCAAACCATTCTTGCCACAATTTTAGTGTGAACATTTTGACATCATGCAAGTTGATTAGAGAAATTGATTTTCATAACTTAACAAAGCTTTATACATTAATTTAGTAAATCCCGGAATCAATGGTTCTTCTTTTTTTTGGGGGTGAAAATTGGCGACAGTTCTTTTAAGGAGATTGTTTGTCAGAAATCGTCTCAAAAGGCATCAAGGTATGTCTTAACCGAAACGTTTTTTTCCGGGTTGTCTAAATGCCAGTGAATGCCTTATGGTCGAAGTGATCGCTTTTTAGCTCATCAGGTCTGAAAGACCCGATGGGCTTATGGCATGGCATGTCGTCCGTCCATCCGTCCATCCGTCCATCCATCCATCCGTCCATCCGTAAACTTTTTACATTTTCATCTTCTTCTCTGAAACCAATGACTCTAGAGAGCTAAAATTTGATGTGCAGACTCCTTGGCCAATGGGGATTCTTAATTGTAGATTTCGTGACCCCATGACCCCAAATGGGGTCACAGGGGTCAAAACCTTAAAAGCCTATTTTCATCTTCTTCTCCAGTTCCAAAATGTCTAGAGAGCTGAAAAATTGTGTGTAGACTCCTTGGCAAATGGGTATTCTGAATTGTAGATTTCGTGACCCCATGACCCCAAATGGGGTCACAGGGGTCAACACCATAAAAGCCTATTTCCATCTTCTTCTCCAGTTCCAAAAGGTCTAGAGCTGAAAAGTTGTGTGTAGACTCCTTAGCCAATACCAATTCTAAATATTAGTTTTGGTGACCCCTTGACCCCAAATGGGGTCACAGGGGTCAAAATCTTAAAAGCCTGTTTTCATCTTCTTCTCCAGTTCCAAAATGTCTGGAGAGCTGAAAAGTTGTGTGTAGACTCCTTGGCAAATGGGGATTCTGAATTGTAGATTTCGTGACCCCATGACCCCAAATGGGGTCACAGGGGTCAAAACATATTTTAATCAAAAGTCTGATGAGCTACAGAGCCCATGGCTCTATTTTTTCATAAGATCAGCATATCATCCAAATTGACAGTGATATACCTTAAATTTAAAAACAAAATGACGTTTTATTGTCACTTACACCAGAAAATGCTAGTGAGAAGTAAAAACCTGATATAAAAACAATTACTTAAAAATCTGAAGAAGAGGTGCTTATGAACTGTTATAACCCAAAAAGTGCATAAGAAAAACTACTGTATATCCTCGAATAGATGCAGCCGGTGTAAATTTTTTCAGACCCCCTTTCCCCCTGGCGTGTATTCAAGGCCGGCATCTATTTATTTTATAGTAGGAAATAAATGTGTATAGGTGGTGTAAAGTGAGAATACTTTGTTTCAATTCAATTACGGGAGCATTAAATAATCAACTTATCAACCAGCGTTTATTCGAGACCTGGTGTCTATTCGAGACCTAGCGTGTTTGTACCTAAAACAGCCATACCCCCGGCCTATATTCGAGACCTGGTGTCTATTCTATTAAATACGGTATATATCATATGCACCAAAATTCTTTAAGAGCCCATATCTCTTAAACGGGTATCAACCAAATGGTCCCTTTTCCGGTAGCCTTTCCCATAAGGAAACTTAAATGTTAAACTTAATATGCTAAGGTTAAACTTGAAGGCTGTTAATGGACCCAATAAGCTAGCAATGCTGTAGAAGGTAAGGTGTAGAATCAGGTCGAGAACCTATATATCTTAACTTAGTGAAAAACTCAAGATGCTAAGGTAAAAGTAGCAACGGTTGTGAATGGACCCATGAGGATAACAATGCTGTAGAGGATAGGATGTAGAATCAGATTGACAATGTATGTGGTAACTTTTGTGTCAAACTCAAGATGCTAAGGTTAAACTTAGTAGAAGTTTTAAATGGGCCAAAGAAGATAACAATTATGTAGATAATAAGGATTACGATATGAGAACTTATATGCTTATATGGTAACTTTATTGTTAACCTCAAGATGCTAAGGTTAAACTTAGCAAATGCTGTGAAAGGACACATGAAGATAGCAATGATGTAGACGGTAAGGTGTGGGATCAGATTAAGAGCCTATATCTCAACTTTAGTGTAAAGCTCAGGATGCTAAGGTTTAACTTAGCAAAGGTTGTGAATGAACCCATTAGGATACAGGGTTCAAAATTAGCACTAGTCTGGTAGTCCGTGGCTAGTGCAAAAGTTTCCTGGGCTAGTAAAGTGCAATGACTAGTAGTCCGTAGGACTAGTTGAATTTAAAGAAAATTTGATGATATCAGAGTATTTGGCTAGTCAGAATGTCTTTGGGCTAGTGCTCTCAGGAATGCACTAGTCCGAATGGCTAGTACCCCAATAGTACTACCGTATCCTCGCGGGTATAGGATCAGGGGGCCCGGCAAACAAATATCTTGAAAATAGGGGGGTGGGCTTTAAACCGCGAGTGACCCCAACCAAGAAAATCCTTCATGCGAGTTGCATTGAAAATTGACATCGATACTTTTGACTGTTGTTCAGGTCTTCTTAAATATCAAATGACACTTTTTCCAGACGCATATTATAAAAAAGAATGATAAAAGAAATTGCAAATGCTAACTAACATTGTTTGTTGTTTGTTTTAATCAGATTACATTATATTATTCTCATGAAAAACGAACGTGAATAATCAGTCGACAGCTTTTGCTGCATGTGTTTACTGGTAGAGAGATTTTTGTTACAAGCCTTTTCGTTGGCCTAGAAATGTAGGTCAACCAATCAGCAAGTCGATTTGAAAACGATGTAGGAAGCTGAAACGCAACCTCCAAGACAGGGCGCCTTCCCTCCGATTGTCTTTCCGGTAGTTGCCCTGCCTTCAGTGGCAGGGGCATTGTTACACGGATTTCGTGTATCAATCGAAATGACGTCATGGATAACCTCGAACCAAATGCTTAGTTTGCATACTAAGGAATCGGTTCGAGGGTTTACTTTAAACGTTAGGCGTATGAATATGATATAAGTTGAGTTTTATTGGTTTGAAACATGATAATTCATGATATTTTCAATTGGTTGACAAATAGAAAATGTTTAGATAATGCAAAGGAGGCTTCAAAAAAATAAATAAAAAATATCCTGCCGAACTCTTTCTTGAGTCGTTGTTCGGAGTTGCAATGTGAATCCTACGAGTTTGGAGCTTGCACTTTCGAGCGCGACAGCGTTCGCTGGTTGCACGCGCAGTGTTGGAGCTTTTCCTCCCGGCAAGCTTCTGATGGCAGCTATTATATTAGTGATGTCACGGAGCGGATAATCGCTGTCTGGAGCTAGGCTGAAACGTGGTTGTAATAAATTCATGACGACATATTGTCGATACAATACTAAATGTCTAAATATTCAAATATTTGTTAAAATTTTTCGATATATTACATTTTCAAAAACAACATGCAGTTAATTGAAATATTTACGTAAATATAATTCAAACAAAAACTTGCAAAAATTATGATAATGAGCACGAAAGAATATCGATAATGTTATTTGTCGTCAAGAAATTACAATGGAGATTCCAACTACAGTAAAACAACGTGCTTTCGCGAAAGTATATTTGACAAAGATATCTTTGAACTTTGATTAAATATGATAAATAAGTTTGGAAATATGCCATATTAAACATTTAGAATGGATAACAAGCCATATAAAGCGATAGTTCTTGGTTATATTTTGGGAATCAAATATTTTAATTCCCGATCGCTGATGCAAGTGAAGCCACATACATCGTGATTTCTGCTGGAATTTAACAGTACGTTAATGATGCATGACTATTCAAAAACAATATATTGTTTTATTTTTATTAATTGACAATGTATATAGTCATTAAAAACAACAACAGGACAATGTATTTTTATTTTTCAAGAAATGACATCGATGTAAACTTGTGCATTTTGCTTCCGGTGTAAACATCGCTAACTCGATCGTAATTTCGACCCATAAGGATAGCAGTCATGTTGTAAAGAGTGTGGTGTAAGAACACTGCAGTCTGGCAGTAGATTTGTCGTTTATTCCAGAGAGGGTTTAGCATTGCCAGTGTTTAGTAGTGAGCTTCCTTGTACACAAGCAGTAAAACACATCCAAGTGGAGCGGCAAAGGACCACTTATTTAGGCTAATGGGGGAAGCATCTGGACCGATTGAGCTTGGAAACATGTCAGTGGTGGGGGAAGAATGTGTAACCATGAAGCAATACTTTACACTTCATTTCTCTTTTATAGTCGGTCTGACCCCTCTTCTACATCTAGACTTTAGGTTGGATCCATCGTATATATTCCTGTTCGATTTCTGTTAATATATATTTAAAGTTATGCTCATCACAAAAATTGCTGGTAAGCAACAAAAGTATTTGTCTGCAAGATATGTTTATCATTCCAAGAAGATGAATTCTTTGAGAATAGGTAGAGAAATATCTAAGATACATGACATTTAAAAAGATATCTGATCATGTAACTTGAACACAACCACCCTGAAAACATGCAAATTTGATAACACGCATGTGTTCCAAATTTTGTGTGTTGCTTGATGTTTTGTGAGGAGTTCATACCAGGAAATCTTTCCAATTTTTTATAGAGTTTGAAGTGCAGACCACTCTTCTTGTCAATGGTTTTTACTCAAATGTCAGTAATCAGATGTTTCCTTTATTCAGTTGACCATGACTTATATATATTTTCAGGAAAGGCTAGGTTTCTTATCCATTTTATCCACTGGTAATTGCATTCAGTGTAATACCTCTATTTATAAAGTTTGACAAATTTGATTAAAAAAACAAGCTCTATTCAGTGTTGTTCCCAGAGAGGGTCCTTTTTTGCTGGGTGTCCCTTAAATTTTGGAGAAGTAGGATACTTTCACCACTGCAAGGGGTCCCATCCGCAAAAAAAGGCAAAAATTACCCCCTTACCTGACCACCTTAGAACAACACTGCTCTATGACTCGGTCAAGGTTCCAAGTTGACATACATCCTGAGTCAGTCTGAGCAATAGCCAGAGGAGAAACATAACCCAGATTACCACTTTATGAGTTCCTATGCATTATTGAAGTGTATCATTATACAGTAGTATTACTTTACTTTCTCATTGGCTTTGGACAGCTCTAATTGCTTTTTCTTCTCTCAAGCTATCATTCCTAATAATCGACTGTGTTATTGTTCTATGAAAAAGAGTTTTCAATCATTTATATCCATGGCTCGTTTCCAAATAACACTTATGTTAAGCTTTCATATCAATGTCACTCTACTAGTTTCCATCCTCTAAGTTTATTTTTTGGTTTTCATGTTTATCATGAATGACTTTTATGAATTGCAATTTATCAAGTTACCAACGATTAAGTATTTCTTACAATGTTTGAAAATATTGAATATCCTGTTTGAAATATCTTCATTGCACACACATATCAGACACTCTATTGGATGAAATATATTTGGAGATTTGAACCCCTACCTCAAGAATAAGATGAGCAATATTGAAGAGACACTATGTTCAGGAGACTGGCATGAGTCTATACACACAAGCACCTCTACAGCAATGTCTGATATTGTTAGCTAGTAGCTAACCAGTCTTGATTCAATCACAACTTTCAGCTGTTGGCAGCTTTGACAGGCAGTGCGAAGCTTCATTAATATTTCAAACTAATAAATCTGATGATTTCCTGTAATGATTCCCTTCAGACCTTCACGGAATACCTTCAGTGGCTTCCTTTACCCTTCATGTCAGGTTCGTTGTTTTTGTGATTTTTAAAATAGAATGGTGAAAGTTTAGTGTTCGCCTGTAGTATGAATTTTATCAAATGTTTGCATATTGACACAAATGGTCATTAGGAAAGATCGGACCCAGAATTCGAAAACACTTACAGAAGCAATTTGAGACAACAATGTATTGATGTCAATTGATCCAAAAGTTTTCTCTTTACGTTAAGTTAAATAAAGCTTTTCCATACACTGAGGCAAAACTCTTAAATTAAACTTAAAACCTCTCTAACAATCAGTTTATGACATGCAGTATGGCGACATTGGTGGCGTTCACTAGTGCCTACATGGAAGAATGCCTACAGTCTTATCAAAATATCTTCATGCACCAGTGGCTTTAAGTTAAGCAACCTTCACCCTATTAGCAAAGTGGAATGTTCCAAGCCTAAAATGATTTTGACACCTTTATTCGCGGTATATTTAGTATGTTTTTTGTTAATCAAATAACATTTTTACCTTAAATTTGTACTTAACCTTGTAGTAAATTTAAATTGCCCTGTATAATCAACTGATAGTTGTTAATTCATTCTGCTGTCTTAGTTGGGCAGTGAAGTTGTTAATAATTACATCATCAGCCGTGAAAGCAGTATTTGAAATGATCAAAACTGTCGTGATATGAAAGTTGGAAGAAAAGTTTGTAAGAACATTCGCAGAATAACACATTCAAAACATGAAACGGTTTACCCCATGTGAGTTTTGTTATCCTTGTTTCATGTGAAACTCACATCAACCTTTCTTGAATAAGTTCAATTTCACTGATTATGAAGCTTTTTTGTTTGCGTTATTCAGGAAACTAGGTATGAAAAGATAAAAGCATATCAAATGTTTTTCCCAATCTTATTTCCGGGCATATATTTTTTCATTGCTTTGAATTTGATCCAGTAAACAGAAGACGAAGCAATCTCCCCTCTGGCCCACTTTAAACAGCTTTCACACTTACAGTGAAGTTTTTATGTCAGATTTTATTCAGCATGACTAGAACTAAATCAGAGAGCGTCTGATGGAAAATGGAAGATTGGCTTATCGATTTATTTATCAAACGTTATGACATTCCTGTGTATGTTTTTCAAATTTGAATTTACGATCATGACATAAACAGGAACTCTTTTTCAGTTTGAATTTTTATTTTCAAGTTGATGTGCATGTGGTTTATTCCATGGTTAATGATATAAGGCACTTACTGCTAGTCAGACTTGGGAGATATTGGGAGTAATGAAGTTTTATTGGCTCTAGGTTCTTTGAATGAGGGCCTGGGACTCTGGATGTGAAGGTAAGGAGAGTATTTCTAACTGATAAGAGTTCCTCCACTCAAGTGTTGGAGGTGTTTAGATCTTGTTAGCGGTGCCAGGCGGGGAATCTTGGAGGTGAAGAAGAACAAGGCTTATCCCCTTCAATAATATGCAGCTATGATACATGTGAAATAATCATGAAAGTGGTGTTAAACCAAAATCACCGTATCTTAGGCTGTTCTCTATCCTGTCGACTAAAATTTAGTCTATAAAATATATTATTTTTGAAATAATTACATGCTTTTCAACATTTTTATTTCTTGGTCTCCTCATTTCATGTAAATTGCTGTAGCCTAGACTTGCTGAAGGAGAACCTAGACTGTATTAAAGGCTCCTTTTTATTTACAGTCCTGAAGCTGGACTATCTATCCTGGAGTAGAGAAATTTATAAGATTCCTGTTAATTGACCTCTGAACGGTTTTGGGCTATTAAATCAAAAGTTAGGAGAATTTTAGAGACAACATTCTAATTACACTTTGTGTAAATCTTTGTGCTTTTTAATTGCTATAGCCTTCGTATTAAAATGTGACCAGGATGTAATTTCTTCCAATTTTCAAAATATTATCATTTGACATCCAAATATGAGAACTGAAACTGATATTCAATTCAGAATGTCAGTGGAGAAAGATTTTACAACAGAATCTTGAGTAAGTTATATTGGAGGATTATAGATCATTTATCAAGTTAAGTCCTTTCCAACGTCTAATGCTGCTTTCATCACAGCTGATCACCATGTAAAATATCCTGTTCTTTATGCCTAGAACCATGCACAAAATGTAAATAGATTTTGATTTGAGTTGTCCTTGCCTTCCCTCCTGGCTTTTATTTTCTAAACCATGCAAAGACGTGGAAACTGCCTGTTCTTCAGAACTTTCATTTGTTGGCCTCTAAGGAAATGTTTGGTAATGATAATATTTTTTATATTTATTTAGAAACAATATTTGTCTGACTACATAGCCAAATTTCACGCCTGTGGCTGCTATTATCATTAGTAGTCGTAGGAAAATACTTTTTTCCTCCTTGGGTCCACTCAAATGAATAATATGGCTTCCTGTAGAATAATTACATGTCTTATTTTCTTTGTTGATGTAAACTTGGTTTTACTCAAAGCAATAGATGACATTTGCATCTGTCGTTAGGTAATAGCATGTTTGTGAAAGGCGGTAGCTGTTTCGTATTTTGGTTATTGTAATGATAAAGAATATGATACTCTCTACGATTAACCCTTGTACTGCTGGATAATTAATATGCAATTGTTGACTTCAGTTGAGGTGAATCCAATGGTTTATTGACCTTGGAACAGTTATGTTCACCGAGGCGACAGCCGAGGTGAACATAAGTTTCCAAGGTCAATAAACCCTTGGATTCACCGATAACTGAAGTCAACAACTGTTTTATTATATGATTTATGAAAGTTTCATTTATTTTGAAAACTATTCAATTATTTTAAGTTTTAGGTCATTGGATTGTTATGTTGACCTTGCGTGACGTTTCCCGCGGTCAACATAAGGTTTGATAATTGTCAATGACCACCTTCCTTGACCAATCAGCAGACAGATCACTCGTCCATCATATAATAAAAGGTTTTCTTGACTTCCTGAAAAAGATATTTTAACTGTGTAAAGTCTGACCCTATGTGATGGCAATAGTCTGAATTGTTAGTCAATTGCAGACCAAGAGCAATGTTGATCCTACAGGGGGTCCTGGGGATATTTGACCACCATTTGGGCTTGGTGTCCCTTAACAATTTGAGAAGTAGGATACTTTTACCATTGCAAAGGGTCCCATATGCTCATAATATGCCAAATGACCCCCTCAACTGATCACCTAGGAACAACACTGCAAGGGTTAATGTTTTTTCTTTTGGCTTTAACACTTGAAGTCTTAAAATATTCCACCAAAAGAGACATTTTTTTGGTCATTGTTGTTCTATTTTGACTATCATGCATAATTAATACATCAAGGTTTAATGTGGTAATATTCAGGTGATAAAGAGTTAACAATTTCAGATGTCCTTAGGAATTTATGAGCTGAATTGCTGAGAGAAGAGGCACTAGCGAAGGTATTCATTTTGGTAGATTTGAGTTTATTCTGAAATCCCTATGATGTTGAGCTGTTGATATGACCGAGGACTGTAATTAACCTAGTTTGTCTCATTTGTTTTATACATGGAAGTTAACGTAAGCCATTAGTGAAAAATATGTTCAAAGATCTATTTCCTGTTATTTTCATGATGTTGTGCAATGAATTCGGCTTCCTGCGAATGCAATTTCGTTAATTGAAATTTCTGGTACTTTAGTTTCAAATTACTTCAGTGGCTACAGTTGTTTTTTATGAAGCTTGAAATGAAGGAATTTAATCGAGTGGAAGGGAGTTTGATATGACAATGTCTGTTGTTGGGGTAATTGTAGTTATTGTGACTTGAAAATATTCAGAAAATGTGTTTGCTGATGATACTAATGTTTGGAATAATCTTCATTTCACTTTCTTGGGATTTCCATCATATACAAAATATAAGATTTTTATTTCTACTTCATGTTTATTTCAGTGACAGGAATGGCATATGGTTTACATACGATAAACTTTGAATAATTGCACTTGTCAAAAATGATAACAGATATGTTAGTTTATCTGAACTGTATATTCAAAAGAAAGTTATGAATTTGATCTTTTGAAAAAGAAATCCAGAAATTTTACCCTTTCCTTATACATTTTTTTTAAGCTAATGATGTATTTGTTAGAAATTTGAATGAATGAAAGTCAAGATATTTTGTTAATTTTGTCAGTTGTTAATTTACTTCATTCTATATACAGGTAGATAATAGCCTACTGAACACCATTCTCGATTACCTTGACTAAAATGTTCTGATGCTTTACAGTCTACACTATATCACCACTGGGAGTTTTCATCAGGAAAGTGTGTACTGAAATTAACTGCCCATATTCTTATTGTGCAATGATAACTAGATAAAAGGTCTTGAAATGAAATGAGGGGAGGGGGATGGGGGTAGGGGAGGGGGATGATCAGTGGTGTGATTTCAGTTCAGGTTGTCATGGAGGAAGTCCCAGGGATGATATTTTGTGGGATATTAAAGGATTTTTGTAACTGAGGGTGTAGTGATGCCAGACAGCAATGGTTGGACTCACATTGTTGTACAGCTTTTGAATGTTACCTAACAGCCTAGCCAGTTGCAGTGTTCAACCAAGACACTGCTAACTTAGACTTAGAACTGCAGTTCTGATCACATGACATCAGGGGTAGAAATTAGCCATGATAAAGTACTAGCCATTTGGACAAGTGAATTCCTGGAAGTATTAGCCCACAAAAATAAAAGATATCAAACTCTATTCATTGTATTAACTGTATTATCACTAACTAAAAATAGTCCGACAGACAACGCATCATTACTTTTCACTAGCACATCATCATTTCTACCAGCTGTGTGTTCAAAATAGTGCTAATTTCTATCCTAGCATGTAAGTTAACAAATATGATCATCCATGTTTCTATCCTATGCTTGTAACAGCGTGAGAGCACCATGACTATGGGGCAGTACAGAACACCTGTAACAGCGAAGTTAAGCGGAAGTCTATTATAGGAGTGTGTTTCTATTCTCTGCTTGTAACATCCTCGACGAGAGAACAAGAGAATACTGATTAGCGGACCATTCGACACTTGAGAAATACTACTGGAGATACAACCACGGCAAGACTAGCAGCATCTGCCTGTATATCCAGGATATTCGTTTAACAAAATAAGCTACCTCTTCCTATAGGCCCCTCCCCCCCATATCTTGGTTTTAACTCACAAAAATAAGCCCCCCCTTCTCATATGAACCTGAAAATGTATTTGAGTTTAGCTTGAGCTAAGATAAGCAGTTGTACATTAAGAGAAATACTTCAGATAAATTGAAAGACATTGATAAATCCTTTTTTCGTTTATACTTTTTTCTTATTTGATTGAATTTTATCAAAATCTCCCCTCATACAAGTTTTCTAAGCACCCAGGTGTTTAATACATGGACTACATTTCTCTCATATCGGCCAAGGCTGCCGCGGAGAGTACATATAGTAAACCTTGATCCCTCCCTCCAGATGGTAGAGGTCGGGGGAGGCTGGCTACAGGTACAAGTTAGACCAGCTCCCCTAACGAGCTTACCTGGAGCTCTGCAGGAGGATGTTGTCTGGACACTTTCAGTTAGAACCTCGGTGTACAGGTGTGATGTTGTGAAAGGAGACACTGTGATGTTATGCTGACAAAATTGAGTTTTCTGTCCTTTCATATTTGAAAAAATCAATTCTAGTATTGTAATGATGAAATTTTTTATTTACATTTTTTTGGGTTGGAAATGTTTTGTTGATAATGAAAGGGTCGGCAAGATGTCTGTGTTAGGCTTAAGATGATTTTTCATAGAACAAAATTTTATATCTGGTAATAGATGTTTGAAGACGTAATAGAAATAGAATGTAAGAAGATGTTCTAGGATTTGATGTTGACATGGTTCTGTATGATAGTGATGTTGCAATCTGGTAACTGTATCCCCCCACGCCAGGATGCTAGGTAAGAACATGTAGATTAGATATTCTCTGATACATTCCATGTAGCTCAATCCATGTTTATTTTCTCATTGCTCGAGTTTCCCTCGTCTGGTTTATTATCACTAGCTGAAATGATATCTGTATGTTTTCTCTGTTTGTATGGGTTGTTGAGGCTTGTTCATCCACAGATATAACCTTTGCAGGTCCGGCAACCTGAAACGATGTAGATATGTTTGGTATTTGAGTCGGAAATGAAGAAAGTGTAAGATGTGTTACGTAGGAGTGGTATGTATTTGATGGAAGCCCCACCCAGCCTCAATCATCTGCTCTACATGCTGCCAGTGGAGAAACAACCCAACCTGGCTCTGATTTACATGCATTTGTCCCTGCATTAGCTGCTAGAGCAGTGGGTCAAGTCTTGTCTCAATAGACCTCTAGGCTACAGGCTTGTAGTTTAGTCTGTCATCCAGACCCTAAAGCAATAATATTTAATTGATGACCAACCCAGTCTAGAAAAATATAGCAAGTCTAAGCGTAAGAAGTGAAAGATTCTTCTGGACTCCATTTTGTTACAATACATGAATTGTTTAAAAATGTAGTCAATATTGAAAATAAAAATACTTCTGAGATTAAATATTCAACTAGGTTGTAGTGGAACATATTTTTGAGCAGGTCTCTGACTAGGGCTTTAGTCAAGAACAAGTCTATATTTAGGTGGAGCACAGTGGTTAGCATGCTGGCCTCTCACGCCAATGACCGGACACAGGTTTAAATCCTGGTGGAGACACAAAAAGTTTGTGACCTGGCTGTTATATTGTATTGTGTCCCTAGGCATGGCACTTCATCTGCATTGAACTTAGTTCACCCAGCTGTTAACATGGGTACCTGGAAACAGGATGTACTGACCTACATTGTCATGCTTAGCGCTTGGTGGCTGCCTTCAAAATTACAAATCCTTCAGGGTAATAATGTAGGTAGCGCTTTGAGCAGGCACTAGTACCTTGATATAGCTCCATGTAAATTTCCTCATAACCATTTTTATTATTTTACAACCTGTACTTGCAATTTTAGATCAGGATATTATTTTTTCATGCGTGTGTCATTGTGGAGATATAGACAGACATGACAGAGTCAGTCTGAGAGATGTCTGATCTCTTGACACTGCAGAAGGAAGTCTTTATACTTGTCAAGTTGTTGAGAGCCATGCAAAGAATGAGCTATGTCCATGTAATGAGTCTGACCCATTGTCACCACACTGAAGAAGACGTGTGAGTTGTCTAGGTGCTGGAAGCTGCTTGTATATGTCAGACAGGATAAGAGATGGTCTGATGGCCCTGCTTTGATGCTTCATCAGGTAGCTTCTTGTGTGTGGTAACGTGGTCCAGGTTGAGAATTGACAACTTGATTGAGTCTATCCTTGGTCAAAGGCCCATATACAAATAAATATGATTTCATATATATCCAAAAATAATTGTAACATGACTTCGGTAAATACTCGTTTCTGATTGGTTGATTTGAAGAATTTGCCAGTGTTAAATGGCAATGAACACCCGCAAATTGGCTGAGGCGATTCACCGTGAAAGGATACATTATTTGGTCCACCTCAACATTAAAATGTTCCGATTCTCCCAATATTCGTGACCGATTCACATTTTACTGTTGTTGCTGTCTTTTTCTAACTTGCGCATTCCCGTAGATGCCAAAAATCCTTTTCTATTTGCTTTAGTTTTATGTAACCAAACTTTCTTAATTGGCTAAGTTTCTCCTAATTTGCCGCCTTGAGCCATGCGGCCGGTTTCTTTCGAATGCCGTTCCCATGACACGACGTCACAAAGGCCAACGGTTATGACCTCATAATGATCGCGTCACCGTCATAATGGTCTGGGCGAGTTTAAGATATTTGTTCAGTCGGGTATGTTCCTGTTGGTTCATGAATTATATAACTGTTTTCTCTATCGTAAATTTCACAGTGAAAACTATTTGATCTCACCGTTATGAGTGCAACTGGTTTGCAATATTAGAACACTATTTTAATGTCTATAACACTGGGAATTCCTTCTTCTTTATAGCTGCGAACACCTATAACAATAATGGATCAGTCGTTAGATCCTTTTAACTCAGAGTTCCCTACGCAAAAATAGAGTTCGCTCTTAAAATGCTTATAACTAACGGTCATGTTACAATATCGATAAATAGTTGCGTTTGTAAAATTTCCGGGATTCATTGTTATTCAACACCCGCAAATTTAAGCGTTTAAAACCTCCGGCTAACGCCGTCGGTTTTAAACTAAATTTGCGGGTGTTGAATAACAATGAATCCCGGAAATTTTACAAACGCAACTATTTATCTTCTAATTGATTCTTATTTTTATTCAAAACAACATATGAAATTATAAATGTGAAATGTACCAATAAACAACAGTGATCAATTTACAAATATGACCTGCTTAGTTCAGGGACGTGCAAGCACAAGGACAATGAGAGGCATTTCCGAAGTTGGAATGACAATAATGAAAGGGAATATCTGGATGACAACTTTTTTATTCAACGAACAAAGTAGTTGTCATCCATATATTCCTCTTCTTGTAGGATGTAATGATTTTTGCTTGAATGAAATGATTACAGCAATAATGTTAACAGGTATAAACATCACTTCAAGTAATTTCATTTGAAAATCAGCAGTTAGTTTGCATGGTATGAATTTTAAACAATTGTTGTTTCATTGATTAAAATCATAGATTACGCCCACTTGATCAAACACTGCCATCATAACAATGACAACTTTCATTAAAATAATGCTTGGTAATATGAGCCTCTGTTTATTTTAATCATATTAATTGACAGCTTGTTAAGTAAATATTCCATCAAAACTTTCACTCATTACAGCTTAATCTGCTTGTGGCCATTGACTACGTTACAGCAGTTTACAAAACAGTCAATAACTGTCACTTGTGTTTATTTTCTGCAGGTTGCGTTTCATTTCCTAATGTAAAAAACAAGCGGGATTAAGGGGCTGTCATGTCGGTAATGGACTATAGTGTTTATGAGTGATGGGCTTCTACATTATTGATAAGCTTGCTGCTCTATTTTCAGCTGTATGCTACTTTTATTCATCAACAGAATGTCATCATCCCTTCAGGAGCCTATACAATACAATGTTGATATTCTCATAGATTTGCATGAAATTATGATCTTTAAGTTAAATGTCAGCTAAAAATGACTTAGCTTTTGACGCTCAGAGGATCTTTGAATATTTCATATGGACTTGGTATATCTTTCTTTATAGGCCATATACTGTTGATGAAAACTGAAAAGGTTATTAGGACAGTAGAACATTTATTTTTTGTTGAATGAATTTAACACTCTGGGTGTCGCAAGTACAAATATTGAATTCGTTTCTTTGAATCATATAATTTGCATGCATATATTTACTTAATTTCTATTTCTTTCTTGACACTGTTTTTGTATTAATTCATCAGGGATGATAAATGAGACTGAACATTTACTACATTTGGAATTTTCTTGTTTGGTGTGCCCACCCAAACACTCGACTCTGAATTTGTTAATGTAACCTTACTATCTATGCAATGATTATGTTTTCATGTTCCCTATCAATATATTCCTATTGCAAAGCTGACAGTCTGCTAACAGCTATAGATGAAGGTGTTATAAACAGATGTCTCCTGATAGACTAGCTGTCCGTCCTGTTATACAGCTCTTAGTCACCTAGCAGGATGTATGATATAGTTAATATTTCACTTTAGTTTGACCTTTAGATTAACAATGTGTCACAAGACTTTCTTGAAAGGTTGTTGAAGGTTTTGCTGTTAAAAGACAGGCTTTTATTATGTTACAAGTGTTGAGGAAATTTTTTCTAAAGGTAAAAATAGAAATAATTCATTTGCATCAGGAATAGAAAACCAATTGGCTAGGTTATGTTGACTCATTTTCGAAAAAAATCTTAATCTGTCAATAATCTATTTGAATGTGCACAATGGCAATGTTGTTGGAAGAGGGTTGATCCATTCAGTGCAGAGGAAGATTGATTTATTGAAAATACTCTGGTTAGTGATTGCAAGACTTTGGTGACAAATTCAGACAAGGATTGCAGTTTTCCTGTGAGTGATGATGAAATGGTTTCTTTAACGAACATCCTGCTAGTCTTGAAGTGGTTTGTTAGCGTGGTCATTATCTAATCATGTCCTGCGTGTTTCCCCAATTATGTCATTACATCAACACAAGGACAATGTGCTCGTGTTGAGAGGAATTTGCTGAGAATGTCAACACTCACTCAACAGTTGTATGTATATATATGGTGACACTGGTTCTAGAAGCATTACTATGACTAATCACTGATCAGATGAAAGGATGTATAATTACACAATTGTTTGATATTTATGATGTTTTTTGTTATTTAAGAGTATGACGATTTCAGAGTAGTAAATTGTAAGGCAATACATGTAATTACAATATTTGATATTCATAATGTTTTTGGCTATTTTAGAGTAAAATGATTTAAAGTAGTAAATGATAAGGTAATGCATGTAATTACAGTGTTTGATATTTATGATTCTCCTTGTCATTTCAGAATTTGATGATGTTCCAGAACCGGCAAACGTAGCGGAAAACTTCCGAGAGTTTCCAGCATTTCCGCAGGGTTAACCATTGAATGAAGTAGATGTCGGTGCAAGGAGTCTGAACTGACGGCAGTGTGGTGAGTTTGCATGTGGGAGCAGCCATTTTTCATACATGCCATAACATATTTTGATAAAGTAGTTTTGCGTTGATTTTTAGCCTGCCTTTTGATAATAACATATCACACCTACCATAAGATATTTTAGAAAATATCTTGCTGTACATATGATTGCTATGAAACCTTAGCTAATCTATTTTCTACACAAATGTCAGAAATTGAGATTAGATTTAATATTGGTTCACGTTTTATGAAATTATCATTCAAAATACCACAATTCTAGCACCACACACGTTATATCACAAATACAATACAGAACACAGTTCAAACACATCACACCAACATGACATGTGTCTCCATGCTTATGTATGTAACGACTGAGATGGAGACAATCCTAGTGTCTCTTCTAAAGCCAACTAAAAGAAAAACACTAAGAAGAGGAAAAGATGAAGAAAGGAGAATATCCTCCAGGGAAGGATCTCGCATTAATGATGAAGATAAAGAAACATTTTCTAAGAAGAAAACGTTAATTATGAAAATGTGAAAAAGAAGAATGTAATTAGGACAGCAAGCATCAAAGAAAAGAAATCATCTCTGAAAGAAATTACAGGTAAGAATGTTTTCTGTGTTTATGTTTTGAATGGGAAAATTTTTAAGACTTTGTTGATTTTCCTAGAAGACAATGAAGAACTTGAAACTGTATTTATAATCATTGAACAACATGGAGTGGGGCTTTTATGATATTGTGATTTCATCTTTATTTTGAAGATACTTTATGCATTAGAAAAATGAAGATAAAGAAGAAATCGTTAAAGGGAGACAACTCCATCAGGCTTGTTTTCTATTGCTTGTGATTTGCGTTCCTTTTTTATTATATTCAATTTTTAAGTTTTTGGTGATTTTATAAAGGTGAACATGAATATATATTTTATTTTCACATCAATGGTTTTAAGATTCACTCTGATTAGCTTTGTGCTGAGATGCTTTTCCATTTTGGTAATCTTACTGATCGAGGTGATGTCCAGTGAGTTTCCTTCAGGAACTTGTGATTTTATGAATGCTTCATTTGTAAACAGTTGTAAACAGGGCACCATCATGCCATATCTTTAAAATCTGATGCCATATAAGATAGTTTTATAACCAAAACAACCTTTTCAGTGAATTAACAATGCAATTTTAAAATAAGCCAAATGAAAATTTGGAAATATTTTAGTATCTTCTAATTCTACACACCTTACAAGAAATTTAAAAAAATGCCACATATTAAAAGAAAAATGTATATAAATAAAAAAAAATGAGAAAATTAAAAATATTTAGATATGAAAATATATCAGTATCAAATGGTATTATCTGGACCTGTATATCCATCAAGCCCGAAGCTGTAATCTCTAGGAAGCAGGCACTTGTTGTAATTATCTGCTCACATATTGTATAATTAGAGAGTAGCGCGAAGGTCAGGCCAGCAGGACAGTGGTCAAGTGACGAGAGTCGAGATGACTTTGATTGGTCAAGAGTGTCAGGGTCACTTTGATTGGTCGATAGTGACCCAGTTGTACCATTTGTTGGACTAATGTCAAGAGTCACATCGTGGTGGAATCAAATTCATCTATTTTCTGTTGTGAGTCACTATCAAATATAGGCTTGCTTTCTGTCACTCCATTCATATTTCCTGTATTGACATAATCATAGTTAATGGCACATGACCAGTAAGTATATTTATAGCTTGTAGTTTAAAAGATTATAGTAAGTGGTCAATAAAATTAAATTTTCTTAGGATGCAAAGGAATAACGATAGGATATTGACAATTGAAGGAGATAGAGTCGTGGTTCAAAAGAAAAAGTCAATTGAGGCTTCTATTATACAAAAAAATTATTTAATATTGATCATTTTGTCAGTTTCAGATTTGTCAGTAGGCAACCATTAAATCAATAATTAAAGAAAATAATTATTAAAGTTAGTTATATTAACATACTGTCTTACCTAAAATGTTGACATTTTTTAGTAGATTGACATGATTGACTAGTTCTGTCTGTTCTTTAAAGTCAATGAATTGTGATGCATAGACATGTACATTAACGTCTTCTTTTATTCCTTTAAAAAAATGATTTAGAGTGTGGCATTCAATACATTAATTTATGATCTAGGACATAGTCATAAAAATAGATTTTGTGTGTCAAAATTATGTCTTCTAGGTTATTGCCCGAAATTAGATTTCTAATGTCAAGACCTTTGATGTTGAAAATAATATCAAAAGCTTTAAAACCATTAGCAACAGAGCTCCTTCCCTTGGTAAAGTGGTGAATAAAATTTCAAAGTTTCAACTTCCGCATACTTAGATTTTTTTGTCAACTTTTCCCTATCTAAGATGCTAATTGGTCCAGAAATCTACTAAAGGTTTATTTTTCCGGAGCAATTTGTGTGTTGAAGGATATGACCTGCAGATGTCAAATATTGTGAAGCGCGGAGCCCATGTGTGGGTTGACACAGTGTGGTGTTCAGGAAGCATTAACAGCATGGAAGGAAGCCGTAATCCACCAAATAGGAAAATAATGTACAGCGTTACCCTGATGGATGGGCGGGCGGGCGGGCAGACTGATGTCGGAAACTTTACTTACTTGTGATATAATTTGTGAAGTGATGTAACCAGACTGACAGTTGGAGTAGATCTTAAATTTTTTCTTTGTGTCAAATTTGCAGAGTTATTTCTGAGTGCCAATAACGAAACTAGAATGTCTATTATGTGGGAGCTATTATATTTCATGATAAGTTAGTGATTAATAAGAAAGTCTCAGAATTATGTTTAAATTTGGATTTATTTTGGTGGTTGTAGAATTTGCAGTCTTTCTTCTGAGTGCAAATTGCCAAAAGCAGAATGTCTAATTAATGTTAGGGAGCTATTAAACTTCATGATGAGATGAGGATAAGTAGAAAGGCTCAGAATTACCTCATACATGTAACAATATATATGGCGGCCGTAGACATTCAAAGTAAATATGTCATTCAAAAATAAAAAAAAGGATCAGTGTATGAATTGAATCAAATCAAATTGAATAAAATCGGGACGTTAAAATCGTAAATCGAATTAAATCAGCTGAATCGTCACACCTCTAATGATAACTAGATGACAATTAAAATATATTCATTTTAACGAAAAACATGCCAAAATAACAAAGCAATGACACATGAATCAGATAGGTTGGCATTTAATATTTGTTTACTTTGTTCAGCATTCTGATATCATTCTAAGAATGTCACAATGAGAACTTGAAAAGAAGAGAGCATTGTGTTTGATGTTTGAATTAATAAGCATGTCATGAAAAGTGCAGAGGTGAAAAATGGATGTTGATGCAGTGTGTGTGGGCCACGAAGACAAGTATGTTCACAACGTTGTGGTCGCCAGGGTATCACGTCCCTCATTCCTCATCCTCCGTAGCGCTGTCACAGATACTGTGTTGTTGTACCCTAATAGCTGTACGGTTATTGCTCAACACAGAGAAACACCTCTTTGTTGCTTTATTAACAACATATGTGGGAACAGATATATGGTTTGAGGAGTTTAGATTTTTAGCTCACCTTTACAAAGTAAATGTGAGCTTATGTCATGGCGCTTCGTCCGTCGTCCGTCTGTCTGTCCGTCCGTCCGTCCGTCCGTCCGTCTGTCCGTCCGTCCGTCTGCCCGTCCGTAAACTTTCACGAAAAAGACTACTCCTCCTAAACTAATTCAGATATCATTCTGAAATTGTAGTATGTTATACCCATGGTGATTCCCCACAGAAAGGTAGGCGTTTCAGTTTTGAGAATCCAAGATGGCCGCCATGACAGCCATATTGAAATTTCAATTAGATTTCATGAAAAAGACTACTCCTTCTAAATGAATACAGATATCATTCTGAAATTGTAGTATGTTATACCCATGGTGATTCCTCACAGAAAGGTAGACGTTTCAATTTTGAGAATCCAAGATGGCCGCCATGACAGCCATATTGAATTTTCAATTAGATTTCATGAAAAAGACTACTCCTTCTAAACGAATACAGATATCATTCTGAAATTGTATTATGTTATACCCATGGTGATACCTCACAGAAAGGTAGACGTTTCAGTTTTGAGAATCCAAGATGGCCGCCATGACAGCCATATTGAATTTTCAATTAGATTTCATGAAAAAGACTACTCCTTCTAAACGAATACAGATATCATTCTGAAATTGTAGTATGTTATACCCATGGTGATTCCTCACAGAAAGGTAGACGTTAAAGTTTTGAGAATCCAATATGGCCACCATGGCAGCCATATTGAATTTTAAATTAGATTTCATGACAAAGACTATTTCTCCTAAACCAATCTAGATATCATTTATATATTGTAGTATGTTATACCTATAGTGATTCCGCACAGAAAGGTAGATGTTTCAGTTTTGAGAATCCAAGATGGCCGTAATAGCAGCCATATTGACTTTTCAGCTGCAGATGACACATCATTATTATTAAATTTTAAGCTTTCATCAAGTGATCACTGGCACCATATAAATTCTCAAATTTGAACTTACTAATCATAATATTATCTTTAATATGGAATATTTAAGATTGTCGTGCAAGTTGTTCTATATTTTTAAGTGTTTCTAAAAAAAATTAAGATGAAAGACAAACATAATTGATTAATTTGTTTAAAATGTTTATGGCAACTAGCTGCAAAAACCAAATCAATTTTAAACAATGGTATCTCCCTTATATTCCTTTAAATACCACACATAAGGGGTCAACCAGAGTTCAGATATTCTACTATCCTGTCTAATACACATCCCAAGGCAGGCTGCTAGCATCACAGTGGCAGCTGCTAGTCTGTTGCATAATCAACCTGACCCAATTGATATGGTAGAGCTTTATGCTATATGGCCATGGCCCATGTGTATGCAATAAAAGTTATGGACTTGTATTCTCATGACAGTGATATGTTCTTTCTAAGAATAACAACTTACACAAAACTTGTCTACAATAAGCTTTGTGTTTAGCAATCTACATGATAAGTTGATGTGGAATAAATATGCAGATGAAAATCGAAAAGGGTTTAGTAAGAAAAGTAAGGAAATTTGATTTGTCATATCTCTCTGTTGATTTGACAATGCAAAAATGTTTACCATTATAGTACTGTATGAGTGTTAAATAAATTGATACTTTAATGAAAGACATCTCATGGTCACTTGACATGTAAATATTATGTGAACAAAATAAACGTGTCTTATGCATTGCTGTGTTTATGACTTTCCTCTCAATCAGTCATTCATTTTCCTTGAAAAATCTGTACTTTTGGGATTCTCAATATCCCATGCAGCATAACATCAGTGAAATAATCTTGAAATCATATTAATGATTCACTACAAAACAAATGTAAGTGGCCACCATCCTGTAAGTAATGAATGACATTTAAATGGATACACCTAAACCAATCAAGATATCATAATGAAATTAATACGGATGCCCACATAAAAGTAGCATTTTGAAGATTAAAAAGTACAAGATGGTCACCAATTCAGCCATAGATATACAAAAAAGTTATACAAAAACCTACTGCTTGTTAACTTATCATGATTATATCATTCGTGTATTAATGTTTGTTCAAGCTCTAGTCGTTTCCAAAAGAAGACTAGTATTTTAAAAGATAACAAAATCATGATGGCAGCCATAATCAATTATATAAAAGATGGTTACATGTATAATTAAACCATTTACCACATCATTCATTTTAAGGTGAGCTTCTGTACCCTCGGTACTTTTATTTAATGATTGGAATGATGGACAAAGGTTGAGGTTGAAATTTATAGACTTTCAGATCAAACAGGAATTCAAATTTGCAAATACTGAGAATTTTGAATTAATGAACTCTTTGAGAAAGTTGAGGAGAAACCAAGTTTGTCAACCTATGGCAATGGAAGTGATCTGTCTTTGTAGGTGATACTACTGTTATCAAGCAAAGAATGATTCCGTAGCTGTCTTGCATAATGACAACCTATTTAGGGACAAGACATGGTTTGAATTCCAACTAATTGTCCTTCAGAGAATTTCAAATTTAGAAATTCATTGTAAATTTGCAGATATGAAGGAAAATAAGTCAACTTGGTTTTTTTAAATTAATTTTTTCAGTGTACATTCCCCCCTGAAAATGATGCAACAGGAACCTACATGCTTGGTAATGGCGCTAATATCTACCATTGCAACAGAGTTTCATTGCAACGGTGAATTTCTATAAGGTTTTATTTTTCGAAGACAAAGGTTGACGATAACAGAAGAGAAGCATGCTTAGTAGATGTCATAGGTCTTTTGGTTTGAGAGAACAGCTGAACAGTATCAAACCAAAGGTAATTCATCTGCTTTTGAAATGATAACTTTGATATCGTTGTGGAAAAATGATCTCATGGTGGGGTCAAATTAAAAAGATTTATGAAGTTGTTTATTTACTCAAGATGAAACTATATCAGTTCACAGTTTATGAATATTTGTTTTACTCCTGTTATCAACTTCCCTGAGAACTCCCTAAAGAGTTGTTTACATAAGGGTGCGGCAAAGTTTCAGACTCGTCGTATGTTTGGACAAAGAATAAATTGTTTTGATGTTTTTGTTAAACTTGTTGCATTTAAAAATTTTGTTTTCGTAAACCTTTTGGATTTGATAAGACCGTTGAAAACCATTTAAAAATGGACCATTTATAATTAATCTCCCTTGGAAAACAAAGAAATTGAGTAAATAATCTTTAATCAATCGAGGTAGAAAATATGAATTTGATATCAAATTTATATTCTCACTGAGGTCAGAATAAGGTCAAGCTTACCAAGAAGCATGTGTTTTTGACAGACAAATCTGAAAGAGACCTTCTGTCTGAAGCTATTTTCCTTATTCTACTATGTAACTGTTAATGAATCGTTTTAGTTTCACTCTTTATAAAACATTAACATATGCAGTTAGGGGAATATGTGCTCTTTGTAATTACATTGATG
The DNA here is from genome assembly GCA_916613615.1 of Steromphala cineraria. Lineage (NCBI taxonomy): Eukaryota > Metazoa > Mollusca > Gastropoda > Trochida > Trochidae > Steromphala > Steromphala cineraria. The sequence goes on from OU744722.1 coordinate 80,698,568, forward strand.
TCAGACAGAGGGAAGTTAACAATTCAGTGTCAAATCTCCCAAACATAATTCAGTGATTCATGAAATTATTCTAGTTTTGAATAACTAGGCTTTCAGTTTGGACAAGCATTTATAAGTTTTACATAATTCCCACTTAGTTCTCAGGAAAGTTGTGACAACAGCATACAAAACAACCAATTTCATCCACATTTGCACCTATAGCTTCCTACAAGTGACACTTTCTATCAGATTGTTTTAAATGTAAACACAAATTGTGTGAGTTGTTTTAAGGCATCTGTTTTTAGCATTATGTCAGATTCAAGATAACATGCCACCGTGATGAGTGTGATAGCGTAATTTCTCTTGTTTATAATCCTGTGTCTGGGATCCCTCCGTCAGTGATAAGCATTCTGGGTAATAAGTCTTTGTGCAACTCCTTGCACTGAAGGCAAACAAACTCTTGGCAGTGCTCTTCTCACTGTTAGCTAAATGGCTGCCATTCAAGTTGTAAGATTCTGTTAAGATAACAACATGTTGCACATGCATCAGAGCCTTATCGAAGATCCTGCCAGTGGAAGTGTTTCTTCCCAGAACTTACTCAATGGCTTGTAACACTCTCAAGAATGGAGACTAAATTCTTCAAAACTAAACTCACTGAAGCGAATGATGTGTTTCTCATGACATCATTATCAGGCAGGTCCCACTGTCGTTGACCTTGATAAGTCAGTTGCTGTGGCAGATTTTAACATCAACTTCCTGCTTTGTTAAATGCGGGAGTTTCTCGCTAGGTCTGTTTTATCCATTTTGTTGTTTGAGATCCATTTACTGCTCCAAATAAAATCCAAGGCTTTTTGGGTTAATTTTGGTCATTAAAGAAGGATTTGAGGGGAAGGAGATTTAAGAATTCAAGTTTAATTATCAATCAAATGTTTGACAAAATCTGTTTCCCAAAACATTCAATGTCATTTTGTTTTTGAAAAAGTAACAGTTGTTTTTATGAACTTCTATTGAAGAACCACCTGTCAATCTGAAGGACGAGAGGTTTATGGCTGGATTTAATCTGAGATAAGGATAATGTGTGGCACAGATTCTGATCTGTTTACGCAATGGAACTAACCAGCGACAGATTTGTATGTAATTTGAAAATACTTCAAATTCTATAGGGAATTAACTTGTAGACAATAGCGGTATAAATTCTGATCTAATTCAGACAATGGCAGTGTAAATTCTGATTTAGATTCCTCAGGAAACAGGCTGAAGGGCGACATATGACTTAAAATACTGCAACTATACAGGTACATCTCAGATGGCACAAACATTAAATAAGATTTAGAAACCTCTTGAAACTAACCAGTCCCAGTCGGAGATGTATTTCAAATTATAATTAAATTAAGATCTAGAGAAGGATTTATGAAACAATCCTCCATTTCTTTTTGACTGCCAAGATCTTCAACATGCAAGGGCGTTTGACACAAGTGCCACCTTGACTGAACTGCTCACAAATCAGAACAATTCATGGAATAGTATTGTGGATCTATTCCGATAGAGGGAAAAGAGGATACGTGCCAGAGCTAACTAGCTGATGCACGATCTAACTCAATAATAATAATGATACAATAAATTTAAATCTTCGACTTTGTAGATAGAAAAAAGAAACTATATATTCAAACAAGAAATATTTCCTTTTGAAGGGTGATAAACTATTAAATCAGGATTCTTCAATAAAACAATTGAATTAAGATATAGATCTACCAAGAAACAAACCAGAGAAGATAAAATCAGACATGGGATGACACCACATGTTTTGCGGATGATACTATAATTCTCTGGCAATTGAAGACATGTAGAACTGGTTTGAAGGTGGGGGGGGGCACATGCTGCATCTATCAGTGCCAATGTTGAATAAAGACTACATTGTTTGATCTGATACAGCTCCTGGGGAGTGTTGTCATTGGTAAGGATGAGTAGTATCCAATTACACTATTTCCTTTAAATTAATTGGGATTCTTGATGATAGTTGGCCCTGGGAGCTATCTTCATGATTCATGTCTACCAAATAGTCTACCTGGTTTTAGGAATACTAATCCATGTCCTAATCATGTCTGTAAATTCTTGTAAGGATGGTGGATTAAATCAGATCTTGCAGTGCTCATCACAAACATATTTTTCATCAAGCAGAGTTCAATGTTCCAACAGTCCACTGACAGGCGAGGTTTTGATTCCAAGTTGGGTCCAACAAGTCTAGTCCAGTAATCAAGTATCGCTCAAAGTGGAGTTTTTAATCAACAAGATTTGTGTAATTGGGTCTTGACAATGATCATTAGTGAGACAAGGCGAGAGACTAGTGAGTTTTGTGGATCTTTTACAGATAAATCTGTCCCTTAGCTTCCAAACTGTCGACTTGTTCATATGCAATCGGCTGGAAATATGACACTTGTCGTCAAAAAAGTTGAATAGATACTCTCAAGAGATGATATATGCTAGAGAAGCAGTCAGCTGAATATAAGATGTTTTTACTTATATCCCTCAGGTATTCATGCACTCAAGTGAAAGAGATTACTTTGCAGAAGCCTAGAAAATTAGAAAATAATATATCAAAATGACAACTGTTAGATTCAACTCTGTGATGTCTGTCTTTGTCCATTTGCTTGAAGCATATATATGATATATATATTTAATGTATATAATATGAAGATTCCACTACTATTAAAATTGATAATGTCTCTTTTTCCAGACAATCAAGATTTATCTTGATCTTTGGAACAAAAAAATGGGGATGACATGTCTTTCTGATTGAACATATTCTTGTGCTTCAGTCTGGAAAACAATTGATTTTGTTTTCATTTTCATCTTGAAAAATGAGATTTGTGCCTCATTCACAACCTTTGAACAGATATGAAATTTTGTTCTTTACAGAGTCTTCAGGGATATTGAGAATATTAAGATGTGATCTTTTCATAAAGACATTAATAATCTTAAACTCTCTTTTGATTATTGGCAATCCTAAGAAAATAGAATCTTACGACTAAAAGGTGCTTTTTGATTAGTCTGTGAGACAATTTGACAAGATAAATTGTTAATTATTTTCTCACTTGAAATGTACTTTACAAAATCAGACTTTTCATATACATTTATTGGTTTGTCAATGATTACAATGAATAGATACTTATACCTATAATCCCTATTTCATAATTTCCATTTCCCTTACCAAGGTGGTCAAGCATACTCAGAAATTCAACATTAAAATTTACTTTGCACAGACTATTATATTAAATAATTGAAAATGAAGGTAAATGTGGAGTGACGCCACCATTTATAGGGTTATTGCGTGGCTCATGAAACCCACATGTTGCTGCGAGGTGAGGAAGCTTATATATTCTAAAGTAATAATTGTCTGCTGAAGGACAGGAGGCAATTTGAGCATTATAAATAGTCCAATTATTTTTTTCTACATTGTTAATCCTGCCATTATATTGAAATTCTTCACTTGCCGTTCATCATGCTGTCAGTCGCTAGATCTATCCTCTCCAATCTCTTGCTGTATGAAGATTAATTGTGCACAAGAGAGGTTATGTGGTATTATATCTGAGATAATAGCTGCTACGAGGAATTCATACATTCTCTTTAATTCTTTGAAAATATATTTAGGGTTTGTGTAGCACAGATTTTTTGATTTATGGATTTTTGTTTTGCTGATGTGAATTGATAATGGTTTACTTGGAAAACCTGCTGTCAAAATTAAAGATATCGTTTATTTTTTACTTGTATCTGATGTTTCTTCTTAGTTATATGGAAAAATTCAACAGGTACCTATATAGATAGTTATAGTGCAGGGCGAAATGGTTGTGTGATTATCCATTTGTTGTTTTCTCTATTGGGGATCAGAAATGATATCAATATAATCTGCATCAAATTTACTGTGTGATAAAAGTAAAAAAGGGGTAATATCAAGCTCTTTTCTTGATTGTGTTCTCTTGTTATGTTTCAACTAATTTTCAACTTTGTGAAGGCAGATGATATGGTCAGAAATAACGGATGGTTGCTTTTTGATTGCGTCTTTAAATAGAGATAAACTCATGTGTTTAGAATCATTATTCATGTGTTGTCAGTTATGGCAATAATAATGGCAAAGTCATATCAGTAGCTTGTGAAAGACCTTTTTGCCTTCTGCCATGACAATCTCAAACATTTCAACTAGATCTCGGGGATTCTTGTCTCAGTTTCAGAAGTATGTAATTATACCAACTAGTAAGTCATCAACATACATCATTATTATTATACTCCCAGATGTATAGTAACATTATAAAAAATGTTTATGAGATAAAAAATCTAATTAAATCATCAATAAATGAGTTGAGATAAAAAAATGTTTATGAGAACAAAAATCATAATTAAAGTAAGTTGAGATTGACATTTGATGATGATTAATAAACTAAGCAATTAAGGAGAAGTGTTTTTCAGGAAATACAGTATAAGCAAGCACCTGTTGTGACCCGTGCAGTATAGCTCATATTGCCCCATCCATCTGCTGGAAGCAGGCCTACAATTAGCTTGGTCCCGGTCACCTCTCCCAGCATTCATCATGGCTCTACACTTTAGGACTTAATCAAGCTGCAAATTATTTGGCAGAATATCCCATACTAAATATTTCATTCTTTCAATGAGTTCATGTAAAACCTGAAGAAATGGTGAATTATCAGAAAAAGATTTGATGAAATGCTTTTACGTTCATTTTGACAAATCATTTCTATAAGATGATAAATTTTCAGCTTTTTAGAATTGTTTTTGTTGGTAACAGTTTATTTCTTTATCTTAATTTTGATAGATGTATCATCAAAAAAGGTAATGGATTTGGTTGGACATGGTAAATTGGGTTTATTTGTATTCAGCAATATCTTTTTTGGTATAATTCAATCTCATGTGATTATATGCTGAGTTTTTACCTTGTAAATGAATTTTTGGAACATCAACTTATAACCAGAGAAATTTGATGTTATTGAATATAAAATGGTTCCAGATTTATTTCACCGAAAGAAATTGTGTATAACTGACATTTCTGTGATCACAAATTTTATTACCAAGTTGCTCAAGCTTAATCTTGCAGCAAAAAAACTATTTTTCATTTAATATAACTCACTCGGTGATCCATAAGTCAATATCGCTGAAGGCTATTTGATTAGATACACATTTCCTATCAACTTCTCTCATCTCGTATTTCAGAATGTAATTCACCGTCCACTTGCTCCAATCAAATAATCCATCAGGAATTGCTTTTACCAGCTGTATATCAGCATTAAGTGCTTGCAAATTAGGAGTTAGAAAGTCTTTCAACATCTATAAAAATGGAGACTTACGTGTTGGGCATAGCATAAGTTATTGGTTCCTAATCATGTTCAATCTGAGTGACTCCTAGCATCTGTTCTCATATTTCTAGATGTGCATGACAGTTAGGTATTGAACCTTGATTCTGGGCAATTTTTATTTTGAGAAAGCTTCAGAACTTTACAATCAGACAAATCCCTGTAAATATAAAACAAACTTGTTTTCCTCATTTAAAGTATTTTTAGATTGTGAAATTGATTGCAATAATTCAGTGCAACTCTGTTTTAGTCAAGAAACAGACAACATAAAGTTGCATGTAAACAATATTTGAGAGTACACAGAGTTTGGGAGAGAGGTGAGGGTTTGTTAATTTTTAAAGGGAAGGGCTTTAGTTATACGGCAGTATATCTTCTTACATTGACCATGTTGGTAAAGGGAGAGTAAACCACCACCATCAGAGATGTCCATGTGGCTTGTTTACTAACTCTACCTCACTTTGAACAACTCTCGGGTTGCTCTGCTACACCATCCTTCGGTGGATTCTGGAAATCTCCTACCCAAAGAATTACTCATTAATGCTGGACGTCGGGTAGGCAGCTGATTTAAGGATTGACCATGAGCCACTCAAGTTCTTACCAGCCCTTTTACTCATTTTATGGTTAAGTAGCTCAGAATGCTCTGATAACAACTACAAGCCAATCATGGGCCAATATTATTCTAACATTTTATGTCATATGTTCTTTGAAATATAAAAGGATTTTAACTTTCCATCAATTCTACCAAATAGAATGGGATTTTGTTTATATCTTCACAAAACGTGCCTCCAAGCTTGGGAATCATATTTTACTCAAATTGTTCATTCTAACTATAAGAAATTGAAGTAAGTCTACCAGAGTTTATTGGTATCATCTTGGTTTTGTTTGTAGAATTAAAATTTGTAGTAGTATCTTTATTCTAGAATTTCACTACCCGGTAGATTAAATCTGAATTTTATTGAAATTTCTTATTGATTGTAATTACTGGTAGGTTATCTTATTTACACTTTGAATAATAAGACTTGGTTATAAAGTCTTTCTGAAAAGTTTGTTATAAATGTAAATGTTGTTTATTGATGTAAAAAATATTGATTTAAATGCTTCATCTATTAGTTTCTTATAATGTTTATCAAGTACAAAGTTTCTTTTCCATGTTTCATTATCCTATTTCTGTCACATGAGTTGGGTACAAAATCATGATTTACCTGATAAAAATATCATATTGAAGTAACATTTCTTAATCAATTGATATGTTTATCAGTTGTTTTGTTAATATTTTGTTGAACATGTTCTAGTTTGAAAATGCAAAAAAGTATTCTATGTTGTGGCACCAAGCTGTAAAACTTCTTTTATCTATGCAAACACTCTTACAATAAACTATGATGGTAAGCCTCGTGTTCATTTGAACGCAAAGAGCAAAGACATAATAATTATTGAAGTTCATGAATTTAAACCTTGATATCTGCCCAAAGATGAAAATATAACCCTTTGTTCAGTACAGAATGTTCATGTTAAAAGCTTAATTAAGGCAGATTTCCTTTTAAAGCAGTAACTGTGTAAAGAACTTAACAAGCTCTACAAATTCAGGTTAATCTAAAAATTGATTTTTGAGAATGTAAAACATCTAAACCATTTTGCTTGTACCATGTTAAATTCAATTAAGTTTTTTGAAGATAAAAGAATTTCCCCTCCTTTTGCTACTTTTCATGTCAACATTGGGTTGTACTTTGAATTCAATTTTATCTAGGAAATAAATAGGTCTAGACAATGCTTTCAGTGTGTCAGTGTAGAAGGATATTAATCAGGAGGATATTGGGAGCTTTGGAACCCATTTACTGGGACATAGAACATCACAGGTCCATCAAGATTGGGTCTCGCGGAATCTCTCCTCTTGAAGGTTGAACCTGATGCATGGAATCCATAGCATTCGAAGGATTCAGGGTTAAAGTGAAGATTCAAGTGTAAAATCTAAAATAGTTGTTTGGAAATATTTTTTTGTCTTTGTAATATGGAAATAGAATGTTTATTTGTATTTTTAAAAATGATTTTCTTTCAAATAATATGTACAGTAATTTTGTCATGAAAATACGTAAACAAAACAAAAAATTTATGATTTTGATACTGATTACTTTTACTACTGGTAATTAGTTGTTCCAAAATTATTCAACATGTATATAATGTCATAAAAGCTATATATCATTTTTAAAAAAAACTTTACTTCTGAAAATTAATAAAAAAACATGTTATTGCATTGTTGAACATTGAATTTTTTTGTGTGATAATCACTATCTAAAATGTTTTAGATTTCAAAAAATATTTTTCGTATGTGCCAACATTGGTATGATCCAACATGTCAGCTAGATCTCAGCCTTTAATGCTCTTTTCACTGTTGTTGGACAAAATCACTTTGGAAATGTCAGATCAGTGTTGGTTTAAAGACTATTTTTGTAATTGGCAATTTGGGAGGCAATTTAGGAGAAGAACTATTCTCTGATCTGACCAATATCTGCCGCTGGAAGAGAATTTTCAAACCCCTTGCTCTTTGTAGCACGATCTTCTGAAAAAGCCAGGGTTATTTTAGCTGTTGATTGGTCTATGGGGGAAAAGCTAACAAAAATAACAAGTTTTATTGATGAAAAAGAATTGATGTTTCCAAAGTCTTGATAGATGATGAATGATTGCAGTGTAGGGTTGACCTGTCTCCCAGTTTAGCTGTTCATCTGGCATGACCTCCGCTCTCTGGGAATCAATCTTTGTACCGTGTTAACCTCACTGGGGTTTTTAACTTGGAAAGTAGGCAGCTAAAAAGATGTACCAAAATTCTTCCCGCGAGCATCAAGAATCTTGTTTATTCATTGAAGTCTCAGACCATTTACTTAAAATGAAGGCAAGGTTATGGATGAACAACTTCTTTATTCTGTGTTGGCCTTGTTTAGACATAGATACTTTTGAAACAACATCAGTTTCTGTAATGAAACGTCTTGAACACTGAATAAACTTATGCAACCTTTATTTTCCCCTCGTAACTTTTCATCAACTCAACTTCTAAATTTGTCAATCAAGGAAGTCATTAGCTTAATAAATACCTTTTTTAAAGACCTTTCCTTGTGTTTCATTAACTTTTGCTTTAACCCTTACGATGCGGGGCGCGTGATATTTACGGGCCAAATTTAAAATGGCACGTAAGCCCTCTTGGCGAAATCCGTAACTTTCAGGATAAGGCTATATATTGACTGCAAGCAGTCTTGGCTGCTCCCGGATATAAAATATCAAACCTTTTCTCAAAAATGATTGAGGGTACCCACCTTGCGGCATTCATATCTCACAAACCAATAGAGATAATTCTATAATTTTTACATCATCGTGTAGAAGAGAGAATTGTCTTCATTTCCATGTATCATATGTATATCCGCGCACAAAAATAAAGAAGCGGCAAAGCGTTGCGACAAGTGCCGCAAAAAAATTGTTTACCTCAAAATGATTGAGGGTACCCACCTTGCGGCATGTATATCTCACGAACCATTAGAGATAATTTTATAATTTTTACATCATCGTATAGAAGAGAGAATTGTCTTTATTTCCATGTATCATATGTATATCCGCGCACAAAAATAAAGAAGCGGTTAATCAGGATATAACGGTGGCTGGCACCGGACAAAACAATTCCGCCACGTGGGCTTGTAGAGCAAAAATATATAGCCGTATCGTAAGGGTTAATAAGGCATTCATTCAAATTTTTGGTTCTATATGATTTTTTTTTTCAAGAAAGAGAATATTTTTCCCTTTGAGATATCGATATTACATAAAGCTGAGAGTATTGGCAGTTTCAGACTGCAATGTTAACTCTTGTACTGCCTTGGTCAACTGCATGTCACATTTTGATATTCACTGTATCAAGGGGATTGAGAATACGTTTCTCCCCAGCCAGATGCAGACTGAAGGTCACGGTGTCAGAGTTTCTGTAGTCAGCATTAAAAGGCTTTTTGTTGGTTGGAGACACAGAGTCTTATTGGATTCTACTTTTTCAATTTAAATGGAGAGTGTTTGAGTTCCTCTCAGACTAATAAACTCAGATAATGGAAGTCAAGACCTTTACTCTTCAAGTTTTTCGTCTCTTACATTTGGAAATTTTTTTTTCCGAAGAGGATGTTGTCAAAAAAACGATGATTTTAAAAAATTGATGACCAAAGTCTCAAACTTTGTTACTCATGTATTGTTGTTCAACTGGATGATCCTCTTTTCATTTCAGACTGTTTTTCTATGTCAATTAAGGTCATTGACTAAGTATAAAAAGGTCATCAGTGACAACACATTTTTCTTTCAGCCCCTCAAGGTATCATGATGATCTTTTTGAGCAAAAATATGGTCTTTGCTATCTGTCTTCGAGTAATATGAAACAATGAGATAGATCACCACCAATTCAGATAAACACCATCAGTGTCAAGAGTGATTCCCCAATTGATACACAATCAGAGATTCTTTAGCTATGACACATGCAGTTTCAACCTTCCTATTGAGCGATAACACCACCAATTCAGATATACACCGTTAGTAGGGGTGCAACCACACATGAGGGTCGCGATACGATACGTATCTAGATATTTGGGGTACAATACGATACGTATCCCGATACGTATTACACAGGATAGTGAAACTGTAAACATTTACTTTATAAACACTGTTGACACTGACAGGGTAAAAAATTAAAATTAAGAAATTTAATTCCACTGTAGGTCGTATCGTAGTGTATCGATTCAGAGGCAAAACGTATGGTGTATCTTATCGTCAGCCATATAATCGCGATGCACCGGTGTATCGGTGTATCGTTGCACCCTTAACCGTTAGTGTCAAGAGGGATTCCCCAATTGATACACAATCAGAGATTCTTTAGTTATGACACATGCAGTTTCAACCTTCCTATTGAGAGATAACACCACAAATTCAGATATACAACATCAGTGTCAAGAGGGATTCTCCAATTGATACACAATCACAAATCTATTTGGAATATGACACAGTTTAAACCTCCCGATTCAGTCTAACAGTAAGATAAAACACCATCAATTCCTATATGCCATCAGTGTCAAGAGGGATTCTCCGATTTATACACAATTACAAAAAAAAAATGTCCTGGGTTATGACACAGTTTTAACATTCTGATTAAGGACTAACAGTAAGATAAAACACCATCGAATCCTATATGCCATCAGTTTCAAGAGGGATTCTCCAATTGATATACAATCACCAATTTTTTAGGTTAGGTTATGACACAGTTTAAACCTCCCGAATCAGTCTAACAGTAAAATAAAACACCATCAATTCCGATTTATGCCATCAGTGTCAAGATCGTGTCTCCAATTGATTCACAATCACCAATCTTTTTTCCGAGGCTATGACACAGTTTAAACCTCCCGAATCAGGACTAACAGGGAGATTGGACCAAACCAATCAGAAGCCTGGAGGTGTCAGCATGTTTGTTACAGTTCTTCAATTGGGAGCTGTATAATGGCTTCCTCTCACTCCTGTCAGCTGGCACTGCAGGGTGAGAAATCTCTCCGGCCTGTCAGTCGGAACTTGTGAAAGTTTTATTAGTTGCAGTCCACTTGGCACGAGGTTGGTTTGTCACTGAGAGGTTACCAGATTTGCTTAGATTGGACCAACATCGCTCATCGATTCCTGCAAGTTTAATGTTTGAATGGGCTGTTTGGGTGCATTATCAGCAGAAATAAACAAGTTGATAATGATGAAAAACATAGATAGTTATAAGGCATTTTGTGATCTTCAAATTATGTATTTGATATATCAGGATATTTTTGTTTTATGATTTGTTCTTCAATTTTCATCAATTTCAGTAAGTTTAATGTTGGAATTAACTGTTTGAGAGGTATCATGGAAGTTTGCTGTATCAGCTAGACCAGGGTTTGAGGATTGTCAACTTTTACAATAAAGAAGTTGATACTCCATTATATTCTGTGTCTTCTCCTTGTTTGAATAGCAAAGCAAAGGATAGCTTTTGGACAAGATTGTGATATATTGAAACCATGAAATTGAGAAATCATTTTGTTTATTCCTGTTGCTAAAGAAATTACAATCTTTCCATGTAAATACAAACATATTTAGTGTACTGTGTCTCTTAAAGTGAGAGGTAATACTCAAAGAAGTCATTAATAATTTTTCTAAATTTCTGATGTGTGAGCTACTGGCAATTTTTATTCTGCACGATCCTATACATTAATCTGAACACAAGATTAGTAATTTTTTTCAAAAAGCTGATTTGATGTATTTTGTTCAAGGCAATATATAGCATTATAGACAGCTGCTTATGTTGGGTGACAACATTTTGTAAGAAACTGTTTAGACAGGTAGATAAAATATTTTTAGTTTATATTTTTTTGGGTCATTTTTTTTCAAGTTTCCATATTAACTTACCGTTTCAAGCTTAAGAATTTATATCGTTTTCGGTTGTTAAAAACTAAAGAATTGCTATTTCATAAAGAATTAATAATGCTGTTTGAGTGGAGTGATATAGTCATGAATTATACAAATATTGGCGACCCTCTGTCTGCAATTGGATAACACAGTGACACATGATACTTCAAAATGCAAAGTATTACGTAGCAGTAAATGTATTAATTATCTTGTTCTGAATTGGCTCTTGTATTTATTGAAAAATTTCTATTTGCAGTTTCATGTACATGATGATATCATTTTCAGAACAAACATGCAGACACGCTTATATCTTGATTTCAGGCATGATTCCCTTAAATAATACATAAATAATTTGGACATGAAGCTGTATTTTGTAAGCAGATGAATGGTGGTGTGTAGTTCTGAACAATGAGACCCCGCGTTGACTCAATGCTTGTCTGTCTGCTTCTTGCATAGCTGCATATACATGACAGGTGATATTGTAAACATTTTTAACCAAACGAACAAAGTGCTCTTATTTGATGGAGATTACAACCAGGTATTCATAGTCTAGATTACGTCCTCTCAGTTTAATCTGGAGTTCCACTTGATTGTCATTTACATGGAATTAATTATTTAAATCTTGATTTCAAACATGGTTTTAGACTGAAATTAAGTCATTGATAAAAAAATTATAATGAAATAATTTTCTAAATATTGATGTGTTAGCCTTACATTTTTGTGTTGAAGTCAAGACTTGCTGAATGAGGACCTAAACTGTTCAAATTGGTCTTGAACCTCTACCTTATAAGCAGTTGGGGGCGGGATAGCTCAGTGGTTAGCGCGTTCGGCTTTTGAACCGGAGGATCTTGGTTCGAAACCCGCTAGGCAACTTTGTCTGCAGTAGAGAACTGTTCTACACTCAGCCGGGTTTGGGTGCAATGCTTCACTGAATTTCAGTGCAGTACCACCCATGGTTTGCTAGTTCCAGCCGATGCTTGCAGGTTTCACCACTATGCATAGCTACATTAGTGGTGAGGGCTTTCTCTCTGCAATAATACTAGCAGCTGTGATATAAGTGAAATACTCTTGAAAGCAGCGATAAACCCCACATCACCTCACCTCACCTCACCTTATAAACAGTCATGGAGTAAGAAGAAGCATAGTAGCATCTAACTTTGTTGTGCATTCACATTTTCATTGAAATCTTAAAAGAGCCCACAGGAAATCTCAAGCTTTCAATTTTTATGATGAGAAACTCTGAAGATACTTCTTTATCTGAACTCTGTCTGAAGAACTCTTTGAAGAGAGACATATCTAAAGGGTAGACAATTTTGTCTTATTCAAAATACAGCATTATAGTAGTTGAGAGATTTTCAAGAGCTAAGGTTATAAAGATTCAATAGAAGTTTATGTTCCCACAGATATATTTTGAATACAAACTTGACCGTTTTCTTTCTGAGTGAAAACAACAGAGTAAGCCAAGACCATTGAGCCACTTGATATGTTTACCCAGTAATTGACTCAGTGAGGGTGGATAAAGGGGTGGCAGAGTTAATAGGGGTGGATGTGCGACATACAGTGATGCCAAGAGTTGGGTAGAAGAGTCCGATAATCCTTGAGAGTCTGAACAAGTGCCAGTGAAGTGGTCTCAATGAAAGGAACTTCTAAACTTGGGATCAAGTTCTGTTTGGATAAGAAGAAGGGCAGATCTAGGGATTAGATTGTATACAAGTTTGTGACATTAAATACTGATAAAATAAATCAAATAGGAATTACAAGAGGTGGGTGAAGACCTGGGTTGACATTGGGATCAAGTGTTGAGATGTCGGGATTAGAAGTTCATTATTTCCTGTGGAAGTGCTCAGTGCTTGCTTTGCTAATACAGAACAATTAAATCCCAAAACCTTTTTAAGTCAAACCAACAGTTAAGTTTATGGTATTTCAATCTTGAATTAACTTGAAATCAGAAACATAGTCTCTTGTAATGGAAATCTAGATTTGTTTCAGTAAATCATTTTTGTTGAAGAACACAGATTTAATTAAAATGTTGAGAAACTTATCAAAATGATGGATACAACAAAGCTTGGAAGTCTTTCAAGTTTTTTTTATCCATCATTTTGATAAGTTTCTAAACATTTAAATTAAATTTGTGAAGAAAGAAACAATAAAATCTCATTTAAGAAACTTAATTTCTAGAGAATGAATTGGATTCACGTGAATAAAACATCCCTTTGGGGAAAGAAGTTCAACCTGGTTTTTCTAAATATGTGTTTGTAGAGACGCTTTCATTAAGCAAGTAAAACAATTTATTATTTTTCCTTTAAATTGACAAAACAAGATTTGACTTGGTCTACTTTTAATGCTTGTTTCATACACTTTTAGTAAACAAACAAAACGAAATCACAAATAAGAGAAGCAAATTTAATGATGATAGAGACCGTATGCACATAGATCTGTTAGGATGAGACCCTGTAGACTAGTTTCTCATTAATTCTACATCCCTGGACCTCATACATCAGTATAAGCTGAGTTTAAGTCTACATCTAAATTACAATGAAAATTGTTTTCTGAATGTTATCAATTCTCTTAACTTAGTCCCAGTTTAAGAAAAAAGCCTTTATTAGTGTCTGGAAGCTGGTTTCTTTTTGTCCTGGATAACAACCTTTACAGTATTTATCCTTTAAATTGGCAAAACAATATTGCACTAACTTCTTTTCACTACTATTGCACACAATGTTACTGCACTATCATTATGAAATCACAAATAAGAGATGCAATCCAAATGATGATAGAGACCGACCATATGCACATAGATCTATTAGGACGAGGCCCTGTAGACTAGATTCTCTATTAATTCTACATCCCTGGACCTCATAGATCAGTTTAAGCTGAGTTTAAGTCTACATCTAAAGCATCAATGAGAATAGCATTCTGAATATTATCAATTCTTAGAACAAAGTACCACATTATGAAAATAAGGTCTGTCTAACAGTCTGGAAGCTGGTTTCTTGTGGTCCTGGATGAATTTGTGATTAAATTGGCAAAACAACATTGAACTTGATCTCCTTTTAAAACTTATTCATATATTGTTAGTACATAACATAACAAAATCACAAATCAGAGAAGCAATCCAAATGATGATAGAGACCATATGCCCATAGATCTTGTAACACGAGGCCCTGTAGACTAGATTCTCTATTGATTCTACATCCCTGGACCTCATACATCAGCATAAGCTGAAAGATGGACGGTTGTAATGACAGCACTTAATCACTTGTCTCACAGTTCACTCCTCAATACACTCCAGATTACTTATCCATTTAGGGAAATTATTTATCTATTTAGAGGAATCTCTTGCCCATTTAAGTGAAAATACTTTTACATTCAAGTGAAATATTTTATCCGATGAAGTGAAATATTTTATCCAATCAAGTGAAATATTTTGTCTAATCAAGTGAAATTCATTATCCAACCTAGTGGATATATCATCCATTAAAGCGGAATTACTTGCCCATGCATTCAAGTGATATAATTATTATACCTACCTGAGTTTCTCTGTATATTTAATTCATTCACTATGTAACAATGAAATAGAATAATTTTGATTTAAATTTTTGTTACATTTTTGGGGGGACGAATAAATTGTTTTTGTTTTTTTTTAGATTAAATTTAAGAAATTGGAAATTTCAATATACCTTCAAATGGTTACATTGGAAAAAGCAATTTGTGAAATACTAAGTCCTTCCCTGTAAAATTAAAAAATCTTATTGTTTTTACTCTATTATAAAATTTCCTTTTATATATTTTATATTGAATGCTTAAAAAAAGATGAAATGTTCTAATTCAAACTTTACTTATCCAATTATCTGTTGAATGTTCCAATATGGCTCTGAAGCCAAACTAATTGGTGAAATGTTCAAGATTGGGTGCTGAGTATTCTATGGCCGACTCCAGAACCTCTAACCTGACAGTCATACTGGCCTCTGATTCAATTTGCTTGCTGATGTACTAATAAAATTTGTAATTTTCCAATTTCCATTTTCATGAATATCTGTTAAAGTTGTGTTCGAGCGTCCCAAGGTCACCAGACTACACATCTGCATGGGTACCTTAGATGGATCGGAGAAGGAATACACCAAAATTTAGATTAGAAAATCTTGGTCAGGTTTGACAAAATTTGATGAATTGAATTAATGTATCATGAATTGATTTCTGGTTTAATGATAAAATGGTAAACTCTAAAAATTGTTAAAGATTTCTTGAGACCTTTGTTTAATTTTGTTTTGCTAGTGTGCAAAGTTTTGAGCTAGATTCTTTTGGAATTTACAATCATTCTTAAGAGGACATTCATTTACAGAGGGCAATTTTGTTGAATATGCAGACTAATTAAAGAATTAAAATTCATTGCATTTATTCATTTAAATCTTGATGTAAGTGTCCAATTGATGTCAACAGTATAAGACAAGAAGATCCATTTCTTTATGAAAGATCTCGAGCTGTCCTACAAAGATACATGGTGTTAATGAAAGAGATTTTTCAGTAATGAAGAATGTTTTTTCATATTGCTTGATTTTTAGACTTGCTTTCTATTCTGTAGTAAACCTTTTAACTGGTAACAAATTGCACAATTACAAGGACTGTCCAATATGTCAGGTTCGGACAGGGAACTCAGAGCATGGCCTGAATGACCCTTTATGTTTATTGCATGGCATGGCATGGTGTTCCTCTGTCCATCCATCCATCCATCCATGAACTTTTGATATTTCAACTTTCTTCTTCAGAATCAAATGTCCTGAAAAAGCTGAAGTTAAGTGTATGGGCTCTTTACCCGATTGGGATTTTAATTAATGTATATGGTGACCTTGGACTAATACAGGTCATAGTGGTCACAGTCTTATAATCTTCTTTTACTGTTTCTCCAATAGCAAAAGGCCTAGAAAGCTGAAACCTTGTATATAGATTCAATAGCTGGAGATTTGATTGAAAGATTTGGTGACCCTGTGACCAACAATAATGGTCATAAAGGCCATGCCCTAAAAACAATCTTCCTTTTTTTTTAGGAGAAAAAGGCCACTAAAGCTAAACGGACTCCTTGGTTGATGGGATTATGATTTATAGATTTGATCACCCTGTGAACCCTTTTGTCACAGGCCACACCCTTAATAGGTTAATATATGTATTTTCTTTTGCAAGAGGCTTTCTTTATTGAATACTTTCTGCCTAAGTGTGATGTTAATTATAAAGAGAGCTCTTTCACTCATGTTATTCCATTCATAATTCCCCAATATATCTATGTGCATGTTAATTTTTTAGCAGTAACATCAAATGCAAACTTCAAATGAATATATTTCATATGATATTTTGAACTATGATATGGCATTTGGCCTTAAGGAAAAGTGAAGTTAATTCAGAATATTTATGCTAAAAAAATTAAACTTTAAAGAACATCAAAATCGTAATCATGTGCAATTATTGTTGAGGATATCCCTTTTAATGAATCTGGTAGAACTTTTCAGAAAGGGAATAAAGCTCTGGGAAGATCGAGTGATTTTGATTAAAAAACTCAAGCAATGAAAGTGAACTTCAAAGGCAAACTGGTGTAAAAATTGGTTTATTGGGCTGGATGAAAACTTGTAATTGGTGTCAAGACCTTATCAGATTAATGCCCCACCAGACCTTTGATGAGTGAGAAGACGCCAACAAGTTGGATGGATTAAAACAAAACATGCATAAATCAGACAGTCGTCCGAAATATCAAAGTTTATGTTTTTCAACTTTCCAAGTTGATGACTGAATGACGGCAGAATAATGCTCTGTTCTCTTGACAAAAAGATTGTGAAATTGAAAGGTCATTATCTGCTGAATTTTTAATATCATCTATTTTATTCAGTTATTCTATTTTGATCTTGGGTTGAGGACGTTCTGTTGTTATTATTGACCTTTTCTACATGATGGCTACAATAGTCAATGTATTGAGCGCCATTGCTGCTTTGAAAATTTTTAAAAAGGGGGTGCTGATAGGTTACCATCAAATTAAATTTGTTTTTTCTTGATGAAAAAAAGGGACAAATGCTACAACCTAGTAGTTCAAAGCGTATTTGTTTTCTTTGCAAACCATATTAAATTTAAGCCATAGAGTATATATGCAAGCGGTTAATGTTTTTTGTCGCTCCCAGAATAATGGCAGAAAGAGCATGAGCATCATCATAGTCATAACTGTCAAGTTGTGTGAAGGGATAGCAATTTTTTATGAGTTAAAAACATGGTTCAGAGTATTCAGAATTTGATAAGACATTGTGATATTTTGTATCTCTTGGATGGGATATGACCAGTGTTGACATGTAACTAACTATATGGTATGGAAGCATTGATTGTATATTAAGCTGCTCAGTGTCTCTTGCCACAATACAGTTCAGGGGACATTGTATTCACCGGCCTCTATATGTACATCCAAATTATTTTTTGTTAACTGTTGCACTAAAAGTCTTTAAATGTGGTTTCGACCAACATTGGGGGATTACGAAGAAACAAGTCACCTTTCGGCAACTTTGACCTAAATTTAAAGATCACAATAGCATTTTATCCAATTTCGAAAATGATGTTGATTATATAAGTCGTAAAATCTGGTCTGCCCACATTGGGGCATAAATTAGTTTTTATTGTAAAATGGATATTATTATATTCTAATTATTGAAAGGACACCACAGCACTTTGCAGTCAGTAAGTTTTCTAATGAACTCAAAGTCAAAGTCTTAACTTTTTGCCAGCATTCATTCGCAGATTACACAGACAAGTTGACTTTGGTGACCTTGACTTTACAAGGTCATCATGTCACTTTGAGTGCTTTCAAACTCTTGAAAGATTAATAATTACAGTTTTGTCATGAACGACAAAGGCCATTGCCATGATATTGGCAAACACTTGTTATTGTATTTAAACCATTCTTGCAAGGCTTTATTTCAGAAATACAGATTATAATGAAATACAGATTATTGTGAGGTATCTCATCTGAATTATCCCCTTGAATTTTCTTTCATTTTGAATGAGAAGCATTGATTATTCACCCAGTAACTTTACAATAGAAATTATTCCTTGAGGTTTTGAGTATCAAATACAAAACTCAATAAGTTTAAGTTCTTCATGAGAGTTGATTCCAAAAACTTCAAATGGCAACAACTCTCACTTTCATTTCTCCAATGCTGAAGTACAAGAAAGCCAGAGCTGCTATCAGACAATAAAGACGTAAAGAAGAAGTTGAACAGACCACATGAGAATTACGTCTTCTGAAGCCAACATTTAGAACTATATTGCATTGGACACTTAATTGAACTTTAAAGAATTAGATTAGTTTGGGACAATTATCTTGATCTTAATGCTAGGTTAGGAACTAAAAAAAGCGTGGGGGTTAAGAAGCATTGAAATAAAGGAAGACGACAGCGTGAAAGTAGCTAAGTGTTGAGTTGCTGTCGTCGTCGTCTATCAAGACGTCCCTGCCGTGGGAGTTGGCGCTGTCACTGCCGATGTCGGTGATGAAAAGATGGTAACTTGATAAATTTTTTCACAATCTTTTTTGCACATTTTAATGGTCAATTATGTATTGATGAGTGGGCAGGGTTATTTTCCTTTTTCCTTTGATAAAAAAACAAAGTCTAAATTGGTTTCAGTAGTTTTGATTGACATGGTATGTTAATTCTTGTATTTGTTTGAGTTCATTTTTGCACTTGAAAACATTTGTTTTTGTTTATTTTGACGCCTCTATATCCATTAGAATTGCCTTTAAATAATATGTTGATAATCATTGAACAAAGAGAAGTATTCCCCTTTATTTTTGTCTCAGAACATGCTATTTTAACTGTCCCTTACTAAACCAAAATATGAAAGATCATCTTTCAACATATTCAGAGACTATGAATTAAGATATAATTTGTTAATAATCTTTCTTCAAATCACTGTTTATAGCTGAAATACTGCCCAAGTGGCGTAAAACTCCAACTCACTCTCTTACTCTCTCGGTCAAGTGTGTAGACAGGAGAATTGTGAGCAGATATACTCAAGGCATTTGGTGCACCAAATAGGTTTTAATTGGCAATAAAACACATTTTATGAAGTTGAATCAACTCTCAAAGTAATTATGAACCCCTTTTATATCTAAGGGTGAACAAAGGTGTGTGTATATAAGCATAAATCTACAAGATAATTATTGCACAAAATGTGATTTAAACAACAAACAGTGGCTCAGACGGGATATGTCTTGAAGTGATTATGCAACTGATTTGCTGCGGAGGACAAAGGTGTATGTATATAAGCATAAATTTACAAGATAATTATCGCTTTAAAAGAATGTACACAAGAAATGCTATCTAACGGAGAAAAATCTAGCCATGATTAGAGTAAATCTGGGCTTCAATGAGGCTTTCGGTCTTAAACATTGGAAGGTTTTGTCTCATTAACAAGCTTGGAATAGATCCTGTATCGGTTTTATATCTTCTCGTTAAGGTTCTAGTCAGAACGTTTCTGATCAAATTAACGTTACTTACTGTCGTTTGAAAACTCTGCCAAGCCTTCAGGCTTCGTACAAAAATAAAATTTGCAAGCGGTTTGTACTCGTGTTCTTTATAACCTCGTTGTTTGCTTCCTTGTAAACATGAGGGTATTTTTGAAGAGAAAATAAGATTTGTTAAAATGTGGTGAAGTGAATTACCTCTTCCTGTCCTAAAATATATTTCGGAAAAAATTGACAGAGAAACTACTTTTTTTTAAGCAAATTTTTTCTGTCAACTGATAAGTTGATACAGAAACTCAAATGACCTTGTGATAGAAAATAATCTCACCGATTTATTTTTCATGATCATCATTGAGCACAAAAATAGCTTTTTTCATGAAAAATATGTGACCAATGTTTTTATGAAATATTTTGTTCAAAATGATTTCATTCTTATTCCTTCAATTTCTTAGTATCTTCAATGTGTGTTTATACAATCAGACTATAGTTTGAATCCTTAATGGTTTATATCTTGTTCACTCTTGCCTGAAAAATATCACGGCTTTGGTAAGGGAAGTGGATTGTTCAAATCCCTTTAATAACTTCGACGGTGTCTACAGACAAAGAGTTATGGCTGAATGGCATATAGAACCTCCCATAACTCCCTATAATTTCTGTGTATTATCAATTATTGGGATATTTCACACCTGCCCTTTATGAGTGAAATAACATTGGTTTATTGATGTAGGTCCAAGCTGTTTTCAAAGTCACTCCAATTAAATGATTTCACTCTGAAATCGGCTCCAGGCAACTTCAGTTTGCTTTAATCTGTTGTTCGGCTTTCAGTTTGTTCAGTGTTTCTGTTGTGAATATTTAATCTAATATTTCTGTGTCATAATGCGATGAATTGAGTTAAAGGAGTGAATCATTTCATTGTGTAGAGATCCTATTCTTCCTCATGTCTCGGTGTTTAGTTTTCTAATCTTGGCCTACGGAAATGAATCCATGTTGAATACAGACCTGGTAGAAGATTTTCTACATAATTGATGCAATGTTTACCTGGCTATTGTCTTGCTTCATGTTCAAGTGGTGTTGTGAGAGCAAAATATCGGAAAAAAACTACATTCATTTTGACAATTTTGTTTAAACTGCAAATGAGAATTGATTTTTTGGAATAATTGAACGTCTAATGGGCTAGTAATGATTATCAGTATTTCTCTGTTGCTTCTTATGCATTTAATGAACATCCTTTTTCATTGATAACAGGTAGGTTTAGTGTATGAATGTATTTTACGTTTGAAAAGGCACTTTAGATAACTTCATAACAGGTAAGTTATCAGTCTAATGCACATTTGGAAAAAGCAATTTACCTCATTGTTTATGTAATGCACATAAACTTGGTATTATCATTGATGACACTTTTAGTTCCTCTAATTGAGTAATAAACCGTGAGTGAACTGACATTGATGATTCAAGTGAGAAACATCACCCCTTGTACTATCTTTGTGTGAAGATAACAGTCACTCCAATTCTTTTACTCGTCCTCGCCCCTGATTAAAGATTTTATGAGAATTGTTGTGGTTTCCTGTTATCCGTAAGAGATTTTCCCTTTAAAACTTCTTATTTCCAAATAAAAGGTAAAATTATTCTTACTTTGTTTCTTCTATTGATCTCATTGATGATGAAAGTTATTAAGATTTTTGATGATTCATTTTTTAGAATATCATTCTGCTCATTTTGCTTACTTTTGTTCTTTTCTTTGTTATATTTCCCAAGGTCCATTATTTTCACAGATGTTTTCATGAATTATGTTAATGTAGTTTCATGTTTTCTGTATGTAGTTGTTCGGTGATTGACATTTTAGAACTTTAAAAAAAATATGATGATTAGTAATATTACAGTGCAGTTTATATGGATACACCACCCGTGGTTCACTAGTTCCAGCAAATGCTGCCAGGTTCCACCATAATGGAAAACCTCAATAGTGTTGCAGGCTTTCTCCCAGCAATCTGTGATGTTAGTGAAATACTCTTGAAAGCAGCTTTAAACCTCTTATTTTTTTTTTTTAATTAATCTATGTATATATACTGCCACTGTCACAGAGGGCCATGCTTAATAATAATAAAAATAACTCTTTATTGTCCGCAATACATGGTACATTGGAAATTCATTTTGTGCATTTTGCACCCGGCAGCCACGATGCAGCACCAGTTAATGAGTTGTTCTGCCTTAACAATGCTGAGTGTCAAGCAAACCAGCAACAACTCCCACCTTTTATCGTCTTTTTGAATGACACGACCGAGAATCGCACTCTGGTCTTTCGGGTGACGAACGGACACTCTACCACTGAGCTATGCCCCCAGTAAACTGTTTACATTCCTTCAGCTTTTTCATGAAGCTAATTAGCCTAGAATGTTGCTAGTATACTGTGAAAACTGCACCTTATTACATCAGTGAATTCAATACATGCACTGCATCTTGTTGCTTTAACCTCATCATAACGTTTTTAACATGGTACGTTATGATTCTGAAGTGCACAGAAATCTTGATTTTATATTTTGAACTCAATTTCTTTACAGTGATCAAAGTCTTGATATGTTTTTGACTTTCCTGAATTCAAAGATTAGAAAATGAGATTGAATAAATTCCCTTTCTATTATTTATAAGAAACAATCAAGAAGACAATATATTTCTCACAATATCTATTAGAATCCTGCTGAGCTCCCATCAGTGCTGTGCCGAGAGTAATACCCTAGCTACAATGCTGTCTGGGACTCGCTGGCACTCATTTACCAGTGTAAGGAGCTGGAAGTGTGTTGGTAATGTCCAAGTTTGACATTCATAACAGGAGTCTAAACACTCATTGATCTCTTGGTTAAACAGCACAGGTAATTAATAGCGATGATTTGTACAAACACCGCCGAGACACAGACCTGACTGAACACAGAGAAAGATAATAAAAATTCTGGTTAGATATGAGCTTACTGTGACAAGAAATTGGCCCTGTGAGATTTATGGCATCCATCGGGATGTTTACAGTTGTCTGCTCCTGGGTTCGTGTAGGTGGAAGAGACTGGGTTTGTCTGTGATAAATATGTTATTTCCTGCCAGTTACCCTGCCTAAAGCTGAAATTACTTCAAAACATTGTCTGTCTGTCCTTATGTCTGTCTTGTGAGGAGGTGTAGACATGGCAACGTTGACTCTCCGTTTCATATTTGATGAAGAAAGAAATGATTCCGGATTTGGTGTAGATGATGATTGCAACAGTTATGAAGCTTACAACATTGTTTTCAATCATTTAACCTTTTTGGATTGATGAAAATCTGTCTATGGTTATTAACCCAAGGTATTTGAATTGTGATTTTATACAATAGAATGCATTTTATGAAATTTTTTATTTGAGAAGAAAGATTATTCCAATGTTATAGCATGCCTTGGTTGTAGAATAATTGACCAAAAAGAAAACATTTGAGTATGTCTAAGGCTGAACAGTATTCATTTATGATGTTTTAAATTTTGATTTATGAGTGAACATTGGGACAGGGAAACATTAATTGATTGAATTGTACATTTATTTCAATGTTTTATGCTTTCAAGTGATCATTGTTGATCAGCATTGTCAATATCATGAACAAGAAGTAAGGAAATTGATTTGGAATTGCATTTTCCTAAAAATTTGGCACACTCCTTTCATTTGTGACAAGAAATGCACATAGGGTTACGGAATTATGATTCACATGAATAAAATTGTGCAACCAGAAGTCAAGACGTAAGGAATTAATCTAGTATCAGTTCCGTGGCTGTCACCCATCACTCACAGCAAGAGCTGATGTAGATAAAGACACACTTACGTGACAGCCAACATGTGTGGGGGTGTGATTATGTCACTTTGCCATTCACTCATCATTGCCTTTTGCACATATGTGAGCATCATACGGATAAATGATTTGAAGACGGATGTATGTGTTTGCTCATAAACTTGACATATGTTCACAGTGGAGAGGTTTTTATCCACAATAAATTTACGAATATGAGAAACATTTGGTATCTAGTTTAATATGATACTCTTCTATCTATCTAAGTAAAGAAACTATGAGAATCTCAGTATGTTGAATTTTACATTGAATTTATTAATACTTCAAACAGGTATTCAATTAAAAAGAATTATTGATGATGATAAGTTCAATGTGTTGTATAATTCAGTCAAATTAGTTGTACATCTGAAAAAATGATTGACTTTCAATAAAAGCCCTATTTCTTCCCACACATGTGAAGCAACATTCAATTTGATGAGCTTTACTGCAGGAAGCCCTGTGAAATACGGGCCTCATTAAGATCGTAAATTTTCTCGAAGTGTTTTATGGATTGTCAGTTTAGTTTTTGAGTTTCGTAAGAAAATTGATGAATGAATGGAATTGACATTGAGGAGAGAAAAACATGTGAAAATCATGAGTTTTGTTGTTTTCGGTTGAAAAGTTCAAACTTGAGAAATGGTTTTGTTACCTCCTGTCACCTCTCATTAATTGAGTGACTTCAGCGTTTCTTGATCATTTTTCAGTGAAGTTAAGATAAGATAAAAGATAAGATAATTCTTTATTGCCCGTTAAGGAATTTGTGTTACATTTAAGTGAGCATGAAATTCAAAATTTTTGAAACAATGTTCTAAATGAATACCACAAACATATATACAAATATATACAAATGAAATATACACATATTTACAAAAAGTTAACCCCTATACTACTACATGTACTGAGATGTGTTCTTCAACTTGAAAATATAATTGTTTGCATATAAGCTGCTGAATCATTTTAGTGAAAGAAGAGAAAAATTTATTTCTATTACCATTTAAACATTCTATGTTTTGATGCAATATGACTCTTTAAGAACAGGGATCGCATAGCCTACAAGTATTCGACTCATGAAACACATTGATTATCATGATAAATCTTAAAAGAATTTTTTTATAAATTGCCAAATATTTTTTTTTAATTTATGAGAATATTCAAAAGAAATTATCTGACATCGAAAATAAATGATAGACTTTGGTCATTAAGGTAAAGAGTAACAAAATATTTTTAATTCTAACAGTTGAATTCTATTAAACCCAGCCATTAAACCAAATAGATAATTTAGTTTTAAGTGCTCAGATCATATTCATTATGATCTACAATTTGACTTAGGTGTTATACTCACAAAATCAACATTTTATCTGCAAAACAATCAAAGCAATAATACATACATTTTGTCAAAAAGTTTTGCACCGATGAGAAATTAGGCCTATTTCAATTATTCATGTTATTTTTTAAGAACATAGGTGTTGATATTTTTTTTATATTTCAAAGGAATATCTTTATATGAAAGAAATAAAAGATAATGTTGTTTTTATTTTCTCTTAATAGTATTTGCCTTTATAAATCATCAAAATTATTTGTACAATATCTATTTTTGTGCTGTTTTCAAAGATAATTTACATATCTGTAAGGTGTATCATAAGTGCTTTTGATATAAATAAATTTGTTTATGCGTTCAGCAACATATTTAACATGTTAAATAAACAAGGATCATATAAATGTGTTCACTCTCTTTGGCCTTAAAAAATAATTTATCATTCAATCTCTCTCTGCACAGGAGAGATAGACATGGATGAAAGTGATGTTGTTTTCATGAATTGAAGTTTTGTAAAGTAAACACTGATAAATTTTTTTGTAGCATTAAAATGTAGAACCTTTATTTACTTAATTTGATTGAGAAGAAATGCTTATTGTTGAAAAGATTGAAAATTGTGTTAGAGAACTATTTTATCATCTTCATTCTGATTGCATCGTTTATTTTTCCTCCAGAACAACAAATCATTTTCCCATTGTTTTGTTAAGGATTTTCTTATGTTGCTGCAAAAATAAAATTTCTTTGAATCAAATTAAGTTAGGTTGAGTAACAACACATATGACAGATATAAAAAGGAAAAATGTCAACTTTTTAAAGAAGAGCTTATTTTCCCAGTTTATGCAAAAATAATTGTGTAAATACCGTACGTATAATGTTTCTGAGTACACCAAGACATTTTGCTTCATATAAATGGCTTTCAAGGACTTGATAGCATATTTATTTAATTTGTATATTTTTTGTATATTTGTATGTTTTTATCCATTTTTCAATCAAGTAACATTTATTGACAATTTGTACCTTGTTTTCATTTATTATTGAGAGAAAGAGATCAAGAAAAAGTCTGTTATTTCATTTGATGAACTAACTCTGATCGACATCAACTGCAAACTTGGTCTGGCAACCTTTGATGCACAACTCATGTTTGTTGAAGAGCAAGCGATATAGATATTATAAGATTACTTTCATGAGCTTACAGATTTATTTTATGAGTCATATCTGATCAAATAACGAGAACTATTTCTTTCTGTAATTGCAGGAAGCACATAATTAGATGTTTGACGCTTCGTAAGATATATCACAGGCTGAAGGCATCAGGAAATTGAGGACATGAAATACTTAAAAAGCTTGTTATCACTTGAACACGAGCGGTAAGGTTGAGCACGGTTTGTAAATACACATGTATTATCTGGTAGAACACCATGCCTCCCTGCACAAGCAGATTAGACGGTTTTGTGTGTCGGCCAAATCAGTTCCACTCCGCAAAATGTGATTACTTCTTCTGATTTGATTTATAAAGTGCACATGGAAAATAATCTTGTTAGTTTTTGGAACATTGTAAATAAATTGTAAGTTAACTTCATATTGACTTTTGATGATCTAAAAACATTGCTTTTGTAGAATAAATAAAACTGATGGCTGTTTCATGTTTTTGTGTAGAGGGTTTTAAAACTTGAATGTTTGTTTTGAAAAGGATACACTTCATAATGATAAAGTTATCAGTGATACTTTTGAAACTGTTAGGAAATCTTCTGCCTCTGAAGATATTCTAGATTACTGCTTTTCTGTTTTAGATGACTTGGAGACAAATAGTCTCACAGAAATAGCTGATGTGTTGCTCTATTAGAGTTGTTGACTTAAGTTATGTAACGTTATTCGTCACTGAATTTCTTAATTGTGTAAGCATTGTTCAGAAATGATAATGGACTGTCCCAATGTTGTATCTGCGCTCATATTGATGCTCACAGTTACACTTTGTTTGCAAATGTTTATCAATTCACGTCTCATTTCATACATTCCATTAAGTTTCAATTAATGATGTTTGAATACAGTGGCGCAGAGCTCTGGCTAATAGGCATCATCAAACATACTGTCCCTCCAGCGTAATGATACATATCATGACACTTTGAGCATGCTTTATTATTGATGTATGCACGGTATAAGAAAGCTATATATATTATTTATCTTTTGTGAATTTTTGGTTGAAGGTGAATGCAGAATTGGATATTAGAGATTTTTGCTCCTGCAAAGGGGAGCTTATGGTTAATGAACCAGACTAAATTTAAGTCCCTGAAATGAAAATATAATGAAATTTAAGTCCTTGAAATGAAAATATAATGAAATGCAACTTTTTATTGCTAAAAGAGAAAGGAGCTGTTTATTTTCAGAAACTGCAGTGATCTAGACTTGCTACAATAATATAGACTTGTTGGTCTTTGAAGATATTTTGTTCTATCGGCTGTTGGACAGACTATTAAAGAACTATCTCTTGCTCCTACCACATCTAGTGAGGACATACCCATCAGTATCAGCTTCTGATCTTGTTTACAGTGCTATCAGGAGTGTTTAACTCTTTCATAACTACAGCCTATTGTCATCTAGATTTATGAGTTATTTGATACCCTAAGTTCTTTTTTATGATGTTTGTTATGTAGTTTTTAGGACATTTACATTTTCTTAAATATTGATGGTGGAGATAGCCGTTAACAATGTGTGCCAAAGATTATACAAAAATAGACAGGCAGATTGATTGTTGTGTCTACAGATCCATAGACGACGGTCAGATAAACTTGAAGGTCGGTGGATAGAGAGACACAGAGAGACAGACAGAGAGATTGAAGAGAGAGAGAGAGAAATGATTAAAAGAACCCTAAAATAAGATAACAACAGAAGCAAGTGTGTAAAAGAAGACTTTAAAATCTGATTTGAAAATTATAAAAATTAAGTCACCATTTTTTTTTGCATTTTCAAATTTTATTCCATTGACAATATGATTTCAGAGTCTTATTGTTTGCCAAACATATGCCATGTACAGCTGATTCTGATAGATGTTTAGAGACCGGCATCAATTCATCGACTCACAAAGATGCTGATTAACAAACATACAAGCATTCACAGATACAAAACCACATATGTATTCAGTCCTCTAAAACATATGATTTATTGTACAGACACCATAAGAAGCAAGTAGTTTGCAGTATGTAGAAATGACTTTTGGATGATCAACTTCTTTTTTCACAACACAGCATTTTGGTAAAGATCCATAAAGCTTTATTCAAGCGTATCAATTTCCCTGACAACAGTATAAGTAGCTCAATGAGGGCCATACAGACCAGACAACAACACACAGATACACACATGGACCATCCCAGACAGCAGTTAACTTTTTCTCTACGACTCGTGTTGGTAATGAGGCTGAGGATTCCTCTATACGGAGACAGGAGTTAACCGCTACCCTGGAGGTCTGTACAGTCGGTGATGGTCCCCCCAGCTGTCTCGCTGTGGGTGATAAAAACTGTTGCTACAAGAACGCAACGTAACGCCATCACTGATTGCAGAAACAAAACACTCATTGCAACTTTTTGTGCATCTGTAGGGAGGCGGAAATCTATTTTCCTCGATGTCAGTTCGGAGATGATAGAGCGGGTCTAGAATTTGTCGGGTTGAGTTTAGTAGTTTCATCTGATCGTCAGTCTGATAACAAATCAGGCTTTTAGTGGTCTCTCATGTATAAGGTAAGTTCTGGTTCCATGGTTGAGGGTTTTGCTTGTGCTGTTGCTTTTGCTGATCATTTGTTTGTTTTAGACCCAAGGTAATTCTCGAATGACATCTTATCGCCAATCTTAAAATGAATTTGGCTTTTAGTGGTCTCAGATGCATTTGATAAGTTAATGTTTCTGGAGCTGAGGGTTTTTGTTGGTCCTCTAACTTCAAGAAATACAATTTACATTTCCTTGTTTTAAGTGAAAGAAAATTTCTGAAAATAAATCAAGGTGTAATTAGTTTCTGATGTACCAGAAGTCAGATTCTGTTTTCTTATAAAGGTCTTATGCAGGGGTTACATGAAATGTTGAATTGTTAACCTGTGCTTTACCCATATTTTAACGGCACTTAATTTTAAACCTTTTTAGTGAGATAGCGTTTCTCTTGGCTTATACTTTGAACAATAATTGTGTTACATTTGTCTATTTCAAGTGTAAAAAAACTTACGAAAATGAATAAGACGGAACCAGCATAGTCCATAAGTAAGTTGGTAGTTCTAAAGTGTTGATCATTTGAGGAAAATGTTTGTTTTCTTTTGTCTGTTTAAATACTGAAAAATTCTTAGATAAATCAGAATTCTGCATATTTTCAAATGCAAAAATTACGGTTAGAAATTCATCATTCTTTAAATGATATGTCAGGCGTGCAGCCTAATCACTCTAATCACTGTTCAGACCACTATCTCATTTGTCTTCACCTTCTACACCAGTCTATACCTCAGACAGTGGACGAGGCTGCTAGCACGTTGAAAGGAACTCATCACACTGTTTGCAATACATAGTGGGTGTCTACACTCAACAAAGAACTCTTTGTGGCTCATTTGGAAGATTAGTCCGAGAATGGTGGTGGTGACTCTCTTTACAGGCAACAATACACACAGAAATTGTCTGTAACTAATTGCTTGTATTGAAAAGGATGTTTCTATACAGAGAATGTTGAAATGTCTTGTGCAAATAAAGAGTTCTTCTCCTGCTAATTAGTCAACTTCAGAACGGACATAGAGTTGATAATCCAAAGAGTCTACACTGAAGAAAAGAGCCTGAAATAGAGAAGACTGGACAAGAAATCTCGTTCAGTAAAGAGGTCATCAGTTGTCACTTTGTTCAATTATGGACTTATTTGAAAATAGAGAGGCAAGGTGGAAAGTGTTTAAAGGTATCGGATAAAGGGTGGTTTTGTCTTGGTAATTGGATGTAAAGTTATATGGGACACACCTGACCATGAAGAAGCTTAGGGAGGTCTGTATATTTTACAGAATGAGAATGAAAGATGTTAAGATATAAGAATAGTGGATAGTTTTGTCCTGCTAATTGGATGTAAAATCATAAAAGATTCATCTGACCATGATGAAGAATACAGAAATTGTATAGATAATTCATGGAAAGTCTTTCAATGGTTTTTGTTAATGTTGTCGACAAAATAAATACATCAAATGGTATTAGGTTTATTTTTAAGACCTATGAAGTGAAAGCAAGAGAACAAACTTCTGGAAAAAGAAAAAAAGAGAAAGAGAGTTGTTAAGTTTGTTAGTTTTGTTTGACCAATGGAACTGGAACCAAAACAAGATTGATGTAGGAGGGATTAGAAGGTATTAATAGAACTGTCTTTGTAATTGAAACTTGAACATTTATATAAATAGTAGATGCATCTATGGAAACTGTAACATTTCTGTGTTATGATGGAACAGTTAGATACTTTACTTAACCTTCTTTTGTAGGAATAAACTATGCTATAAAATGAGGTATGTCAGGGTGTAGTATTACAATTGATTCAATTGTTCCATTTCATGGTGTAATTGTTGGGCTTTAAGATAATGCTTTGGGTGGCTTTCGGGCTTCTTCTTTGCAAAACCTTGCTGCAATTGGCTGAAATATTGCCCAAGCAGCACTAAACAATAACTCACTCACTCTCTCCAAATATTTAGTTTCTGTAGTAAAATGCAGAAGTCGATCCTGAAAGTGGGATTTCACCTGAAAGAAATTTAGCAGAAGAGGTGATAACCTCATGATCAGAGAATCTAGTCTTCTTCTTTGATAGTGTGATAGTAATACAGACAAACCTGAATGAAGTATCCTATACAAATGTAATGCATTTCTTATGAGAACAAAATATATCATCTATGTCCATCATTATAAGAACATAGGACTTTTCTTACATATGAATCAGGCTTATATGATAACGGTAAAATATCACTAACTTCAAAATAAAAAAAGCTGCTATGTTTCCTCATTGATAAGAACAAAGGATTTTCTGTAAGAATTCTTGCACAGTATGATTTAAAGTATATGAGATCCCTGTGAAGTCATTCCAGCAATTCAGGTCGCTGTTATGAATATTGCACCATGTATAAGAAGAAAGGTTTTCTATGATATAATTCCTGCATCTATGAGAATGTGAGATCTAATGACATCATTCCAGCAGTGCCAGAAAGTGTTTGATCCAGTCTCAAGACTCTTGCTCAGGATAGCTAGGTGTCTACACATCCAGGAGGTTTCAAAAGACAAATGGAATAAACACTTAACATGCTTGTATGACTTCAGAGAAGACTAATGTGATTTGTACACCACATCTTTCTTGTATTATTTTACGAAGCATGCCAAATGTTTTTGACCAAGGTATGGCCCTTGATTGTGAAATTGGACATGAATCAATTAACAGTTTTGATGCTGCAATGGGGACATGTTTTGTCGACAATTACACAAATGAATGAAATTTTGTTTAAGAAACATCTCATTACACTCTTGATTGATTTGGAAAGCCATTTCCGAAATATAATTTTGGACAGTTAATATGACCCTTGATTGTGTATAGTTGGACCTAAACCTGGTTAATCAAATATTCTTCTAAGAAGCTATGTCTTTCAGTGACTTATGACCTATGATGTATGTAAGATATGTGAGCCATGCTTACTTTTTCCTCGTAGTGCCAGACTTGCAAAACTGAAAATTAATCAACATTTAGTTTAATCAATATACACAGCCATTCTTGAAACTGATTTTATCACCAAGAAGAAACTGTAGCATATTCTTTGAGTTGGATTGATAAACTTTAACCTTTGAATTCAGACTGTCTGACAGCATTAGAATAAGTTTTTATCTCTCAATTCTAGTATAAAAAATTCAAATAATTGAACTTTACGTAACAAAATATCAAAGAATAATATTTGCTTATCCAAACCTGAGTTTGATTTTTAGCTCATCTGGCCTGTAAGGCCCGATGGGCTTATGGCATGGCATGGTGTCCGGCGTCCGTCCGTCCGTCCGTCCGTCCATCCGTCCATCCGTCCGTAAACTTTGTGGAATTTCGACTTCTTCTCCAGAACCATAAGGCCTAGAAAACTGAAACTTTGTGTACAGACTCCTTGACTAGTGAGGATTAAAAATTGTAGCTTTGGTGGCCCTGTGGCCCCTAATAAGGGCCACAGGGGCCACGCCCTAAAAAACAATTTTCATCTTCTTCTCCAGAACCATAAGGCCTAGAAAGCTGAAACTTTGTGTACAGACTCCTTGACTAGTGAGGATTATAAATTGTAGCTTCGGTGGCCCTGTGACCCCTAATAAGGGCCACAGGGGCCACGCCCTAAAAAACTATTTTCATCTTCTTCTCCAGAACCATAAGGCCTAGAAAGCTGAAACTTTGTGTACAGACTCCTTGACTAGTGAGGATTATAAATTGTAGCTTCGGTGGCCCTGTGACCCCTAATAAGGGCCACAGGGGCCAAGCCCTTAAAACCTATTTTCATCTTCTTCTCCAGAACCATAAGGCCTAGAAAGCTTAAACTTGGTGTACAGACTCCTTGACTAGTGAGGATTAGAAATTGTAGCTTTGGTGGCCCTGTGGCCCCTAATAAGGGCCACAGGGGCCACGCCCTAAAAAGCTATTTTCATCTTCTTCTCCAGAACCATAAGGCCTAGAAAGCTGAAACTTTGTGTACAGACTCCTTGACTAGTGAGGATTATAAATTGTAGCTTCGGTGGCCCTGTGACCCCTAATAAGGGCAACAGGGGCCAAGCCCTTAAAACCTATTTTCATCTTCTTCTCCAGAACCATAAGGCCTAGAAAGCTTTAACTTGGTGTACCGACTCCTTGACTAGTGAGGATTAGAAATTGTAGCTTTGGTGGCCCTGTGGCCCCTAATAAGGGCCACAGGGGCCAAGCCCTATAAAGCTATTTTCATCTTCTTCTCCAGAACAATAAGGCCTAGAAAGCTGAAACTTTGTGTACAGACTCCTTGACTAGTGGGGATTATAAATTGTAGCTTTTGTGGCCCTGTGACCCCTAATAAGGGCCACAGGAGCCACACCCTAAAAACCTATTTTCATCTTCTTCTCTAGAAGCATTAGGCCTAGAAACCTTAGACTAAGTGTACAGACTCCTTGACTAGTGAGGATTATAAATTGTAGCTTTGGTGGCCCTGTGACCCCTAATAAGGGCCACACCCTGAAAACATATTTTCATCTTCTCCAGAACAATAAGGCCTAGAAAGCTTAAACATAGTGTACAGACTCCTTGACTAGTGAAGATTAATAATTGTAGATTTTGTGACCCTGTAGCCCCTACTAAGGGGGGAAACACATTGGCCACACCCTAAAGCAAAATCAAATATACAGCCTGATGAGCTACAGAGCCAATGGCTCTATTTTTTGTTTGTGCCTCAAACTAGTCTATCACTTTTGTTTTTGACATCCATTGTCACGTTTCTAATTTTGATATGAGATTGCATTAGTCTACAGTATATCTTTGGAACACATGCAAGCTAATATTCCAGCCCCCCTGGATGAAATATTGCATGCCTTGTATAACCTTGGGGACCTTCCATGTCTGAGGTAGGTCTTTGAAAACAAACTTCAGTCGAAAAAAAACCAGATTTAGTCGAGAAGAAAGAATTATGAAGACATCAATCAACATTTATCATGAGTGAAATTGCCTTTTGTATGTCAGTTAAATTTATTTGATCAATATGAAGCTGATTTTTTTCTTAAATTCTAAGATTAAGACCTTTTTAAATTTCGTATTTATTAATAAAAGTATTTTGTTATGTTTGATTAAATGGAGGCATAATCTCTTTATTTTTAAATTTTCTGATGTGAATTAGATAGTGGAGCTTTCTCTTTGTAGCTATTTCCAAAGTTAACATTTCTTGCTGCTGTCAGTGAGTTTACGCAGAAAATAATCCAGATGAGATATTGCAGCTCTGGTCGCTTGGATAAATGGATTTGGTCTAAAATCAGAGGGATTTCTTGAGATATTGCTCGTTTAACTGGCCCGAACATTGCAGTTGCTGTAATGAGCTGTATAGAAGGGGGAAGGTGTAAAATTGTCTGAATTTTATTCTTGTTACCATGGAAATGGTGTTATTAGTTAAGTGGGCGTAGTTGTTGCAGACTGTTTTAGTGTCTTGATGGTGTTCTTGTGTTTGAAGCTCTGATTTACTACGTTGTTTGATTCATGCTTCAAGTGAGCTGCTCTTGTAAGAACTAGATTTAGGCTCAGACAGTTGTTGACAACTACAGAAACATTTCAACTGGGAATTTAAATTTTTTAAATGTATGGATATCATACATGTAATAGGTTGTGATGATATTGCATAAGAACTTTCCTTCAACTTTAAATTTATTTCAAATCCCAAGCGCTACTGCAGCAATCTTTAATTGACATCTTTATCATCAAATTTGGTTAAATTAGCATTAATATTCACTAATTAAAACTGATAGCATAGTGATATTTTGAAACATACATTTCTGTCAAATCATGAGATTGTTTCACTGAAGAGTTAATGATGTCATACCTTCAGAACTATTTTTATATATACAAAAGCGTTTTAAGTTAAAAAGGTAAGTCAATAAAAGGCTTCACCTTGTTTCCTCTGCGAGTCTATTCTCCAGATCTGCCCACATACTCGCGCTATCTTTGTGGGGATCAGTTCCTGTAGATAGGCAGAGGAAGAGTTTACTGTGGGGTATTTAGAAGAAGCACAAAAACTTTAATTCCTCCCTGTAGTTTGTTGGAGCAAGATCTACATCAACTAATGGGCGAAACAGGTGGATCTGTGTGTGAGGAATCACAGCAATCTTGTTGATATCTTCTGACCAATGAGCTTTCCTATGTGCTGATAGAATTGTCTTGTTGTCATGGCGACGGAAATTGTCTTACATTTTGCTTTCCAAGGATATGATAGGAATTTTATGTGGTAATTGCAATGGTGCTTCCGATTGTTATCGTTAAATTAAAAAGTAGTTTCTTTCACTTATCTTTACCAAGGAATCTTTGCCACCAACCAATGGATGACTAATATACAAGTAATGTTGGTAAAAGTATTAGTTTTGATAGATCCTTTAACAAAAAAAATCTAAAGTTTTTTCAGGAAATATAAGACATGAAGTGGTTTATAAGCTTAAAGTTTTTGAAAACTGCCTTTCTATGTGGTTAAAGGTATTTGATGAGCAAATATGAAAAACTTTTCAACATCATGTCAATAAACTTTCTCCAGCAAATATCAATATATGAAACATTTTCATGAGGTGGAAAGTCTTGCGATAAGTGATCAGATGAACTTGGATCCTTTGGGAGACATATCAGGCAGTCAACAATCCTTACAATAACAAGTGTTGGATAAGAGCAACGTTTATTGTTCATAGATTTGTTTATATTTAGGAGAAGTTCCATTACCTAGAAATGGCAAAGTTTGTTTCGTTTTAATATCTTTCACTCTTGATTTGATACCATTTGAGATGTTTTGTTAACTTCAGTCTCATGAATTACTGATTTATAGTATGTAAAGCCACTGAGCCTATGATTAACTATTGAAGAATAAATCAAGGAGAGTTAAGGGTACTTGTATTAGTATATGGTTCCATTGTTCTGAGGGAGTTTCACACTTGATTGTGTGAAGAGATCATAATCTACAAGCTTTTATTTCTATGCTATATAACGGAATAATAAAACCAGATAAGAGCTATACTCAAACACGAGGAGATCCCTTTTGTGTGGTGACAGCCCACCCACAAGGAGAAGCTATGAACAATATCATACCCCCACTTGATACATTAGACTTGGCTTACTTAACCCTCTCGCTGCCTTGTCACTTCAAATCTTACATCAAACTCAAGACATGTCTGTCAATCAAACCAAGAGATGATACATAAGCCTTGGCTCAGCTAAACCTCTCTCTGTAGTTTTATTATTCCAAATCTTACATCAAATCCAAAGCATGTCTGTCAATCATACCCACAGAGGATACATTAGCCTTGGCTCAGCTAAACCTCTCTCTGAAGTTTTATTATTCCAAATCTTTACATCAAATCCAAAGCATGTCTGTCAATCATACCCACAGACGATACATAAGCCTTGGCTCAGCTAAACCTCTCTCTGTAGTTTTATCATTCCAAATCTTACATCAAACCCAAAACACGTCTGTCAATCAAACCAACAGACTATACATTAGCCTTGGCTCAGCTAACCTTATTCTGTAGTTTTATCATTCTAAATCTTATATCAAATCCTAAGCATGTCTGTCAAAACCAAGAAGAAGATCCTTTATATCTTCTGTAAAAGAAAAGTTTTATCATAATTTGTGTTTTACTGATGACTGGACAGAATGTATAATTATACCCACAAATTTTGCATTAGGTTTGTCTCGGCTAACTCTCTTTCTATAGAAGGTCTGTCATTCCAAACCTTTCATCAAATCCATAACATGTCTGTCAAATCTTAAAAGTTTCTTTATATATTCAATGTTTTAAAAACAATTTGAAAACTTGTTTCTGTATAACTGTTTCTAAACAGAATACTCACTCACTACTTTCATGAAAATTCTTTTATTCCTGTGTTTGTTCTCCAAAATCATACAAGGCAATGTGCACTTCTTGATATAAGGAAGATGGATTAACTTTTTGTCTATAAATACGAATTTGCGTTGTGAGCCTCATATTTAGTCTCTGTGCAATACTTTTAAAACAAAATTAAGATATGTAATAATGGTTAAAATTTTCAACAAGGAATGGTATATAAAGGGTTAACTCACTGTCTAAATCTAAAATACACACGTATCAAAGGTCACATGGGATCTGGTTACCCATTTAATCCATAGGAAAACTTGTGTTTATCTATTTTCCACCTTTGATCAAAGACTGCTCAATCTCTTATCATTCAACTATCTGCAAATGAAAAAGATTTGAAGGGCAGGAACCTTTCAACTCAGAATTATTCATCAATTTTCTGTAATCCTTTTTATCTGGATTGTCAGTCACTGGACATTTATCGGGGAATTCTTTAAATTGTTCTTTGGTCGGAGCGCTGCTGGACTTTGAAGTCAGTTATGATGTTTTGAATTGCGACAGGTTTACGGTTGGATCAATGGAGTGTTGGCAGTGATTATGAAAAGTGAGAATTGTTATCTCTTGGCGAGGGCCATAGGTCTTGTCTTCACTAGTGTGAGTGACAAATGCGTGCTGAATATGCAGCTTTTCTTGTTTTTGATTTGAATTCTTTCACAATGGAAACATTTGATTGAGTTGTTGGTTAGGGTATTCTTGATGACAAGAGTTTGCTTTTCTCATTTAAAACATTATCAAAGGAGAATTATAAAGGTATCACTATTCCTAATTGTTTATATTCCATTGTTAAAAGATTTAGACAGTAAGGTTGGTAAGAGGCAACTCAAAAAAGGAACATAGCCGAGCATGCCCAGCCCGAATTTCAAGATAGGAAATATTTAACTAACGTAGTTTCTCTATTAATTAGACATCTCCAATAATTCGACCACATACTATTATTCTGAGGTCACAATTCAAATCACTTCTAAAAATTCAACCAACTGCCAAAAGCTTGTTCCTGTAATTCAATAACTACTTGAAATGATGATTTAATTTGCAAAAATAAAATAAATAATTGCAATGTGTAATTCTCTCTGCTGCAGTAATCAATTAAAATATATTCATTATAATGACTATGGCATTATCATCTAGTCACCTATGAAAAATATGTATTAATTAATAATAATTATATATAATATAATTCCTTATATGTATCTAATATTTCAACCATGGTACCAAATTAGCCACCAAAAGTAAAAATAGTTCAACAATAGACATTTTCTAATTATCTTTTGAAAATTTTAGGGTCGAATTAATAGAGAAATTACGGTATTGACCTCTGAAGTGTTCTTAGTGAGTAGTGATTCCTGTAAATTGGCCTTAAAGAATGGTTGTGATGCATGGGTGTTTAAATGTGGGGGTGTTTTCTTGTTCATATCATTCTGTTGGCTTGTTTTACATTAGTTCATTAGAGGTTGTTGCATCAAAATCCAACATACTAAGAGCTTAGATTCTATACATATCGATTACAACTGTTCAGAACAAAGCGAGATAAACAAGAACGGAGCATAACAAACTTATCATGAATCTTGTGTAATTATGTTTCGACATGATCAAAGCACTTGTTTGCCATACTGGACCTTGCTGTGGTTGTATTATTGTGAGATCAAAGAATAACATGGAAGAAAAAAATTGCAATCACATGCAATTAGTGCAGGATGCACATTGTATGTTTTATCTTTGTGAAGTAATCTAATAAAATGTTGATATAACAGAAACCAGTAATTTCATTCTGGTATACTTTCCTGTCAACGGCGCCACAAAAACTGTCAGGGTTCTCTCTGGTTTTTCTATTTTAACCCATTTTTTTTTTTTCAAACACTGCAACAAAATTCAAACATTTTCTTTCTAAAACTTTTGAATGAATTTGTTTGCATTTTTTTATGTCTTGGTTTATTTGTTCCTTGAAAAAAGTTATGCAAAGAACTGTATTGTTTACTGAATCAACTCTCTAAAAACTGCAAACCTTTCATCCAGGGGAACCTACATTGAACATGTTAATTGATGATATTCTACAGAAATTAATAGATAATCAAACCTGAACTTATTTTGTTGAATGAAACAGTGATCCTTTAATCTATTTATTTTTCATGATATAAATCCTTTATTATAGTTCTCTTCAAACTTTTCTATGAAACAGAGATACAAAAGATAGTATAAAAATGAAATAATAAAATGATAATAATATATTGTTTTTCACCTGTCCGTCCGTCCGTCCGTCCATCTGTCCGTTTGTCCACAAAAACTTTAACCTTGGTCAAAACTTTTGATTGGTCAGAGCTAGCTCTTTGATACTTGACATATGGATCCCTTGTGATGAGACCTTTCAGATGACACCATGACATTTGACCATGTGACCTTGACCTTGACACAGCGAGCAGGATGCATCCGGGGGCATTCGTGTTTCACAAACACATCTTGTTTAAACCTATGATTTGTGTTTTTGTGAAGCATTCATTTTGAATATCTACCTACATTGTAAGTTATCAAACCTTTGAATTAAATTCTCTTTCAAACTCTCTGTACAGGAGAGAATATCTACTAAATTTATTGAATTACCAATCCAATGATTTAAAGTCTCTTTTAAGGTGTACAATGCAGTAAGAAAATAATAATCCATTGACAGTATTTATAATTAAATCCAATGATTTTAGTTCTCTTCAACATTTTCTGTGAAGCATTGTCATACAATGAAGTTACCCAACCTATGATATGAGTGCTCCCTAAGGAGTATTATAAAGGAACTCAATGCCTCATCCACCGGTCTCCTTGTTGACAGTGACTGTTCTATTAGCTTTCAAATATCAAGTGAAATATTTAACTTACAAAATCTATGATTTGAATTTCCCAAAGGTTTACCATGGAGCAGTGATACCGTATATCCACTGAAAAACGAAGTTACTAAACCTATGATTTGTATTTCCCCAAGGTTGACCATGCAGCAGTAATACCTTATCCACTGAAATGATGAAGTTACTAAACCTACAATTTGAATTTCCCCAAGGTTTACCATGCAGCAGTGATACCCAATATCCACTGGAATTATGAAGTTACTAAACCTATGATTTGAGTGCTCCCAATGGAGTACTGTGAAGTAACTCAATGCCTCTCCGGCAGTACTCTTGGTTTCCAGAGACTGTTCCATTAGTCTTGTAGTTCAGAGAGTTATCTTTCACCTTCAGATGGAGAATTGAGTTACCTTCCATGAAAGTACACAGTTAACCAGTAATTGGTTCTCGAGGAATTTCTGGGCTGTGTCCGAGCAGATTTTCTCTCATAATGATCTCTGATACTAAGAGTATCAATAAATATCACTGAGGTAATAATGTGACATGTTTATTATGTCTTGTTTTATTTACAAAAAGTTAAGTTTTCAAAAATTTCTGATTCATATTCCTCCTCAAGAGGTTTGTGGATAAAGATGAATCAGAAATATAAGGTTTAACATTGTTTAGATACATTTTTCTTGTTGATTGATGGTTTTATTTCATTTTTCAAGGACAAATCGGTGACCTTTAAATTTTTGTAGATAAAGTATGAAATCTTAGGCTTTACCATGTGATGCTATTTATTATCCTACCATTCTGGTCAATGGTTTTATTTAACTTTGCAGGGACAAATCAGTGTCCAAAGTTTTTGTCAGATAATGTAAGACATCCTACAGTTTACTATGCAGTTACAAATTATCAGACCATTTTGATCAATGGTAATATTTAACATTCCTGAGACACAACAGTGATCATCATAGTTTCCTAAGATAATGTAAGAAATCTGGTTTACGATGCTGTAAAAACATTATTAGACCATCCTGATCAATGATGGATAGAGACTCCGATAGGGATGTCCTGTTCAATGATGTAGACAAACTCTATTAGAGATAGTAGGAGCTCTACAAGCAACAATACTTTACTGTCAAATCATTAACAGTTTCTCCTAACACAGGTAAATGGTGACGGTTCTAACGAGTCCAATACAGTCTGATTAGCGGTGAACTTCTCCCACAAGAGGGTCAGTCAGTCTGTTGGTCCCACGACACCGACGGGGTTAATGTGATTATTCACCTCCTGTAAACAGCGATTTGATCCTCCTGGTGTCTGGGAGTCAATACGATTATACACCTTGAGTCTCTCTGGAGTTCTTTAAGGTGAAATGGCTATCCTGGTCAATCTCGGGATTTATCCTGAGGAATCTCTTCATGCTGGTGTCTGGAATCATTATGGTTATCATGTTCGTCTTGGGATCACAACTTTCACAAGTTTATTGCCGTCAAGGCTAGGCATCTTTTTATGCTGTTGAAGCCTACCGTTGCAATAATCAACATCACTACAGTGGTATATATTCCAGTTTTGTTCACATACTTTATCGTCTGTATTTTGTAAATCAATTTTCCATGACGTAGTTGAATCAGGCCATCACATGATAAGCAGGCTGCTTCATGGCTGTGTCCTCGTGCTTTTAATTTCATGAAAAGTAAATAAAAGTAAGGAAATCATCACACTCTGACATGTATATGGGACTTTTGCAAATCTTTCTCTTGCTCAGCTTCAGCAACAACAATATAACAACAATGTATTAAAAGACATTTCAGATGTTGTTTTGGCACTAGCCTTTGATTGACCTTCGTTCATATGGTGGAACCAAGCACCTATGCTAATTAACAATTAAGAGTTTAGTACAAGAACTATTTACCACAAATCTATATAGATAAATCTATTACTGGTATATTCATAGAAGCACCTGCAGGTGTGTAGACATCATATAAAGGTGTACACAGGTGTACAGTTGAGTGATCCTACAGCCCAGGTTACCATCTGGTGTGGCTTTCTTCAGATTAATCTCGGCGATAATAATATGAGGTTATTCAAGTTAAATTAGCCATGCAATGAGAGCCTGCTTGTCACACTGTGTTTGTATGGACAGTTTCACACCTGAGGAAATAACAATCAGCATAATACCCTAATATAGTCGGGGCCAAATTATCTTTATGGGCGTTGTAGCTTTTCTGGAAATGTAAGAGGTGTTGGATTTGAACCGGTGTCTTTCTTGACACGAAATATCAATCAGCTGATCACTCACAATAAGCAGGTAGACAGGTGAGATGGGTGGTTCTCACCTTGCTTAACGAGCTGCTTACCTGTCTTTGTTCATTGGTCGACAAGGTGCTTCTCTGGTCAAAACTTACGTGTTTGTGTTACCTTTCCCTATAAATCAAACTGCCAATATAAGCTTATTGATACATTGAAGAAGGTTAATTGTATATCTTGACAGGTAGGTGTCAATATGTACAGCATTGTAAGTCAAGTCCATTCATCGTTATCTTGTTTAGGGTGAAATGAAGTATTTGAAAACAATCCTTTATTTTAATCTGGATGAATGGTTTTATCAATGTAACTTTGGTTTATGAACATGTTAAGAATTTTCATGTTATATCAAGATCTTTTCTAATCAAATAAAAAGTCATTTAACCAAAATTTATTATGATATTTTATCAATGATACAATATTTCGAAGTTTTTGAAGCAACAAGTCCAAAAC
The DNA here is from genome assembly GCA_916613615.1 of Steromphala cineraria. Lineage (NCBI taxonomy): Eukaryota > Metazoa > Mollusca > Gastropoda > Trochida > Trochidae > Steromphala > Steromphala cineraria. Next base: position 80,741,134 of record OU744722.1, read on the forward strand.
ATTGAGTATTGTTATGCAAAAATCTAGACAAATTTTATGAGGTGATGATGTTTTTGTATTGAGATCTTTAATGAGTAAGGAAGGATTATTCACATGCTACAGGTTTGTCCCGAAGAGAAAGGTATTATCCCATTCTCCCCTTTCGTTACAGCTCTACCCCCAGATCTGGTCACCTTTAACAGGTAAATGATCAAACTCACGACCCCTCTCATACATGTACAGTTAAGGATATTTCTATGGAACCAAATCAGTCACATTTCTCACGATTGCTCACAAAGATGTACAGTTCAGAGAAACCGATGGTAGCAAATCAAGTGAAACTCACGATCCCTTTCATATGACTATTGTGAAGGGCATGAATGAATCCAATCATTTGGAGAAATCGGTCGAAAATTTCCTTTAGCTGTTTGAACATTGAATGAATGACTTGTCGAAGCAATAGATCTCGTGAACCGCCTCTTGGATTTGTTGAGCGTGGCTGAAAGGCTGGGTGACAAGTGGTGGAGCATCTAGGTGGAGAGAGAGAGAGATGACTCCCCAGTGGTATAGAGCAAGCTGTGGGTGGCATCTTCAATCTTGTATCAGAAAACACCTAGGATTATATAGTCGTTATACTGTTTGTGCAGATGCATTGAGATGTCTTGCATTGAACCCTGAAGTATATCTACCGCAGTTACTTTCATAGTAGTAAATGCAGAATTTATCTGTTCGAACCGTTTGAACTACGGATGCGTTGTAATTTGAATATGTTTTCTACTTTACTTCTCTCTTAAACTTTTCATATTTTGTCGGTGAAATTCATATACTTTTAGGAAATATTTTTCTTTCAGGTAGTGAAAACAGAAGAGGTACTTGATTGAAATACCTCACAAAGTAAGCATCAGAGGTCGAGCTATAGACTAACATCTAGCCTCAGAAGTATTTTTAAAAATATTAACAATATCTTTAAACAATCAAAAAAAAAGCAACCCAGAAGATGTTTTGAATCTAGAGTTGCTATACTTTTCTCGACTGGGTTGGTTGTCAATTGAATAATTTTGCTGTATGGTCCGGATGACAGATAAGTCCAGCTCCTAAAGTCGATGAGTGATCTATTAGGAAGGTGGAGCTTTTGATGAGTTTCTCTATTCTAAGTCACTTGATTTACACCACTACAAAGTGGTGGATCAAAGAACATTGATTTCAAGTGCTGGCCGCAAAACTAAGTGTTGCTAACAGTGTTCCTCAAAAAAGGAAACATAAAATGGGAAGCTAATCCTCCAAAATTGTAATCTGATAGCTCTCCCTACCTCAAACACCTCGTTACCACAGGTGTAAATGATTGCCCGTTGAGAGCTGACCGATTGTCCACCTGATTGACAGGAAAGCAATTGTTCACTCTCTAACTGTACAAGCACCAATAAGTGACCAACGTCCAAAGAAAAGATATTGTTACTTGAGGCTTTGTGGAGGCAGGTATGTTCAGGCTTCCAGCATGTATAACTTAAACAACTGCACCAACTGAGGAAATATCTTATTACTTTGCTATCTTGGTGAAAGGGACCATGGTCAAGCGGGGAGCTAATTGTGTTTTCTTGTCCACTTCTGGGACTGCAAGTGTGACCAAAATAAGCCTGGACAATAGTTGACCCTTAGTTAGGAGTCTTCATTGGAAACAAATTATGATGTATGACCTGAGAACGGCTCTGAGCCATATGGGATGAGGACAGGTGGGGTGTGGGTGAATTGAGGATTAGGGATACACTGGATTGGGGAACAAGGAGGCCGGAGGGGTGGGAAGAGTTGTACTTATCGGTTAAGTGAGGTGAAGGGTTATTTGTAATGATGTTTTTTGTATTGATGTTGTATTGATGCTTGGCTTCCATATATATAATACATAGAGAATACTACACGAGGTCTCATTAGATACGAATTATACGAAACGAGTGTCCTTCCGACGGTATCTGACCGAGCGAAAGCCTCCATCTGTCCGTTTGTCCACAAAAACTTTAACCTTGGTCATACTTGACATATGCATCCAGGGGCATTCGTGTTTCACAAACACATCTTGTTTTTATAAAGAAATCTTTAATGGTTGTTTTGGTCAGGTAGAATAAGGCGTTAGAGTGATGATTGTTTTTTATTATATAGAGATCCTGATTCAGACAAATGTTATCCCCCCAGAAAATATAAACAAATTCTAATATTCTTTGTGCTTTTCAAACATTTAGTACAAATTAATGAAAAAAAAAAGGTTGAAATAAATGTTTTCTGGGGCTACTATACAAATTAAAAATGTGATAGAAGAGGAAATGATATTTTTGGATATTATCTCTTATAGATTAGTGTATCTATATTTGTATCATGTCCTTGTGAGTCAAGCACATTAAACAACAGAATGTGATTACAAGTGATTTCATCAGGAAGTTGTCAGATGTTTCCCTGGATAAGCGATATCATGAGTTACCTTGAAGGTGTCTAAAAGTCAATATCTCATGAGACAAGAAAATTATCTATCTTTTCTTGAAGCTTTGATCATTGAAAAAAGTCAAACTCTTTCCCTTGACAAAAGAGGACCGAGGCTAGAAAATACCTGGAGTTGCTGAGAGACAGGGTTATCAGATTTGTCGAGAGATTTGAGGGATCAGAACTTCCTGTACAAGTGAAACTTGCAAGTCAGAATTTGAATAAAGCGGTCAAATCAGCTGATATATACCTGACCACAATGAATGGAGGAAAGAACACCTGTTTAAAACTCCCTAACCTAAATTTTTGACAGAATAGCAGTTTTTTTAAGGAATTTTACAACCTTGAATTGTCATCAGCATATATTTGTATGTTATTTGGCCAAGTGCTCTACCAATTATACACAGACTGAATTAAGTGGTATTCATATACACTTGCTAGTAATTGGAAAACTAACTGATGTTTCATAGAAGGATAATTATTTATTCTAATTGTGTTGTTTAAAACGTTTCTTTTAATCACTCATAGAAATAGCCATATGCACATGTTAAGCACCTGTTAAAAGCCTTGCTGAGACTCAGAACCATAAAAGTTGTTTACAATATTGTTTTGTACTGATTGCTCACACGAGATAAATCTTTGATCAAAGTCTTCAATCTTCTCTCCTGCAGTGTAAATCCTGCCTGCTCAGTGGGGTGCTTATTGATTTGGACATCTTAACTGTCTCTGTTAAAAAGGCCATGTAGAAGAGCATGGCGAAGATTTTGATCGTTAACCTGGGGGAGCCGAGAACATACCTGCACAGTGGGAGTACCATTAATCAACTGCAAGGGCTCCATGTAATACCAGTCATTTCATGCTGATCAACTCCCATCTGATCCTTGAGGGAATTATCAGTCCGCCCCCTTTCCTTCCTCCCCTTTGATTTCTTTTTCATCCTTGAGGAAATTTACCTCTTTCTCCCTTAAACCATTTGATATTTAGTATTCCTCGCTTCCCACTCAATCTACATTTTTCTCTATGCTTTTAGCTATATCCTTTTCTCTGTTTGCTTTTATTTCCCTTGTTTTTATATTTCTTTGTTTGCACTGTTTTTTCCTCCGAAGTGTTTTCGCCTTCATTTACAATCCATGTACCTCTCCCTCCAGCAATTGATTTGCTCTTCATTTTTTATTCCTTCCTCTAAGTCCTCCTCTCCTCCCTTACACTTTAAACCACCCTACTCCTTTTCCTTCTTCCATCTCCCACCCTAGCTCCCACTAACTTCACCTTCAACTTCCTACTCCATTTCAATTTCCCCTCCTTCACCCCACCTCAACCTCCTGCACCCCTTAACCTCAACCTCAAGCTCTTCCTCCCTCACCTGCCACCTCCCACCAATTGTAACTCCACATCCACCTCAACCTCTGTCTCAACTTCTCCTCCACCTCAACCTCCTGCTCCACTTTAAACTCCCCCTACTAGCTTATATGTTCCTCCACTTAACCTCAACCTCAAGCTCTTCCTTCCTCACCTGCCGCCTCCAATTGCAACCTCCACATCCACCTAAACCTCTGTCTCAACTTCTCCTCCTCCTCAACCTCCTGCTCCATCACCCCCCACAAGCTTATATGGCGACTTCAACCTCAAGCCCTCCCTCCCTCACCTCCCATCAATTGCAAACATCTCCACCTAAAGCCCCTGCTCCACTTTAAACTCCCCTTACAAGCTTATCTGCCCTTCCCCTCAACCTAAACCTCAAGCCCTTCCTCCCTCACTACCACCTCCCATCAATTGCACCTCCACATACACCTAGACCTCCGCATCCATGTCTCTCTTCCCACCACCGATCTCAAACCAAAACCACCGCTCATCCCTCCCCTCCTGCTCATTTTCCAATTACCAAGACCTCCCAACCCCCCACCTCCAACCACCGCCCCATTCACTTCATGTATGATCTACGACAGATTGGCTCCTTTGTCTGACTCAGTGGGTTTGATTGCTGCTAGTTCAATACCCTGTCAAATGTGAAACTCTGCTGGAAGTAATAACTTGCTCTTTTATAACAATTGTAAAATACAAGCAACATGTCACTGATATTGTCCTCTGAGAATTTCTGTAAGGGCCAACATATTTCATCCAGAATTGATCCCTCTTGGGGCAATTATTAGGCCCTGAACATGCATCTTCATATTTTGTTATTTGAACACTTCAATCTTGATTTAGTTTGATTGTGAAACATTATCATATTTTGTCATCAAAACAAAGATTAATTTAAAACTGCAGGAAAGAATTTGCACATGGGGTTAATAGCCATATGATAGGGAGCATGTTTTTCCACTTGTCAGAACCAATCATGCTATCACATTTTGATGCATGTTCACGAAATTGGATATTTGTCAATACAATTGCTGGCAGAGATTTAATGTTTTGATGAGCATGTTATTGTTAAACCATCCATTCGGTGAGTTCGGAGTCAGACACAGCACCTCGCTGAGTTGCACAAACAGGCATTAATGCCACGGCCCTCCGGGAGTTTTGGACAAATCCAATTGTTGTTTTCCACCAGTCAGCTCTTGTTGCTTTCCAGCTCTCAAATATCTCTTGAAATTAAACTAAATAAAGCTGAATTAGGCATGAAATTGATATCTGTCACAATCTGAAGTATAGCTTTTGAGGAGAATAGGATTAGTTGTTGAAGGACTTTTTAAAATTTAAAAAAAAAATATTCTTTAATTTCTTTTTATCTGTGTTCTTATTATTATAAATGAGTGTTGTTTGATCAATATGGAGATTTTGAATTTAAGACTTAGATTTCCTTAGTGAGAATATCAAGTTAATGTTTACGGTATCTGAAAGTGTGGATTAAATGTTCAGTTTGAAATGTCAATTCCAACACTTTACTTTTAGGATCGAATTTCTTTATTTTTCTTGATTTTTATGACTATCTTATTTGGAAACATATTCTGTCATAGGAGTTTAACGCTGGAGGAAAGATATTAATGTATTTCAAATTAATCAAACGAAATAGATTTGCCAATGTTTATGGCCTTGATAAATCTGTTAAACTATTAATTTCTGCAGTATCAGCATATTGACACCCACTTTAGAATCTTTTTTCATTGACTCTACAACAAATGATTCTATAATAGATAATGTTTCATTGTAATAATTTTGCGACTCTCATCAAATCAAAGATGATTAATACTCTCTCCACATGGTCTATAAATGTTTGGTATTGTATTCCCTTCCAGGGATAATAGATCTGCTTGTATTGTATAATTTTTTTGACAGTAATTTCATGTAAATCATGTGTGTGTTGGTAGATCATGAATATTCAGATTCAGTATGCTAAGTCAACATTAATGTAGAATACACTGGCTTGATCACTGATCTAGGTGTGTGAATTCAGAGATAATAAAGAGTTTAAGCAAGATGACATTGATGACGTTTTTTTTCCATAGATATTTGGTTTTTTAGTGCTAGGCACATGTGCCTTTATATTTCATTGAAAAGCATTCTAAAAGTTAAGGTGATGAAGAATGATGAAGGCAACTTTGTAGATATACAACTTCTTTATTCTATTCTGAAATCTGATAGAATAATGAAGTTTTAAATCCATGAACTTACCTTCACCGTTATCTATGCTTATATATATATATATATATATATATATATATATATATGATATATATGTATTGCTCCTGAGCTTGTGAAGAATGCTTGTCTTCTAGGTCAGATAGTCTTGCAGTTTGTCTCTGAATTGGATTTACGGCTTAGCATTTCATCTGGTGTCAATCGGATGTCTGTTGATTGTCGTATACTTCTAACATTTTCCAGTTGTCTGTTGAATGGTGCCTTTCAATTGTGTAAGGATTGTCAATATTCACACTAGACTTTAATGGCTGTTTCATCAGGGCTGCATGGTTTGCAATGGATCTGTTATGTTGAAAATGGTGCACAGTTGATTAGATCGTTCATCTGTCGGTTGTGTTTACTAGCAACAATAGTGTAACACAGAGATTATACTAGAGTGTTACTGCGAGTAATACCAGTGATGGAGATTTATCTGATCATCTGTTTTTGATAAAATTATGAAACAAAACCCTTGTTATTTTTACGGTGCTTGCTTTGTTTGTAGCAGTGATGATCATATTTTTCTGCACATGCATTGACACACAATTATGAAACATAAAAATGCAGAAAATATATCTGAACATCTCATCAGATAATCATCTGGATATATATCATGAAATATAGATTTATTTCTTATAATTGACCTCTGCTTGAACTAAGGTGAAACTTTTGTCAATATTGGTGTTAATAGCATATGTATTTCAATAAGTTGCAGTACAATTATGTTGTAGATCATTTATTTCCCTTTTGCACTGAGCTGACATCATATTACCCCTGTGGATTATTCATGGGAGTTATATTTCATAAAGATCTATAAGCAGCTTATAAACCATCTCTACTGCTTATCTGTGGTCCTAAGATCAGAGCAAACAAGCTTTGGTTTGATCAATCCCGGTAAAGAACAAAAGGTGTTTGAATGATGTAACGGTGATCCGTTCAACGATCGCCCCGACGCTTTGGTCCTTTTATATGACATAAGTATCAATATTTGCCGAGTCGTCTAATCCTGTTATGGCAGATATTGGTAAAGAGATGACGATCTAAGGCTTGCTGAGTTCACAACTCAAGTGTTTATTGCCAAACTGTCAATAGTGCCGTTGAATATAGCACTGTCTTCACAACAAAGCAACTAATCATTTCTTTTTTCTCTCCGAGGGTTGTAAATTCAATATTCAAGGGTTTGGAGTGACCTAATTTGAACACTGTTTAAATACTGTTAAGGGGATTCACCTCTATGGTGTAGTTGATTGTTGTACATGCCCCGGGGCCGGAATATGATCGGTTATATTTTGGCTTCTGATCGTACTTGAATCATTGAAACACTTCATGATTATCTTCTTCTGAGTGTTACTTGATTGTTCATCTTGTTTTTATTGAATTTTTAAACAATCCTTTAGTAATTTAAGAGATGCAGTCACATAATTGACATATTGACTATTTTACATCATGGACATACTGCATTTTTAGATCTCATCTTTAAAGAAGATCATGAATAAAATGTTTGAAAGACATTTAGAAATGCCATTCCAAAGCACAATTTCTGGAATAACAATTTCATAGAGACATTAGATAGCCTCATTTTACTTCAATATTAATTGACGATATCCTAATTTCAATATTCTTAACTTCCAAGGTAATGATTTATATACATTTCAAATCCAAACCAAACAAACCAAGTTGATGACTGACCACTATAAAGTTCCACAGATCATTGATTCTATAAAACTCATTGTACCGTTGACAGTCCAATAGAGAAACTTCTCTATTTCAACCAAGTTCAAAAGCAATTTAAATCTGCTGTGATCCCAGCCCTATGTGAATTACAGGACAAGGATTTAGCAGGTTTATGTCAATGGGCAGTTGTTCTTGAAGCTGTGTGTGTTTAGCCTGGCAGTGTTGTCCTGTACCGACTGGCTGTGTGTGTTCACTGGAGTGATATATAATGTTAATCTGGGATATTGAAGATGAAGGGGCTCCAAGACTTATTGCCTCCCTTGAGCTCCAACAGTGTGGAATAACAGTTTATATTGTATTAATCATATGTGATAAATATGGGACATTTGTCAAGATGTCGTGTTATCACACTTCTTGACATGTGATATGTACTTGGCCTGACTTTATTGGCTATTTTGTCCGAAATGAACTCGCCAACGGTCATTTCTTTGAAACATGATGTGGCTTATCTGTAACTTTAGACAGATCCCCACTTGTAACTCATAAAGAAAATGATGAAATGGAGTGTTTTATTTTGAACTTATTAGATTAAGGTTGATCTTATATTTCACAATAATTTATAATAAATCTGTTAAAAGATCGTCTCAAATAATAATTGATCCTATTTCTAACATTCATAAATCAATTTGTCATAGAAAAAAAATATTGTTCAAATCAAATTTCAAAATCAATTTAAAAAATCCAATTCCAAAAATGACATCCTGTACCGAACACCGAAAGCGATTTCAAACATGTTGATATCTTCATGTACCAAACTTCGAAAGCAATATGAAGAAAGTAGATATATCTCCTAAAAAAACACCACAAAAACTGCCCCTAGGGGAGGGGGTTGGTCTGATAGTGGAGATCAGTGAGGGTGATTGCCAGACAGTGGAAGGACGTCCCTCCCCTGGGCTCTTCTGGACCTCTACACATCACTTCTTATCATTTCAATCTTTAATTCACTTCTCAAGCCAGCATCAGTTTCTGTTTTAGCCTCAAGAATTTTTAAGTTTGGTGAAACTTACAACCAATATGAATTTTACGGAAAAAGAGTTTTGCTGACATGTGCTAGTTATGTTGACTCAAAACTTTATACTCCAAGATTTTGGACTCTTTTTGAGGGTATCATCAAACTTTTCTCAAAATTTTACGATAGGATAACCAAATTTGCTTTGTGTCTTTAGTGTATCAATGCATTGATGGAGTTTGAAAATCAGATGCGTGTTATCATATTTAGCTAGTTATTGCCCTTATTCTGTGACTCTGGTTAAGGAAAATGTTGAGACCGGTAAAAAAAAACACTTTGCCAGGGAATGTTGATGACCATGTCTTCTTGTGGGATTATGTGATTTTCCTATTCATGTATTAGATAAGTATTATCATTCTCTCCCCACAGAGGCAACTCAGTCATACCTGAATAAGCCTCTGTTCTATTACGGCTAATACATGGGATAGAAAGGTAGAAATCTGATTGGAGGCAATCAAAGTTAGTTGTGCAATATTCGACCCGTTTCAAAAGTGGTCATTCGCAAAATCTTGGCCATATCCGTGTGGTTCGTCAAAGCTTTAGTTGAAATTTAACATCCAGGGGAGGTCATTCTTCCTATTACAAACCATCGCTTTTTACCTTCTCATCAGTTATTATTTGGTTGATTAGTAAAATAAAATCTATCATAAAACAAATAATAATTTACACAATATATATTCATAATTATGTTTTGTGTTATTTCAGATTCCATGCTGAATGGGTGCCCTAAGAAAATGGATTCAGTTATCATTCATGGTGAGTACATTTCAAGTTCAATAAGTAAAACCTTTTCTTTTGTCTTTATCCAGCTATTAAAATCTGAAACCATTGAGACAATCCTTTTCAGTCGTTTAAATTGACAGTTGATAGATTAATATTGGGCTTTCAAGTGTCATTTGGTACAGTTTTGTTACAATTTCTTGTGAACTTGAAATATTCTTATGGTTTATATAATTCCAGTGTCTAGATATTGAAAAGCTATTTATGAGTGAATACATTGAAGTGAGTCTATTTAGGTCTTGGGTTGGCATCCATATTTAAACCTGCTTTGTTATTGGTATTTGTTTGGTATCTTATAATCAAGATTATTTATTTCAAAAATATAAGACATTTCATTGTTCTGGACAGTCAAGATTAGACACATATTTCATCTGGATAGATAAGACATTCTGAAAGGGAAATTATCAGACTTTATTATCATTAATCGTGATTATCAACATATCTGAATCACATATTTCAGATAATCATGCAGATGCTAGGTTCTATTCACAGGGTCCATTGTATACTTGATCAAATTGATATTGATGAAGTTGTAATTATTCTGAATAGTTACATTAAATTTTTTTTGTAGTGTTTCAGGTTCTTTTTTAAAATCTGTAGTTTGAATATATATAGAAAAAAAAGTGATTTATTTACATGAAACAATGTTTGCTAAACATGATCTCCATATCATTTGTAAAAAATATCCCCGATAATTTTCAATCAACAATGATGATTGTATTGAAATTCGATCCTATATTGAAATGAAGCATTGAGTTGAAACCAGCTGATCCCAGTATTTGCATCACAATGGGAATTTCAGACACAAAAATGATAATACTGGTCACAGGTGTCTACTTGAATTACAATAGTCATTTAATAAACTCCTTTGTGGCTTGCATGAATTACAATACACGTTTAGTATACTCCATTGTGGATTGCGTGAATTAGAATATACATCTGATATACCCAATAGCGGCTTGCATGTCTGATGTAGATACCATTGGTTAGGAGGACATTTCAATCTGAAAGTGAAATCTGAAGTTTGAAATCTGAATATCACTTAGCTTGAACTGTGTTTTCTTGTTTTATTGTATTTCAACCTTGGTGTTAAATGCGTAAGTACCTGCTTATTGTGGTCTTAAAATTGGTTTGACATTCATTATTCATTATTCATAATTAAGGTGTTGTAAAATGTAAATATTTTTCATGAACTTGATTTAGGGGAGCAAATGAATAACAAAGTGTAAAGTTATCGTTGTGATATAACTTTCAAAAATATGTTTCTATAAAATGTCTGAGTTTAAGGATTTTGCTCTTTGATTTAATGTTACCAAAATTTAAAATTTTGCAATTTTGAGGAACTTCTTTCAAAACTTACAACTTATATGAAAGTTTTGAGGTTTCATTTGACATTTAAGTTGAAAATAATTCATACATTATGTTGGATTATTGGCATTTGTTAAAAGAGTTTTATCAAATGGGACATCACTACACTTCGCACAGCATTGAAAGTCTTTAAGATGTTTGTACTTGAAAGAATTTGCTGGTTTGTGAGAAGTGGGACACTGAACAGTTGGAACTTTGAGAAACTTTTCAAACACTTTATTACACGGCTTAGAAACTTGATCATTGTCGTAAAAAGAACCTATTTCAGTACACGACCTCTTAATTAAAATGGGCATTACAGTGATTTATTATCCATTTCTCTTAAATATTCACATACAGCATTCAGTCCTTTAATTACATCTTACGTTAATGACCAAAAACGAACAATTCCAAATCTCTGGGAACCGTAAGTGGCAGTTTGCCAGAAGTTCCAATTGCATGCTCTTTTGTAGTGAGTTGACTTCGATAGGATCTTGAAGAACTCTCTGAGAAGAAGTCATCAACAAGTGATTGCCCAACTCTTTAACTAAAGTGTTAATCTCCATAAATTGTGTACAATCAAGCTCAGCTGTACGGTAGGTGTCCCTAGATGCCTGCCACTTCATCCCCTGGTCTACATTCACCGTTCCGACACTCCTACCTCATTGTCCTGTCTACAAGATCATTCATTAGGCCCAGCGCCAAGGGTTCTCTGGTAATTGTGTTGAGGACTTCATGTAATGGTACTACTTCTGCTGGTAGAATGGATTACTGGCATCAGCATTGGAATTACAATGATGATCTATAAGCAGCAGATGTAGCCACACTTGTGGACTGCTCATTTGTGATGTCTCTCTTGACCGTGTAGTTGCTGGTTTATCTAAGGTTATTCATGCCAATGTTTTGAAAAATTAATACTATTTCCAACTTACTTATTTCACTCTTTTGCTATAGGGTAGCACTGAATGAAATTTTTAAATCTATAAAACTGGAGATATACTTAGTTTGTCTAAATATGATGGAACTTATGGTAAAAAGTATGAGTTGGTATTGAATGGGCAATATTTCTTTAGCTTGTTTTAGACCATTTGGATTTTTAATGGGAGCTAGATTTGGTTATATGTTACTTCTATGGTTCTTTTGTTGTTCACATTAGCTTTTCCTCTGGATAATACATACTTCTGAAAAATCATTGAGGATGATAAAGTTGTTCATACAGATTCTTGTTATACTTTTATGTTGAAAACTGCATATTATTTATGAAAATGTTTAAAGGATCCTAAGTGAAACATCACCACCCTGTAATAAAAAAGTTGGATAAAGACACATTTTGCCAGAATTCAATGAAATAACACTCAAGTTTTAAATTCACTGATATTTGTCTCCACTTGTTATAAGAAAGAAATGACGTTCAACTGAAATAAATAAAGGGTATGTAATGTATGTTCTATCAGACTGCAGACAGACTCAAGCAGAAAGAAGTTCATCTCTGTTTGAAGTGGTCTTCAGTTCCTGTTGGAACAAGCCACTGTAAATTTATTTAGCATTGACGTTATTTCATTACAGTCTTGATTCATTTCATCGATTCAAATACTGGCCTCTAATAATCCATATTTCAACATTGCCTCTCTAATTTCTTTCATTTGTGTGAACAGTTGATGTATTTACAGAGAGGAAAATACTGAAATAGAGGGAAGAGGATTTTGTTCTCTAATCATGGAACCATTCAATCTCTCAATCAACATGTTTGTCTTCTTTAAACATAGAAAAATCATGAATCGGAATGTTTTCTTTAAGTCTTGGAATTGATTGATTTAGAGACATGTTTTCAGCAGGTTTAAAAATGAATTGAATTGAGATACATTTTCATTCAGGTTTTGAAATGGATTGGATCAAGATATCTTGAGACTGATTATTGTGTTTGTGAAATCTCAATTTTAACATTCACAGCGTAATTGAGTTAGGGATTTTCTTCTTCAAATCCTTTTGAAAGATTATGATCCATGAAATGAATATTGCAGATCACATTAATATTCAATAACAGCAAAACTAAAAATATTTAACCTTCAAAAACAGGAGGTATTTTATTATGACAATAAAACTTAATCTATGTGTTTAGCCGTCATAAATAGGGCTTTTGACAGGATTTAAAATTTGTTCACTATATCCAATTGTTTGCTTTATCCGTGTTCTACTGTAAAATGAGGAGATTAAATCACCTATCATCTGATAAAGTCACAATTCTTCAATTTGAGCCCTGAATCTTGATCTCTTAAAAAACAAAGTAGAAGATTGTGGTGTAGGCAGGAGATGTAGGCGAGGAGACGACAGGTAGGCAGATGAAGTGCACCCTGGGATCATCATATTGTCATCCATTATTCATGTGCAACCTAAGCACTGCCTGACTTCATGACATTTGTAATCCTGATTTCAAATTTCTTTTTTAGAGTTATCTTTGGTTTTATGGAAAAGAAGGGTTTTGTTACCATGTGGGTATTGATTTGTCCTGTGGTATTTGACTTTAAAAGGTTCAGAAGGCATTAAAGGGTATCTGCTCTAATGGCTTAATGACAGACTTTATGAATTATGCCTGTAATTATGACATGTAGTGATAAACATTCGCTAACATTCAAGGTTATGAATTGATTATAGAATTAATTACAAATTTAGTGAGGATATAATATTGTATTTCTCAAGGTATTGACAACCAACAATTAGTTTTGAAAAGATACTAGATATTAGTTTGGAAAAATTAAACTGTGATTTTAGTTTTGTAAAATAAAACTTATCTTTTCTTTATTTTTTCTCTGAAAAGTTTTATTCCTTTTGCCACTTCTTGAATATATCTTTTTAGTTCCAATGAAAGTTTTCTGAAACTTTTTCTGTTTCATTTTATCTGACAAAACCTTTCAGAACTTTCTTCACTTGCAGATGTTTTTGTTAAAATTCAATTTTAATGCCTTGTGTGGTCATGTATGTTTCCAATCTCCTTGTTGTTCCCGACAGAATCCGTAGGATAGACTTCAAGTTTCTTTGCAAGTAATTCAGGATTACAGATACCGCAGACAGTAAGACTATCTTTCCAATGGACTGAGAATTTTCTGAGGCAAAAAGACTTGGAATTGACAGATAATAAGTTCAATTTTGGGAATGACATTTCAGCCAATATCTAATTGGTCTACATCACCAGCACATGTTTTAAAGTCACTCCGACTTTCTGAGAAAATAGATAAACAAAATTGTTAAAGTTTGAAGGACATAGAGAGTTACTTTCCCAACTTTCCTCAAATTAGGCCACTAATCTGACCTTCTGAGAAAATAGAACCACAAAATTACTAAAAGTTTGTAGGTCATGGATAGTTACTTTCTCAACTTTCCTCAAATTGGGCCACTACTCTGAATATATTTAGGATCTTTGATCCTGATTGAGCCATTCCTATGGCATTTAAGCAATTAGTGTCAATTAAAGGGTTAGATGTTGCAAGGTTACCTCTTGTGTGTATGTCTCAATTAATCACGATAAGTCTGACAGACAGATGCAAATTGACTAAACAAGAGACCCAACACGTTAATTCAACTCCGTCCTCCAGAGAATACGATCATGATCTTCAGGATCTCTTCTTAGTTTCACCCAATCTTCTTTTTTACCCGCACCATTTGAAGGGTAATTGCTCATCAGTTCTGTATATAAGCGAGCAAATTACAGGTTGTGTCGGATGTCACTGCACGATTAGACCACCAGAGGGCGCGAGGGAGAGCATCAGACGTGTAATGATGCTGTCAGATAGTTTGGTCAGTTGGACCAATCAGACAAGCTCCTATTTACTGTGAGCATCCGACACATAATGGTTATGTCAGATTTGTGGTCAGTTAGCCAATCAGATGAGTCCTCTGGTCGCTGTAGGTGTGATAATTAGATTTCCTAATGAGTCTGTCAAAGAACCCGTTGTTTTGGCATTTCACTAAACGTGCAGTCAGTGAAATAAAGTAAACTTTTTCTTTTATGTTAAGTTTAGTACTTGGAACATTTTATTTGATTTCAGGAGTTGCCAAATACAGCCTTATGTGCTGAATTGAGTACAAGAGTGCAGGATGTAATATATATATTTGGCATCTGTGAATCAATATGCAAGTCTTGTACTCTAGGAGTCACATCACCCTACAGAAAATCACAAATTACTACAAAAAGGTTTGACACCCTTAAATATAAAAATGTCTTTTAGTCTTTTTCTCCATTTATTTCATCTTCAACCTACTACTATAATGTATAAGTTGATTGATTCAAGAAAACTTCAAATTCTGCACCGTTTAATGAGAACATTCCTTCCCTGCAGCCGTGTGATGCGCCCATGTACAGAGTAAATAAAAGTAATATCACTCCAGTTGGTAAATAAGCCGACACTTGTCCCGGCTGATGGATACAATACATATCCCCCAATAGGGCTCCTAATACAGGATTACTTATTTGCTCCCCGTCTTTTCCATGTTTGCTTAGTAGCTTCAGATGATAAGGTGTTTATTTTGTGAACAATACCCAATACCTATATTCAGCGCCGTCACAAGATCCACATATTGGCCGATTCCTACATTCATGTAAGTCTGTTCTTCTTGTCAGTTTCAAAAGGTTTATTTGGAAAAGCTTGCTTTGAAACAAGTCCTCAGTTGGATTTCATTTGTAGATGTTCCATTGTTTCTAATAGACTTGATTGTTTTCTTGTTTACAATATTTTGATGTAGATTGTTTCATTTCTGTACAAATTCATTACTTTGCTCCTCTTAATAATGTCATAAGATAAAATATTGAAAATACTGAAAATTGCTACCAACATCAGTAATTAAGCATACTATGTATAATCTCTATTAGAATCCAATTATTTGCTTATTGAAAGCCTTTAAAGAAATGGAATGTCAGTTGATCAACAAATGTGATTTATTGGTATGTTTAGCAATTAGTTGTTAATTTACTAGAGCTACAAGTCGGAGACAGCGAGTGTTTGTTGTAGAAGATATTCATCAGCTATTGGCAGACTGTTACATTCCTCCACGATATGCCATGTTTACTTGTAATAAATTACATATCAAGCTTATCTAATGTACTTTGATAGGACAGTTAGCAGTGATTAGAGCATTGCCTTGAAGATTGTTTGGGTTTGACAATTGGTATTTCAAGAATTCATATTTCCCACAAGAAGATATGTCCAAAATATTCAATCTTGACGGTCATCTATTTGACATCAAACTTTTTGTAAATGGTATTAAACCACAGTAGATAATTACAACCAGGTGCTAGTTTGAATCAAGTTAGATTGTTCGAGCTTTTGCTGAGTAAGTTACATTGTTACATTCAGCCTAATAACCTGTGCTTCTATCACTATCAGAAGAGATCTTAATGTTAAAATAGCTTGTTTGAATTGTTTTGCAAAAGTCTTGGTGACTGAGTGGATAAGATCCAGGGACACTCAGTGCCGATGATTGTGCTTGACTCTGAGGATGTATGTTTCTACTACGGGAATTTGTGCTAGTAGATAGTGAATATCCAAATATATAAAAGCATATATTTCTATGGTGTAATGTTCTTTCCAAGAGCTTTAATAACTGTGATCTACTAAGTGAAACTAGACATTCAGCATTTCTTTAATCCATTGGCAACTGTCACTTGGTAAGGAAAACTGTCTTCTGGCAGTGAGTAGTCCCATAGAGCAGGGACATTACTTTGAAGGATTCATCTCTTGCTGTAGAAGTGACACCTAGCTTTTAAAAAAGTGTCTCTTCTCCAGACAACTGACATCAAGCCATAAAAGAATACTATTTCAAGTGACACTATGTTTCAAAACGTTAAGATGTTAAAGGTTCAGAATGCCTGCTTAGGAAAAGTAACATCTACACAATCTTGAATGAATGTTTATTACTCAATATATATGCATATTTTGAAACCTATTCTCTCCAAATCTACCTACCCTCGATTCCTGAACTGCATGGTTCTATCTGAATTTGACTAAAGGCATACCAGAAATTAATTTCTATAGATCTAAAAACGTAATAATGATCTTTACTCAATTGAAATTAGGCCATGCTCATTTTCTTCAATTTCATTTTACTAGATGATTCTTGTATCCGGGCCAGTTGTTTGTTTGAAAATGAACCATGTTAATGTTTTTGTCAATTGTGATTGTCATGTCCCGATCATAAGGTATTCACATTCAAAAGGATAGTTTCAAGAAAGCATCATTAAGTAAGAGATCACCCTTTTCTCAGTTGTTGATTCCTAGCCCCTTCTTATTCTACCAACATGCAAGGTACCGTCATATAGAAGTTGTACAGCTCTTTAATAAATCGAGACCTTCATGGAGAAACCCTGCAGCTAGTGGTTGAAATACTGCCCTAGTTGTGCTGAACAATAACTCACTCATGCAGAAAGTGTAACCTGTCAAAAAGACATGTCCAAATCTGTATGTATTTCAATTCAAAGGCCCTTTTTTGAAAAGTTTGAATCCTATGGCAATCCTATTTTGAGATTACTAGATATGGGAATGAAACCTACAATACAGCACACTTCTGTGTTATAGATTAATTACATTCAAAAGGACCATCTTTTCTGAAATTGGTTAAATTGTTTTAGTTAATTCCCCACTTCTTACTTATTGACCCTTAAATATATATGCAGAACTTCTCAGTGAGAGTTGTACATCTCTCTATGAACTTCTTACAAGTTTTATTATTATAAAAATGCCATGTCTGAATCTTTAGGTACCGTATATGACCGGGTATAAGCCGAGAATTTGACACCAGAAATTAGGGGGTCAGAGAGGGGGGTCGGTCTATACCTGAGTTATATGATGCAGATGAAAAAAATCAAGAGACCAAGCACGAGTATCGTCAGCCCAGCGAGTTAGCGAGTCGATGTTTACACAGGAAGCAACATATGCACAATCATCGAGGTCATTTCTATATTGAACTTGTAAAATAAAAATACTTTTGTTGTGTTGTTGTTTTTAATGAAAATATACAAAGAGAAGTTGAAAAATATATAAAGATAATTATATTAATATGAAATATTCAAGCAACCTTCACGTACTGTTAGATTTCGGCAGATCGATGTGGCTTCACTCGCATCCACGATCGGCAATTGAAACCCGGTTTTTCAAATATTATCAAGAGTTATCACTTCAAAAGGCTTGTTGTCCATTTTAAAGTATTATTAAGATATATTTCCAAACTTATCAATCATATCTGATCGAAATTCAATCAAATCTTTGTCAAAGATACACTCGTGAAAGCACGATGTTTTACATTACTTTGAATTTCAATCGTAATTTCGTGACGACGAATAACATTCCTTTTATAATTTTTTGCTCATGGTTATATTTCTGATTGTTATTCTTCGACTTTTATATACACAAATATTTCAATTAACTACATGTTAATTTTGAAAAAATAAAATGTAGAAAACGTGTAAGAAAATCTGATATATTTACACATTTAATTTTGTATCGACAAAATGTTGTCATGAAATTATTACGACCACGTTTCATGTTTCGAGATCTTTTTTAAACCGACTTGCTGATTGGTTGACCTACATAATGTAGCCAATGAAAAGGCTTGTAACAAATATCTCATTTCCAGCAAACACTTCATGCACCAAAGGTTGTTGACTGTCGTTCGTTAACAATTTGCCGAGAATAATATGTTATATGATTAAAACAAACAACAAACACCGTAAGTGAACACTTATAATTTCTTTTATAGTTTTTTAAAATAATATACGTCTTAAAATTAACGTGTCATTTGATGATTCATGAGCTTTTAGTTTCAATGCAACGGGCATCATATCGACTTACTGTCAGCAAAATAGAGCCGCGAAGAGGGGGGTCGGTCTATACATGAGATACTAGGTTTTGACTGGAATTTGGGGGGTTGAGAAAGGGGGTCGGTTTATATGCGGGGTCGGCTTACACCCGGTCATATACGGTACATCATTTTCAAAATGACCAACACTTTCAAGAAAGTAAAATTTAGTTTAGTCACCGTTTGTAACTTGATGACACTTTGCCCTTACTTGATGTACATATATGGGTTGCACTATCACGTCTCAATAAGAGTTCTACATCTCTCTAAAAGGGTTTGACCTTCACTACAGCACATTACTGTCTTGTCATACGTTCATCACATTCATCTTTTTCTCGAAAAATCTTTTTTTGCTAATCATTCACTTTTCCTTGTTGACACTGTGCTCTTACATAATGTACATATATTGGTTGACCTGTCAATTTGTCAAGTCATACATCAATTTTATCTTTAAAAAACCTTAGAAATCTTGCCAATCATCCACTTCTTACTTGACATTTTGCCCTTACATGATGTTCTTGTGCAGGACCCTCCACAGCCCAATAAGAGTTGTACGTCTCTCTGGTACAGTGTAACCTTTATGAAGCAATCATCACCACCTATTCACTCTTGCACTGTCACATCTCTGTCACCTCCAGGCTTCAACTCACAGAAACTCATCTTCCTCTGTGACAGCCATCGTTTCATGTATGGTGCTGTCACTATATCAGCCTCATGTTCGTCTGGTGACCTTTGCTGCAGTCTTTACCAATTGTCTTGATGTCAGGTAGTTTGACTTTCTTTCATTTGTAGTGCTGACTACCTTAATGTTCTTATGCAATGATCAGATTTAGAGTTCATAGAAGTTAGTATTGTTATCCCATAGATATGTTGAATTGGTTATACTTTTGTTTGATAAACATACCATTAATGTAGCATAATGAAAAAGAAATGGGTATGTTGGTTAGCTAATGGTATGGTCATCGCTGGCAGTGTTGCCTGATTCCTAACAAACAGTCCCTGTAAATTTTATTTTAAAAATATAATTAAAAAGGATACTTAATTCTTAATTTCAGGAGGCATCAAGACTTGCCAATTTTTTCAACAAGGTTCCTTAAATTTGTTTTGCTTTAGGGTCTGGATAACAGCCTACCTAATTCTAAAGTCGTTGGTTCCATTGCCCCAAGGGTGTCTCCCTTAAAAATACAAGAATTTGTAGTATTGCAGATACTGTTATCCCATCTATTACAATGTTACATCTAAAGGCACGTATCTCTAACACTCTTTAAAGGGGCAGTAGCACGTTTTTTGATAATTTTATATTTTAAAATTTCCACTGATAATTGGAAGTTAATGCTAAATTTATTATTTTGACAGTGTCAGAAATTTCATTACACAAGCCAATCATCCATAGTCAGTGGACAAAGTATGAAAATTCACATAAAATCCATTGTCGGTCATTTTTGTGTGAACACCTTTAATTCATTTTGTGTAAGAAAAGGAATCGCATGGCTAAACTTTACGTTATATATTGGAATTTTTACTGCTCCATTTAGTTTAAATACATTGTCTTTCAATTGGAACCATTAATTTTCATTTTCATGACATCGATCACCTTATATTCCAACTAAAAACGTGCTACTGCCCCTTTAAGACATGGGCTTGGATGTTTGGATGAGTTCACTGATCACTACAATTTGTAAATTGCCAACAACTCTAACGTCCAATTTTTCAATGATTGATATTGTTTCCTATCTCACTGAATATTATTGTCTAATTGTGGGCTGTAGAAGTTGGTATCCTGGTAAGGTTATGTTAATTGGATAGTTTCCATAGTAAACTTTATTAGTGATAGTCAAGAGGGTACTTGCTTCATGATCACAATCTCTATAAGCTGTCATCAGGAATGTAGTATATTAGTTTTAGTAGTGAAACAAGCCAGTGAGGGAGAGCCTAATACCTATAGCAGCAGTGTCTGATCCACAAACCGTGAGTTCCCTGACTGATGTTTCCCTGGCGTCCCATCTCTACCTTTATGATCACTGGAGTGTGGTATGGACGTGTCTCTACTGGGACCAGGATTTATATCACAATATGACTGTAATGGGAACAATATTTATCTATATATGATAATCATCACTCATGTGGGCACGCAAGTTGCTTCAAGACCTTGAGATTGTGTAGAACAGGATTTTTCAAATGGTTATGAAATTCGTTTTTACTTTTCAAATGGTGTGATTTGCTTTTTGATGAAATATGCTTTTACCAAAATGGTATCTGATAGAAAGGTTGAGTGTCATCTAGAATATGTGTTTTGCTGATTGCTGGCAATGTTTGCATGGAGACATGATGTATGGTCTTGCTGTAACGCAGTGCAATTAGATGATTGTTTGCATGTTGTGCAGCAATAAACCATTCACAGCGTAGACAGGGTTCATTCCTTCAATATCAGTTTATCCTCGGAGTGTGCTCTATGATGGCAGAGTCCTTCCCAATGTACACTTACTGTCCAAATCAGATTCCAGTCCTGAATTACTGCCTATAACAGAGAGTCGGACCACATGGGCTCATGCTTTATCCTCCTACAGATTAAATCATTGGACAAATCAGCAGAATATGAAGGAACTGTTTTGGTAGGACATGAAAATATTTCTTGTGTAAACAGCTTCTGATATCTGTTACTTGGCATGTATATTTACAATAATTCTTGAGAAGCTTCCCATGTGCCCAAGTTATGTTTCCATCATTCGAGACAATAATTTCATGACTAAAATATGATAAATGCCGTCATCATTCTTGGAGAAATAATCAAACGGTTTTATGGATCTGTATTTGACGAGTCCCTCTTGTATTCTCAGCTGGGTATGTGCAGGAGGAGAAACAGATGATACTCGAGGAAAAGAACTCTGTCTCTCGTCTGGAAGTAGAGGACTTCTTATGTTCCTATGTCCTTGTGAGGCTTTAGATACAGTATTTTTAATTTATGAGATTGATAAAATCTAGAAATATACCTGCATAAAAAAATTATGAAGTGTTAACTAACATATTACCCTTGTTTTTATGATAAAATTATTTGCCTTTTACCCAAAATAGTATTGTTTCTTTATTGCAAAAACATGTAAAACATGTTCTAGCACTTTATCATGCTATATGCGGAACTCACAAACATTACCAAAGTTTTATTTTAATGAATTGATAATGAAATGCTATTTTTGATAGAAGATAAGAAGATGACTAGATAGGATTTTAGATGATTGTCACTTTATGCAAGTAACAAATTTGAACAACTCATCTACCGCTATATACCAAAGATAATGTTTTGTTTGGAATGAACAAAACTGGTTTTCAACCAATGGCTGGCCAAAAGTTATATCAATATGGTAATATAATTCCTATGTCTGCATGTGCAGATGCATGCACATCTCTGTGTGCATGTGCATGTCTGTGCGCCCTGATGCGTGTGTGGTATGCGAGGCAAGACACAGATGAGGATGTGTTTCACTATGACACATGCACGTGCAGCTGTTCTCACCGAAGGAAGCATCTTGTTGATGGTAAATCCATGTCATGGTCCCTGTGATGTCTGGCAGCTGTAGCCCTATTGCTTTGCTCTTTTCCCTTGACAAATATATTTTCTTTATGCTTGGAAGAACTGCTCTTGGTAATGATTTATTGAGTTCTTATGAATGGCCGAAGAAAGAATTCATGTGAAAGATCTGCCAGAACTGGATTCAGAATAATTGAAATGATTTCAAATTAGTTCACAAAATAAACCGAATAAAAAAAGTTTTTTGCAGTTATTTTCAATCGAGTTTGATGATTGAAATATTCTTTTTCAAAGTTTCGGTAGAAAAAGTAGTAACTAAAAGTCAGAAATTATATTGAAACAATTTCAGCATACTGCAATTTAAAAAATGTTCGAATATTTAAAAAAACAAACATTGATTGCAAATATGAGATTAGGTATTGACCAAAAAAATCTATTTTAATGGAATTAGAGAGCTCCTGTGGATAAGTAATTTACTTTGATTATAGCATTGTAGGAAATCCCTCACATAGCATGTCCAACTAGTTATTGGTGAACACACAACATCATGCCTGACAGGACGTCATTGTGAAGCATTTCAATCATAGAAATTGCCAAAATAATGACCACCATTGAAAAATATTCTTTGACATCTGACCTTGATCGATCAGCTGATTGGTACTTGAGGAAAATGATTTGGTCATTTGCTTTGTAGAAAGTTATTCAGTTGGATAAAACATGATATCCAACATAAACAGACTAATCCTATCATACAGCTTTCTTGCTTGAATGGAGATATCATTTTGGATTTGATAATGGAAATCATTTTTATTTTTAGATCTGGCAAATATTTAGGTTATTTTTGTTTTTACTTGAGAAATTAGTCGGAACTGAATTGATGATTAAACAGAAAAAAGTTTAAAAATTTAAAAAAATTAGAAACAGAAATGTCTGTAACTTTAAATAAAGCATTTATTTCAGTTAATTTTTCCATTTCTGTTTTGATTTAAAATTATCAGAATGATTTATTTTCTTATGTTGATAAAATAAGTTATAATTTTAAATACCATGCCATTAAGTTTCTCCTAGAAATATTATTCATTTAAACATGAGATGATATTTTGATGTTGTTTTTTTAACAGGTATTCAAATTTCTGCTGGTTGATTTCCCATGACAGAAAACTTGCACTGGATTGACTTGAAAACCAAGCACTTATTTACTGCCAAAGGAGATGGACAGAAAATTATCAATACCGGAAAGATAATAAAAAAATGGTGATTCTAAATTCAATTCTTACTGACAGTTATCATCAAAGTGAGACAGGTTTTACTCCTCGCACGATAAAGGAGAAAATGATGAAATAAGTTGATAAAACCATTTTCTGTTTATAATAAAGCCTTTCTTCAAAGTCAAAGCCATAGATGTCAATTTCTTATGGTTTATGCTGCAGCATTCTTCAAAACACTTGAGATTATAGCTTGCAATTGCCAGCAAGTATCGACTGTTTCTCAATTGGAATTCTTCTGACATTTCCAAGTTCCAGACGACTGCGGTTCCCTTCTTCATGTATAATCATTATTGCCTGCCGACTGCCTCCAATGGGAAAAATGATTCCAAACCAATTTCATGTTTCAATTTTTTTGTTCAATGGTACATTATGACCACTTCCATGAATTGATAATACTCGTTTGTGATCAGCGGAGTGGAAGGTGATTTTACAGGAATATCAATTTATGTTTTTATATTCTGGTACAAGTGTTGAATTTCAAAGGGACTGACTTGGATAGTTGTTGGAGGAAACATATCAAAATGAATTCTGTATCTTGGCTTGACAGCTTCCTGTTGAACAAATTTCAATTGAATGTAAGAACTTTTGAATGTAAAAGATACTCGTAGTTGAATTTTGAATTGATATGAAAGAATGTATAAGATTCAAGAAGATGCATTACAGGACAAGTTGTGGGAATAGTGAGGTTGTTCCTTTATGCCATGATGGACCCTCACAATGGAATCTTTGATTCTACTTCCTCGTATTTACTGTAACTGTATAGAACCATGAATTGTTTCTGGTAAGTTTAAAAATCCTTTTTGGGCAGTCTTTTCCCTTTGTTCGGGATTTGGGATTCCTTAAAAAATGGTTACTAAGATGTAACAGATTAATCGAGCACCCTAACTGATAATCTGTCCCAGATAATTTTGTGAAACATTTCCTGAAAAATAAGAATAACAAGAGGTTTAAAAAAAATCTGTCTATATAATGTAAACATATAAGACACTATCTTTTATGCCTTTTAATTATTCGATTTGCAAGGCCATTTGGAAGACTGCTTCTAGCTGTGTTATTACAGAAGAATATGAATATAGCAAAACATATCTTTCCATTATATACATACCATTTGAATAATAAACAAATTGTTATTTTTGGGATTGCATTGAGGCAAGATGGGTCAGTTAGTTAATTGTCTGAATTTGAGTGTGTAAGTTTGTGTCCTCGAGATTCCATTACCAAATGTATATGAATTTGTGAAATACCAGATATTGAAATCCTTATTATAACAATGGTATAGTTAAACATTGCCTTATTAGTTTTATACTGTATGCAAGTAATGCAATAATAACTTTCTATATAGTTTAACCGTGCCTTAATAGTTTTACTCTGTATGCAAGATATGACAGTTTTTTTTCTATTTAGTGAACATTTACCCATTTAAGTTGAATCAGCACTAGCAGGCAGCAAAGGTATAAGAATTTGTAAAATACCAGATATTGAGATCCTTAATATAACAATGGTATATTTTAAAGGGGCAGTAGCACGTTTTTAGGGAGAATATGAGGTGATGTCAGGAAAATGAAAATCAATGTTTCCAATTGAAAGACAATGTATTTAAACTAAATGAGGCAGTAATAATTCAAATGAATAACATAAAGTTTAGCCATGCGATTCCTTTTTCTTACACAAAACGAATTAAAGGTGTTCACACAAAATGGCCGCCAATGGATTTTATATGATTCTTCATACTTTGTCCACTGACTATGGATGATTGGCTTGTGTAAAGAGATTTTTGACACTGTCAAAATAATTCATATAGCATTAGCTTACAATTATTAGTGAAATATTTGAAATATAACATTACCAAAAAACGTGCTACTGCCCCTTAGACATTACCTTATTAGTTTAACACTGTATGAGAGTAATGAATAATAACATTCATTCTAGTGAACATTTACCCACCATTACTTGAATCAGCGCTAACGGGCAGCATGTTCTTGTATACAACTCCCCCTGCAGTTGCAGCCCGGTATAGCAGTGTACGCACGTAGCTAGCTGCAGCATCGATCCCTCACACCCGTCTTTAACTTACCTAATTAGCACGATGCCGCACTCCGACAAGGTAGGGGATTCGCTTAACTCGTACTTTGAACAGTTTTTTCCACTCTGATTGAATCTTTTTATTTAATTAAGTGCAGTTTGTTTTGGTAATTGATCATTTATTGCGCTTGGATGTTTGACTCTGTGAAGAACAGAGTACAGTGTTGTTTGTGCTTTATCCTCTTGAACTTTGATACATTCATCCAATTATATGGTTGGAATTGCTTTGTGGAAATGATTCATTGTTTGAATATTATCAAATAATTGAGTAATAATGTAACTTAGATAGTGTAATGCAAATATTTACTAAGTAGATTTATCGTGATAAATGGATTCGTCATATTTACAGCCATTTGTAATAAATGGACGTAACAGATTTTATCAATTTATCAAAACATTGAATATAGATGGAGTTATTTTACCTATTAATCATTCATGTATATGTACATATTTTATGCCCCTTATCTAAATCTGTAACTTGTACAAATATCAAACATTTCTTTCATCAGTATTTGTTGATTCATCCATATTTTTAGAATGAAAGTTGGACATGTTTAGACAACATTTTCTTTAAGATTACAACTATCAAGTGAAGTAAATCTCTTATGTTATCATGAAAAAGAATGCTTTTTCTTTAAAATCAACTTCACCTCTCTTTGAGGTAATAGATCTGTACACATAAGAGACCAGCTCATGCTGCTGAGACTGATAAGTTGCTCTTGTTCTTGTACAGAAACCTGCTTATCTACAGGAACACTTTGATTCAGGGATGTGATCTCTTGCTTCTTGATTTAGTGTCGTTATGCGATAGTCTTCTTTCACAATGTAAACATTGCTAAGGGTTCAACAAGCAGACATGGCTATTTTGAGTTTTACATGTGTAGTTTGAAACATGAAACTTGTATTTTGAAATTAGTTTTCTTTTTGCATTTAGATGATTCAATTGATTGTGATATTGACTAACGTATTTGTTTATTCTCAAGTATTCCCTCTT
This sequence comes from Steromphala cineraria, assembly GCA_916613615.1. Lineage (NCBI taxonomy): Eukaryota > Metazoa > Mollusca > Gastropoda > Trochida > Trochidae > Steromphala > Steromphala cineraria. Next base: position 80,767,779 of record OU744722.1, read on the forward strand.
TAGTAAAACTTAAAATCAATGGTTGTTTTCATAATGCTGTGCTTGAAAGCATGTTGAGTTAAATCTTCTGTGCTTCTTGTTTGTGATTGAATCACAATAGCATCCAATTTCAATTGACTAGGATAGGCTAAGTCGAATTAATGAAATATTTGTAGAATAATGTATTGTTTTAAAGCATGTCATATCAAGGTTGGATTCTATCATATTGTCTGTAAAGTGTATCTTTAATTTCTTTCAGTAACTTGAAGTTAATTTCACATCTTAATTTCTTTCATATTCAATATAATGGTCAATTTCTATTTGACTACTTTTTCTACAAACTATGCAATTTTCTTAGCTGTGAATGTCAAGTTCCCCATAGGAATAATCTTTAGATATTTATTATAATATATGTCTCCTACAATCAGCTCAGGTCTATTAATTCATTTCTCACCTTCATTTCATTTATTTTCCATTTAATGGTAAATTTTCAATTTGAAACCTACCTGCTAACCGTAAAGAATTCTAGACTGTGACAAATATAGAAAAAAGTCTTGAGATAATTGGTAGGTGTTTAAGAGGGTCCCATCCACTGGAGAGTTTACATTACCTGTCCAACTGCATCAGGTGTCTAATCTACCTTGATTACTACCTACCTGTATTCACCTGAGAGGACAGGTGTGCTGAACCAGTGAGTGCATGAAACATGGATTCTGTGGGTTACCTTTGGAGTATGTCGGGATTATCATACCTGTAATCACAGTTAAAGGTAACACAATACTAGTAATCTATGCTAACTTAAACATCTATCTATGATTTCTTTGAAAGTTGGATTTCAGATTAGAACATGTTTCATGACCATGTTAAAGTGACAGCATAAATTGTTTTTATTGATAACACCTGAACCATGTCAGGTTATTATTATACCTTTAATCACAGATACAGGTAAGATGATATTTGGAATCTATGATATCTTAGATATCCTACCTATGACTTCTTTGAGTGGGTTCTAAATGATGAATATTGGATAAGAACATATTTCATGATCATGTTAAAGTGATTGCATGAGAAATTAATTTATTGGTCACACTTGGATCATGTTGGGGGATTATTATTTCTACATTCAGTGATAGAGGTAGGATGATAAATGGAATCTCTGCTAACCTACCTATGACTTCTTTGAATTGATTATAAATTTGGATGTTTGATAAGAACACATTTCATGATTATGTTAAAGTGACTGCAGAAAATATTAGTTCTGTGGGTTACACCTGGACCATTGTGGGGTTATCATACCTTTAATCAGAGGTACATACAGGTAGACACCAGGAATCTATGCTATCCTATGCATCTTACTCATGATTTATTAGCGTCACTCCAGCAGACGTGTCTACTACAAGACATTATGGTTTTTATGATCTTAAATTATTTACACCTTTAAGAGTTAATTTTGGAACATTAGTTAAAGGTTCAGTTAACAGTGAAATGTCAAATGTTATATGTGTTAAATGTAATATTTTGAAAAATCAATTTTTATGAAAGCTTAATTCTATACCAAATTTACATTATTTTGATAATCTATTCTTCGATAAAATATAATAAATATTCTTTAACTGAATTATTGAATATTACCGGTAATAAAAAAAATATTTTAAGAAACACTTTATTATTCATCATAATATGTATAAATATATCAATTCCTAATCAAAATCTTATTTCTGTTCAGTTTATGTGATAGGGTATATCTGGTATCAATAGGTTAATTATTTCAATCAGCCAATCAGATAACAGTATCTCTCACATTCCTAGCCAATAACCATTAACCTAATAATCTCCTCAGCTTAAATGTTAATGAAGTTATTGTGCTGTAAGAATTCACAAGGTTAAGATTCATAGATAGTCAAGACTATCAGATGATTTCAGCAAGGTGTATAGATAGTCAAAAACTGGAACAAAGATTCCTGAAGCATTCCAGGACTGAATAGTATATATCAGATGACTCCACTTGGTCCGGCCCTGTTCCCTACACCTGGTGACAAATGACTACTTTACTGCAATCATGTCTCCAGTCTACTGTGGAGGGTCTCCCCTCAGTGATAGCGGGTCCTTGCTGGTGTGTAGTGGCTATTCATGTCGGAGAATACTTCCATACCCTCCCCCCCAGATTTTGATAACATTATTCTGAGTGATAATATGATTGAAAATTACACTTGGATACATTGTTATGGATAAACAAATTCTTTGTTATTCAATTATGATGTTTTGATATTGCGTTTCATGTTGTTGTCAAACAAATGCTAAAATGTTTTAAACTGATTCTTAGATGATTGGGATTATAAATTGTAGATTTTGTGACCCTGAGACCCTTCATAAAGGCCACAGCTAAAGAACTGTTATCTTCTTCTCCAGAAGTAGACATTGAGAAATGAAACCTTTTGTACAGACTCTTTAAGTGATGGTGATAGTAATGTATAGATTTGGTGACCCTCTTACCCCTCTCTCCAAAAGCAGAACCTTATGTTCAGACTCCTCGACTGATGGGAGTTATGGTATATTAATTTTAGAATCCTGTTACTCCTGAAAAGAGTCACACGGGTCACACACTTAAAACCTATTTTATCTTCTTCTCAAGGCCTAGAAAGCTGAAACCTGTGTATGGCCTCCTTTAGTGTTAACAATTAAAGTATATACATTTTGTGATCCTTAGACCCTCATGTAGTTAACCTGGGACCATTTGTATGATCAACTATAGATAGCCTGATGAGATACAGAGCCATTGGTTATATTTTCTAAGATGGTGCAGTATAATTATGACTCAATGCTTACGGTATTTACCCCGATTCACAGTGGCAGCAACTCTTTTTACCTTTTTGAATGACACAGACTGGTATTGAATCGTATGGGCAGATACTTTACCAACCATGTTACACCTCAGTTATATTGTTATGGTGCTGACTATTAAATTCATCAAAAAAGAATATTATTCTATAGAGATTTTGATACAATAAAAAATGCTTGCTTTCATAGTCGAGACTATTGAGTAATGGTCTGTCACATCCGCCCTTTTTTAATAACATTTAGAAAGAGTAATAACTTTTTTTTCAATTTCAGAAGGCTGCATTGAAGGTTTCCTCTAATATGGTGATAATTGTATATAGAGGAGAGAGTATTCTATGGAAGATCAAGCTTCAAGCTGTGAGGTTTGAGCTTCTGAGTGTTGTGTGGTTGCGGTTTCATTCACTTCATTGAGAAATATAGGGTGGGAACTGATAGTGACACAGTGTAAGAGCCGTGTGAATAATGAGTTAAATGTAACAGTTCATTTCATTCAAACCTATAGCAGTGACACTCTCACACTTCGTCACAGTGTGGCAGTACTTCGTTCATGCTCTCTTTCAAAACTTGGGATAATAAAGGTGTCACATTGGTGTATGTTATGTAGCACAGTTATTTCAGCAGTGTCACTATGTTGTAAAATTGTTCACACAAAAATCACTTTAGTGTCACATTTTTCTAGTATCAACAGTATTATATGTTATTCAAAATTCATTGAGACCTTTTGTTATATTGCTGCTGCTTTGAGAGCTTGAGTGGTAGGGACTTAAATACACCAATCAGCAACTTTTCAAGAAGTTTTCCTTCATCATACCTTTAGAATAACACTTGAGTAAATGAGTCGTCTTGCTTTAGTTATCATCACAAGATCAATTTTAATAAAGTTATGATATAGCATAATAATTAAGAGAAGCTTGTAGTAAGATTTAGGGAAGTATTTTTAAACTTAATCAAAGTTATCATTCAGCAACAGTGTAGAGACACTGTTTTGTGTTGCACCAAAGGAGACAGTTTGCAGAGTCCCAGTATTAGTTAACAATGGACAAAGTTAAAGAATATCTCTACTACAGTGACTTCTTATAGAATCAGTGATTTTATGGCTCTACATCGAGAACAACACAGTGTTAAGAGTGAATATGTTTTAGTACAGTGTTAATGCTCTTCTACTGTCCAGGTTTGTGGACAATGTCAGTTAGGGCGTACAAGTCTATCATTTGTGGAGTCTTCCCTCTAAATATCTTACTGGCAGATCAAAGGGCAAATGCATTTTATGATATTAGGCAGATCTTTAGATCTTTATGGAAGGGGAATGGGTGGGAGTGATTGGGCGTTTACAACCAACAGCGAAAAATCATTTCTTTAGTTGTAGCTCATAGCCAATAAGGATATATTTAATGCATTGGAATTTGATATCATTCATGGTATATTTGCAAATACATTTAAGTAGTTCTAAGTTGTATATAAGATCCTGTAAAATTCAAACACAGTCAAGAAATAAGCCATTTCATATAATGTCCTGTGTGTTTTGTCCTAAGCAAGGTCCAGCTTTTTTGTCACCAGTATCTTTTACAAACTTATTTTGGGCAATCCAATATCAATATGTAGTATTTTCCCACCATCAATAAAACAAGTTCCAATTCAATGTGTGTTTTGCCCAACCTAGTCTTGTAAACTGGATGGTTGATATTGGGTGTTCATAAGGCCATCAATAATTTGCTTTTATTCAAACCAGGAAGAAAATATATATTGCAAAGAAAATGTTTATGTTCTATACCTAAAAGCCTTTGAAGTTTTACCTCATGGAGTTATCACACTCCTTGTCCAATCATTCTCTTTTTGAATGATATGGCAATTAATCTAATGAAATAAGAGGTGTACTCAAATAAGACTTTGATGATAATCTCTGTTATATACTTGTTGAGTTGTGTTATATTCTTCCTCTTGTGTGATAGCACAGTTACCATAGACTATTCAAAGCCAGGTTATCTCATATGGGCAAAGAAATAGATACATACAACTTGTGAATTGATCCTGACTGTCATTAGACAAAAGGGAATCTAGAGAGATCATTTAAGATTTTTATTTGATGATATGTTCTCATTTTACATTCTCTTTCAACAAATACATCTATTGTTATACCCCCGCCTTACAGCGTAAGCGGGGGTATATAGCGTTCATTCTTTCTGTCCGTCCGTCTGTCCGTCCGTCCGTCCGTCTGTCCGTCCGTCTGTCCGTCCGTCCCAAAACTTTGTGCGGAGCAGATCTCCAAAACTATGCATGCTAACCCCATCAAACTTCATACACATGTCAACCATGATCCCTAGTTGTGCCTTTTGAGGGTTAGAACTATTTCTGAATTTTCATTTTTGCGGTTTCCATGGAAACGTGACTAAAAAGCGACTTTGAGGAAGTGGTTTTGTGCGGAGCAGATCTCCAAAACTATGCATGCTAGCTTCATCAAACTTCATACACATGTCAACCATGATCCCTAGTTGTGCCTTTTGAGGGTTAGAACTATTTCTGAATTTACATTTTTGCAGTTTCCATGGAAACTTGACTAAAAAGTGACTCTTTGAGGAGGTCGTTTTGTGCAGAGCAGATCTCCAAAACTATGCATGCTAGCTTCATCAAACTTCATACACATGTCAACCATGATCCCTAGTTGTGCCTTTTGAGGGTTAGACCATCAAATATTTTATATTTTTTGCGGTTTCCATGGAAACATGACTAAAACAGTGACTCAATGACCAAGTTCTTTGTCTGGAGCATATCTCCCAAACTATTCATGCTAGCTTCACCAAACTTCATACACTTATCAACCATGATCCCTAGATTAGCCTTGTGAGGGTTAGACCAACCAATAATTTATATTTTTTGCGGTTTCCATGGAAACATGACTAAAACAGTGACTCTTAGACAAAGTCTTTTGTCCGGATCATAACTCCCAAACTATTCATGCTAGCTTCACCAAACTTCATACACTTATCAACCATGATCCCTAGATGTGCCATTTGAGGATTAGACCATCACATTTTTAAAAAAATTGGCGGTTTCCATGGAAACATGACTAAAACAGTGATTCGATGATAAATTACTTTGTCCTGAACCTATTTCCTGAAATATACATCTCAGCTTCACCAAATTTGCTACAAATGTCAATCGTGATTGCTGGATATGCCTTGTGAGAGTTAAACGATGTATATGGATTTTCTTCTCTGTGTTTTTTTTGGAAAACATAACTTACAAAGTGACTCAACAAAAATAGTTTTGTCCTCAGTGTATCTTGTAGAATATTCATGATAACTACCTCAAATTTGAAACAAAGATCAACCATTATCTCTAGATGTACCCTTTTAATTGTAAAACCTATTAATGAATTCGGTATTTGGGTTTCAGTTGAAAGAAGACTTACACAATGACTTACTGTATACTCAACGATCATACTTTAACCAATATTAATCAGTTTTACTATTTGAAATTCTTGGAACAAAGTGGGGAGCGGGGGTATGTGAGCTTTGCTCGCTTCTTCACTTGTTTCAAAATCGCTTTACAATATACCACAGCTCATTAATAAGTTTCTATCTTTCTATCAGATATTAGAGGTAATAATGTTTTATATTTCCACTGCATGTTATGCACTATTTAAGTCAAGTCAATATTTTGTGTAATTCTCTTTCTGTTACTTGTGTAGACTCTTAATTGGACATTGAAGTGATCTTGACTATTAGACAAAGTGGATTCTAGGAGGGATGATTTAACTCTAGGATTTTGTTTGATGAAATGTCGCATACTCACATTTCCTTTCAATATTGTCAATACTTCTATTGTTTTCTTTTAAGATATACCCAACTCATTCATGAGTTTCTGTTTTGTATTTGAAATTCAATATATAATTTATCATTTCTTTGCATGTTGCAATATTCAAGTCAAGTCAATATATTGTGTAACTCTCAAGCCTGTTACCCACTGTAGACCCGAGAGCAGTCTCCCTACACTGATGTGAGGACTATTGATTGGGCCAGATATTCAGGATGTAATCGTTCACATAGTTAAACTCTCTTACGAGCTTGTAATGCGTTGATGTATGTATTTATATGGATATATCCGCTCTTAACTTTGCATTTTCTCATAAATCACAACTCAATTACCAACTCAGAGCTTCAAAAAAGTTCTTTCAGGCTTGTGTAAGTGGATAATTTGTATGTAATTGTTGTGTTTACTTAAGAAACTTTCCGAAGAGGAATAAGATGATGAATTTATTTTGTCTAAATAAGTTATAGATGATAAGGTTGTGTGTTGAATGAAAAATGATGATGTAATTTTGAACATCCTTAAATATCCGACGTCTTTTTGAACTTTGTCTGAATTATTTAAATTCATATTATTGTATATGTACTACACTTTTTAAAAAGTCATTGAATTAAGTTAGGTTTATATTATTAACCACAATATGATACATATAAATGTATTTGCTACTATGTTGCCACAGCAATTTGGATGTCACCATGTTTGACTCCCAAGGACTTGATCAGAAAGTTAAACTTAAACATGTTCAATGAACTGGTTAAACAAAATTAATTAATAGAAGATATTTAAGCATTCTCTAAACACTATCCGTCATGTATTGGATCAACAACCTTTAGAAAAAATGCAATCATTGTTAAATGTACTGAAATAAAAAGATATTTCTGGAAAAAGATAGGATCTCTCACCCCAAACAGAGACTGTGATGTATATATTTTATTTTCTTAAACGACATTAATCGTTGTAAATCAGCGAGGCATATATCAATTTGCCTACAATAAGTACAGAACGAGACGGGTGTTAGCTCAAGCACCAGACTAAAAGTGATTTGTTGATCGACCTTGTATTTTTAGAAAAGAAAAAAGGATTGATTGTTCAGTGAGTTGATTTCACTTGGCCCGAGCCGAACTAATAAGATGGGAGTGGTAACATTCATCGCAACATCTCAATCATGAAAGTTGTCATCAATTTGAAATCAAGAAAGTCTGGAAGAGTCTTCACGTGACGAGTTCATCCACTTTACGAGAAACTCAACACTTGTCTTTCCGCGAGTGGTTAGACGCATAGCTGCTCCCATATACATGTAATCACATTATCGTATCATTAACGTCCTGTCATCGGTCTGATCGGATCTTAGATGTTGGAGAGTCTGCTCAGAGATTATTGACGTTTAATTTTTCAATTTATTAATTTGACTTTTATCCTTGGTTTTACTTAGTGTCCCTTCCTGTCTACCGGGGCCTAGAGAAGAGCGTGGTATTTCAAGCCTGTTATTGTTCAATAAATTTGAAGAAAAGGCTTTATTTCTCAACTGTTGCTTCTTTTCATATAATTTCTTAAAATTGATTTTCAGCATGAATGCTTTGTTTCTGAGGAGTTGTTTAGTTTCCATCATTTTGGTATTCTGAGAATTTAAAGGATAAAGAATGTACAATGATTTTACTTTTTCCTTTCTGTGGCTTATAATTCAATTTAGCTAGACTTGCAATAAAAAATTGTCTACAGCCAAAAAAAAGGATAAAGAATGTACATAATAGTTATTGACAACTTTCCTACGTGTCAATTTGTCACCTTTAAAGAATAGATTATAGATTCTGTCCATATTAACATTGTGTATGTTGTCATCTGTTTTTCGTCCACATTACTTAAATTGTTACGTAGACATTTACATTTATTTATTAGTTTTCTATTTTATTCCCCTGAACAACAACTCAAACAAAAACACAGTGGGTACAGTAGCTACAGCAGTAAATGTGATAACAGTATCAATCACTGCTGTATTGTAACTGTTGACATTTGGAACGGTGTGAGATCTGAACTCGCTGACAATACTTATGTAATGATGATGTATATGTTGTCATGTAGTCACACATGGGAGTATCATGTTCCTGAAAAATGAGTGAGTTTATTCAATTATCTCTTTACTGCTTTGAATCAGGCAATGTGATGTACTGTTATAGCCTGTCCATTTCAAACAGACTCAGGTGTATCATGATTTTGAATTTATCAAATGATTCAAGGCCTTTCTGTTCCCTCTACTGTTTTGTTACTTGTATTCCATGTGTTGGAAGCTGATACAGCTCAAGCCTAGGCGTGATAATGTCAATATCTGACCAACTCAGGATCCAAGACGAGCTGTTACAGGAACATATTGTCACTCATTGATTCCTTGACTCTCACACCTCAGTCTAGAGGGTTTCATTCTAGAATTCACAAGTAAGGGACATATAGTATGTAGCTGGAAAAACCATCAAGGTATGTTGAGTTTAATTTTGCTTTAATCATAATCAGTGCACTATCTTTGTTATGGTTTTCAATTATGTTTGAGGAAACACTGTCATTTTAAAATGTTGAACTGAATCAATGTGTGCTTATGCTAGAAACATTTATTTTGGTCGAAATATATTCTAAAGAGTCATTGATGCAATTCCAAACCTAAACAATAAAACTTTTAAAAAGATAAATGTTGACATGTGTACATATTTGATATCTCTGATTGTTTACATACTTGATCATTTATAAACAGATTAATTCACCAAAGAGTAACTAAGTGGATCAAGTGGTTTACGTAGTTAATGAATGACAATGCGTGTGTGTGTGCTGGTGTATGGAACAGTGGAATGTACGTGATATATCTAACAGCATGCTTGGCTGGCCTCGGTGTGCTAACACTGAAGGCTTATAGTCAGTCAATTCTGATAAACTCTGCTGTCACTTTAAAGCCCTGTCACATGTCCTGGAATCTTGTAGTCTGATTATCAGATAATCTTGGTCAATATTGGTCCGTAGCTACACCACACGTTGCTTATTCATCCTCTCAGTTGTCCAGTCAATGGTCAGTATGGCACGTACTGTCCAGTTACCCGGGATATACTGACCCGTATCAACCCCTGTATGGTATTCTGTCTATATAAGAGATAATGGTACATGGTCAATTCAACCTGTATGAATGATAACACCAAATTGGTCTGTCTTGTACCTGTATGGGTGATTATAACACCTGGGTCTCAGCTCGGGGGGTCCTTGTCACACAGGTAAGCTAATCAACAGGTGTGCTGGCTTACAGGTGTGAGAAAGTGACATACATACAGTTACAGTTTACTCAATGCATAATAGTTGGATTCACGTTTTGTACGTGCTCTCGAATAGCCACACACTCTGTTCAATTTAAGTGTTATGCATATAGGTATATCCCTCTGCAATGGAAGAACACAGGTGTTTAAGGAACATAATACTGTACATGATTTAATTTAATATGGAATTGTCAGTCAGATCTACTTATAGATATTATATGTAAAACATTTAATTTCAAATTATTTTAATAAAATTGGTATTTCAACCATCAAACCTTTCAATAATTTTTTGTTACGATTATGTTGATACTGAATTAAAAAGAAACATTAGTTTATCAAAAGCACACTTTATATCATCATTTCTTAGGATACAACAAACACGGTAGGCTATCTTTCCTTTGTTCTGGGTATTTGATTGAAAGCACTTCATAATGCTTGATATTTTAAGTCTTGTCTCTTTGATCTTGACAGAATGGTTAGGTAAATTCCTCTTCTGATAGCCAGTATTAGCTGAAGGTCTAATCGGGGGCTATTACTGGGTGTGATAACATTATTGAAGCACTTGGCGCTGCTTGTCCCCTCAGTCCAGCCCTTGGACTGTCAAGTGGACTCGAGGGCCGACTGACAGACGTGATATACACGGCACTATTTCACCATTGTGTCGGGATCTAGACGTGTAGAAGAGGTGATTCGGCCTTGTTGTAACTCACCGACTCCTCGCTAATTGTTTTGTGAAAGTGTAATTGACTGTAAGTCACCGTAGACTGTGGTTTATGGTCCTCTATAGCACCGCTGACTCCTATCTATGGGAAATGTAATGGAGTTGTCTTGGTTTTCAAACACCGCACATTATCGGAGACATGTTTTGGAATCTTGGGCATTTATAGACACAAGGCTATTAATGTTACAAAACCATTTAGTCTAGATTGACTTGTATGTCAAATTATCTCCATTACCCTTCAGATATGGCAGTAAGAGAAAGTTATACAGTATACATTGTGGCAAACTGAAGACATTGAGTTAAATTCATTGTTTTTACAGGATGTTATTGTCATGAGATAAAGTTTTGCATATTTATATATGATAATGTTTTTATTGAGGATTGAGGATGTATCTTCTGTATATTTTTTTTTATATAAAAATATTTACCTGTTGATTCTGTAAACTGCTAGCTACAGCGAAGTGCTTGTTTTTATTCTTCCCCTTGTTAATGTTATGTTATTGTCTATACTTGACCACAGAATCTGTTGATACTAATTCAGCAGCTGATGTAGAAATATGAATGAAAGGAGAAAGGTGAAATTGAAGAAAAGTTCAGCGCATTGGATGGAGTCAAATCTTGGATGCAACCACTCAGGATTCTCTATTTCTGGCCCAGAAAGTGCTCTACCGGGTATTAGGGATAATTCACTTGACCCCCTTTCAAATACCACCTAAAAAGTATCTATTTTTTCCTGTTCTTCAAAAGCAACAACCTAAAATCACATTGCTGAATATCTTGCGTTGCGTCTTGATATGATCATGATTGAGTCATTGTGTCACGATGGTTTTGTCCACATTCTGAAGAAGTTGTTCTTCAAAGGCAACAACTCAAAATCACATTTCAGAAGCTCTTATGTCTTAGACTGTCTGCTGATAAGATCATGGTTGAGTCATAGTGTCATAATGGACTTGTCACGAGACTGAAGTTGTTCTTCAAAAGCACAACCCAAAATCACATTTGAGAAGCTCTTATGTTTTGGACTGTCAGATGGTAAAATCATGGTTGAGTCATAGTGTCACAATGGGCCTGTCCACATATTGAAGAAGTTGTACTTGAAAACTACAACCCAAAATCACATTGCAGAATCCCTTGTGTTGAGTCTTGCCCTTGATAAGGTCAGAGTTGAGTCATAGTGTCACGATGGTCCTGTCAACAGACTGAAGATGTTGGAACTAGCTGCCCTAGCTTGCCTTGTTACCTTCTTATCTGCAGAGTCATCAGATTTATGACAAGAACTTTATTAACTTTAATACTCAAATCTGTTGGAAAGAGGACCCAATGACATTTTCATTCATATTTATGAAGAATAAGATAATATCCTTGACTGATTTAGACTTTTCATGAGATTCTTATGCCATTTTGATAGTTATAATTTAATTTCAAGGGCACACAATTATAGTTTTCCTTCTTTTCATGATAAAGCATATATTGTATGTTTGTTATTTTTATTCATATTATTGTATTTAAAAGTTATGGACAAATTATGAAAAATTATGGAGATTGATCATTAACAATATTATGTGTTTTTATCAAATGTATTCTCTGAGGATACTGTCCATGTTTATATCAACTTTCTAAAGACTCATCTGTATCATATTTAGATTGCAAATTATTCATATATTATATATTATCATAATTTAGAAATGAAAGGGTTAATGTTGTTTTCTAGACGATCATTAAATTGCAAAAATAATTCATTTAAAAATCAAGAGTTCTAATATCAATTGTACATACATCCATGCATAGAAAATATATTGTATCTCCCCGGGTTATTGTTAGTCTCTATGAGCTGTTTCCCCTGCCACACAAGAAGTGTATTGCCCAGGACTTGACTCGGCTCTCTTGACCAGGGTATTACTCGTGACCCCTGACCTGGCGCTGAATAGAAAATTCATTTGGATCTGCAATATGTACACAGTAAAATATCTGCAGTTAATGAAGAGTGTTGTTGTGTTTATTCCCGCCACCCTCTCCCAGTAGAGTCATGATTCATGCCTGACCAGTGGACGTTGATGTATAGAACAATCTCCTACCAGCATTGATCCAGCAACGCCTTCAACACACCGCTCTTTATTGACAGGAAATTCCTATTAAGAAAAGATTATACACAACTTGCAATTGATTTTCAAAGGGTCATGATTAATTTGATTTCTCCGCCCGGTCTAATCCGCTGTCTTAATGTGCTGTAACGACCTATGATGAATACTGCCATTACCATACAGCCAGATTGCTGTCATATGCAGATGGCTCACAACTCAGTGTTCCCTATTGATCAGGAATAAGAAATATCCATGAAATATTTGACAGTTCGGGGAAATTTATCGCAGAGTATGGTATCGCCTTAGGAAATGTAAATTTCAAAACAGTCTAAATAGCAGCACTTTGGAGGGGGTCGGTAGTTGAGGCCTGCAGTAGCATTATAACAGGGCAAATGGAGACCTGCCTTTAATTAAGTTTTGATACAAGTTCACTTGACCCAATTTGGAGGAGAATTCTACGCCTTTTGATTGGGTTTTTCGAAAAATCACTTAAGCTTTCCTTTCAAAATTGCCTTGCCTTTGGTCTCAAGTATGCTTCTATTTTGGCTTTCGTTTTTAATGAGAATCAGAAGTTACGCCATAATGGCAAAGTTTCCATACTTTAAAGTCATTGAAACTTTCTGAGAGGAGTAAATGGTTTATTCTGGGCAAAATCTGGACAGATTTTACATTAGATAATCCACTTTCAAAGAGTCTTGAAATGTTTTCTTTTCTGTATAGAATTGTCTGCAGTTCTAATGTGTTCATTGTGAGAAGAAAGGGCTTGATAATGGAACTTCATTATAGAAAATGGTTATATTTCTTTCACTGATTATTATCCTTTGTGTGATATTTGATTTCTCAGACAAATAAGAATTAACAACACAATCATCTGTAACATTATCAATACTCATTGTTTGTATGTCAAGTCCAATTAACTTGAATAAGCTAGTGCATAAATATGAACTTTACAAGCAGGACAATGTAAAAGAATAGAAAATGAGAAAACAACATTATTACCTGTAATGGAGATTTTGCTTTCATCATTTCAGAATACAAGTTTTCTTTATGATAAGAGAGGTTGATAAAGGAGATAGAACATTATGTTCATGGGCAAGCATCTTGTAAATGCATTAAAATTTGCTTTAACAAATTTAAGATATTAATGTTAAAAAATTATGTAACCTAAATGATAAGATATCTATATATATATTGATTTGACTAAAATAGACTGTTTGAAGCTTTTTGGAGAATATGGAATTCTAGCCTATGATAGTCGACAGATTATTGTGTGATGAATGCTACTGCAAATCAATATTGATTGTTGACGGACAAGACGTTGATCGTGTTCCGTATTGACACGATCGTTGTTCAGCTGCAGGTATCAAGATGAGACTTGCAGCTCCCTCTGCTGTTCATTCCACATTCAGCGCTGCAACCTACAGTACCAATTGAATGGTGTACAATGCTAATTTTCATTTCTTATTTTATTACTTTATTTTTACGCAATGAAATGGTCTGGTACTGCTAACTGGACATAAGCATACATTCATTGATCAAAGTAACTGCAACAATGAAAGTCAATTTGTATTGTATCAGATTATCTGATGAAAAACAGGGTATGATTCCATACTCATGTCATAATATAATGAAAAGTGAGTTCTATCTTCATTGCTGTTGCTATCGACAGTGTTGTAAGAGTAATTCTACAGCCCTTTCATTTTATCACTACACTGGAAATTATATCTATGAATATTCATTTATTTCATTTCCTAGTTTTTTGACAACTAAAACTGGACAAGTCATCCATCAACTATTGATATTCATCTGTTTTTTCTTTCTTTTCAAATAAGTGTGTGCCGATTGATAGGAATGAAGGAGAGTTGGTTGACCCATTGCCGTATTCTACTATAAGAACAGAGATCAATCAGCCATCAAACTCCCGGAATCAGTTTTATCCAAGTTTCATTGAAATTATTCAAATTTATCACCATTCCATGTATAAAAAAATTATAAACTTGATGAGAATCCAATTGGGACTAATAGACCATTTATCAAATTTCCTGATCAGCGCTGGACATTAATCCAAAGTCATAATTAAATAGGAAATGAAGGCATGGGTTTGCTATGAACTGTGCCAGAAAGTTTTTCACCACTGACTTTATTGTCAGAATGACTAACATGAAGTTGATTAGATAAGTGGGAACTCCCCTGGAAATCAGCTCTGATGGTTTGAAATTGCCTCATTTAAAGTTAAATTGTGTGGCTGACGGTTGTTCAGACTCTGCAGTTCACAGCTGGGCCGGGGTGACTCTGTAAACTTTATCGGCAATTTGATGTTGAGTTATTTAAATTCATGTAGTGAGGTGTTCTAAGTTCCCCATGTCAGGCTGGTCTTCCTGCCAGGTGTCCAACTTCTTCTGGTTTTTCACAAATTGTACCATGTTGGCTTTAAAGGGATGGTTCTATCAGGGAACTTCTTCTTGAATGGTGTTTAAATAATGTTTCACTAGTTGTACCATGTATATTTTGGATTACACTAATTGCAAAAGTACAAATACTTGTACATTTTTGTCGGATCTAGTCCCTTGCCTGTTTCGAACCTCTAACAACAGCTAAGTAAAAGATGGAGGTCTTATATTGATGATGATGATGATGATGATGATGATGATGACGATGTTGACGATGATGACGATGATGATGATGATGATGAAGGAGGGGGGAGGAGGAGGAGGACGAAGACAACTATGATGAAGAAAGCAAAATGTTATTTCACCTTTATGAAATAACAATTATCTCAACATTTTGCTACACCCAATGAAAAGAGCTGTTGTTGTTTGATCTGATATGCTGCTATTCAGTCAACTAGTTAATGGATAGGGCTGGCCCTATTTAAAGCAGCTAAAATATACAAGCTCAGGTTTATTTCTCCTAACCAGTTCTGGATCATCTCATTTCACTCAGCACTTTACAATAAATGGGAGTTCGGGTCAGTGAAAGAACTGGAGGTTATTTATCACTGACGGTTTCTTTGAGCTGTACGCTTTTGTTTCATGTGATTCACAGTCCCTTTGGGTAGATGGCATGACCTTCTTATGGTCAGGGCTTGTAAGGTTAATGGGACCTACTTCCCTTAACAAATAGCTCCCTTCCATCTTTCTAATGGTCACTTAGTCATGTTATACAACAACCTCAAACTAAACAATTCTTTTTATCTTTCTCATGATTGTATTTTCAAAAAGGTTGAAATTGTCTGATGTAGGAAATGTCTCTTACAGATTGATTTTTTTCTCTTCAAAGGTAAATTTGTTATACAATTTGTTTTCTAATTTTATTGGTTAGGATTGATTAAAAACATGTTGTTATGGATATTGAACTGAAATGCAGTATTTTTAATACTGATTGTGTATGTGCTTCTGAAGTTAAACAAAAAATGATATGATCGATGGAATTAGTCCTATCATGTTAACATTATTGTTTCTGTACACTAGAGTATATATCAAAATAATACTTGTTGCAATATGTAGAAGTTGAAAAAAGGAACTGACAAATTGACATCGGGTTCCTTAAAGGACAATGAAGTTTAAGATTTCAAAGAAGTTCCTTGATTAAAATATTTCAACTTGTCTCAAGAATTCTAATTTGAACAGATAAAATAACTGAAGCTCTTGTATTATTCTGACCTTTTGTTGGAGTTCACCCAAGGTGTAAGAATTCCTGCACATGGCTGGGTCTGAGACAAGGCATGTCGAGGGAGTGTGTATTATCAGTGATAACATCCTTCAGGTGGAACCGGTACCTTCTTCTCCAGGCATGGATTGCTGGATTGTCTACTGGACATCAAAGAACCATGGACATGACCTTCGAGGTAGGGGTCATGGACAGTGTCATTCTGCATAGTCTCCTCAGGATGTTTTGGTTAAACCATTGATGCTGGAGATGCAGAGATGGTCTTGATATCCTTTTTTTGATGAAGGAATAGACTCATATTCAGGATCTAAAATAGTACTATAAAAGATTATTATATTGTTTTTAAAAAGTAGCCACTGACAAATGACTATTTCACGTCAGATCTGGACTTGCTCTTTGAGAGGTTATGTTCAGGACAAAATAATCTGAAATGGGAATTAGGTATTGGAGTATGGCAGGGTTTATACTGTAACTGGTCTTTTGATGTTATGAGAGAATGAGTTATTATTCCACATGGCTTTGCCATTGTTTCATTCGTAGCAGTGATGTGGAATTTGTGATTGGCATTGGTATGAAATGCAATTATTGGTGAATTATATTGTTACTATTAGACTTCACTGTCAGTAATCAATTATGGATTATTTAAATAACTATTCAAATTTTCATTTCTGCACCATGGCCTATCCTATTCTTAGATTACCAGTATGTTCAGTTAGAGGTAATTTTGTATTGGTACCAAAATATTAAGAAATACATACCTATACTTTTTAGCTCATCTGGCCTGTAAGGCCCGATGGGCTTATGGCATGGCATGGTGTCCGGCGTCCGTCTGTCGTCCGTCCGTCCGTCCGTCCATCCGTCCGTCCGTAAACTTTGTGGAATTTCGACTTCTTCTCCAGAACCATAAGGCCTAGAAAGCTGAAACTTTGTGTACAGACTCCTTGGCTAGTGAGGATTATAAATTGTAGCTTTGGTGGCCCTGTGACCCCTAATAAGGGCCACAGGGTCCACGCCCTAAAAACCTATTTTCATCTTCTTCTCCAGAACCATAAAGCCTAGAAAGCTGATACTTTGTGTACAGACTCCTTGGCTAGTGAGGATTATAAATTGTAGCTTTGGTGGCCCTGTGACCCCTAATAAGGGCCACAGGGGCCACACCCTAAAAACCTATTTTCATCTTCTTCTCTAGAACCATAAGGCCTAGAAAGCTGAAACTTTGTGTACAGACTCCTTGGCTAGTGAGGATTATAAATTGTAGCTTTGGTAGCCCTGTGACCCCTAATAAGGGCCACAGGGGCCACACCCTAAAAACCTATTTTCATCTTCTTCTCCAGAACCATGAGGCCTAGAAAGCTGAAACTTTGTGTACAGACTCCTTGGCTAGTGAGGATTATAAATTGTAGCTTTGGTAGCCCTGTGACCCCTAATAAGGGCCACAGGGGCCACGCCCTGAAAGGCTATTTTCATCTTCTTCTCCAGAACCATGAGGCCAAGAAAGCTGATACTTTGTGTATAGCCCCTTTGAAGAGTGAGGATTATAAATTGTAGCTTTGGTGGCCCTGTGACCCCTAATAAGGGCCACAGGGGCCACACCCTAAAAATCTATTCTCATCTTCTTCTCCAGAACCATAAGGCCTAGAAAGCTGAATTTTTGTGTACAGACTCCTTGACCAGTGAAGATTATAAATTGTAGCTTTGATGGCCCTGTGACCCCTAATAAAGGCCACAGGGGCCACACCCTAAAAACCTATTTTCATCTTCTTCTCCAGAAGCATAAGGCCTAGAAAGCTGAAACTTTGTGTAAAGACTCCTTGATTAGTGAGGATGATGAATTGTAGCTTTGGTGACCCTGTTGCCCCTTATAAAGGCAACAGGAACTTCGTTCAAATCTATTTTCATCTTCTCCTGAAGTATAAGGTCTAGAAAACTGAAACTTGTCGCCTATATACTTAATTTTGTATGATTGGTGACCCTGTGGCCTCTACAAAGGGGGAATCACATTGGCCACACTCTACAGCATAATTGATGATGAAGCCTGATGAGCTACAGAGCCAATGGCTCTATTTTTGTTTAATTATGTCTAAATTATTATTGGATTGTTGAAAAATTATTTTTCTTCAAAATATTTTCTTTCATTTTTTTTTTTTTACAAATGGAAATATTTGATATATTCAACAAAAATTATGATATTTAGAACACAGAATCTTGAAAATGAGGCAAACGGTCTAATTTGGTAATGTGAAACGTCATTGAAGTTGAGGTACAGGATATATTTAAATACATTGATAATCGCTTGAAATTCTCTGCCTCAGAGAAGGCTTGTGGCAGTTCCGGTGGCCCGATTGGAAGGTCTGAGCCGATTGGAAGGTCTGAGCCGGAGAGTTTGAGTTAATGGTCTACTTGGACCTGTCTATAATGAGGTGATGACCATTGGCCTTGCTCCAGCCATTACCAGACACAAGCAATGGTCAAGTTAAACACTGGTGTGATTTATTGGTGACCGATGGAATGGGCAGGTCAAACTCCAGAAATCATTACCACTCTGCTGGAATCCCCCCTGAGGACAAGCGCCATCAAAGAAACTGAAGCAATTTGTCTTCATTTCATGTTTCTCTTGCCTCAAGTGAGTTCAGAAATTAATCAGTGTGAATAAAATTGTTTCCAGAGATCAAGCTCTTTTAGATTTTCAGTGGTTTTTTAAATTCATTTTTGATGTTAACTTAAACCAACGGTATGCTTAATTGATAGTGTCAACACCAGGAAACACTCAGAAGTTGAATTCTGATAAAAGACAAAAAGAAACCAAAAAACATTATAGTTTTATAAAAATATGTGAATTTGCAAAATATAAAGAGAAACCATATGATATTCATTGGATGTAAATATGAACTTGGACCTTGTGATAATTTCCTTTCATAATGACTTGAGTTGTTTAATGTCACATTCAGCAGTTTCTTAGTTATTGAGACCTTTTTTCTATAAATTGATGTTTGATACACCTTCTACTGTTATTAGATCTTTTTTAATGTCATTTGTTTGGATATCACTGTTCCACTATCCATCTCTATTGGTTACCAGCAACTAACCAGAAATCATACCAAATGATCAATGACTTATTTTACAGGCATTTAAGTTTATTATGAATTGGCAATGCAAGTTCCATGTATATGCATCTTCTTTATCCCAAAGAGATGTGACATTAACATTGTAGATACAAACACTGACAGTGAAACACATCTAACTATCTTGCAATCAACAGTTAACTTTTTACCGTTTGAAAAACTAAGATCTTGTAATTAGTTTTCCCTGGTGAGCACCTTGATTAAATACTTTTTCTGGAACACAGTCAGCACCAACCAGTACCTGTCCCATCACTCTTGATTGATGCTACAGCGTCACAACAATATTTTTTTCTCTAGAAATAAATATCTCTTCAAGTGGGAGTGACACACGGCTAAATCACTCCACCGGTATCAGAGCGTTGTCACTTGCTGGTAGAGACGAGGCTTGTGTTTACGAGGTTGAGCATGCAAGTCTTAGACCCATCATCCTTACACTTACATGTAGATCTTGGCTGTCAAAACGGGATAGACATAGTGCACAGATTATCTCCATAGCCTAACACTCTTCCAATACTTGAACATGGAGATCTCCTCTGTCAAGAAGTGGCAGTGCACAGATCTTTACAGCTTTTACTACTTTAAAACATAGATCTGATCTGTCATCTATGAGATAGCTATAAACATGCTGTATAGAGATCTTGATCTTTTATACACCAACATTTAATGTACTGTACATCCCTGATTTGCGTACTGCATGTCAAGATTTCTATCGGTACATCCCTTAATTTGTGTACTGTACTGTACATCCCTTATTTGTGTACTGTATGTCAAGACTTACATACAGTACATACCAGATTAATGTACTGTACATCAACAACTTGTACACTATACATCACCCAATTGTATACTGTAGGTCAGCCACATTTGAACTGTACATCACCAACTTGTGTACTGTAGATCACCCACTTGTGTACTGTAGATCACCCACTTTTGAACTGTAAATTCAAGGTTTGTGTAATGTACATCATCCATTTGTGTACTGTACATCACATCTCATGTTTGCCTGGCAGATAGGGTAGAAGCATCTGAGTGAGTTCTGAGATGGTGGCCATGTTGTTTGGGTGGCAGTGTCGGGTCACGGAGCCAGGGTCACATGGGTGGTCTAGATACCATCAGCACTTTAGGATGTTTAGCCTTTTTCTGACATTCTTGTTGAATGTCTACAATTTATGCAGCTTTGATGAGAGATTGGCAAAGCATGCCAAACTGTTTACATCCAGTGTTTGGGAGGCAGCCTGATTTGAACCCTTCAGCTTTTATCTTGACAGACCATGTGCCTTGAGTAAAGCTTTTGTCATGTGAATCTCTTGCTTATGGTGGATGCAGCTGTTGGTGTGTATCTGTACGAGTATGTGTGTGAACATGTCCATGTGTGAGTGGGTATGTGTGTGAACATGTCCACGTGTGAGTGGGTATGTGTGTGAACATGTCCATGTGTGAGTGGGTATGTGTGTGAACATGTCCACGTGTGAGTGGGTATGTGTGTGAACATGTCCATGTGTGAGTGGGTATGTGTGTGAACATGTCCACGTGTGAGTGGGTATGTGTGTGAACATGTCCATGTGTGAGTGGGTATGTGTGTGAACATGTCCACGTGTGAGTGGGTATGTGTGTGAACATGTCCATGTGTGAGTGGGTATGTGTGTGAACATGTCCACGTGTGAGTGGGTATGTGTGTGAACATGTCCATGTGTGAGTGGGTATGTGTGTGAACATGTCCACGTGTGAGTGGGTATGTGTGTGAACATGTCCACGTGTGAGTGGGTATGTGTGTGAACATGTCCACGTGTGAGTGGGTATGTGTGTGAACATGTCCACGTGTGAGTGGGTATGTGTGTGAACATGTCCACGTGTGAGTGGGTATGTGTGTGAACATGTCCACGTGTGAGTGGGTATGTGTGTGAACATGTCCACGTGTGAGTGGGTATGTGTGTGAACATGTCCACGTGTGAGTGGGTATGTGTGTGAACATGTCCACGTGTGAGTGGGTATGTGTGTGAACATGTCCACGTGTGAGTGGGTATGTGTGTGAACATGTCCACGTGTGAGTGGGTATGTGTGTGAACATGTCCACGTGTGAGTGGGTATGTGTGTGAACATGTCCACGTGTGAGTGGGTATGTGTGTGAACATGTCCACGTGTGAGTGGGTATGTGTGTGAACATGTCCACGTGTGAGTGGGTATGTGTGTGAACATGTCCACGTGTGAGTGGGTATGTGTGTGAACATGTCCACGTGTGAGTGGGTATGTGTGTGAACATGTCCACGTGTGAGTGGGTATGTGTGTGAACATGTCCACGTGTGAGTGGGTATGTGTGTGAACATGTCCACGTGTGAGTGGGTATGTGTGTGAACATGTCCACGTGTGAGTGGGTATGTGTGTGAACATGTCCACGTGTGAGTGGGTATGTGTGTGAACATGTCCACGTGTGAGTGGGTATGTGTGTGAACATGTCCACGTGTGAGTGGGTATGTGTGTGAACATGTCCACGTGTGAGTGGGTATGTGTGTGAACATGTCCACGTGTGAGTGGGTATGTGTGTGAACATGTCCACGTGTGAGTGGGTATGTGTGTGAACATGTCCACGTGTGAGTGGGTATGTGTGTGAACATGTCCACGTGTGAGTGGGTATGTGTGTGAACATGTCCACGTGTGAGTGGGTATGTGTGTGAACATGTCCACGTGTGAGTGGGTATGTGTGTGAACATGTCCACGTGTGAGTGGGTATGTGTGTGAACATGTCCACGTGTGAGTGGGTATGTGTGTGAACATGTCCACGTGTGAGTGGGTATGTGTGTGAACATGTCCACGTGTGAGTGGGTATGTGTGTGAACATGTCCACGTGTGAGTGGGTATGTGTGTGAACATGTCCACGTGTGAGTGGGTATGTGTGTGAACATGTCCACGTGTGAGTGGGTATGTGTGTGAACATGTCCACGTGTGAGTGGGTATGTGTGTGAACATGTCCACGTGTGAGTGGGTATGTGTGTGAACATGTCCACGTGTGAGTGGGTATGTGTGTGAACATGTCCACGTGTGAGTGGGTATGTGTGTGAACATGTCCACGTGTGAGTGGGTATGTGTGTGAACATGTCCACGTGTGAGTGGGTATGTGTGTGAACATGTCCACGTGTGAGTGGGTATGTGTGTGAACATGTCCACGTGTGAGTGGGTATGTGTGTGAACATGTCCACGTGTGAGTGGGTATGTGTGTGAACATGTCCACGTGTGAGTGGGTATGTGTGTGAACATGTCCACAAGTGAGCGAGTATGTGTATTTATATGTGATTGCAAATGTACATGTTCCCACATTCAGAGTGTGTATTTTTATGTATGGATGTCTTGGAAGACTTTGCTTTGTGGGTACAAGAAACAGAATTTTCCATGTGTGTGTGTCTGCAAGTGTACACATTCCCACATAACAGTGTATGTTTATGTGTATATCTTGGAAGACTTTGCTTTCCATGTGTACAAGATCCAGGATTCTCCATGTGTGTGTATCTGTCAGACTGTGCATGTGCATTTGATTGCAATGTGTATGAGTAGAGCTTCTGAGTTCCTTGATGTGTGTGTTATTGTACTCTATTGGGGTAATTCTACATCTATAAATATTAGTGTTTGAATGAAGGCATATTATTGTAATGACATGTGTTTTCACAAACCTGCTCTGATCCTGGTAATTCCAATTTTTATAACATTTGATTTTCTTAGGAACTAGTTATTCTCATAAAACTTTTATCATTGATAAGTGTTTATATTCATATGCTGTTAAAGATCATATTACAAAAGTGAATTTTTTTTATGAAAAAGGTTTAAAAATTATAGAAATTTTCTGAATTGAATTTGAAGTGATAATTTGAGCAATCAACATTTTTTAGACTGTAGCATTGGAAAAGCAATCATTTGTAGTAAATTCTTTTTCAATAAATCAAGATGATTGCTAATCTCTATACTGATAATGATTAAGTGTGAGCATTACAAAAATCTCCTTCCTGACATGTTTTAAAGCATTTAATTGGGATAATATTTCTTCCTTTCATTACACATAATTTATTGTCATCATAAATCTTTCTTAGCGGAACAAGATCATTATGAGTCATAATAATGATAATCTATGTACCATCATACACATATTGTACATGTTTATGAGAGAAAGAATGTAAAATCTCTTTTGCTCAAATTGAGTAAAGTGTGCTGTGACTTGAGACATATTCAGACTCTGAAAAATAATTTTCAAAAAAGAAGTATTTCTTTAAATATAATAGAGGAGCATAAGAGATTTGGGGTCTTTTTGTCGGTTCATTTCCGAGCTTGCTCTTCTAGAAATTTGTTAATGTTAAGGTGTAGGAAATGTATTTTTTGAGGGACTCATTTCAATATTCAATAAATCAGTCTTATATCTACAGACCAGTGCCAGTTATATTCGGACAGTGACGTTTTTTCCATTGACTTGCATGTTAAATTGGTGTAGCATAAATAATTTTCATGAAAAAGCTTCTTGTTGTATTATTATCAAACTTGGCAGGTTGAACTTAAATCATCTCAGCTTTATGTACATAGTTTATATTTTATCATCCGATTATACTTATATAACAACACCAGATTACCGATTTATGTACAAAAATAAGGCACCTGTCCCATAGATCGCCATTATAAACTTGTTCACAATTATGTACATAATTTGATTGAATTACTGTCATTCCTTAGATAATCGACCGTAAATTAAACAGAAATTATGATGTTGTAGCTGAGATGATTCGTTACAAATGTGCAAACAATGAACAGAATCCGACGGAAATTAAATGAGCGAAAATTATTTATGCTACACCAATTTAACATGCAAGTCAATGGAAAAAATTTCACTGTCCGAATATAACTGGCACAGGTCTGTATAGCTAAAATCCATGTCATTGAGTCTGATTTCAATATTCAATGGATTAATTTTAAAAGATTGAATATTCATGTCTCTGAAGATTCATTTCAATATTCAATAGGTGAGTCTTATATAGATAACTAAATTGTAGAAACTTTAGTTTGAATATCAAAGACATAATCCAATATAAGTAAGAAATTGTGTCTCTTAAGAAATAATCAATCTTTTCCTAAACTCAGTCATGTTATGTGATATGATCATTTACATACAATGAAAGAGTCATTTCTGCTTTGATACCTGTCAACATTGAGCATTTACACTGCACTTGCCGATGTTAATTAGATAATTATGTAATCAATGTTCTTTGTTTCAGAAGGAACATTTTATTGTGCTGTATTGCATTAATGTATTTTTGTGTTGATTTTATGGCAAGTTTTGTTAGGGAATAAGGGAACATTAAATAAAATCAAAGCATTTTTATGCAAATCAATCATTTACAATTGCCCTGCCTCGTTTGCACAATTTTCTTCAATTTGGGCCAGCGGCTTTGAAGTTGTTGTGATCTTTTGTCAAACTTTCATCAGATTTGACAGTCTTTGATTTTGTTCAGGAAGAAAGCTTCTTGGGACAATTGCTACTATCATCAATATGACATTAACTGCAGTAGTTTTAAAATTGGCAGTTTTAATCTGTAAATGTCATTGTCTATTTCCTTTTAAACAAAGAACTTGAAACAAATCCAGTTTCATTTGGGAATTGATTTGAGTTTTCCACTTTGTCAGGAAAGTAAACTCATTTTCCAAACAATTTCCACCCAATTGAGTTCTATTTTGGCAGAAATTGAGCTAATGAAAGTTGAATAAACATTATGCAAGCTGTAATTAAGAATATTGGAAATTAACATAATCAGCATGTGATTAATGGAATAATGAGATGCAGGCATGTCAATTAAGGGGAATCTGGTATCACGAACATCTGACGTTACATAACATGTGGGAGCGGTCTCAGACTAACAGGATACCACTTAGCAATTAGATGGTATATTACAAGATGCCATGACAGGTTAATACGAGGCTTGTCAGTTCAAAATGATCAAGATTTTATTGATCTAAGAGTTTTTTTTCGTCATTTACATTGATATCTATTCCAAGAGCTCAAGTCTGACACGTGATCTGACTGAGGTTAGAACTTGCTCTCCATTTATAGGACAGACTCCTTTGGTTATGTTCTTACCCTCTGGATCTGTTTTGCATACATTGATTTTGATCAATTAGATGCTCTGCCTCTCTTGTTAATTAAGTCTCAAAGATTGCTAATGGTGTTTCTTGATGATCAAGTTTGATTGGCTGTGACTTTTGACTTCAGGTGCCGAAGGTTAGTCAGGACATGGGATGGTGGAAATCTAACGTGAAAATATTCATTGCATGGTGATTCAAACAGGCTGATTGAGTACAGACCTTCATTTTGTTAGTTCAAACTTTTTGAAGCTGAAACAGTCTTTCCCTTTTGTTCATTTGATTTTTTTTGATTTTTGTTTTTCAAAGAAACAATAATTTTTTGTTATAAGTTTAATTTTAGTTACTGAACTTTTAACTACTCAAGTTTGTGCATTTGATTTTTTATTGTTCCGAAAAGTTGAGTAAAGATCAATTCTTGTATGGAAAAAATAACCATGAATACATTGTTCTTTTACAAACTAAATCACAATGTGTCGTCACGAACTATACTTGAGTGGAATCACAAACCATCTGCTATTTCTGCCTCCAATCATGCCGTAGGCACAAACTCAACACTGCAGCAATGCATTTGTGACTCTGCCAATTTGAAAGTTTGAAATTTCTAAATTGTTTTTCTCTCAAGTGGCTTGGGATTGTGTAGTTAAGACGATATAGAGCGTATTACATAAGCAGAAGCAGAATGCAGCAATGTCAACGCAATATGAGATGTTATCTTAATTCTGGTGGGAAGGATTTGTTTCGCGACAAACAGCCCACAACCTCTGTTGTCTCGACTTTCAAATACCACAAATAAAATTTCTATGTCAGTTTTACAGTTGACTTTTATCTTCAATTTAAAAAAAAATTACACAGTTTCTGATTATGAAATATGTTAACTTTTTATCAATATTATTGCTTGATGTTCATGTTTATTTGATATTTATTGCTCTTATGTATGGCAACATTTGTTTCCCTTTTATTTCGATCAAATGTCTGAAAAATGAGACAGACTTGTTTTTGAGTTGCCGGTTATAATTTGTAGCAAATACAATATAGGTGATACCAGGCAGAGAACTTGAATCTTTTTGTTCAGAGAAATGTGAAATTGAATATTGATGCAACCATTTTGTGTATGAAATTATATGATGAAGAGGAAGACGCAAGCCGCTAATGTGACATTTGCATGTCAGAGTTGCTAACACATGGCAGCTGAGAGATGCACATGCCATGGTAAACATAGTAAGCAGAGTGGATGGGGTGTAATACGAGCCCGTATTTACTGTGAGTGCCGATGATGTAATCCCTCGTATACACCATCTGGCCCCGTTAGTGTACACCCACACCCTGTGCTGTTATACTTATTAACCTCCACTAATATTGATCTGTCACTTAGAACCCTCCATCAGGGGTTAACTAGACAAGCAGCACCTAATTGCTTGCTGGATCTTTTTACCTTTATATTTTGATTTGATTTTCTATGAGACTTAGTTACAGCTATCATACACTGTAAGAAAGGAAAAATATATATCTCTATTTTAAAACAGATCATTGACATCAATTACTTCTATTTTCAACCGTTTATGCCCTTTAAGTACTTTTAACCTTTCTGAATATATCATGTTATAGTATTTTCTGTTCCATAAAGATAACCTTTCCAACATTTTGATACACTGGAACATTTGTTATAACAATCAGTAGATCTGACAATAATTTGAACTTCATCAATATAAATCAATATATCAAAATTTAATTTCTTTAGGTAATTCTTACAATAGAATATTTAAATCTTTAATTACCACTTTATTGCAATATGCTTTACTGTATCACAATATATTGAATTTCATAAATGAGGAACGACCCCCTATCCTTAGTGTGTCAAAGAAGAACTAAATCTTAACTCATAATTTATATTTTTTACATATATCCCTTACTATTTGAGTCGAGAATATATGTATATAGATCCCACATTTGAGATATAAAGTATAAGTATTTGTGTGGCATTATGAGACTAAGAAGAAACTGGTTTTCATTACACACTGTCTGGCTTTGATATCCATGGTAAGTGCCTCGCTGGTGGGGTATAAACAGTTTATGTCTTATTTATGGTCTATTTGCTTTTTTAGAACCTACAGATGAAAAAAACAAGTTGTAAAATTCTTATGGAAGTAATTTTGAGTTTTCACAACTTCAGATGAAATGGAATTATTCTGTGAAGTTTTTGTGTTAAGACAATTCAGGGAAATGAGATATTTTGTATCTCTTATAAAGAATACCTCTAGTTATGACCATAAAGATGTTGTCGACTCAAGAGATAAGTAAACACTTATCTATTCAAACATTCAGACATATGATAATTGCTTTGACAGCTGAGCAAGGTTATGAAAGAGTTAATATTTCTCTTTTAGTATTAATAATTATATGACCTTTAAAAACCCTTTTCTGTCCACCTCAATAATTCCTTTAGACTTTTTATAATTTTTAAGTGCTTATAGGAAATAGGATAAGGTCAATATTTAATTATGTTAATGGAACACAAAGTTTTCATTTTAGTTTTCATTATAGTTTAATTATCATTGTTTTGATTCTTTTGTGCAATTACATTATTCTTGATAAGATGTCAAGAATTATATATAGAATACAATAAAATGCTTATAGCTTTTGTAAAATTGGATATCCAGACTGAATAAACAGATTCATAAATTGGTAAGTTTAATTTTGTTGAGAGATTTTCCTTGCACTTGATCAATTTTGACTACAACATATTTTTCTAATCCTGTGTATACTGTTTCTTACTGAATGTCAGTGATTAAGTTCTGTATATAGGTTTTTAATATGATATTCAGAAAGGTATTCTAAAGCAATTAGAGTAAGTCTGGTGGATCATATTAACAATACAACAATCACGGAGCCACTCAAGACAGTGGAGGACTGTCGGCTGACCAGGTAGGGTGGTTTGTTGATAGCTGGACCCAGTGGAGGGTGTCCCACAGACCATTACAGCAGGGGTAAGATAACACGGGCAGACCGCTCAGCTCACCCTTGCTCTGACATGTGTTATGATGGGAGGCTACACAAATCACAGATTTGAGCTCTGCTGGAGATTGAGATTGATGCAGATATGAGTCCACATGTGGCTCTGACTCGTTCACTCACTCAGTTCTTCAGTTCTCTCGTTCCATCGCTGGCTGGTTCCCTCGCTCCTTCTCTCAGTCTCTGCACTGGAGATACTCACTAGCAGGAATGCCTGCTTCAGTCTTCTCTTCTGCTTGGTGAGGAGCAGACGCCTCAGCAGACGCGGAGAGATCCCTACCACAGGACTCGTTATTGTTGTGATATTTGGATGAAAGATGGTCCATGGACTATTTGATGTTTGATGATATGGTCAGTGGAGTGTTTGATGAAGTAGCAGTGAGGTATCCAATATAGATACTCTGTAACTTTTATGGTGTTGCTTTGATTTGAGTGAGTGATGAGATGCCAGCTTGCCCATCAGAGATTCCATAGCTGGCGACATTGGTGTCATATGTGACAAGTTTAGGAGAGAAGAGACTGATTGGACTGGCCTCCATGGACACTCTCTCTGGATGAATGACAAGTCACTCTGGTGCTTGTGTTTTCTTCACAGATAGATCTCTTTTAGTAAGAGCAAACCTGCACCAGGTAACTGGAAATACAAGAAAATGGTTTAAATCCCTGCAGTTATATAGCTGGACTTTGATCTTAGGACACAAGCTTTTATATGAATGACAAATCCCTCTGTTTGTATCTTACTCTTAGCTCAGGCAAGTGTACACCAGCTAACTGTAGACACAGCACAGT
The DNA here is from genome assembly GCA_916613615.1 of Steromphala cineraria. Taxonomy (NCBI): domain Eukaryota; kingdom Metazoa; phylum Mollusca; class Gastropoda; order Trochida; family Trochidae; genus Steromphala; species Steromphala cineraria. The sequence goes on from OU744722.1 coordinate 80,797,192, forward strand.
TATAGTATCTCTCTGCAGAATAGCCAGCCAGACAGGGAAACCTTACTATTTATCACTTCATTGAACTTTCATTGCTTACCGGAAATCACCAAGTTCAAACAGCACATTATTAGGAACTCTTAACTCTGTTGAAGCAAGAACGGGAGCTGTGAAAGGGTGTTTGTAGCACGGATCTTAATTTGTGATTAGCAGGAGTGGACTGGCTGTAAGTGGAACCGTGCAAGGCCTGTGTTGTAGCCAGCACTGAGTGAGGAGTAGGGAGGTATAAAATATCACTCTTCTGAGAGACAGACCCGGAACAGAGGCAGTGCCACAGAACTCTCACTGACTGCCTGCCAGATAAAGCACAGTGTGAGAGAGTCGGCAGGTTAATATCTGCTCATCCTTCCTGCCTAACAGTTAGGAACATTGTCAAAGTTGCTGACCTTTTGTGAACCCTTTGTCACGGTCCTGGAGCTTCAAGACGGAATCTCTCCTCCCCACATTGAGGATTGATTCATTGACAGTTAACATTGAGGAGGAAATTTAATGAGTTGAGCAGGCTGAATGAAGGCAAGGGAGTGAATGGAAGCACAGACTCAGCTCTCTCCTGAGACACAAAGGCTGTTTGGGACCCAGTTTGTTAGAGTTTTTTCTCCGCTGATAGCTGGAGTGGTCATTTGGAAGAGAAGTTGAGTAGAGTCGCTAGCTCTGTCTCTCTCTCTCTCTTTCACTCAGCTCTGAGTCACCACACGAGGACAGTCACGTAATGGATTAGTGTCGACTCAGCCTTCTGTCAACCGTCTTGATTCATACAGGACTTATATACTTGGAGATTGCAAAAAGGTAATTATCTTCATTCATCGTTTCATACAACTATGCTCTAAAAGGGTGAAATATGTCTGATTTTATTACAAAACTGACATGATAAGCTGAGCCAGTTTCACAGGCAGGCCGTGAGTCAGTGTCACTACTGCCGTTATCAGATTATTACACTGACTTGAATGGGGAACGCTTTTATGCTGGCTTATAGGGTCTTATTTTGCTGCGTTGAGCAATAACAAAGGTCGGCCGTTATTTCATTGATTGGAAGATTTATATTACTCATCAGTGTCAACGTTTTCTTGGCAAGGCTTGTTATGTTTTTCATGAGTTTCCTCTGCTAGAGGCAGCGCTGGTAGCATGGCTGGAGTTTCTTGTTTATGTTTTACTCATTAACGGTGTACGCTCCTCATGGTCTTATTTCGGGTGTTCTCTGTTTATACTACTCTAAACTTAGCTACTGTGGTGGGAGGATACTAACGTAGCTTGCTATGCAGAGTTCATATACTGGTGCTGTGCCATACAGTGTAGTGTGAGTATATATATCAGTGTATGTAAGAAAGAGTAAACATCAGATGGTTCGGACTGGATCAATCTTCTTTAATACGATGAATTCATTTCGACCATTATGTAGGTCTTGTCAAGTACCAGTGTATGTATACATATGCAGGTGCTTGCTGGGTCTCATGGTCAGATATATTGCTGTTTTTGTACCAGGCCAGTTTTTATCTCTTTCTTCTTTGTCCCAATGCTAAATTGCCCTGCCCAGTGATGTGACATTTACAGTTAATTCGTTTACAATTTTACACAAGCGGATTCCTCTGTTTGATGCTCTACATATCAAAAGGACTCAAAGCAGTTATGTTAAATTGTGAAAAGGACTGTTGTAAATTAGACTGTCATTATTTTCAATTTGTATCACAATGTGCATCTGCTATTTGTTAATTCCCTTTTAACTCTCATTTGTTTCCTTTTAAAAATATATCTCATATATCCATTAATTAAAAGAAAAGTTTGTTATTTTTATTATAAGAACAATAATGATTATAATTAAGAAGAAATAAAACTACAATTCCATTTCAACTCTTTTACATTTCCTTTGAAACATATATCTGTATAATTCTTTTGATAAAAGTAAAATTTATTTTCATATAAAAAAAAAAAGGAGGAAAAATATCAGCAACATTTATCCTGAAGCGTTACAAGAGATTACACAAAAAGCTTTTGTGGAGGATTCTTTGTCCAGAGAGTGTTTTGTCCTGGAGGATGCAGTAGAGATTGGAGTAATTTATTCCTGGTCATAACGGTTTCAATAGTCAACTTGCCGGTGCACACTGCACAAGTATTACAGGGTATTGACAAGCGCAGGTCCTTTATACGGAGAGAGAGTGAACTGACGAGGTCAGGGAGACAGCTGTGCTCAGTCACTGTGTTAATAATTACCAAACCAGCCTCCAATCAATGTTGTCTCTTCATGCTCTACACTCTGCTAAGGCTGTTAAATAGTCGTGAGAGGAAATTCATATTTTCAAAACTTCTTCATTATCGATGGAAATCTCTCTTTTAAACAAAGAAATAATTATTTCTTGAAGAATTGGATTAATGTGGTTGTGCAAGATCTGAAAAAATTAGATTAAATTATTTTGATATGATTATTGTTTGAAGTGAAATCATTAATCATGGTTATCGGAAATAATGTTCTCAAATGTTACTACAAATTTAAAAAGAAACATATAAAGTAAGAGATAATGATGTGCAATGTACAAAATGCTGTGTGAATTGTTTGATTTCTTATAATTATAATTAATCAAAATGTCATAAAATTATAAAAATGAAATGTTATTCGGAAATTCAAATCTTCATAAAATTATTCACAATTAAGGGTTTCCATCTTTGGCTGTTTAAAGGAATGTATATCAACAACATTGTCTTGCATGGAACAGAACCAAAACTAATTTTAAAAAAAATATCTTGTGTGTATTATGAAGAACTTTTTTCTCCCACACAAATACTTGCTATAATATCTCTAGACTCAGTTCTTAAATCATTTATGAAGCAAAATGGTTCTATAAAATCAATAGCTCTTTAAGCACCCATTTATTTGAGGCTTAAAAAATAAGAAACCAAATGAAAATGTATTGTTTTGTGATAACCTTTGAATGAGGATATTATTACAGCAATCGATTTGGAATTATCTCACACTTCACTTATTTTATCTCAATAAGAGAAATAATTCATCTAATGGATGCTACTTATGGGAAAATGTATTTGAACTTATCTCTCACTCTTACAGTTTTTTGTCAGACATAATGGTCTGTTGCCTAACAGACTTATCGCTTTAATCCACGGGAAATTAATTTCTTCTTTTAGTGCAAACTATTAAGCGCAACATGAGACAAATAAAATTTTAGTTTAGATAAAAGATGCTAATAATTGATTATTATTTTGGACATGGTTTTATTTATTTCAAAACCAAAAAAATATTGATAAACTATTTTGTTCAAGGACTATATGTCTATAAAGTATATACATGGTGTTTGTAAGATGAACTTCTTGATATTTTTTTGAGCAAGTTATTTTCATGGATTCAGTTGTTCAATTTTTTATTGTAATTGGTTGTAATTTGATGAATGACAGTTGAAATAGATTAACACCAAAATGGTGACATATCAATTTAGAAAACATCGAAAATAAGTTTTAAAAAATGTCAAAGAAACACATGCGAAGCCCTCTATAGCAAAATAAACTCTCAAGACTACTTACCAGTTTCAAGAGCTCCAGACACTTTATGATCTGTATCATAATGATCACAATAAACAAAAGTCAAACAGTTTCTTTAAAGAATGTCTTTCATAATTTGCTGTCGAAGTTCTAAAAGAACATAGAGAAATCTGTCACAGCCCAAGAGAGAGTTGAGTAGACCGTGGGCCGAAGTAATAAATTGTGTCAAAGTGCCTCATAAAGTTCATGAAGAGTATAACTTAATTTGATAATTAAGATAGGCAATACTAGACCTCAAAAAGTGAATGTTCTACTAAAGATCCAGTTTCATTTTTTAGTAAATTGCTTTTAAATGTTCAGCTATTTGTTTATGGTTGGCATAGCGACGATCACTTGTCGGCCAATCAAAACTCTCCTTAGCCTTCAGTCCGGTAAGAAAAATGGCCGCGCCCGTAAGTGGGCGTGCATGTCACAGGGTAGATTCAGTCGATTGTTATCCTGCTTGCTGTCTTAACAATACGTTTTGGGCTAGGTTATCAATCTTTACAATCAGAGGAAAGTCTAAGATCTTAGTTTATAACTATAATCCTAAGATTTACCGGCATTGTTTGGCTCTGACCTCGTGATCGCATAGCTGCTATGAAAAGTTTATGTGAGGCAGAGTACGACAGGCTACCAAAATAAAAAGTGGCGATTATGTTTGTTTGCATGTTACATTAAAAGATAGACACTTCATTCTCATCTCTTCCAAACTTCGAAATTATTTGTTAAAATGACTTTGATATATTAAACAGAAATCGTTTCTAATACAGTAACTGCATTTTTCTTTTATTAGTGTAATGGGTTAATTTTCAGTCAGATAAGAAATAACATGTCTATTTTAAAAACTTGATGCATTGAGGAGAAAGTACCCATGTTGGAATATTATAGATGAGACCACTGAATATCATTTAATTAAACTCAACATTTGTACAATAAAGCATGCCATAAATCTAAAAGATTACCTTAAAAATCATGAATAGGAAGTGTAGTTTTGTGTGTTTTCAGTTACTTTCTTTCACCTCTGTAATTAAGAACATCCAGGGTAATATATAAAAGATTATTTTCCATAATTTCTTAATATCACCGAAAGTTTTAAAAAGTCAAACATAACTATTTTAACTGTTTTCTTTTAGCAAATATCATCTGAAATTAAAAATTAATATAACTCATCATATTTCATGATTGAAAACATGAAAACATGTCACAGATATGGTTTTATATAGTGTGTCCTGACTCACAGGAATATCATCAATTTATAGTCTCATGTGCTTTAATAAATGCTTCCCTTAGAATTTTCTCATATAATAATTATTTTTACGCTGTACAAATCACTAAAAACCACTAACATAATTTCTACTTTTTTAAAAATGAATTAAAATAAAATAAAGAAATCACCCTCTATGCGATCAATACAATTACATTTTTCTAAAAATGAAAAGTGACAATTAATATTATCATCTCAAGATATGGTATCGTGTAAAGTAAAAAAAGAAAATAACTGGAGGGTTTTTGGAAAAAAGTTTGAAAATAATGACACTTTGTTTCCCATTAAAATCAATATTTTTTCGCAAGCAAGATATATATCTAAATTAACTATTCCTGTGTGCACCTATGAACACAGAGCTGAAAATGAGCCGCTTACTGAATTAACACCTTTTTGAATTTGTCCACACAAGAAAATCAATATGACTTGCAGAAAACACATGCTGATTGAAAACAGATTACCTGACAATACCTGCAGCAGGCCTTTGAGTCTATTAACAACAAACACATGATGACACAAGTATAAAATCGAGCTTGTTTGGGTTAGTAAATTTCATGAAATGATGAACTTGAAGAAAAAGATTTATCAAAATGCATTTATCTCTAACTGGTCAAAAATCAAAATATTATTCCAAAGTTATGTTTGTGTTAATCTAAAATAAAAATAAGTCATACATCTTTTAGTTATTTCTGTAAATACCCCCCAGAAAATGAAAAATGTCTCAAAATTTGGCAAGTCACTATTGTAAAACTACTCCTGTTTATAGCAGATAATTATAAAGAACATTGAGCCTTTGTCAGTCATAATTTCTTCATGGATATATCCATATAGAATAATAAGTGTGTGTCATTGATTTGGAAAGGTCTGCTTTAGCTTATGGTAATTTTCAATGATAAAGGTAAAGTTCTTACCCTAACATTAATCATGATCTTACAGTTTAAACTCCTAAATATAAAAAACATAAGACCATGTTCAACTTCATAGCAAATATCCTTAAATGCCAAAGTTAAAATCTAGCCCAGTGTCTTGTTGCAAAGGTTTTTATATTTAGGTAAACGTGATTTTTAGGGCCAAAGACCTAAGATCAAAGGAATGTTTGACCAGGAAATAGTTGTTTAATATTGTTTTAAGTTTCAATAAGATCAATAACCAAATTGAGAAGTTTTACAAACTGTTGAAATCATCATTATCTGTCATATAAGATAAATGTAATTGCATGCTCATCATTTTATGTTCTGCCACAGTGTGTATGATGAGAGCAATGTCCTTTTTACTAAAACGTTAATTTTAAAACTTGCATATGAACCACATTGAACATTCATTTTACAAAAAAATGAAACAATTAATACATCTTCTGTCAAGGTTCGCAGTTCAGATTTAAGCATTCAACAGTCTTTCTTTCTAAGATTTTATGGAGCAATCTATGTCAGTGTTTAAAATTTAGCCTGTCCGCCAGACCTTAAACTTGCTACTTTTTGTCAGGACTGGTTACTTTTTGGTCAGGACTGGAAACTTTTCAAAAATGTCTTTATTTTCCCATTAAAGGGGCAGTAGCACGTTTTTAGGGGGAATATAAGGTGATGTCATGAAAATGAAAATTAATGGTTCCAAATGAAAGACAATGCTGGAGCAGTAATAATTCAAATATAAAATGTAAAGTTTAGCCATGCGATTCCTTTTTCTTACACAAAATGAATTAAAGGTGTTCACACAAAAATGGCCGCCAATGGATTTTGTGTAAATCTTCATACTTTGTCCTCTGACTATGGGTGATTGACTTGTGTGATGAGATTTTTTACACTGTCAAAATAATACATTTAACATTAACTTACAATTATCAGTGAAAATTTTAAAATATAAAATTATCAAAAAACGTGCTACTGCCCCTTTAAGGAATTGACCAATTAATTTTTGGGACAGGCTAGATTTCCAATCTATTTTATACACTGCCTATATGGTCATCAAATAATGAGTTACTGCCATACAACTATACACATCTGGGCTTAAATTGCCAAACACATTAAATACAAATGAAAAGATGTGAAGAATAAATCCACACCAGCAACCCATCTAAACCCTATTGATACAATACTATGACATCACAAATTTGATGACCGCACAGTGACGTCATAATGGCATACATATAGCAAGAGACTCATTCTATGCAAGTCATGTTGAAGAATTCATGTATTCTTAATTCTGATATTTGAAATTTTATATGCGATGTATTCATCATTATTTAATATCATATTTTGATATGCATACTGTTGATTTATTTACTACTTGACAACAAATAGTTCCTGTACTCGAAAAAGAAGAAAATCTATGAGGAAGAAAGTGACTCATCTTCAAATAAAAAGAGTGCATATAACTTTCTTTATCTGGGTCATTCTTTCTATACATATTTTATTCAATCTATTGACCGAATTATGGAAGAACTACACTACTGACAACACAATTTTATTTTTGAATTAGGCATCATCTAAAGTGACCACCGTCTGAGTTAGCAGTAAATTAAGATCTCTCACAAACATATGATATAATCATCTAAGATGATGTCTAATTCAAAAATAAAATTGTGTTGTCAGTTGAACATTTGGTTTTCGGAAAGGGGACTGGCTAATGAATCTTGTGATCTGTAATGTATGAAGTATCACGGGTTCAGGTCGTGTGTCATACACAGACAAACATGAATGACTCGGAACGTCTCCGAAGATTCATGCGCGCGGACGCTGAACGGTGGTCACTTTTAACAATGCCGCATATGAAAATGAAATTGTGTTGAAAGTAGAACATTGCATTTTCAGAAAGAGGAATGTCTACTGATTCCTATGATATGTAATACATGTAGTCACGAAAAAAATGAGGCAATCCAAAAAACTAGCTGCATATCGTGTTTCGGCCCACGGTCTAGAGTGATCTACAGCGGGTGGCCATATTATTACGTACAAGCGACGTCATTCCCATTGACTTGCATGTTTATTAACAATTTGGAGAATAATTATGATAAATTAGGAAATGATCCAATTGCTGACATTTTTTGCAGACATCATAGAAATCAACTTAGCTATTTATACATAATTACACTTCCCCTATCCATTAATTAGTTATCGAATGACACTTTGTGAAACATTGCATGTACAACTTGCGATTTGACTGTCCCATTGACGGCCATGTTAAACGTAGCGGATGTGTTGCATAGTGCTTTGAAATGAGATGCAGTTTCCTTAATAATAATCAAAAACGTAAATTGAAAACTGCAAAATATTACAGTAAATTGATTTCAACTAAATTTACGATAATTATTCTCGCAATAGCTAATTAACATGTACGTCAATGGGAATGACGTCACTTGTACGTAATAATATGGCCATCCGCTGTACATACAGGACTGAGCCCGGGGCTCTCTCTAGTTCCTGTGACTTCCCCACAGGGGGCTAGAATTGCTTACTCAATCAGTCACTTTAATCAAAATAAATATACCCCTAATTTTGCGGTCGAGAGGAGTTATGAGTATGCTGGGTTATTGTGTTCAGGACGAATGGTTGCCCTCGCTGATGGCGGTTATTTGTTGGTCTGTAGTCAATGGACCTTGCTCTCTTATTCATCATCTTCACCAGTAGGGCTATATATGAAAGAGATAACTGCTTAGATGTTCAAAGATGGACTTCTTTATGGGCATTGTATGCATGAGAGCTCTGGTATAAATCATCAGAAGATATTTAGTATCATTTATGGAATTTTGAGCATAGTTATAAGACCTTCAATATCACTTTTGGCAGTTGGACCATTCTTTCAAATCCTATGAAGTTCTAAAAATTTTTGGTCTTATTCTAAAGCAACGAAATTTGTTTTGTCATTGTAGCGAGATGTCGAAATCTCTGCAAACTGTATCCGGGTTGGTGAACCTTGCGTTGACTTCATCAGGAAAAACAATTTGACATACAATATCTGCAGGCTTGTTGAAATGGTGTTGTTCCTGGAAATTTATCATTGCCGAGAATAATATTATTGTTTGGTTCGGAGAGCATCTGGCCTGAAGATAAAACAATATGTAGACTTCTGCCGGGGAGGAGGAGGAGGAGGATGTATTGTCTGGGTACCTGGGCAGGGCAGGAGGTTCACATCTTGTTGTTGAGGACCTGCCGCTGTTTACAGGAACCGGACTTTCTTTGATTGTTACCATGGTAACGGGTGATAAAGCATGTGTTGTTCCTCCCATTGCAAGCTCGGCAGTCTGATACGATGTGATATCCCCCCTCCTTATCCAACTAAAGCCGCTATCAATTAAGCATTGGGGACACTATCCATCCCTCATCTCCCGGGCTATATACTTTGTTCACACGCACGGATCCTATCTGCTTGCAAGTGTGTTTTCTTTCAATCGCAGACTGGAATTGCTTGTTTTCTCTGAAATTAGCTGATTTGTTTATGGAGTTCCTGATGATACAGAGCCGCTGATCCACGACTTCTTTCTTTCAGATTTACGGACTTGAAAAACATGATTAAATTCTATCTGCTGTTGATAAGCATATTGATTAAAGAGTATTTCTTGAGAAAGTTTGCAATTATTTCTTATCTGATAACTTTGAACAAGATTTAATTTTAAAACTGACATCAAAGCAAAAAATATTGCTTTTGCTGTCAGTGAATATCTATCAAAGCTATGTAAACTCTATCTGTAAGAAAATTCCTATGTACATAGTTATTTGATTTACTGTGTATGCCTAAAGTTTGTTCAATAATTCATTAAAGATAGAACTAGATTCCAATTTAAAGTTTAAAACTGCTTAATCCATAAATAAGTTTTCAAGTCATGAAGACATGTGCTGGAGAGATAATGCTGGCATTCCATTGACGCATTCTCAATCCTTGAAACAAATAGTTCAAGTTTTTCTTCACACCATATTTCACCCGCCATCCCAAGCTTGTTGGTGAGTTCAGTAAGCTGGCACTATGATGTATGGTCTACAGATGTGCACAGATACAGCACACTCTCCGCTTCATTGTGCACTCACGTTCTAAATGATATTTACTCTTCATTTTGTAGAGGACTATAAGGGTAAATTAATTTAGTTAATTGGATAGAACTATGAACTATGAAGTTATGAAATAATTTGAGGCATGTTTGCAGAGATACAGCTTGCTCCTTGCTTCATTGTGCATATAAGTTCTTAATGATATTTTCCCTTCTTGAGATAAGTTCATTTTGAAGAGGACTATAAGAGTAAATTAATTTCATTAATTTGATAGAACTATGAATAATGAAGTTATGAAATGATTTTGAGTCATGTTCATAAAGATCGAAGACATTTCCTCTGTTTCATCTTGTATTTCATCAATGATTAAAATATAGTATAGTTCTATAGACTATGATAATTTAATATGATGTATGGGGCCATTTCAATAGACATAATTAACACCTTCAATCTGTGCTTCATTGTGTACTAAAAGAGAAAGTTTTTAATATGATAACATCTCAACATGGAAAGGTTTAAGTAGTTTGATAGTTGAGTAAACAGTTAATTGAATCTACTAAATGGTTTAAATGTCATGTGGTGTATATGTTGAACTAACTTTCTTGTATAAGTTGAAAGATCATTTTTCAACAAGTTCCAGGATTTTTTTAAAAAAAACCCCAAAAAACAGTTGATAGAAATGATATCTTTATCTCAGAAAATGTGTTGTATTTATGCTTGTTTGAGGAAGGGAGTTGTTGCCCAGGACAGCAAGCTTAAATTCTTTAGAAACTTTCAAGTTATCTTTCTCAAGAGGTTGAGGACACTAACAGTAAAATTGAATCTTTTAAAACGTTCTAATCCCTCTCTCAGTGAAGGGCCTACGGGTAGCTTGAAGGTATTTGCATTTTGATGTCCCCTCTTATAAAGGATCTCTCTATGTTGCTCTAGCCTGTACATTATTGTGGTTTTTATAAATATTTAATGTTAAAATATCATATTTCAATATACTCAAGCTTTCTCAAGAATTATAACAGTAAAATGGGTATAAAATGCAAAGAATTTGAAAGATAATCCTAACAGTATATTCCAAATATTTGGAATTGAAATCCAACCCCTATATCAGATCTTTCAATGAAACTTTAAACAGTCAATTTACAGGCTGTAGCTTTTATGTCTGTACAAGGATGGTTTATGATGCTCAATATTACTAGTCTTCCTGTGGTAAACTGACTCCTTGCTGTAAGTTTTATTGTGAGGTAACATGCACATTTCATGCCATCAAGTTAACAGCTGTGAAATGAGGAGGAGAAGTGTTGAATAACAGCTGAAGTTACTACCCAACTAATCCGCCTTACAAGAGAGCTCCGATGGTTATTTGTCATAGCGGTTATATAGGGGTGTAATATAGCACTTATAAGGGTGTGATACAACGCTTATATACCGGTTGGAAATGAAGTGATGCGAATATGCCGTAAGAGTCATGTTTTTCATAGTTTCTCAATTTCAGTATTTTTATATGAATAAGATATAGTCTCTAGATATACTGTATTTCCAAAAAGATTACTAAGACTACTGATGAAAAAATGCTTCCACAATTTTGTGAAATCAAATTGATATAGTTCAAGGTTTGGCTCATTGAATCTTGAAGATAGGAAAACAATACTTGGACATTGCCGTCATCATTATTAGGCTAACACTCCACTTCAGACCAAAAACTATAAAAATATTCAACATCCCTTTTCGATTTTTAAACGAAATAATCTCTTTCATTGATTTTAATTGACAAATTAAGGATATAAGTCAATGATCACAAGTTGAATAATTAGCAAGGTTTACCAATGTCTGTTTAGAAAATATTTTGTTATTACTTGTAATTTGATCAACTTAACAAATGATACATTATCGTTTTAGATGTTGCAATATGATATTGCTATATTTATCAACTCAAGTCCTTGTTTTCTTACAATTTCTTTACCCAGATCCCCATATGTAAGTAAGAGATAGTAAAACTGTCGGTGGATAATAAATAATGATATTGACACGAAACTCGAACTCATTATGTCTTATCATAACTGTCAGGAGACCATATTTCTTGTGTACACTAATTATCTTTCATTAAGCATGTGTGTACCAACTGTCTTGGTTTGTTTGCTTGACTCTCTCGTTAACAACTCCCCAGGGAAATCATTTCCTCTTGAAATGATTATATCACTATAAAGCATAACTCATCAGACATGTTTCTTGCAACTATGAAATATCTTTTTGATGAGATTAGTTTATGGCAAGAAAGAAAATTGCTGCTTTCGTTTAAATGTAACATCAGGATTTCTCTGATGTTATAGAAGTCTGTCTTTTCGTATCACCAAAAAAATCAGGTGAAAATGTCTATTTTCAATTGCAAAATGGACCAAAATCTCAATTACTTTTAAGGTTGAATCAAAGATTGTTTTATAGGGGCAATTTTATTCTTTGTATTAAAAAAATGTCAAATTGAAGAAAAGAAAGGAAATGAGAATCATCTACATATGGGAAAAGTGTATGTGATTTTTGAGAAATTAATACTTTCACATTGGGGGTTAACTCCAAAATTTTCGAAAGATACAAATACTGTGAACTGTAACTTAATGAAATGTATTATACTGACTACAACCACCTGGTATTGAAATTTTGTGTAGACAAACACTTATCACTAGTAGAACATAGTAGAACAATTGATGTACAATGTTTTTTACAGATGGATGAATAAAAAATATATGACTTTACGACTGATATTGCAATGTACAACACAGACAGGAGTCATAACAATGTTTATATAATATTCAATGTTCAATGAGCTAATACAAATAGGATGTCAGTTGGAGTGACAATTTTCTCACACTTGTTTGACACCTCTAAGGCCCAAACTTTTACTATTTTATTTCATTTCCTTCATCCTTTCTCTTCCGATTTATATTAACTATAAAGCATTGTTACAATATAGGCATGTTTCCAAGTTATGTTTATGCCTGTTTTTGAAGAAACAACTGTTTTCCCATAATAGTTGTCAAGATGATATGAAGGCCTTCTGATTCAAATATGTTAGCTGTCAGAGCCGTCTCAAATAAATTGCATTTCTTGTAATAGTTGCCAAGGTTTTATGAATGAGCTTGTGATTGTGTTGTAGAGATGAAAAGTTTTTTTAGTCATATCTGGAATATACAGCTTTAAGACATATCTTATTTATTGCTTTTTAATGTCAGAGCTAAATTGTTATTTAAAGAATTCACATGTTGTAATCTATGACTTATTGTGCCCAGAACTTTTTATGTCTTGCTTTCTTTTGATGAGAAATTCCCCTCTTTTTATCTCTTAATGAAATAAGGCTCTGCAAGAATTCAGGCGAATGAAGGAGGCATTTCCAAGGAATGTTTAGGATATTTGCTGTTGACATAAACATAATTAACAGGGCTTACAGAGGTGCACTTTTAGCTGTTTTCTTGTTATTTGATGTTTGTTTTGTCTATATGCAAATGTTGTTTGAGCAATGTGTGTGAACTTTCAAGATTTTGATAACTTTATACAAATCTATGATTCCATAAGGTGACCTTTTAAAACATGTCGTATATTATTTTTAATCACTAGGTTTCAAACCCAAGAAGTAAGTAAGTAAGTGACACGACAAAATAGAGACATTGAATATAGAATTCCTGCATGTATTTAAATTGAATATTACTTAAGTTGTCAATTTGAACGTTCCCAAAGGTATTCAATTGAGTATTCCCCAAAGAAAATACAAGTAGATTTATCGCTACCTGCCAAAGAGTTCGTTGATAAGAAAATCATAACAAAGTATCTCGTTTATCATTGCTAAAACAAAAGTGATAGGTTGGACGCTATTTGATCTGTACATGCACATAAGCATGACCAGGGCACATGTGTGTGTTTACGATAGCAGCAGCTAGCTTCTAGTCCCATGTGTAAACACAATGAACTGACATTCAGTTGCTGAGGGACGTTTCTGTACGTTTCTGTACTCCTATCAATGATCTGCTTCTATATAACCTGTCATGAACACTCATTGCATTGAATGAAGGAATGAGAACCACATTATTAATATTTTTGGAAATAAAGATAGGGCTGTCAGAGACTAATATTGATTTGAGGGAAGTAGGGAAGTGTGTGACAAGCTATGCATGGGTAAAAGTTTGAGACATATTGAATATTGGTATATTATTTCTTAGTATAAATGAGTGAGAGCCTGAAATAAGAAGTAGATTGTCAGAGACTATCACTAAGAGTAGACAAAGATGATGGTATCTGAACCATTACTTGACTTGAAAGAGTGTCCTGAAACATTTCAGGTAAAAACAGTTGGTTGAAAATATCTCTGTTGTTTTCAAATAACTTTTGGCATATTATTACTGAGCATAAGTGAGTGAGAGCTGTCTAGGCAAGTGGTGTGAACCTGGTAGCAGAGCGAGAGAAGCATGTAAACAGCCTGATAGGAAGCAGAGGGAAATGTCACAGAGCAACAATCAGAGATGGTTAGGGGAGTGAACAGCACTGTTTCCTCCAGAACCTGCAAATGTCAGATCCCCTCCCCCCTCTCTCCCGATCCCCCCTCCCCCTCAAGATTTCCCCCTTTCTGGGTCTGATATTCTGGCATATAGTTGTGATTCTGGGTCAGTTTCATAGAGGCACTCTCATCATGGATATGATACTTGGAGGTATTCTCTTGGATATGTAAGATGACAACAAAGGCTTGATGGTGTTGCTCTGTATGTGAGTCATTTTGGAAGGTTTGTGCAAGATTCACTTTTGTTGAGTGATATTATCTATCTAACTATTATTGATATCAGTTTTTTCTGATGTGTTTTGTTTGATGCAGGTCCTTATATGAGATTATGCACCCTAAGTATCTCAAGTAGAAATGAAAGGATCATTATCAAAGATGTTGGCCAAAAAAGAAATAATTATTCCAAAAGTATGATTCTATGTTTCTGTAATAATTAATTCAGATGTTAACACAAATCTGAAAATGAAGTATTTTGATAAACATGTAGCAAAAAAAGCAATTCAAATAGGGATAGAGAAACTTGAGTGAAGGTTTGTGTACATAGATAAGATATGGAACAAAATGATCTGGAAGGTCTATTTGCCAAGTATTTATGCATAAATACACACTTGAGGGCAAGTGGTTACAAAGAGTGTGTTTATGTATTGAAAGACATGTGAAGCAGAAAGACATGGTTATGTTGTTTGATTGGTTGATTGAGGTGCTGATTACACACGACTAGATCCTCCATGAAGCAAGCTCCCACAGATTAGTCCACCTGCTTTGATGTGCCTATATCTGAGGGATTGCTCCACTTGGTCCCTACCAGTTTATCTGCTTGATTAACTCTGTAAGAAATGACAGGCAATTATAGATTTATTGCTTTCGACTCCAACTGAGTAATGTTTGAGCTGAGAAACTTTGAAAGTTGAACATCTACGTTGCATGTTTTTCTAATTCAAGTTTTCTGAAATACCCCTTTATTATGTAAGTTCATTTTGTGTCTAATTTGTTATATTGGTAAGATTTTTTGATTTGTTACAAGTTTGTGAAGTGTATATTTTAAAAAAAGAATTGTGATTGTTTTAATTTGTAAATGTTGAACTATTAAAATACTTCTTTGAAGTTGTGTCATTAGCTTTCAAGTGTAAAACAAGAACTTATTATTGTAAGCAAAAAGTCTGGAACTAATTCTGTGGAAAATTGGTTTTTGTAATTGAGAAAAAACATTTTTGTTAAAAAGAGATTAAAAGCCTCTTCATGAGAATAGTTTCTTGGCACATTTCCTGTAAGAAGGAATCTTTCATGGGTCATTACAGTGAAGTCATTAGTTGGTGTTTATGATAATATAGCAAGCATTATGCCAAGTCTAAGAGACATTTATGCCGTGGCAACATTTTACAACCATCCCTACACTTGCACACAGTGAAGCACTAATGAAGCCCTTAGCCGATGTACCTAATTCTACCAATCTGCCCTAAATAGCAGCCCTCGTCTGCCTCTAATCTAAAACAGATCTTCTATAAGCTTCATAATTATGGAAACACATTATTGCTGCTATTCCATGAGTACTGGTGAGGTTCTTCAGGAAAATTGCTGCCTGCGGTTCAAAGTCAAGGACAGTAGCTTTGGGCGATAGAGATGAACAAAGTACAGAATCATGGCCTAGTTGTAAGAAGACCTATGTTGTTATTTTGGGGCACCATAGCTTCACTTCCTCCTCTAGCGCAGACTTGATACCAGGTAGGTAGAAGTTGCTGAATATTCTTGTGAAGGATATGTTTCAATCTTGAGGTTTGCTAGAAATATTCCTGTGAACGATATACTTCTATTATGAGGTTTGCTAGATGATGTTTTTGTGAAGGAAATGCTCCCATCTTGAGGTTGCTAGATATTCTCATTTTCCGTCTTGAGTTTGCTATATATTCATGTGAAGGATATACTTCCATTATGAGTTTGTCAGATATTCTTGGAAGACTATACATCCATTTTGAGGGTTTGCTATATGTTTGTGTGAAGGATATGTTTCAATCTTGAAGTTTGCTAGATATTCCTGTGAACGATATACTCCCATCTTAAGGTTGCTGGATATTCATGTGCGGGATATACTTCCATTATGAGGTTTGCTCGATGATGTTTTTGTGAAGGAAATGGTCCCATCTTGAGGTTGCTGAATGTTGTTGTGAAGGATATACTTCCATTATGAGGTTGTGAAGGAAATGGTCCCATCTTGAGGTTGTTAGATATTTGTGTGAAGGATATACTTCCATAATGAAGTTTGCTAGATATTCTTGAAAGACTATACATCCATCTTGATGTTTGTGCTCCTTCCTATTGATTGAGTATCCCCAGTCTTATCAATGGGCCATCTCTCTGATTGTTTGTCTACCATATTCACATTGATTGCTTTCCTTAGGGAAGTATTAATTCTCATGTTGATTGGCAGCTGGGTCGTCTATTGCCAAGTCAAGTGCTTTTCAGTACTTGTTTCATGTCACTTGATTGAAATATTTCAATTTTGGTTGGAAAAAGCAAAAGACATTTTAATTACAGATGTTGTAAGTAATGTGTTTATTTTTCTTAAATGATGTGTAACACCGCTTATTTTAAAATCTTTGTCTTCTATCTGTATTAATTCCATATATGAAAAGATGAATTTTCTTGTCATAGCATCAGAAACCACAAAGAGATATTGTCAAAATGTAGATCACATGCTTAAGAAAATATGTAATCTTCAAATATCAATGTAATCATAACTCATATTGTTTTCAGGAATAGTGGCTCAAAATAAATAATGGTTTCAAATATGTCTCTGCTTCCTTTATGAGATTGAGGATGTTTATGTTGAATAAGCATTTTTCTCATGTTTTGCTAACTTGAAACTCGCTGTTATGTAAATCTGGTAAGAATTTGGTGCAGATGTGCATTCAATCCCTGTGCACTTAAATGTGCATCATCAATTTTTCCCCCCTTATCTCGCTGTCATGTGGCATTCATCAGTATGGAATTCATATTCTCTTTATTCCAAGAGTTGCCCTCCAAGTGGCGTCTCATACCTTCCAATTATGATAACTCTGAAAGTAAAGGCGCCTGACTTTAAACATTTCTCCTGAAGTCAGAAATGGGATCCCCGGGCTACAGGAATATCTCGACATTACAGGCATTAATTTCAAAGCCTTAGGTGGGAATGGAAATGACTTCAGTAATTCTCCGAATAGCACACCAATCAGAGCCATCAATGCTAATTTGATTAAGTCCGCTGTAACTGGTAATTTTCTCTGACATCTGTTTACTGACAGATGAAGGGAGGGGAGGGTCAGTGGTTGTTCATTTAGTGGACTATATGCTAACCAGGAGGGTTTATTCTTGTTCACTAGGTTGAGAAGACAAGAGGGGAGGGTCAGTGGTTGTTCATTTAGTGGACTATATGCTAACCAGGAGGGTTTATTCTTGTTCACTAGGTTGAGAAGACAAGAGGGGAGGGTCAGTGCTTGTTCATTTAGTGGACTATATGCTAACCAGGAGGGTTTATTCTTGTTCACTAGGTTGAGAAGACAAGAGGGGAGGGTCAGTGCTTGTTCATTTAGTGGACTATATGCTAACCAGGAGGGTTGAGTTCTTGTTCACTAGGTTGAGGAGAAGACAGGAGGGGAGGGTCAGTGCTTGTTCATTTTTGAAACTGGACGCAGACATAGACCACCGATACCACTTGACCAGAGATTGTGTGAAGTCTGTAATACACTGGAGGATGAGATGCATCACATTATGTCATGCACAAGACACAGGGAGGAACGTCAAGGTCTTATTAGTAGCATTACCACCATTGATAGTAATTTCATTAATTTTAGTAAACATAATCAGTTTATCTACATATTATCAAATAGTAAACCAGAGTTAGTTGAAACCATATGTTATTATGTATACTCCTTTGTCAATAATATATCAGATACCCATTAAGAAAATATATTATTGTCGATTGTTATCATTGCTCAATGTCCATCTGTCATTATATGTTTATTATCATGTATAGAATTAGAATGTTGTCACTGTTTCCATGTGGAATGTTACGACAATAAAATTATCTTATCTTATCTTATCTTTAGTGGACTATATGCTAACCAGCAGGGTTGATTCTTGTTCACTAGGTTGAGGAGAAGACAAGAGGGGAGGGTCAGTGCTTGTTCATTTAGTGGACTATATGCTAACCAGGAGGGTTTAGTTCATTTCTATATTGGAACCACTGTGTTCAAACCAGGGACAGGTTTGATCACAGAATCAACTTCATATACATCGATCATCTTGAAGCAAGTGTCTTGATGGATTACAAAATTTGATGTTTATGTTGAAAGTAAGTTTTCAGAAATCGTCAACGAATTTGATAAATTGTCAAATTCTTGGCTGTATGCTATTGGGTATTTTGTCTTTAGTATTTGTTTATACAATTCAAAACAAAAAGAGCAAATCTAGGTAAAGGAGTTTCCTCTTTCAAATAATTGATGTATTTACACATGTATTAGATATTTAACACTAAAAAGAAATCATGACGTGAATATCTATCTGGATGGCAGTGATTTTATATCTTCATATTATTGTTCTTTAGATGCTTCTTCACAACTTCAGCAATAATAATGCCACAGATTCTAAAATCATTAATTACAGTAGATAATCACAAGAAGCACATGCTCTGTTATGAGAACAACAGATTTTTAATGCCAAAGGTCAGAAACACCTCTGCAAGAACCTATTGACTTACAACCCACATCAGGGACTTCCAAGTACTATCCATGGATTCACTGCACTAATTTCTCCAGACCCTCCTCCAAAACAATCCACTGTTTCACCCCTGTGTGATGAAGCCAAGCTTAACTGTATCTTATATCATTACCACCATCATCATTAATGTGGTAATTAGAGCATTAAAGGTTAACTGTTACTGGATGTTCAATAATCCAAGTGATAAAGCCATGGCATTTCATTAGAGCAACATCTCTTCTAGGACCCTGCAATCAAGACTGGGATCATATGTTAGAACTCTGTCTCCCCCTCTATCAGTGTTTAACCTTTACAGTAACATTCTCTAATGAAAGTTCCTCCTTAATATTGACTGGTGGCATGTGTTATTCTCTCTATATGAGGTACCTTAAGAATCTATGAGAAGAACTGAACTTCAAGGGATAGGAAGGCTCAAACAACAACTAGTTTGATACGTTTAGAAGGGTCCAAAGTAGAATCTATTTTTTGCTTTTCCACTTTGAAATTTTCTTAATAGTTTTTCTTTGAATTAGTTGCCTCTTCTATTTATCCGAGAAGTTGACTTATTTGAGAAACCCATTTATCAATGATATAGCTATTGGGATAATCAAAGCTAGAACTTAACTAAACCTACAAGCTACAACTGCATACTTCTGTTTACTGTATCTGGTCCTAACAATCTAATTGTCAAATTGTAAAGATTCTTCCTGTTTCTTTCTGAATGAAATTAAATTATGTATCTCAGGTTTGAAAATCTGTTACAGGCTACAATGTCAAAGTTTGATATGAAGTTGTGACACATGAGTTAGCATGGGTTAGCCTATTTTGTGACAACCCATAGCAATACATTATCAATTTAAAACAAATTTGTCTGAAAGATAATTAATCTCCTCCTAGACACCCTGTATCATATACAGAGAGGAGACATCATTACACCGACTCCACTGTGAGATTGACCATACACCTCAGTCTACAGACAGAGATTCCTCACATCTACGAGCTACTAAAATAGATAAAGTGGACAATGGGCAGACCTCAGACCGTCTGTATTGATGGATAAATGACCTCGCTGACTACGGTGGCCAGTTTTACAATTCCAGTGGTCATCAGCCCGAGGTGGACATCAATAAACCTGTAGACCCCCTGTAACTACATCGTCAAATGGGCCGTGTGTAAATATAAACAAAGGGTATCACTGTAGCCATTCATTAGTGTTGCCTTTGATGTTAAAGTGAGTCCACATTGGTTTTATTGCCCAGTGGTTGGTTGAATATGGAAACCAGATGACAGTGCTTGAAGGCATGTTGTACTTATGTATACAGCCAGTGTCCGGAGAGATTACAAGGAAAGACTCTCACCGAAGGGGTCTAGAACACGAGCTACTGGTCCAGCTCAGTGAACAATGATGAGGATTATAGACATGGCTCAGGATAGCAACTTGTTGGTCCTTCTGACTCCCTCAGTCCATCTGCAGTTCCTCAGTATCGCAGAGGATCAGTCAGTTATTGTCTCAAGGATTAGTTTGGGTAAAGAGGTGGTTCATTTGAATACTTATGAAGTTATGGGACCGTGATGATCACTTTGCAGTTGGTATGAGTAGATTGGCATTGTCATTCGGCTGGCTTGACTCCATGTATCATCATAGGATCATAAACAGGGGATCATGATAATGAGATTTGTGTTTAGTCATTGACTTTAATCAATACTAATATGTGTCAGTGATCAATGGTTAAATCCCCTTGATCTCCGCAGGGAACCATGTTCTGATAGGGGTTATAAACTGTCTAACTACCCAGCTCTCTATAATCCCTATGGGCAATCCATAGTTTAGTCTCTGAAGTCTATAGTTATGCTCAAAGGGTACAAATGTGCTTTTGGCAGTATAAGGATACGCTGAACTTTAACTTCTCCACCAGATGGGGTCCTTTCTGTCCTCATGGATAGCGGATAGACCTGCTGTCAGTTGCTACAATTGCTACCATCGTAAGTTGAAACATTGGTAGTATCATATTTATAAGTGTTCATAGCCCTATGCATACAGCCTTTGTTTCTATGCAAGTTTCCCTGTTTAAGCTTATTGTTTGATAATCTCTGTCTCATACCAGTGTATGCTTTATACAAAAGAACCCTGTTTCTTGAAATAATATTTCAAAAATAATTTGATTTTTTGAAATGATTTATGAGTTTTCAGAAAATCACCAGCAAAGTATCATTTCAAGATCATCAAGAAGACAAATCAAAAAAACTTTTTCAAGAAAAATAATGTATTTTTTCTGAAAAGAACATTTCAATTAAATATTAAAATTTTTGTAGTTGCAATGCAGGAATTGTTCCAATTCAAAGTGTTTAATTTGCATTTATGGTGTGTAGTCAGGGAAGTCTTAACAATCTGATCCGTTGAAGACAATGTCAAATTAGCCAGTGCTTATTGATTTAATCTTTCCATAGGACGACTATGATTTTGTCCCGGATGCTTTTGAATTACATAGAAGATTTAAGAAAATTGAAGTGAGTCATCGCCAGTTAGACCCAAGGAACTGTGCATGAAGTCCTGATTGAGAGAGGAATAATGGACTCGCAAGGACCTTCTCAGCGACACATGGACACATTATTACTTGTCCTCCATGTTCCTGACATATAATCACTACGACATCACAGAAAAATTCTGGAATGGATAATGATGTTGAGGAACAATTGAACACTTTTCAGACAACTTTTAATTTGTTTTAACAGTTTTTTGGATAAAATGTTTCAATTTAATTTGGGCTAACTGGGTAATGTTTTCTCTGATGCAATTGCGTTTCTAAAGGATGGTCTTTAGAGATATTTTTTCTCCAGACACAGAGTAATTATTAGCCATATTTCTGGAAAACACAGACAGAGGAGCCCTTGTGGGTTGGTTAGAGTATCTCCCAGAGGACCCGGGCAGTTAATTAGATAGAGACAAACATCCCTTTGGTTATATCAAAGGAGTGGTTGACCCTCGGGATCCGTGCTTGTCCCTTCAAAGAGGTGGACCTTGATTCAATCTCCCTTCTACATTGACAAGTCTGTTACTTGAGGCCCAATATTTGTGTTAATTCACTGTTTGATATTGTTAACCAGCACATACTGTTATCATACACTCTAATTGCTTGCTACAGTCTCAGGGAATATCGTTCACATCAGAGCAATATAAACATGTTCTTTGAGAAATTTTGTTGACAGAGCTTTTATCTAAAGTTCTTTTGTGCGAGTTGTTTAAGAGGCATTTAGAAGTTGGAATTATCAAAAACTGGTATAAGAATGTGTACATGAACAATGATACCATCTACAATAAACTCCTTGTCTTCTTCTTTTGTGTGAAATCTAAAATTCATAAATTGTTTGGACTCTTTTTGAAAATGTTATCTTGAGTCTTCAATGACAATGACGATAACATTGATTCCAAATGTTTTACAAGGCAAGATACTGTTGTTATAACTTTTTTTAACATTTACTTTCGTTTTATTTAGATGCTGAACATTATACTGAAACATCCTTTAATATTATTATCTTATTATCTAAGAAATCTGATCCCTGAAACAACACATTTAGTCAATCTCAGGTTGTTATCTGAATTTTATGCGAAAACATGATATGCTATCTTTTCTTTGGAAGATAAATCTTTTAAGAGAATCAATAATAGATGAAAACATATCTCCTTTCATAGATGAGTCATTGTCCATTCCATTTTATAGCATGCAGGATAATTACCATGATTCAAACTATTAAGTTTTTATGACGTGAAACTTTATCAGTGACATTTTCACGTGGGATAAGACCAAGTCGAGTTTAACTTGCACAAAACTATTGATTCAAGTATAGAGAAAGTATTTTTATTTATGGTGAAATGTTTGAACAAATATTGGATTTTCAAATGAATGGACACTTGACGAGAGGAGGTTCAGAAGATTTATTTGTCCTTAAACATTTTTTGTCCGCTTCGGCAAAAAGAGTTTGCTAAGGCCTTTTCCCTGAGTTGAATTGAATTTGGATAAGATTGTTAAATTTGAATTGAATGAGGATCAGAGGATTGCATTGCGTGTCAGCAACATCATTGACTTATTGATTGGGAGGGGGCCAAAATGTGACAAAATGGATGGACTGTCGGTGGGTTGGGATCTTCGGTAATGGTCGCTCCAAGGAAGCAGGCTTTGGTATTGGTCTCACCATGAAACCAAGTTTTGGTATTGGTCTCTCCATTGAACAGAGCTTTGCTATTTTCTCTCCATGAAACCGAGGTTTTGTATTGGTTTCTCAACCAAACAGAGCTTTGGTATTGGCCCATCCATAGCATGGGCGCTTGGCAGGTTCTTGAATTGGTTTGGTCCGAAGCTGCTCTCTTGCCCATTGATTATTGCTCCTGAGTGAAGCCTACTCAGAGGATAAGAGTTTCTATAGCAGTTGTACAGGGGTTCAACAGGGAGACCTTTTATGACCTATCTGATTTTATGATACTTGTGGATTTGGCAGAGTGTCATCTTATAATTAATTTAGTGGGCAAAGATAAGAATTTATAAAGCTGTCCATTCATTCCTGCTTTCTGGCAGTGCCAAGTTATAAAATAGCCCACCTCAGCTATGTGAAATACTTAAGCTGGTGCTGGAATTTATTGCTAATCAATGTGTGATTTCAGGGAATTGGAGAAATGCAATTGAAGCAGCCTTTGTCAGGCGTTCTTTGATGTGTAGATTTATGAAGCTCACAGCATCATTATGGCACTGTCGGTTTATACTTCTTGCTAATTATCAGCCCCTGGAGACAGCTTTTATCACATTGACAGTCATACACAAAATTCCTCACAACAGAGGCAAACCAAAACATTTTGCATTTTTAAATGTCTTCAATTTTTAAGTATCACCTCTCATAGGCCCCATTTTGATAGAAGCATGCTTAGAAATTTCCAACAAGTTTAATTGCAGTTTTGTGAGTATCCCACTGCCTTAACTGTGGTGGCTAGAAAGGGTCCAGTATTGATTCTGTGCAGCAACCCTATTTGCCATGGTTACTCATGTACAACAGAAACACGAAGACCAATGGAGATCAAAGTGCAAAACTGCCATCGATAGGGATGTAAACGAGGCCTGTTTAAAAACTAAATAACCTGAAGCCAAAAGTGAACCGATTCTGCTCTAGCTGTAAATAAGACTGTAATTTGATGGAATTGAAAAAGATGGGGTCAGAGTGGTTTGAGATTGAAGTCCCGATTTCGGCTTGGCTTTTGTAATTGGAACTGCCATTGTGTGAAAATGACTGGTGGTTTGATGTTGCTCCCTGTGTGTGATGAGTGTGTGTATTTACCTCTGGTTGTGTGGCGAGGGTCAGGGAGATGGGATGATAATTACAGGCAACACAATAGGCCTTGACTCTTCTGTCAACAATAAATGTATCCTCACTGGACTGTAGAACTATATCCACCGCGGCAAGAGATATCTATTAGTTTGAATATTTGTTTATATAATATGTGTTACTTCTTTGAATAAAGAAGTTGATTATCCATAAATAATCTTCCTTATTGATCAATGTTTGTTACATTTGTTTACAATATAATGTATGATAATAACAAAAATGCTTAAAGTTATAGAAATCTATGGTGTTCTCATTGCTGGGCTCAAGTGTAACTCATCAATCTGGACTTTTTTATTGGCCAAAATGATACAAAAATACAATCTTCAACAGTGTGCATGTTCGCTATCATTGAAACTGACAGGACCGTGTCAAACATTTGGGGTAAATATTGAAACTGAATTTTATAACCTTTATAGATGGTTTAAGTATAGAATATAATTGTTCATATGAGTAAAGCTGTAGTCAGACAAACAGATAAATTTATCATCTGTCAATGGAAAATGGAAATGAAATCAAACATTTGGTCTTACTCTCACTCGTCTTTTAAACTCCTGAATGAATCTGAAATGATAATGTTTTTCCAACCAAATCCCCAAATGATCGATAGTTGGGAAAATTTCAAAAAGCTTTTAAAATTCAATAAAAGGTCCCAACGGGATGTTAAATTTCCTAGGAGAGATCCTACTTTCCTTCAGGATATTGACAATATGTCAGTCTGTGTAAAAACAGGGAAAGCTTCGAAATAGTGTTTAACGATTCAAGCTTTTGAGATTTCAAATTTATCTGTTATAATAGGCAATCAAGTTGATTAATTGACCAAAAGAGTATCAATCAATTTGAATTCAGAATTTGAATTCACGTGGATGAACATAAATCCTAACACATTAATATTAATTTCTCTCACAAATCATTCATTATGATTTCAGTCAATCCGTAAATCGAAAATTCATCTTTGAATTTTACTGCAAAGAAATGAACCATTTTGCCAGTTGCCTTGCTACAAGTAAACAGTGTCATATTTTTGTTGCACTAGTGCAAATATTGAATGTTTAGGTTTCCAGTTAGTAGGCCAATGTTATTAACAAAAGAGCTATGTTGTTGTAACACCTTGCGTTGGGCAGGTAAACATCTCGATGTCAAGACGGAGTTGATTCTGTTGACAGGGTGACACACACTGCAGAACATTGCTGACCATTTAGCAGGCCTTCATTCAAGAGTCAGCTCATGTTTACTTGTCCTCTGACCACTTCACTAGGCCTGTAAGAGTCTGGATTTGATTCGGGAGGTCTCTTTATTTCTAGAACTTGTTATAGGTTTTTTGGACAAGGACAAAAACTTTTAAAGTTTTTTTTGTGGTACCAGCACTGTGCCATCAATGATAAGCCACGATCAATTTGGATGTAGTAAATAAGTGTCATGCTCTTATCAAGTGTAAATCGTTGAAAAAACAAATTAGTATTTAGTGATTATAACCTTAAGTGTATTCCGTTATTAAAGACTGCATCTAAACTGAAGCTAACATTTCCTGTTTAAAAAGGATACACAGCTTAACCTTAGCTGACTTTTGATCTCCTGTTACTTTGAGGTTTCATTCATAAAGCATTAACGAAAACTGTATTATTCAATTCAAGAAAAAAGCACTTATAGTTTGTTTAAGCAGTAATATGATCCAGTAAATCTGATCAGTATAATAGTTGACCAGTGATAAGTTATGTCCTCCAAGTCATGTCAACTTGACTTCTTGTGTAAATCCTTACTGGGCTGATGTCAATAAGGTATTAAAATACCACATACATAAGAGCATTCCTTTCAATGGCATTATGAAGCTTGAGTATTTCAACAATTCTACACTGACTTATGACCATGAAAATTAAAAGACATCAATATAAAAGATGTCTTTTATTGATAATACACACAGATTTGATGTTAAGGATACTGAAATGCATAATACACAAAGATATGAAAGTAAAGATATTTAAACAGATAACACACAGTTTTGATTTTAATTAAATAATGTACAAAAATATGGTATCAAGTTATTCAATTTGATAACATATAGAAATATGATATTTGGGCTTTTGAAAGGCAACAATAATTAAAAATCAAGGATATTGAACAGAAAACACAGATCTCAAGGGTATCATTAGTCATTGTATACCAGGTAGTGATATGAAGGATATAGTAAATCATTGTACACCACTTGGCTAAACCAGAGGGGAGATGCGGGGGTGCACAGATCCTGGATCCACCCCTGGTTATGATACATCAAGGATATCTAAAGACATGACCCAATGTCGTAATTTCTACAGGAAATAGCAATTATGCTGAGTGGGGGACATCTCAAGAGCTTCTCAAGAGCGCTGCACACGTTCATGTGTGCTCAGTACTTATGTGTAGGTGTGTCCTGCTGTATATTCCTGTTGCCACATCATGAATATCTCTGACGTTGACTGTCTGCCTGACAGATATAAACTTATGTCAGAGTTGGCTTAGTTAGTCCATATGCAGGCAAGTTGTCAGTTATGGTTCTAAATGTTGCATACTTGTGTCTTCTTTCACCGAGTCGGAGATATGGGCACTGAGTAGGAGATATGGGTTGGTATTTCAGCTTTTATCATTGTATCATATTGTCAGTGATATTACAACATTGTATTGCTTACTCAGGTGTGTATTCTTATATCTCATAGTTATGACCGATATTTTACAGAGAAGTCCTTGCATGACAGGATCTGTAATACTTTGATGAATGGTTTACAGAAGTGGAAGAAATCTGCTAACTCATTGGAGAGTCATGACACTAATACTTGAGTAGATTTGTAGGTTTATGTCAAGATAATTTAATCAATCTTTATTTCAATCAATTTTTTTAGTGCCAAAATAATTGGTATGAAAATTTGTTCACTATGATGTAATTTTCAGCTAGAGATAAGCTGTTCAAACAAAATCTTGGACCTGCAAATTGGGTAAAGCTTTACATCTTGTATCTTTTTTTTTATACTGTAATGCATAGATCACCAAACCAATTAACTACTTTTTATGTTGAGAAACAGGATTAAATTTTTTTTTATAATAGAAATTAGCTGAGACATGTTAATTGTTTTATCTTTTTTTGAAGTTCTACTTAACTGAATTAAACTCTTCAAATCAGATATGCTCCCAAAGTTATTTTAACTGCACATGTGTCCGACATATCTGTGGGAATGACTGCTGTAGTCATCTATCAAGTATAATGAAGTGGTTAGGATAACAGTATCTGTCTCCAGCTCTCTAATGAGGAGGAAGATATTTTGTGGTGCCAACAGGACTTATTTCCGCAGCTCATCTTCTTGTGATACTTCTGTGTCATGTGTTCTTGTCATTCCTCACTCATATAACTGGAGGCCTTGAGATTGAGGAAACACAAACCTGGCAAAAGATTACAGGTAGATTGTCTGACATTTTTAATTTAAAAAATAATTATGTAGTTTATCTCAGAAATAATTATCAAAACATATATTTTTGTCCACCATTTCCTTGCCCTGACGCCAGTTGGAGATTATTTACTAGACTGACATGTAGTCCTTTAGCTTATGACTAATTTTTTTTTTATAAATTAAATAAAAAGGAGTCCTGAAGAATACTTCTATTCAACTAGACTTGCCAACATTTTCAAGGCTCCTCAATTTGCTTTAGGTTATGGATAACTAGGAGATGATTCTGTATCTCTCAGGGAATATGCAGTGTTTGAAATAAGGCCCGTACGCCACCCCAAGGTTTTGAGGTTGTTTTTTAAATTTTACCATTCAAATTTACATAATACCACTATTGAACAGGCTACCTTTCAAGATTATTTCCTACCCTGGAATATGGTATATTTTGCAGTACTTATAAGAGGATCATGGGGATACACTGGCCTGTATGATAGACACGAGAGCTGGCAGCAAGAAGAGTAGAGCTGTGAAAGACATATTAGTTTATGAGAGGAAGGGTGATGGATGGGACTGTGTTTTACCATATACCTGTCGGAGATGATGAATAGTGGAACAGGAGGTTGTACACACTGCCAGGACAATATATAGGCAAATACTTTACCTGTAGTTACTCTCACATTCTCCTACCGTTCGCTTCCTTTCTTTTTATGAAGAACTAAGATCACTCTTTTTCTGTGAGTCTTGGAATGCTTCCTTTTTTGACTAAATTCATACATGATATCTTTTTTTGTTGACAGATTGGGATTCTCATTAATTTAACAGAATTCTTTAACATTTACAAAGTCAGTTTCAGGGATCTTTCTCTCTTTTTGGAATAATCAACAAACAGGTTCCTCGAATCATTCATTCCTTTTAGCATTAGAAAAATAAATTCTGACTCTCATGTATACATACTGTATGTTATCTTGTCTATGTAAACTGTGTTGACATGAACTGTTTTG
Source organism: Steromphala cineraria (assembly GCA_916613615.1). Lineage (NCBI taxonomy): Eukaryota > Metazoa > Mollusca > Gastropoda > Trochida > Trochidae > Steromphala > Steromphala cineraria. Next base: position 80,826,048 of record OU744722.1, read on the forward strand.
AATATCATGTTATTTGTCATCAACATATTGCTGGAGAATTGATATATTACAAATGAATTGCCCTTATGGGACAATAGACACTACCTTATCTTATCTTATAGAGCCAATTTTTCTAAAGCCAATAAAACATTTTATTTCAAGTTTTTAAAGTTAAGGATCTGCAAATCTATAAGGACAAAAGTAAAATTCTCAAATAAGCTAGAATGATTGATCTCAGTTTATTAAGAACATAACAAAATCTGAAAAATATTATTTTTTAAAAATCAATCTTTCTCATTCAATGTAAATTCAAATCTGTCTATGAAATCTGCAGTGATATGAGTGTTATTGATTCTTCAGATTCCTGTACTCCATAGACTTTACAAGTCAAACGAATATCTCTACGTAAAAATCAAATTATCAGCCTTAAGTTACTCCGAAGACGCTTTCCTTTTACCGCAGACTGAATGCATATGTGATTGCTATAGATTTCCTGCTTCTCTGCCAAGGCTTGTTCAGTCATGAATGTTAGAATCAAGATTTATTTTATTTCCATGTATCAATGACTTATGATGAAGGCAGGGCGCTATACCCCATCCATAACAATTTAACCGTCGTCACGTAATCGATAAACTCGACTAGCAAGTAGAAACGCTCCCGTAGGGCGAGGGTAGAATATAGATAGGGGCTTGAGGACCAGCGCTTGGTCCTGAGTTCGTCCTCAATTATAGACTAATCCTTGTTTGTCTGCCTGACAATATTCACTGCAGACTAACTGAAATAAATGCTCGTAATTGATTAATGGGGGTATATAGAAGCTTGGGGACTTCCTAGTTGAAGTAATGAAGAGACTGATAAGGGGAAATTCACCATAAAATCGTTACAGCTTCACCACAGACAGACGATACAAAGATTTCTCAGAGAGGAAATTGTTTTAGCTACGTCTACCCATGCAAGGAAGAATGTGATATTTCATGTCCTTCGCAAAATAAGTCATGTTCTATGTTGCTTGACAGGTGATCTGTGGGTACTTTCTTTAAATGTCAAAGTTTTGAGTCATTTTCATTTTGATGACTCAATCATAAACAACTTGGATTTGATTACAGTTGAAATTTATCTAATTTTCCTTTTTTGACTCATAACGTTTTGGTATTTTTCTTTGCAAATCTTAAATTGATCTCATGCTCTTTGGTATTTCTTTAAACTATAGGAACATGATAGTTATAATGAAAAAGTTTAAAATGATATTTGTATTTTGTATAAGAAAACATATTCTGCCAATAGCTCATAGATCAAATCAATAGAGACTATTGAGACCAATAGATTATAGATGTCTTGAAATAGCTATATAGATCAGTCAGAAAACAATCACCTATTGTTAATTTCATGCCTATCGCAGAAGACTGATACTGACTGATGTCTGGAATATGGCTCTTTCACTACAGTTAGGATCTCAGATTCATTCAGCCGTGTCAACTTGTTGAATATCATGGAGCAGATTTGCTGTGTATTCTTTAGACTCGAGACTTCTTGTCCTCATCTTACAGAATATTGCCAAATATCTCAGCTTTTATACTTGTGGGATCAACGTTCTTAGAATTACAACTGCTAATGTCATCATGTGTTGGATTGTTTGCCAGATTACTGCCAAATATTGCAGGTTTATTGTTGCAGGAACCAGTGAATCTTGATTTATTGCTTCATTTGTCAGTGTTGGTTTTTCTGTTGCTGTTTTGTGATGGGAAATTCCTTTCCATAGAGTCAGCTGACATTTTATTGCAGGTTGTAAAAACACAAATTTCTTTAGCCTCATTGAAAATTTGCTGTTTCATCTACAATTGGAGATGCTTCTGTTTTCTTTGTTCGTTAACTATTTTGTAATGGTGCAGTGGTGGTGTGGTTAGCCTGCTAGTCTCTCATGCCTAAGGTCCGGGTTCATATCCTGCCGCTAATGGCTGAAATATTGCTGAATATTGCGTAAAACACTCACTCACCCACTCACTCACCCACTCGCTCACCCACTCGCTCACCCACTCAAATCCTGTTTGAGAAACCAGAAATTTTTAACCTGGGTCTTATATAGTTTTGTGTCCCTGGCAGTGGCACTTTATCCACATTGTACTCAGACCATCGAGCTGTTAGAATCGGTACCTGAAAACAGGATATACAGCCCTTAGCACTTGGTAGCTGCTTTGAATACAATTCTTTCAGGATCGTGATGAATGCCCGGAGAATTCTATGCGATGAAAGGTTTGCGATTTGAATACCCACAATATTATCTTTAAATCATTATTTTGTAATGGAAAATGCCTTTATAGAATCAAATGAAATTAGAAAAGTCCAAATTTTTCAGTTATTATCCTATCAACGTCTCATCATTTACACACTTGAGCAAGGATGGTCATAGGCTATGTATATTTGTATTTTTTTTATTGTTTAGAAGTAATATTGCAAGATTATTACAGAAGTGTTGGTTGTCATCAGTTGTACACATAGTTTCAAGCATTGTCTGATGCCAAGGTTGATGAGTTAAGGATCACCTGTATTTATTTTCATTTTAGAGTTTTTCTTATGATAAGTTCTGATGTAAATTTCTTTTGAAAATTCAGTTATTTTGAGAAAATTCAGCTTCAGGGAATAGAAGTGTTGGTTCAGAAATGGCATTCTCCCTCTCAGACTTATTACTCATAACAGAACTGTCTCCTATAGTCAACTCAATAGGACTGCTTGACAAGCAAATATATTTGAGTGGAATTTATACAGTTAGATGGTGGGCAAGAAAGAATGAAACTTCAGCAATGGTTTCAATTGCAAGACAAATTTTATTTAATTCTAGGGGTCATACAATCTGTGAAAAAAATGTATTGACCACTAAGATAATTAGTCATATGTTCCATTATTAACTGTGTTTCTATATGTTTGCTTTTCTAGTTCCTCTGGTAAAATATCAGTTGAAGAAGTAGGGAAAATGTTTAATCAAGATTTTGGGGAGGGTTTAGTGTTACCAAGACTTCTAAGTGTTACATCCATTTGCTCTTGGAATGGACTACATTCTCCCTTTAAATTGATCTGACTGGACAGCTAACCTTGAATACACTCAATAAGGATCTATTGACAGTCAAACATGCATATAAGAGGACTGGAACAGGAAATGAGTAAAATGACCAGAGGCTATCACAGGGAAAGAATACTCAATGACTAATACTAGTACTACAGAGGGTTGCAATTTCTCCTATTCTATGCAATGAATCACTGTTATCATTAGTTATCAGTGCTTGATAAGATATCATCACTAGAGATGTTATCACATTATTACATACATTCCTATCCACACCTGTTGGTTAACTCTACCCCTGCCGCCTGCAAGCGAGTATGCATACCTATATCCCCTGCCCTTATCAGCCACGGTCAGTGGTTAACACTCCAGGTGCAGTATACATGCTATTACACACATCCATCATTGACAAGCCGCAACAAAGGTGGGAGATGTTTTTCTTTCGTCCAATACAGTTTGATCGTGTTTTCTCTAGCTTAATGCTTCCATGTTCAAAGGCTAGACAATGTTTTTACATGTGCTTTATCATAGATCGATTCTTTTTATCAAAGAGTTATTTTTTCATCTTTGATCTTGAGTTAGTCTGGCGAAGAACCATAAATATCTATCGGCTAAACAATCCCCGCAGTCGTCCATATAAAAATTAAATTTAACATTGTTTGGTACATCTTACTGCCATAAGAAAGGATTTGTTTAATTATCTTAAGAAAAATGTTGACATTCCTGATAACTTATTCTTTGAAATCATTTGAAAAACATTTGCCAATTATTTTCTTAAAATAAATGAAGTGTCTCTATTCTCACCTCATTGTTTATCTTTGGAGATTCCAATCAGATAGAGCTGACAGATATGTTTTATCATAGCCTCTAGAAGCAGTGGGGGAAGGTCAGAGACTCAAATAGATTTCTTTCTCTCCCTGGGATTTTCAAACCTGCAATCTATTTTCAACAACAACATTAAAAAATGTTTTATGTTTTTTCTTGGTCACGTTTTGAAGAATCTTTGAGAAGTTAGTCTTATTTTTAGCATGCAATGAGGTAATTGTTAGATTTAATCTCTACTTTATACCAGATGTATTTTTCATGTCTTTTTATTTAAGAGATGAAGTTTGATTAAATGGTTTCAAAGTTTAATTAAATTATTATCAGACATAACAACTCTTTCCAACCTACGTAGTACATGTCAACATTCTCTGTAATTAATCTGTAAATTTTATTTTTTCAATTTCATACTTATACTTTCATATCTTCTTTAATAATACTAATATCAAGCTGACAGGCATCAATTTGAAAAGATAAATCTATTGTTTAGTGACAAACTAACCAAGCCCATGCAAATCTCCTTCCTTTCATCAATTTAGCAACAACAAATGATTTTATATGCAGCTGTGAGTGATTTAACTGATAGAGGTGCAAGATTAGGGGCGAGGGACTGGTCCAAGGACTACTGGACATGGGATGGACATTAGCTAATCATGGGATAGAACCAGGCTGGTATACTCTGCTGCCCCGATCTCTGTTTGTAGTGATGCCACCGTTCAATCATAATGACTTTATTATCATTGAATTAGAGCTGTCTGTGTATAGTGAATGGTAATGACTATATTACCATTGAATTAGCACTGTCTGTACACTGTGGCCTGTTTGTCCACCAGACTGTTATATCATGTCGGTTCCAATTGACAACCCAATGGTCCTACCTAAGGTCTGTGGATTAAGCTTTTAAAACAGTCTAGGTCCTCATGTAGCAAGTCAAGATAGACTTTATGAAATGGAGAAATAAATAACACAAAGTTATCGTAATTATTCTTAATATTTCATATAACCATTTAGTTTATCAACCTGGCTGTCACTTGAGAAGATGGTTTACACACAGCACAACATCCGAAAATCTTTCCCATTCTGTAACTAAATACATGAAGCTTTTTATGAATATTCATAATATTTCATGAAGAGAAGTGCAGTTTAACTACTATCTACATCATAAAATAGTGTTAATTATTTCATTTCAAGTATAAATCTACAATTAATGGTTTCAGAAAGAGGTATTTTGTTTCACAATGCCCTGCAGGTCCAACCATAAAGGTCCCACCAATGACGGAGAATGTTAATGGTTATGGTTTATGGCTGGATTTGGTATTAAAGATGATTAATGAATGAAATTGACTATATCATCTCTCTGCTACAAGGTAGCAAGTTCTAAAGTCACATCATGAAAATCCCATCTTTGATGAGGAATGGTAATGTTTATGACTTATGGCAGTATTAAGGCTGATTAATGCATGAAGCAGCCCACAAGGATTCCACTAGTTAGTGGTGATAAGGACATGGGGAAGCAATGGAGGATCTAGAGGACGGGTTCAGAGGTTTAACTGAACTTTTTTTTTAGGAATCTCAGAGAAGTTATTTTTGTTTTCAGCATGTAATGGGTTACCGGTAATTGTAAACTCAGATATATTTTACTTTTGTCCATTTCTTCAACTAAATTTTTCAAAGTGTTTTCCAGTCACCCACCACCCCAAATTTAACCTCTTCTTAAAAAATTGCTGGATCTGACATTACAGTGGTTAATCAGCTGAGAAGATGATCAGTGTTTATCATCTCCCCCTCCTCTTCCTATATGAGTCACCAGGAGATTGACATGATGCTACTGATTTATTATCAGTGACCTTCTCCGTCAGACGTGTGGAGGAATGCACACGGTACTGCACATGGTGTTGCACATGGGAGGCATGTGGCCCGAGTGAGCGCTAGATATGAATCAGACTTGCAGTGAGTTGCTCCCTCTACTGTCCTATCTTCGAACCATCTTCCGACTTCCTTCAAGTCTCGCTCTTTACAGTTCAAGTTTTTCTCTCCTGGTTTGAAGAATCACAGATGTGGCATCTTTTGCTGTAATTTGACAAGAATAAAACTTGAAGAAGGCTGAAATAACAATTTGTTGTCAGGTTTAAAATTAATTAAACCCTCTGGTGTGAGATAACATGACAGTTTCTTTGCAGTCTTTTGAAATTTTCTTTTCTTTGTTTGCACTAAATAACATATTTGCTGTAGAACTTTTGAGGTATGCATGCAACCCTTTAAATGATAATTTTTCTTCTTGGTGTTCACCGATTTCCTAGAGATTTCTCATCAATTTTATATTGAAATGAGTTTCTTAAAAGCCATGCTGACATCCGGAATACTAATTGAAACAAATTGATTTAAAAAAGGTTAAGATTGAGAGTTAAGGACATCAATGATTGAGAGAACGTTCTGCTACAGCATATTGACCTTGTCAGAGTTTCTGATGAAAATTAATGAAATCGTAAACCCAATACCCATTTTGAACTCTCCAGCACGAAAGAAAATTTGTTTTTCCATCACCAGTACGACCGAGTATAATAATTAGGGAAGATAATCCAGGAGCTTGTGGACCTATTCTTGGTTATTTTTGTGTCTTATTCTACCCTTGGGCTAAGTTAGATTGACCAGAGAAAGTATAGGATTGTGAACTTAGAGGTCTGTTCTCCGGCTGATAAGTATCAGATCTGCTGATTACGCAGTTGCCAAGATGCGAGGGACTCGGGCTGTAGTCACGTATGTTGTGGTCCGGAAGTTGTTGCCTAATTTACCAGAGTTAATTCGCTCAGAAGCAAGGCAGCCGACAAGGGGAGGCAATAGGTCGAGGCCAAGACTTGTAATTGGATCAGCACTATCTTTGCAAAAGCAAATTTTCAAAAGAGATCTCACAGCTTGCTGAAAATTGGCATTTGATAATGGCATGATGTTCACAGGTTAGGTCGGAACTCTTTGCAGCATTTGCCACACCAGCCCTGCAGGGAGCACATGGTTATTGTTACCTGCCTACGTGAGATAAACATTAAAGATCTCTTGTAACCATTTCTGTCTGTCGCTCTCCTTATGATTGCCTCGCCATTGGGTAATAGCTGCGTAAAAAGTGTCTGGTACAACAACCATTACCTGTGTTCCCTGATAAGAAAACAGTTCCGGATACTTTATGAATTGAGATAATGGTGAGTCTTAAAAAACGCGAAATTTTCTTCGGAAAAGGATTTAAACAACTAGTGTAGCAGTTTTTCATACAGTATGCTTTATCATTTGAATCATTAAGTCATTATACAATTTGATGGAATTCTTATGATAATCTTCAAAGATCAGTGGAAAGACCATTATGTTCTGTTTGTGTATGGATTTCTTAACATATCTGCTCTGTCTGTTCAAACAGACTACAAAAGAAATCGTATTTAAAAAAAATATATTTTCAAGAGATAAAAACTTAACAGAGAGTATTAATTTCTGGAGTCAGTGAAGCTTGCTTGCTGTGTACACAGAGAGAATCTCATCAGCAGTTGCAGGTATTGTTTTACTTTATCCTGATGATCCAGCAGCCAAGTCTTGTGCTTCAGAGAAAGAAGAAACTGCCAAGAGCATTTCACTTGTTTGTTTTATCTTTCTTTGATCAATTCTCCTAAGCTTGTTATACATGCAATAGATTTAGAATGTCAAGTGGTGGAGCGACTGATGCATTGCAGTGTTTTTCCTGGATATTTAACTCATCCTAAAAACAATTGGCTGCCTGTGGATCGGAGGAAGATGTTGTGCTTGGCCAGTGAATAAACAGGGTTTGAGTTTCTCCAAGTATAGAAGCATCAGGATTATAATTGTCAGGGCAGCAAGAGTCAAGTTGTAGTTCGTGATGTAGACAATCCCTTTGCTGCATTGGTCCAATTTGCTGGGGAGTTTACCAGTTATCTGCCTCTTGCCAGCGAATATTTGAAATACACACCAGCTGGTAGTGAAAGCTTGTGTGTCAATGATAACAAAGTTGTAGATTTCACTGATATTGACATACCTCAACTATGGATTATGTCGCTGATTACATTGTCTTGTATTTCCAGCAGTGTATTTAGTTCCTGGCTCTATATCCCCTGCTATCCGTTTTCATGCTTTATCTAGTGATTCATCTGCAAGCTGTTTTCTCTCTAAGCAGTCAGTGGCCTTATTCCGGATTTAGTTAGAAATAAACAAAGATAGCAAGTGTTTAAAGTGATGCCAAGAAAAATTAAATTTATTTTTGAACCCAAACGTTTGGATATTGTCTTTCATCACTCCATTGAAAAATAAACAACGTTCTTAAACAATTTCCAAATTTAGATTTTGTATTGTTATGAACACATTTGTTTCATAAGTCAGATGCTTGACTTGTTGTTTCTTGTTTAATCAAATACAAATCTATTCATTTTTTCTAAAGTCATTTAAGCAGATATTTACATATAAACTATGTTGCATTGAGATATTATATTGTCTATCAAAATGTTAACACCATGTTTTGATATCATGTCCTAAATGTTTTGTATCATGAATATACACATGTATGATAATATCACTGACAGTCAGACTGTTTCTAGTTAATACCAAGGTGTGAACATATAGGCCATATGCTGTAGTGATATTCCACTGCATAATCCTGGCACTATTTGCCTCATTAAGTATTCATGCAGTGACAAACCTAGCCTGCTAATACGAATCTTCCTACAGGAATCCAATAATGAAATGTGCTAGGTCCAGACTTGGCTAATACACCTGTCATTGTCCCAGTCTGTCTCTATAGTAAACACTTTATGTCTTAAAAACTCAAACATTCTTATGAATTAATTACCACAGTATCTTATTTGAACTCTACTATTTTCCATAACCCTGCATTAATTATCAATTATATTCAAGTCAAGGTATAGACACCTTGTTCAGTGTTTAAGGTTTTCAATAAGCCTGCATTAATTATCAATTTACTCAAGTCAATGCATACACACCTTTTCAGTGTTAAATGTTTGAAGCAAACGTGCATGAAATAATGAGTTGGTAGAGATATCAACTAGGGATTGTTGTGCCTATTATCATATAGGATTTCAGAAGATTACAGGTTTTGGTGATAAGGGCTCTTCTCCTAGTGCCGGTAATCTTCTACGCGTGGGCTAGGATAATGTGGAGGAGAGGTTAATGTTGAAAGGCTCTATTGCCGTAGTGGGATAAACAGGAACATACAATGAGATAGAACGAGCTGTAATCCTTTGTTAACCTATTTGTGCTACAGTCGGTGCAAACTCTACTTCTTGTTGGATATAGAATACTGCAAGTGAGTTCGTTTTGCTGATCTGTTAACATTTAAAAATTCGTAATATTTTCTTTGTCAAGTTACAAGTTGTTTTTTATATGTTTTGTGCAAGTACAAATAGAGTTTGTTAGCTACTCTATTGAAATTTTTAAAACAATATTTAACAAATTGTAAGCTTTTGAACTCCATATTTAGTTGCAGGGGTCAACTCTTTTCTATGTTATAATGTAATTCATAATAAATATTTTTAATAAACATAATGTTGTTCCTTAGTTTGCTCTGCTGTAATCATTCTATTTACGTTAAATCAATGCTCTCTACTTCTATGCAATAACTATGTGCAAAACCATTCTATATGGCAAATCTTTAGGTTTTGCAATATGCTTATTCTGAGAATAATAAACAAATTTGCCACAGGGTTATATAGGCATTTCTTTGATTTCAAATATCTCTCCAGTGATGAAGGATTTAGAAACTGGAATTACACTGGAAGTACTCTGCTTCCTCAGGCTAATAGTACAATGTCATGTACGGCAACTATCTAGTCCGAAACATGAGAGACATCATCATAAAGGTCGTTTGATTCTGAAGTCGGGTCCCTATGGGTGTAGTTTTATCCAGATTACTGTTAAACCCTTTAATAGTGCATACTGGAGAGAGATTTCAGGAAACATAAAGCTGATGCCATCAGGATTCCTCTATTTGGCGACATTTGTTTGTGCTGATGCCTTTAGCGGGTTGCTACAGGGATGTCAGCTAAGTCCTTTATCATTAAGTATGCATCCTTTTATACAGTAATGTCAGCCTATGACTTGTCCCATCTCACTCATTATCTCTTTCTAGTCTTTTGTTTTTAGATTTTATGCATTATTCTGTTTGATTGTCTTAATTCTTTTGATAGTGTAATTTATGTCTTATCAGTGCATGGTCATCATTCTTATACTATCATAGAATCATTATTTAGTTCAATCAAATGCATAAAGGATTCTTTTTCTGTTGCCAGTATTTTTCTCAAATATATCATGAATACAATACGGCACAATCCCTTTTGTTCTTGATTTGTTTCAGCTCATCACTGTCAATAACTATTTTTTTTAATAGAAAGTACCAGTTTATTATTAAAATATTTAAAAAAAGAAAATTATTGATCGGAATGATGTGACAGTATGAAAAGTGTATCCTTCAATACACTGTTATTAAAAAAAATTATATTTTTTATATTGAAAGTACCCGTTTATTATTAAAATATTTTTAAATAAGCAGTGATGCACTTGATTATTACTAGAAATTTAACAAAAGATTTGGGTGGGTCCATCCTGTGTAGACAAGACCCTGTTGTCGGTATCTGTTATCATCTGTCCCAGGAATCATTATGAAATCATGTCAGGGACCAGATGCAATGATTCATAAATCATTCACTTGATGTGTAATCTATACATTTGATAAGGGTATCCATGTTCATTGTGCAGGGTATTCAAGTTAACTGTTGGACTGAACTCAATATCAGGGGATAGGGTGGCTTTATCTCCATTCAATGTTCTCCCACTTTATGACTTCATGTTTAATTAATCGTACGTCAATATGACAGATGGTCCCTTTTATACTTTGTGAAATTTGCATTCCTTTATCTGAAACTATTTTTGAATTAGACGATTGTTTCTTTTAATTTCAATGTCATTTATTGGTAAAATCAATAAACAAGTGTTTAGTTAATTCATTGTCAATTTATTATGATGAACTGAGTATTTTTGGCATTGTTAATTGCAAACCATTCTGCCGAAATGATCATGTTATGTTTCATAGTCTTGTGCATTAGTAAATTTAGTTTTATTCTTCACTTCAGTGAAGATGTGATTAATAATTGCCATCAGTATAAACATGTAACTAAATAATTTGGAATCAATAATTAATCATTTATGATAAATCCCGTAACTACGCCAAACATCAATCATTTAAGCAAAAAAAAATTACAGTGGATTTCATTCAGAATGTGAGCATTTTTGATATGTCACAATTCAGACGTATAGATTCATGTGGTACTTTAGTTCAGTGTAATTGTCATATCTGTAATAACGATGACTTCAGACAAAAAGGTCAGACTAAATTCAATGAAAATAGATCCGACTTTGGCAGGACGATCCCAGTACACGCAATCTCTTGATTCTCTTTTGTCCCGATGTGAATCATAATTTGCAAGTGTTTGGACTGTTTGTCGGCAGTACTCATCTCGGGACAATATATGTTGGATTATCTCAGTGGGGATGACTCGACTGACTGACAAACAAGGCAATCAATGAGGATGTGCGGGGAGGTCCATGCTCTGCTTTGTGTGGCTTCATTCAAGCCTGTTCTGTTAAAATCTCTCTCCCTCTCGACCCCTCCACACGTCTCCTCCCCAACCCCCCAAAATCTGTTTCCTTGGGCTCATAATACAGTCTTCCCCTCTGTCTCGATTATTCCCCCCCCCCCCCCCAAACCTTTCCTTCTTACCCTCCCTCCTTATAACAGTTCTGTCTTATTCCTCCCCCTCCCCCTTATCCTCCCCTCTTTCTCCCGCCCCCCTCCCCTCCGTATCCCCCCTGCACGTTTGTTCACCCTGTGTGTGCAGCAAGTCCGTCCACCTCTCGGCAACTCACAACATTGGTTCAGAGCAAATAATTTTTTCCTTTGCAATAGTGTTAAAATAGCTGTTGTCATGAATGAGTGCTTATTTGCAAACTTGTGACACGAGACGCAAAAAGTCATGTAATTTGGTTGTTAGTCTTTGCTTTGTCGGTGTCACGATTAGAGGTGATTGGTTTAGTCGACAGTCAATACATTGCTTGCAATAGAGTGGTTGGTTCTTCACCTGAGGTGAACCAACTCTTGTGATCACGCTGGTGTCGGTACAGACAGACAGACAGACAGACGGACTGTATTACCTGACTAATTTAACAAGTGACCTGGAGGCAGCAAGCTTTCTTCATTCATGCAAGGTAGTTTTATTGTCAGTCATTTCATTTTGCATTTTTTTTGGCAATTGATCAATGAATATTATATTTGTCATTGTGCTTTGTGCCATTAGTTAAATATTTTTTGGGGGATGATAATAATTTATGTGTCTTTGAGTTTGTCTTTAATGAACAAGGTATCTTGTATTATTTTTTATATTTTTTTAATGAAGATTATTATTGAATCAAGGTTATATTTTTTTAGGTCATTGTCATTTTCAGATTGTATCTGTTTGTGAAATATCATTCATTCATTCATTCATTCGATGATGCACGGAAACATCTGCCAGGATTTCAAAACATCAAACAATGACAAAGCCCCTAATGGCCAAGTGATAATTCCGTTGATAATCTCATTGTGTGTGTGAGGGGGTGTGGAAGGGACAAGTCCAGATGCATGCTCTAGCTGCAGTCACAAGCGTTTATCGAGACTCTGTGGTGTTGACTTGGAAGCAGATCAGTATCTATGAGTCCTGTACTGCAGGGTCTAAGTCGGGCTCGGGGTGTGACATGATGAAAGTGACAGCTTACTCCTCTGATTTATCGACAGCGGAGAGAACAAAGATATGAACTGCTTTGGTCACTCAAGCAGAAAGCAACAGAGGATGGTTTATGGAAATTGGTTTACTTTGTTGGATTGGATTTACGTGGCTTTGCCTCTCTTTGGCATCGGCTGTGGTGTGTGCTTTATGATGATGTTATCATATGCTAACGGTTGCGTGTCAAGCTTTATTCATTTTGTTATGAATTGTCAGGGTAAGATTCTTATCAGATTCAATATTTTCTTGCAACTCGTGTGTAGGCTATGACTTTTGTCATCACTTTGGTTGAATATTTCAATAATCTTTGTGTTAACTTATGTTATATTTGGAGTATTTGCTCAAGGTTATTTTATAATGAATTTCATTGATATAAATCTGTTAAGTTGGTCTCCAAGGTTATTGTATAATGAGCAAGGAGATGGGTGTGTCAGACTACAGTTAAACAGATTTAAGAGATTTTCTTGACAAAGTGTTACTGCCACAGCACAATCCAACTCACGACATGTGTCAAAGTCAGATAAAAGAAGTTCATGATGTAAAATTGACTAGCACATTCCCCTGAATAATTGAAAATCTTGTAACAAAAAGCCTCCAAACCTGAAGATTTCTTATGGGGAGTAACTGAGATAGGACCGGCTGTGTCACCTCAATGTTAAGCACTGACAAACAAGAACACAAAATGCTATTACCTATCATTATAGAAGTGGCGTGTGCATGCTAATTACTGTAGTTGCGCATCAAAGGACGCCGGTCAAGGGGGTCAGATGGGTATTAACCTGTGTGGACGGTGGGGCGAGGGGGAGAGCACAGGCCTTTGTTACACTTCTTATCATTCTCATCATGTCTGGCTGGTACAAACAGTGATCTTGGAGGAGAAGAAGGGTGTAAATGTAAGCAGAATGGTCTCTGTGGGGAGGAAGAAATCGAACCAACAGGATAATATTCTTGACAAATTAAAAATATCAGCATGTAGAGATTGCTGTTTGACAAGGAAGTATTTGTCATGCTACGGACTGTCAATGTTGTGATTTCTATATGGATATGTGGTTAACGTTGAAACAAGGCATTTTCCTCTGGATTGTTACAAAAACATTTTGGTATGTAATTAGTGTTTGTCATGTCAGTTTGCTAGCAAAGTTTGAAAATCGTTGTCCACTAGGTTATCAATCATTTTCTATAGTATCATGCTTTATTTTAATCAAATTACAAAACAACTACATGGGACAAAAATCAAATTATTATTTACATTGCCAAGAGATCGAGGGAATTGCTTCTGGCAGCTTGTTATGCAATTAACTGGTTATGATTTCATTTTTCATAACCTATGCTACTTTGGTTATGTTTTTTACACATTCACATCAATATCATATCAATAAAAACATTTTCACAGATGTGTTAATTTTAACTTCTGAGGACTACCTTTAAAGATGTTATTCTTGTGAAAGGAATTCAGTTGGATGAATTTTTTAAAGAAAATAAAAAGACAACAAAGGGAGATAACTCTGGAAGTGATTTATGTCTGGAGCCGGTAGTGAAAGCAGTGTGGAAAGTCCATCAGCAGAATAAGCTGATATCGTCTTTTCTTGTTTCTTGATAACCTGAGATGGGTACTCAAGTCTGCTGCAAACAGCGGAATTTCAATTGAATGTTAATGGAGAGGAAAAAACCTCTAGCAGTTTGATTTGTCTCACATTTTTGAGGAAAGAAAAAGGCTGTTGGCGATGTTTTGTGAACAGCATGAGAGCGATGGGTATTGGATGACTGTCTTCTATAGCAGAGCGTGTTGTAATTGTGGTATCCTGAAGTCAAGGTGGAACGGGGAAAATGGAAGAAACAGAATCAGTTTCCGTCTTCACAGCAGAGGTGAAGACGCGTCTGCCGACTCTGACCTTAGTCTAACCTTCCCTTGTTTACCTTAACAGTTTTTAAAAGTTTTTTGAATCTGGATAACGGAGGAAAGATGGAGATAGGTACGGAAGCAGATGGAGGCATGTTGTTGCAGTTGTCTTTCCTGTTGCAGGCGAGATTCATTTTCACAAGGCACATATAGGAAAACATTTATTCTACAATCTTTGCTTTATGTCTGTGATTTTCTGTGTCGAACATCTTAGCAGATGATTAAGTTGGAGAAACCTGATCTAACTTCATTAGATTATAATGGGCTGAAAATGGAGAGCTCTGCTTTACTTTATCTGAACCTAGGTTTTGTTGGGATGAGGAAATAAGTCTGTTTAGTTTTTATGTTTCAATAAGTAGAATTAATTTTTCTTGATAGTCTATATAATCCTTCTCATTATCTATGTACACACACAGAATCCAAGTTTTTTGATTTTCAGGATATTGTTGTATGCTTCTTGTACTTCTTCTACTACAGTTCTAGGCATTTGAACTGTAATAGAATTATCTTCATCATTAACCTTATTGCATTTTTTGTGTTGCAATACATTATGCAACAGAATCAAAGAGAAATATATTTATTTCAGATCTATATTTATTTTTGACAATGTGTTATTAATATAAGAATTACACTGCAACCTTTTCCCCCGATTATTACTTCAAAAATACTTATAATTTGCTCTTTGTTTTGCAGATGAGTTGTCTAGATGTCTTCTGCGGGGACTAATTTCTGCCTCAGTGCGGAGGGAGTCGGCGGGACCGTGAGAGCGACGAAAGATGTGTTCATCGAGAGAGCGAGCGAGAGCCATACGATGAGGCGTGTGCGAAGGTTCTGGTTGGTGGGCATCCCGCTAACCCTCTTCTTCTACGTGGTCTTCTACTGCAACTCCACCATCTGGGAGTCCCTCAACATTAACACTCACCCCCTCGACAACATCATCACCGGCAGTGGTTTCCGCAAACTCCTCGAACAGCGGGCGCGGCTTGCTGAGAAGCTCCACCTAGGGGGGAAAGTTCAGAGATTACCGCAGTGTATTATTATTGGAGTCAGAAAGTGTGGAACCCGTGCTTTATTGGAGTTTCTGGATTTACATCCCGATGTGGAGATCGCTCAGGATGAAGTGCACTTCTTTGATGCTAATGAAAACTATGAGCAAGGGTTGAAGTGGTATCTCAGTAAAATGCCCTTGACGTATAACAATCAGTTCACAGTAGAGAAAACACCTAGATATTTCATAGATTCAAAAGTTCCGGAAAGAATTAAAAAGTTAAACAGCTCAATGAAACTTGTGTTGATTTTACGAAATCCTACTACAAGAGTGGTGTCAGATTATACTCAAATATATTACAACAAGTTGGCTAGAAATGAGACTCATGAAGACTTTGAGAAGCTTGTGCTCGATCCGTTCACGGGCGAGATCAACGTCCATTTCAGGGCAGTACAAATCAGTATATATCACCAGTTCTTCACAGCGTGGTTCAACGCCTTCCCCAGGGACCAGATTCATATTGTGGACGGGGACAACCTCATAGTTGAACCTGTGTCAGAAATATCCAAAGTCGAGGACTTTCTTGGCATTGAGAACCGGATAACATACGACACATTGTACTTTAATCAGACTCGTGGCTTCTACTGTATGAAGTTGAACAAAACGTCAGAGAAGTGTCTCGGTGCTAGCAAGGGGCGCAAACATCCAGATATCGAACCAACTGTGATTAAGAAAATGAACAAATTTTTTCGACCACACAATGAACGACTTTATCGTATGTTAAACAGACGGTTTAATTGGAGCTAGCCGGCTTGTGTATTATAAGATTGCATTATGTGTTAATTGGCTTGTATGTGTGAATGTGGATTTCTATTCTGGAACTGTTGACTAATAAGTGGGACATTCAGCTGAAGTCTGTTTAGCTATCAAGTGATAGTCTCATGTTCTGGTCCTCAACATACTCTTGTGCTTTACACTTATACTTTCGGATAAGGAAGACTTCGGTTACATCCTTTTGAAAATAATTATGATCAAATTTAAAGTGTTTAGGGAGGAAGTATTATCACGTTTAAGTTTACATCCTATTAAGATTTAAAGTATGTTAACATCCTGTTTAAAATAAGTTTTTTCATAAACACAATCTTGCTACATGGTTGTACTTGAGAAATTCTGTAGAAATTTAGAATGTTATTCTATTAATTCTTAAGTAAACATAGAACTTTATTAATATTTTTAAAAGTCTGTTTCCCATCATCTTCATATTACGTGGCGTTGCAACGGTTATTTCTCAGGTTATTTATCTAATCAATACCATTATTTCTTATGCTGTTGTGGTGCAATTTATAACTGGTTCCCTGTTTTATAGGATTCCTTTAACATATATGATACTATTAAGTTAAAATTCTTACAAAATGTAGAATTGGGATCTGTGTCAATTGTTGGATTCAAAATTGTATTTATTATTTAAACTAACTTCTAGTCAACATCAATCATCATTCATTGCTCTAATAAATCATTGTACAAAGTATTTTCATGACATTATAATTTTTTTTACAAGTCTAACTTTATTTATAAATCACAAACCATTTTGTCCTTACATGAGGGAGTATCATTAACATCTATGACTGCATAATACAGAACATGTCACAAACAATAGATATGGGGATTTTAGTTATTTGTTTCACTTTCCTCTCAATATAAATGTCAGCTAAGGTAATTTCTGTGTACAACAATTCTTAAGGTTTTTTGCAACTTCATAAACAATTACAAAATTATTTTTTATATTTTTTTCAAGATCAACTTTTTTTTCAAAAGATCTTGTATTGTTCAGATAATACAGTTGAATAAGTGTAATAAATGGGTTAAAAATATAATTTAAAACTAACTTTCATGACCTCTAAAACTAAAAACACATTTTAGATTTTCATAAATAAGGCCAAGAAACATAAAAAATGTCTATGCTGTGAGAAATAAATCTTTTTTTATAAGAAAAGTCAGTCCTGTGACTAATATAAAGCCATTATGTTGCTGCTTCAGTTGATGTTCACAGAGCCATACGAATATCCCATTGAACTCTGGCCATAAGAGCTGATCATATATAATCGAAGTCTAAAGGCTGGTTTAGCTGGGGAGGTTAAATTCATATTTTCTGATCGAGAGCCCGTATATTATAGTTCCTTAATTTAACGTCACAGGTGACAATACTGATGGACGTGACAATACCGAGGTCGCCGCTGTATGTCGACTCTACAATGGTTGGATTGACACCTGCTTTATGAAGCCTGCCCACAATCGCTTCAGAATAAACTCTCCGAGTTCAGTACGTGCTAAAATATAATTTATAGACCCCTCTCCTTACGAGGGAACCTATTTATTTAGCAACCTGAAACTTTTCTATATTAAATATGAGGCCATGCAGTACATTTGTTAAGTATGATTCAATTGAGGTGATAGGCAACTTGATTGACTCTTCGCGGATTGTCTGTCACACATTGATGCGAATAAAGGTGTGTTATATCACTTTGGAAAAGGTTAAATTGATTTTGATATCCGACAATATTTATTTAGTACACTGTTGTATTAAAGACCCTTTAAAAGTTTCAAATTTAAAAGGGCTAGAAGTGGGTTCTATTGATATTGGGCACCTCTATTGAATAAGGAGACATCCCTCATTGTAGGTTAAGGGTGAACTGGAGGAATACACTTGTATTTGCCATCAGGTCGCTAGTGATAGCTCACCCAATGCAGAAGTGTCAGGGAGGGATATATATATATATGTGTATATGTGTGTATATATATATAAATACAAACCCACCCAAGTTTGTAAAATTATTCATCTTCACTACAGCTCTGTACTGTATTTGTTACTGGTTTGATATGGAAATAGAGACAGCTTTCTTCAAACATGTTTTTGCATTAACGACAGTGACTCAATGATTTTTAGGTTGAATGGATGAAGAAGATTAATAGATATAGTAGGGTGTAGTTGAAGAAAATTCAAGTGGCTATATATCAGAAACAAAAAAGGATCTTTCATCATTTCATTGTTTGTTTTAACAAAATTCGTCAATCTTTTCAGCATTTTTGTTTTGACAATCATGGCAATGGGGATTTTTGTATTTATCCATTTTTGGTTAATATATTCATGCATTTTATAAAACACTTGTACTTTTAGGCAAAGGTACTGAGAGAGTTACTGTATGAGCGTGAGAGAAATATAGATCTATCTATGAATACCAAAGTACTAGAGTTAAATAATGAAAAGATTTTTAAAAAAAGTATTGTTAATGTAATTTTTTAGTCATTTTCATCCTGTTATTCCTCAGAGTTTGATAATGTTTTAGGACAAACAAAATGCATCCTTGTAGGTAATCTTGTGATATTGCAAATGAACATTTTGAAAATAACATAACCAATTCATCAATTGTTTTTAAGCAAGGATTTATACTAAAGGCTCAATTAAGGATTTGTTATGCAATGAACCAATCATTTCATATGTAGATGAAGACAATCATATCTAACATAAGGAAAAAATATACCCCTAAACATGGAAACAAAAGCTTGTCTAAAGCAAAACTTGTGAATAAAAAATCATATCTAACTAATCTATAAGAAGACAACTGTAACTGTAAGAAAACAATACCATCTATTGAACAATTTTAAATATATTTAAAGAATGCCACATCAAGGTTTTGCTATCGAGCCTTTAATATGAAGAAATAAATAATATTTTGAAAAATAATCATATGTAATATGACTTGAAACAATACAACATGTTGAGAATTTTCAATATATTTAAAGAATATATATTTCTCAACAGTGAAATAACATGTCAAATCAAGGTTTTGCGAATTGAGCCTTTAATATGAAGAAATAACAAATATTTAATATAAATAATCAAATGTAATATAACTAAAGCCGAAACAAGAAACAATACCATTTATTGAAAATTATAAATATATTAAAAGAATATATATTTCCCAACATGAAATAAATTGCCAGTCATGTCACGTCAAGGTTTTGCTTTTGAGCCTTTAATATGAAGAATAACAAATATTTAAAATAAATGATCATATGTAATGTAACTAAAGCCAAAACAAGAAAACAATATCATAAATTTAAGATTTGAAAGGTTATTAAAAGAATATATACTTCCCAACATGAAATCAAATGCCAGTCATGTCACATCAAGGTTTTGCTATTGAGCCTTTAATATGAAGAAATAACTAATAATTTTAATAAATAATCATATATAATATAACTTGAAACAATACAATATAAAGGTAAAAAGAATATATATTTCCCTACAGTGAAAGTAATTGCCAGTCATGTCACATCAAAGTTTTGAGCCTCTAATATGAAGAAATAACGGATATGTCAGTGAGAACTAGTGCTCCCTGTATGAATGTAGAAACTGATGCCAGTATCTGGCACAGCGGCCACCACCATCTAGTCTGTCAGTGAGCTGGTGGGTACATGTCTACTGTACATACTTACTTACTTACTTATGTGTTATGTAGGGACATAATGCAATGGGTCAGGCCTGGACTCCACCGGTCTACATCATTATCATAAAAAACAATAAAACTCATTCATGTATACATTTGTTTGTGCTTTTTTGTGTGAAATACTTTTCATGATATTTACCAAATAAACAACAATAAGTTTCAGATCTACTAAGTGTTAGATATAGCCAAGAAGAATCAACAGAGTCCTCATTTTTTGTCAAAAAAAGCTAAATTTTACAAAATTATTTTCAAAATTGTTGATCATCACATGCCTTCACATGATTATGACTGTATCTCCATAACTTTGATAACTTTAGAAGTTGTGAGCCGGGCAGGATTTTTACCACAAATTTACCACTTTTCAAGGGGTATGATATATCTATCATAAGAACTTTTGTTTTCCCCCTGCAAATGTTCCTCTTCAAAGATCAAGTGAATCCTAAAGTGTCTTTACAAGATGGACGTTGTCCCTCATCTAAAAAACTGATTCAGGAAGAATTGCAAGTTTGCTGCTCTATCCTGAATGAACTAAAGCAACTTAAACTAAAAACAATTGTACATGCTGATCTTGAGGGAGTTTTGATTAAGATGGCTTTCCTCATGAAATTTTGAAGGATAACTGAATGGCCTATGAAGATAGTATCATGCACTTTGAGGGAATGTTTTTTCACTCAATTCACTGAAATAATGAATGAAGAAGGAATTGACAAGGAAACAATATGCTAACTGCATGGAGCAGAACTAACTGGCATCATAAACATGGAGAAAAAACAAAACATTTAGTAACATTTTACATTTACAAACAACATTTGTTAAAATTCACCCCCCACACAACACACACATACCCTTCATCCAAGAAAAATTAGCATTCTATGTCGCCTTGTTTCACGTACTTCATCCTTTTTTGGGAATCTCCTTACATGATTTAAATTATTTTTTTTCGAGCAATGTAAATGCTACTCAGAATACTTCCTATTTAAAACATCAAAACAGTGAAACATTATTTTTGTGTGTGGAATCTTTAGGCTGTTATGTGAAAGTTTTCAACCAGCTTCTTATATGATAATTTTGATATTAATTTATTTTCCTTTCCTGCCTTTTCTCAGAAAATCTGTTACACAAGTAATTATTCTCTCCTACCTGTCTTTGTTTTCAATATGTGTTTAAAGGTAAATTAGGTGATTACCTTATCAGAAATGAAAGATGTTTGGTATAATATGTTTTATTACTTGCCCGTGTAAGTAACCGCAGTGTATTAAATGTTTATATGGCAATATTAAACTAGTGTTATATCACAATGCTAGTATGATGTCACAGCAGTGTGTGGTTATAACGTCAGTGTAGATGCACCATCACTATTGCTGCCGAATCACGGAAATATTTGTTTCAGCAAACTGTTGGCAATTTTGCTGTAATTTTAGGGCAAGTAATAAACAGAATACTGAACATCCTTCCATTTAATACTATTTCTATTAAACTCGTGAATGATCTGGTATCAAAACTCCCTTTAGCTCATTTTATACAAAATCATTACCTCGTTTGAAAAATAGTATTAATGGAAGGTCTTTTAGTATCCTCTATGTATCAGAATGATCTTAACTAATAAGTAATAATGAGTTTTTAATTGGACCTTATTAATCAGTCGTTTAGTACAAGAAACCTTTCTACATTCTCTGTAAGATCTTATGCTTCCCTTATTGATATGTTATTAAGAAAAAACCTCTCAAAAACAAGAATATTTTCAGAATATAACTACTTTCTCAGGATCAAT
Source organism: Steromphala cineraria (assembly GCA_916613615.1). Lineage (NCBI taxonomy): Eukaryota > Metazoa > Mollusca > Gastropoda > Trochida > Trochidae > Steromphala > Steromphala cineraria. The sequence continues at coordinate 80,847,893 of OU744722.1, forward strand.
TATCCATTAAAAACCAGCTGTTATCAAGTGGTTTCCTTGACAACAGATCAGCTTATATCCAATATTTGCTGTTGAGTATTCATTCATTCAATCATTCTTTCATTCCTTACCGCAGCGTCCCATCTGCGGGTCAATAAGGCTTGATCTCCACGCTATTAGAATTGAGAGACAAATTGAGCAAAGCCGGTACAAACTATGTATTATATAGACACATTGTGTAGAGCTACTCAGCCCCTGCTTATTAGTTGGTCAATATGTCCTAGCACAAGAGATCGCTCGCCCTCTCAAACTACACCACCCATCTCATAGCCGTCTCATAGCCGTCTCATTGCCGTGCTTGACTTAAAGATAAAGAAAAATATGAGTCATGGTCAGGACTATTTTTAAAATGAGGAAATAATTGAGTATATATAATGAGCCCAAATGAGTTTGATACCAAATGTTTTATGAGAGGAACCTCAATATGCAATTTAGAATTTGCTAACAAAAATAAACTCAATTGCTGACAGTATGCTGAAGCTAAAAGAATTTCTAGTACTCTCAAAGTTTCACAACTAAAATATTTTTTATTTTGTTCATTTAGAGGGACTTTACTCAAATTTACAATTTGTCTTTATCAGAGCGATAACATTTGTAATGAAGATGTCTTACTTTTAATTCTTCCTTATACAAATAGACCTAACTTTGTCAGCACATACATTTCTAAAGTCATGAAAATATACCACCAAAAGCACAATAAATCATATTACTTATATCGTCAGGTAAAATTTCACAAAATTTAGTTTTTATACAAAAGCAGTGCTCTCTTGAGTTAGAATTTGGTTGCTCTGGCGCTTTCACTCTTGGCATTCAAATTTTTGCTGTAAACGATATGTATAAAGCATAAGAAATCTCTAATAAAGAGACATAAACAATAGAGTTTGAATGTATTAAATACGTGTTTTACATGAACTTTTTAAACCATAAATGAACCAATAAACAAGCACATTTTAAAATAAATTTTGTATGTATTGATGAAGTGCCGTAGGGACTTACACTAGATTTTATGAAGCTTCAAAATGTTCAAAGCCTTTCCCACAATCAGTCCAAGGGAAATAATAAAGGTATTGATACAGAATGAAGAGAAATAAAATCCTTTTTACACGAGAATTTTTCTAGTCTGTCACTTATATGAATGCTAAGGAATATATGGATGACAACTTCTTTGTTCATTGTATGTGACGTTTCGACACAGATTCTTGTGTCAGTCTCAAGCAGAGGAAGAGTAATGAAGTAGGGGCATATATATAAGTAAATAGTACAATATATATAAATATGCCCCTACTTCATTACTCTTTCTCTGCTTGAGAACGACAAGAATCTGTGTCGAAACGTCGCATACAATGAACAAAGAAGTTGTCATCCATATATTTCTCAGCATTATTGTCATTCCAACTTCTAAAATGCCTCTAAAAAAATGTCACTTATATTAATACTAAAACTTAATACAGAGCTAAATTCATATATTACGTGATTATCATAGGTCATAGAAAATGAACTTTTCATTCCTATTTCACCAATTTGAAATATACTAGTAGGTAATTGTAAAAAGTTCAAACACAAATTAACAATAATAGATATGCAGAATGTGTTTTTGAATTACTTCAGATCAATCTTTTGTATTAAAGGAAAACCAAGTTTCATAGATAGTCAACTTCTTTATTGCAAAGGATGCGAAAATTCAATGTAGATAAAAACACTTTCAAGCATGTTTATGATGTAGGTATCTACACAGAATATATACTACCAGCCGAAAACATCCATTGAAATAAAGAAGGTATCCATGGAACATGGTTTTCCTTTGACTACCCAACTTCTAAAATGCCAATGAGAAAAACATCTATGTGTTACAGATACAGCGGCACAATGAGCTGGAAGTCGTCAATCCGCTACAGCCCGGTCTCCAACCCAAACAAGCACCTGCCTCACAGTTTCCACTCCCAGTGGTGCCCCAAGCTCTCCCGCTACAAACTGGCGGCCATCGTCCTGATCTCAACAATGAGTCTCATCTTCATCATCTACTCATGCATCAACTCCAGCTTCATCCAGTCGGCCACTCTCTGCTTCTTCAACTTCAAGAGAGACAACAAGTCCTCCTTCCACTTCAACGACCGCATGCACTTTCATCACCAGAAGCGGCGTCTACCTCAGTGTCTCATTATTGGTGCTCGTAAAGCGGGGACGCGTGCTCTGCTTCAGTTCATCCGTCTCCACCCAGATGTACAGGGGGCGAGTCTTGAGATCCACTTCTTCGACCGAGACAACAACTACGAACTGGGCTTGGACTGGTACAGACACCAGATGCCTTACTCCTTCAAGGACCAAATCACCATAGAGAAATCCCCTGCCTACTTCACGGAGAATGTGGTCCCAGAGAGAGTGTACAATATGAACAGCTCCATCCGATTGCTGCTGATTGTGCGTAACCCTGTAGAGAGAACTGTGTCAGACTATGCCCAGATCCTGGACAACAAGATCAAGAGACACAAAAATATGCAGTCCTTTGAGAAACTGGCCACAGATCCAGACACAGGAGAAATCAACAAGTCCTACGTTGCAATCAAACGCTCAATCTACCACCGCCACCTGTCCCGATGGCTCAGCTTCTTCCCCCTGGAGCAGATCCACATCGTGGACGGGGACAAGCTGAGAGTGACTCCCTGGTCCGAGATACACAAGGTGGAGCACTTCCTCGGGCTGGGCCACAAGATCACGCGGGACAGGTTCCTCTTCAACAAAACTCGGGGTGTGTTCTGTACTCTCACAGAGGAACGAGAGGAGCGATGTCTTGCCCATGGCAAGGGGCGCAAACACCCCAATATATCTGATGAAATACTCTATAAACTTGATCAATTTTTTCAACCTCATAATGAAAAGTTCTTCAAACAAATTCGTCGCAGATTTACATGGTGAATTTGGAAATGTGTCCATTGATATTGTCACCTAGGTGAAAGTCAAAGAATTAGAAAATGTGTCCTTGGTGAAAGTCAAAGAATTAGCTATGGAATCTCAATGTTTTAAGGTTTCAAGTTGGACAATGTGACATGACAACAAATTGATGTAAAGAACAACTTTTCTTCAATTGATATCTTGCATGAATCATTGTCAAGATTAGAAATGTTTATTTGATTGTTTGTCTATAAAATGTCTGCTTTAGAGGTTGTTTTAGATGGTGTATAGCTCTGTGTTATTATTGGTCATCTTGTATCAGGGTGGAACAGGTTATACAGTTTACAGGTATATTTTAGTGAAGATCATAATTTGATCTTACATCAACCCCAGCGTTTTTAGAGTTAGTTGATGGTGGCCAGACTGACTGAGGGGTTACCTTTGACTACCACAATCTTTTCTGTGATGCTTTTCACTGAGAAAACATAAATAAGTCCAACAAAAGTGTCTAACTGTTCATTCTAAAAAAAACTTCCCAAACTATTCCGCTTCTAAGTTATTTTATTAAAATTGTGATTGCTTGTAATACAAAGTGGATTTTTATGTACAATAACAGATATAAGAACCAAAAAACGTTTTTAGCATAATGTAAATCGATTACATGCATTGAGATACCTCCTATTCAAACACCTTTTTCTTTTAAATTTTGAAAATATTTGGTTAAATTATTGTCACATCCTCAGTCAGTTTGCCATATAGTTCTGTGTTTCATTTTGAAACTTACAGTTGTCATGCAGCATATTTCAGTCATAGGTATTAAGGCTTTCAGGAATATTTTAGTGAAATATCATGCATCTTATTGGATTTCAATGTTTTTATTCTTCAGGAATTATGACTTATTATGCATCATATTGGATTAATAGGTATGAAGGTTTCGTATATATTTAATTGAATTATTATGCATCATATTATTTTTGTTGTTGGTTTTAAAGTTTCAGGAATAATTAAGACCATAATTTGATTTTATGTAAATACCTTATAAGTTTTAGACTTTGTTAGGGACAGTGTATAGAGATGTTTTAAGCATTAAGCACATATTTTAGTCAACTTTTCCAGTCAGGTTTATCGGTTCAGTATTTTGTTGTTATCAAGTGTTTGTTATTGCAATAGAAATGCTTTCTAGTCATAGAAAATATGAGATGACGTTTTCAGGCTGTCATTAATTTGTTATCTTTGTTGTATACATTTTGATAAAGATGACAATTTCTCTAAATACCCCTGAATAACTTCCATAGAAAGTGCCATTTTAATCTTGAATGCAGCCAAAGTTTATATGATTTTATGCATTTCGTGTTTTAGAGAAATACTCTTTTTAACTTTCTCTGAGGTTATTGGTGCAATGGAATACTATGAATACTATCACTCTTTTGAGTAGATCAACAATTTCATGCATATGCAGGACTTATTTTATCAAAAATAATTCTGGCAGGTTATATTAAAGGGTTGTAGTATCAAAATATGATGTCGCTTTTCATCAACAATTATACAACAAATTAATTAGACAAGAAATATAATTGATTTTTTATATATGACTTTGTAATTCATTTTATAAAAGATTTTTATACAGGCTTGAACATTAAGATGTATGTTTACAGTTAACAATTTTTAAAAAAGTATTTGATTACAGAAACTCTTTCAACCGTTACATGTGCCATATTTGATTCCTTTTGTCAATTCATACAGTACAACTGATACTGCCTTGTTATATACTGATGGTTTGCAAATGTCTTAATGCAATTTCTACTTGAACAATGCAATTCTTCATCTTGGAGACCCTATGTTTTACCTGCAGCATGTTTTATTCAGGCTTTTATTGCAAATTTGTATTCATCTCTCCATCATGCATATCATATCAACATTTTCTTGAAATTGATTAATATTCATAGCCATTTTTGTAGTGCATTTGTGAGAACGTTATTTGAGAATATTTCTGAGGAAGTCTTTAATTAATTGTTTTCATGTTACAAGTTGTTTTGGTATACAATGTTGCTGTCCTCACTATTTTTTGTATGTAAGAAAAGAACAACAGTCAACTCTTATAAGACATTGTCAGATCTGATGCAGTAATAGCAGCACTTTTATTTGATTGTTACCTGGTAAAAACGGGTAATTTGGTTCATTTGCTTAAATAATTATGATTGGATTTACACCCTTATTTTTAACAGTTGTCAATCTTGGAATCAAAACTAATCCCTTTATAAATCTTTCGTGCCAATAAAAATTTTCTAAATCAAAAGTCGATCCCAAATTCTTAATAAGGATCAATTGTAGGTTAGTGTTTTCATACAGTTTGTATTCCATACTTGTTAATTCAGATCTTTTTGCATTTACTTCTTAAAATTATTTTCTTGTACAATTTAAAACATTTGATACTGGCATAACAACATAAGTTATGATTATTTAGGGTTGCAAAAACCCCCAAAACTCATGCAAAAACTAATGTATTATCTATTTTGCATTGTTTTAGATAAAAGTTTTTTGCTTTCTTACTTTTACAGTGATCAATTTTGCCAAATACCCCTAGACAATTTTGGAAATATATAACTTTGAACAAGTTGAACCTTATCAGATGCTATGCGAAAATGTTGAATATTGAAGAAATTTGTTCCAATCATGGTTTAACAAAGAAAACTGTTGTATTGAAAATTTATGTAGTTTTAATACCTTTTGTTTAATCATTTTTGACACAGTTTTTTAAAAATAGTTTTTTTTAACAAGTCATTTTTTGACACAATATGATACTCTTTGACATGCTGGTAGATTGGGTACTTGTTTCATGTGTAGTTATACCTATGTTATAAATGTTGTGTTTATGGTGGTGGATACCTATATACTTATTGGTGTTTACCTATCGATATTATCCACTCAAATGTCAATGTAACCTAATACTTTTTTCTTTATTCATCATGTCAAGTTGCTGGTAAAGGAGGATTTGTTGGTCAGAGCCTTTGTACTGGAAATTTGGCCGGCCAAGAAATTGTTTTTTGTTAAAAAATCTTAGAGATTATATTGGAATTGGTTCTAGGCGTTGAATATTTCAAGACATCTTGATAAATTAAAGATATGGTCCCAACCTAGTTAAGTAATAACTGAATAGGTAAAAACTTGTTTAAGCATGAGCTTATTTAAGTCATACTTTTGTAACAGGATCATTGCTGGATAAGCAAAACTGTATTAATTAATGTTTTCTTGGTAATGAGTGATTTAAAAACATTCGGACTGTAGATAGATCAATGGAAAGGTATTATCTTATGGTCAATAAAATAGTTTGATGTACCTGTGTAATGGCACTGAAGTCAGAATTGTGCTCACGTGATACTAGTCAAATTATGTTTAATTAAACACTAGTCTGGTAAATGCAATGTTTATGTTCTTTGCAAAGGAAGAAGAAATGTTTCTTTAAATTTTTTTTAATTAGCAATGACAATATTATTTGTTTATTTAAGATTTGATATAAAATCATTATTACTTGCTTGCCTTTCAAGCATATACTATCCCAATCAGATACATCTAAATTGCTCCGTATAACAGTGATAAGCATTATTCTATCCCACATATCTATCACATATATCTTAATTATTCCCTATGATTTGGTTATTTAAATAGCAATTTTTGACAGTAAACCAGAATATTATGAACTATAAGTGAATTACAAGCAACTACAGTTTTTGAGCTTCTCTTAAATCTTTGTCACCATGTATAGGGCAATTACTTAATCTGTTATGTTATAAGTATAAGACTTCTAAATGGTTTTATCACTATGCTCAAAAATTGTTTTAGATCTTGGTTGATACTCTTTCTTAATCAATTGTTCTGCTCAAGGTAAACCAATGGTTCAATTCTCATGTAAGTATATATATGTACAGTGAGGTTAATAACCAAATTCTGTATTCTTCTATATCATTTTGCTGCTCAAAACAAGGCATAAAAGATAACTTGGTGGTGAAGGTATCCTAGTTCATGGTGAAGAGATGGGAAGGGAATTATTGGGAGAATCTATTTAGGGCAGCTACTTCAAGCATTTATATTTCTCTCATGATAGAATATGTACGATAATGATAGAAGCACAATATTGTGTAGATAATGATAGATGCACAATTGTGTAGGATAATGATAGATGCACAAATGTGAAGGATAATGAAATAGAATGTTAATGTTGCAGTCATCTTATGTTCTTATATGTTTCTTGAATCTCAAAAGATGTTTATGTGAATTTATGATTTTGTATTTCAATTTTCTCTTTATGTGAAAAATGGGGAAAATGGGGAAAAATTGCATTTCAGCCAAAACTTGATCACAATGTTAGTTTAAGAAGTAAATCCTCTCAGCATGTTTGAAACTTGAAAACAAATTGTATTAAGTGTAATGGAAATATATGTTTCATTTGAATTTGTATATGTTTATGTTTATTTTGTGTACTGGTGGTGGTACAGGTATCGTTTTGGAGTTAGAATAGTCCTTCACAGAACATGTATGAAGAGACAGGAACATCCTTGAATGATTTCAATCATTAGGATACATTATAAGGGAAAGTACGTCGGCATAACCTCACGGAGAAGAGCGCTCTACAATTTTACTGTTATAATCATTAATGATTTGAATGTTAATGTTCTAAATGCTTCATACTATGAAGTTTATAGTAATAATTTTCTAAAATACTTTATGGTACAAAATATGCATTTATGTGAAAAAGTACCTTCATAATTGTATAAGTTTACATTGGTTGTTAGGGATATCCTGCTGAATACTGTTATATGTTATGATGCAGCCATTTCTTCTTATGAATGTAGATTGCTTGTAGGTGCAGGCCACAGCTACAGCTGTAGAGATTAGGTGAAGAGGACACACTCTATGTAGACTGAGACCATGTGTACTGTGTATGCAGGTAGTCTACTGTGTATACCGGTACATGTAGATGTTCTGTGCTTGTCCGACGTGCCCGTGTCTATGATACTCAGGAATTGTACTCAGTGTTGTCACCTGTCTGTCTGCAGTGTTCTCATGGTAAACAGAAATAATAAAATGACATAACCAAATGTTTGTGTCTGTCTTTGATTATTTAAAAAGTGTTATTTGACAAGCGAAACTTACCTGGTATCCTAATTTCAAGCATTCTATCCCCACAGAGGCAGATCAAGTCATGAAATGTTGGTACAGCCTCTGTTCTATTACGCCGACTTTGTGGGATAGAATGGGAGATGCCTGATTGGAGGCAATCAAAGTTAGTTGTGCAATCAGTGACGCTGTTCTTAAATCACCATCTTGGCTACTGATTCATGACAAAGTAACCACAATTTCCATGGGAGAAGCCTTGTCATTTAATAAAGAAATTCAAATGGATTGTGGTGCAATTATTTTCCTCCAGGGGAAACTGCCGGAACCCACGGATTTCATCGTAATAACACAGAGGCTATATTAACATTTCATGACTTGATCTGCCTATGTTGAGAGAAAATGAATTTGAAGTTCTGTAAATGTTCATTTTAAGACATACTCTCTTTAAAAAATCTTAAACAATAAGGCCTTTTGAATTTTTTTACATGAATAATTTTTTAAGTATAAGCAATATTATCTACATATTTGAATTGTTGATTGAGTGTTTCTGGGAACAAACAAGTAAAATCTCTCAAGTAATGTGGACCTAGTGTGTGAGAGTTTGTTTTCTTTAACATCACAATTCAAAAGAGAGTGTTACAGCTAGTTAGAATATATCAGGAAAATTAAGAACTTTTATGAAACTTCATCTGAATTCTTAAGAACTTGGTTTTCTCCCTTAGATCAGTACTAACAGAAACAGGGGCAAAGATTGGGTTAATGTGAATCACAATACTTTTGAAAAGGAATATAAATATTTTCTCCAATCAACCCAACTATGTATTACTCAACACAAAAATATTCCCCATTAGTGTTCATTTGGTAGGAGTGAAATCATACAATTCCCCTTCTCAATGACTCATTTTTACTCTTAAAAAAGTAAATCATTCCTTGAAAACCAGGATGAAAATTTTAGGTTTATCGAACATAAACGTATAAGCACTTTCATGTACAAATCTATTAAAATACTTTAAGAACAATTTTGGGACGAAAAGATCCAGTAAGTACACATTTATACATCTGAGTGAAATCTGGGAAGAAAGTTGGCAACAAAATGTTGGTCAATATTTTATTAGAGTACTAAGTGCACCATCAACAAGGCAAAGACACATACTTAGCAAGTACATTCAGAGAGTATCACGAACAGTTCTATCAGCTGTTGTTTGATTGAGTATCTGACCAAAGATTATTATGGATGATGAGGTAATTATCTACACGCTGGAGTGTCTTGTATCCAACATGAGCACAGCTGAGCAAATACTTACTTCAGATCACCTCTAAGGTTAAACACATCACAAACACTTGCATATAGCAGAGAATTTGTTTTTCATTGATTAATGGAGTGGTTATCCTGTAACACTTTTACGTAATAAAAAACCGATTTGATTTGGGATCACCTTTGTCGTTAGGAGTATTAAATACTCATGAATTTGTGATCACTTTGATATTAGTAGTATCGAATACTCATGAATGTAAGCTCACTTTGATGGTTAGGAGTATATAATCCTCATGAATGTAAGATCACTTTGATGGTTAGGCGTATAGAATACTCATAAATGTGAGATCACTTTGATGGTTAGGAGTATATAATCCTCATGAATGCAAGATCATTTTGATGGTTAGGCGTATAGAATACTCATAAATGTGAGATCACTTTGATGGTTAGGAGTATTGAATACTAATAAATGTGAGATCACTTTGATGGTTAGGAGTATATAATCCTCATGAATGCAAGATCATTTTGATAGTTAGGCGTATAGAATACTCATAAATGTGAGATCACTTTGATGGTTAGGCGTATAGAATACTCATGAATGTAGGATTACTTTGATGGTTAGGTGTATAGAATACTCATGAATGTAAGATCACTTTGAGGGTTAGGTGTATAGAATACTCATGAATGTAAGATCACTTTGATGGTTAGGCGTATAGAATTCTCATAAATGTAAGATCACTTTGATGGTAAGGTGTATAGAATACTCATAAATGTAAGATCACTTTGATGGTTAGGTGTATAGAATACTCATGAATGTAAGATCACTTTGATGGTTAGGCGTATAGAATACTCATAAATGTAAAATCACTTTGATGGTTAGGTGTATAGAATACTCATGAATGTAAGATCACTTTGATGGTTAGGCGTATAGAATACTCATAAATGTAAGATCACTTTGATGGTTAGGTGTATAGAATACTCATGAATGTAAGATCACTTTGATGGTTAGGAGTATAGAATACTCATGAATGTAAGATCACTTTGATGGTTAGTGGTATAGAATACTCATAAATGTGAGATCACTTTGATGGTTAGGCGTATAGAATACTCATGAATGTGAGATCTCTTTGATGGTTAGGCGTATAGAATACCCATGAATGTAAGATCACTTTGATGGTTAGGCGTATAGAATACTCATGAATGTGAGATCACTTTGATGGTTAGGCGTATAGAATACTCATGAATGTAAGATCACTTTGATGGTTAGGCGTATAGAATACTCATGAATGTAAGATCACTTTGATGGTTAGGCGTATAGAATACCCATGAATGTAAGATCACTTTGATGGTTAGGCGTATAGAATACTCATGAATGTAAGATCACTTTGATGGTTAGGTGTATAGAATACTAATAAATGTAAGATCACTTTGATGGTTAGGTGTATAGAATACTCATGAATGTAAGATCAATTTGATGGTTAGGTGTATAGAATACTCATGAATGTAAGATCACTTTGATGGTTAGGCGTATAGAATACTCATGAATGTAAGATCACTTTGATGGTTAGGTGTATAGAATACCCATGAATGTAAGATCACTTTGATGGTTAGGCGTATAGAATACTCATGAATGTAAGATCACTTTGATGGTTAGGCGTATAGAATACTCATGAATGTAAGATCACTTTGATGGTTAGGTGTATAGAATACTCATGAATGTAAGATCACTTTGATGGTTAGGAGTATAGAATACTCATGAATGTAAGATCACTTTGATGGTTAGTGGTATAGAATACTCATAAATGTGAGATCACTTTGATGGTTAGGCGTATAGAATACTCATGAATGTAAGATCTCTTTGATGGTTAGGCGTATAGAATACTCATAAATGTAAGATCACTTTGATGGTTAGGCGTATAGAATACTCATGAATGTAAGATCACTTTGATGGTTAGGGGTATAGAATACTCATCAATGTAAGATCAATTTTATGGTTAGGCGTAGAGAATACCCATGAATGTAAGATCACTTTGATGGTTAGGTGTATAGAATACTCATGAATGTAAGATCACTTTGATGGTTAGGGGTATAGAATACTCATGAATGTGAGATCACTTTGATGGTTAGGCGTATAGAATACTCATAAATGTGAGATCACTTTGATGGTTAGGGGTATAGAATACTCATGAATGTGAGATCACTTTGATGGTTAGGCGTATAGAATACTAATAAATGTAAGATCACTTTGATGGTTAGGCGTATAGAATACTAATAAATGTAAGATCACTTTGATGGTTAGGCGTATAGAATACTAATAAATGTGAGATCACTTTGATGGTTAGGGGTATAGAATACTCATGAATGTGAGATCACTTTGATGGTTAGGCGTATAGAATACTAATAAATGTAAGATCACTTTGATGGTTAGGTGTATAGAATACTCATGAATGTAAGATCAATTTGATGGTTAGGTGTATAGAATACTCATGAATGTAAGATCACTTTGATGGTTAGGCGTAGAGAATACCCATGAATGTAAGATCACTTTGATGGTTAGGCGTATAGAATACTCATGAATGTAAGATCACTTTGATGGTTAGGTGTATAGAATACTAATAAATGTAAGATCACTTTGATGGTTAGGTGTATAGAATACTCATGAATGTAAGATCACTTTGATGGTTAGGTGTATAGAATACCCATGAATGTAAGATCACTTTGATGGTTAGGCGTATAGAATACTCATGAATGTAAGATCACTTTGATGGTTAGTGGTATAGAATACTCATAAATGTGAGATCACTTTGATGGTTAGGCGTATAGAATACTCATGAATGTAAGATCTCTTTGATGGTTAGGCGTATAGAATACTCATAAATGTAAGATCACTTTGATGGTTAGGCGTATAGAATACTCATGAATGTAAGATCACTTTGATGGTTAGGGGTATAGAATACTCATCAATGTAAGATCAATTTTATGGTTAGGCGTAGAGAATACCCATGAATGTAAGATCACTTTGATGGTTAGGGGTATAGAATACTCATGAATGTGAGATCACTTTGATGGTTAGGCGTATAGAATACCCATGAATGTAAGATCACTTTGATGGTTAGGCGTATAGAATACTCATGAATGTAAGATCACTTTGATGGTTAGGTGTATAGAATACTAATAAATGTAAGATCACTTTGATGGTTAGGTGTATAGAATACTCATGAATGTAAGATCAATTTGATGGTTAGGTGTATAGAATACTCATGAATGTAAGATCACTTTGATGGTTAGGCGTATAGAATACTCATGAATGTAAGATCACTTTGATGGTTAGGTGTATAGAATACCCATGAATGTAAGATCACTTTGATGGTTAGGCGTATAGAATACTCATGAATGTAAGATCACTTTGATGGTTAGGCGTATAGAATACTCATGAATGTAAGATCACTTTGATGGTTAGGTGTATAGAATACTCATGAATGTAAGATCACTTTGATGGTTAGGAGTATAGAATACTCATAAATGTGAGATCACTTTGATGGTTAGGTGTATAGAATACTCATGAATGTAAGATCACTTTGATGTTTAGGCGTATAGAATACTCATGAATGTAAGATCACTTTGATGGTTAGGCGTATAGAATACTCATGAATGTAAGATCACTTTGATGGTTAGATGTATAGAATACTCATGAATGTAAGATCACTTTGATGGTTAGGTGTATAGAATACTCATGAATGTAAGATCACTTTGATGGTTAGGTGTATAGAATACTCATGAATGTAAGATCACTTTGATGGTTAGGTGTATAGAAAACTCATAAATGTGAGATCACTTTGATGGTTAGGTGTATAGAATACTCATGAATGTAAGATCACTTTGATGGTTAGGCGTATAGAATACTCATGAATGTAAGATCACTTTGATGGTTAGGCGTATAGAATACTCATGAATGTAAGATCACTTTGATGGTTAGGCGTATAGAATACTCATGAATGTAAGATCACTTTGATGGTTAGGTGTATAGAATACTCATGAATGTAAGATCACTTTGATGGTTAGGCGTATAGAATACTCATAAATGTAAGATCACTTTGATGGTTAGGTGTATAGAATACTCATGAATGTAAGATCACTTTGATGGTTAGGCGTATAGAATACTCATGAATGTAAGATCACTTTGATGGTTAGGCGTATAGAATACTCATGAATGTAAGATCACTTTGATGGTTAGGTGTTTAGAATACTCATGAATGTAAGATCACTTTGATGGTTAGGTGTATAGAATACTCATAAATGTGAGATCACTTTGATGGTTAGGTGTATAGAATACTCATGAATGTAAGATCACTTTGATGGTTAGGTAGTAAATAATAACCCGGTACCGAGGGGTTATGGAAAATAACCTCTCGAGGGCGTAGCCCGAGCAGAGGTTATTTCCATAACCCGAGGCAAACGGGTTATTATTTGACTTACACTCCCGAGGAAGACTCCTTCAATGGTTTCATCCTCATTTGTTTATATGCAATTAATTTTAAAACGTTTTACTGATATCATTGGCGGGTTTATCATGTCTTGATTAGAAAAAATAATTAAAATACCACCAGATTATGGTTTTAGAAATAAACGCTTGATTTCTTACAATAAAAACTTTTTAATTACGGTGTTTTAACTAAATTGGTTGACATACAAATAATTGAAAAACGTTTTAGTGATCCATTTTGCGGGTTTGATATGTCTTTATAAGAATACTATTTTAGACTACTTACAATACCCCCTGCTTAGGGTTTTAGAACGAAAGACCTGATTCCTTACATTAAAAAAGGTTTTATTGCAATATTAATATATATTTATAGGGAAAAATGAAAAGCCAAACATGACACACAAAAATGTACATCAACTAGCATGGATCATCGGTAGCTCAACAGGTAAGAGCGCTGCGTGACAACATAGAGGTCCCTGGTTCGAATCCCACTTTCGTTGATTGTAAATCTTAACTTTCTTGTTTGATTAAAACTCCAAATTTTACCTTCAAATGTTTGCGATTGTTTACAATCTTATAACCGACCAAGGTGGTTATGCTATAACCAACCTACGCGGATGGAGCTCACGCCATATAACATTCAACTAAAATAAAGGCAATAACTTCCCAAGGGGTGTAAAGGGTAAATACCTATAAGAAGGTAGTTGTGAGTTAAAACCAATTGAAAAGAGAAGGGATATAACCGCCCAAGGGGTGTAAGTGTATAGAATACTCATGAATGTAAGATCACTTTGATGGTTAGGTGTATAGAATACTCATAAATGTGAGATCACTTTGATGGTTAGGTGTATAGAATACTCATGAATGTAAGATCACTTTGATGGTTAGGTGTATAGAATACTCATAAATGTGAGATCACTTTGATGGTTAGGTGTATAAAATACTCATAAATGTAAGATCACTTTGATGGTTAGGTGTATAGAATACTCATAAATGTAAGATCACTTTGATGGTTAGGTGTATAGAATACTCATAAATGTAAGATCACTTTGATGGTTAGGTGTATAGAATACCCATGAATGTAAGATCACTTTGATGGTTAGGTGTATAGAATACTCATGAATGTGAGATCACTTTGATGGTTAGGTGTATAGAATACTCATGAATGTGAGATCACTTTGATGGTTAGGTGTATAGAATACTCATGAATGTGAGATCACTTTGATGGTTAGGTGTATAGAAAACTCATGAATGTGAGATCACTTTGATGGTTAGGCGTATAGAATACTCATAAATGTGAGATCACTTTGATGGTTAGGTGTATAGAATACTCATAAATGTGAGATCACTTTGATGGTTGATGTATAGAATACTCATGAATGTGAGATCACTTTGATGGTTAGGTGTATAGAATACTCATGAATGTGAGATCACTTTGATGGTTAGGTGTATAGAATACTCATAAATGTGAGATCACTTTGATGGTTAGGAGTATAGAATACTCATGAATGTAAGATCACTTTGATGGTTAGGTGTATAGAATACCCATGAATGTAAGATCACTTTGATGGTTAGGCGTATAGAATACTCATGAATGTAAGATCACTTTGATGGTTAGGCGTATAGAATACTCATGAATGTAAGATCACTTTGATGGTTAGGTGTATAGAATACTCATGAATGTAAGATCACTTTGATGGTTAGGAGTATAGAATACTCATAAATGTGAGATCACTTTGATGGTTAGGTGTATAGAATACTCATGAATGTAAGATCACTTTGATGTTTAGGCGTATAGAATACTCATGAATGTAAGATCACTTTGATGGTTAGGCGTATAGAATACTCATGAATGTAAGATCACTTTGATGGTTAGATGTATAGAATACTCATGAATGTAAGATCACTTTGATGGTTAGGTGTATAGAATACCCATGAATGTAAGATCACTTTGATGGTTAGGCGTATAGAATACTCATGAATGTAAGATCACTTTGATGGTTAGGCGTATAGAATACTCATGAATGTAAGATCACTTTGATGGTTAGGTGTATAGAATACTCATGAATGTAAGATCACTTTGATGGTTAGGTGTATAGAAAACTCATAAATGTGAGATCACTTTGATGGTTAGGTGTATAGAATACTCATGAATGTAAGATCACTTTGATGGTTAGGCGTATAGAATACTCATGAATGTAAGATCACTTTGATGGTTAGGCGTATAGAATACTCATGAATGTAAGATCACTTTGATGGTTAGGCGTATAGAATACTCATGAATGTAAGATCACTTTGATGGTTAGGCGTATAGAATACTCATGAATGTAAGATCACTTTGATGGTTAGGTGTATAGAATACTCATGAATGTAAGATCACTTTGATGGTTAGGCGTATAGAATACTCATGAATGTAAGATCACTTTGATGGTTAGGCGTATAGAATACTCATGAATGTAAGATCACTTTGATGGTTAGGCGTATAGAATACTCATGAATGTAAGATCACTTTGATGGTTAGGCGTATAGAATACTCATGAATGTAAGATCACTTTGATGGTTAGGTGTATAGAATACTCATGAATGTAAGATCACTTTGATGGTTAGGCGTATAGAATACTCATAAATGTAAGATCACTTTGATGGTTAGGTGTATAGAATACTCATGAATGTAAGATCACTTTGATGGTTAGGCGTATAGAATACTCATGAATGTAAGATCACTTTGATGGTTAGGCGTATAGAATACTCATGAATGTAAGATCACTTTGATGGTTAGGTGTTTAGAATACTCATGAATGTAAGATCACTTTGATGGTTAGGTGTATAGAATACTCATAAATGTGAGATCACTTTGATGGTTAGGTGTATAGAATACTCATGAATGTAAGATCACTTTGATGGTTAGGTAGTAAATAATAACCCGGTACCGAGGGGTTATGGAAAATAACCTCTCGAGGGCGTAGCCCGAGCAGAGGTTATTTCCATAACCCGAGGCAAACGGGTTATTATTTGACTTACACTCCCGAGGAAGACTCCTTCAATGGTTTCATCCTCATTTGTTTATATGCAATTAATTTTAAAACGTTTTACTGATATCATTGGCGGGTTTATCATGTCTTGATTAGAAAAAATAATTAAAATACCACCAGATTATGGTTTTAGAAATAAACGCTTGATTTCTTACAATAAAAACTTTTTAATTACGGTGTTTTAACTAAATTGGTTGACATACAAATAATTGAAAAACGTTTTAGTGATCCATTTTGCGGGTTTGATATGTCTTTATAAGAATACTATTTTAGACTACTTACAATACCCCCTGCTTAGGGTTTTAGAACGAAAGACCTGATTCCTTACATTAAAAAAGGTTTTATTGCAATATTAATATATATTTATAGGGAAAAATGAAAAGCCAAACATGACACACAAAAATGTACATCAACTAGCATGGATCATCGGTAGCTCAACAGGTAAGAGCGCTGCGTGACAACATAGAGGTCCCTGGTTCGAATCCCACTTTCGTTGATTGTAAATCTTAACTTTCTTGTTTGATTAAAACTCCAAATTTTACCTTCAAATGTTTGCGATTGTTTACAATCTTATAACCGACCAAGGTGGTTATGCTATAACCAACCTACGCGGATGGAGCTCACGCCATATAACATTCAACTAAAATAAAGGCAATAACTTCCCAAGGGGTGTAAAGGGTAAATACCTAAAAGAATGTAGTTGTGAGTTAAAACCAATTGAAAAGAGAAGGGATATAACCGCCCAAGGGGTGTAAGTGTATAGAATACTCATGAATGTAAGATCACTTTGATGGTTAGGTGTATAGAATACTCATAAATGTGAGATCACTTTGATGGTTAGGTGTATAGAATACTCATGAATGTAAGATCACTTTGATGGTTAGGTGTATAGAATACTCATAAATGTGAGATCACTTTGATGGTTAGGTGTATAAAATACTCATAAATGTAAGATCACTTTGATGGTTAGGCGTATAGAATACTCATGAATGTAAGATCACTTTGATGGTTAGGTGTATAGAATACTCATAAATGTAAGATCACTTTGATGGTTAGGTGTATAGAATACCCATGAATGTAAGATCACTTTGATGGTTAGGTGTATAGAATACTCATGAATGTGAGATCACTTTGATGGTTAGGTGTATAGAATACTCATGAATGTGAGATCACTTTGATGGTTAGGTGTATAGAATACTCATGAATGTGAGATCACTTTGATGGTTAGGTGTATAGAATACTCATGAATGTGAGATCACTTTGATGGTTAGGTGTATAGAAAACTCATGAATGTAAGATCACTTTGATGGTTAGGCGTATAGAATACTCATAAATGTGAGATCACTTTGATGGTTAGGTGTATAGAATACTCATAAATGTGAGATCACTTTGATGGTTGATGTATAGAATACTCATGAATGTGAGATCACTTTGATGGTTAGGTGTATAGAATACTCATAAATGTGAGATCACTTTGATGGTTAGGAGTATAGAATACTCATAAATGTGAGATCACTTTGATGGTTAGGAGTATAGAATACTAATAAATGTAAGATCATTTTAATGGTTAGGCGTATAGAATACTCATGAATGTAAGATCACTTTGATGGTTAGGCATATAGAATACTCATAAATGTGAGATCACTTTGATGGTTAGGTGTATAGAATACTCATGAATGTAAGATCACTTTGATGGTTAGGTGTATAGAATACTCATAAATGTGAGATCACTTTGATGGTTAGGTGTATAGAATACTCATGAATGTAAGATCACTTTGATGGTTAGGCGTATAGAATACTCATGAATGTAAGATCACTTTGATGGTAAGGCGTATAGAATACTCATGAATGTAAGATCACTTTGATGGTTAGGGGTATAGAATACTCATGAATGTAAGATCACTTTGATGGTTATGCGTATAGAATACTCATGAATGTAAGATCACTTTGATGGTTAGGAGTATAGAATACTCATGAATGTAAGATCACTTTGATGGTTAGGCGTATAGAATACTCATAAATGTAAGATCACTTTGATGGTTAGGAGTATAGAATACTCATGAATGTGAGATCACTTTGATGGTTAGGTGTATAGAATACTCATGAATGTAAGATCACTTTGATGGTTAGGTGTATAGAATACTCATGAATGTAAGATCACTTTGATGGTTAGGCGTATAGAATACTCATGAATGTAAGATCACTTTGATGGTTAGGTGTATAGAATACTCATAAATGTGAGATCACTTTGATGGTTAGGTGTATAGAATACTCATAAATGTGAGATTATTTTGATGGTTAGGGGTATAGAATACTCATGAATGTAAGATCACTTTGATGGTTAGGTGTATAGAATACTCATGAATGTAAGATCACTTTGATGGTTAGGAGTATAGAATACTCATGAATGTAAGATCACTTTGATGGTTAGGCGTATAGAATACTCATGAATGTAAGATCACTTTGATGGTTAGGAGTATAGAATACTCATAAATGTGAGATCACTTTGATGGTTAGGTGTATAGAATACTCATGAATGTAAGATCACTTTGATGGTTAGGTGTATAGAATACTCATAAATGTAAGATCACTTTGATGGTTAGGCGTATAGAATACTCATAAATGTGAGATCACTTTGATGGTTAGGTTTATAGAATACTCATGAATGTAAGATCACTTTGATGGTTAGGCGTATAGAATACTCATGAATGTAAGATCACTTTGATGGTTAGGCGTATAGAATACTCATGAATGTAAGATCACTTTGATGGTAAGGAGTATAGAATACTCATAAATGTAAGATCACTTTGATGGTTAGGTGTATAGAATACTCATGAATGTAAGATCACTTTGATGGTTAGGCGTATAGAATACTCATGAATGTAAGATCACTTTGATGGTTAGGTGTATAGAATACTCATAAATGTAGGATTACTTTGATGGTTAGGCGTATAGAGTACTCATAAATGTGAGATCACTTTGATGGTTAGGCGTATAGAATACTCATGAATGTAAGATCATTTTAATGGTTAGGCGTATAGAATACTCATAATTGTAAGATCACTTTGATGGTTAGGTGTATAGAATACTCATAAATGTGAGATCACTTTGATGGTTAGGCGTATAGAATACTCATGAATGTAAGATCATTTTAATGGTTAGGCGTATAGAGTACTTATGAATGTAAGATCTCTTTGATGGTTAGGTGTATAGAATACTCATGAATGTAGGATTACTTTGATGGTTAGGTGTACAGAATACTCATAAATGTGAGATCACTTTGATATTAGGAGTATAGAATACTCATAAATGTGAGATCACTTTGATGGTTAGGAGTATAGAATACTCATAAATGTGAGATCACTTTGATGGTTAGGAGTATAGAATACTCCTGAATGTAAGATCACTTTGATGGTTAGGCGTATAGAATACTCATGAATGTAAGATCACTTTGATGGTTAGGTGTATAGAATACTCATAAATGTGAGATCACTTTGATGGTTAGGTGTATAGAATACTCATGAATGTAAGATCACTTTGATGGTTAGGAGTATAGAATACTCATAATTGTAAGATCACTTTGATGGTTAGGCGTATAGAAAACTCATGAATGTAAGATCACTTTGATGGTTAGGTGTATAGAATACTCATGAATGTAAGATCACTTTGATGGTTAGGCGTATAGAATACTCATGAATGTGAGATCACTTTGATGGTTAGGAGTATAGAATACTCATAAATGTGAGATCACTTTGATGGTTAGGAGTATAGAATACTCATGAATGTAAGATCACTTTGATGGTTAGGCGTATAGAATACTCATGAATGTAAGATCACTTTGATGGTTAGGTGTATAGAATACTCATGAATGTAAGATCACTTTGATGGTTAGGTGTATAGAATACTCATAAATGTGAGATCACTTTGATGGTTAGGTGTATAGAATACTTATAAATGTAAGATCACTTTGATGGTTAGGCGTATAGAAAACTCATGAATGTAAGATCACTTTGATGGTTAGGAGTATAGAATACTCATAAATGTGAGATCACTTTGATATTAGGAGTATAGAATACTCATGAATGCAAGATCACTTTGATGGTTAGGTGTATAGAATACTCATGAATGTAAGATCACTTTGATGGCTAGGTGTATAGAATACTCATAAATGTAGGATTACTTTGATGGTTAGGCGTATAGAGTACTCATAAATGTGAGATCACTTTGATGGTTAGGCGTATAGAATACTCATGACTGTAAGATCATTTTAATGGTTAGGCGTATAGAATACTCATATTTGTAAGATCACTTTGATGGTTAGGTGTATAGAATACTCATAAATGTGAGATCACTTTGATGGTTAGGCGTATAGAATACTCATGAATGTAAGATCATTTTAATGGTTAGGCGTATAGAGTACTTATGAATGTAAGATCTCTTTGATGGTTAGGTGTATAGAATACTCATGAATGTAGGATTACTTTGATGGTTAGGTGTATAGAATACTCATAAATGTGAGATCACTTTGATATTAGGAGTATAGAATACTCATAAATGCAAGATCACTTTGATGGTTAGGTGTATAGAATACTCATGAATGCAAGATCACTTTGATGGTTAGGCGTATAGAATACTCATAAATGTAAGATCACTTTGATGGTTAGGTGTATAGAATACTCATAAATGTAAGATCACTTTGATGGTTAGGCGTATAGAATACTCATAAATGTAAGATCACTTTGATGGTTAGGCGTATAGAATACTCATGAATGTGAGATCACTTTGATGGTTAGGTGTATAGAATACTCATGAATGTAAGATCACTTTGATGGTTAGGTGTATAGAATACTCATAAATGTAAGATCACTTTGATGGTTAGGCGTATAGAATACTCATGAATGTAAGATCACTTTGATGGTTAGGTGTATAGAATACTCATGAATGCAAGATCACTTTGATGGTTAGGCGTATAGAATACTCATAGATGTGAGATCACTTTGATGGTTAGGTGTATAGAATACTCATAAATGTGAGATCACTTTGATGGTTAGGTGTATAGAATACTCATGAATGCAAGATCACTTTGATGGTTAGGTGTATAGAATACTCATGAATGTAAGATCACTTTGATGGTTAGGAGTATAGAATACTCATAAATGTAAGATCACTTTGATGGTTAGGTGTATAGAATACTCATAAATGTGAGATCACTTTGATGGTTAGGTGTATAGAATACTCATGAATGCAAGATCACTTTGATGGTTAGGCGTATAGAAAACTCATGAATGTAAGATCACTTTGATGGTTAGGTGTATAGAATACTCATGAATGTAAGATCATTTTAATGGTTAGGTGTATAGAATACTCATAAATGTAGGATTACTTTGATGGTTAGGCGTATAGAGTACTCATAAATGTGAGATCACTGTGATGGTTAGGCGTATAGAATACTCATGAATGTAAGATCATTTTAATGGTTAGGCGTATAGAATACTCATAATTGTAGGATTACTTTGATGGTTAGGTGTATAGAATACTCATAAATGTGAGATCACTTTGATATTAGGAGTATAGAATACTCATAAATGCAAGATCACTTTGATATTAGGAGTATAGAATACTCATGAATGCAAGATCACTTTGATGGTTAGGCGTATAGAATACTCATAAATGTAAGATCACTTTGATGGTTAGGTGTATAGAATACTCATAAATGTAAGATCACTTTGATGGTTAGGCGTATAGAATACTCATAAATGTAAGATCACTTTGATGGTTAGGCGTATAGAATACTCATGAATGTGAGATCACTTTGATGGTTAGGTGTATAGAATACTCATGAATGTAAGATCACTTTGATGGTAAGGTGTATAGAATACTCATAAATGTAAGATCACTTTGATGGTTAGGCGTATAGAATACTCATGAATGTAAGATCACTTTGATGGTTAGGTGTATAGAAAACTCATGAATGCAAGATCACTTTGATGGTTAGGCGTATAGAATACTCATGAATGTAAGATCATTTTAATGGTTAGGTGTATAGAATACTCATAAATGTAGGATTACTTTGATGGTTAGGCGTATAGAGTACTCATAAATGTGAGATCACTTTGATGGTTAGGCGTATAGAATACTCATGAATGTAAGATCATTTTAATGGTTAGGCGTATAGAATACTCATAATTGTAAGATCACTTTGATGGTTAGGTGTATAGAATACTAATAAATGTGAGATCACTTTGATGGTTAGGCGTATAGAGTAGTTATGAATGTAAGATCTCTTTGATGGTTAGGTGTATAGAATACTCATGAATGTAGGATTACTTTGATGGTTAGGTGTATAGAATACTCATAAATGTGAGATCACTTTGATGGTTAGGCGTATAGAGTACTTATGAATGTAAGATCTCTTTGATGGTTAGGTGTATAGAATACTCATAAATGTGAGATCACTTTGATGGTTAGGCGTATAGAGTACTTATGAATGTAAGATCTCTTTGATGGTTAGGTGTATAGAATACTCATGAATGTAGGATTACTTTGATGGTTAGGTGTATAGAATACTCATAAATGTGAGATCACTTTGATATTAGGAGTATAGAATACTCATAAATGCAAGATCACTTTGATGGTTAGGTGTATAGAATACTCATGAATGCAAGATCACTTTGATGGTTAGGCGTATAGAATACTCATAAATGTAAGATCACTTTGATGGTTAGGTGTATAGAAAACTCATGAATGTAAGATCACTTTGATGGTTAGGAGTATAGAATACTCATAAATGTGAGATCACTTTGATGGTTAGGTGTATAGAATACTCATGAATGTAAGATCACTTTGATGGTTAGGTGTATAGAATACTCATAAATGTAAGATCACTTTGATGGTTAGGCGTATAGAATACTCATGAATGTAAGATCACTTTGATGGTTAGGTGTATAGAATACTCATGAATGCAAGATCACTTTGATGGTTAGGCGTATAGAATACTCATAAATGTGAGATCACTTTGATGGTTAGGCGTATAGAATACTCAGGAATGTGAGACCACTTTGATGGTTAGGCGTATAGAATACTCATGAATGTAAGATCACTTTGATGGTTAGGTGTATAGAATACTCATAAATGTGAGATCACTTTGATGGTTAGGCGTATAGAATACTCATAAATGTGAGATTACTTTGATGGTTAGGTGTATAGAATACTCATGAATGTGAGATCACTTTGATGGTTAGGTGTATAGAATACTCATGAATGTAAGATCACTTTGATGGTTAGGTGTATAGAATACTCATGAATGTGAGATCACTTTGATGGTTAGGCTTATAGAATACTCATGAATGTGAGATCACTTTGATGGTTAGGCGTATAGAATACTCATGAATGTAAGATCACTTTGATGGTTAGGTGTATAGAATACTCATAAATGTGAGATCACTTTGATGGTTAGGCGTATAGAATACTCATGAATGTAAGATCACTTTGATGGTTAGGCGTATAGAATACTTATGAATGTGAGATCACTTTGATGGTTAGGTGTATAGAATACTCATGAATGTAAGATCACTTTGATGGTTAGGTGTATAGAATACTCATAAATGTGAGATCACTTTGATGGTTAGGTGTATAGAATACTCATGAATGCAAGATCACTTTGATGGTTAGGCGTATAAAATACTCATGGATTTGTGATCACTTGGATGGTAAGGTGGATAGAATACTCATGTATTTGTGATCACCTGGATCGTTAGGAGTATAGAATACTCATCGATTTGTGATCACTTGAATGGTAAGGAGTATAAAATACTGAATTTGTGATCACCTTTGTCGAGTATTAAATACTCATGGATTTGTGATCACTTGGATGGTAAGGTGTATAGAATACTCATGTATTTGTGATCACCTGGATCGTTAGGAGTATAGAATACTCATCGATTTGTGATCACTTGAATGGTAAGGAGTATAAAATACTGAATTTGTGATCACCTTTGTCGTTAGGAGTATTAAATACTCATGAATTTGTGATCACTTTGATGGTTAGGCGTATAGAATACTCATGAATGTAAGATCACTTTGATGGTTAGGTGTATAGAATACTCATAAATGTAAGATCACTTTGATGGTTAGGCTTATAGAATACTCATGAATGTAAGATCACTTTGATGGTTAGGTGTATAGAATACTCATGAATGCAAGATCACTTTGATGGTTAGGCGTATAGAATACTCATAAATGTGAGATCACTTTGATGGTTCGGCGTATAGAATACTCATAAATGTGAGATCACTTTGATGGTTAGGCGTATAGAAAACTCATAAATGTAAGATCACTTTGATGGTTAGGTGTATAGAATACTCATGAATGTAAGATCACTTTGATGGTTAGGCTTATAGAATACTCATGAATGTGAGATCACTTTGATGGTTAGGCGTATAGAATACTCATGAATGTAAGATCACTTTGATGGTTAGGTGTATAGAATACTCATAAATGTGAGATCACTTTGATGGTTAGGCGTATAGAATACTCATGAATGTAAGATCACTTTGATGGTTAGGCGTATAGAATACTCATGAATGTGAGATCACTTTGATGGTTAGGTGTATAGAATACTCATGTATGTAAGATCACTTTGATGGTTAGGTGTATAGAATACTCATAAATGTGAGATCACTTTGATGGTTAGGTGTATAGAATACTCATGAATGCAAGATCACTTTGATGGTTAGGCGTATAAAATACTCATGGATTTGTGATCACTTGGATGGTAAGGTGTATAGAATACTCATGTATTTGTGATCACCTGGATCGTTAGGAGTATAGAATACTCATCGATTTGTGATCACTTGAATGGTAAGGAGTATAAAATACTGAATTTGTGATCACCTTTGTCGTTAGGAGTATTAAATACTCATGGATTTGTGATCACTTGGATAGTAAGGTGTATAGAATACTCATGTATTTGTGATCACCTGGATCGTTAGGAGTATAGAATACTCATCGATTTGTGATCACTTGAATGGTAAGGAGTATAAAATACTGAATTTGTGATCACCTTTGTCGTTAGGAGTATTAAATACTCATGAATTTGTGATCACTTTGATGGTTAGGCGTATAGAATACTCATGAATGTAAGATCACTTTGATGGTTAGGTGTATAGAATACTCATAAATGTAAGATCACTTTGATGGTTAGGCTTATAGAATACTCATGAATGTAAGATCACTTTGATGGTTAGGTGTATAGAATACTCATGAATGTAAGATCACTTTGATGGTTAGGCGTATAGAATACTCATGAATGTGAGATCACTTTGATGGTTAGGCGTATAGAATACTCATGAATGTAAGATCACTTTGATGGTTAGGTGTATAGAATACTCATAAATGTGAGATCACTTTGATGGTTAGGCTTATAGAATACTCATGAATGTAAGATCACTTTGATGGTTAGGCGTATAGAATACTCATGAATGTGAGATCACTTTGATGGTTAGGTGTATAGAATACTCATGAATGTAAGATCACTTT
This sequence comes from Steromphala cineraria, assembly GCA_916613615.1. NCBI lineage: Eukaryota > Metazoa > Mollusca > Gastropoda > Trochida > Trochidae > Steromphala > Steromphala cineraria. The sequence continues at coordinate 80,874,243 of OU744722.1, forward strand.
GATGGTTAGGTGTATAGAATACTCATAAATGTGAGATCACTTTGATGGTTAGGTGTATAGAATACTCATGAATGCAAGATCACTTTGATGGTTAGGCGTATAAAATACTCATGGATTTGTGATCACTTGGATGGTAAGGTGTATAGAATACTCATGTATTTGTGATCACCTGGATCGTTAGGAGTATAGAATACTCATAGATTTGTGATCACTTGAATGGTAAGGAGTATAAAATACTGAATTTGTGATCACCTTTGTCGTTAGGAGTATTAAATACTCATGGATTTGTGATCACTTGGATGGTAAGGTGTATAGAATACTCATGTATTTGTGATCACCTGGATCGTTAGGAGTATAGAATACTCATCGATTTGTGATCACTTGAATGGTAAGGAGTATAAAATACTGAATTTGTGATCATCTTTGTCGTTAGGAGTATTAAATACTCATGAATTTGTGATCACTTTGATGGTTAGCCGTATAGAATACTCATGAATGTAAGATCACTTTGATGGTTAGGCGTATAGAATACTCATGATTGCAAGATCACTTTGATGGTTAGGCGTATAGAATACTCATAAATGTGAGATCACTTTGATGGTTAGGGGTATAGAATACTCATAAATGTGAGATCACTTTGATGGTTAGGCGTATAGAATACTCATGAATGTAAGATCACTTTGATGGTTAGGCGTATAGAATACTCATGAATGTAAGATCACTTTGATGGTTAGGCGTATTAAATACTCATGAATGTAAGATCACTTTGATGGTTAGGCGTATAAAATACTCATGAATGTAAGATGACGTTATGTTGCACACCCGATGGTGTTATGTTTGTTATATGTAATCAGTGATGAGATATACAGGTCAGTTCATCAGCACATCACATTGCCATGGAGAATCATGCTTCTTTATGAAAATATCCGTTTATTTTTATAGTATTTTGAATGTTTATCTTGCAAGGAAGGCAAGTTGATGGTTATTCCCAAAGAAGAACTTAAGATTTCCCATGGCATTCTAATTGTGATAACAAGGAAGTAAGATCTGCCAGCAATGAGGAGAAGAGACTGAGTTAGTGCCATACACTTGGATTCAAATTGTGCATTCTTTTGGCAGTAATCAGTTAGAAGATAGATTGGTATACGAATGTGCACTGTTTTTGTTTTCTAATTTCTGGAAAGTAATAGACTCCTGCCCATATTGTGGCTTAGTTGTACGCTTTTTGCAAGCCTTTTAAAAATTCTGATGTATCTTCCTCAAACCATCTTCACTTTATCAGTCACATTCTCTTGAACATCTTGTTTGAAATTTGGAGGAGACTTAAAGGGGTACTTTAAGATACAAGGGCCTCCATAAAGTAAAACTTAAACTTAAAACTAAAATATTTCCTGTGGCTTTGCCATGAGCCCATATACAGATGTACCAAATTAGCTAGTATAACCAGAACTCTTTTTTGTACTTTACTTCAAGTTATTCAGGATCAACAGTGTCAAGTAATCAAAGTCAAACAAGATGCATCATCAGACCTACTTACAACATCTTTACAACGTACGATAGTAACCAAATCGATTTCTAACAGAAAAACAACAGAATGACAAGCTCGAATAAATTGAAGTAATATACTATTTGTCCGCCGTGTATACATATTTCTCTAGACAAATACTTAAAGAACAAAAATTGCATTGGAATTTAACATTGTGTAGCAAATTCTGTTTTTCAGAGCAAAGGAAACCATTGAACTTATTTTATTTCACATTACATCATTTTGCATTTAAACTTATCAAATTCGGTTTTTTAATGAACATTGCTTAAAGATTGAAATTCAATAATTTTAATAGGGGAAAATGTTTTATTATCTGAAAACATTTTCTGAAACGATTTTAAGGAGGTTGGATACAAAATATCGAGGTATTAAGAAATAACTAAATTTGGTCTTATTTTGTTGAAAAATATGTCTTGAATCAAATTGTGTCATAAAAATACCATGTCACCACAGTTATTGTTCGAAAAAGGGCCCATCCGTTAGGGCACCAAATGATGAAAATACAATTATTTAAAAACTCCTTTTCAAGATAACTTTGTAATATAATTGTTATTTAAATGTTTTTCTATTAAGCCATTGCAGTATGTAAGTAAACTAAGTCGGAAAAGGGGAACTTGAAACTAATATGAAGTAAAGACATGCAAATAACCTTTTTCTTTCTATGATTATTTTTGTAAAATATTATTCTTTTATGAAAAAAAAATCAATTTCTCGTATTAAGATTTTTTTGAAAATTATATATTTTATAGTTAATACACACTAGAATAAGATTAAAAAGAAAAAAAGATATGTCACCAGCGGATAACAGAGATATTCACATTCAATTAAGCCACATCAATGAAAATCAACATCCAGGGGAGATAACTCTTCATTGTCAACATTACCCTTTTAGAATTTTTCATTAGTTTTTAAGGTTAATTAGTGAAATAAATTTTATCATAAAACAAATACTTATGTTCACAAATTTAACATAGTCATTGTTTTTTGTTAAACTAAATCATTATTTAAATAAATATGATAAAAATTATATCTTTGATAAAGGCTTCATTATCATTCATTTTATCTTTATTCTTTTTCAAATTAAAATATTGAAAACGTGTGATTGTATAAATATGTATGTTGCATTTTTTTCTATAGAACCAATTGCCATATCTCTCAGTACATTCCGAGATGAAGATCCGCGATATCATAAACATTTTCTTTAATAAGATATTGATTTAATTCGAAACCAAGTTAAGGGCTAAAAACACATTTCTATTTATCTATTTTTAAAGCTGAAATCAAATTGATTTGAAAGAAAAATGTTAAGGGTCTTTCGTTTTTTACTAAAATATACGAAATGAAGAAATTCCGATTGATATCTCCTCGATTTATCTTCTTGCTTTTTCTTGCTGTTCTGGATGAAAAAATGTTCTACTTTCACAGCTCTTAACAAACTTGACAAGACATTCACATGACGTCTTGAGTTTTTTTCACAGATATACAACACGACATGTATAACACCTAAAAATGCATTATGTCTAAATTTCAGTTTCAAATGCTTTCTATTAATAAATGGAAAGGGATGGCCATGATGAAACCATAAAGAGAAAAAATCCTCATCTGAATGAATACATTTTCTCGATCTTCTAAAAATTATCTATTAATTCTCTATCAGTGAAAATGGTGGAAGCATTTATTGTAAATATTTTCCTGTGGTTTAAGTTATTTAGAAATTAGGTATTGGCAAAGTTTCAAAAAATGTATTTGTTTGAAATAGTCACATTCACTTAAATCCTTTAATTCAAACCAGACTATAGTAGAAACATTGAAATGTCAAAAAAGTAAAGAAAAATGATATCTTTTTAAATTTCCTTGGTCTGGAAAACGAAATGCCTTATAATGATTAAAACTAAGGCAAATATACAGGAGTTTTTACAGCTCATTTAAGAAACTCTATATTTGGCTACAATGGCGCCAGAGGGTCTGCTTAATATCACAATGACCAAGTTTCAGCAATTTTACTGGGATTTAATCACATGATAAAAAAGAATACTTTTCAATTCTTAATGAATAAACTATTTTCTGATATCTTGAGGTAGACAAGTTTTTTATTTCTACTCTTGGCCACTGTGTAACACAATTTTGCAGCGACGATCAGTTAAGTATCTTTTCAGAATCTATTAACTTTAAAAATTCTTCTTGAAGAAATAAGTATTCATTACCAGCCGAAATCAGTTACTGGAATTTATTTCTTATACCGGTCCCAGGACTGCACGTATTTAAGCCCATCCGTTATTAATCCAATCCGATTTTAAGACAATGGGCGTGATTAAGTTCATAAAAATCAGGCAAAAGTTGTACTCATAGTTTAGGATATATTTGATTACTTCAGATAGTTTACTGCCGCATCTTGAATGTTATTTAATGTTATTCTTGATAAAGGTGTGTTTCCACATTCATGGTCGGTTGGCATCATTATACCTATCCATAAGCAGGGTGATAACAATCAAACTGAAAATTATAGAGGCATTACTCTTCTTAGTGTATTCAGTAAAATATTCACTGGAATTATAAATAAACGTTTGGTATTCTGGGCAGAATCCTTTGATAAGATAACAGAATGTCAAGCTGGTTTTAGGAAAGGATACACAACGACTGACAACATATTTATTCTATACTCACTTATTCAGAGATACTTGAATACAAAAGGTTCTAAATTTTATGTTTTGTTTGTAGATTTTGCATAAGCCTTCGATTCTGTACACAGAGAAAGATTATGGACTCTTCTTGATAATCATTCATTAAGTAGTAAAATGAGTAAATTTTTAAGAAGTATTTACGATAACGTAAAGATGTGCGTGAGAAACAACAATGAAATATCTGAAACTTTTGAAAGCCAGATAGGAGTAAGACAAGGTTGCATATTGAGCCCATTCCTATTTTCTTTTTTCATTAATGAATTAGCAATACAGGTTCACGACAACTGCTCTAATGGTATCCAATTACATTCAGATATAGTACAGTTATTTCTCCTATTGTTTGCCGATGACACCATTCTCTTCTCAAGCACGGTACGGGGATTACAAGCAGAAATAAATGAATTGGAAAAATACTGTAAGGATTGGGAACTAACCGTTAATAGAGCTAAAACTAAGATAATTGTGTTCAAAAATGGAGGTAAACTTCCTGCAAAGGAAAAGTGGTATTTTAAAGGCGAGACTATTGAAACAACCGAGTTTATTTCACAAACCACCTTTCATGGTCTTTGCATGCCAGGAACGCATCGACGCAAGCAAAGAAAATATTAATAGGAATAATGAGATATATACATATTTTGGGTGATTTGCCTTATAAAGCTTTCTTTAGGATATTTGATGCTAAGATTAGTCCAATACTCCTTTACGGTGCCGAGGTTTGGGGGCTTAATGCATTTGATATCATAGAAAAAGTACATTTATTTGCAATGAAAAAATTCCTGGGTGTGAAATCTACTACTTCTAACATAATGATCTACGGTGATTGTGGCAGATTTCCATTATATGTGGACTCAAAGGTAAAAGTTATAAAATACTGGTTGAAAATATTAGAAATGCCATCTCATAGATTACCCAAAAAATATTATAATATGATGATGTTGTATAACAAAAATGGAAAAAATAATTGGGTCACAGATGTTAAAGATTTGTTATGTTCGACCGGTTTTGGTAATGTATGGTTTGATCAATGTATACACTCTCACACACAGTTTCTCATATCCTTTAAACAAAGGTTGCAAGATATTTATCAACAAGATTGGCTTCATAAAGTATCTTTATCAAATAAATGTTTCTATTACAGAATGTTCAAACAGTGTATATGCAATGAAATCTATTTATCTACTTTGAATGTTAGGAAATTCAGAATTTCACTTACAAGATTTCGCTGCTCATCACATGAATTGTTAATTGAAACTGGTAGATATGTTGGCTTAGAAAGAGAACATAGATTATGTAAAATGTGTAATTTAAATGTAATTGAAGATGAGTACCATTTTCTTTGTGTCTGTCCATCCTACCTTGATTTAAGATATAAGTATATTAAAAAATATTACTTTACGAATCATAATATTTATAAATTCATATCTTTAATCAGCTGCTCTAGCAAAAGGCATGTTGAAAATCTGTCACTGTTCTTGTACCATGCCTTTATTCTCAGAACAAATACACTCTCTTCTGCCTAAAACTGCTTGTATATACATGTATGTACTATAGGCCTGTGGCCCCCTTAAGTGCAAAATAATAAAGATTCAGAGAAACAATGTATAAGGTATTGCTCCGTCTCTAACCCTGTTGGAGTAAGTTGTTAAAATTGTCCACGAACTGCATTTTAAAATAAAAACAGTTTCAGCAGGATGATTTAGTACTTGTATTAGAAAATAGACACTAAGCACCATTTCATGGAATGAATGAATGAGTGAATCATAGAACACAGACGATTCTACCTAGACGATTGTTTAAATCCAAACTGCAATTCTTTTTGTTTGTAACCACCTCAATATATTTTATTAAAACCAAGAACTACACATACATTTCCTTGAATATTTGAATAAGGAGACAATAACATACATGTATCTTATGGTTATTCAATTATCCGTGCCGTCCTTTTATATGGATAGAAAAAATGACCAATATTCTTGTGTTTAGTCATCTTCAGTTTTTAAACCCTGGGCTTAAATTCATTTTTACTGTTACTTCATCAAAAAGGTAAAATCCGTACTTAAGCCCTTGGCTTAAATACCTGCAGCTCCGGTATGTACAAATCAAAAGCTCCCTCAAAAGAAACTTTCAACACAGATAAGATATAAGATATTTCATTAAGATATTTGTGATGAGATCTGTTTTTCATACATGAAAATGTATTAATACGTTAAAGATGGACTGAAATGCCATATGGCAACTTTCGGGATTCATGAAAAAGGGATAGACGTTTGACATTGACTCAACTTAAAATTTCTGAAATCGACCCAGTAACGGCTTAATTACGACTTTATAAATTCAACGCCTCATTAGGCCGACGAACAGAACGTGTTAGTAGGTACGGGATTCCCTCGATGTATGCTCTCGTTATGTAAAACAACACAAGCTAATAGTAAAATCACAACGTTTAACCGTCGATTAAACATACTAAACATCCTCCAAATATCTCAAACTTTCAACAAATCGGTAGTTAAGTTAGTCATTTAGCAATTTCTATTTATGAATATGTAAGACAATGAATGAAACGATGAATCCTACACTGTAACAGCATGGAGCGTATTTCGCCTCATAATACTGAACGTGAGAACCCGGCTGTATTTTCGCCATAAACAATGCTCACGTGTGAACTGTTACATCTGCGTGCACAGTTTGTTGTTAATGGTAAACATACCTAAGTAGCACAGTAGAAAGTATTAAAAGACTTTATGATATAATACTAATTTTTTTACATTTATACAAATTGTTTAAAAATGCCGTTGACTTCATTTTGTATCAGGATAAAAAAATACTTATTTCTTACTTATTTCATTTAGTGATGGATAAGTTACAAGTCCCAATGAAAGGCATATATTGGATGATGACTGATGTCTTCTTTAAAACATTATTTTAATAGGGCATTGAATATATATATCTATATATATAAACAGTTCAAATGTGTCCAACTCTCAGGTCTTATCTAGAATAAAAACGATTTGTTGAAACTTCGATGACTTTATATATATATATAATTCAATGACAATGTTAACGTTTTCACTCTTATACATAGAGAAGATATTTTTCACGACAATACCCGAAACATTGCCCAACAGAATGAAGATTTATTAAATGAACTTTACCCAAAATAATTCTTTACCTTTATCAGATAGAGTAAAAACAGTATTCCTAATTTCAACGGGTCATAATTTACCAATCGGAGAAATAAAAAGATGTTAAGGAATACATTTGCTATTTGATGTTACCTAATTAGCTGATGTCATAAAATAGCAAGGTGTTGATAATTGTGCATTATATAACCTACCTGCTATAGTCATCATTTAATAGCTTTTAATTAGGAAACAGACAGGAAATAAGATAGACAGTAAAGTAATTGTGTAACAAGTGAATATCTGATCTAAAAAAAGTAAATAACACCTGCAGACCAATGTCATTGTTTATTCAACATTTTTACACAACGCTCAAATCTAAATGTGAGCATTGTAAATTCGGATTATTGGCATAAATCAGCCAAACACTTTGTGCTTTGTTTTATATTTTACTCATCAGAATAGGATTTTTTTCTCTGCATGCCAAACTGTTCATTCAGTGAAAATGCGAGCTCGAAACAAAAAATCGGTGTAGTGATCGGAACACGTGAGTTCGATGTAGATTGTCAAATTGCTCTCTTTGACCTAACACAGCCGGTCAATTCGGCGCGGAACGGTCAATGTGATGGAAATCTGTCTCATCAGGAGATATTCTAGGACAGTTGACAGTAACACAATGACATGACATACTGTTAATCGCTTGGAAAACACAGAATTACGGATTTCGAGAGTGAGTTTATACTAATTATAAAGTTTGGTATAAATATTTAAAGGGTCAGTAGCACGTATTTGGGGGATATAAGTTGAAGTCAGGAATATTAAATTAATGGTTCAAATTGAAAGACAATGTATTTAAACGAAATGAAGCAGTTATAAATCAAATATATAAAGTAAAGTTCAGCCATGCGATTCCTTTTTCTTGCACAAAATGAACAAGAAAAAAGTGAGCTTGTCTTTCACAGAAGGATAGAAGCCAACATAAGTAATCATTTGAGACATGTTTTCAAAGCCATAAGGATTATGCACCAGGCTCATGCTAAGCTAAGAGATACGGCGTAAACAAGAGTTTCAAAAGTGGTCAATGTGCTGTGATTAGCTTGAAAATAAGGCCACGGTTACTCAATGTGACAGGTGCTTTTAAATCCCCTAATGTATGCTGAAAACCTGTAATTCCAAAATAACTATGATAAGTCAGGAAAACTGGTTGTGTTAAGTCATGGAAGGAATTAATTTGAAAGTTGATCATATTGAAAAATTATAGTCGAGAAAGCATAAAAACCCTGAAAAGCACTTGAAAACTTCTTGTGATGATAAATACCAAGTTTCATGGAGATATGTTTTGTGAAATAAATTTCTAAGTTGTGATTCCAGAGTAATTTACAAAACTCAAAATCTTTGAAAGTTGAAAACCCAAAAAGATACAATTGCATGTGTTGATTAGTCAATATACTCTACAAACAATGATCACAGACAGAGAGCCAAGAACTATATCTGATAATCTTAAGTACAGCAGTGAAAAGGCTAAATAATTTTTTTATAAAAACACTAGTTATTAAATACACTTATAAGCATATTTATATATATTATATTTGATTTAAAAATGCTTATTAAATACACTTATAAGCATATTCATATTTATTTTCATTATCTTTAATCTATTACTTGTCTAATTCTATAATTTGGCTAACTAAATTCTGTAATCAAACCATGAATTATGCTCCTTGATGTTGATCAAAACAAAATGCACATGTCGATGTCATAAACAAAAGGTCAGCTGACCATATTTGCATCATCACAACATGTGCCAGTTTGCAAGCAAGACTCATTTTCCCATTATTTTTAAATCTTGTTTAAATAATCAAACGGTAGAATCTCTTCTTATTTTCAATTATGGATTTTTACTTCCAAAAGTTAAGTTAATAAAATCAAGAAACACTTTTATTTGTTAATTTTTTTAATTATTATTTGACCAATAAGAGTCTTGCTCAAGTCTAGATGGCTTAGGATCTCATGGTCATGATCATGTGACTTAGCTCTCTTTGCATGATCTTTTCATGCTGTATACAACTAACCTCACCTTGCATGATCTTCTAGCCCCACAGGCCTGTACTTAGGCAATCTACCAGTCTCAAGCTAACCTGTTACTATGGAAAAAGCCAGCAAGCAGAAGGTGAGACTTGTTTATGTATTGACAATAACTTTACTTTTTAGCTCATCAGGACTGAAAGTCCAGATGGGCTTATGGCATGGCCCGTCGTCCGGCGTCCGTCCGTCCGTCGTCCGTCGTCCGTCGTCCGTCGTCCATCCGTAAACTTTTGACACTTTCGACTTCTCCTTATGAACCATACACATTAGAGAGCTGAAATTTTGTGAACAAGTACCTTAGCATATGGAGATTCTAATTTGTAACTTTGGTGACCCTGTGACCCCAAATAGGGTCACAGGGGTCACAACTTTAAATACCTATTTTCATCTTCTTCTCCAGTTCCAGAAGGACTAGAGAGTTAAAAATGATATGTGCAGCCTCCTTGGCCAATGGGGATTCTAATTTGTAACTTTGGTGACCCTGTGATCCCAAATAGGGTCACAGGGGTCACAACCTTAAATACCTATTTTCATCTTCTTCTCCAGTTCCAGAAGGACTAGAGAGTTAAAAATGATATGTGCAGCCTCCTTGGCCAATGGGGATTCTAATTTGTAACTTTGGTGACCCTGTGATCCCAAATAGGGTCACAGGGGTCACAACCTTAAATACCTATTTTCATCTTCTTCTCCAGTTCCAAAAGGAGTAGAAAGTTGAAAATTATATGTGCAGACTCCTTGGACAATGGAGATTCTAATTTGTAACTTTGGTGACCCTGTGACCCCAAATAAGGTCACATGGGTCACAACCTTAAAAAGCTATTTTCATCTTCTTCTCCAGTTCTAAAAGGACTAGAGAGTTGAAAGTGATATGTGCAGACTCCTTGGACAATGGAGATTCTAATTTGTAACTTTGGTGACCCTGTGACCCCAAATAGGGTCACAGGGGTCACAACCTTAAAAAGCTATTTTCATCTTCTTCTCCAGTTCTAAAAGGACTAGAGAGTTGAAAGTGATATGTGCAGACTCCTTGGACAATGGGGATTCTAATTTGTAACTTTGGTGAACCTGTGACCCCAAATAGGGTCACAGGGGTCACAACCTTTAAAACCTATTTTCATCTTCTTCTCCAGTACTAAAAGGACTATAGAGTTGAAAGTGATATGTGCAGACTCCTTGGACAATGGGGATTCTAATTTGTAACTTTGGTGAACCTGTGACCCCAAATAGGGTCACAGGGGTCACAACCTTAAAAAACTATTTTCATCTTCTTCTCAAGTTCTAAAAGGTCTAGAGAGCAGAAATTATATGTGCAGACTCCTTGGCCAATGGGGATTCTAAATTGTAGATTTCGTGACCCCATGACCCCAAATAGGGTCACAGGGGTCACAACCTTAACAACTTATTTTCATCATCATCTTTAGCTCCTAAAGGTCTATTGAGCTGAAAGACTGCATGTAGACTCCTTGGCCAATTGGGATTCTAAACTGTAGGTTTTGTGACCCCATGACCCCAAATAGGGTCACAGGGGTCACAATCTTAAAAACCTATTTTTCTCCATTAGATGACAGTCTATGGCTAATTTATTTCTCTGTGGATATTTTAGTGTGGACTTCTTTCACTGTCTGATATTGGCGATCTAGAAAGTGTTGAATAATAATACATTTGTTTTGTAATTTTTTTATAGGTTTTCTTGCAATAGGTAACATCAGTTTCATTTTTAGCTCATCTTGCCTGTATAAAGCAAACTTGATATGATGCCTGATGAGCAACAGAGCCAATGGCTCTATTTTTTTAAGGTTATTGTGTAGCAATATATTTGAATATGAATTTGTCAAGTAAAAAAGGAGATTTTCAGTAAAAATTATTAATTCTAACTTTTGAATTGCTTTTTATTGCAGTGATAACATCTATCATAAATTAATGCTTCATTTGCAGATATTTTCAGTAGAAGTAATCGTTTACCTTCAGTTGTTGTGTTATCAAGGTAAGCTTTATGTGGATGCAGATTTCACTTTATCAAAGTTTTTGGTTACAAAGTATTTCTTTCATATTTTTTCATATCATCTGACAAAGTCAAATTATCAATTATGTTAATATAAATAAATTATCCAAAAAACAATGTTTTCATTTTTGCAAAGTCTATTTCTTCGTCTTAAAAGAGCCAGGCTCAAGTCTAGAAGGAACAGTCTGGATGTTTCCCTATATGGTCATGCCATGTCATGTGACGGTAACATGAAAATCTCATGCAGTTTAGAGCACATGGCACAATAGTGAATGATTTGAAAGGACAGGTTGATTTTAGGAACACAGATGTGAGTTATTACTTTTGTTCGAAATGAATATATATTTGAAGATATTGAATAGCCAACAATCTATTTGCAATTTGAATGGTAATTGTTTTTTGAAGTAGAATTAAATATTAATTTGTAATTGCAATTCAATACAGTAATGACTTTATCTTTCAAGGTTTTCCATTCAAATATTATAAGCAAAGTTATATTTATCTTGCTGTAGATACTAGAAGTTCTGCAAAATGTAATTTAATTGCTTTTGAGAAACCTTTTTTGAGTCTTAATTAAACATGATTTTTCTTAACATTTTAGTAAGGATTTTTCTTTTTTTCTTTTGTAGTTTTTGAACCTCGCCATTAACTATCAACGCAATGGAGTTTAATTGACTGTTATGTTACGCTGGCCAGTTATATCGTCCTTGACCAATTGAATAATGATGTCAATTTAAAGTCAAACTGACCAGTGAAAACACCACAGTTAAGAATGTCATGGATCAACGAAGAATAAGGGTTATCCATAGCTGGTATTTGAAAGCCTCCAGGGTCATGAGTGTCATCTCATCACTGTCCAACTAGACACATCACTAGATACTTCTTACAACATCATTACTACGGTTACTAGTAACTTGATATCTTTGTTCGCAAAATGTTAAGTAAAATAAAAAAATCAAGGACAAAAAGTGTATACTTTAAACCGGAATAAGACAATAACCAAACAAACCTTGTTCAGAGTAAAGTGACAAAACTTTTTATTATTTTTTTTATTCTTTCAAACATTTATTATCATTCTATAGAATCCTATATATTTAACATCGTTATACAATTGAGTTTATATCAATGGAATGGGAATGTTACAGTATCTGAAATCATTATCTGCTTTTATCAATATCTGATTTTTTTTGACAATGGAGTTATTTTTTTAAACATATGTTCTGCACAATGTTAATTTTAAATTCGTGTTACAAATCATTTTTTCCTCAGCTCTTTTGTACTGCGAAAAAGTGGAAACACGTTTCAGGGCTTGTTTTTATATTCAGGCAATTTTTTAACTAGATTTATTGCAAAATAATTACAATGTGAACTGTTTCAAATGAAATGGATCTGCCGTTTTTAATTCGCTTTGAAATCTGGAAAGTTGACTCATCCCGTGTGTTGATTCATCACTTGACGGCTCAATCTTAAAAGTTTCATTTTACAAAACACATGACACCTACAGACTATGATAGATTAGGAATTGAGAAGCAATGACTTTTTGCAATAGCAAATGCCACATGCGTTCAAATTCTCGAGATTTATCCCATACTTTACTTGATTGGTGTGGTTCAACAGAATCTACTGAAACTCCTAGCTAACTTTGATGTAATGCAGTATATAATGCATAGATAGTAAATGTAGATATTTGGAAAAAGATATGCAAATGCCCGTTTTGTCGCTTTATTTGTTCGTTTTTAAATTCAATGTACAATGTGATGTGTGTCATTGTATGCATGTTGAATTTTCAGTTCTATTTTTTTAAAATCAAGATTCTGGGAAAATCCCGTGTAAATACCATAAATGGAAAGGAATGATCAAGAATGAAAATATTTTTTGCTATTTGCTATAAATGATCCGTGGTAAGACAATTTACTACGCCTCAACAAAAAAGAAAATAGATTTTTTTTTAGAAAGAGACCTTGAAACAGAATTAGATGATTTAGAACTTAATCTTGATACAGAAGAAAACATAAACAATAAATCTGTTATTCTTGAAAATATCAATGACGTAAAACTAAGGCTTGAAGAAATTAATAACAGTAAAATACAAGGTATGCTAACAAGATCAAAAGCTAAATGGATTGAAAAAGGAGAAAAACCTACAAAATACTTTCTAAAACTAGAATGCAGAAATTTCCTTAATAAATCCATTACAGAAGTTGAAAAGCCGGATGGATCTAAAATAACCGACATTGAAAGTATTATAAACGAAACCAGAAATTACTACACAAAACTTTACCAATCCGAAGATATTCTCCCCATTGATCTCAATGAAATTTGCCAAACATATGATATTCCTTAATTAAGTGAAAATCAGAAACACACTCTTGAAGGAAAACTTACTTTAAACGAACTAGCAAAAGCACTAAGAGGAATGAAAAATTACAAAAGTCCGGGCCCAGATGGCTTTACATCGGAATTTTTCAAGTTCTTTTGGAAAGATATTGGTAAATTCCTGCTTAACTCTTTAAATGAAGGCTATGAAAAAGGAACACTTTCAATAACACAAAAGCAAGGCCTTATTACGTGTATTCCAAAGGGTAACAAACCAAAAAAATACCTAAAAAATTGGCGTCCTATTTCGCTTCTTAATTCTTCTTACAAAATTGGTGCGGCAGCAATTGCAAATCGAATTAAAAATATCTTACCATCTATAATACATGATGACCATAAGGGTTTTGTAAAAGATAGATATATAGGGGAGATAACTAGGTTAGTTTATGACATTATGGAACATACTGAAACCTTTCAAATGCCAGGACTTTTACTCCTAATCGACTTTGAAAATACTTTCGACTCTATTGATAGAAACTATCTTAACAGCGTCCTAAGATTTTTCAATTTTGGTCCAAACATTATTGATTGGATAACCACGTTCTACAATGATATCGAATCAAGAGTTTTGGTAAATGGATTTCCATCATCACCCTTTAAGATTGAAAGAGGTTGTCGCCAAGGCGACCCGGTCGCGCCATACCTATTTATCCTCTCGGTTGAAATTCTAGGCATTCTCATTAGAAATAATGCTAACATAAAAGGAATAAATATTGGAAATATAGAGTTTCTCCTGTCTCAATTCGCGGATGATACGTCATGAACACTTGATGGATCAGAAAAATGTTTATATGCTGTTTTACAAACTTTAAATTTTTTTGCACGATTTTCTGGTTTAAAGGTTAATGTAGAGAAAACAAGACTATTATGGATAGGTTCCAAAAAGCGATCTCGACTCAAATTATGTCAAGATTGGAACTTGGATTGGTCTCAAAGCGATTTCAATTTATTGGGAATAAATTTCGGCATTGATATTGATCGCATGAGCAAAATAAACTATGAGGAAAAGTTTCTCAAAATAAAAAAAATAATGAACATTTGGCTAGCAAGAAATCTAACACCCTATGGAAGAAACACAGTTTTGAAATCACTTCTTCTGCCCAAGTTAAATCACCTTTTCTCCGCCCTACCCCGCCCACCAGAATCTGTAATCGAAAAATTTCAAAAAGAATGTTTTAAATTCATATGGAAAAATAAACCAGACAAAGTGAAAAGAGATACTGTTATACTCATCCAGGGGGGGTTTAAGGTTCCATTTATCAAAAATGTTATAGCTTCGCAAAAATAAAAATGGATACATAGATTACAAAATAGCTCATCAACCTTGAAATATTTACTAATGCATAGACTGAACATATATTGAAACCATAGTTACATCTACAATTACAATTTCAAATCAATTTTGGATAGAGGTATTTAAAGATTGGTCCAATGTCCTTGTTAGATACAAAAAACATGTAAAAAATAAGTATGATATACTATCCCAAAGTATATGGAACAATGATAGCATAAAGGTTGGAAACAAAAGTATTTTTTATAAAGGCTGGGTAAAAAAAAGGTATAATTTTTGTGAATGATTTATTAGATGAAAATGGCACATTCTATTCAAAGGACAAACTAAGTACTGTCTATTCTCTTGATGTTAACTTTCTTCATTACGAGGGGGTAAAACGTGCCATTTTATATTATGCCAACTCGTTAGGTTTAACTATAACTGATTGTAAACTGTTCAATCCTATATACCCCTTTACTATCAAATGTACATGTACAAACACTCTTTTGGGTCACCAGAAACTTTATGATATGTTACTTGACTCACATTTTGTGAAACTCCCTTGCTATGATAAATGGGAACAAGTCATTGGTTCGAACTATACTGATTTAGATTGGGAATGTTTTAATATTATTGCACACAAATGTACTCCCAGTATTGACCTAAGATGGCTACAATACAGAATAATCCACAGAATACTACCAACGAAACATTTCCTCTATAAAATAAAGTATGTTGATACTTCACTATGTTCCTTTTGTAAAGAATCTGACGAAACTATTTACCATATGTTTTGGGAGTGTAGCAAGTTGCAAAATATATGGCGTGAGTTGAAAATGTGGCTCAATACTGTAAATGTTCTGTTTGGAGTGAAAGGGAAAAATAATTATGCATTAAATGCTATGATCATATTAGTTAAGAACATCATATTCAATTGTAGTAAGAAAGGATGTACCCCAAAGGACAAATAATACAGTATTATAATATCACCAAATATATTTACATTAACCAAAACCAGGAAACATATTTCTTGAATTTTTGGTCTATTTTACACATTCTATTTAGAAACAATGATTAGACAATTTTGATTTACATTGTACATTTGTGTCTCTGTATAAATATATATAATTACATATGTCCTTGTATGTGACTTTGTACACAACCCTGTATGTATACCTGAAAAAAAGGGGAAAAAAACAAACCTCTAGTGAATTGGTACATTTTAACAATAATCTTGGTTTTCCTAAAATGATCCTTTGGTTCTCTTCTGTTGTAAGTAGCATTTATTTGTAAATCCTGTTTTTTTATCAGGTTATCGTAGCATTTGGTTTTAAAGAAATTTAGAAAAAATCACATTGTTCACATTGATGATACAAACCATGGTTAAAACCATAAAATGTCAACAAAATATATATATTTTATCACTGTTTGCATTGTAATCTTTTAAAAGATAAAAGCTGCCTGAAATGTCATAAATGATGAGAGCTTTGGCCTACACAGCGTTTTATATAATTTATGAGCAAAGAAATAATGATATTAAAATGCCATAGTTAAACCAGCGACGTTTGGAATATTGACAGAAAAAGGGCTGCTTTAGCCTTTAGGTTGCAGACCGTTCAATGTTATTTTAAACTTCAGTATCATTAGATGATCTTGGTAAAAGACTGTCATAATCATGTTAGGAAAACACTGGTTAGTTAGACAATTTAATCTATTAGAATTTCACCGTTATTGTCTGAAATATTACCAACGCAGCATTACGCTCCAACTCACTAACTAACTAAAGTAGAATCCAGTATCTGACAGTACAATGCAAACAGAAGCTTCGAGATTGAGAAGAGTCCGTCACAGCTAAGAAGCATTTGACTTGTATAAAAATTGGTCTTCTAGGTCTACACTTTTGAACATAAATCATCAAGTACACCAAACCGTTTTGATGTTATCAAGTTTGGATAAGATAGTGTATGTTTATAGTGAACATTCAAGTATTAAAGAAGGCTCCCAAAGTACAAAATAAAGGATATCTACAATCCCAAATCCAGATTAGGAATTGATGTCTCATATATTAGATCATATAAGAAATGCTTGAGCTCTTTCAATAAAGTTTTCAATTTTAGAGATTTGATATAACAAAACAAGCGTTGGCCTTTTTTTTTATTAGCAAGTGCGATGGTAATGTTAGAATAAACAGCTTTTAATTAGTCATTTGACACCCTTTCTAGTGTTCTATTTCTTTAGCGATCATTCTGTTTGATTTAAAATTGCATGAAATCAGTCTGCTGATTACTCTACAGAATAAACACTTTTAACCAACCTTTAACTTTCATGTTTAGAAAAATTATTGAAAAGATGTTCCTGAAATGCAGGTTTTGAAAAAAATGATTTCGAGAATAATAGAAATTGGAAAAGGAAACATTAATAAATTTATGCAGAAATTGTCTGTATATTTCCGTTTCATAACTGAAAAACCCTAGCTCCTGCTAGTGAGAGTTAAACAATACCAAGGTTAATAATTTTCTGTGAACGTTTTAAGAAAGCATTTACGTCATGGCTGTGCTTTGAGACTTTGCACAAGAAGATTCTAATGGAGATCTAAACATAAATCGGCAACTTCAATCTCAGGAAAATCCTAAAGCGTTTATTGTCAGAGCAAAGCTATATTTCTAAACCCCTAAGCTGTTTCAAACAATCATTAACGACACCTTCAGGAAGATCAAGACTTCATCTCCTTGTAGATTAAAAACTTGAAAGCTTACCAAGAAGTCATTATTTTGTGTCTTACACAAGAGCATGTTTCAGGTGCTTGACTGGAATCAAGCCTTTTTTAGGCAATCAAGAAATCAGAAGAAATGAATTTAACAATTCCATCACTTTCAAATTAATAAGTTCCATGTACAACTGATACAAACATTTGTCTTGTAAAAAGTGAGTCAATTTGATATTTTGAATTAGCACAAGGTTTTGATAGATAAAATCAATTATTACGAATTGTTCCTAAACCAAATCAATATCATACAAACATTTGTCTTCTAGAAAGTGACTCAATTTGATAGTTTTTATTACCACAAGGGATTTGATAAATAAAAAGAATTGATAAATGGAAGACCATGCAGTTTGAGTTTTATGATATGAACCAAGTGATTTTTCACATTTTGACAATTTTTACTTTAGGTTTCAAATAGCAAATCTTACCAATGTGTTTCATTTGACTAACAAAATCATATAATAATAATGATTTGAGATGAAATATTTCAATTTCCTTCCTTCAATATTGTGTTTTAAAAATATTTATGAAAAACATGAGTTCTCCTGGTTAGAATTTGATTTGTTGGCTTCCTTTTTTAAATTTTCAAAGAGAAACATTCCCTCTCTACTTTCAAAATTCTGTTTTTTGATATTTTTATTTTTATGGTAAGCCTTCTAAATCAGAGCATCAAAGGGGTGTTAAAACTCATATACATTGAGTCCAGTTGTGCGTTCATTATTTTAAAACATTTATCCAAAATATTGTCAGTGACATGAAAATCACAATCGTAGATAACATAGCAAGTACATCATTAAACAGTTCTTTGATCAAATGCTGTCTTATCTTGATCAGTTTTAATTTCCTATCTTACCTATATGTATATCGTAAGTTTAATCTATGGTAATTGTGTTGATCTATGCTCAGGTAAAGATGATTTTTTGTATCATTTGTGCAATAAGATATACATTTATTTGTCTTTATTTGATTATTAAACCCGGTCATGTTTTAACAGATATGATGCTATCATGTTCAGCGCAGACAATTACAAATAACAAAAAAATCTCATCAAGAATCTCGTAAAAAATCCATAAGAACCTGTTGATTGAATGGAAGGGATTTTTTACTTCATTGAATGTTGATCAAAGTCAAATAAGATGACACTAGGGTCAAGCTGTATTTGGTACCTTATTGATTTATGCTCTAAGGCCATAAAGCTTAAAGGCACTCGGTATTATGCTTCCATTGAATAAATAAACAAATTAATCACTGACATGATAAATTTGTAAATGCGAATGCTCCCTTTAAACCTGAAATTCAATGATTTGTGTAGGGGGAAAATGTTAAATTATCTGTAAACCGTTTTAAGTGAATGGGTCATGTAGAGAGTTGAGTTATTTTCGAAACCAAATATTCTGCAAACTGGTTCATTTCTTTCTCGTGATAATTTCCATGTTAGCTGTTTATAATAAACCCATTCTAACTTATCCAAGTTGTGTTTGAAACGTGTCCATTTACAAATCATGACACACACAAATGTTGTCAGCTTAGATAGTCAGATATTATGACTATTTTCAGTAACAAATGTTACATGCATTCACATTTACCATATCAATTACATATTCCAAACTTGATTGATGTGGTTTTATAAAGCACTCTGAAACCCATTGCAGATTTGTTGAATAGATATAAATGTAAAATTATCTGAAAACATATTCTGTGAACAATTTTAGTGCATGAGTTTTGTCAAAAACGTCTGCACATTGCTACATGTACCTTAGAATTTCTTATACGCTTTTACTTCGAAGCTATTTCTTATCTAAATGTATCACTTACTAATTACCATGTGAACTATATTTCATGAAATAAATCTGCTCAGCTGCAGCGCAGTTTTCTAACAGATTAAAGGTGTTGATTCATCACTTAACAGCTCAATATAAAACGTTTCAATTAACAAAAACACGACACCTACAGATTGTGACAGTAGTTAGTCAGATATCATGACTATTTTCAGCAACCGATGTTACATGCATTAATTAAATATAAGTTCTTTCATATCAATTACATATTCTTTACTTTATTGCTGTGGTTTAATAAACTGACCCGCTGACTTGCTGAATGATGTACTGTCACTATCGACGATGCAGGTTTGTGTAAAATGGATTATATATATTTATCATACAATGGAGGGTGTTATCGATACAATAAAGCTGTCTGATAAACTTGGTATCCAAATCTGATAAAGATGCAAATTACCAACCACTAATAACAGGATATCGTCAAAAGTCATCAGGAGTTTTCAGGGTTGTTTTTGATCAAATAAAAATGTTGTAAACAAAATACAGGGTAAACCCATTCATAGTTAAGAAATAGCTTGGTTACTGAAGCATTATCCAGTTGTTTTCATCGTGCTTTTACACCAAAACATATAGCAATATGCAGCTACAGTGTAACTATATCAGCTATGGAACAAGTATTGTATTGTGCTTCACTTTTCGTGAATAAACATGAGAGACTGCTTTGACACACAGAGTGACAGTGACCCACTTATCAGCAAAAACAAATCATGTTTATGGTATCGTAGTAACAAACATAACAACCACACTTTCGCTAATAAACGTTGTTTAGTTTTACTCTAAGGATACCATAACAGAACTCGCGTAACAACCCATTCTCTCCCCACAGAGGCAACTCAGTCACACCTGAATTAGCTTCTGTTCTATTACGGCTAATATATGGGACAGAAAGGTAGAAATCTGATTGGAGGCAATCGAAGTTAGTTGTGCAATCAGCGACGCCGTTTCAAAAGTGGTCATTCGCAAAACCTCGTCCATCTCCGTGTGGTTCGTCAAAGCTTTCGTTGAAATTTGACATCCAGGGGAGGTAATTCTTCCTATTACAAACCAGCGCTTTTTGCCTTCTTATAAGTTATTTTTTGTTGATTAGTACAATAAAATCTTTCATAAAACAAATAATAATTTACACAATTATAAAACAGTTTCTATCTAATGATAAACCCTATCCATATCTGATTTTCAAATAGTTTTCCTCTCACACTGTTATTGAAAAATACAGGTAAAGACATAATATTTTCCATGTCGCTAAACGACCGTAAAGAACTCCCCGAGTCGTGGATATACAAAAGGTGTTTTCATTGGCTGCAAATAAGGGAGATATTTTAAGTTACAACTTTTTGCCGCTAGGGTAATTTACCGGAACCCCAAGATCTAGGCGTAATAGAACAGAGGCTAATTCAGGTATGACTGAGATGCCTCTGTGGGGAGAGAATGGTAACAACCATGACAATGCAGATTTTCAAAGTTACATTTAATTGCCCTGTTGTAGCGACGTTGGCAAGTGGTTCATACACATTTTATTATTAAGTTATAAGAAGCGAAAGGTTTTCTCGTTCACTGGAAATCAGAAATAAATGTTAATTGTAGGAGACGTTTCTATCACTATGAGAAATCGTTTCATGACGTATTATTTCTAGACTGTTCTCAACTCGTTATCACCGACAATTATATGATCTTCACCCCGGTGTATTGTGAAAGAAATTACTAGGTCAAACATGTTTTGAGAAGGATTTGTGTTCTTGTTTAAACCCTTTTATTTCAAAATGACATTATATGAGAAAGATATTATTAACCTCGTGTGTTTCTGTATCATTAATATCTTATGATTAAGAGACTAAAATATGTATTATGCTCGCTAAAGGCTCACAAAACAATTTTTATTACTATTATATGAAATTAATGATACGGGAAACACTCTCGGTTCAAAATCTCTATTTATGTCGTGTTTACATTCAATATGCCCTATCTATCAATTCATCTATAAGGTATATTTTTCTGACAACAACAATTAAAAATATTAAAAACATTTTATCTTTTTTTAATAAAGACGTTATTATCATATATTTTATCTATATTCTTTGAAAAAATAAAACGTGTGATTGTAAATGTATGTTGCCTTTTTTATTCTATAGAACCAATTGCAATATCTCTCTGTACATTCCTAAAAGAAGATCCACGATATAATCAACAATCTCTATTCTAAGTTATTGATTTAAACCTTTTTACTAAGTTAAGGGCTAAAAACACATTTCTACTTATTTCTTTATAAAAGCTGAAATCAAATTGATAAGAAAGTAAATGTTACTGGACTTTCGTCTTTTTTACGTTAAATATATGAAATGAAGGAAATGCTACAGATTCGCATATCACGTCTTACTGAATGCTTTCTTTTTGTAAATGGAAATGGAATGTCACGATAAATCATAAAACAAGAAACAAAAGCCTCATCTGAATGAATAATGTTTCTCAGTCTTCTAAAATTGATCTATTGATTCTCTATCTGTGAAAATGTTGTAAGCATTTATTGTAAATTTTGCCCTGTGGTTAAAGTTAAAACTATACTCACCAATCATGGTTGCATGTTATTTAGATTTTAGAAAGTTTTCAAATGATCACATTCAATAAAACGATAGAACCTTTGATGTAAACCAGATCAGAAACCAGAAAAAACATTAAAATGTCATGAGACAAGAACAAATTAACCCTGTTTGAATTGCCTCGAAAGAAGTCTGTAACCTCATGAATTATTAAAATTAAGGCAAAGACAAAGTTTATACAATGCAATTTATTATGAGATTAAGAGTCAGAAACTCTCTATCTATCTCTATCTCTATTGCCACGAAGCAAGGGACTCTTTTTGGTGGCTCCTCGACATGAAAATGACCAAGTTTCAGCAATACTTCTAGGATTTAATCACATGATAAAATAGAATATTTGTCAATTATGAACAAATGAAATGTTTTCTTATCTCTTGAGGTAGTTTATATATCAACTCATGGCCACTATGCAGCGGTGCTCTGTAAAGTTTCTTTTCAGAATCTATTAACTTTACAAATTTCCTCTTGAAGAAGGTTTTCCTCATTACCAACCGAAATCAGTTTTAGACTTTTCTAAAAAGAAGATACTAATGGTGATCTAAAAATAAATGAGTACTTTCAATCTTAAGAAAAATTAAAAACTGTTTCTAGTCACAGTAAAGCTGTATTTAAATCTCCTAAGCTTTTTTTTAAACCATCGTTAATAAGTTTCTCTGGAAGAACAAGACTTCATCTCCTTTTGGATTAAGAATCAGGCTAGTTCTGCCAAGAAGTCATTCCATTGTCACATCCAATCTTACAGGTTAGTTCGAGTTAATGGAGTTCTTTAATTATCTAGATATGTACAAATTACCGACGCCTTTTGAATGTTCAAAAAGAATATGAAATATATGATATGGCATTCAGATATCTTTTCTTAGATGCTTTAATACGTTTATAGCAGTACGTCAACATATAGTCAAGCCATAAGTAATTGATAGACAACAACCAACTGTACAGAAACAGATTTCTTCACTTAACACGTCCACAAAGCATGGTAGGAGTTGATTTTGACAGTACAACCTCATCTGTTAATAACAATATTGTTTTATCAATTATACAGTCTCTTAAAAACAATTTTATGTGTCCTCAAATATTTTGATTTCACCACTCACTCTGAATTACTGCCATACCAATGGAAACATAACAAGCTGATGAATGTTAAAACAATTACTATATACTTAAAGCCAATCTCCATCTTCAAAAAGGAACAGCTTAGCATTGAGCTGATTCTTTTCAACATCAGTTAGTTCTTCTATAACCATTGATAACGTTTAGTATGTACACTATTTCAACAACCTGTGTATTTATCACGTTCACCCTAATTCAACATTTATACATAAATAAGACATCATATGTAAAGAGGCATTCATAAGATACATATTTGAATAAGAATAATTTTTTGTTCATTCTCTTTGTTTACCTTTGAAAGTTTGTCACAGTTACGGTTATTGCCAAAGTAAAACTTAAGATTTCCAAATACATTTGAAATTGTAATAGTGAAGAACTTAGATCTGCAAGTCAACGTTAGCCACCAAGAAACAGCTGAGACCCAGACTGGCAGTGTGCATTCTTTCGAAGTAATGAGTTGGAAGATAGATTGGTATGTATGTGCACCGTGTATGTTTTTACAACGGGTTTAAGACGCCTGTGTCAACTCTATAGCCGCCTTTACTGTTCGCCTTTTCAAAGCCTTTACATGAATGTATGATGATTTTGTTGATAGGAACACTCTTGCAAACTTGCAGAGGATGGGGTCATGTACGATAAAACGACCCATTTTCGCAAACCATAATGGTGATCAGTGCGGATTCCCTTTTAAGGTTTTATACTCCCGTACAGGAGATCTAAAGGATACAAGAGACTCGTTTACAATAAGGATGTAACGTAAAGTAGTAAACAGGTAAGTACATTTATTTTCTAAGTTTCCCTTAGGCTTTGTAAACCAACTTGCCATAGTGGCAGACCTTCTGATTACACAGATAAGCATTGAAATCTTGTACACAATTGTACACAACGGTACTTTTAATAAGAAAAGATCATTGAGAACGCTGTGAGCTATACAATTGCAAACGCCACCATGATGCTCAAAGAACCCGAGTGAAGGTTAACCGTAATTGGTATTTGATAGCCTCCAAGGTCATGGGTGTAATTTCAGCAATGTCAATCTAGACACACCATTAGATTCTCTTACAACATCCTTTCTATGGGTTAAAATTAACTTGATATTTTTAACTACAAATTGTTGAGTGAAAAAAATCAAGAAAAATGTTAATATTATTATTTTTAGAATCGGAATAAGATATAAGGCTGTGAACCAAACAAACCTTGTTCGGAATATTGTTACCACAAATATAATTTGTTAAGTACTTTTTTCAAACATCTTAATTAATTCCCTGAATATCTATATATTCATGTATATCTTTACACAATTGATTCTTTATTTTTTTCTCAATGAAAAGGGAATGTACAATTTCCTGAAAACATATTTTGTAAATGGTTTTGTTAATCCTAAAGAATCGAGTTTCCAAAACACATGTTCTGCACAATGTTAACTTTAAATTCGTGTTACAAATCATTGGTTTTTTAAATGTATTGTACTAAGAAAAACTGAAAACACGTTTCATGGTTTGTTTTCTAATTGAAGAAATTTGTTGACTACATTCATTACTAAGTAATTACCACATTAACTATTTGGAATGAAATTGACTTTCGGTTCTTAAATCATTTCAATTCATTCAAATCTGGTACATGTAATTTGAATTATTCAATACATTTTGTGTTTTCCATTATGATTGGATTCAAGCACCGTACCCCTCACTACATTCCGAGAGGAGCGTCCAAGATACCACTAACAATCTTTTTCTTTAAAAGATGTTGACTCTTTATTTCTAAACTAAGTTCAAGGTAATAAACAATCTTGTTATGTATTTCTTTATTCATACTAAAATCCAATTGATTGATATTATCGAGAAAAAATAAAGGAATATTTCTCTTTTCACTGTACTAAAGAAATACGAGAAAATAGAAAGTCACAATAACTCTTAAACTTATCTTCCAGATTTTTTCAAACTTTTGCCATAGCATATCTTCTTTTCCCTTTAAAGCTTCGTTTTGACTACGAAGTAAGATATCTAAAGTCTTGTATTTTTAAGAAAGATCCTTAAAAATACATCTATAAAACTTAAAATTTGAAAAATAATCACAGGTCTCATGTTCGCACCCAAATGCTGTGAGTTCATAAATGGAAAAAAATGATCACAAATGACAATACAAGGTAGAAACAAAATTCTTAAAATGATTGGTTCTCTCGGTGGAGGAATGGAACCAGCATTCAATGTAAATCGTGTTTTGTGATAAAGTTATTAGCATTTGATTTTAAAAGAAGTTTTAGAAAAAAATCACAACGTTCATATTAGCTGAAACAATTTTTACCAAATACACTTTATTGTAACCAAACCATGGACATGACCATGAAATGTCAAAAACATATAGATGATTCATCTTTAAGATAATAAAAACCGTCTGAAATATCATGAATGATGAAAGCTAGGCCTACTCAATGTAGATTAGATAATGTAGGTTTAAAATGTACATTCATGGATGTCAACAACTCTCTCAAAGTACAAAGTTTATTCAAAATGTAGGATATTAACCACCCCAAAACAGATTCAAATGATAATTTCTTTATATTTACAAATAAGAAATATGAATGGAAAATTGTGTTTATTCGAACATGTAAGAAATGCTCTAACTCTTTCAATTCATGTGGCTTCAAAGTTTTCAAGACAAAAGTTACACGATAACAAAACAATAATTGGCTCTATTTTTGTATTAGCGAGTGCTATGTTAATATAAGAAATAACATGGCTTCATAAAGTAATTTGGCAACCTTTCTAGTTTAAGATTGTGCTTAATGATCATTTGAAATTACATTAAATCAGCCTGCTGAAAAACTAAAAACTAAGAGGTGTTAAAATTCATATACATTGAGTCATGTGCGCAATTTTCCAAATGTTGTCAGTGACATGAACGAAGCAATTGTGCAGAACACATAACTAGGATATCAAAGGAAAGTCTAAGAATCTTTTTATATTCCTTGAGAAATTGTGTTATTTTGATCGATTGTAAATTCCTATCTTACCAACATGTATTCTGTTTATAAATTGTGATCTTTGATTTTCTTTGTTTGGTCTATGCCAGGTAAAGCTGATTTATTGTATCATTTGTACATTAAAGAATTGATTATTTTGTCTGTATTTAATGAAAATGAAACTCAATGGAAGGGATGCAAGGACTTTGAGGAATATTTACATGAATCATGGAATGTTGATTTATTTGATATGTCATTGATTCATCAATAGTGATAGTGGAAAATGTAACCACTCATCAGATACATGCTAGAAGACCATAAAGTAATATGCTTTCATTGAATTAATAAAAACATTAAATTGACATGATAATTTCCCCTATAAGTTTGTTCGAAAATAAAACAATATCAATGTCAGCAAAATTTTAAAACTGATGAAACACCTCATATTCTTTAAATTGAGTATTAAAGGAAAAACAGTAGTTTCCTGTCAAGTTGGTAGATAGAAACATATTTGGTCGGCCATGATAAGAATGTTTATGATCAAACAGAGAATTCTGGAGCAGGGAAAATAATCAAAGGTTCTGCATCATAAGGGAAACCCGGTTCATTACCAGTCTTATTTCATTGAGCCAGTGTCAAAGCGGATGTCAAACTGACATTTCTTGGATGAAAAAGTTCTTATTTGAAGTTAAGCTGACATATTTGAAAGAACATTCAAGGTAAAGTGAAACAGAAAAGATTTAATAGTTCCAATTAGTGTGATGATAGCAGGATGTCCCTGGCCGATTAACCGAACTATTTCATTATTCTTTTTGGACTTTTTAACTCTTGTAAGTTCCTTTATTCTTTTTATCAACTTAAATTTTAACAACCAAATATTCGATTCTTTTGATTTTTTTTATAAGAAATTTCATTGTTTTTGGTGACACCATCATAAAAATCTAAATATTTCTTGTAAAAGAAGTATGAAATAAAGATAAAAGTACCGCAATAGACTATCTTCCTAAGCAAAGATTAATAAAACAGTTGCGGACCTGGCTTATGGAATTTTGACAGAAGGCTGCCATGTTTTATAGTCTGATGTAGTTTCGTAAAGGGATTTCTGATTGGACTTTGACGCACCCTTATAGTAAACAAGAGAGCATGCATCTAAAAGTCAAGTGTCGGCAGTAAGGCTAAAATGAGTAAGTTTGGAAACTGATAAATCTGGCGCTATACAAATATTAACTTCATTATTATTATTATTAATCATTGAAACTATGGATATTTTCAAACTTACGTTTCCTTACAGTGAAAAAATGAACATTAATGAACATGAAGATAGAAATTCATTGATTTATGTAGTGGGAAAATGTTAAAATGAAGAGAATTGAGATGAGTTTCAAAAACAAATATTTTGCAAAGTGTTAACATTAAGCTTTTGCTGGTGATAATTTCGACATAAGCTGTTTATAGTAAACACTTTTTATCTTATCCAAGTTATTTTTTGATAGCTTTATATGAAACGTGCTCATTTACAAATCATGACACCCACAGATGTTGTTAGATTAGATTGTCAGATATCATGACTATTTTCATTAACAAATGTTACATGCATTCACTTTCTCCATATCAATTACATATTCCAAACTTGATTGATGTGGTTTTATAAAACACTCTGAAACCCATTGCAGATTTGTTGAATTGATACAAACTGGTTAAAACATCATCTGAAAACATTTTCTGTAAACAATAATAAGTGCATGGGTTTTGTCAAAAGTTCTGCACAAAGTATACTGGGAAATTCTTATCTATTTTTTTACTTCGATGCTATTTTCTTTATCTAAATGTATCACTTAATAATTGCTATGTGAACTATTTTTCATGAAATAGATCTTCTTTTTTCCAAACTTTGCAGCGCAGTTTTCTAACATAGTTAAGGAGTTGATTCATCACTAAACAGCTCAACATAACACGTTTCCATTTACAAAAACACAATTTACGACACCTACACATTGTGACAGTAGTTAGTCAGATACCATGACAATTATCAGCAGCCAATGTTACATGCATTCAGTTCCTCAAGATAAATTTCATATTCTTTACTTGAGTGATGTGGTTTAATAAACTCATAGCTTACTTTGATGTATCGTAGTATCCATGATTTTTGTAAAATAGATTATATATTTTTCAACATGTTTAATTACTATGTCATAACTATCTATTATTTAACGTACTATACCGTCTCCGACTCACCCTAGCCCATTGATTGCCTATCAATTATCTCTCGACCCATAACACAGAAAAAACAACACGGGAGTTACCTGCATATCCCCGCCGCACCACCTATGGTCACGTGACCAAAACCTCATTCCAACTTCCTGTCGCTCAGTGATCGGTTGTGTCTCTGAGCTCTCTCGAAGTTATCTTGCATTGTCTAAGTATTTTAAGTTTGTAGACCTTTTTTCTCGATCCTTGGGAGTAAGAGTATCTTCTCTTACCTCCTGATCTCCTTCCAATTTGCCACATTTGGAGGTTGTTGTTGTTAGGCTACTCAGTATCGCGCGACCCTGCTCGGGTTGTGCCGCTTGGGTTGCACGTGCTTCTCAGCTCGGTTAAGTAGGTCACGCCTCCGGGTGTCTGACCTTTGACCTCCGGCTTCGTGTGTGGGACGTGTGCAAGCAGTGTTAGCTTGGCCGTTCGCTCCGCTGGGGTGAGTGGATCGTCACGTGCTCCGCCTGGGTACGCGTTTGCCCCGCTTCACTTCGCTTGGTCAGTCTGGCGAGTGACGGACGGGAGTGACTGATCAGTCATCTGTCTTGGCCCGCGTTGGCTTCGCTTCACTTCGCCTTGGTCCGTCTGGTGAGTGACGGACGGGAGTGACTGGTCCGTCCTCCGTCTTGGTACGCGTTTGCCTCGCTTCACTCCGCCTTCGTTCGTCTAGCGAGTGGCGGACGGGAGTGACTGCTCCGTCCTCCGTCTTCGTATGCGTTTGACTCGCTTCACTCCCCCTTCGTTCGTCTGGCGAGTGGTGGACGGGAGTGACTGATCAGTCATCTGTCTTGGCACGCGTTGGCTTCGCTTCACTTCGCCTTGGTCCGTCTGGCGAGTGACGGACGGGAGTGTCTGGTCCGTCCTCCGTCTTGGTATGCGTTTGCCTCGCTTCACTCCGCCTTCGTTCGTCTAGCGAGTGGCGGACGGGAGTGACTGCTCCGTCCTCCGTCTTGATACGCGTTTGCCTCGCTTCACTCCGCCTTCGTTCGTCTGGCGAGTGGCGGACGGGAGTGACTGGTCCGTCCTCCGTCTTGGTACGTGTTTGCTTCGCTTCACTCAGCCTTGGTACGTCTGGTGAGTGACGGACGGGAGTGTCTGGTCCGTCCTCCGCCTTGGTACGCGTTTGCTTCGCTTTGCTTCGCTTTGCTTCGCTTTGCTTCGCTTTGCTTCGCCTTGGTCCGTCTGGCGAGTGACGGACGGGAGTGACTGGTCCGTTCCCCATCTTGGTACGCGTTTGCTTCGCTTCGCTTTGCTCCGCCTTGGTCCGTCTGGCGAACGACGGACGGGAGTGACTAGTTCGTTCTCCGTCTTGGTGAATGACGGGTCAACCTTGTTGGTTCATTGGTGAGCGAGCCCCCCGTTCTCCTCGCGGACGGACCAGGGCATCGTCAGCGATATGCCCTGGGTTCTGTGGGCGATGTGGACTTACGAAGTAGGGAACACTTGACCTCTGTTCCCTCTGTTGATCATGCACCTCCGCTTACTCCCTGCAAGACAGGTGTGAAGAGTGTGAGCTTTGAAGCTCTATCTACAGGCTCTAAGGAAGAGCGAGAGGGACGCGGTAGGTGCGAAGCGTATGGCTCGCAACTCCGGGAACCCGTCGGCCTCGTCAACCTTCACCTCACCCACACCCCCCCTCCCCACCGGAGGGGTTCGTCACCTCGGAAGATACGAGGGAGTGCGAGGCGGATGAACGGGGCTCCGTTTCATTCACCTTACAGAGTTAGTGGTGTTCAGATGTGTCTTGTCTCGCTCCCCGTGTGTTTGAGTCTTTAACTTGTTCCGGACTTCTCGACTCAATTCTTTCTCAATTTCTCCTTATTTTTTGTCTGTCTGCCTTCCCTACGGGTCTTTGATCCTTCTGGGTTAAATACTGTGCTTGGAAGGTGTTCTGTTGACACAGCGGCTGTGTGCATTGTTTTTACAGGAGGATTCTTATGCATTGGCATTGTACATTTACCTGTATGATTAGTCTCTCTTAACCCTAGTTGAGGGTGGCTCATGGGTGTGTATGTTTTTTTGTTTCATATGTATATGTATTTATGAGGTGAGACTGAATAATAACCTGTCTGTCTGTTAGCAGTGGCAGGGACGGTCCGTCGCCCGGGTCCGTCGTTGGATGGGGCAAGAGCCACACGCTTCGCGCGTGGCGGTGCGCTTCCCTGGCATCTGCTATCGAGTAGGTGCTTACTTGGACGTGTGCTTGTGCGCTTGGGCGCCCCCTCGCGCTCGTGTCTCTCGCTCTCAACTCAGGGGAGTTTCCCTCCATGGGAAGGGCCTGAGGGAGGAGGGGACTGATGCGTGTCGCTTGGTAGTGCGCTTGACGCTCAGGTTCACTGATTAGGCAGGCGTTTTCCTAGCGTCTCCTATCGAATAGGCGCTTACTTGGACGTGTGCTTGTGCGCTTGGGCGCCCCCTCGCGCTCGTGTCTCTCGCTCTTAACTCAGGGGAGCTTCCCTCCATGGGAAGCGCCTGAGGGAGGAGGGGACTGATGCATGTCGCTTGGTAGTGCGCTTGACGCTCAGGCTCACGGATTGGGCAAGCACCATACGCCTTGCGCGTGGCTGTGCGCTTTCCTACCGTCTACTATCGAGTAGGCGCTTGATTGGACGTGTGCTTGGGCGCCCCCTGTCGCTCGTGTCTCTCACTCTGAACTCAGGGGAGCTTCCCTCTAGGGGTAGCGCCTGAGCAGGGAGGGGACTGACGCGCGTCGCTTGGGAGTGCGCTGGACGCTCGGATTCACGGATTAGGGTAGCGCTTCCTAGCGTCTACTATCGAGTAGGCGCTTCCTTGGACGTGCACTTGGTGTTCTGGCGGCCCCTCGAGCTCGTGTCTCTCCTTCTTAACTCAGGGGAGCTTCCCTCTAGGGAGCGGCTGAGTGGAGAGGAGATTGACGCGTGTCGCTTGGTGGTGCGCTTGACGCCCAGGGTAACGGGATAGGAGGTGAGGCGCGCAAGCGCTCTCACTCGCCGTGTCCACCTTGGAATTGAGGTACGTATTTAAATATCTAAAGTATTTAGATTTTAATAAGCCTTGTCGCTGATTGGTTGGCGTGTCTCTCACTCTTTACTCAGGGGAGCGTCCCCCTAGGGGGAGCGCCTGAGTAGAGAGGTGATTGACGCTGATTGGTTGGTGAGCTCTGGCCGCTCCGCTGGTCTGGGATGATTGTGCGCTTGTGTGCTTGGCTCCCCTCGCGCTTGTGTCTCTCACTCCTTTTACTCAGGGGAGCGCCTGAGTGGAGAGGTGATTGACGCGTGTCGCTTGGTAGTTTGTTTTTTTGTGTGCAGGGTGTCCGGGTAGGACAAGTTTGTCTCCAGATTGGTTCACTGGTTCTAGACGATCTCGAAGTTACATTAGCTTCACATTCATGGGATGGGTTACAACTTTAACCCAATGTCTTTCGGTGACACAACAAGACTATTAAGTATTTGGTTATCGGAGATAATTTATTGGGGATGTTGATTATTATGCATTTCTTAGGATAACTCTACAAGAGTTGTATACAATTTACCCAAACTTAGGGCTCACTTCAGCTCAGGTCCGCTCCGAGACCTCTTCATGGGTTTCTAACCCTCACGTCAGGCAGGAAGTGTGCAGACACGCTTTCCCGCTCCCCCAGCGGCTCGTCCCTCACCTAGCCTGGTGGAGGGTGGAAGCAACGTTTCTCAGGTGTTCCACTCAGACCTCCCGCGGCGACCTCACATCTCTTCGTGGACGATTCAACGCAGGGTTGGGGGGGGGGGGGGGGGGGGGGGGGCAAACTGTGAACGGAACAGACGGAGGTGCTCTAGTCGTTGTCCCAGCACACGCGGGTCATCAACGAGCTGGAGATGGGGATCCATCACTGGTCCGCTCTGCTGTGGGGACAAGTGCTACTTGTGCTACTACCATCCCCCAATTAGCACTGGATCTCTTCCGCCTGACAGACAGGCTGCACATGTCATTTCGCGCGGTGCACATCCCGGGGATGGAGGACGTCCTAGCGGACGCTCCCTCCAGGCAGGAAAAAACCGCCGTCCACGGAATTGAAACTCTTCCCCCAGGCGTTCCAACAAGTGTGTCAGCACTTCGGGAGACCACACATAGACCTCTTTGCGACCCGGCTGAACCACCTACTGCCGGTCTATGTGTCTCCCGTCCCCGGGTCGTGGGGCTCAGACGCTCTGTCGTGCGAATGGGAGGAGATGGACGGTTACGTTCCCCTCCCCCACCCCAAGCTTCTCACTCTAGTGGTGACGAAGATCGAGGTGTCAAGGTCGATCTTGCTAATCCTAATAGCTCCCTTCTGGCCGCGGGTTCCTCTGCCCAGCGTGTCTCCACCCGCAAGCTGTATGACGTACAGTGGGGGTCATTTGTCACATTCTGTGCGGTTAAGGACTGGGACGTCAAGGTAGCGATGGTTCCCCAGGTGGCGGAGTACTTAATGTACCTCCGGGAGGAGAGGCGACTTAGATTCCCTCTATTAACACTCATCTAGCGGCAATCATGTCGGTCTCACATAAGCGGGCCCCGCGGTGGACATCTCCGTCCTTAAGGAGGTGATCAGAACCGTCCGTCAGGAGGACGGGCGGCTCAAACCTAGACCTCCCGAGCGGGCCCTAGCAATTGTCCTCGAGCATTTGTGCTCGGACATCTACGAGTCCCTGACAGAGTCCTTCATTCTCCGATTGACGGTCAAGACCGTCTTCCTGGTGGCGATGGCTTCGGCCGCCAGGGTCTCAGAGCTGCACGCTCTTCAGGGCGATTTGCTCTGGGTTGAGCGAGGGATGGGGGTAAGGACACGCTGGGACTCGCACCGGTTTTCGTATGCATGAACCAGGGTCGGTCGAACGGGGCAGGGTGTTCCACATCCCCGCCCTCTCAGGTGCAGTCTCCCCCTCGGACGAGGGAAGTAGGTTCCTCTGTCCGGTCCGAGCTCTTCGAATTTACGCAGAGTGTACGCGTTCTCTCCGCCAGGGGAAGAGGAGACTGGTTCTATCTCACTCACAGCAGAGCACGAAGGAGATAGACAAACGCCTCCTGGGGGTCTACCTGCGGTCCGCTATCCTTGACGCTTTTTTAAGCCAAGGAGCTAGCCCCGCCGGCTCCTGCTAACCCTCTTGAGGTCAGGGCGATCTCGGCCACTGTGGCTTTTCCAGCAACTTCGCCGTAGCAGACATCATGTCGGGCTGGTTCTGGAAGTCCGGCATTGTGTTCGCTACCACTACCTACGAGAATTGTCCACGGGAGACCATGGGGCCATGGGTGTTCGCTCAGCACCGCACTGCATAGGTCCTTTTTGCGTTCTGTTGTTCTAACTAAATGAACTTTGCATCGCACATCCGTGTCTCATTTGTTCTTTCTTCCGGTTTGGGGCGGGCTTCCCTCCTTAGCAGGGCACCTGGGCACCCGCCGTTAGTTAGACGTAGTGGGGGGAGTAACTGCTCTCCTGCCGCCTCGCTCTCGCAGGCCTCCACCCTCTGTGGTAGTCGGGGCTACGGTGAGTCGGAGACGGTATAGTACGTTGAATAATAGTACGTTTTTGAGTAAACGTCATTATTTGTACTTACCGTCGACGACTCACCAATCTTTATTTCCCACCCATGCCTCCCCTCCTGCGAGTAGGTTCGCTCTAGCGTTCACTGGCTCCAGGTAGGTTGGAATGAGGTTTTGGTCACGTGACCGTAGGTGGCGCGGCGGGGATATGCAGGTAACTCCCGTGTTGTTTTTTCTGTGTTATGGGTCGAGAGATAATTGATAGGCAATCAATGGGCTACGGTGAGTCGTCGACGGTAAGTACAAATAATGACGTTTACTCAAAAACGTACTATTCATCTATAACGCTAAATAACTATCTTTTAAATTGACATGGTCAACAAGTTTATCGCACAATATAGATACCAGAATTAATTTTCTTATTACAAAAAAAACCAAAAAAAACAAAAACATTCTATATCAAATGAAAACTTAATTATTTATTTTACCTTTCTTTCTCTTTAAAGATATAAATATGTGAAACGTGTGTATGTATGTTGCATTTATAGATCTATATAGATATATGAAACCAAGTGTTATAACTCTCAATACATTCCAAGATGAAGATCCACAATATCATTTACATCTCTTTTTCATATTGATTTTAAAGTTTTAAACTAAGTAAAGGGCTAACAAAATATTTGTAATTATTTCTTTAAAAAAGTGAAAATAAAATTTATTCGAAAAAAAAATGTTTAAGGGTTTTCGTCTTTTTTACTTTAAAATAACGAAATGAGGAAATTCAGACAAATGTCTCCTTGAAATATCTTCTAGGTTGTTTCTAATGTTCAGGATGAAACAATCTTCTTTCTCCTTTCATAGCTCCAAACCTTGACAAGACAGTGTTATCTAACGTCTTGAACTTTAACAGATATACATTACAACATACGTGTATAACACTTAAAAAGTATCAAATTCACACATTGTGTCTTTATTTCAGTTTCAAATGCTTTCTACCAATGAATGGGATGGTCATGATGAAATCATAACAAAGAAACAAAAGCGTCATCTGAATGAGTACATTTTCTCAATCTTCAAAAAAGGATCTTTTGATTATCTATCTTTGAAAATGTTGGAAGTATTTACTGTAAATTTTGTCCTGTGATTAAAGGAAAGCTATACTCACTAAGCATGATCGCATGGTATTGGCATTTAGACAGTTTTAAATTTCTCCTATTGGTCACTGTGCAACACAATTTTACAGCAATAATTCGTTAATTATCTTAATCAACTTTTAATATCAATTTCTTCAAAAAAACAAGATACCCATTACCGAAACAATCTCTGTTCACCTTTCCACGTCATGCCTGTTATTTGAGACCCATTGTATAAAGAAGAAACTAATGGTGATCTACAAATAAAGAACTTTAATCTGAAGAAAAATTTCAAACCGTTTCTTGTCACAGCAAAGCTGTATTTCTATACCCCTAAGCCGTCTCTCCAGAGGAATCAAGACTTCATCTCCTTTTGGATCCAAAGTCAGGCAAGTTCTGCCAAGAAGTCAATCCATTGCCACATCCAATCTTACAGGTTAGTTCGAGTTACTAGAGTTTTTTCTTCTACAGCTTTGTAGAAACCAACAGCTCCTTTTTAATGTTCAAAAGAAACATTTCACAAAGATAAGAAATGAGATATGTCATTAAGATATCAATGCTTAGGTCTGTACTTCACACATGAAAATGCATTTTATTTCTTGCGCTCAGCACATTCAATAATTAATCAAATATATATTTATGAATTTACGATCAATGTCATGAAATAAAAAATCCCCAGAAATTATACTACAACGAGAGAGACGTAATACGTTAATACCAGTAGATTTGCATTTTAATTACAACTTTCATTAAAAAATCATATGATAAATACAATACGTAATGTTCTCTCGTGACAAGGGCCACTCGTGATATATCAATTTAACCCATGACACTCCATATTTTGATTGATATAAACCAACATATATATCATAATGGCAGGTCTTCGAATAAATACGCAGTATAAGGATTAAACTGACTATTCACATCAGTTATCTTAATAAGGATACATCATTGTGAACTTTGTCACATGTTACCAATACAAATTGGAAACACCCACCATTCATCTTCACAACGTCACGGGCGAAACGAAAAAGTTTCTAAACTTTCCCATTCCTCCCTTGACATCATTGGCCGTAATTTCTGTGCTAGCATTTCAACCCACTGCACGGAAGTAGAATAGTCCAATCAGAAGACAGCATGTTAAATGAACCGATTTGAAAAAATACTTTTGTTTGCGTTTTACAAGGGAGAGAATCACTTTATTTGAGTGATTAATTAATGTTTGTCTTCTCTGCATACTCGGTGCTCATCAAAAACATGAAAACAGCCATGCGGTCTGAAGCTTAAAATTAAATTTCACTCGGATAGTTTTCAAAAAGATCGTCTGTTAGTATTTTGAATTTGTTCCGAATGTAAACAGCAACTTCATTGGCTATTGTTGAAAGAGCTGATAAGGGGCGTAACTCGTGATCACGATAGGTGTCGCTGCTCCGGATCACCAGTTTTCTACCTTGTGATGGCAAGGTCTAAACGAGGAGTTGCTCGATACGTTTTCACCTTGCCGTGGGAAGATGCCCACCATTATGCCCAAAGAACTGAGTAAAGGTTAGTCATATTTGTATTTGATAGCCTGAAGAGTGTAATTTCATCAATGTCAAACTAGATACATCATTAGATACTTCTTACAATATCATTACTATGGTTAATAGTAACCTAATATGTTGGACTACAAATTGTTTAATATCAAGCAAAACGGAATTTACGGCTTGTGATTATTATTCTTTGAAAACTTGAATAACATAAAAGCTTGTGAACGAAACAAGACAAACCAAAAAATAAATTCCATCCTTTCATTCCATCGAATCCATTCCGTCTTTATTAATGAAAATCGTAAAACAATTGAGTTTAAATTGTTTTGTAAAGGAAAGGGAATGTAAACGTTTCTGAAAACCTCTTCTGTAAATCGTTTTTGTCAATAATTAAGTTACGTTTCCAAAACACATGTTCTGTACAACGTTAACTTTGAATTTGTTGCTACTGATCATTGGTTTCTGAACTATCTTTTACTGCAAAAAGTGAAACACGTTTCACGGCTTGTTTTCTAGTTGAAGAAATTTGTAAATTAATCAGTACTAAATAATTACCATGTGAACTGATGTCATGAAATATACGTTTATAAAGCATTACAACGCATTTAAATCTGGTAATTTGACTTGATTCATCACTTGAAGGCTCAATATAAAGTGGTTCCATTTACAAAACACATGAAAACCTACTAATCATGACAGATTAGCTAGTGAGATATCATGACGTTTTTGCAATAACAAATGTTTTATGCATTCAATTTCTCCAGATTAATCCCATGAAACTTGATTGATGTGGTTTAATAGAATTCACTGAAAGTTCTCGCTGTATAGACAGCAGATGTGGATATATGAAAATGTGTCATTGTATGTCTGTTGCATTTTTAATTATAAAATTGTTTTGAACGAAGGGCTATAACTATCAGAAGATTTTAAGAAGAGGATGCAAGATACTGTTAACATTATTTAAAAAAATTCTAAGCTACATGTAAGTTCAAGGCAAAATCCCTTTCTCTGTATTTCTTTATTTATGCTGAAATCCAATTGATGAATATAATTTTAGGAAAAGTGAAGTTTGAAAGAGTACTTCATCATTTGCATTCAAGAAATACGAACAAATCACACGGGAGAACCACAATTTCTCCTGAACTTATATTTTAGGTTTTTTTTCACTATGAAATATCTTCTTTCTCCTAACAAAGCTTCTTATCGGCTTTACAAGAAAGATATATAACGGTTGAACTTTTTAATAACTCTTCCAACATACATCTATTAAATTTTAAATATGCAAAATAAGCATATGTCTCATTTTCGTATCCAATTGCCATGTGTTGATAAATAGAAGGGATGATCACGAATGAAAATGTAAGGAAGAAACAAAAGCCTCTGAATGAGTACATGTTTGCAATTTTCTCGGTTTTATTGAAATCATTAATTTATTCTCTCAGTGGAGAAATGGTAGCATCATTTATTGTAAATCTTGTGATCAAGTTGTCGTAGCATTCAATTTCACAGAAGGTTATATATTTGATCGAATGAATTGTTCACAACATGTTAAAAGATAAATACCAACGTTGCTAAATTGGACCTTAGAAAAAACCCATGGTAAATCAAAAGAATATAAATATTTTGATTCTGGTTTAAATTAAAATATTTTAGAAAATAACATTTGTTTGAAATTTAGTATAATAAATGAGTATAGACATTAAGATTA
Source organism: Steromphala cineraria (assembly GCA_916613615.1). Classification (NCBI taxonomy): domain Eukaryota; kingdom Metazoa; phylum Mollusca; class Gastropoda; order Trochida; family Trochidae; genus Steromphala; species Steromphala cineraria. The sequence continues at coordinate 80,912,691 of OU744722.1, forward strand.
CAGTCACTGTTTTTTGTACTAGCAATAGCGATGGTTATATATACAAATTAGCAGGACTCCTTATAGTTATTTTAGATCCTACTTGTGTTATAATATAACCCGTTCTGTTTCATTTGGAATACAAGCTGCTAATGGCTTCAATATTGCCCAAGCGGCGTAAACCAATAACTCACTCACTCATTTGAAATTGCATTTATTCATCCTGCTACAGTGACACCATTAAAACTTCTTTTGAAACAGAGAAAAGGAACCTATGATCGATTATTGTTTCTTTACAATTATCATCTATTCATATGTTTATCATGGCAATATTCGATTTTTGACCATAGGTGATACATCTTAGCAAATGATATGATTGTATCATCCTAAGAATAGTCAAAGTCACGCAAAGCAACTCTGCCCCATATACACTTCAATCACCTATTCACTTTCAAAATAGTGAAATAAAAAAGAAATTTGTAAATACTATTCATGAGCTGCAATTTTTTATTTTGATTTGACTTTCCAAAATCGGAAAATGAAATAATATTCGGCAACGATTTTGTGCAACGAGTCTATTCAACTTTAACAAGTTAATTTCCTGCTAGAACATGTAAGAGTTATACAATATCAGGATGAATCAGTCTTTAAAACAGCAATTACGTCATGGCAATGATTTGAAACCTTGCACAAGAAGATACGAATGGAGATCTGGGTTATCTCCAGAACTGTTTTAAAGAGTTTCTTGTCATAGTATAGCTGCATTTCTTTACATCAAAGCTGTTTCAAACAACCATAAACGACTCTTTCAAGATATCAAGACTACTTGTCCTGAAAGGGATAGGATGAAGTGTCAAGAAGTCAAGGCATTGTGACATCAACTCTTACAGCTTTACTGGAATGTCCTATCTTATTAAGGTTGATTCAAAACACATAACCCTTTTAAAGGTTAAACAGAAAATTTGAGCACAGAAAAAAGAAGAATATGTATGCAAGGGTCTTTATTTCACCCCTGAAATATATATTTTGATATATATAATAAATAAACAAAATGATTATTGAATCATTTGATGGTGATTTTCAATGTCAAGAATTAAAAAACACTCACACAAAGAATACAACAAGAAGAAATAGGTTCATAGAAGAATACTTTCTGAGTGTTATCACTTTCATTACACAAGTTCATGTTCGAGAAACCGGAGTGGAATCGAGATTTATGGTAGTCTTCTTTGTTAGTGGTGACTTGACAATAGGTATAGGAAAGCCAGAAATAAACAAATATGAAACAGGCATTTGATGAATTTAAGGGATTATAAATGGAAGAAGTACTATTTGTTTTTAAACCGTATCCATATCGTTATGCCCAGTTTCTTACCTATTAAACTAAATGTTTGTGTTTAAATTCCACATACCAATACAATTTACTTCATTAATAACATCTTTGAGAGGCATTGTCAAAACGTGACATTTCATGCAATAAAAAAGTTGATTATCCATAATAACTTCTGCTTAATAACAGTTGGCCTGCTGTTTCTGAAATCATTTACCAGTGTTTAAATGTATAAACCCCATAGACACATAAGTGTTTTAAAAAATTTAATCCATATCAGAACATTTGTTTGTTTGCCTACTTTAAGCTTGTTCACTTGCTAGTGTATCGTAGTGCCAATATCGTGTAATGAGTAAGTAAGTAAGTAAGTACAATGTATGAGTAAATTACAACAGGAGCACTGACGTGTGATCACCAATTGTCTTACATTTCTTCAACAATATTTCGGGATCGTCTTGTCACTGCTATTCAATTTCTTTATTTGGCATGGATAAATAGACAGATTGGGTAATATTTGTGAAATACAAATTTAAAAAATAATTCAATCAGAATGTTCCATATAGACGTTGTAAGATAAAAATCAGCAGAAATACATTGCCTTAGTGTAAAGGAACAAATATGACTTGGATTTAAAGTTTTTGATCAATTTATGAAGATTTTTTTTTAGCAAATTAGACATCAGTGTATTCGAAATTTTGACCACTGGTCACTTCAATATCCTGCCAAATTTGTTACGGTTATCTGTTTTGTATGACATATGAGTATGTTGATGCAAAATGAATCTTAACTTACGTTGTTAAATTTCAACTTTACCTGATTCGTTTTCACAATGCTAGGATGCCCCAAGGACATTCAAAATTGTATGATATTTTCACTAGAATACGGAGGTAAGTCAACAAAATAAGGTACGCAGCTGTATGATCCTATAAATCACATTACTTTGGATTTGCCTGTTAAATATGTGGTATGTAAAAAAAGGTAAAAAAGGTGGTTTGAGTAAATATGTTTTCTTTTACTTCCCGCAACATTAAAAGAAATATTCATGACAAACATTGTTTTTTGTAGTCCTCCTTGTTAAAATTTGATTCCTGGCTTTCCTGTTTACATTTTCAAAGCGAAATTTTCCCTTTCTACTTTCTCAATTCACTACAAGAGGGGTTTGTTGACGTTTTGACTTTTTATGGAAAGCTTTCTAAATCAAAAGCACATCAGGAGTAATACATCATGATTACACTATTTGAGTCAATTACGCATTCAATGATATTTGTTTTGCCAAAAAGTTGCTAGTAACATGAAAAACGTACTAACGCAGAAAAGGTAGCAAATATGTCAAAGAATAGTCAAAGATATTTTAGATATTCATTTATCATTATTTGGTATGTTATTTAAGCGATTGTAAATTCCTATGTTACCCAAATGTATCTAGCATATAATATTTAAACCTTTATCTATGATATTCCCTCGTTTGGTCTCTATGTTCGCGTTAAATCATTTGCCATAATACTTGTACACTAAGGAGTTGAAAATGTTGTCACTCTTTAATGAGTTGACTCGATTTTGTTTTAAATATGTATTATACTATTATACTATACTCTTGGGCAAGATTCAAAATGTCTTTGCTAAAACATTCTTTTCCAACAGAGGCCGATCAAGTCATGAAATGTTGATACAGCCTCTGTTCTATTACGCCAAAAGCCGTTCCGGCAGTTCTGAATTTCTGTATCAAATGGCAACGGTTCTCGCATGGAAAGGGTGGTTCATATCACAATCTTTTCCCATGATTCAGGCAAAATGATGATTTAAGAACAGCGTCGCTGATTGCACAACTAACTTTGATTGCCTCCAAATAGACATCCCCCATTCTATCCCACAAACTCGGCGTAATATAACAGAGGCTAAATCAACATGACGTGATCTGCCTCTGTTACTGCTTTAGCAGATCAGTTAGGAAAACATTTCGTTCTTTCATATATGAACATTAATCAATACATCCCTTTAATGTAAACATCCCTACAATGATTCGACCCATTTTTAACGAAAATTTCTATGTAGGAAAGTTGTAAGTTGTTTTCTGTCAAGTCAGTTAATAGAATTTAAAGACAATTGTTCATTTGAGATGCTTTTAGGATGAAACAGATAATTTTTGAATTGGGAAACTAATCAAACAAAGAGTCTTACTGCAGATGTCAACCTGGCAACACTGGGATGACATATTTCTTAAACTAAGTTAAGCTTACATATTTGATAGACCATTGATGGTAAAGTTCAACAGAAAAGAAGTAATTGCTTCAAATATTGTGACGACAGTCGTTTGTCCTCGGCTGTTTTTGATAATGAACCGACCTGACTGCCCTTTTTATTCTAAAAACTTTTCTAAAAACTCTTACTCAATTTCGAATTTCAAGTACCCTGACATAAATTTACTTAATAAGTCATCTAAATCGTAGATAAATGAAAGAGACTAATGATATAAATTAACAATTAATCCATTTGATCTGAAAATAACAATATTGTTTTTACTGTTCCACAAGAAACCATAGTCGCCGACTGCACTAAATCATTGAAACTTTGGGTAATGTAAAGTTATTTTTCATGTTTCCTTACACTGGCAAGAGTTTTGAAAACCTTAATTTTAAAGAGTTGTTAATAATATTATGTCAACTATATGCTACAACTGCAAGCCCGGGATGATTGATACACAATAAATCTGAAAATACTGTGTATGATGGATGGCGTAGGTTGACATGCACAACATTTTGAATACCTGATTTTGAAAAATTGATTTCCGTTCAACAAACTATTGGAGATGAGAAATTAGTCAACCATGGGAGACATGCATCGCAGAAAAACTATTACAAGTCCAAATCCAAATGTTTACGTAATCTCATGTTCCATCGACATTCACATTGTCACGTCTAAATGTCATTTACCTTGCACTTCTTACTACTGTTCAAAAAAAATCCTTTCAAGGAAGTAACATAACTAACAAAAAAAGCTAAATTAAAGGACCTTAGCAAATCTGATATCTTAAAATTGCAGCTGAAAAAGAAGACTCGTCAAATCTATTTGCATCATTACGGATGCCGTGGGTGAAAAAGAAACGTTCTCAAGATTTCGCGACAAGTCAGACCTGACAAACAACAGAGAATAGGTTTTCTTTTATAAAAATAGATTGCCTGTTTTTAGGTTATCATCTTTTTCAAATTACGTCATCACACACTTGAATAATATCAAACAATGTAACAAGTTTATTCAGTTAGTGTTAGTCTGAAAGTTATATCAATATCTTTTGCCTTTTTAGTGAAAATATATTTATGTTATCAAATTCATAATGTTTTCAAAAAATGTTTATGAAGAACTCATAATGAAAGATCAGCAGTCTTCATGTATTAAAAAAACGATATGTTGTTAAAAATCAATTTATAATGCATATTCAAGCACAAGAAACCTAAATGGTAGCATTGGAAGTCCGAGAAAAGTTGTGAAAAGAAAGTACATTGATTGTTTAGCTTATTTAGTTTGCAATGTTCACTTTAGCTTTGTTGGAAATCTTTTATTTCATTTGGACTATTTTATTGCGTCTAGTTTGCAATCAAAGTATACACATGTTTATTGATAAGTTTCTTCCAGTTTATAGAGATTAATCTCAAAATATTGCGAGTCCATCCAAAATGTAATGGCAAGTGTGTGAAACACATGATGCACACTTTGTTATGCATTATTCACGAAACAATGCACAATACACGATACACACATTTGTTTGGAAGGAACTTTTTTTGCTTTGAGGAACAGGTGAGCATGAGAAGTTGTATCCATCAGTAAATGCTTGCTCCTTGTACAAATACCATGATATGATACATTTAACATAAACTAATATGTGAAATGCCGTGTCAAAAAAAGCCACAAGGAAACAAGATAGGTTAAACAAATAATAATTGAATGTTGTATAACATATTTGTAAAATGATGGCAGTAAAAAGTAAAGATGCCTTGCTATCATTTGACATTGCTGAGTTATTAAAGAGTATCGCGGACCTGGTGGGATGTACGGCATTAGTAAAACTGTTCTTTGAAACACTATTGTTGATGATTAGAGGACATACAATAAGATATTCATCATTCAAGAAAAAGGAAACACTAAAATTAAAACAAACGCTTGAAAAAATAATAGATGACATGGAATTAGAAATAGACCGATCAAATGACAAAGACACTAAAACGAAACTACAAGAAAACTTAAATGAGGTAAATAAGGAGTTAGAGCGAATAAATAAAAATGAAATAGATGGTATTCTGTTAAGATATAAAGCAAAATGGAAGGAGGAAGGAGAAAAACCAACTAAATTTTTCTTATCTTTAGAAAACAGAAACTTTTTGAACAAAGCAATATACAAACTTGAAAATAAACAAAAAGACACTCTTACGAAAAAGGATGATTTGATAAATGAAACTAAATCTTTTTATCAAAATCTATACCAAGGAAAGACATGTGAAAAAGCACTTAAACGAATTGTTCAAAGACACTTATGTACCAAAACTATCAAAAGAAGAAGAGGTCAATCTAGAAGGAAAATTGGAATATAAAGAAGTATTAAACACCATTAAAAAATGAAAAATGAAAAGAGCCCGGGCTCGGCAGGGTTTACTGTGGAGTTTCACAAATTGTTTTGGTCAAATGTTCATGAATATTTAATTAGATCATTAAATCTAGCATACGAGAAAGGGGAATTGTCCTTGACTCAAAAGCAAGGTGTTATAACCTGTTTTCAAAAAAAGGGTAAACCAAAACACTTGCTTCAAAATTGGAGACCAATTTCATTACTAAATGTAGCTTATTAGATTGGTTCATCGGCGATTGCAAACAGAATAAAAACCGTCCTGCCCTCTATTATAAATAAAGATCAAGAGGGATTCATGTCGAAAAGATATATTGGTGAATGTACTCGCCTCATTTATGATATTATTGACTACACCGAATATATGAATATACCCGGAATTCTGCTTCTTATCGATTTCGAAAAAGCTTTCGATTCTGTGGATTGGAATTTTATTGAAGAAGTTCTCAATTTCTTTAACTTTGGATCATCTATTACGAGATGGATAAAGACATTTTATAACAACATTCAATCTTGCGTTGTAGTAAATGGTTTCCTTTCGACTTATTTTGACATCTCCAGAGGATGTAGACAAGGTGATCCAATATCTCCATATATATTTCTTCTGTGTGCAGAAATTTTAGCTATAATGATCAGAAATAATGGTAAAATTAAAGGGATTACAATAGGAGACACTGAATACCTTATTTCACAATATGCTGAGGACACATCACTTATATTAGATGGCAGCGAAAAATGCCTACAGGCGACATTAAAAACTCTACGCCAATACGCCTCCTTCTCAGACCTAAATATAAACGTAAATAAAACGCAGGTATTATGGATAGGTTCAGAAAAGAACTCGAAAAGAAAACTTTGTACAAACTGGAATCTTGATTGGAAGAATGACTCATTTACATTGGTAGGTAATATATTTACTCACAATCTTGCAGAAATGGTGGAACGCAACTATAAAGATAAACTTAAGACTCTAAAGATATCTATGAAACAATGGTTAGCAAGAAATCTTACTCCCTTAGGTAGAAATACTGTACTAAAAAGCCTTCTGTTACCACAACTTAATCACTTATTTGCAGCCTTACCGAACCCGAACGACCAAATGATAAAGGAAATAGAACAGCTTTGCTATAAGTTTATATGGAAAAATAAACCTGACAAAGTAAGCCGAGACACTATTACTAAGAACTATGAACAAGGGGGTATAAGAGTCCCAGATATACCAAGTCTTATTCGATCACAAAAGATATCTTGGATTAAGAGAATAGCCAACTCCGAATCAAAAATAAAGAAATTACCACAAACAAATATGCAGTGCGACATCGACAGCTTCATACAGACAAGCGAACAAAACATATTAAGAACAGTCATAACACCACAAACAAATCCTTTTTGGAAAGATTCTTTAAAGTCATGGGGTAAATTTATAACCAAAAAGGCAGAAAATGCCAAAAATGCATCAGATGTCTTATCACAACCTTTATGGCTAAATAACAATATAAAAAAAAGATGGACAACCAATCAATTATAAGCATTACTCAAGTAAAGGAATAACTTACATCAATGATATGTTGGATAATAATGGTACATGTAATTTTCTAGATGTTGAACAAATGAGAAAACTATTTGAATGCAAAACGAATTTTCTAGAATATCAAGGAATAATCGAATCTATCAAATTTTATTGTAAATCTATAAATGTACATATTGAAAAGAAACTTCAACTACCAATTTTACCATATCTATTACAAAACAAAGTTGGAGAAGCAAAGGGTTGTAGAGAAATCTATGATATACTCATAGCAGAAAACAATTCAAAGCCGTTAAAATACCGAGAAAAATGGCAAAAAGAATTAAACGAAACCATTGATGATAAAACTTGGGAAACTATAGAAAAAATTACATTTAAGTCTTATAACAGTGTACAACACTCTTTGTTCCAATATAGTATAATACATAGGTTTCTGCCAACAAATGACCTCCTGTCAAAAATGAAATATAAAGAATCTAATGCGTGTACTTTTTGCCAATCCGAGAAAGAATCGATTATGCATTTATTTTATGAATGTAAACTCATCCAACCTATTTGGGGGAAAATAGAAAAATGGATTTTTGATAAAACAGGAACTGATATTAAATTCTCGAAGAAAAACATAATTTTAGGTTATTGTGAGAAGAGAAATTGTGTCATCAATTTGATAATTACTGTCTGTAAATATAATATATATAAAATGAAGCTACAGGAAAAGATTCCAAACTTTAAACATGCAAAAGAAGAAATTAAGACAGCATATTACATTGACCGCTTTAATTCCTATTCAAAGTGCAATTATGAACCCTTTCTAAAATTCTGGTCAGTTTGTCAAAACCTTTTTTGATACCATTCTACATACTTGTATACTATCCGATCACATATTTGCTTGTTTTTCAAACCATTTTGTTAATGCAATGTTGTTATGTACTGAATTGACTTTGTGATTTGTATTGTATGGAGATTCAAAAAAAAAAAAATAAAAAAAAAATAAATTAGTAAAACTTGCTTGTATTACCTTGACGTCATCTTAAACTGGAATTCGAATTTATCTTTAGCATGCGTGTAAATACAATTGAAATAGTTGTGTCACATCGTGAGTGTCATCTGTCAAGCTGATAATCTTTTCCTTATGATTGAGCTCTGGGTGAATACACAAGATAAAACTGAAGAAAGATTTGAAATGGCAGTGTAAAGAATCAGAATGAATCTTGAGAGAATCTCGGTTTTGGCTGCCAATCATATGTCAAAAGTAACATCAAATAAACTACATTTCGATTTAACGTTTTAAAAAATGTAAAGTTTGAAATGCCGCTCTCAGTCTCATATATGAAAGTTGTTCATACTGCATCACGTCTGTAAGTCATGCTTAATTGATAACTAAAAAACACAATCATTCCCTAGTTGAAATTCATATTTGATATTTAATTTGATTACACATAAATAATATCCATAAAAGAGATATTGATTTAATACTCCTTTAGTGAACATAATTGATTGCTGAATATTAAATATGATTGAATTACAATAACATCCATAAAAGGAATAAATTTGTTTCGATACTGGTATAGTGGACATTATTTCTTGCTGAATATCCAACATTAATGAAAATGAATATAACCTTGTAATAAAACATTTTGGTTGTATTCTAGATCACTGTTGATTTGAATTCTTTAATTTTGATTCTACAAAAAAGTTAAACTGAACACTTATCCATAAATATATTCTTTGGACGGAGAAGGAAATTTCAATGTGGTTGGACTGTATCTTGTTAGAAGCGTCCTTCTTATTTATTTGTTGCAAAAGAAAAACACCACTTACCAAATAAATGTAAATAATATGCGTTGGTTTGATAAAATAGGTGATACAGTTAAAAACATTAACACATTTAAAGTTACAACTTATCACAAATTTAAGTAAAAACCAAACAAGAAAATTAATAAAACATATTATTTCAGCTGACACGCATACAGTTCCCAAAATTATGAGCACAGTAGATTTCAAATATCTAGAGCTCGAGAAAGACTTTGACAATGCTTATATTATACAAATATTAAGTGGGAATTCCAAATTAATAATCACTCTTCTTGATAGTCACCACAATGTTGTTATTAACTTCCATTGACAAACCTAATTTAGTACACTTTAATATTGTGAACAAACCTTTATTCAAAACATACATAGTGAGTTTACAATGAATACAGAGTATTTCCCTAAAAAAAGGAAACACTAGTGTCTCATTGATAACTTTTGAATGTTTAAATCAAGAATGTTAGATTAATTTAGCTTTTTTTTATTGTTTTTATAATGATATATACATAAAGTTTTTCATATGCTGTCGCATTGTGTGTAATCTTTAGTATTTGCCGCAAATATTATTCGGCACTGGAAATCCAAATGTTTGTTTCCATATAGTCAATTTAACACATTTTTGCAACAGGCTGATACATATTTAATAAAGTGAAGATTCAATCGTGTCGAGAGTTCCATTGACTGTTTGTGGTGTTTGAATCTCGAATAAACTCAATGCAACCCCACAATGCATTCCTCTATGAACTTATGCGAACTGATCTATTTTTACATATTATAACCCGCTTCGAGATTTGTGGCTGTAATTTCTTAAATCATGAGAGAAAAATGTTTAAAAAAGATTGAAGCTATTGCGTTTGTCGATTATTGGTAATTTTTCTAAATGTTTGTAATTCAAGACAACATCTACGTCATGGAAGTGACTTGAGACTGTCCACAAAGATGTTGCGAATAGAAATAAAAAATAATTGGGTAACTCGATCTCAAGGAAAGTTTATACCCCTAAGCCGTTTCAAACAACCATTAATGAATCTTTCAGGGAAATAGAGATGTGTTCTCTATTTAGATTAGACTTGAAAGTTCTACCAGGAAGTTATTCCATTGTGACGTTCACTCTTATATGTTGATTGAGGAATGTCGTATCTATTGAGGTTGATTTAAGAAACCCACTCCTTCGCAGCTGTTGAATTGGAACAGAAAATTCAAATACAGATGGAAAAAATATGATCTATCTGAAATGATTTTAAAAAAGCTTATATTAAATCAAATAACAGATGATTATTACAAGGGAAGATATGTTTTTACATAGGCAAGATGACATAGATGCATTTGTTTGGTTTCATGTAACAAGTTCATGTTTCAACATACTAAGTCGAAGAGAGTTTATGATACATATTAGGTATGATATGAAGTTTATTCAAGACACAGTAAGTCTGCTTTGATTGTAAAGTCTTGACGAGAAGTATATTGTTTAAAGCAAATTTTTAAGATAAGCTAGGATTCAGTTCCAAATTATATAATTAATAATATGCAGCTGAAATCATACTCAAGTTTGAAAATTCAAAAGATGAAAGATAACTAACTATAAGAACACTGTTGTTAACACTGTACTTATGTCCTTCTTTGGGTCAAGTTAAACAGACAGACAGAGCCGGTTTTCTCCCCCGCCCGTTGGGAAAACATTTTCTCCCCTCAGATGCAAATGAAGTCATGAAATTTTGATACAGCCTCTGTTCGATTACGCCGACTATGTGGGAGAGAATGGGCTGCAATCAAAGTTAGTTGTGCAATCAGCGACGCTGTTCTAAAATCATTTGTTTGGCTACTGAAACATGGCAACCGCATTTTGATATGAACTCTCCTTTCTATGCGAGAAGCATTGTAATTTATTGAAAAGATTCAAATGCATTGTGGTGCAAGGTTTTTCCACCAAGGGTAACTGTTGGAACCCACGGACTTGGTCTAATAAAAACAGGCTCGATCATTTCGTGACTTGATCTGCCTCTGTGGGGAGAGAATGTGAGTGTCAATAAACGTGCAATCTGATGACACTAAGGTGATATTTTATTTGTCATTCAATAGTTCAAAGAAATTGTACACCTCTCAACAGATAAAGGCTATAAGACAAGAAAATTTGAAGCCATCCGCTTAAAAGTCACACTTATATTAAAGGAGTTTATTACTTGCACTATATTTAAATATGAATGTTACCTCGAAATCCGTTTCAAAATGGACCCTCCTCTTAAATATATCTCTCTTCAATCACATTAATTTGCTGTTGGTCCAAACTTTAAACTTTCTGTTTTTTACCTTTGGTATGATTTTAAAATTGAAACTAAACATGATTGTTCAACTACTATATGTTTTAAACAGACAATTTTGAGTTAGGGAAACTAACCAAAGGGTCTGTCAACATGAAGGAAAGACGGTTCATTACAAGTGTCATTGCAATTAGCCAGTCTTACTGCAGATGTCAAACTGACATTAATGCGATGACATACATGTACATGTAGTTAAGCTAACATATTTGAAAGAACATTTGAGTTAAAGTTCAACAGAAAACATAATTGCTTCAACTATTGTGGTGATAGAAGTTTGTCCTCGAACGTCATTGGCAATGAAACGTCCTATGTGTTTATCTTAATAACTTGACGTTTTCAATTTCCTTTCTCGGGATTTCTTTTATTTACTTTTAGTGAAAAAAAACCGAAATATATTTGTAATTAATGAGATTATTTTTTTCAAACACTTCATTTACACATTGTCTAAATTGTTTTTAGGATGTTATGAGTTTTCATGTCAAGTCATGTCAAATAAGGATGCAAAAACAGAAAACATCTCAACACTACCATAAAGATAAAAAGGACTTATGATATTAATTACATAAACAATGGACCTAATAAAACTATTTTTACTATTTAATAAAAAAAATAATATTCTCTGATGAAACTAGAGAAAATTTTCAAATTTATCTTAAACTGACAAAATAATACCTCCATTTCATACAATGGCAAAGAGTGCTATGCCACCTGTAAGTCATGAGAACAAGCAGGAGATGATTTATTTACAGTAAATCAGAAAACACTGTGTATGATTGATGGTAAAGGGTGACACCTTAGCAATAGTTCACACGAAACCTTTTGAATATCTGACAGTTCAACGCAATGTTATCTTTTGCAGTTCCGCTTTTGCCAAAGTTCCTTTAAGTAAATTATGTCACATTTTCTTTGGAATTTCCTTAGCGAATATTGATCTAGAAATATGACAGACAAAATACACTGGAATGTAAAATAAAGGAAATTTGAACACCCTTCTGTATAATACAATTTTAGACAAGTAATTGTACAGTATATGTAATCACATATTCGCTTTATTTGAAGATTAATCTTACTGCTTGACAACAAGCCTGTATATTCAACTTTAAACTAAAAAACAAGACACTGAAGATACATTGTTCTTTATGCACCATTACATTATCAAATATCCAAAGAAAGCCGATAAAAATATTCCTCTTACTGCAATGTCCGTTGATTCACAGGAATGAGTCATCTGTACTTAAAACAGCACCAACCATGTATTTAATGATTATTGGAATTACCAGAGCATAAACACATATTCCAATTGAAAGTGATGATTATGAGTATAAAGTGATTTTATAAAGTAATTTATTATTTCCAACCCATCTCAATCAGCAGAAAATTACCATGACAGATGTAACATAAAGTTTGTTTATTACCCACGTGGTACTTCGTAAAGGGGTTTCATAACAATTTGTTATGACACATATGGGTCATAACACCTCAAAGTTATTTGATTGGCTTGCGGTGAACTTTGACATTGTCCGGACTACTTTATTCATTCATAAAACAAACGTGTTTTCATTCACAAATTAGAATGGAACTGAGTGAGTCGGAGTCATTCTATAAACTTTCAGTTTATTTTTTTAATCTTTTGGGGTTTTCAACTTCTTGGCATTTTTATTTTTTCCCCGTTTCCATGGAAACGTAACAGAGGATTTCGTTTCCGGAGCACAACTCACTACCCTTTCCCTTTGGCGGGGGATATAGCTGACTCTGTCTGCTTGTTAAAATTTGATTCGTTGGATTTCTTTTTTACATTTTCAAAGCCAAATATTCCCTTTCTACATTTAAAATTCTGCACAAGAGATGTCTATTCTAAATCTACATCATCTAAGGGGTGTTAAAATTCATATACATGGGTCATATGTTCACTTTACCAAAAGTTGTCATTGTCATGAAGAACATAGTCATGCAGATAACATAACAAAGATATCATAGAAATGACTAAGATTTGTTTTATATTCATAATAACATTATAACACAATTCATTATAAACATCTCATATTATTTCAATTGGGTATGAAAGGAAAATGTTCTGTCAAGTGGGTAGATATTTGTTCAACCATGATAAGAATGTTTAGGAGCATTCTGGAGTAGGGAAACTAATAAAAGGTTCTGCATCATGAGGTAAACCTGGTTCATTAACAGTCTTATTTTATTGAGCCAGTCTCAAAGCGGATGTCAAACTGACATTTCTTGGATGAAAAAGTTCTTATTTGAAGTTAAGCTGACATATTTGAAAGAACATTCAAGGTAAAGTGAAACAGAAGAGATTTGATAGTTCCAATTAGTGTGATGATAGCAGGATGTCCCTGACCGATTAACCGATCTATTTCATTATTCTTTTTAGACTTTTTAACTCTTGTAAGTTCCTTTATTCTTTTTATCAACTTGAATTTAAACAACCAAATATTCGATTCATTTGATTTTTTTTATAAGAGATTTCATTGTTTTTGGTGACACCATCATAACAATCTAAATATTTCTTGTAAAAGAAGTATGAAATAAAGATAAAAATACCGCAATAGACTATCTTCCTAAGCAAAGATTAATAAAACAGTTGCGGACCTGGCTTATGGAATTTTGACAGAAGGCTGGCATGTTTTTTAGTCTGATGTAGTTTCGTAAAGGGCTTTCTGATTGGACTTTGACGCACCCTTATAGTAAGCAAGAGAGCATGCATCTAAAAGTCAAGTGTCGGCAGTAAGGCAAAATGAGTAAGTTTGGAAACTGATAAATCTGGTGCTATACAAATATTGACTTCATTATTATTATTATTAATCATTGAAACTATGGATATTTTCAAACTTACGTTTCCTTACAGTGAAAAAATGAACATTAATGAACATGTAAGATAGAAAATGTTAAAATGAAGAGAATTGAGATTAGTTTCCAAAACAAATATTTTGCAAAGTGTTAACATTTAGCTTTTGCTGGTGATAATTTCGACATAAGCTGTTTATAGTAAACACTTTTTATCTTATCCAAGTTATTTTTTGATAGCTTTATATGAAACGTGCTCATTTACAAATCATGACACCCACAGAAGTTGTTAGATTAGATTGTCAGATATCATGACTATTTTCATTAACAAATGTTACATGCATTCACTTTCTCCATGTCAATTACATATTCCAAACTTGATTGATGTGGTTGTATAAAACACTCTGAAACCAATTGCAGATTTGTTGAATTGATACAAACTGGTTAAAACATCATCTGAAAACATTTTCTGTAAACAATAATAAGTGCATGGGTTTTGTCAAAAGTTCTGCACAAAGTATACTGGGAAATTCTTATCTATTTTTTACTTCGAAGCTATTTTCTTTATCTAAATGTATCACTTAATAATTGCTATGTGAACTATTTTTCATGAAATAGATCTTCTTTTTTCTGAACTTTGTAGCGCAGTTTTCTAACATAGTTAAGGAGTTGATTCATCACTAAACAGCTCAACATAAAACGTTTCCATTTACAAAAACACAATTTACGACACCTACACATTGTGACAGTAGTTAGTCAGATATCATGACAATTATCAGCAGCCAATGTTACATGCATTCAGTTCCTCCAGATAAATTTCATATTCTTAACTTGAGTGATGTGGTTTAATAAACTCATTGCTTACTTTGATGTATCGTAGTATCCATGATGCAGATTTTTGTAAAATAGATTATATATTTTTCAACATGTTTAATTACTATGTCATAACTATCTATTCATCTATAATGCTTTATACCTATCTTTTAAATTGACATGGTCAACAAGTTAATCGCACAATATAGATACCAGAATTAATTTTCTTATAACAAAAAAAAAAAAAAAATAAACATTCTATATCAAATGAAAACTTAATTATTTATTTTACCTTTCTTTCTCTTTAAAGATATAAATATGTGAAACGTGTGTATGTATGTTGCATTTATAGATCTATATAGATATATTGAACCAAGTGTTATAACTCTCAATACATTCCAAGATGAAGATCCACAATATCATTTACATCTCTTTTTCATATTGATTTTAAAGTTTTAAACTAAGTAAAGGGCTAAACAAATATTTGTAATTATTTCTTTAAAAAAGTGAAAATCAAATTTATTCGAAAAATAAATGTTTAAGGGCTTTCGTCTTTTTTACTTTAAAATAACGAAATGAGGAAATTCAGACAAATGTCTCCTTGAAATATCTTCTAGGTTGTTTCTAATGTTCAGGATGAAAAAATCTTCTTTCTCCTTTCATAGCTCCAAACCTTGACAAGTCAGTGTTATCTAACGTCTTGAACTTTAACAGATATACATTACAAGATACATGTATAACACTTAAAAAGTATCAAATTCACACATTGTGTCTTTATTTCAGTTTCAAATGCTTTCTACCAATGAATGGGGTGGTCACGATGAAATCATAACAAAGAAACAAAAGCGTCATCTGAATGAGTACATTTTCTCAATCTTCTAAAAATGATCTTTTGATTTTCTATCTTTGAAAATCTTGGAAGTATTTATTGTAAATTTTGTCCTGTGATTAAAGGAAAGCTATACTCACTAAGCATGATCGCATGGTATTGGCATTTAGACAGTTTTAAATTTCTCCTCTTGGTCACTGTGCAACACAATTTTACAGCAATAATTTGTTAATTATCTTAATCAACTTTTAATATCAATTTCTTAAAAAAAAACAAGATACCCATTACCGAAACAATCTCTGTTCACCTTTCCACGTCATGCCTGTCATTGGAGACCCATTGTATAAAGAAGAAACTAATGGTGATCTACAAATAAAGAACTTTAATCTGAAGAAAAATTTAAAACCGTTTCTTGTCACAGCAAAGCTGTATTTCTTTACCCCTAGGCCTTCTCTCCAGAGGAATCAAGACTTCATCTCCTTTTGGATTAAGAGTCAGGCAAGTTCTGCCAAGAAGTCAATCCATTGCCAAATCCAATCTTACAGGTTAGTTCGAGTTACTAGAGTTTTTTCTTCTACAGCTTTGTAGAAACCAACAGCTCCTTTTTAATGTTCAAAAGAAACATTTCACATACTCAAGATAAGAAATGAGATATGTCATTAAGATATCAATGCTTAGGTCTGTACTTCACACATGAAAATGCATTTAATTTCTAGCGCTCAGCACATTCAATAATTAATCAAATATATATTTATGAATTTACGATCAATGTCATGAATTAAAAAATCCCCAGAAATTATACTACAACGAGAGAGACGTAATACGTTAATACCAGTAGATTTGCATTTTTAAAGTTATGTTAATTACAAATTTCATTAAAAATCATATATATAAATACAACACGTAATGTAGTTCTCTCGTGACAAGGGTTAAGTTGATATTTCACTCGTGGCTGCGCCACTCGTGATATATCAATTTTAC
Source organism: Steromphala cineraria (assembly GCA_916613615.1). Classification (NCBI taxonomy): domain Eukaryota; kingdom Metazoa; phylum Mollusca; class Gastropoda; order Trochida; family Trochidae; genus Steromphala; species Steromphala cineraria. Next base: position 80,929,698 of record OU744722.1, read on the forward strand.
CCATGACACTCCATATTTTGATTGATATTAACCAACATATAATAATGGCAGGTCTTCGGAAAATTACACTGTATAAGCATTAAACTGACTATTCACATCAGTTCTCTTAATAAGGATACATCATTGTGAACTTTGGTTAGTCATAGTTGAAGCGTGTAATTTAATCAATGTCAAACTAGATACATCATTAGATACTTCTTACAATATCATTACTACGGTTAACAGTAACCTGATATTTTTTACTACACATTGTTTAGTAACAAGCAAAACGGAATTTTAGGCTTGTGATTATTATTCTTTGAAAACTTGAATAACATAAAAGCTTGTGAACGAAACAAAACAAACCCAAAAAATAACTTTCATTCTTTTTAAACATCTATTTTCATTCCATCGAATCCATTCTATGATTATTAATGAAAATCTAAAAAAATGTAAAACAATTGAGTTTAAATTGTTTTGTAAAGGAAAGGGAATGTAAAAGTTTCCTCTTCTGTAAATCTCTTTTTCCCAGATTTAAGTTAAGTTTCCAAAACACATGTTCTACTAATTAGTGGCTTGTAACAACAGGGGGCTTGAGGAACTGGGGCTAGGGGGGGTGGAGTCTTCTGTACAACGTTAACTTATAATTTGTTGCTACTGATCATTGGTTTCTGAACTATCTTTTACTGCAAAAAGTGAAAACACATTTCACGGCTTGTTTTCTAGTTGCAGCAATTGTAAATAAATCATTACTAAATAATTACCATGTGAACTGATGTAATGAAATAAACGTTTTTAAAGCATTGCAACGCATTTAAATAAGGTAATTTGACTTGATTCATCACTTGAAGGCTCAATATAAAAAGTTTCCGTTTACAAGAAAACATGACACCTACTTATTATGACAGATTGGCTAGTGAGATATCATGACTTTTTTTGCAATAACAAATGTTTTATGAATTCAATTTCTCCAGATTAATCCCATTTGATTGTTGTGGTTTAATAGAATTCACTGAAAGTTCTCGCTGACTTTGATGTATTGCAGTATACAATGTATAGACAGCAGATGTGGATATATGAAAATGTGATATGTGTCATTGTATGTGTGTTGCAATTTTAATAATAAAATTGTTTGGAACCAATGGCTTTAACTATCAGGAAGATTTTAAGAAGAGCATGCAAGATACCATTAACAATATTAAAAAAAATCTTATCTTAGTTCAAGGCAAAATCCGTTTCTATGTATTTTCTTTATTTATGCTGAAATCCAATTGATGAATATAATTTTGGGAAAAGTGAAGTTTGAAAGAGTACTTCATCATTTGCATTCAAGAAATACGAACAAATCACACGAGAAAATCACAATTTCTCCTGAACTTATATTTTAGGTTTTTTTTCACTATGAAATATCTTCTTTCTCCTTACAAAGCTTCTTATCGGCTTTACAAGAAAGATATCTAAAGGTTGAACTTTTTAATAACTCTTCCAACATACATCTATTAAACTTTAAATATGCAAAATAGGCATATGTCTCATTTTCGTATCCAATTGCTATGTGTTGATAAATAGAAGGGATGATCACGAATGAAAATGTAAGGAAGAAACAAAAGCCTCTGAATGAGTACGTGTTTGCAATTTTCTCGGTTTTATTGAAATGATTAATAAATTCTCTCGGTGGAGAATTGGTATCATAACTTATTGTAAATCTTGTGATTAAGTTGTCGTAGCATTCGATTTCACAGAAGTTTATATATTTGATTGAACGAATTGTTCACAATATGTTAAAAGATAAATACCAACTTTGCTAAATTGGACCTTGGAAAAAAACCCATGGAAAATCAAAAGAATATAAATAATTTGAATCTGGTTTGAATTAAAATATTTTAGAAAATAACATTTGTTTGAAATGTCATGAACAATGAAAGCTAATGCCTTTACAGTATTTAATATAATAAATGAGTATAGACATTAAAATTACAGTCACTGTTTTTTTACTAGCAATAGCGATGGTTATATATACAAATTAGCAGGACTCCATATAATTATTTTAGATCCTACTTGTGTTATAATATAACCCGTTCTGTTTCATTTGAAATACCTGCCGCTAATGCCTGCAATATTGCCCAAGTGGCGTAAACCAATAACTCACTCAATCATTTGAAATTGCATTAATTCATCCTGCTACAGTGACATCATTAAAACTGCTTTTGAAACAGAGAAAAGGAACCTACGGTAGATTATTGTTTCTTTACAATTATCATCTATTCAAAGTTTATCATGGCAATATTGGATTTTTGACCATAGGTGATACATCTTAGCAAATGATATGATTGTATCATCCTAGGAATAGTCAAAGTCACGCAAAGCAACTCTGCCCCATATACACTTCAATCATCTATTCACTTTCAAAATAGTGAAATAAAAAAGAAATTTGTAAATTCTATTCATGAGCTGCAATTTTTTATTTTTATTTGACTTTCCAAATTCGGAAATTGAAATAATATTTCTGCAACGATTTTGTGCAACGAGTCTATTCAACTTTAACAAGTTAATTTCCTGCTAGAACATGTAAGAGTTATACAATATCAGGATGAATCAGTCTTTGTGAACGTCTTAAAACAGCAATTACGTCATGGAAATGATTTGAAACCTTGCACAAGAAGATACGAATGGAGATCTAAATCTAGCTGGGTAATCTCCAGAACTGTTTTAAAGAGTTTCTTGTCATAGTATAGCCGCATTTCTTTACATAAAAGCTGTTTCAAACAACCATAAACGACTCTTTCAAGAAGATCAAGAATACTTGTCCTGAAAGGGATAGGGTGAGTTTTGTCAAGAAGTCAAGGCATTGTGACATCAACTATTACAGCTTTACTGGAATGTCCTATCTTATTAAGGTTGATTCAAAACACAAAACCCTTTGAAAGGTTATACAGAAACTTTGAGCACAGAAAAAAGAAGAATATGTATGCAAGGGTCTTTATTATTTTACCCCTGAAATATATATTTTGATATTAGCGCTCGGCACATAAATAAACAAAATGATTATTGAATCATTTTATGGTGCTTTTCAATGTCAAGAATTAAAAACACTCACACAAAGAATACAACAAGAAGAAATAGGTTCATAGAAGAATACTTTCTGAGTGTTATCACTTTCATTAGACAAGTTCATGTTCGAGAAACCGGAGTGGAATCGAGGTTTACGGTAATCTTCTTTGTTAGTGGTAACTTGACAATAGGTATAGGCAAGCCAGAAAAAAACCCAAATATGAAACAGGCATTTGATGAATTTAAGATACGTATAAGTACTATTTGTTCTTAAACCGTATCCGTATCGTTATGTCCAGTTTCTTACCTATTAACCTAAATGTATGTGTTTTAATTCGACATACCAATACAATTTACTTCATTAATAATATCTGTGAGAGGCATTGCCAGAACGTTACATAAACGTTGCATTTCATGCTATAAAGAAGTTGATTATCCATAATAACTTCTGCTTAATAACAGTTGGCCTGCTGTTTCTGAAATCATTTACCAGTGTTTAAATGTATAAACCCCATAGACACATAAGTGTTTTAAAAAATTAATCCATATCAGAACATTTGTTTGTTTGCCTACTTTTAGCTTGTTCACTTGCTTGTGTATCGTAGTGCCAATATCGTGTAATGAGTAAGTAAGTAAGTAAGTAAGTACGATGTATGAGTAAATTACAACAGGAGCACTGACGCGTGATCACCAATTGTCTTACATTTCTTCAACAATATTTCGGGATCGTCTTGTCACTGCTATTCAATTTCTTTATTTGGCATGGTTAAATAGACAGACTGGGTAATATTTGTGAAATACAAATTTATAAAAAAAGTCAATCAGAATGTTCCATATAGACGTTGTAAGATAAAAATCAGCAGAAATATATTGCCTTAGTGCAAAGGAACAAACATCACTTGGATTTAAAGTTTTTGATCAATTTATGAAGATTTTTTTTATCAAATTAGACATCAGTGAATTCGAAATTTTGACCACTGGTCACTTCAATATCCTGCCAAATTTGTTACAGTTATCTGTTTTGTATGACATATGAGTATGTTGATGAAAAATGAATCTTAACTTACGTTGTTAAATTTCAACTTTACCTGATTCGTTTTCACAATGCTAGGATGCCCCAAGGACATTCAAAATTGTATGATATTTGCACTAGAATACGAAGGTAATTAAACAAAATACGGTACGCAGCTGTATGATCCTATAAATCACATTACTTTGGATTGGCCTGTGAAATGTGTGGCATGTAAAAAAAGGTGGTTTGAGTAGATATTTTTCTTTTACTTCCCGCAACATTAAAAGAAATATTCATGACAAACATTGTTTTTTAGTAGTCCTTTTGATTCCTGTCTTTCCTGTTTACATTTTCAAAGCGAAATTTTCTCTTTCTACTTTCTCAGTTCACTACAAGAGGGGTTTGTTGACGTTTTGACTTTTTATGGAAAGCTTTCTAAATCAAAAGCACATCAGGAGTAATACATCATGATTATTCTATTTGAGTCAATTACGCATTCAATGATATTTGTTTTGCCAAAAAGTTGCTAGTAACAGGAAAAACGTAATAACGCAGATAAGGTAGTAAATATGTCAAAGAATAGTCAAAGATTTTTTAGATATTCATTAATCATTATTTGGTATGTTATTTAAGCGATTGTAAATTCCTATGTTACCCAAATGTATCTAGCATATAATATTTAAACCTTTATCTATGATATTCCCTCGTTTGGTCTCTATGTTCGCGTTAAATCATTTGCCATAATACTTGTACACTAGGGAGTTAAAAATGTTGTCACTCTTTAATGAGCTGACTCCATTTTGTTTTAAATATGTATTATACTAGTATACTATACTCTTGGGCAAGATTCAAAATGTCTTTGCTAAAACATTCTTTTCCAACAGAGGCCGATCAAGTCATGAAATGTTGATACAGCCTCTGTTCTATTACGCCGAAATTCGTTGGTTCCGGCAGTTTCCCACCACAATCCATTTGAATTTCTGTATCAATTGACAACGCTTAGAAAGGGTGGTTCATATCACAATGCTTTTCCCATGATTCAGGCAAAATGCTGATTACAGAACAGCGTCGCTGATTGCACAACTAACTTTGATTGCCTCCAGATATACATCTCCCATTCTATCCCACAAACTCGGCGTAATATAAACAGAGGCTAAATCAACTTGACCTGATCTGCCTCTGTTGGGAGAGAATGCTTACTAAGCTGTTTGTCTATTTTAATAAGCTTTGGCAGATCAGCATGGGAAAACATTTCGTTCTTTCATATATGAACATTGATCAATACATCCCTTTAATGTAAAAACCTGTACAATGATTTCCACCAATTTCAACGATAATTTCTGAATAGGAAAGTTGTAAGTTGTTTTCTGTCAAGTCAGTTAATAGAATTTAAAGACAATAATTGTTCGTTCAACCATGTTGAGATGCTTTTAGGATCAAACAGATAATTTTTGAATAGGGAAACTAATAATGCAAAGGGTCTGTCATCATGAAGGGAAGCCGGTTCATTGCCAGTCTTGTTTCATTGAGCTAGTCTCAAAGCAGCTGTCAAACTGACATTACTGGGATGACATTTTCTTAAATGAAGTTAAGCTAACATTTTTGATAGACCATTGAAGGTAAAGTTCAACAGAAAGAAGTTATTGCTTCAATTATTGTGACGACAGAAGTTTGTCCTCGGCTGTTCCTGATAATGAACCGATATTCATTGCTCTTTTTATACTAAAAACTTTTCTTAAACTTTTACTCAATTTCGAATTGGTTTGAGAATGTCATGACATTTCATGTCATATCATGATATAAATATGCAAATACCCTGACATAAATTAACTGTAAAAGTCATCTAAATCGTACAATAATGAAAAGAGAGTAATGACATAAAGTTACAATTAATCCAATTTATCTCAAAATAACAACATTGGTTTTACTATTCCACAAGAAATCATATTCTCCGACTGCACTTAATCATTGCAACTTTAAGTAATGTAACTGTAAAGTATTGTTAAGTTATTTTTCATGTTTCCTTACAGGGACAAACGTAATAGTTTTGAAAACCTCAATTTTAAAGTGTTAATAATATTATGTCAACTAAATGCTACAACTGCAAGCCCGCGATGATTGATACACAATAAATCTGAAAATACTGTGTATGATCGATGGCGTAGGTTGACATACACAACATTTTGAATACCTGATTTTGAAAAGTTTATTTCCTTTCAACAAACTATTGGAGATATACAAAAATTAGTCAACCATTGGAGGCATGCATCGCAGAAAAACTATTACAAGTCCAAATCCAAATGTTTACGTAATCTCATGTTCCATCGACATTCACATTGTCACGTCTAAATGTCATTTACCTTGCACTTCTTACTACTGTTCAAAAAGAATCCTTTCAAGGAAGTAACATAACACAAAAAAAGCTAAATTAAAGGACCTTAGCAAATCTGATATCTTAAAATTGCAGCTGAAAAAGAAGACTCGTCAAATCTATTTGCATCATTACGGATGCCATGGGTGAAAAAGAAATGTTCTCAAGATTTCGTGACAAGTCAGACCTGACAAACTACAGAGAATAGGTTTTCTTTTATAAAAATAGATTGCCTGTTTTTAGGTTATGATCTTTTTCAAATTACGCCATCACACACTTGAATAATATCAAACAATGTAACAAGTTTATTTAGTTAGTGTTAGTCTGAAAGTTATATCAATATATTTTGCCTTTTTAGGGAAAATATATTTATGTTATCAAATTCATAATGTTTTAAAAAAATGTTTATGAAGAACTCATAATGAAAGATCAGCAGTCTTCATGTATTAAATAAACAATATGTTGTTAAAAATCAATTTATAACGTATGTTCAAGCACAAGAAATCTTAATGGTGGCATTGTAAGTCAGAGAAAAGTTGTGAAAAGAAAGTACATTGATTGTTTAGCTTATTTAGTTTGCAACGTTCACTTTAGTTTTGTTGGAAATCTTTTATTTCATTTGGACTATTTTATCGCGTCTAGTTTGCAATCACAGTATACACATGTTTATTGATAAGTTTCTTCCTGTTTATAGAGATTAATCTAAAAAAAGTGCGACTCCATCCAAATTGTAATGGAAAGTGTGTGAAACACATGATGCACACTTTGTTATAGATTATACACGAAACAATGCACAATTGACAAGGCCGAGTTATTAAAGAGTATCGCGAACCTGGTGGGATGTACGGCATTAGTAAAACTTGCTTGTATTTCCTTGACATCATCTTAAACTGGAATTAGAATTTATCTTTAGCATGCGTGTAAATACCATTGAAATAGTTGTGTCACATCGTGAGTGTCATCTGTCAAACTGATAATCGTTTCCTTATGATTGAGCTCTGGGTGAATACACAAGATAAAACTGAAGAAAGATTTGAAATGGCAGTGTAAAGAATCAGAATGAATCTTGAGAGAATCTCGGTTTTGGCTGCCAATCATATGTCAAAAGTAACATGCAATCAACTACATTTCGATTTAACATTTTAAAAAATGTAAAGTTTGAAATGCCGGTCTCAGTCTCATATATGAAAGTTGTTCATACTGCATCACGTATGTAAGTCATGCTTAATTGATAACTAAAAAACACAATCATTCCCTAGTTGAAATTCATATTTGATATTTAATTTGATTACACATAAATAATATCCATAAAAGAGATATTGTTTTAATACTCCTTTAGTGGACATAATTGATTGCTGAATATTTAATATGATTGAATTACAATAACATCCATAAAAGGAATAAATTTGTTTTGATACTGGTATAGTGAACATTATTTCTTGCTGATTATCCAACATTAATGAAAATGAATACGATTTTGTAATAAAACAACTAATGTAACCTTTGGTTGTATTCTAGATCACTGTCGATTTGAATTCTTTAATTTTGATTCTACAAAAAAGTTAAACTGAACACTTCTCCATAAAAAATTCTTTGGACGGAGAAGAAAATTTCAATGTGTTTGGACTGTATCTTGTTAGAAGCGTCCTTCTTACTTATTTGTTGCAAAAGAAAAACACCACTTACCAAATAAATGTAAATACTATGCGTTGGTATGATATAATAGGTGATACAGTTAAAAACATTAACACATTTAAAGTAACAACTTATCACAAATTTAAGTAAAAACCAAACGAGAAAATTAATAAAACATATTATTTCAACTGACACGCATACAGTTCCCAAAATTATGAGCACAGTAGATTTCAAATATCTAGAGCTCGAGATAAACTTTGACAATGCTTATATTATACAAATATTAAGTGGGAATTCCAAATAAGTAATCACTCTTCTTGATAGCCACCACAATGTTGTTATTAACTTCCATTGACAAACCTAATTTAGTACACACTTTAATATTGTGAACAAACCTTTATTCAAAACATACATAGTGAGTTTACAATGAATATCTTGTCGAGAGTTCCATTGACTGTTTGTGGTGTTTGAATCTCGAATAAACTCAATGCAACCCCACAATGCATTCCTCTATGAACTTATGTGAACTGATCTATTTTTACATATTTTAACCCGCTTCGAGATTTGTGGCTGTAATTTCTTAAATCATGAGAGAAAAATGATTAAAAAAGATTGAAGCTATTGCGTTTGTCGATTATTGGTAATTTTTCTAAATGTTTGTAACTCAAGACAACATCTACGTCATGGAAGTGACTTGAGACTATAGAAATAAAAAAATAATTGGGTAACTTCGATCTCAAGGAAAGTTTATACCCCTAAGCCGTTTCAAACAACCATTAATGAATCTTTCAGGGAAATAGAGACGTCTTCTCTATTTAGATTAGACTTGAAAGTTCTACCAGGAAGTTATTCCATTGTGACGTTCACTCTTATTTGTTGATTGAGGAATGTCATATCTATTGAGGTTGATTTAAGAAACCCACTCCTTCGCAGCTGTTGAATTGGAACAGAAAATTGAAATACAGATGGAAACAAGATGTGTTTGTGAAACACGAATGCCCCCGGATGCATCCTGCTCGCTGTGTCAAGGTCAAGGTCACAAGGTCAAATGTCATGGTGCCATCTGAAAGGTCTCATCACAAGGGATCCATATGTCAAGTATGAAAGACCTAGCTCTGACCAATCAAAAGTTATGACCAAGGTTAAAGTTTTGTGGACAAACGGACAGACGGACGGACGGACGGACGGACAGGTGAAAAACAATATACCCCCGGAATCTCCGATTCGGGGGCATAAAAATATGATCTATCTGAAATGATTTTAAAAAAGCTTATATTAAATCAAATAACAGATGAATATTACAAGGGAAGATATGTTTTTACATAGGCAAGATGACATTGATGCATTTGTTTGGTTTCATGTAACAAGTTCATGTTTCAACATACGAAGTCGAAGAGAGTTTATGATACATATTAGGTATGATATGAAGTTTATTCAAGACAAAATAAGTCGGCTTTGATTGTAAAGGCTTGACGAGAAGTATATTGTTTAAAGCAAACTTTTAAGATAAGCTAGGATTCAGTTCCAAATTAAATAATTAATAATATGCAACTGAAATCATACTCAAGTTTGAAAGTTCAAAAGATGAAAGATAACTAACTATAAGAAAATAGATCTGCATGTTACTCCGTTGTTAACACTGTACTTATGTCCTTCTTTGGGTCAAGTAAAACAGACAGACAGAGCCGGCTTTCTCCCCCGCCCGTTGGGAAAACATTTTCTCCCCACAGATGCAAATGAAGTCATGAAATCTTGATACAGCCTCTGTTCGATTACGCCGACTATGTTGGAGAGAATGGGCGGCAATCAAAGTTAGTTGTGCAATCAGCGACGCCGTTCTAAAATCATTTGTTTGGCTACTGAAACATGGCAACCGCATTTTGATATGAACCATCCTTTCTATGCGAGAAGCATTGTAATTTATTGAAAAGATTCAAATGCATTGTGGTGCAAGGTTTTTCCACCAAGGGTAACTGTTGGAACCCACGGACTTGGTCTAATAAAAACAGGCTCGATCATTTCATGACAAACAAACAATTTTTGAAACTAACCAAAGGGTCTGTCAACATGAAGGAAAGACGGTTTATTACAAGTGTCATTGCAATTAGCCAGTCTTACTGCAGATGTCAAACTGACATTAATGCGATGACATACATGTACATGTAGTTAAGCTAACATAATTGAAAGAACATTTGAGTTAAAGTTTAACAGAAACCTAATTGCTTCAACTTTTGTGGTGATAGAAGTTTATCCTCGGACGTCATTGGCAATGAAACGTCCTATGTGTTTATTTTAATAACTTGACGTTTTCAATTTCCTTTCTCGTGATTTCTTTTATTTACTTTTAGTGAAAAAACCCAAATATATTTGTTATTAATAAAATTATTTTTTTAAACACTTCAATTACACAATTACACTAGATTATTTATGTTCAGTAAATCTGAAAACATTGTGTATGATTGATGGTAAAGGGTGACATCTTAGCAATAAATCATACAAAACTTTATGAACATCTGACAGTTAAACTCAATGTTATCTTTTGCAGTTCCGCTTTTGTCACATCTCCTTTGTAATTTCCTTAGCAAATATTGATCCACAAATATGACAGACAAAATACACTGGAATGTATAATAAAGGAACTTTAAACTCCTTTCTGTGTATAGACAAGTGATGTTACTGTGACATACTATCACATATTCGCTTTATGGAAACCAAATGTTCTGTTGGAAAACCAAAATTATTCCCTGACATAAAGGCTGTATGTTCAACTTAAAACTAAAATGCTGAAAACACATTATACTAGTACCTTATGTATCTTATAGAATATCCAAAAGAAGTCGATATAAAAATATTCCTTTAACTTCAATGTCCGTTGATTCACAGGAATGAGTCATCTGTACTTAAAACACCACCAACCATGCATTTAATGATTATAGGAATTACCGGAGCATAAACAAATATTCCAATTAAAAGTGATGAATATGAGTATAAAGCAGTATAAAGCAGAGTATCAGCAGAAAATTATCCTGACAGATGTAACATAAAGTTTTTTTAATATGTTATTAGGATTTTTTCGATGTATTTCCTTGAGATTATCCCAATATATTGTAATGGTGAGAGTTGCATTAGAAGTTCAGAAATGATGAGAAGCAAACCACAATATCCTACTGCCACGTAGAAGAAATAAAAGCACGTATAAAATCAGAGGAGCAATGTCCTTGAACAGGATTTAAGTTCAGTTGTTATGTGACAATGATAAGAAGCAGACATTTAAGAAACAATTGTTCTGTTCAGGTATAGTATAAGACACAAATAGTACTGCGCTGAAGGAGATCTTGACACATGTATGCACTTTGCCTGATACTGAATATTCAGTGCTAGTCAGTATCTGTGAAAGGGCGTTTCAGCTATATCAAATACTCAACTCAAGTTTAGCTTAATGAACATCATATTTTGGCTAATGCGGTGTAGTCATTGTACATAGCGCAGTAATATTGATTATTAAAAGACAATATCTGAATCTTGGTAGAGTAGGAACTGCCTGTGTTTTTGAATACAATAAGTAGATGTAGGAGGACTGGCTGAAGATATAAAGAATCCACATATAGTTCTTCAGTTCCAATAAACCAAAAAAATATAATATTTCATACTTTCATTAAATAAACTTTTCAATGCGTACTTAACAGAGACTAGATAATACCACATTGGTTACACATTTTATTTTGAAAGATTGTGTGCATGAGGCTTTTATGAATTTAAACAATTGAGGATATTTTAAGTTCACATTTTTGAATCAATCGTATTAAGTCTTTACCACTTGAGATTACGTTTACATTAAAAAATATTGATAACCTTTTAAAATGTAATTTTCTGGATGAAATTATTTTACAAAAATAGGAATGTGACATATTTTTTATTATTATACATGGCTTTATATAACATATGGCCTATGGAATATCACAATCACATAATACCCAAATGATAGAGTTGCTAATATAAAAATAATACATTGTATCCAATACATTTTGATAAAATGACACAAAAGAAGTTAAATTCAGCCATTTATCACCGTGTATAAAAATCCACAAGGAGTTAGATTCATCAGCAACCTTAACCACTTCTACGTAATCTGTTGACTCACCTGTCTTGCTGTGATACATTCTTGGAGTACTTCCTTTGAAAAAGTTTCATTTCACTTTGTGTATTTTTGTTTCTTATAAAAAAAAAACTTCCTCATTTGACAGAAAACGTGAATATCCAACAACATGTGAGTGTTTGACATATATCATCCTTGAACCTTTTCTAATGTTAAACACAAAACCTACATTTCTTCAAGCTGCAATTTTTAACAGAACTTTATTTGGCAAAGTATCAGATAATAAAAACCTAATTTGAAGGCACTTTTAATTAGTCATTCAGTCTTTGACATTTTGTCCCTGGGAACCGTTTACGTTTGATAATCTTACCATCAAAGACAACACAGTTTTTATGACAAAGCTTGATTCACCTTAACTGGAGAAACAAAATATATGAATCAACAATTTGAATTTGCAGGAACTTGTTGCAGGAATGTTGGTTGTGAAACAGGTAAAATCAAACAAAGCGTTGTAGGATGATGGTATAAATGAAATTTTAAATTCACCTAAACAACACAAAAGTTGCAAGTGACTTGTTCAAATCACAAAACAGATGCTCATGAATTGCAAGAAGTGCCAAGAACTAGGTTTATTCAAATTTCGTGTGAACACATTTCATTCACAAATAAGTGAAGGGCGAAATAGAGGTGCGAGAACAAACATAATCTAAAATCATTTTTCATTTAGATCAAGTGATATGTAAAACAGTTCTTCAGTATCGCTGACAAACCATCATTTTTATTCCCGATAACTTTGGATCTCTTGTCAGAACTATTACATATATAAACTATTACCTTACTATGCAAAATGTCACCAATCAATTATCTATATCAATACATAGATCAATTAAAAAAAAGCATCTGTGTTAGTTCATGATCTGCTCAATAGAATCAAAGACCAATAATCTAATGGATAAAGGATTAAACAGTACTCAATTACGCCGAGGCGATATGATACCTTAGAGGGGGGAGATAGTAATTTTTTAATATCCAATTTCACTTTTGTTACCCACGATTAGTGAAAAATATTATAATTGATTTTTTTAATTTTCACTGATTTAACAAGTATCAAGACTGCATAATCACAATGGTTGATGTACTTTGCCTTTCATCAGTGTTTGGATTCAAAAGATAATTGTGTTCAGTATTACATGTCTTTTACATTGTCATTGTTAAATGAATCAGTCTGAAACAAATATGATATGATATGATAAGATATAAATTCAATAATGATACTGTTAATATGAAAACTGAAATACGGCATGCTCCATTTGACATTGAAAGTCTCATGTCTTGTTGCAATCTGCCCTGCACTTATTGCTCCTGTTCAGAATAAATAAATATTGAAATTAGTTTGTAGAAAATGATGAAACTAAAAGTTACAAAAAATGGTCATGTCAAACCTGATACAGTGAAATCACAGATAAAATAAAAAGCTGTTTATTTTATCCATTGTTTTTGCATTGTGAGAGATGCCGTTGGTGCAAACGTTCATAAGATTTCTTGATGTGTCAATCCTGACATACAACAGAAAATGGATTTTCTCTCAAAAAGAAAATAAAGGGCTATTTTAAAGTCATGTATCAAGAAGGAATCATTTTCCAACTATGCGATTACATGTATATGTGTTAGTTGAAGAGCTTGGTTCACTTATTTATGCAATATTTTATAAAGAAAAGGGAAAATCTTTTATCTTAAGCTTCCTGTCTCATTAGATGGCTCCGGTGAGAAACAACCATCTCACTTTAAGCTTTTGTCATGCAAAGAAAACAAATGTCAAATCCCTGGCAACTTGAAAGCTTAAAACATAACGAAACGAAGCAACAGTTTCACAATTCATGGATTTTGTTCCGTTTCTTGACTAAGTACGTTATTGTGAGCTACAACAGCGAGTTACTCTCATTAAAGGTTCAACAAAACTTACGTGGACGGTTTAAAGTGACACAGAGTATCTTACTTAAAATTTTATTTGGTTTTGATAAGCTTCAAAATATCTAATATGCTGATTGAAGTTCATATCTCATCACTGGACTTGCAAATATATCCATTGATGCATAATATCTCTAAAATGCTTGATTCTATGGGAAAATCAAGAAAACATCTCAAATACGTTTAATATTCGAAATTGTGCATCCAAATTATCTACCTATTAGTTACAATACCTAATAATCACTATCGAATCGAATATATCTTCCTGTCAGCTTATGACAAGGTTTCAAAATTACGTTTGGCGAATTTGCGCGCGCCACTCGAGCCACATTGTCCGGTTTTCGATCAAAATCCTGACTTTGAATGGCCGTATTTTCGCTCTAATGTACTGATTGACCTTTAACTTGTTATTTTCAGTAACAGTTAGTGGTTCCCGATGTTATAACGTCGATTTCAAAATTTAACATATGTGATCCTATCAACATACTCTGTGTCTCTTTAAGCAAGACGGAACCTGCTCATTCCAAATACCTTTGTTAGCCGTTACTTTGTTTCTTTACTCAGGACATCCAAGAAAAAAATCGTTTTGATAAGATGTTTTTAGTTGCGGGTCTAAGTCTCTATTGATTCCTTGCATCCATATTATTAAAACATTGATGAAAGTAAATCAATTAAAGGAATCAAATATGTCAATTAAAGGAAACAATTATTGCATGGTGTGCATTTCAGAAGCAGGTTAATGTAAATGATTATCACTAACACGATGAAATGAAGAACATTTAAAAATTAGTTTGTGTTATTTTGAATAACTTTATGTCATTTAATATTAAGCCTTCCTGAAAATCTTAAACTAATCTACAGTTGAAATAGTGTGTCACATTTTGAATGACAGTCGTCAAATTGATAATGATTGAGAACAAGGTGAATAAATAAGATCCAACTTATTAATTTTGAAAAGGCGTTGTAAATAATCTGAATGAATATTGAACGAATCTTGGTTTTGGCTGCCAATCACATGTGAAGGTAATGTTGCATTCAATAAAACTTGGTGTAAAACCAATAATTTAAACCTTTCCTTTCCCTATAATCTCTACAAACAAATTTAAGAGTGTGTTTTTGCTGGTTTTTTTTGGTTATTTCATATTTACAAATGAATACATATCCTTCTTGAATCTAAATGATACTTTTTAATTTTATAGAATGTTCCTGGAAAAAATGACCATTTGCAATTGGTGTTAAAGATGCATCATTTCTTAATTTGTTTTAGTTCTCATAAATGAACCATGTTCTTGGTGAAATATTTTGTCGTTCAAAAACACTTAACAATATTTGAAGGTGAACGTACTGAACCGATAAAATATTTGATTTATTGTTTTAGTAACATTAAAGCTTAGGATAATAAAATTATTTCAGCAAAACCCTTTATTGTAGCATTAAACTTCCTAAAGAAAATATGAAATGTATGTTTTTTTTCCAAAAATGTATTTAGAAAGCTGGTACATGAATACTAAGCCATAGCCTCTGGTGAATATTTTAATATTGAAAATAATTCCTCGTTAAATTTGAAATTGCATTGGAAAAGCAAACAAAATAAAATTAATTCATTTCATACTGAATTGTTGTCATTAAAAAAATTTGAATTTGAATTTAACCAAAGATCTCATTTATGAAATTGAGATGCACCAGGAAATTTGAATAACAAACCTAGCAATATAAATGGTTTTCTACATGCATATATTTATTTGAGAATATTGTCTCAGTTTTGACATACAAAATAATGAATAAAACATGACTTGATTTTCGTCAAAACGGTATGCAAGGCACCATATTCATATCAATCTTATATCAAAAGATGAGAAAACATAAATGATGTTTATTCAATAATGACTGACTTGTGGAATAATCCGACAATTTATCAAAATGACACGTGAATGTTTGAAAAGCCGTTACAACAAACTCATACTCAATCAATGTTACTAGAACACTGGACGTGTTCAACGCTAAGCTACGAAATTCTTCTAACATGTCAAACGATATAGTTGTTTTTCCAAAATTAAAATATTGAAAAAATACTCTTGAAATAGTTCTATGAAAAAATTATGGCTACAAACCTTTTGGAATTAATTCTTAACAAATGTTGCTTTGGCCTCTTAAACAAACATCCCTGGCATTTCATGCGAATAACCATTTATGCTAAATGAAACAACTGATACTATTGAAAATAAACGATTTCCAACAAAACCATCATTGATAACGTTTTGCATATGACACTAAACTACTGAAAGTATAACATGTATACAGTATGGAAGCCACAATGCGTGAAAGAAGTGATAACTAATTGAGAATGCATGAGGAGGGGTGTATTCGTGAAGACACTCAATGAGCGCCGAAGAGACGACATTTCCTGCTTTTTGTTAACATAATTACCTGTTATAACTTGAATATCTCAAGACGCTAATCACCTTAAAATGAAAACATGTCAAATACATTCATATCATTACAAAAGTATTGTATCAGATACCTATAATGAAGATATTTGTGCTAAAACTTTATCACTTAGCCGAGATTAACCATATGTTGCTGAAAAGTATGTTGCTGAAAATATTTATGTATATTATTTGTAAATATATAGTGACAAAAGCATAGTAGGTAACATGATCGATGACTGGACGGGGATCTACATCAATCGATCAAATGTTATTTTGGAAGCTTATCTCAATCGTTCAGCATTAAAACTCAAAGATATGTAATTGATATTTATGTATATTATATGTGTGATTTTTGCGTCTTCAAATAAATAAGGCGTTTTTTTACAAGTTTTCGTTATATATTTGCCATTCAGGCCATTCAGAAACCAGTTGATTCATTCCCACATTTCCACTCAAATATGTTTTAAAGAAAAAAAGTAGCCTCAACCATTATGTGTTTAACCTGAAGTATTGTAGTTAAAGTTCAAGTCCCGAGGACCTTGTTTGTAGAGAAATAAAGTGTCACCACTGTTGAGTGATGATCTTGTAGATCTGTCTTCTCAGTCTTCAGACAGTCTCTGGTTTCATGTTGATCGGCGCAAATATACTGACCTATGTGTATCAAAGAACTTTTCATGAAAGATTGTGCCAATTAAATGACAACTGATTAGCTTGAATATTTAATGCGAGGTTGTGCTCTTTAAATGAAGAATGTTTAATCGTAAGATATTTAGAAACAATACACTTTTCATTGACATTGACCCTCTTAAACAGGTTTTGAAAGGCACTTCTGAAATAGCTTTCTCTATAAATAAAGAAAATGCATACTAGCAATCATAATATCAATGACCCTTTGCGTAATATCTGCTGCATGTTTTTTTATTCTGATAAAGTTTGAAATACATCTGCTGAAGATATATAAAGATGTATTCAATACTTTTAGACATATTTTGCACCTCCTATAGACAAATGGACAAGTGATCGCATTCATTGGCATTTTTCTGAAATTAATTCGTGAAAGATCGCAATATATGTATATTCATGGACTATAAAACTATCGCAAAGGGATTCGTTACGTGTCTGTTGCCTAACAACGAGCTTCGTTACATCTTTTTCACTCCATTTACATTTGAAAAAAAAAAAATTCAATTAACTTACAAGGTAAACTTCCTCATCACAAGACATTTAACCTATTAGATTTTACTTCAGAATTTACATCCTATTTCTTTTAAGGTCAAGAAGTTTTCCCCTACAACAAATTCTCCGTGTCTATGTCGTGACAGTTCAAAATGAGATTTCAAAATTGTTGTTACTAGTCCAGTCAAACCAAAAATTAAGCTTATTCTTCAAAATCACAAGTTGATTTTCAAGTTCAAAATGTTTATGTTAATCCTTGCGCATGTGAAATATTCCAGTATCCAAAACTAACTGTTAGATTGTAACAAAACTAAATGAGAACTTAGCATAACACTATTAGTTGAGTTAATCTCTTACCACTGATGTGACAGCACATGACAGCAGGCTAGGTCTGTATGGTTTATCGGAGACAAATCTTCAATGTCACTCAACAAGTAAAACCCTTTTATCGTAAAACTTTTCCTCAAGATACCCACAATATAAATTACATGGTGATGAAAGATATTCTCTTAATTTTATGAAATACAGAAAACGACATACTCTTAAAAACTAATAACACCAGACTTTATCTCGACAGTCTTAATCAACAGTGTAACGAAACGGAACCGTTCAGTTAAAGCTAAAGTGACATTCGTCTGGTCTAAAGCTATCTGTTAAGTACGGTCAAAGAAAAGTTCCACGGGAAATGGATGAAACAGACTAGAACAACTTCACATCAGTCTTCATTTATTTAGAAGATAATAGTATATTTTGAGAATAAACTAACATAGTGTAAATGTACTCAAAACAATCTCTACTAAAATATTTGGGCAAGAGCAACCGTAATTGAGGTTTTGATTTGAAAGCTAGACCTTCATATGTTTCAGCAAATGCCATAGCATGTAGTGTATGGAAGTAAGATATATTCCGCGTGTTACTGGCGCCATTTAAGACTACAAACAGACATATGTCAACATCAGAATTTATTCGAAAAGAATAAATAAGCTTAACTGAGAAAATGTCAATCTTTTCCTTGTACAACAGGCATGTTGTCTCTTTACCGATATTACCAAAATAAAATGGTCTTTTAAAATACCAAGACTCCTCAGAAAAATGACTCATGCAGTAAAAGTAAAGAACTAAAAATAACGTTTCTTCATGCCTAGTATCTGTCAATCATGAAATACAAAACAACTATGGAGTCATACAGATTTGGTTTATAACAGTTGATTTGAATAGTGATATTGTTGCTAATTGGATAGTCGAAAGTCACAAAACATACGCATATAAAATGTCAAGGTAAAAAGGTCCACTAAAACTCTATCCATAGGTTCCCGTGTCTTTTCTCTTTCAATTAAATGTTTTGTTACATCAAGTTAACAAGTAAAAAGGGCACAATTCTTTTCATGATAAGAAATGCTTTTACTAAAAGAGTTTGTGAACAGTTTAATGAAAATATCAAAGAAAACTATTAAGTTTCTTTTAATTGCATTCAAGAACTGTCACTGTCGAGTTTCCCACTATCAATATATGTATTTTCTTTTTTATCAGATGAGCTCTTTTGGCAAAACTTTTGAAAGTGTTCCTACTTTACAAAATACTATAAAAGGTATTGTAAGATAGTTACAACAAATATGACACCCTTATAAGTAGGTCGAAGAGTGAGTTTGAATTCTTTTATTACATGTACTCAAATTCAATTTAAAATTCAGTTTGAGTTCCAATGTCATGGTACAATATGAATCAAAGACGTGAATAAGCTTAAAAAATGCCTCATCAAAATGTGTCATTGTCTGCATGATGAACATTAGTTATCATATATTATATAATAATGCTATTAATGTAGGTATTGTTTCAAGTTATTTGACTAGATCGTGAAGATAATGACGCCTAAAGACACAAAAATGTTGATTTGATGACTCTTGTTTGTAATCTACCCGCTTATGTCATGCTAAAAACAAACATTAAAAACATACATGTATAGTATTCAATTTTTGATAGGACATTTATCTTGAACACCTACATCATTTCTAAAGATGAATGTGCAAAATGAGAAATTAAAAAAAGATGTTTGTGAGATGCTTGTCTCTACGTCCATTTCTCCTTGAATAATCTTCAATTTATCATCTTGGATCCAACATGTTATGTTCATTGTTGAACAAACTTTTTCCTGCTTGAAATTCTTCTTACTACATTTTTAAACATTTTTCCATCATAAAAAAGACTAAATGCATAAAAACTGACACGTGATGTATAACATTTGTATAAAATGTACTCAAATGAGGTGATAAAAGCATTGAAAGCATTAGACACTTGGATTGTGTTGGTAAAGAGAGATATTGAATTTAATATTCACAAGTATTGGTTTTCCTCTTATATTGATGTTAAACCAGGATGCAAGATATGTGAAAATGTTTGCATTATATGCATGTATATTGCCTATTAATTCTATTACATGTAGTTGCCAAAGGACTAAGCACCATATGCTATCATATAAGGTGATACATGTAACACGTTTGTACGTTTTAAAAGCTTTATTTGTTACAATCAAACAAAAATACTATTTTGTCAGTGTCTGTGTTCGCACACTTTAAATAATTAGGTAAGTTTTTTTGCAGATCATGCCTCTTTATCATGTTCTCACGGTAATCAACATTTTAGTATTTCGGTTTTTTTAGTATTTAGTTTCGGAGTGTAAACTTGATTAAAAACAAATGATCACATGAATTATGGTCATATGAATTAAGGTTTGATCGGAAATACATGTACATTGGAAAAAACCTGAACAAGAAAATGTGAAAAGAGAGACGATAATTTCTCTCTTGTAAGAATATTCAAGATAAGAATTATCTGATATGCCAAAACTATATTCTACCGAATACGCCATATCTAACGAATAAATTGCGAAAAATGTAACACATGAAAAATTCTGTATAACTTTACAGTTTCGTTGGAGACATCCATATTCATTAGAATACCTTGGTCTGACCGAGTTATTTTCAAAGGAGAACGCCAGTACAGTACAAATTGTATGATAATTATTCAAAAATTTACAACTATGAAGTCATTTTTCTGTTTCTGCTAAATTTCTTTCTACTTAAATCTGGAAAGGGGCGGTAACAATATTTGAAAGCAAGAAATATAAATCAAAGGGTCCAAATTGAAGGCAAGTTAATGCAAGTGAAACGTTTTTTAGTTTTTGACCTTCATATAAAATATTGAATCGCTTTGTTTACAAATCAAGTCACCATCTCGACCTACATTGTCTAGAGATAGCAGCATGATATAACATTGTTTCGGTAATGTTAGGCATGTTAAGAAGTTTTACACTAGCATTTAACAGCTTTTGTTGTATATGTTTATTGTAAAGGCACTCTTCCACATTCACTTAGAGGCCATATTGTTACAAGTAGATTTCCCAAGCTTCACTACATATTTACATAACTTCACATGAATAGTTTCAATGGTATTACAGTGGGATGTACCCCATTGTTAACCTCCATTTCAATTAAAGGATGGGTGGTATCATACAAAGATCTTTAATAAGTCTATACAATTAATGCTACCAAGTTTCCTTTGGAAATGTTAAACAGAGAATATTAGCTTGTGATGCAAGACAAGATGTAGCCTTAGACCATGCTAATTTAGGAGTAAACATAATTCCAAGTTACTTGTAAAATGATACAGTCTCAAAAGCATTACCAATTTAAATATTTGTAAGCATGAAATATAAATCAAAGGGTACAAATTGACGGTCAGTAAATGGAAGTGACACGTTTTTGAGTTTTTTGCCTTCATATAAAATATTGAATCTCTTTGTCTACAAAACTATTCAGCATTAACCGATAATTAAACAAAAAAGTTCAGTTATCTTCATCAGGCTGAAAAGTTTATTTTAGGCTGTATGGAATGGTCAAATGAAGTAGGAAGAAAAACAAAATAGCAAACTAAGCGCCAATCAACATATGTATATTACAAAAAAAAACCCAGTGTATTGCTAACTGGAGGGAAATACACAGTCTAGCACGTTTCATTACAAGTTATATTACTTATAGTTAGTGTTATAGTTTCTTTATAACCAACCCTAGTCCTTTTGAATCTCACGATGATGAATGAGTAAAGCATCTTTTGCTTTGAAGAATTCTTTTTTGCAATTTGAACAATTCATTTCTTTCCACTTCCCGTATGCCCAAGTTTTAAACAGAAACACATAACTCACAATTCACAATTTTGCTGAATTCCCTTTGCTTTGACAATCCAGTTGTAATCAGTCTCTGTAGACAAATGAAAAAGGCACGAACGTCACGACCGTTAGCTACGATGTTACCGAGAAGATACAAGAACCAATGGAGATTAAAGAAATGTCGGTTTATGTAAGATCAAGAAAAGTTTTATGTGTTTCTTGTCACACCAAAACTGTAATTCTATATCTCTAAGCTGCTTCAAACCATCAGTGCTAAGTCTCCCAGGAAGACAAAAGACCATGTCACCTTTAAGAAACTACGAAGAAAGGACCAAATGGTCTGTCAATTCTTAAGAGTTGATAGGAGTAACTCGAATATTTCATGGAAATGACATTTATTTTTATAATTTACCTACGCCTACAGTTAACAATTAAGTTTAAACACAGATTGAAAAAGTAAAGGGCAAATGTATTCAGCATGTGACATTGCCGTCTTGGGAAAACTTTGTGTACTGACAATATGTAACGAGTAAGATCAGTTCCCTCAAAGAACCGGGACTTACATGTAACTGCTACTGATGGCTGGCTAAGTCACTAAACTGTGTACATTCCCCCCCCCCCCCCCCCCCCCCCCCACTAAACTGTGTACATTCCACATTCCACAATATCACACTGGATATTACATTATCAGTCACCTGAAGAAGGGGCAAGAATTGGCCCAGAAACGTCGTGAGAAATCAATAAAGAAGTTGTTATCCATAACATTTGTCTTGTATTAGCACACAAACTTCTAAATGCTTTTGAAGAATGTCAGCTTTATTTTGATTGCTTAGCATGTGGTGAGTAAAGCGGGAATTGCAATGGTCAATCTTTGAGGTGACGTATGCATGAATGAGAGTTTGGGATGTGTGAAAGTCTACATATGGAAATTTGCTGAATGCCATAATCAAGGCATGCTGCTTACACTACTTCACAACCATGATGACGACAAGATTCCTGACCTGTGGAGATGGAGGTACACATACCTCGACTATGAGGTTGGTGTTTGGGACCTTTATCAACTGCTGCTTTGTTCCATGATAACCTCCGTTTTTTATTTTATCCATTTATACCCTGTTCCGCTAATTCCAAAAGTATGGCCGAGGCGAGAGAGGAGGATACCAAGGCTTATAGAGTCAAACACTGCCGAGAGATCCAGCATCACCAGACCAACTTCCTGCTTGTCCATGGACCTCAAAATATCGTTATAAACTCTGACAGGAGCAGTTTCCTTGGAAAGGGATTGAGCTCCTTGATGTGATACTGGGACAGGAGCTCAAATGTGATATTGACCGGTAGTTTCTGAACAACGTTTCAGGAAAAACATCGACCTTTAAAAGATGAGGAATACAGGATTTGAAATGTCAAACATGTTCTTTCAAAAACTTTTGAACTAAATCATTGTTTTAAAATCAATACTTTTATCGTTTTTCACAAAATATGCCATCTGCCCTTTGGGTAATTATTTTATGTTATTTGGTTTTATAAGTATGCTGAGTTTTGTTTGAAATTTCTCTTTTAAGTTAATAATTATGATGTTCAAACTGTTTTATTTGGACATTGTTCTTTCTCTGACGAAATCAACAAAACGTTGTACAATCTGTTTTTTTCACCTTACAATGCATTTTCTAGGGTTTTTTTTCTTTAAAAAATATTAACTTCAAGAATTGGGTTTTCGGTGATTCTGAATAAAGATACACTTGTACAGATGTATACTCATGTATACGAGAGGTATCAAGATAGGCTGCTTTCACATGTTTACCCTTTCTTTTTAAGATAATTTTTTAAATATGTTTTTCATGAACGAGATCATGATTATCAAAGTGGCTTAAAACACTTTTATTCATTGTAGATATAAGGAGTCGTATACGATTAATGCAAAAGTATTTCGGGAGCAAATAAAAAAAATTTTAAGAGTAAAGAGTAAGGTTAATCAGCATGTAAAAATCATGTATGTTTTCCTTTAGATGTTGAATTTCTTTTCAAATGAAGATGTTTTCAGTACATTTTCTTAACTATCCCCTCTCTTCCCAAACAACAGACAGAAACATAAAGATATTATACATTGACATTTACGATATATGCTTTATGGTATTTGTTGAACACAATAATCATCTCAATCTACATTTTGTTCGACTTCGAAGATGTTTTCATTCCTATGAATATGCATTGATATGTGTACATAATCATGTATTGATTTAAAAGTTTTGATGTTTTGAAATGAAAAGAGAGTAAGCTTATTTAAATGTATGCGTTTATGACATCCATTTTGACAAAAAGGTTAATGTATGAGTAATTATGTACGCTGTCGACATGGCATTCAATGCGCTACATAAAAGGTCAAACGACGATGTGCCCAAACTTGTTTGTATGATCGATCTAGTACCTACTGGGTTTTGATAAATGAATTATTATAGTATTTTTTCATTGGATAGATTAGTCATTTAGTCACTTAGCTCAAATCACTGACATGAACAAGATGACAAAACAGCTCCTGGTATCCAAAAAGGTAAGCATTTGTCACCTGTAAGTCCGAATTTGTAAATGCAGGCAATACGTCATTGTGAATCTTTATTATGATGGTAACTCAATGTAGATTAGCAAAGTTATCCCGTCATAAAATCGTAAGATTATTATCATATAAATAAACTGATTACATCTGGTGAATGTAAGAAATAGATACATCGTTTGCTTAGCACGAGGAAATCACTGTTGTAAGCTTTTTCTCCAACACTATTTCATCCTCTATCTGAATCAAGAAAGTATAAAAGGAACCGCGGCATGATTACTGTCTGTGATATTTTATGATCCAATGTACATGAACTCAAAGCAGCGGTGTGTGCAAGAATCTAGACTGTATCTATCTTAATTCAAGTATAACCGAAAAAATACCATTTGACTAATTATAATCATTTCGTAAAACAACACATTTATTAGAATGTTTGCTTAACATAATGAAATTACTCAAGAAAAAACATTATTGAAGTAAATTTCTTCCTCTTTTGAAATTTAATTAATCTGCAAGTCTGAATTTATAATGAGTGGTTAACACAATTGAAGATTTCCAACGTGCCTTAACTAAAGTCGGCAATATTAGAACAGGAATCTATTGTTACTATCTGGTGTATCATAGAAAAAATTGCCCAGAAAGTATAAAACTATTATAAATCACATGAAGCTAGATAAAAAAAAATTAAAGAGTTCTGAGCCGAAGTGCAATAAAGCAAACACGATCAACATGATAAAACAAACGATTGCATTTGGAACTCTTTGTTAGATAAACTGTTTCGTCTGCAACTAAAACCATTCCGCATTGAATGACAATTTAAAATATCACCTTCGGAATGATAGAATTTGCAATCAAAAGTTTGGTAGAAAAAAAGGCACAATTTATATGTGTATTTGTGTTTTCAGCAATCGTTTGATCAAATAGTCATTGTCTCCAATATATCACTATACATCACTCTGTACCAGTTTTTGACTGTTATACATTACGCTGTGTGACGGTGATTTGTGTAAATGTAAGAGTTAGATCGTTTATCATCTTCTACAGAATCTCCTTACAATGATCAATCTCAAATCTATTTTAGTCTGAATGTAAATCAAACTTTGTTTTATCAACAGTACATGCTGATTGCTTCGCTTTGTTCAATAAATTGAATCAAAGAATTTTGCAAATAAGCGGAACTTTTGTTTTTGTTAAATCAAATTTTTGAAGTGAAGAATTCAGACTGGAAGTTTAAAGTTATACTAATACTTGAACATATTGATTATATGTCAACAGAAATCATGATCCATTATAAATATTCATTGTGGTGCTCTTCTGACTAATATACTTAATTCATAATTTTTCCTCCAAATTGTGCTTCTGATTTTTAAAGCAACTTCCTCGTTTGGAAAATAATCAATGATGACAATGAATTTCCAATTCTTAAAAACCTTGTTTCTTTGCAAGTATGTTTTTACCAGAACACCAGAAACGTCTGAAATAAGCAAAAAAGTAATCACCCTCTCTATCTCATTAAAGAGATTCCAAAACAACGGTTAATATTTAACGATCTTTACTTTCACGCATCTTTAGCTTATTAAAATTTACTTTATTTTTCTTTGCAAGTATGTTTTTTACACTGCTGATTTCAGAAATGGTACCTTTATCTTTTCATTTTAATCGTTTTATAAAATGTCAAGGCAAAAAGTTTTACTAAAACTCTATCCATAGGTGTCTTTTCTCTTTCAATTAAATGTTTTGTTACATCAATTTGACGAACAAGCAAAAAGGGCACAATTCTTTTCATGATAAGAAATGCTTTTACTAAAAAAGTTTAAGGGTAGAAACCCAGAATTTCTCTTCGTTTAAGTTATGCAATTTTGTATTTCAATTCTTACGTACATCATAAAGAGAAAATGTGCCCTTTATCACACATTACATAGTTGAAGCGGTGCCAACCGTCTTTAGTCAAAATTAAATGGTCTTCTAAAATACCAAGATGAAGGTTAATTCAAGCCTATGTTTCACGCCTTCATCACTCGCTTGTGTTCACGATAACGACTCCTCAGAAAAATGACACATGCAGTGAAAGTAAAGAACTGAAACTAATGTTTCTTCATGCCTAGTATCTGTCAATCATGAAATACAAAACAACTATGGAGTCATACAGATTTGGTTTATAACAGTTGATTTGAATAGTGATATTGTTGCTAAATGGATAGTCGAAAGTCACAAAACATACGCATATGAAATGTCAAGGTAAAAAGGTCCATTCAAACTTGTTCTCTATCTCCCAAAGGTTTCCGTGTCTTTTCTCTTCCAATTAAATGTTTTGTAACATCAGTTTGACGAACAAGTAAAAAGGGCACACAATTTTCATGATAAGAAATGCTTTTACTTAAAGAATTTGTAAACAGTTAAATGAAAATGTTCAAAAAACCTCTAATTGTCTTTTTATTTAATTAAAAAAGTGTCCCTGCGGAGTTGCGCACTACCAGTATAAGTATTTTCTTTTTTTTATCAGATAAACTCTTTTGGCAAAACTTTTGAAAGTGTTCCTACTTTACAAGCAATGAAGAATAAAAGTCTTGTAAAACCAGCGTAGTAATAATTGAATCTATGTTTCGACAGGATCATCTTATATTTAAAAATGTTTCATTGATTTTCGAAATGTGTGTGAAATTTCTCAAATATTGCAAAGAAATAATTTACTATTAAAATAGTTTTACCTTGAGTACCAATCAATGTCATGATACAATATGAATCAAAGACGTAAATGAACTTTAAAACTGCCTGATCAGAACGTGGCATTGTCTGCATGATTCACATGAGTCATCATTTATTATATTATAATGCTATCAATGTATTTATGTTTTTCAAGTTTTTTAACTAGATCATGAAGATAATGACCCCTTAAGACACAAAAATGTTGATTTGATGACTCTTGTTTGTAATCTACCCGTTTATGTAATTTTAGAAACAATTTGTACATGTATAGTATTCAATTTTTGAAAGGACATCAATCTCAAACACCTACATTCATTTCTAAAGATGAAAGTGCAAAATGAAGAAAAATGCATTTCTCCTTGAATAATCTTCAATTTATCATCTTGGTTTAAACATGTTATTCTTATTTATGAAAAAACTTCTTCCTTCTAAAATGTTCAGAAAAAAAACTAAATGCATGAAAACTGACACGTGATGTATAAAATTTGTATCAAATGTACTTAATTTGTAACTGAAATGAGGTGATAATGACCTGAAAGCATTAGACAATTGTTTAAAGTTTTGGTTTTCCTCTTATATTGATGTTAAACCGGGAGGCAAGAAATGAGAAAATGCTTGCATTATATGCATGTATATTGCCTATTACTTCTATTGGTTGCTAAAGGTGTAAGCACCATATGTTATCATATAACGTGATACATGCAACACGTTTTACGTTTTAAAGGGGCAGTAGCACGTTTTTTGATAATTTTATATTTTAAAATGTTCACTGATAATTGTAAGTTAATGTTAAATGAACTATCTTGACAGTGTCAAAAATCTCATTTCACAAGTCAATCATCAATAGTCAGAGGACAAAGTATGACGATTCACATAAAATCCATTGGCGGCCATTTTGTGTGAACACCTTGAATTCATTTTGTGTAAGAAAAAGGAATCGCATGGCTAAACTTTACATTATATATTTGAATTATTACTGCGCCATTTAGTTTAAATACATTGTCTTTCATTTGGAACCATTCATTTTCATTTCATCACCTTATATTCCCCCTAAAAACGTGCTACTGCCCCTTTAAAGGTCAATTTGTTACAATGAAAACAAAAATACCTTTATTTTTAGTTTCTGTGTTGGCAAACTTTTAATAAATAAGTGAAACATTTCCCAGATCATGTTTCTTTATCATGTTCTCACAGTAACATTTTAGTATTTGTTTCTGAGTGTAAATTTTATTAAAAATAAAAACATCGAGTTCAGGTATCTTCATCAGGCTAAAAAGTATATTTTAGGCTGTATGGAATGGTCCTAATGAAGTAGGAAGAAAAACAAAATAACAAAATAAGCACCAATCAGCATATGTATAATACAAAATAAAAAACAGTGTATTGCTTACTGCTTTTTAAATGTGCGAGGGTAATACACAATCTAGCACGTTTCATAACAAGTTATATTGCTCTTTAGCGTAATAGTTTCTTTATAACCAACTCTATTCCTTTTGAATCTCACGATGGTGAATGAGTAAAGCATCTTTTGTCTTGAAAGAAATTTTATTTTGCAATTTAAAAAATCCATTTCTTTCTATTTCATGTATGCCCGAGTTATAAACAGAAACACATAGCTTATTTTCACAATTCACAACTTTGCTGAATTTCCTTTGCATTGACAATCCAGTTGTAATCAGTCTCTGTAGACAAATCAAAAAGACATGTACGTCACGACCGTTATCTAAGAAGTAACTGAGAAGATACAAGAAACAAGGGAGATTCAAGAAATGTCCGTGTATTTAAGATCGAGAAAAATTTTAAGTGTTTCTCGTCACACCAAAACTGTAATTTTATATCTCTAAGCTGCTTTAAACCATCATTGCTAAGTCTCCCAGGAAGACAGAAGACGACGTCACCTTTAAGATTAAAAAACTAGGAAGAACGGATCCTATGGTCTGTCAACACTTACTCCCTACTTCCTTTTAGTAATATTTTATTGTAACATATATGTTTAAAAATACCTACGCCTACAGTTAACAATTAGATTTTAACACAGATTGAACAAGTAAAAGGCAAATGTATTCAGCATGTGTCTTGGGAAAATAGGTAACATGACAGATCAGTTTAACTTGATTCCGAGGGACATAAATACTTGGAGTATACTGAATCTGTGTCGAAAACATACCATGGAGGTTTTTGAAGCACAGAAACACAGATCCCCATTTGGCAAGGACATACCAGGATACCAGTGACCCTTTGAAGTGTCCAGTTCGAATCTATGAGGGGTACCTCAGGCGACAACCTCCTAATAGAAACCTTCATCTTTTTAACTTTCGGCCCCTGCAAAAAACCCAAAGCGATATTTGGTTTTCAAGTGGGAAACAACAACCTTGAAACTACGGTTAAAAGGCTAATGAAGCAAGCTGACATTGAAGGCTACTTCACAAATCATTCACTTCGGGCATCCACGGCAACGAGGCTGTTTCAGGCTGGCGTGTCAGAACAAGTTATCCGTGAACAAACTGGGCATCGAAGTATTGCAGTGGAAGCGTACAAAAGAACCTCCGACAAACAGAAGCGGTGTCGGAAGTGCTTCAAACGAAAACGCAACAAAAGCGGGCGAAACTGCCGAATGATCGCGAGAGCACCAGTGCTTGTGAAGCTGGGCCATCCATGTTCCTTCAGTGTGAAAACGTCACCATCAATAACTATTACAAGTCTTGAGGTGTACAATTTATAAACTATCAATGTATCTATTTATGAAAATGGGCTATTAAAAGCAATTTCATGTTGTTTCTTGTTATTCTATGCTTCTGTTTCCGCTTGATGTTGAACCTGTGATATCACAATAATACAAAATATTGTTAAGTGCATTCTTGCGTGAATAACCAAAACGGGGGTGACATTATACATCTTATGGCGTAATTTTGAATTCCCCTTTCACGTGTAACAGGTTCAGCTCACCCCTATAAACAGAGATTATAGCTCATTCCAGTGATTATATATCCCTTATATAAGAGAGTGAACTCGCCCATTTCGGGTTTAAAAACGAGTGTATTTCTAGTGAACGGTCTACTTCAAAACTGTCGAGACATGGTATGTGCATTTTCTGCACCACGTGCGTGCTATTCCACCCCTACTTACTCATTTTAACCGAAGATTTACCGCATTTTGGTCGACTGGTCCGAAACAAATATGATCTTTCTGGCCATTTTGCGTGTTTACACCCAATAACTTTTGTTTTAAATGCTCTAATGTTCAATAAATTTACTCACCCTGTAAAACGTTCGCTCCTCTCTTCATAACATCCGGAAACTGTCAAGGATGCGCGCTCATCCGCTCTCAAAGGGACGTAATTCTCATGGACCCAAGATTTCGTTGGGATCTACGGAAACACAAATTGGCAATAAATCGGGTTCCCAAACCTGGTGATTTATACCCTGCTGTTTTGCTCATTTCAATAAAAACGAATGGAATAAATAATATATTTACATTGAATAATGATAGAATAAAGACATGTTTTGTAATGTAATCAATATACAGGATGCTTGGAAAAAACCCCGGAGAATGTCATGGACTGGAACCCACCCAGAGGGTGCAGAGACCAGCCCAATTCAAAGTAATGGCCCCCATCCCAGAGGTCCAAGACGAATCCGGTACCTTCCAGACCCCCAAAGAAGGGCCAAAACCTTTTGTAAAAAAAAATGGCTGTTGAGAAGAAGGTAACTATTTATGAAAATAAACTAGTATTAAACATGTCTTACCGAATAGTTCCTCAGTGTTTTCTTGATTTTGAAGCACAAGCCAAAAGTCTACGAGCTCCTTTTTGCTGCCCTTCTTCTCCAAATTTGACCACTGGTGTCGCAACTTGCTCTCGACCTTCAAAGAGTTGTGGAATGTTGAATAAATCCGTTACTTGTTTGGTGATAAATAATGGTGATAAGTAAGGAATCTCCAAATTATTGTTTATTAAGTATTTAGTATATTAAGTACCGAAATTGTAGCTAGTTTCTCTCCAATCATGGTGGTGAGTTCAGCTACCGTACGTTTTTGGGGCTGCTCATACACAATCCTGTCTTCTGGCAGTACAAAGATGGGTGTGAGACGTTTTTTCCTTGCAGATAGACATTTGGAGGCACTTGATCTGTGGAAATAGATATACAAATATAAGCATTGGTTATGTGATTTCAAATGTTATGTACTAACGAATATCAATTCTAAATGTGATAGGAATTAGAATGTTTAAGTGTAATGATTACAATGTATGCTTCCCCCCCATTCATACTATTTAATTGTTTTAGCTGTAAGTATTTTCTTGTGCTATAAAATCAATAATATATGGTAATTTACCGATAGATTTGGCGGTTATCGTGACAGTGATCTACACATTTCTCCATCATTGGATCAAGTATACAATGATCCAGGCCAGTAAGGGGTTTACTTGTGTGGGAAGAAGAGAGGTAGCCACTTTCACAGATCCAGTAACGGAATCCGGCAATCTCTGACTCCAAGAACGAGTCGTCTGTGGTGACAAAGGCCTCCTCGTAGTCCATGGATAACTGTTTAGTTAGTTTTGTTCTGATCTGAAGAAAATAATGATAAAAACGTTGTATAAATCAATAAAGATATTTAAATATGGTAATAAATGACCAGTTGCAGGAAATATATGTCAAGACGGGGAAAAGATCGAATCTTAAAATCGAAACGTCCAACGATGGCGCCCCCATGGAATTTCGTACCGGAAGATATGATCCAGTATGTATAATTGACCAACTATGTATTACATAACCTCTTTAATACCAGTTTGATATTGTATATTACACATATCACTACAAACAGATAGGGAAGAATATACACTACATGTTAACATGAAAATACACATTAACCAAATATAAATGTGCATATTGTAAGTGTTATGAATTATACAATGACATTTCATAATCTTAATTCAACTTATGTTTCAGGACAAAGGGACATCAAAATTGACCACGGTGAAAATCCCACCACCTCCCAAACAACTAATTTCAATAGCATCCACTAAAACCACAACATCCACAGTCACTGCAACAGCAACAGTTAGCACAACATATACACGATCCAAACCATCCAAAGCATCCACACGATCCACAAGCAAAACCTCCACAGTCACCACAACACCAAAACCATCCACAATCACAACAGCGACAACATCCACCACACACACAATCACAACAACCACACCATCCACAAGCAACCCCACTCTTACTAACACAAGAACACGTTCTCAGAAATCAAATTTAGACCATGAGTACTGCCGGAAATGTGGCATATTATATGGTAGCTCGGATGACATTGCAAATAATCTCCACGATATGTTGATAGGTTGCCAGCATGAAGAGACATCGTGCGATAACTGGCTCAATGCTACATGTCTTGGAATTCATGTAAAGAAGAGAAATTTAAAATATGTCGATTTTTATTGTCACAAGCACAATTTCATACCTAAATAAGTAAAATAAAGACAAATGTACTGTTACCAGCAATTATCTTTTGTTGTTTCTTCAAATTAAAGCCAAATCTGGAAAAATGTTTTTCCAAAAGTTTGGATGTGACTCAAACTGACTCCAGGGACGAACCGTACTTTCAAAATCCAACACTCTACCGCTGCGCCACTGCAGCTAACAAGTATCCTAGTAAAATATAGTATATTTATATCATGTAAAAAGTTAATAGGTTTAAACAAAAATATATACTCCAATTATTTCATGGTTTTAATTTTAATCACCATGGAATAACTGAATAATAAATTACATTACATTTTTGTGTAAAATTGTATAAATTCCTTTACTTACTTTGTCCATTCTGTCGAGATTACAGCAGCTCCTCAGCCACGTGTGCTCAGTCGGAACACCAGGGGGGACCCACATTTTCACTCGACGGTTTCTGGCCTCCAGGATGAAGTCGCCACCTCTCCTTTGTCGGTTTGTCCACTTGCAGAGAATACTTCAGAATGTTGAATGAATTCAAGAACTTCTTGTGGAGCACAAAGACGCATTCTATGATCCCGAAACACGAGTTCCATGTAAGTGGTAGCATTACATCCATAGAAAATAGTGGAGGCTGCATCTCTGGCGGCGATCATCACACGTTGGTTGTTCCTCCTAACGGCACAACGGAAAATGAAAATGGGTATCAGCCATTCCTGTAATACATTCCAGAGGAATCGGTAGTTTGGACATGGTAACTGTGCAACCCAGTGACTAATATCTTGAGACTTGTGGACTGTAGAACCTACGCGGGTTATGTACTCAAAGAGAATTTCACGCAGGCATGAATGGAGCAAGATTAGGTACATCTGCCAAGATTTGTGATGATTGCTGCATGACTGTGCATACTGAAGGGCGTGGGGTGTACGAAAGCCACACAAAACAGCAATGTGCTTGATCAGCGGATCCCAAAGAACTTTAAACACTGATTTTAGAAGATTGATTTCTATATGTCAAGCGCCCGGAACTAACAGCATGTGTTGAAAGAGTTTGGATTCCCGTGGGTCTACTTGAGTAAGTGGGTGTGACGAGCGTAAGTGGAGCACAAATGTTTCAAGACCATTATGGAACTCCTTACCACACTCGGTACAACAATACCAATCATCCATCATTCTGGCGACAAGGTTGTAGGATGATCCATCGCATCCAATGGCAATCCACTTTCGTTTCTTACCTAAACCGGCTTGTTGTTCCAAGGACCTGAGAACAAGCTTAAGGCTGTCATATCCTGACGGATTTACCAGCACTAGGTCGGCAAGAGTGATAGAGGGAAGAGATGGGGGATGGTGGATGGTGGGACTCGACAAGTGTATATGGATCTCTCCTAGTTTTGAAACTACTTTGGTCCGACGTAATAAACTCACCCTTGCTCAAAGTGTCAGTGAGCGGCCCAAGGCCGACATCACGGGAAAGGCTTGGAAGAACAATATTTATTTCAGAATGAATGAATTCACTTATGTATTGTGCAATATGTTGTTGACAGCTTTTACTCAAGTCATTTAAATCAGTGTGGGAATTAGTTGTGGAGACATTGTGTAACCAAAAGTACGGAGAGAATGCTACTTGAGATTGGATATTGTTGTGAGGGTTATGGCGATGGAGTTGGTAATTACACTACATTTTGATTTGAAGTTCAGAAGGACCCTCCAATTCTTCTGTAGCACTTGATTGTTATAAAAAAAATGCACACACTAACGTCGGACGACAATGAATTGGGAATATCTGTTCCTTTCTCTATCCATTTTCTAATGGTTGTGTAGTTTCAACAGGGACTAGTTTCAACAGGGACTAGTGCTATGATGAAGAAGATAGGACGTCTTGCTACCAGATATGAAATAGGACAAAAAATTGGTGACAAATGACAATGGAGTGACTATGTTTGGTGTGACCAGACTATATAAATGTTCAATGATTGTGGAAAGAATACGCAGTGATTTGGGTGATTCTTCTGGCGTAAACTCATTGACATTTATATTACAGAAAGCGGTCAAAAACTCAATCAAAGGTGCATGTCTGTTCTTTATCCAATTACAAAGTGAAAAGTTATCAAAAAATTCATCCAATTGATATTGAAGGCTCACCTCTTCTATGTCCCTCTCTATTCCCTTTCTTGCCAATTTACCTACAATATCACAGAGAGAATGAATCTGGGTGTCATTGAGGGTGTCTTTTTCAATGGCTTGGTAAATGGTTTCTAGTGCTATGTCTTGATGTAAGATATGCAGGCCGTGCAAATGTAGGTAGATTTTACCTTTAAATATCCAAGTTTAAGAAGAGTGTCATGTACAACTTTCGATTGTCTTTTTGAAGATATCTTGAATATGCTGAATGGATTTGCCAGCGGCGAAAGCATCATGCCCACAACAACTACACTTCCTATTCATTTTTTAGTTGAAACTGTAAAGAAAAAATACTAGTGTTAGTTCTTAAGTTGAATTATGGTTATATCACATATCATTAACTTAAGTTTGGAGTAACCATTTACGTATGCATGAATAAAGGGGTAAATTATAAATTATAAAATTGTTTGTGTTTTATTGCGACTTTTCCAGTTGAAATGTGTTCCTTATGGGCCACCATACTTATTCAGCAGTTTTTTACCCCAACTGAGAATTACGTCCCTTTGAGAGCGGATGAGCGCGCATCCTTGACAGTTTCCGGATGTTATGAAGAGAGGAGTGAACGTTTTACAGGATGAGTAAATTTATTGAACATAAGAGCATTTAAAACAAAAGTTATTGGGCTTAAACACGCAAAATGGCCAGAAAGATCATATTTGTTTCGGACCAGTCGACCAAAATGCGGTAAATCTTCGGTTAAAATGAGTAAGTAGGGATGGAATAGCAGGCACGTGGTGCAGAAAATGCACATACCATGTTTCGACAGTTTTGAAGTAGACCGTTCGCGAGAAATACACTCGTTTTTATACCCGAAATGGGCGAGTTCACTCTCTAATATAAGGGATAATCACTGGAATGAGCTATAATCTCTGTTTATAGGGGTGTCCTTAACCTGTGTAATGTCTGACAGGTGGTTCATTTAATGAACCACCTAGAAGTAGGTGAGTAAGTTCAATGAATTACTCATAAATAACATATAAGGTAACTGCTACTCATGACCAAGTCACAAAAATGTGTACTTTCCCTTTTCCAAAAGAATAACTTAGATTTATCAAGTTTTGAAAGTAATATACAACAACTGACATGTGTCAAAGCTAAAAAGTGAAAGCCTTCAAAAAGTAACTTCAACATTTACTTTAGAGTAGGGATATCTAAAAGTTGAATTAACTTACATTTTTTTCAGAGATAAACCAATTTATAAGAAATGATCCAATCGAAACTTGAATCAATCCAATACAGCTGCTTTTCAAAAGTAAGTTTAACTACTTTTGAACTCATGTTATCATGTAATAATGTGTTCGTGTGTGTTAGACTTATTAAAGCAATAATGTAGCAAAATATGTGACTTATAGAGTACATTTGTAGATGAAGAGAAATATTTCCCCTATGACATTAAAGATGATACTTGTATAATAAGAGGAACATATTATACACGGATTTATGCAACACTGGAAGTCAAAATGAAAATTATCAAATTCTTGATTATCTTGTAAAATTATAATTTCGAAATATTTCTTAAACAACGAACGGTGTAACATAATGTTTACCAATATTTACCATTTTGATCGAAAGTTTGCTGAAATCATGTTTAATTGAAAAACAAATTGCAGAAAAGATATTCATTGGGTTTTGTTGCGGGTTATTATCATATTATGCAAGCAGCTTCATTATGATTGGGTAGCATGGGATGAGTAGCACAAGAATTACAATAGTCAATCTTTGGGGTGACGTATGCATGAATGAGAGTTTCGGATGTGTCAAAGTCGTTATATTGCCGGATTCGTCCAATATTAGCAAGATGGAAATTTGCTGAACGTGCTGTCATCGAGGCATGCTGCTTACACTACATAACAACCATGATGACGACAAGATTCCTGACCTGTGGAGATGGAGGTACACATGATAACCTCCGTTTTTTATTTTATCCATTTATACCCTGTTCCGCTAATTCCAAAAGTATGGTGGAGGCGGGAGAGTAGGATACCATGGCTTATAGAGTCAAACACTGCCGAGAGATCCAGCATCACCAAAACCAACTTCCTGCTTGTCCATGGACCTCAAAATATCCTTATAAACTCGGACAGGATCAGTTTCTGTTGAATGGGATTGAGCTCCTTGACGTGATGCTGAGACAGGAGCTCACATTGATATCGACTGGTAGTTTCTGCACAACTCTTCAACCTTTAACCTTCAATCATCGACCTTTAGAAGAATACAGGACTTGAAATGTCAAAAATTTTCTTTCAAAAACTTTGGAACTGAATCATTGTTTTAAAGTCAAGTCTTTTATCGTTTTTCACAAAATATGCCATCTGCCCTTTGGGTAATCATTTGATGTTATTTTGTTGTCATAAGTACGCTGAGTTTCGATTGAAGTGTCTTCATTATAATGTTCAAACTGTTTTATATGGACATTGTTCTTTCTCTAACGAAATCAACAAAACGTTGTACAAGCTGTTGTTTTTACCTTACAAAGCATTTTCTAGTTTGTACAACTACAAGATATTCACACAGACAGGTATCAAGATAGGCTGCTTTCATGTTTTCCCTTTCTTTTTAAGGTAAATATTTTTTGTTTGAATAATTTTTTCATTTAAGGAGAAAATGATTATCGAAGTGGCTTAAAACAATTTTATTCATTGTAAATAAGGAGTCGTATACGATTAATGCAAAAGTATTTCGGGAGCAAATAAAACAATTTTTAAGAGTAAGGAGTAAGGTTAATCAGCTATTTCTAAGCATGTATGTTTTCCTTTAGATGTTGAATTTCTTTTCAAATGAAGATGTTTTCAGTACATTTTCTTAACACTCCCCTCTCTTCCCAAACAACAGACAGAAACATAAAGATATTATACATTGACATTTACAATATTTGCTTTATGGTATTTGTTGAACACATTTATCATGTCAATCTACATTTTTTTTCCATTTCGAAGATGTTTTCATTCATATGAATATGCATGGATATGTGTACATAATCATGTATTGATTTAAAAGTTTTGATGTTTTGAAATGAAAAAAGAGTAAGCTTATTTAAAAGTATGCCTTTATGACATTCATTTTGACAAAAAAGGTTCATGTATGAGTAATTATGTACACTGTCGACATTGCATTCAATGCGCTACATAAAAGGTCAAACGACGATGTGCCCAAGTATTCTGTTATCTATCTAATACCTATGGGGTTTGATAAATAAATTTTTATATTATTTCTGCATTGGATAAATTAGTCACATAGTCAACTCAAATCGCTGACATGGACAAGATGATAAAACAGCTCCTAGTATCCAAAAAGGAAAGCATGTATCACCTGTAAGTCCGAAATTCTTAATGTTTAATACATGGACGTGTATATGCAGGCACATACGTCATTGTGAACCTTCATTATGATGGTAATTTAATAAAGGTTAGCAAAGATATCCTGACATAAAATCGTATGATTATTACCATACTAATAAATTGATTACATCTGATGAACGCTATATATATATATATAGCTAGAAATAGATACACCGTTTGCTTAGCACGAGGAAATGACTGTAATAATAATTTTGTTCACCACTATGTCATCCTCTTTCTGAATCAAGAAAGTGCAGAAGAAACCGTGGCATGATTACATGTACTGTCTGTGAGATTTTCCAATGTACATGAACTCAAAGCAGCGGTGTTTGCAAGAATGTAGCACATTTCAGATTTATTATATCGATCTGAATCCAAGTATAACAGAACAAATACCATTTGACCAATTATAATCATTTCGTAAAACAACACATTGATTAGAATTTTTGCTTAATATAATGAAATTACTCAAGAAAAAACATTATTGAAGTAAATTAATCTGCAAGTCTGAATTTATAATGAGTGGTTAACACAATTGAAGATTTCCAACGTGCCTTAACTAAAGTCGGCAATATTAGAACAGGAATCTATTGTTACTATCTGGTGTATCATAGAAAAAATTGCCCAGAAAGTTTAAAACTATTATAAATCACATGAAGCTAGATAAAAACACTTAAAGAGTTCTGAGCCGAAGTGCAATAAAGCAAACACGATCAACATGATAAAACAAACGATTGCATTTGGAACTCTTTGTTTGATAAACTGTTTCGTCTGCAATTTAAAATATCACCTTCGGAATGATAGAATTTGCAATCAAAAGTTTGGTAGAAAAAAAGGCACAATCTAATGTGTATTTGTGTTTTCACCAATCGTTTGATCAAATAGTCATTGTCTCCAATATATCACTATTCATCACACTGTACCAGTATTTGACTGTTATACATTACGCTGTGTGAAGGTGATTTGTGTAAATGTAAGAGTTAGATCGTTTATCATCTTCTACAGAATCTCCTTACAATGATCAATCTAAAATCTATTTTAGTCTGAATGTAAATCAAACTTTGTCGTATCAACAGTACATGTTGCTTGCTTCGCTTTGTTCGATAAATTGAGAAAAAGATATTTGCAAATAAGCGGATTTTTTGTTTTTGTTGAATCAAATGTTAAAAGTGAAGAATTCAGACAGGAAGTTTTATGTTATACTCATACTTGAACTTATTGAATATATGTCAACAGAAATCATGAGCTGTTATAAATATTCATTGTGAGGCTCATCTTACTTTTATACTTAATTCATAATTTTCCTCCACATTTTTTGCTATTCTGACATGTTTTTAAAAATTGTGTTTCTGATATTTAAAGCAACTTCCTCTATAGGAATATAATCAATAATAGAGTAGATTGTTTAATTTGAACAGGCGATCCATGATTTAAGAATTCCATATGAGTGAGGCTGTGGTAAATAGATATGAAATGATTGATTTCGTGACAAATATTATTACATTCAAAATTTTGTTTGAGACAAAATGTGCTTGGTGCTTGGTGATTTTTTATTCTCTTCTAATTAACCGAAAGAGACACCAAAGATACGCCAGTGATGAATATAAAGCTATTTCATGGACTCATGACAATGAATTTCATATTCTTAAATACTTTGTTTCTTTGCAAGTATACTTACATCCACTGTTTTTTTGCTGATTTCAGAAATGGTACCTTTTTCTTTTCATTTTAAAAACACTTGGCATTTGCGTTATCGCCCTTGGAACAACAGTAATCGTTTTCAAACACAAATTATTATAACTGGCATGGACTTTTAAAAGCAGCGTTTCATTTTTGCATTTGCTATGGTTGATTAACATATAAATCGCCGTCCACATACAAATAAGATAATATACCTACAATGTTAGAATCCTGGCGTCCAAAGAAAATTGAAACTTCTTGGTTATCTATATAGGCAATTACATGTAAACTGTATAGCAAATCAATGGGAAGCATATGTGGACGGATTAAGATTTAAAAAAAAGATACTGTCAGGGAAATTAATGTTAATGTCACACTAATGATACATTATTGGCTTTTTTATACAATTTGTTTTTTCCCCGGGGCAATTGTACAATTGACGATTCGGAAGCTAATTCACACGTCAATTGCTGCAAAGATAAAATGTTCATGAATCCATATATACATACTTGTCTTTTTGTGTGAATAAAAGTACCTTATCATTTGACAAATTGTGTTCTTAAGATGATAAAACAAATGCTAAATCACCACTGAAGTTGCGTTAGATATCTCAGCTAATAAATCAAAACGTGACCCATAACGAAAACCAATTGTTGAGAATTTAAGAAGGCAACACATGTTTATCAAATGATTGAACGGCAGTTTTTAAAACTGTATAGATATAGTCAACACCCTTACTTATTGTATATCAACGTACGATGGAAACATGCTTGTCAAGGTAATGAAAAGGTAACGATTGTCTAACCCGGTGCAGATTTCATAATTTATACTAGTTATGTCGATATATCGTGATAGCTTTTGGCATATAACTGCAGTTGATTGATGACGGTTGTAATTCTACCTTAAGTTTGTAACTTGTAACTTGCATATTCCAGTGAAAATATGTAGTTTGGAATGTTGGGTCTTCATGTTTGTGGATGACGAAACAGGCGAGCTGTTTAGCTGTTGGTATTGTCATTGCTGGCGGTGTTGCCTGACTCTGAGGGTGTGGGTTCG
The DNA here is from genome assembly GCA_916613615.1 of Steromphala cineraria. Classification (NCBI taxonomy): domain Eukaryota; kingdom Metazoa; phylum Mollusca; class Gastropoda; order Trochida; family Trochidae; genus Steromphala; species Steromphala cineraria. The sequence continues at coordinate 80,970,532 of OU744722.1, forward strand.
AATCCTGCTTGGGACTCGGCCCGAAAAAGTGCAAGAATCAGTACTATTCAAGATAGTGGGATCCCAAATATAACATTGTTGCAAGACAGTTTAATCAGCTAGAGAAAAATGCAATTAACACGTAGTTTTGTCGTGTCTTCAGAAATCAGGAAAACTATCTGATGAATTTTGAAAGTTATCTGGTATATATTTTTCATTCTTTGAATTTTGCGTTAAAATAGCACTTTCAGTAACCCTTGTGTGAGAACTTAATGTAATGATTCATGCCATGAAAAGTGTAATTGTGCATACTTCTTTTCATTCATGTTTGGATACACCAAATCGGGAAACAGTTTTTGGGAATTGCTTTCATGAAGTTGGTATCGTTCAGTTTGCCTTTTGTTGTGGAGGATCGTAAAATTATCTGTTTAAAACAAATAAAACCTTAACGTTTCTGTTTATCTACTTTAATAAAGAAACTACTTTGAGTTGTTAACATCGTATATCAGCAATTAAAACAGAAAATAACATTTATTTAGGTAACGTTTGGTACAGGGGTATAGTGATATATCGTAAAGCCTCCTTTTTCATGAGGGAAAATTTTGAAAGGGAACACCAGAAACGCCAGAAAATATGCAAAAAGTACGTATCCTATCCGTCTCAGAAGAGATTCCAAAACAACGGTTACGTTTTTGAAAAAAAATATTCAACGATTTTTATTTTCAGTTTTCTTGAGCTTATTAGGATATACTTTAAGTTTAGTGGTGACCTGTTCATTGCCAATGAGTGTAATTTGTAACAGTTCATGTAACCATAAGCGATTAAATAAATCCTTATATATATATTAGAATACTCCCTCAGAAATGAAATTACAAAATATTGCCAAAGATAAACATCTGAATTAATTTCCCATTCACCTAAGGAAACCACAGCTTACACATCGATATAAATGTACAAGATGGGAAACCTTTGAACAATGACGTATCTTCAGCAGCTACAGGGATGACTGATTACAGTGAAATAAGCAAACAATTAATCAAAATAACACGTGATTGCATGGAAAGATGTTTCATCCAAATCCTACTCAATCACTGTTTGTAGAACACTGAAATTGTTCGAAGCTGAAGCGTAAGGATTTCGTGAAAATAGATGATCTTTGTCACGATTTTCAAATTATTATTAATAGACTAATCCACATCCTAAATGGGAAACTGCCAATGTGCCAGGCTCAACATGTCAATCGATTGTGTTGGCTTTATTATTCTAAATTTTAAATGATTTTAAAAGAACTAAATAACCTGATCTGTGCAAGTTTGTTTAAGCAAATTGATTTCATGCAAACAGAATTTGATGTTACTTTAAAAGATTATTTAACCAAACAATTCTCGAATGCCTTATCTCATGACACATTTGACTTACTGAAGTTGAGTGGTCAGAAAAGTTAATAAAGACGACAGAATATTTACCATCTCTGCTTTACGAGATGGATTACAAGTTCAGAGTATAATGTGTTTTGAGTTTTGATAATAAATATTTATACCTAAACTGAAGTACAAAAGAAAGTACACACCCAAGTAATTTGTTAATAAAAGACAACAAGACAAAATGTCCAGCATTTCAATGGTATAATATTAATAGTGAACCGTTTTCAAACATGGTAAGGACAGGTATTTACTTCTCACTTCACACATAATTTCTCTACTTCTCATAGTGTCCACTAGGGGTATAATTTGAAATTTACACTCATTGTTTCTGCAACATTCCGTGGTCTGATGTCCATAAATGAGGAGTTAGTATCGGGTGTGACCCCATTACTGTTAATGCAAGCAAAGACACGTTTCCTCATTGAGAAAGTCAGACGTCGGATGACGTTATTAGGGATACGTTGCCACTGTTCATGTAGTGCCTGTTCCAGCTGTCGTAGGTTGACTGGTTGCTCTGGGCGACGTCTAAGTCGTCTTCCCAAATGGTCCCAAAGATGCTCGATGGGGGATAAATCAGGGGAGCGTGATGGCCAAGGCAAAACCTGGATGTTTTGTTGGTTGAGGAAGTCCATGGTGATCCTGGCAGTTTGTGGTCTGACGATATCGTGTTGGTAAATCATCCCTTGGTGCTGCCTCTGTATGAAGGGGACAACCACAGGCTGCAACACTTGATCCCTGTATCTCTGGGCTGTAAGGGTCTGACGAATTGTCACCAAATCGGTCTTCTGGTCGCCGCAGATCCCGCCCAAGACGATGACGCTGGCACCGCCATAGGGTACCACGTCTTGGACAACCGCTGCAGCCTGTCTCTCGCCTCTACGCCTGTAAATCCTCACTCTGCCGTCTGCTGTGATGAGGTTGAATCGACTTTCGTCGCTGAAGATCACTCTTGCCCAATCACGACGTTGCCAGCGTCACACTCTCTTGCCCAGTGTAGACGGTCCAGGCAATGTTCGCGAATCAGGGTCTTTCCGAGGAACGGTCGGTAAGCCCGAATACCGGCAGCTCGAAGACGTCTCATGACAGTGTTTCTGCTGATGTGGTGTCCTAACGCCGATCGTTGCCGTTGACGCCATTGTGACGAATCTGATGCGCAGATGCAGTGTGCGCAGATAACGGTCTTCAGCGGGGGTCGTCACCTTCGGTCTCCCACTTCTAGGACGGTCCGATGTCTGGCAAGTCTGGTTATGAGTCGAATGACCGTTTGTCTGGTGTAGCCAAACTTTCTGGCAATTTGACTGTTTGAAACTCCAGACATTCCAACGACTCTTTCTCGCTCTGCTGCTTTTAAACGTGTCATTTTCTCGTACTTTTTTCGGAACACTCGTAGTGAATGGTAGAATTCAGTGGTTTTTATACTCTCAGCGCGCCCAAGTCATGTAGAAATTGAAAAAAATCGTGATTTTCAAAAACATCACTTTTACCTGAACTGACATGCCTCGGATGCGTTTTGACGATATAATTTCATTGTTTCCGTTCGTAACATTAGGATAGAGCATAAAAAAATGCTACTTTGTAAATGAATATGAAATAATATGAAAATCTGTGGGTGTGTACTTTCTTTTGTACTTCAGTTTATTTCACATTGATATAGTGATGAGTGATTACCATATAGATCTATCTACCCACTCTACTGAGAAATCTTGTTTTACTTTAAGCATTTCAAGCATAGTGCCCCAGCTCGAACTGTTTGCATTACGTTCATGTATAAATATACTTCAAGTTAATGAGCTGGCTTCTAGAGAGAAATAAAGTGTCACCACTGCTTTCATGATAATCGTTGCAAGCACACTGAATAACTTTTGTAAAAGAATTATGACATTTAATATAAAGAGTATTTCAGCTTAATAACAAGCTATGAATATGAAAAATTAAAGCAAGTGTTTTTATTTATTTTGAATCATATCATATTTTAAAATTTAAAAAAAACCTCTTCAAACATAAATGAGATATAAGTTATTATTGTGCCCTGTTTCTCATTAGAATTCAGAAACTGCACTGCACTGCATGTCTTTTATTACAAAATGCATCAATCTTGAATCAATGTGGAAAGATACATGAGCTATTTATCAAGTTAAGTTATTATAATCATTTATAAAGCAAAATGAATATACACTTAATCAAAGACAATGCTAATAAACAAGCATGCAAATAAATATACACACATTTAAAAGCAATACGATTTTAAAAAGAATGCGAATGATCATAGGAAATTAAATACAACCTACCTGTCAGACTGACACTTCATTGTTATCTTAGGGACACCATTGAACACCGTCGAAAAAATCTGTGACTATTTGTTTATAAGCAAAAGTTATGACTGATAATGAGGCTATAATTCGACTGTAATCCAAGAAGCACACACAAATACAACTGAGCAAAGGTTTGTCCCTGTATAAACATTTACTTCAAATACTTCATGGGAATTTAATCGATCGTGTGTCTAATAGCATTAGTTATTGGTTAATCACAGTTTACTAGTGAGTGTCCATGTACAAAATGGAATTAATGTCAAAAGCTTTTGTATATGTTTGACGTTTCATGACATGAGCTTGACATCATTATAGACACAGAATGACTTCATTTAAACTTCAGTCTTACTTCACAAGCAACACCCTGCAACAACGATAACAACTTTTAAATGCGTTAAGTATGAAAGTGTGCCACACATTTTGTTGACATATCAATGTTACAATACGCCCTGTATTTAAAAAATGAGTGATCATCGGAAACCTTTTAATGATTCAGGAAACTAAATAAAATCTTTCGTCAGGTGTTCTGTGCAGAGTCTTTATTAATGATGAAATGAACCGAAACTATTCAGATAAAACTACTGGAACAATCGTCTGGCATCTGTTCAGGATGTTTACGAAAAGTGACTGAAAATTAAATTCTATAGACAAGAACGAATTGACCAATACTAACAATGTTCGAAGAACGAGTTGTTTCTCCGCGTCCATGACATCTTCGAGTTCAATACAAACGACCCAAATGCACACGTATGACGTTCTGTATTTATTATATACTCTCTTTTTAACCTTTTTAAAAGTAATTTTGAATTGCTTAAATAATCTGAGACGTCGCACTGCGCGTGGTTACATAATGCAAAGAAGGCGATTACCTATGACACGCTCGACTGATGATTTGATACCTCAATTATCTGTTTATTTTCTCATTACTTTGCGTAGTTAAATGTAAGAGGCAATTTTCTCAAGTGTGAAAACTAAATACAGTGATAAAAGTTTATCCTTAGTAATTATTTATAAAGTTCTGAATATGATAAACGTAAGTTCAGGATTCCGAGCGACGGGATCCTTTCAAACGACGTCACAATGGAAATGACGTCATATTCGTTGTAGGCTATGACGTCATAAGGGCCAAGTGTCGCTGGCGATGTTCTCGGAGTTTTGTTTAGGATTCCTTTTTGTTATAGTGTTTTGCAGTTTCTTTACTAACGATAACACTAGTTTCTCACTATATTATTCTTCAATATCATATTAAAAGGTAGGTTTGTTACCAATGCATTGAGATACGTCAAATCCGGTGTTCTAATTAGGAAAATGATTGTTACGTACGGAAAGTTGCGAGAATTGCCGAAGCTTGAAAAAAGTAGAACCGGCAATCGTGCAATACGGAATTTGCCGTGCAATACGGAATTTGAAGACGTATTCCGTATTGCACCCTTGTATTACTATTCTAAGATTAAATGAGTATATAATTAAATTGGAAGTTAAAGGTAGTTGCTTACAAATCATATAACTGCTTATAAGACTTGAATTGAAGCAGGATTTATATGGTCAATTATTACTGACTACCATTAAGATAGACCAAAGGGGGATTACACAGGCCTGAATCTAGAGGGAGAGGATCTCAGAGTGATTTTCATTTACTTGAAATAGTCTATAAGTTATATTCCCACTGAATGTCTTGTTTCAAAAACTGAAAATCATTTTTTGTCGAAATATTTTTGACTAGTATCGAAAAACATATTCTTCTAAATATTTAAAAAAGTAACTTATAAAATTTAAACCAAAACTAATCCGTTCACGAAAAATATATCGAACTGACTACCGTGTAAAGAAGCATCTAAACATTTCAACAGCCACTCCAACCTGTAATACCTTCAGCCTCACACCAGTCCAATAACTCTTTCGCCTTCTTTGGTGATAGTTAGGAGTAAGTTCAACATGAGAATTCTGCATCTCATTTTTGGATTCCTCATAAATTGATTTATGAAACGTGTGCCACTTCCCTCACTATGTCTTCAAATGTTGAACTAAAAAATAAATTGCAATGTTCAATATCTGAAGAAAAACAACCATGTATTCACATTTATAGTAACTATAGTAAAAATAGTAATAATCCATCAGGAATTAACTTGCAAATTGCAATTTAAATGCAAATTGCAAATGCAATTAAAACTAAAAAGAGGACAATTCACGATGTGAATCTTGCCTTATAAAAATACATTTTGAAATATTCCAAATATGAAATCTAGTCCATCACATCAAAGTGGACCAAGAGAGCATTTGTTTGATACAAAAAAGAGCTTTTGGCTTGTTTCTCAATAATTGAACAACATGATTTTTTAAAAAGAATAAAAGAATCAGATTAACATATTTTGCGTTTAAAACTGTCAACGAATTTACAATTAATCTTGATGTTGCTATCAGTTCATAGGCACAACATTGCAACAGTAACTTTAAATATATCTCACTTTCATACATTTAATGTGATCAGGGGACATTTGCAGAGTTTCAAATACAAACCTAAAAATGATTATAACGAGTCCTTTCGAAGGCATGTAAATTGATGTGGATTCATTGTTAGTATTCGTCAAGACGTTTAAGTCTGTGGAATTCAACTTAGTGTCACATTGCATGAAATATACTTAACACCTCAAATCGAGCCAGACGATTGTCATGTCAGCTTTAACATATTGTCATGTCAGCTTTAACATTTTGTGTTTGAAATGTAACAGTGATGTGCAATTGTAAATGGTATCTACTTTAATGCTTTTGACTGAAAATTTGAATATCAATTTGATATACATGTAACATATAATTGGCACCCTCAACCTGTGTGTTAAATATTTTTCAAACAGAAGAATATGAAGATTTTCATATGCAAATGTATGAGTGGATATTTTACCTATATGTGTGACTTGTATGTAAGAAACTTAAAAATGTGGGAAATAAAAATGGAAGAAAAAAAATTGTTTTGAAACTCATACAGAACTGTCAAGGGAAACCCTGAAGTAAGTGTTGTTGAAGAATGGGTTTGATGTTCATAGTCGATTAAAACAAGAAAACATGCAAGTTTTCAACCTAAGACATTTGTCAAACATGGATATGTTTTATGCTCGATATGTCAATATTTTACCAATGAAGTAAGCAAGATAGATATTTGATTGCCTGCAAGCTTGCATAAACAGGTTTACATGCTTGTAAATTCTTGAGTGACAGCCTTGCATTTAGTGTTCCTCCATCGCCTGGTTGCTGCAAAGCTCTGGTCAGGAACTATCTTCACAATAACTGGTAAAAACATAGTCACTGATTACTGGTTAAAAGCTAAGCCCTAAATCATTGGTCAAAACCTTACTCCTAATCGGGGATCAAAACCTGTCCGCGATCCTGTGGTCAGAGACAATTACTCGCCAATTTTTGACTACAAAGCAATGTAGAAACAGAAGTAGTTTAATGTACATATCTATGCATAAAGCTTTTTTGATCTGGCAAACAAATCACGAATCACCGAAGTGAGAAGTTTCAGGAACAACCTTACGATTCAATTACTGGCGCATTAGTCTTTTGATGTCAATAATCTCTTAATATATCTTCATAGAAACTTACTAAAGATCAAATGCATCATTGCAGAGCGTTTCTAAATCGAAAATCCTGCACCTGCAAATAACATTTTATGTTTTAAATGACAATTTTATGTTTTTATTCTAAAGAGAAAGACATTGCAATATCACCTTATCATGTCATTCATTGTTCGAAAACTTGAGTGACAAGTTGACATTGTAAAGCCAGTTTTTCCAACTTCATTTCATCACTAAATATTTTTTTTATCTCTTAGGATATAAAATTAAATGTTCTTAAACTGAAGAGAAATCGCACCCATCAAACATTCACAGTCACTGTCATAGTCATACTCATTAAATAACAAAGGTATTTCATCCAATAGTTCACTTTCCTTGTTCAATTATTAACATGAAACCAGAGACTGTGTCACTGTGTAGACTAAGAGGACAGATCGACAAGATAATCACTCATCAGTGTGGACACTTCTTTCTCTCTAGTAGCCAGTTCAGATAGTTGAAGAACTTATAAAATGTAAGTTAGCCATCAGGTTGTGTTTGTTAGATATCTATATTCGTTTTCGAAATGTAGCATTTTATTACAAAATTATCACGAAAACATTTATCACTTGTCTTAATTTAAATCAGGCTTCTGTTATTATAATCAATTCAGATTATTACAACAACAATTACATTTCAGAAAGGATTTTGCACTTATTTCATGATGCAATACTTTAAAAGCATTGAAGATAAAGTTTGTCCACCCTGTTATTCTAAATATTTGAATCGTTAAACAATTGCTAGTAAAACAACAATGATGATAAGGATAGACACGCACTCACAAATTACAAGTTACTTCAGTTAGAAGAAATTTGTTATTACAAGCATTTGAATGGTACTTTTCAATTATGAAAAAAATACGTATTAATTTAATTCTGTGATTAATTTTTAAGGTCGGGCTAATCAGTCACTTTTTATACTACTTTCACACCAACCTGTACATTGGGCTGTAATGACTGCTTTTATGTATGATTCTGACACTATCGAACTCTAAAACTCCTTTACGGCAGCAGCAAAGATTCTATGTCCGCTTCAAATCAGAGTAACACTGATATTAGTTTGACAACCTATCTTTCAAGCCAGATTTAAAGCATTTAAAATGAGTTTTCGTCCAGATAACGCCGTTACCATGTGTCTGCGAGTTTCATATGAATATTTATAAAATGGCGGATGTAAATATCAAACTCTTCGACCTCGTTTGATATTAAAACCACACACATGATAAACCTGGAGCTCCATATCACACCGCGCGGACCCATGATTACCTAAAACACACCAAATATGGAACATTCTTTGATCTCTGCAACAAACTTAGTCTTTCAAAGAAATAAATTGTCACAGATAAATATAGGACTCTCTTGTGACATGTTAACTCGAGCACATAGACAGTACTCTTCAAGAAATAGATTTACCGATCAATAGTCTTGAATATCATCATAAATGAAGATCGTCTAAATATATAAACAACATGGCGGATATGATAAATTCCTTTTAGCTTTTACATAGTGTCGTGATATAAATCCTAGGTTTCATCACAGGCAATTGGATTGTCATACTGAAAGCAGGCTACTGTGCAGAACAGATAGCGTTTTTGATTTACCACTTGTGGACGGTGTACCGACTGAACTTTTCAGTTTGGAATTTTTATATTGTGATGTGGTTTAGAATATTTATTATATTTCGTTATTTAATAACCATTAACGCCATAAACAACGTGAAGTTTTCCTGTTTTTAAATACTATAACAAGAATTGTGCCAAATCCAACTGAAAAAGGTTCACTTGTTTACAAAAGAAAGTCATAGGCTTATATATACTTTTATTTAGTTTAAAAAAAAAGAAAAGTGCCAGGGTCTTGACATACCATATTCACCCGTCTTAAGTTGATTTTTTGGTACAAACAAATTCATCCACTCGTTTCATAAATGGTAGAAAATTGGACATTTCCCTTAGAATAACAGTGGTACAATTCAAACGATGTCGATGTAGTCGTATGTTTCTATTTTGTACAGAGACATCCGAGTCAATCACTACGAGTTGCTCCACTTAGGTTTTAGGTCGTAAAATAACACACGCTCTTTCAATATAATCTTATCAAATCGTTATAACATTCGTACAGATCGATGACCTTCACTGAATCTTCCCATTCTTTGGGAAACAATACATTATGAATGACAACAATTTATCAAGATCTTTGTTAAAACTCTAAATAAGTTACTCAACTACATCAGTTGGTTTCAGAGAGGTTGATATGAATTTGACACATGTATCGGACTCTAATTGGGTTGGTATTAAGCAGAAGACTGTTTATTTCCTCTAAAGTAAGAACATGTCAATGTTTTGTTCCTCATAATGTTTTCTATTTATCCAATTCATATTCTTTCTTAAGTAAGGAGGTATTATTTGAAGTTGAATATTAAAAATAAAATGAAATCATAAGGATTAACTGTCAGCTTGTACAAGGTTTTGTTTCACGTATTGCTAAAATGTCAACCCTTGATATCCACCATACACAATATTTTTCCATCTATTGTCAATCAATTATCTCGTGTTTGTTTTTGAAAACATGTTATATGAAATGCATTGTAAGCGGTTTGCAACGATACAATTGAAAAAAAACCAGTACAAAATTGTATTTACCAAAGTCAAATAGCCAGCCTGGTTATCAAAAAAAAATAAAGGAAACGTAACAAATTGATTACTTTTGAAATAAGAGTAGTGCAAAATGTCAGATCTATTTAGATTCATTTACGCATACAAGTGTGATTTTTCTCTTTTTAAAAATACTCAAACTAGTTCATCTTGAAGCATACCAATGAACTTATTACATTATAAAAAACACAACTCAAAATCCTTAGCATTGCAGATTCGAAAAATCTATAAAAGAAAGCAGTTTTTGTTGAAAAAACACTTGTGATACTAAAGACTAAAATATATTTTGTGAATGACTGATGGTTGTACAGAGTTTCTGTAGAAGATGATATATGAGTTATCTCTAACGTTTAAACAAATCACCGTCATATCGATTAGGTATAGTGATGTAATGGACAAATGGATTATTATATTGTCCATCATCTCATTCATTTTAAGTTAAGTTAAGTGAGAAAACAACTGACAGTGTTTAGACAGTTTATCCAACTTCACCAATTTAACTATTGTAAGTCTCTGTCAGTTTGAGACTGCACAACTTAGAATATACGTAATTGATATTTAGGTTTCATTAATGATTATAATAGTTCTTAGGATATAAAATTTGAATATATATGTTCAACTCAAGAGTAATCGCTCCCATCAAACAATCTACGTTACCGTACTTGTTATACTCATTATATACCCAAGTATACAATACTATAGTTCATACCCATCACATACCAAAGTATACATACTATAGTTGACTGTTCTTTCAACGACATGAAAGCAAAGACTGTGTGTAGACTGAGACAGATTTACAAGATAATAATCATCAGTGCAAACAGTTTCGAATATCTACATATCTATAATCGTTTCCGAAATGAAGTATTTTGCTTCAAATGTGTAGACTGAGAAGACAGAACTACAAGATAATCAATCATCAGTGTTGACACTTGTTTCTTCCTAGTAGCCAGTTCAGATAGTTGAAGTACTTGCAAAAATAAAAGCAAGGCAAACAGTTTATCAGTGCGAAATATCTATCTAAAGTATTTTGTCACAAAAACGTTCATGTCTTGCCATCTTCATTTAAAATTTCTCACTTTATTCAGTCTCTGAGGCATAACTTGAATTCAAGATTAAAAACTTCATATACCATATGTGAGATTTCCGTTTCACACTGATTTGCCTTTGAGGGATACATAATTATACTAGGTGGCCATAACATTTTCAAACTTTGACCAAAATAATCAGATGTCCTTACTTTTTCAATTATTAAAGCTTTTACTTCTAGACTTCAGTTATCATTTTGTTAAACCTCACCCTTAATCCATTGACAGTTATCATTCATTCACATGACTGTATGTTTGTTTTTAAATTTGTCATTGTTATAACATGGCGGTGAAATTATAGCAGGGTTTTTGTGAGCCGTTCTCACTTTTGCATTGGTTAATGCGTCCTTCATTCTGTTGTGAAAACGTTGCTCCAATATAGATATTGTTTAAAAGGGTTTTCTATCCCACCTATCTTAGGGGCATATCCATTTTTATTACATTGGGTAATGTTATGAATATTTCACATATCAGTCTCCGAGTCATAGAAATAGCCACATTGATATTGGAAAACAGACGTATCTACCACATGCTAAGAATTATGTGAATTGTATGACATCTTACATAAACAAGGACACAAACAGAGAGAGAGAAATTGACTTTACATTCAGTGTTCTTTTTGTTTCTGCAAGTTTCAGAGTGTCACTGTAATGATTGTGATTGGATAACAATGATGACTAATAACATGTATGACTCAATTGGACTCGCACAATATCAATCCAAATATATTTTGAATCAACTATTTAAGCTCATGTGGAATTATTTGGACATCAGTGTGATAAAGACATCACAACGACAAGACAAAACAACACACTTGAACACGTTTTGATAATCTTTTTAATCGGGATTAATTCAGTTACAAAGATTTGATATGATATGCTATTTTCAATTATAAATCAATCATTAAAAGTAATACAAAGCTTTTCTTTCTTTTTCTTCTTTTATTTCATTTAACTTGTCATTCACTTACAACTAAGATTGATTTTCAATTTGAGATGATTGTATCTATAAATGTTGATTTTGGCCATACTTACGAACTAGATGTAACTTGAACAACACTTCATCATCGCTTAATATGACACACATGTTCTAAACTTGAACATCTCACGAATCACTATGAAATTGTTATTAACTGACGCTGTACTCGTGATTGACAGCTAAGCCACGATTTTCTCGAGATATGACACAAGTATTTGAAGTGTCATTTCCAAACTAACTCAAACTTTATCTTATTCATACAATCATCAGAAAATAAAGACTAAGTTGACAACTGTCACTTTTCATGTGGCCCGATTTAGGTTGCAAATGATGGAGTGTCATTCTGTTTGACACAAACATTGGTTACTTACCTTAGATATAGCTTTTAGATACTCATTATTCATTTTTAAAATATTTCGATATTTAATTAAGATTTTGATTTAACAATTGTTACATCTTTGGTTTTAACATACAAACATGTTCCTGTCGACCACATACATTGTATGGTCACCTCCATAGATAAAATGGTTCACTCCTACATGATTATACCGGATAATAGGTCATACCAACAATATTTCTTCTAACATTCGTTTGTTAAGAAATTGACAAGAAGCCCAAAGACGAAATAAGGTGGTTCTCATCCCTTTCCCGATCTGCATTCATTAAAGAAAGACCATCTTAATATATGGACATCACCGTAAGCATGGAGGATATGATAATTCTTTCGAGCTATTACATAGTGTCCTTTAATATAATCCACCGCATCACCACAGGCAATGTCATACTGAAAGCAGGCTACTGTGAAGAACAGATATATATGTTTTTGATATACCACTGGCGAACAGAGTACGAAACGGAATTTGATGTGGTTAAGAATACTTCACATGTCTACTAGAGAAAGCAATAGGCTTTTATGCTTTTATTTACTTTCACAATTAAATGAAAAGTGCGAGGCATATTCACCCGTCCAATAATTGATTCTTTTGGCACAAACAAATTCATTCACTCGTTTTATGTATGGTATTACATGGGGTATCATTTCCCTTTAAAATAACGAAGGAATAAAATTCAAACGAAGTTGATGCAGTCAAACTGGACAAGTTAGCATTGTAGAATTAAGTAATTAGAAAAGGAAAGAATGAATGAATATGTAAAATGAACAAATCTGTTATACAAATCGTTTGGTCTAATGGATGTAATATTTAACAACCTTACAAATATCAACATTTTGACAAGATGGCAGGTCTTCACTTTCCTTCCCCTTTAGTATAGGCGTTAATGTTACACATGTTGCATTAAGTATGCGCTATAATGATGACGTAGATCGTTTTTTTCTGTTGTAAATTGAACATTCAGAGAAAGACTGAAAGGAGTTTTCCAGATATTTATCACATACAATATGTGTCAGGTTTCATTCCAATTTTGTTCGAATCACAACTCAATGAACTTACAGCATAACGTTTAGTGTGCAGAATGTTAAATTTTCTTTTCCAACATGAAAAATATTGTTTAGCAGAAACGCCTTTAAAGTAGTAACCTGTCAATATTTAGATCCGTTAATATGTTTTCTGTTCATCCAATTCATATTATTACTAAAGAAAGAAGGTACCTTAAGTTGAATATTCTACAAAGCTGAAATCAAAATGATAAACTGTCAGCTTTTACAAGGTTTTGTATCATGTATTGCTAAAATGTCAACCCTTGATATACATCATACACACTATTTTTAGAGTTATTGAAAATCAAGTATATATTGTTGTTTTTGAAAACATGTTATATGAAATGAATTCCGTAACACTTGGATTACGCAGGATTGTGTTTGTCAATAGATTTCTTTAAACTTGAGAATAGTCTTTTTTTTTTAACCGATTGATGTTTAAAGTACATGGGTTTCCAGTAGTATCATGAGAGAATACTATTTGTCCGATTTCACGGACACGATCAGTTATTATACATACAATCCAAAATTAGGATACGGAATTCTAGATATTAATTATTAGAAAACTATTGATTTTAATTAACATACGATCAAACAATATCCACAGTAAAGCGACTTATTACCTATATTATAACAAATAAATTCATCCTGCAAGGTAACAGACTTAATACATGCGTTTTCTTTAATTGAGTGAGATACATAGATACTATTAATCATAGTATGTATCCTTTTGCCGAACTTGTTATCCGATTTAAAAGGTTTACGGATTTCAAAAGTGTTCATTTTCTTAAAATATTTTCTCAGTGCATGATTATGATAAAGAAAAAATATGTTCGATAAAACAGGACCATTGACAACGCTTCGCAACTTTACTCATACAACGTACAAAATTTGAAATTTCCTTCATCTTTGAACGTTTAAATATACATTTAAATTGGTTGTCAAAGACAGTGTATAACTATGGCTAGTGCAATTCTTTCAAGGCTGCATTCGGGTCGGTTGTTAAAATGGTTTAACTATCTATCATATTTTGACAAAATGCATACACCCGTAGATTGTTGAATGCGGACATGTTTAACAAATTTACTATTTTCTCCTTAACTTACCTTTGGATGAATACAATGAATATATTTGAAGAAAATTTTGTCAACTCCTTGCTATCAATTTGGACACGTGGTTAACAACGATTAAGATGTTGATGTAAGGACGTTTTTATTGAGAGACCACGTTGACGTACAAGCAGCAAATCTGTTTTATGTGTATATCTTGAAGATAATTGATAAGCTCCCAAATTGTTATATGTTTTCCCAAAATAAATCTAACAACGAAATATTACAAGTCATTAAAACAACTTTCTCAAATCATAGTAGTGACTTCCTAGTAGAGATCTTGATACCTTTACATAAGCGATTTTGATGATAAGTAAAATAACAATTCGAAATACAAAAAGATAAAAACAATCCTCCCCCCCCAATCCCCGCAAAAAATACAAAAAAAACACGTCTATTTGTAATATCCTAGCCAAATCATCTTTGTATTGAGTTTGCTTAAATTTATCAAATATTGGGAGAATTGTCAATCAAGAAAGTACAATTTAAGGTGCATTATTAAAAAATACGTTATGTACATATAATTTGTTTTCTTTTTATCCAGTATGAAACATTTAAAATGTCAGCAAACACCTCTTAAAAAGTTTTGTAAGAACTTTTAGAAGGGGAAAAGTACTTTGACATGACATGACATGACACAAAAAAGGGAATCCAACTGTCGCCAGGAAAAATACTTAAAAAGATCGGTGTGAAACTACATGAGAGATTTCCAAAGCAAAAGCACATTCATAAGCATGTTATTGAACATTTTTTATTCCAAAACTGTATAACTGTAAACTGTCAAAAAACACTCTCCTGAGGAAGTGGTATATAACCAATATGCAGTTGACAGTGGCTTATACTGTTGTGTTGAATTCTACTATGAATGTGATGAATACTAGATTCTGATTGGTAACCCTGGAAAATCAAACGTGATCAATTTTGGATTGAACGTCCTCTGATTTTGAGGCCGCTTCACCGCGCATTGATACACCCGACTTGCAATTTCATAGCTGGTATTCTGCTGTTTACACGCAGCGGGCTTCCTTCGATTACGGCAATAATACCGTGGCGTCATTTACGCGAGTGCTTATGACGTCATACTCCTTAACAATCAATTAATCAATTTTTATTCCCGAAAAAACACCATCGGTGGCTCATGAGAAAATAACATAGAACATACATGGTAAATATATATATACATATATATAGTCAAGATGGACAGTAGAAAGGATTAAAATGTTTTCGTTACCTGAAATATAACATTGATTTAGCTAAATTTTTGATGTCACTGGTTTGAGAAGAAGTGAATAGTCTTTTTATATTGAAAGTATGTAGCAGGTAGATGTAGTTTTCTGTATGATGTTAGCATTTCACATTCAAACAGGTAGTGGAGTTCATCTCTGATAACAGATGAATTACATATATTACACATACGGTTTTCTCTTGGAACATTGGACCAACTTCCACAGGCAGGTAATGATTTCTTGTTCTAAATCTTAAAACGGGGATGTAAACATTTTTTGGTAAGAGCAGGTATCTTTAAAAGTCAAGATTGTTTTTCACAATACGATAGAACAGAGATTTAGGGCTTTGTAAAACTGGTGTATTCCATTTCTGTAGAAATTGGTTTTTGAGGTTTTGTTCGATCTTAAACGAAAGGTTAGTCGTTGTACATAGGAATGGGTTGTGGAAAATCTCAGATAATCCACAGCCGTTTAAAGTTGATTTAACAAATTCAATCCAAGGACATGAGTAATATTTTTCATTCGGTTCCAATAATATATAATACATACTTAATGACAATTTGCTCTGATTGGTATTTGTTGCCATATTATGCCAAAAGCTGATAAGGCGTTTACGTAATCTGATATTTATGGGGTATCGTCCAAATTCTCCATATAACATATAATCGGGGGGAAAGTTTCGAAGGCCGAAGAAATTTTATGTGTAGTCTTTCAATTGAGATAATATTTTCGAAACCCCAAATTTCACAACCATATAATTAGATTGGTTCTATCATTACATCAAAAGCAGAAAAAACACAATCAATTGCTAAATATACATTACGTGCCTTCTTCAAAAGAGAAAACATTGCCTTTGTAGCTGAATTTACAAGTTCTTTGATTGCGTAGTTAAATCGTCTGCTACGGTGAAGATGAATACCAAGGTAGCAATAGGAATCTAATATGTCAAGGAGCTTTTCGCCGTAGTATAGTTTCACTTTAGACGATTTCGCAGGACCGCTCTCAAAAATCACAACTTTTGTTTTTGCTAAATTAACAGTTTAGTTCCATTCAGTACAGTAATGATAAAATGCATCAAGGGATTTTTGAAGATCATGTAAATCGTCACTAAACAAAGCTGTATCATCGGCATACAGTGATATTATTAGTTGAAGCCAGAGGTTACATAGCAGTCTGAAAAATAATGTAGTTTTAAACCCTGACAATCGCTGTTTATCAAAAAAGCTTCCAGGTCATTGATAAAAAAAGAAAACAGTAGAGGAGAAAGGTTCTCTCCTTGCCTTACACCACAGTTACATTGGAAAAATGGCGAGATCGTATTGTCTACAAGCACTGTAGACTTGATATCATTGTACATATTGTTAATAAGAGAAAGGAATCTACCCGATAATCCATTTTGAAGCATCTTGTGCCATAGGTCAGCTCTCCATACAGAGTCGAAGGCTTGAGTAAAATCAATAAATACACAGTAAAGCTCTTCGAGATTTTGAGTAAGTTTATGATTAATGATATCACAAAAATGTTGTCTGTTGTTGAAAAACTTTTTCGGAATCCTGCTTGAGCAGGTGTAATAATATGATTTTCTTCAACGAATTTCGTAAGTCTATCATTTAATACACTAGTGAACGGCTTACCAAAGCAACTAAGGAGAGTAATGGGTCTGTAAGAATTACAATCTAAATTGTCACCCTTTTTCTTGTATAATGGTTTAATCATTCCTATAAGCCACTCTTTTGGAATAAATCCTGATGATAATATCAAGTTTAACAATCCTGTTACTATTGTAAATAACATGTTGGGTGCGTGATTAAAAAATTCGTTTGCTATGAAATCAACTCCTGGGGCTTTATTATTTTTAACTTTTTAACTGCAGAGATCACTTCCTCATAACTTATATCTGAATTAAGAATATCGGAATCAGTTGTGTGTGTATCATCACACTCTTTTGGTGGGTTTAGATCAATATTTACATTTAATTCTTTAAAGAACTCATAAAATGTATCCAAATCAGGTTGTTTTTCTTGTTCGTCATTTTAGACATTATTTATAACATTCCAGTACTCTTTTGGTGAATATTTCTTATTGCCTCAGTTTTTTATTGTCTGATATTCTTATCTAATCTTTTTTTATAAACTTTTGATGCAGTTCTAAATTTAGTTTATTTGTCAGAGATCTGTTTTTGTTATAATCGCGTTTTGATTTAAAGAAATTCGGCATTCTTTGTTAAACCATGGCTTTTGATCTATTGTATCACTTGACTGATTCACAATTTGATTGCGTATAATATCTAGTTTCTCTAAATCAACATTAATCCGAAAATGGGATGCCATACTGTGATCAAAACGTTTTGGTTGATTTACCTGTAGAGATTCGCCTTTGGTCATACTAGGAACGGAGTGTTGTTCAACATACGATCCAGTCTGTGCTAGCAATGAGAAGGACAATGGACAGTGTACGTCTGAGTAAAAGGGTAAAAAGTCCTCAACTTTAAGTTTACATATGATACGAAGTGCCGATGGAGAGGCAATCAAATAGTCAACAACAGATTTATCCTTACATGTAGGCTTACCATCAATACTATCTGGCGGTATTCGACCATTACATATAGACATGTTTAACCCTTTACACATTTGGAGTAATTTTGATCCGTGGCTATATATTCTACCAGAGTCTTGTGACGATCTTTGCAGAGGTAGGTTCAAAGAAATTAAAGTAGTTTCTGGATCAAAATCAGTTCCAATGTCGGAGACATCGATATCCATCTCATCAGTGATACGTGTATCAACACAACAATAATCACAGGATGTACTAGTTCTGGCATTAAAATCACCAACCAGGGAAACATTTGTAGAGAGGGTTTGGAAATGTAACGCTGATTTTTCAATTTCATAAACGACATCATTGTTGTAATACTTCGATCCTTCCGGGGGCAAATACACAAACCCGATGTACATATCATATTCACTAGAAATAAGGGATATTTGTATCCACAAGACATACTCATTACTATGGTCTTTATGAAATGTTACATTGGGTTTAATTTCAATTTTAACCGCTACCCCAATCCCGCCAGACTTTCTACTGGTCTTCATCTATGACATAAACACAATGAAAAACCAGGGATGTCTAAATCATCAAGTATACCCGTTTTCGTTTCTTGAAAACCAACAATTTCGTACTGATTGATCATTTCAGAAAACTCTGAGTATTCCAATCTATGTCGTAATCCACATACATTTAGGCTTATGAAATTTAGTGTAGCAATAACGCACACACTATTTTCATCGTCAACAGCAAAAGATACATCAAAAGTTTTGTCATCAACAATAACAGACATATCAATATTGTCATCACTAACGTTATCATGCATATCCACGTTTGTTGGAAAAATTAAATTTTGTCAACAGTATCATTCATATTCGGTGTACTCACCAACGCGTCGATACACACTCGCTCTGCCGTCTTTTCTGAAGAGACAAAACCTGCGTTCACGGAAAACAGCACACGTCGCCAATTACGGAGCTGCCAACGTCGGACTTGCCTTGCCCATGCCAGTCTACGACGCTGGTTTTGAAGAGTCAAATGGACCCCGCAGTAAGGACGACGTGCTCGAATGCCATGGATTCATGGTCGTTGGTACACCGTCTGTCGACTGATGACGCGTCTGAGTGCTGTCGTCGCCGGGACAAACCGATTGCACTGATGTATCGTGCGGATGTGACGGTCTTCCAAGGGTGTTGTCATGGGTGGACTACCACTTCTTGGCCTGTCTGACGTATTGTCTGTTTGCCTGAGTCGTTCCATCAGTCTGGTGATAGTTTTTCTGGTGCAGCCCAAGGTTCTTGCAATGATGGTGTTGTTGGGGCCGAGTTGCGCCATACTGACAGCTCTTTCTCTTTCCACCTGAGTTAAATGCAGCATATTTTTTGTGGTTTTCTTTCTGCTGGAGTCATACCGTGTAGTTTGAGCTGATTTATGCCGTCGATATGCACATGCATTTTGTGCTACAGCAGGAAACATCATTTTAGGTGTTTTGCAGCAATGGGGCGATTTTTTTATATATGATCCAATAAGTTTTAAGGCAACATTTACATCCACAAAAAAAAATTGGTATAAAATTCATGAGTGGGTACTTTCTTTTGGACACTAGTTTATATTTAAGTGATTTTAATGAAATTAATAGTAACGTTTTTGGTGAATAGTGTAAATAGAACTATATAAACGCTCGCCTCTGAACGAATTACACCGACTGCGGCAAAAAATTAGTACGTTATTCACAGGTTGGCAATACAGGATTACCGTATGCGGCAACACTGACTGTGATTTGACTGTGACTTGACCATGACTTGACAATGACTTGAAAACTCTTCTCTCTCTACTGTCCTTCCACTTTTTGACCGCTTTTGCAAAATTGAACTTGCTGATGTCCTCCCCCTCCAACTTGATCAGCATTAGTTTATTGAGTGTCACTGGTCAGGCGATTTCTTGAAGGGGTGTGCAAGTTGTTTTGGCACGAAAACCCCCTTTTACAATCAGCGGTCTGCAATGGCATGATTAAAGCTAGTCTTGCTAATGTGAGAAGGTTGGGGAACATTGCCTTGTGGAAGGTATAGATGTCAGACCACAGATTCTTGAAATTGTCAACAGAGTAAAAATACAAACATTACTGTTGAAAATGCATTTCTTGTTGAATCTTATACTGATCCCAACAACCCTATTGCACAGTAAATTCACACATTTATGTAATTTCTTGCAATTAGAATTAAAGAAGGAAAATCACCTCCAAACCGAAGGCTTTAACCTTTCGGAATATTGCCCGAGCCCAGTGGAAGCCACATCCCTTCAACTCCACTCTCCCCATATATTACAATATTAAATATGCAATTTATAATCCACAAGACATACAAATAACAAGATATATAAACATCTATACAATTTAAGATAAATATGAATATGTTCAAATGTTTAAATTATATGAATTTACAATATACAATTAATAACACTTTGAAGACAGGACTGGTGACACAGGTCAGGTGGGCTTTGCAAAGTGTTTTCTGCTCTACTTCATGAATAGCCTGGCGACAGCGGAGAAAGTCTCTGTTGGGTTGGCATCCCCAGCTTGAAACTTCGACCAGATGGCCTGGATGCCAGCGTTAAAGTCTTTTGTTTTCTTCGTCTGGACCCTACAGAGTTGTCCATATCCATTCTCCACAAATCGCCAGAATTCTTTGCAGGAGTTCCACAAGGAGGTAAAACTGAAGGTTTTCTTCCCTGCCCGGTCGTTTAGGCGCCTGTGCCACCCTGATGAAAATAAATAGTGAAGATAAACTTGGAAAAGTCCATAAAAACTATGAACCATCAAAATCTATAACAGTAATCTTTAAATGTAACAAAGACGTTTTACTTTATGAAGTTCTATATTGAAAGTAAATGTAACGGCACTTGAACAAGTACAGTAAGTTAAATATTCAAATTTATAGCATACCTTCACAGTCGTTGTTCGTTCTGATGTCAAGGCCGTAGACTGACCAAGAACTGATGGGCCACACGGTACTATTCATCCAGGTCTTGTAGACGTAGTCCATCAGTCTGGTCAGTCCCTGGCTCTCGACAACAGAACGATGAGTCTTGATGTTTGAGAAGTCCACGTAGATATGGCGCTGGTGCAGGTATGACAGGGCCACCAAACGCTTCACTGTCCCGTAGATGGGTGTTCCCGGGTGGTACTCAGGCTGTCAACAGAGTAAAAATATAGGGAATGAAAACACAAACATTACTGTTGAAAATGCATTTCTTGTTGAATCTTATACTGATCCCAACAACCCTATTGCACAGTAAATTCACACATTTATGTACTTTCTTGCAATTAGAATTAAAGAAGGAAAATCACCTCCAAACCGAAGGCTTTAACCTTTCGGAATATTGCCTGAGCCCAGTGGAAGCCACATCCCTTCAACTCCACTTTCCCTGGGAACACTCGTCTGACAGTCTGCCATAATGCAACCTCGAAGTCTGCCACCACTCTCTCAACTCACAGACGTTCGAGGCCACCCAGCTTTGTTACAAGAACTTGCAACACCTAAAAAGGAACACGGTAATATAAGGAACATGTTTAATAAAGAATTTAGAATTTCAATATAGAACATCGTGATACTTCAATAAGTGATAAGGTTCAATGTAACAGTTTATATGTTTCTTAGTAATATGGTATCAGTGATCAGTATGAAATATATCATGATCCCTACCTTTTCGTAGTCCATCTGTCTTCTTTCTTGACATAAACATAAATGTTACTCGGACTTGATTTATGTTTCCGTCGGAAGACCGCAGGAAACAATGCAGTGAATATAGCTGCACGAACGGCTTCCTTTTACTACGTGGAATGTGCCGTCAAGGTACCACACCCTCGCTGCTGCCAACAGATTCAATTGGTTAGCAGTGGCAAAGGCAAGGTGTCGTTGGCCCTTAACGATCACGTCAGCTATAAGGAAGCCGTGCGAGATGTCGGCAGAAAAATAGGACAATGTATCAAGTCACATTCTTAGATAATTTCTGTAATTTTATGATTTCATAATCAAGTATAAAAATTTAAATTTTAATTGTTATTAATCACTTTCAATGGAAGTAACTTCATTTCTTTAATTAAATATGTACACAATAATAGACTCTTTACATTTGTTCTACATCAGACATAAATACCTCGAAAGTGATGTCCTTTGGTTCACAAGGACGGAGTGTTTGCCGGTGATAATTGGCAACTTTTGCCATATTACGAACTGATGGCAAACACGCCTGTCCTTGCAGTCCCAGGACTTGAAGATTATCTTCGACAAGTTTGGAAGCAGAGACAAACATGTCCTGTGATGCTTTCTGCTTCAACTGAATGGTAGAAAACAAAGAACATAATTATGCTATACAAATTAATTCATGAGATGTATTTGGTTCACAATATTTTATTGATAGTGAGTGAGTTGGTGTTTAACGTGTTTTGAACAATATTTCAGTTATTAAACACGTGGATGTTGCCATCCAAAAGAGAGTAGATAGGAAAGGGATCGAAAGGATGAGGAAAAAGACGGAAAGAAAGGCATAGTGAGAGATAGAAAGCAGGTTTTAGAAGGACTCACATTTGGTCTGGCTTCTATCCGTCGACCTGTCCAGCTTGGGTGACCCTACCAGGAGCATGTAAACTCCAGCTGGCATAGCTCTCGGGGTCGCCGAAGCACACAAATCACCACACCACGATAAGGTAATGAGTCCATTTTATTGATAAGTTTAAATGTTAAGTAAGGGGATTTTAGGAAGATGTCATAAACACTAGCAATGATTTTTTTAAAAGTAATATTTATTTTCTACGATAATGATCCCTATGCTAGCAATACACACTTACCTCAGACATAAAGGCGGTCCTTATACATTCTTATAGTTTGACTATATTTATTTAAAATTACTTACGTTAATACAAAAGGTAAAACCCCTGTTGTCTGTCAATCTAGGTTTCCCTTGCAAGGTGCCCTTCTCGACCACTGTGTAGACAACGGGAATGGATGTGTGTGGGTCGTCTCTCTCACTGCATGAAAAGAAGTTCTTTACAAGATATTTACAAAGGATTAAATATCTTGTAAAGTACTTATTTACAAGATATTTACAAAGATTAAAGTACTTATTTACAAAAATAATCAAGGTAATAAATATCTATTAAAGATGATATTTACAAGATATTTATTATTTTGTAAATGTTTGTAAAGGTTTGTAAAGTTTTGTAAATATCATCTTTAATAGATATTTATTACCTTGATTATTTTTTACTTTGAAAAGTGATCATTGGCAAAATGTTGACTTTGAAAAGAAATAATTTGAAAAATGTTGACTTTGAAAAGTAACAATTGGTGAAAAGTTGACTTTGAAAAGTAACAATTGGTGAAAAGTTGACTTTGAAAAGTTATAATTTGAAAAATGTTGACTTTGAAAAGTAACAATTGGTGAAAAGTTGACTTCGAAAAGTAATAATTTGATGAAATGTTGATTTTGAAAAGAAATAATTTGGTGAATGATGACTTTTTAAATAAATGATTTGTGAAATGTAGACTTTGAAAGAAATTATTTGATGAAAGGATGTCTTTTGAAAGAAATAATTTGATGAAATGTTGAGTTTGAAAAGAATTAAGGTGAAATATTGACTTTAAAAGGTATTAATTTGAAGAAATGTTGGTTTTGGAAATTAATGATTTGATGAAGTGTTTACTTTCAAAAGTAATAATTTGGTGAAATGATGACTTTGAAAACTGATATGTTTGAAGAAGTGTTGACTTTGAAAAGAAATGATTGGTGAAATGTTGACTTTAAAAAGAAATAATTTGATGAAATGTTGATTTTAAAAAGTTATTAGTTGATGAAATATTGAGTTTGAAGAGAAAAACTTATGAAATGGTGACTTTGAAATAAATATTTGTTTTGAAATGTTGACTTTCAAAAGAAATAATGGTGAAATGTTTGCTTTGATATGTCATAATTTGATGAAATGTTGACTTTGAAATATATAATTTGATGAAATGTTGACTTTAAAGGGGCAGTAGCACGTTTTTAGGGGGAATATAAGGTGATGTCACGAAAATGAAAATTAATGGTTCCAATTGAAAAACAATGTATTTAAACTAAATGAAGTAGTAATAATTCAAATGTATAAGGTAAAGTTTAGCCATGCGATGACATTTTCTTACACAAAATGAATTCAAGGTGTTCACACAAAAATGGCCGCCAATGGATTTTATATGAATCTTCATACTTTGTCCTCTGACTATGGATGACTGGCTTTTGAAATGAGATTTTTGGCACTGTCAATATAATACATTTAGCAATAACTGACAATTATCAGTGAAATATCTTAAAAATTAAATTATTAAAAAACGTGCTACTGCCCCTTTAAAAAGAAATAACATTAATCTCAGATGACTATACCTGAATATACAAACAATCAACAAGCAACTACCCGACAATTAAGCTTGGCGATTTTTCAATAAATGTTTAATTGGAGCATAAAATAGAAATCATCAATCCATCTTCTGCTACATGCTCTGACTCCAATACCCTCCTCGTTAAGTTAAACTACATCCAATTAACATAAATCTCAGATGACTAAACTGAATATACAACGCTTAAAAGCAAACTACCCGACAATTAAACTGGCGAGTTTTCAATAAATGTTTAATTGGAGCATAAAATAGAAACCATCAATCTATCTTCTGCTACATGCTCTGACTCCAATACCCTCATCGTTAAGTTAAACTACATCCAATTAACATTAATCTCAAAGACTATACCTGAATATACAAACATTTAAAAAGCAACTACCCGATAATTTAACTTGGCGAGTTTTCAATAAATGTTTATCTTGTAGCATAGAGAAGAAATCATCAATCCATCGTCTGCTACCTGCTCTGACTCCAATACCCTCCTCGTTAAGTTTAACGACATTCAATTAACAATAATCTCAGATGACTAACCTGAATATACGAACACTTAACAAGCATCTACCCGACAATTAAACTTGGCGAGTTTTCAATAAATGTTTATCTTGGAGCATAGAGAAGAAATCATCAATCCATCGTCTGCTACATGCTCTGACTCCAATAACCTCCTCGTTAAGTTAAACTACATCCAATTAACATAAATCTCAGATGACTAAACTGAATATACAACGCTTAAAAGCAAACTACCCGACAATTAAACTGGCGAGTTTTCAATAAATGTTTAATTGGAGCATAAAATATAAACCATCAATCTATCTTCTGCTACATGCTCTGACTCCAATACCCTCATCGTTAAGTGAAACTACATCCAATTAACAATAATCTCAGATGACTAACCTGAATATACAAACATTTAAAAAGCAACTACCCGACAATTTAACTTGGCGAGTTTTCAATAAATGTTTAATTGGAGCATACAATAGAAATCATCAATCCATCGTCTGCTATCTGCTCTGACTCCAATACCCTCCTCGTTAA
This sequence comes from Steromphala cineraria, assembly GCA_916613615.1. Taxonomy (NCBI): domain Eukaryota; kingdom Metazoa; phylum Mollusca; class Gastropoda; order Trochida; family Trochidae; genus Steromphala; species Steromphala cineraria. Next base: position 80,996,354 of record OU744722.1, read on the forward strand.
GTTAAACTACATCCAATTAATATAAATCTCAGATGACTAAACTGAATATACAAACACTTAACAAGCAACTACCCGACAATTAAGCTTGGCGAGTTTTCAATAAATGTTTAATTGGAGCATAAAATAGAAACCATCAATCTATCTTCTGCTACATGCTCTGACTCCAATACCCTCATCGTTAAGTTAAACTACATCCAATTAACATTAATCTCAAAGACTATACCTGAATAAGGAAGACAAGAGTAATTCTATGGATGAACAACTTCTTTATTGGATGGTGGCGACGTTTCGGTATAGATTCTTATACCGTTATCAAGCATATGGTGAAAAATGAGGAATACAGCAATTTATACAGTTTGGTATGATAATGAGAAAACAATAACAGTAACAACAGGATAAGGTAACAATACATCAAGGATAATTTACATGAAGTTTAAGAAAACATAGGATGAGTGGGATACCAGTTTGTGAGTGAGTTAATTAGGCAGATTAGCGAAGCCAGTTGAGTAGATAGGATTAATTATGGGCGGATTAAATGGTTGTAAGCTGATGGGATGTTATAGCCTTGATCTCTGTTCATAGATGGCCGGAAACGGGAAATTTGTAAAGCTTCGGCTAAACGACGTTGAGTGTAATCATGTTTGTTGGTTGTGAGTGTTTTGACAGTGTCCCAGTTGATGTTGTGTTGTGGGAATTTGGTGATGTGTTCTGAAATAGCTGATTTTGCGTCTGCTTTGATGGTGGATGTCTTGTGTTCTTTGATGCGAATGTTGAGTGGCCTTGATGTTTCTCCGATGTAGTTGCTGCCGCAGTCGCAGTTGATGTTGTAGACCTGAATATACAAACATTTAAAAAGCAACTACCTGACAATTTAACTTGGCGAGTTTTCAATAAATGTTTAATTGGAGCATAAAATAGAAACCATCAATCTATCTTCTGCTACCTGCTCTGACTCCAATACCCTCATCGTTAAGTTAAACTACATCCAATTAACATAAATCTCAAAGACTATACCTGAATATACACACATTTAAAAAGCAACTACCCGACAATTAAACTTGGCGAGTTTTCAATAAATGTTTATCTTGGAGCATTGAGTAGAAGTTAACACTTATACAGAATGACAATATGAAATTCCGACTTTCATTTGTTTTTTAAATCCTTAAAATGTTCTGAAATTGATCAAAGTTTATTTTCAATTTATTCTAATATCAAATTATTATTAAATTATTGGCTATTTTGGGAGATGATAATTTTCATGAAATATTTAGTTTGAAGTTTAGTTTGATGTTGTTTAAAAGTTAACTTTGATAAATATAAAAAGTATGTTGTCTCTTTTTAATGTTTTTAGAATATATTTAAAGATATTCGAATTCAGTTAACATTCCCAATGAAAAATAATCCTTCATTGAGTATATTATTGTAAGTGTACAGTTAAACAATACGCTATACTGATTAGTGAATGAATAGTTTATTACCATGAAGATCACACAAAAAATGACATAGAAAAAAAAATAAACATGTTTGATAATGGGAGCATGCGTAGACAGGTTTTGACACTCTTTCAAAATATCCACTGCAGTTGTTTATGTTCTTATGATATCAGTGATATAAACGTATCTAAAGATGGAAGTAATGAATATTATACATTGCTAAAAGATGGACAAACCATAATAAGATGAGCCACTTTGTCTTGTTAGCGAGCAAACAATGCTATTTTCATCAATCTATGGATTGTTATTCACCCTCTCTTTCTCCAATACCTAAACAACATGCAGTTAGCATAGTCTTAGATGACTTTATCTGAATGAACAAATAATAACAATGCATCCGTCAATATTCATTAATTTACTCATTACCTCCGAAATATATGTGGCAAGTTAGGGTGATCCTCCTCGTGAGGGCCATCTCTCAATAAGAAAGTTCACATATATAAGTCGCTTGAAAGCACCTCTTGTCTTATCGCTTCTACTTGTATTGCAATGAGGTCACTTCGGTGATGTAGTTTGATGTATTTACCACATCGTCATCAAATGAATTCAGTGTCTTTTGACCAATCATCAATAAAAGTCGAATCTAGATTTTACTACGGGTTTGATTCTCCCGCGAATAAATATCTAATCAGGCTCTAAAAATTAAATCACTATCATAATAGATTGACCTTGAAATAACACTGTCTCAAGATGCACGCCACTGATTGAAGCATAGCAATCGTAGAACAAACACGTGCATATGCTTTCATCGGACAAAAGTCTTCATGTAGCCACACCCCTGTTCAATACCCATTGAAACACCGTCTATTCCATGCCCACAGTTTGCTTTTTTTACTTAATATTTGCGTTTTTGCACAATATCCTCTTTGCATCTGTTATTCTGTCATGTGAAGGTGGAATGTTGTTTTTGAATTCTGAATTTATTTTTCAAAGTAGAGATTTAAGTACGTAAAATCATAAAGATTCCCTTTTAAGTTGAGTATGTAATAATGTGACATTCTACATAAAAGGTTTAATAAGATGTTTGTGGGTTCAATAACATTTCAATAGGTCAATTAGAGCAAAATTTTGTTTTTATCTTTTGTTGAATGTCTCACACCATCTCGGATCTGACATTACTAATACAAAATACATATTTTACATCATGTGCAGAATTCATACAGGGACAAAAGGATATAGATATAACTACAATAAGTCAATCTGTTTAATCTGTAAAGTTACAGGACTTGCTCACCAGAAATATAGAACACGCCCATCACGTGTAAACAGATTTAGGATATATTTACAAGCATTCGTATATAACAAGATATTTTTCAAAATTAGCATGTCAACCACATCAACTTTATTTCAAAGTAACCATTTCATCAAAAGTATCATCTCTCAATATAGCCAAAAATTATGATGCATCTACTTTGGAAATCACTTGTGAACAATATAACAACTTCAGTGTCAACAACTTCCTAATTTCAAATATATATTTGAAAGTCAGAACTCATATTGTCATTTTGTATGAGTATTGATTTTTACTCTAAACTCCAAGATATACATTTAGTGAAAACTCGCCAAGCTTAATTGTCGTGTACTTGCTTGTTAAGTGTTTGTATATTCAGGTATAGTCATGTGAACTTTATGTTAATTGAATGTCGTTTAACTTAACGAGGAGGGTATTGGAGTCAGAGCAGGTAGCAGAAGATAGATTGATAATTGTTACTCTATAATCCAAGATATACATTTAGTGAAAACTCGCCAAGCTTAATTGTCGGGTAGTTGCTTGTTGATTGTTTGTATATTCAGGTATAGTCATCTGAGATTATTGTTAATTGAATGTCGTTTAACTTAACGAGGAGGGTATCGGAGTCAGAGCATGTAACAGATGATAGATTGATGCAAATAGCATTGATTGCCCTTGAACAGGACGAAGGGGCCTAAAATAGTATATGGTAACATTTGAATTGGTAGATTTTACACAATAATGAATATGTCTATCAAGGTCAAAATGTTTTTGACGCTACATATTTACAAAATAAAATAATCCAAAGTAAACTTTCTTTCAGAAACATTGCAAATAAATAGTCTCATTGAGAATATTTTTCTCAAAAATATGCAGTCATGAAATGAAAATTACTCAATACGTTTGCCCATGAAGCTGAACTTTAAAAAATACATCCTCAATACGTTCGCAAAGTAGTTATCACAACAATTGTAATACAGACAAACTGAAAGACAATGATATCTATTCAACTTGCACTCGCTGGTTACATAATAAAAATAGATAATAAAACTAGATTAAACGTTCACAAATAAAAAAAATTTCTGAACTAGCATGTCAACAACATCAAACTATACTTCAAAGTAAACACTTCATCAAAATTATAAACCCTCAAAATAGCCCTTTTTCATACGGGCTATACTTTGGAAATAACCTTTGAACAATATGACAGCTTCAGAGCCAATAATGTACACCAAATTCAATTATATTGGAAAGTCAGAGCGTTAACTTCTCCAAGATAAACATTGATTAAAACTCTCCAAGCTTGATTGTCAAGTAGATACATTAAATTGTTTGTATATTCATGTATTATCATCTTATATATTGATTGAATGTCGTTAAACTTAACAAGACAGGTATTGGAGTCAGAGCACTTAGCAGACTATAGATTGATGCTAAGAGCATTGATATCCCTTTGACGGGACAAAGTGGCCTCAACATTATATTGTTGAATTTGAATTGGTAAATTTTACACATGAAGCAGTATGTCTTTCATAATCAAAATATCAGTGACATCATGATGTACATGGTAACATGATATAGTGTAATATACTATCAATGTGAATATGTCACCCAGACAAAGACAAGTACTACAGTATATCTTGCTGATCACTAATTTTAAACAACACAGAATCAATACCCTTACTATGATTAACAATAACATAAACAATAAGTTAATATTCAACTGAACCTAATTGCTTTCAAAGTCAACATTTCAATAGAATCATTATTTACGAAATTAGGATTTATCTCCTCATTTTTTGTGTGTGTGGCAAATAAAGGATGTTTGTACTATACATTCGATGAGCCTTTAATGGGTAAAGATATTTGATTCTCATTATTTAGTTTATTGCACTAACAATAACATAACAGGTGCAGTGACACACTGTGTTTATTAGGTAGTAAAGTGGTATGCATGCATGAAGACTTTACGAGCCTTTGGCTGAATCCTTGACATGTAGAATCTTGGCAATGTTTGATTGTCATTGCTTCTTTTTTCATTGTCAGTGAGGTCATGGGTTGCGCTTTTTTTGCAAATATGTTATAAATATATTATTTAAAAGTGATAAGCTACATGTTAAAACCTTTTACATTTAGGATAACTGATTGGAACATAAAATCTTGAAATTCTATTTCTTATGATTATATCTAAACAATCAACAATTACGGTGATTAATTAATTAACAAATATGTTGTATTAAGTAGATGATTTGATTAAATGAAATCATCAATTCATTGATTCAACCTATTTCTCAAAATCATTAGATAAATCATGTTAACTATTTAATACTTGTTTTTTCTAACAATAGGTCTACATCAGGTAGAGAATGCACCAAATGACGAAAAACCTTTCATTCTTTCATCATTGTCTACTCTTATGCCTGGGTGAGGATCCGGTGGGGTATCCGGCGCCGTATCAACTTTACCATCTTAATTCATTAGTTACTACTTAGTTAGTAAGTACTTAAAATAACAATGTACATTCTCCATATGTATCTACGCTGCAATCACCGTCCACCTGTATCACTTTTTGTATCACTTTATGTAACCGCCGATAAGTTGTGTAACTTAAGGTTAATAAAGAATTGAATTGAATTGAATTGAAATTGACAATTTCTAATACCTACTATATATTTAACGTTTAAACACATTTAGACTAAAACAAGTTTTAAAGATCTATTGCAGTATTAGGTGTTTTATGTATCCGTCAAGAAACTAATGATGGACACCTCGCCGACAGGAAAATAAAAACTGCAACAACCGCTAACCTCGATCACTTTTCGATTTACTTTCAAAGATATTTCAACTTAATAAGAACTGGGTGTGATTTTTGTCAATTTGTCCAATAAACACCTTCAATTAGCTTTTTATTAAGACTGCGTAGTTAACGGCTGTAAAAAACCTACCTGAGATAGGGGCCATAAAACTCGCGCGGGTGTGACGTAATAAACAGACTATATAGATTAGCGCATCATTAATTGAACTGAAATACCGCCTTAAATAATTGTTTATTTACAAGTGATGTTGATATCTTTATTACTTCAAACGCTTCATAGTGTTACATCGTCAAATGACTAATCCAACTGAGTGTTTAACATTTTCTGAAAATCGCTAATGAATGGGTTTATTTGTTGATCTCGTTAAGATATATGTATAGAGCTCGTTGTAATCATTCTGTATATATGACGTCTCAAAAAGGGCGTGTGACCAGTCATCATCATCATCATCATCCAAATACTTGTATAGCGCCAATATCCATAATATGCTCAAAGTCAAGATGAGCTCTAAGATGTTGCTGGCATGAGATGTTCAAAGGCTTCAGAGAAGAGACAAGTTTTTAAATCAGATTTGAAGGTACTTCGATCACGGGTCTGTCGCGAGACAGATCTAGCTGCCCATCAAGTCGGCATTTAAAAACGGCTTTAGTTACTAAACTGAACATAATTGAGTATCAATTTCAATTTCAATTTCTTTATTCCAAAGCATAGTGTAGGCCATCGGCCCATAACTACAGAAGCAACTGTCAAGACGTGCGTCATATTGATACATTTCATTAATTAACACTTCAGAGATGATTTTCTTAATAGCATAGCTTTATAAATGTACATTGATAATTTGCGCAATAATACACAATTGGAAACTGACATCAAAATATTGAACTTTGACTTGGTCGGGAAAACATGGTATTTATAGGGTATATATTGTTGCCTTAGCTCCCTATATAGTGGACAGACTAGCAGAAAGTGATACTCGTCCTCTACATAATTATTATTACACATGTAACAAAACCTATCATTTCTAGCAGTATTATCGTACCGTCCAGTTTCAATGTGAAGCTGATGAGAAGAACATCTGAACTGAGCTAGTGCATACCTAAACTTTTTAAAACTGATGCAGCCAATATACGATTCCTTTGAAAGGGATGTCTTAAAACAAGTATATATATACGTTTTGGCGCCATTTTGAAGAGAACTTCGCCACTCTTGTTCATTAATTAACATTAAACGGGAGGTGAATTCGGACAAAAATGAGACGGGGTTAAGGACGGACTGCTGCTCCCAAATATATCCAAAACCTAAGCTAAACAACAAATGTTTACTTGAGTATCAACCTTTGACACACTATAAAATATTTAATCAGACATACTTATATTCAAAAGAAAATAGCAACATATGTTTGTGGTTATATGATGTTTAACATTTAAACACATTTACACTCAAACAAGTTTTAAAGATCTATTGCAGTGTAAGGTGTTTATGTAAACGTCAATAAACTATTGATGGACACCTCACCGACAGGAAATTAAAAACTGCAATGAGATATTTTTTTAATTATTTTATTATTGTGTCACGCAAATGTTGACATGTCGTATACATAAAAATTAGCACCATATACATAAAACAACATTTGCCCGGCATACAAGATGGTCGATCCCAATGAACAGTGCTAGGGTAGGCTTTTACGCTGAGAGTTGATCAAGGCGTTGAGCCATGAAGCATATCAAGCATGAGCTAACGGCATTGCCATTCAATACACAATCAACATCTTAATTAATGAGATATTCCAACAGGTGTATTCGTTAAGCTACCTACAAGTGAGGGGAATTGAACTTCTAGTAAGCTGTTTGGATTCCTCAAATCAGTGATTAGTTTTTCTTTTTCTTATGAAAATGAGAAAATATATCACAAACTAAAGACAACAGTAAACATTTCCAGTATCTCATGATTAATTTTTCATCAAAATTGTTTCAACGAAATCACCATTACAAATCTTCATTCAACAACACAATGGAGTTTATAAGTCTATGTTTTACAAAAGGTCAACATTTGAAATTATCAAATTTTCCTTAAAAGTTAATATTCCATCAGAAACATTAACACCAATTAAATGCGTAATGAATACATCGAACTGATTATGTAACAGCATTGTCACTCAATAGACAATCAACACCTTGACTAATGAGTTATTTAGCAAGTGTATTCGTTAAGCTACAACCTAATGAGTGGAAATAATTTCCAACAAGCTGTTTTCATTTTTCAACACTGTATTTATTATTCATATTAGTTAAAATAAGGAAATTATCAAATTATATCTTTTCTGAGTCATCATTTCACAAATTTCACAAAATATTTCTTTTTTTAAGTCGAAATGTCATCAAATTATTACTTTTCAAAGTAATTATTTCACCAAACTTATACGTTTTCAAAGTCTTCATATCATTCATTATTACTTTCCAAAGTCAACATTTAACAAAACGTATAAGTTCCTAAAGTCATCATTTCACTAATTCTTCCTCTTCAAGTCATAATTTTACCAAATTATTCCTCTTCAAAGTCATCATTTAACCAAATTACTTCTTTTCAAAGTCAACATCTTATAAAATGTTCACGTTTCAAAGTAAACATCTAATAAAATAATCACTTTTCAAAGTCACTATTTCATCAAATCATTTCCTTTCAAAGTCATCATTTCACCGTTTATTTCTTTTCAAATTCAACATTTCATCAAATTATTACTTTTCAAAGCATTTTTTCACTATTTCACCAACCTATTAGTTTCCAATGTCATCATTTCACTAATTATTTCTCTTCAAATTTATCATTTCATCAAATGATTCCTCCTCAAGTCCTAATTTCACCAAATTAATCCTATTCAGAGTCATCCTTTAAACAAATTATCTCTTTTCAAAGCCTACATTTCGAAGAATTATATTTCTCTTCAAACTCAACAAATTCATCTTGTATTTCTTTTCAAAGTCAACATTTCATGAAATCATCACTTTTGAAAGTCAACATCTCATAAAATTTGTACTTTTCAAATTTACCATTTGATGAAATTGTTGATATTAAAAGTCATCAAATTATTTCTTTTTAAAGTCAACATTTTACCAATTATCACTTTTCAAAGTCAACACTTCACCAAACATATTAATTTTCAAAGTCATCATTTCACTAATTGTTTCTCTTCAAAGTCATCATTTCACCAAATTATTACTTTTGAAAGTAAACATTTCATCAAATCATTAATTTCCAAAGCCAACATTTCTTCAAAATAATACCTTTCAAAGTCAATATTTCAACTTAATTTCTTTTCAAAATCAACATTTCATCAAATTATTTCTTTTAAAGATATCATTTCACAAATTATTTCTTTCCAAAGTCATCCTTTCACAAATTATTTCTATCCAAAGTCAACATTTCATCAAATATTTCTTTCAAAGTCAACATTTACCAATTTTTTTACTTTCAAAGTCTACATTTCAGATTAAAGATGATATTTACAAATATTTACAAAAATTTACAAATATTTACAAATATTTACAAAAATTTACAAAGGATTAAAGATGATATTTACAAAGAAATAAATATCTTGTAAAGATGATATTTACAAAAAAATAAATATCTTGTAAAGGTAATAAATATCTTCATTTCACCCAGTGTCTCGATCTCCTCGAACTGTTCTGTGACACTAAAGAGAAAGGAAGTATGCATATAATGCAACTAAATGTATTATCAGGACATCCTTTTTCACCGGACTATACCTTTTATAACATTTTTATAATTATATTAGATTATTTGTATTTTTTACATGACAATGGTTAAATACAATTCAATGATTATCTCACCTTTCATTCATTGGGTTCGGCTTTAGGTAATCAAGGGGAAGGGGAGATTGCCGGAAGTCGCTCGATGCTGATGATTGTGGTGACAGTCCAGGTGGTGGTGATGGAGGGTCTTGGCTCAGTCCAAATGGTGGTAATGGCAGGTCTTGGCTCAGTCCAGGTGGTGGTGATGGCAGGTCTTGGCTCAGTCCAGGTAGTGGTGATGGCAGGTCTTGGCTCAGTCCAGGTGGTGGTGATGGCAGGTCTTGGCTCAGTCCAGGTAGTGGTGATGGCAGGTCTTGGCTCAGTCCAGGTGGTGGGGAAGGCAGGTAGGGACTAGGCCTAGATGTCGTCATCACATTATAAAAAGACATAGGAGCATAATCCTTTCAGCGTTTTCGGAAAAACTTATCAAATGTTATCAAATGTGTGAAATCATTGTGACGAGTTTTATTCAACCTTCCCCTTTTCCTTCACAAGAAAAGCAACTTGTAGGCCAAATAATGTGTATATGAAGCATGCATAAACTACCCTCTACCTAGATGCAAGGAACCTTTTTAAAAAAGTTCAACTTTTTTTAAATGCAGGATTTTTTCAAGAATTAGAAAATGTGAATTAAGTAAGGACCTGCCATATAATAAGCCCATCAGGCTTATATGCCTTATGACCTAAAAGGGATTTCACAACAAAGTATAGTTATGATCTTTATTTACAACAAACCAAAAAACATACAAAAAGTGAAAAATACAAACCCAAATAATATAAACTCCTGTCCAATTGAAAAGTTATACAATGCAGACACAAATATGAAAGAATGATTTGATAAAAGGTCTTATAACAGTGCTACAGATTTAAAAAAAATTCTTGTAGGCCATAGAGGCTTTCACTCAGTCATCTGAGGGGTCAATTTCTTTCAAAATACATACATTTTCCTGGTTTCTAAGATGAAATTATTAAATGTACAGTTTGCATTATCTCACATATGTCAAATAAATATTTATAACTATCTAATTTTTCTTTTGCATAAGATATGTATACATAATGTTTTCCAACTGTTAATCTGAAGCTCTGCTATAATTTTTTTTAAAATGAGACCTATCAATTTTGTAAAGATAAAACCGTAATTACACTACAAACTAACTTAGACATATCAGTAACAAAATCAAGAAAATTAGACAATATATCTTTAAAAAGAAAAATACTAGTACTCATGAACAATGCAAATGCAAAATCAATGAAGTTTTTCAATACATTGAAATAACCATAAACAGAAGTAAAAGTTTTCGTCCTCTTATGCATCAATCAAACAACCCATGATAACTTTGAACATGCTGTTAACATTTGTCCTGGATTCATAATTTGTTTAAATATATACATAAAGAATATAATGAAGCAGCGCACATTCTTTCTGGCAGAAAAAAAAGTTCTGATGATAAACCATACAAATGTTCAGGCAAACAATAAGTCATTATTGATAGAACAATCATCTAGTAGTATAGCACTCGACTTACGTTTTCACTTTCTCTGGATAACTGTTTTTACAACAGCTTGTTATCTTCAAATCCAAGCTACCTAATAATTGACAATGGAAGTCAATATTGTTTACTGCAATGTGATGATTATCAATCTCTCAACTCACATTATGATTTTTTAGTAAATAACCTCATTATAGCAAAAGTTAGTCGTTAAAGCAGTATAAATTATATTGTCAATGAAATAGCAATTGTTATATCTGGAGTTGTAAATACATCAAATTAATATTTATATTCAAAGAGCCTCAAATTTCATTTTACAAAAAATGGTGGTGATAAAGTTTATGAAGATTATGCTACATTCAAAAGTGACCATTAAATATCCATAAAGAACTTAATTAAGCACCCCCCTATTTTGTAAAATGAACTTGGGTCCTCTTGGACTATTTGGATTATTTTCATGTACTAGTATTGACCACTCGAGATATAACAATTGCTTTGTTATTCACTATCTAATTGTACTAAAAATCGCTAATGTGAAAAAATAATGAAACTATGAGAAAAACTGTTAGGCTACTGAAATTTGGCCAAATATATCTATTGTCACAGGGGGGAAACTACACATAAAACTTTGGATGTTATGAATTAAAAATAACATTTCTGATCTTTAGTTGACATTTATACAATAAATCCCTTTTTAATCATTCATGATAAAAGCTAGCAAAACATGGATTTTCAGTTCTTTTTTAATCCAAAATTCATAAAATGCCTACAATCTAAACATCTGTAAGTAAATTTGAGATTCATTGAGTTGAACTTTTAATTTCTTTTTGGCATTTTGATATTTCCTTACAATGAATAATTAAGCACTTCATTATATATACCAGTGGGGTTGTTGTCGTCACTGTCCAAGGTGATGCTGGACATGCTGGCACTGGTACCGGCACTGGTGCTGGTGCTGGTGGAGGGCCGGGGAGTCCTGCCTGAGTCCAGGGTGAAGGTTGGGTTCATAATCAGGGAAGGCTTCGAACACGTCCTCCTGGCTGTCCATGTCGGTTGCTGGTGACTCCCCTGATGAGTTGTTTTTCTTCTTCATTCGCTCGTATTTTTCTTTTTGAGCCTTTACCTTGAGGCGGCATTGTTCAGACGTGAAATGGTAACCCTTTTTATTTACTTCACCCGCGAGCCTTACCCACTTCAGGTTAGATATGACCTTGGACGAGTCAACTTCTTTAAAAACACTAAGAAGCAGGCGCTCACTTTCTTCCGTCCATTTTGATGTTTTTGGAACTGAATGTAATTTTTTTAGAAATTAGGAATATTTTAATTTTTTTGGACACCAATAAAATCAAACTTTAAGTGGTAAAAATTGAAAAAATAACATTTCCTTTATCAAAACAAAGGTACCTTTAAATGATTCAAGTATACTGTATCAAATTCTACTCTTATGTTTTTGTTTTTTGTAAGATTCCTAATGATGATTGAAAATATTCCAGAAAATAAGTTTATATCTGTCATGTCCTACCTTCCAAAACATGTTGTATCGCCTCTTTTCCAGTAGTTGTTTTTGGGGCGGTTTCAGGTGCAATCGGAGGCGTTTGACAAACTTCCACAGCTTGATTTTTTAAGAGATTTCTTGTAATTAGTTCTTTCAAACTATTGTCTGAAAAAAGAATATTTATTAAATTTTTATTAAAAATAAAATTCATGTGAGGGATCATAAAATTGACTTTACCTTTATAGAATTTTTTTTCAATTAGTCTATCGTACTTTCAATAATCAAACATTATTCAGTAATGTTCTTACCAGTATTGGGATCAGCTAAAACGCAGGTCACAGAGGCAAGACATTCCACGTTTCGGACACTGCCGTCCGACAGTGTCAACACCAGTTGAACTCTAAAAAAAAGTCCTAAATTATTCAATTCATTTTCATTATTTTCGTTGTTTATGTCATTACCATAACTTCAGAATTACAGTTTATTATTGTTTTTGTTAAGAGTTTAATTATTTTCCATTTTCGTTTTACTACCCGATTTTTCAATGACAGTCTTGTCTATAACATAGTCAAAAACAGCAATATTGTTGGTTATAACTAGATTAGTGTTTGCGGGACACCGCAAAAACAGAGCAGCCCCGAAACTTGGGGTTTCGCCTTACCCTGTTCCGCCTTCTACAAGCCTCAGCATATTGGGCATTTTCTTGTGACCTTGACGTTTGACACTCAAGGTCACGCAATCAATGAACACATTTCATTGAAAATAACATTAATGTATCGAATTAAAGTGTTTAAAGTTAAAATAATCCATTTTCTCAATATTTCTGGACCTTGCTGTGACCTTGACCTTTGACAGTTCGTACCCAAAACCTTTCCAAAATTTTGTACTTCTCAAGAGATTATATATACAAAATTCAACTTCATAGCACAAAAACTTGTCAAGTTAACGCGTTTACAAGGAATTTTTTGTGTGATTTTATAGCTCATGACCTTGACCTTTGACCTTGAAAGTGAACATGTCATTTTAAGTCCCCAGAGGTGTAAACAATTACACATGTTTATGAGTTCTGAAAAGGTTAACGGGATTAAGTTATATCCAAATTAGTTGCACATTTAAATAACACAAATCTCATGACCTTGACCTTTGACCTTCAAGGTTACACAATCTATGAACACTTTTCATTGAGTATAACAATCATCTATTGATTAAAAGTGTTCATAGTTAAAATAAAGCATTTTCGCAAAACCATGCTTAAGTCGTGACCTTGCTGTGACCTTGACCTTGAACAGATTGTAGCGAAAACCTTTTCAAATTTTTTTACTCTTCCAAGGATGATACATACCAAGTTAGAGCTTCATAGCACAAAAACTTTTCAAGTTATCGCGTTTACAAGGAATTTTTTAGTGATTTTATAGCTCGTGACCTTGACCTTTGACCTTGAAAGTGAACATGTCAAAATCGTTCCTCCGAGGTATAAGCAGTAAATTATGAATACAAGTTCTGGAAAGCTTAGTAGAAAAAAGTTATAGCCATAAGTATGTGCGCGGCGGACGCGGGGGAAACTGCACAAAACCTAATTAGCAATGAGGCTAACCCCAAGGTCAACTATATACCAACATTTTCACTTCAGATCTACTCATCGTAAGTTTTTAGTTCAGCCTGAAATTGAAATAAAAATCCCAACGAAATGAAATATCTATATCATTTACATACATGTAAATCATACTTTGGACGTTGGCCGCATCCATTGCTACCCTCATATTAAGCTCTGAAAAGTTATCTCCCTTGCTTGCCATTACTAATGACGTTACTTCGCTGCTACAGTGCAGATATTCGTTAGCAAACGATTATTGTATTTAGAGAAATAAATGGCTAACAAGGTTATCATTATGCAGTTTCAATATTTGAATTATTCGTGAACAACATCTACATAATCTGAGACTAATTGAACCATCAGCAAAACTAGTCACTATAGTCTACTGTAGATAGGCCTAATAATGGCAATCAATAGAGGGCTCCGTCTCTTGTGCTATAAATAGAAACACGCTCTCGCGGCGCCATGTTGGAAGTCATTCCACTGCGAGCGCTGATAGTGAAAGGAGCAAATATTTACATTGGCTACGTTCACGTACGTTCATTTGTGTACGGATTTTGGCTATCAACATGATGAAAGCTATGGAAAAGTACGTGAATTCTTTAGACAAGCAGGCAGGAGAGTGGTACTTTACTAAACTGCGTTTTATTGGAGATTTAGATCCCTACCAAGTCAAAGGCAAAGAGTGGAATGCTGATCCAAATACGTGGCCGTGCGTGACATACATTGATCTTGTTAACTACCTGATTTTCCACCCCAGTCCCTTCTGTGAACTGAAAGATTTTCAAAACTACAAGAGTATGGAAGCATATGCCAGAGTTGTGTCCGGTTGGGTTCATGATGTGTGTGTTTACACTTGTCCAGATGGGGAAAACCAAGTTGTTAAAGGGAAAGTTCTACATTCACAGAGACTCTCCCAGCCAAGTTTACTGCCTTGGATAATATTTGACAAGTCGGCCTCCATTCTATGTGCACAATGCAACTGCATTGCAGGTTTAGGTGAATGTTGTTCACATGTAGCTTCTCTCTTGTTTTATCTTGAAGCTGTCAGAGAGACTCCTACTGTGACCCAGCAACCAGCCTACTGGATGCTTCCTAAAGTATTAACTTCTGTCCCATATTTGCCACTGGCAGAAACAGATTTCACTTCTTCGAAGACTTTGAACAGCTGGACAAGAAGATAGACAATGCCGGGGTGAAAGTTGCAGCACAACAGGAGGTCAAGACACCTAAAAAGGTTTATACAGCCTTCACCGAGTCAAGATTTGATGCCCTGATCAAGTCTATTTTGCCAGACAAGCCTGGGTACGTGGCAGTAGATGCGAAGTACTCTTCTGAATACAAGCCACAGTCCCTGCATCAAAAGTTTCCACCAGTGTTGACTGAACTGTACGACGAGGAGTACCAGCATAAGAGCAAGAAGGAGATCCATGGCCGCTGTCTGCAACTTGTGAAGAAGAGAATCACTGTATCCGATGACCAAGCAAATAACGTTGAAGTCGAAACTAGGGAACAACCATCGAGCAAGCTTTGGCATAGATTTCGGACCGGACGAATCACTGCATCGAGGATGAAGGCAGCCTGCAATACACCATTGGTGAATCCATCCCGTAGTCTCATCAAACAGATATGCTACCCCACAGACTACAACTTCACCAATGAAGCGATGCAATATGGATGCAAGAATGAAGGCAAGCCAAGGGAGACGTACAAGGAGCAAACTGAACGATGTCACAGAAATCTGCAAATTCTACAGTCAGGACTGGTTCTCAGCTCAAAGTATCCCCACCTCGGTGCATCACCAGATGGTATTGTAACCTGTGACTGTTGCGGCAAGGGATGCATCGAGATAAAGTGTCTCCACTGCATGAAGGACGAGAACGTGCGTGCTGGCAAAGGTTCCTGCTTAGAAGAGACAAAAGAAGGTCTACATCTCAAAAGGGCACACCCTTAATACTACCAGGTACAGACACATATATTCCTCTGTGACACGGACTACTGTGACTTTGTTGTCTGGACTGAACAAGATTTATTCATCGAGAGAATCGAAGCGGACCCGGAGCTTTGGAGCCACATTCTGGAAAAATCATCCAAGTTTTTTGCGTCAGTTGTGTTGCCTGAATTTGTGAGCAAATATTTTACCAACAATCAGACACAAACTACAACCATGCCCCTCCAAGAGAATGTCAGCAACATGCAATTGACCGCCGTTACGAAGCCCACCGCCGCTCCCCAGTTCACCGCCACTCCCCAGGCTAAGGCATCGACATGCAAAGCTTCTTCCATCAAGCCGAAGCAGAAGTCAGCAAAGCAAAGGAGAAGAAAGTAGATGATTCAGCGTACTGTGTGTGTCAAGGCCCTGAATCTGGACACATGATTCAATGCGAGTCGGACGACTGTTCTTTCAAACCGTTTGAGTGGTTTCATTTCACCTGTGTAAACCTGAAAAGTGAGCCGGAGGGGAAGTGGTACTGTCCAGACTGCACCGAAGAACGTTTCCTCCTAAGATTAAAGAACTCTAAACGTTAGATTCAAACTAACATTTTCCAGCCCCATTTATTTCAAATACCAAGGAGCCAAAAAAAACCCGGCACGGACGTTAGGACATTTTACAAAGTGCAATTCGCTTAGACAAAGAGTTCACGATTAAAATCGTCATGATAGAATGGAGATAATCCTAGTGGGTTTGAAAATCAGAGACATATTATACTGGTTTGATTGCGAGTAAATTCTAAATTGAAACCTCACGCTATGCGTTCGGTTTGAATTCAAAATGTACTCGCTATCAATACAGTATAACATGTCTCTGATTTTCAAACACACTAGGTTTATCTCCTAAAAATATACTCAAACTAGTTCACCTTGAAGTATACCAATGGACTTACTACAATATAAAACCACAACTCAAAATTCTTGCCAAAGCAGATTCGAAAAATCTATAAAAGAAAGACCAGCAGTTTTTGTTGAAAAAAACCTCTTACTTAAGACTTAAATATATCTCTTGAATGACTGATGGTTATAGAAAGGTTCTGTAGAAGATGATAAATGAGTTAACTCCTACATATAAACAAATCACCGTCACATCGATTAGGTATGGTGATGTATTGGACAAATGGACAAATGGATTATTAGGTTTCCGAAAAAAGCATATATCAATCTTGCTTCACCTTCTCCAGAATCGAGAATCGTTTCATATACATTGTAGCATTTATTGGATATTTTTGTTTTGAATGAGTTTGTGGTCTAGAATGAGATGTCTTACTGGTTAAAGTTAGCTGTGAAATCAGCGACGCTGTTCTTTAATTATCATTTTTACCACTGAATAATGGCAAAGACATTGTGACATGAATCAACCTTTGCATGCGAGAAGCGTCGACATTTGCTAAATAAAATCAAATGGATTGTGGTGAATTTTTTCTGCCAGCGGAAACTGCCGGGAAAAAACACTGATCAAGAAGAGGGCTTTGACAAACATTATATGACTTGACTTAATGAGTATGAATGTTAATGTTCGAGTTGAATGTTTTAACCGTTTCATAAAATGTAAATACATGTTTGTATGAAGGTATATGAACGAATATATAGGAATCGTGATATTGCTGGAGCTTGCGTTTTGAAGCATTTCAACCTCATCATAGCTAAGTGACAGTTACAACTTAGTGAAATGATAAAACATGGGTACATGTACATATTCTTACACCGTTTGGCTGTGACCTAGTGTCTGAATTAGTTAAATCGATCGGTGACTGAGCAATACATATATTTCAACAATTATTCATGGTGAGGTGAGGTGAGGTGATGTGGGGTTTATCGCCGCTTTCAAGAGTATTTTACTTATATCGCGGCTGCTAGTATTATTGCAGTGAGAAAGCCCGCAACACTATTGTGGCTATGCATTGCGGTGAAACCTGCGAGCATCGGCTGGAACTAGCAACCATGGGTGTTACTGCACTGAAATTCAGTGTAGCATTGCACCCAAACCTGACTGCGTGTTGAACAGTTCTCTACTGCAGACAAAGTTGCCGAGCCCCTGGCGGGATTCATGGTAAGATATCAAAAGCACACATATTCGTTTTGTTAACATATTCACTTCTTGTTGTCAATTTCCCAACCTTACGTGACAGTTAAATTAATTATAATCATAAATCAAGATATATATGTATCCGTAATTGATTCGTTTAGAGATATTTTGAGTGTTTCCGTATCGGTTTCATTATCATTTCCGAATATGGCGAGCATAATACATATATGTATTATATACCGGTGGGACAAGAAAAGGGTTTAAATGAAAATCTGATTCATTTATTTGTTTACCTAGATAGTAATTTCTTTCCGAAACATCACGGTCACGGTCATATCGTCCTAATTTTGTTATCAGTTTTCGAAGAAAACCGATTGAATGACTCAATGCAACTCAACTAATAGTTATGTTCTTAGAATATTTTGCAACAAGGACATAATTTTATTGAACACGGGTTACGCTCCATTTTCACATCTTCTCGAACTCATGTGCTTTCTATACTGTGCTGCACGGGACGTTCAAAACTAAGCTATATCCATCACGATATCCATGTATTTCGTGCATCTCAAGGTGAAATGAACAACAGCCGTGGTCATGTAGATTTGCTTGATACAGACGGACACATTTCATGGATTAACCAGCGGTTTGAATTAAGGAACATCAAACATCACTTATATCAATTCTGTGACAATTTACAATTTTTAATTTCAGTTCAAGATAGTGTTTGTTTATAATTATAAATGACTCAAAGCAGATGGCAACTGGCTTAAAGCTGTCTGAAGTAAATCATGCCAGTAAACCCTCAATTTGCAAGTGAAATGCGTTAATTTAAATATATCACCGTTACTTTTAACACCTTAATATATTGTTGCGCTATATATCTATTTAAAAAACCGCTAGAACTACCATCCATTGATATGTTGTATATGAAATTATAACATTACCTCGTAAATATTTGTGATAACCCGTTTAAAAAGATATTGACCAACTCGGGGGTCATTGTATCAACCACAAACTCGAAAATAATGTGTATGATATTTATTTTTATGAATGAACTGTATCCAAGAGAATAACTTTCTTCATCGCATCTTCCACGTCCTTTATAAATGCAATATTGTTGATAACACGTTACAAAAAATACTCACTCACTTCATCGGTCAAACCTCCTAAATGCTAGTCAAAGATGTCATTTATATGTCAATATTTAGCAGCAAATAATATATAAAGTTTGTAAACGCTAAACGACTCTCCCTGATGCTTTTGGAATTATAAACTATATTCAACTCATTTCACTCAACACTAACACATTGACTCACATTCCTATTGTATTGAACACTTTTCTATTACACAAAATCAAGTGAGATATGACATGTCGAAATAAACATGGAAATCAACAAAATGAACAATTAAAAAACGTTCATTTGTCAACAAAAACAACATAATCATCTCGTCCCAGGTTATCTTTTCCCCGTTAATGATCCTTAAGGCTTCTCAATGACGGGGAGTGTTGTTCTTTCCTATCCTTGGAGACGTCTTGCTTTTGTTGATGTTCGACAGGGACTAGCAATACACGTACAGTACGACAAAACCTTTCGGTACTTTATCCTTTATCCAATATTCGACTGCACTCATTTCGACTTAGTACTTTTTCATCGTTCTCCATAAAATTGTTTAAATTTTTCGAATCAGGAAGTTTTTCGCGGAAGAGCCTCTTATTCTATCACGACTAGCTTTCTCTTCCAAACCTTTGTATTGTTTTATTTTGCTTACTGCTAGCAGTGAGTTTATTAACGACTGTTTATATAGTTCGGGTGTTTTGCCTTCCTAATTTCATTTCTAAGGCAGCTATCAGGAGTCCTGAGATGTAGAACAAAGTAGAGTTGTCATGTTCTTCGAATGACTCGTCCTTTTCAATGTTTTCTTGAAGCTGGTAATGACAACCTTTGCCAGATTATCAAGCATAAACTAAATGGATAATTGAATAAACAGTATTCCGGGGAAAATCTCAGTTAGTTCGCAATGCATGAACATAATCCACAGAATTTGGCTGTTCCTATAACAAAGCTGAAGAATAAGATAACTCTTTACATATTGCAGTCACGTTGAATCCAATTATGATGGCCGTTATCACGAATTGCCTCATTGCATCATGAGGGAACTGGAGATATCCTTCTGTTAACTAAGATTTCCGATGCAGATTTCTATTTTGAAAGACGAGACAGGTGTAGTAGATGAAGACGGGTAGCTGGTTGGTGTAGGATCTGTCACTTGAGTCACTGCTCATGATAATTTGTCACGGGGAACTCTGTTGACAGCAGCTATAAGATAATTTGATGACTTAGTATTACGTTTACGTAGAAGCAGTGAAAATTGTGTAGCCATCACTTGACTCGTTACCTTAACGTGGTGTGATGGTTTGTGTACTTTAAAACAAACTAGCATCATTTCTCCCCTTTAACCTCTTTCATTATTAAATTTCCTCTAACAATATTCTTTGTTTCTTAGCTACGTGACTAAGTCATTACGTTATCGTGGTTTTGTGCTTCGGCTGGAGCTTTGATGTTCCTGGTAGGGTAACCCAAGCTGGACAGGTCGACGGGTAGAAGCCAGACCAAACGGGAGTCCTTCTAAACCCCGCTTTCTATGTCTCATTATGCCATTCTTTCCGTCTTTTCCTTTCGATCCCTTTCTCCTTGATCTGTCAAAATCAATGTGTTAAATAGGTGAATAATTGCCGAAAACACAACAGATTTCTTTCATGGACGTCAGTGATGCGTAGCAACAGGTGCAGCTCATCTTGAGTGACGTTCTTCGCTTCAATGTTGAGAAGTAGACTTTGCCGAACCCCATACTGCAGCTTGTCAGCGTGAATCTTAATCTGTTCCACTTCTCTCACCATACCGCCACCACTGGACTCATTACCTTATCGTGGTGTGGTGGGCTGTGTGCTTCGGCGACCCCGAGAGCTATGCCAACTGGAGCTTACATGCTCCTGGTAGGGTCACCCAAGCTGGACAGGTCGACGGGTAGAAGCCAGACCAAATTTGAGTCCTTCTAAAACCTGCTTTCTATCTCTTACTATGCCTTTCTTTCCGTCTTTTCCCTCATCCTTTCGATCCCTCTCTCCCTTATCTATCTACTCTCTTTTGGATGGCAACATCCACGTGTTTAATAACTGAAATATTGTTCAAAACACGTTAAACACCAACTCACTCACTCACTCACCATACCGTGTGTAAGGTGATGATCCCCAGCATGATACGTTTGCCATTTGCAGTCGTTGTGGACGAGACACCATGGGCATGAATAAGTTCCCTTAGAAACACCTAATCAAAGCACGATTTGAAACATCTTAAAATCTGCAACGAAATAGATTTCGATTTCTCTTCGTCTGTTGTCTACTTCAATGTACCACTGCTTCCTGTCATCATTTATTTAATTGAAATGTGGGGACAGGATGGATATTAGAGACAAGTAATCCTCACTCCAAAAGACCAATCCGATAGTGCACAGCTGCTGTGAGTTGAAGGATGTATTCTCATCAATAATTTGAAAAGAGAATACATCGAAGTCTGACACCATACAAACACGTGTGCCATCACTTCCTATCTTAAGTTTAACTTGGAATAGTGAAGGCTTGCCAGCAATCATCCTGCTACATATCGCTATATATAGCAAGCCAATCAAATGATGCCCTTTCAGCGATAGCGGCAAACTAGTTTCTTGGCTTCATTCCGCGTGCTCACCTCGTGATTCAAATTAACCAATAGGAGTGCTATTAGATAATAAATCTGATTCTCACTGCAGTCTCCGAATCGCGCGCTCTTAGATTTTCACGTGCGACATCACTAGACAACAGTGTATGGAGTTCGAAATAGTTTGACTGAAAACAGACAGGCTATAAATAGCGCTGAGCAACCACCCGTCAGCGATACGACAGAAGACCATAGGAGGATATCAGGGGATAGGTTGTAGCATTAGCGGAGACATATACGCTGATGTAGCAGGATGGTCAGCAATGTAGGCTTCCACTTTCCACACCGACTTCTCCCGAAAGTTCAATGTTACAGCTTCAGGTACTCTTTTTCACAGCTCCTTCCCTCTATGTACGAATGAATGCGACCTTAATTATTCGTCAAAAACTTATGTGAGCTCATGGTTAGTTGAATCACTAACACCGAACTTTGAAGACCGAAAATAAAATCCTTCTCTCTTTCATGATAATCATCAGGATTTCATCTTCAAATCTGAAGTGATGTCAGTTGCCGAAGGTGAAAGTTTTATTGCACGGGTCGTTAATCCAGATTTCTACAAAAAATCAAGAGAGTTTTCAGACTGTTTCTTTGACACTTAAATAATTCTCTGTTTCTCTCTACCCTAAGTTTCTAAACGGCTTGCGCCTTGGCCCAACACACTCGGTAGGCAGAGGGTCGCTTTTCTGACTGGTTACAATCTCGTTAACGTTAACTGCATAGAGCTTTGATCCAGTCTTATACCGACCCTTGTATTTCGAGCATTCGACAGAACATTCATTCCAAATGCAAACCTGAAGTCGATCAGCTGTATGTACTCTAGATGTCTTTCTACGGTATCTACATAACTCAGATCGAAATGTTCATGTTTATAGTCTGAAAGTGCTTTCATTGATTTATGCGTAATTTGGAGAGTCACCTTTACTGAATAAGGCTCCCGGCAACAGTTAGTAACTCAATAGCAATATTTAAAGACATAATGCTTAATTTGCCATATATAAATGTGTACAAAACAACTGTACAGGACACATTTTCCCTTAAAACAGGGATTCCCTTCATCACCAGCCTTAGTCCCCCCGCCTAGGAGACCCATTCCTCCTCCCGATAGTCTCGGATTAATCCTCAGTGGAAAGACAACCCTGGTTCCTTGTCCAGCCTGCACCTACAGTGAGCAGACAAGTTCAGTTTGAGAAAATAGTCACATCATTTCACTTTATATCCAAAGACGTACTATTAAACGTCCAGAGGCAAGGCGACCTAAAACCTGGAGTTGTGAGATCGCAGGCGAGTGGCGATTGTAGTTTCCATTGAGTCAGCAGGCGATAAGGATAACCGAATTATTCCATGTTTGTGATGAACAAATGTCGAGGTTTATACCGGAATTGCACGTATCTAGTACCCTCGTTTTTTATCATTGGTTTAAAACAGATTCAACATGAAAAGATTTTAAGCACATGCATATGATAGTGAAACTATACATAAAACAAAAAGTTCAGCACCTCTTTTATTTAAAACTGAAATGTGATTCTGTGGATGTAATAAGGTTTCAGATAAGTGGAAGAAAGACTATGAATTACTGTTAAATGGCGAAGGAGAGAACGATGACGTCACAAGAGAGTATTCTACGTCAGAGGATGAGCAGCGACAAGAAGAACTTTGTGATGACATCACTGTAGACGTCGTCAACTATGCTCTGATGAAAGCCAAGAATGGAAAGTCGCCAGGCGTGGACGAGATCCCAACCCAGCTGCTGAAAGGGGAGCGAACTGTAGGTCTGTTGCATAGACTGTTTAATATCTGTTTTAGAACAGCCAAAATACCTACGATGTGGTCAGAGGGAATTATCACCCCAATACCGAAATCGACGATGGTGGATAAAACAGACCCCCTTAGTTATAGACAGATAGACAGATTTTTTATTCGAGTCTCACCTCGCAATCATTAAAATACAAGTATAAAATGTACATAAAAATTACATCGAGCCACCCAAAAATGGGTTACGAGAGACTTTATATATAGAGATATTACCTTAGCCCCAGCTATAAATAAGATTTATTGCGGTATACTGAACTCGCGACTTTACACATGAGCTGAACGAAACGATATTCTGACGGATGAACAGAATGGTTTTAGAAAAGGAAAATCTACAACAGACCATATCTCGTCAATTACCAGTATAATTGAAAAAAGAAAACTGACTAGAAAGTGTACGTATGCAGCATTTATTGATTTCAAGAAAGCGTACGATTGGATTGACACGGATATTCTCTGGACGAAGTTGCAAGATTCAGGTGTTGGAGGAAGAATGTTGACTGCTTTAAAATCTCTCTATCAAAACGTCAAGTGCTGTGTGCGTGTGAACAGATTATTCACGCCATGGTTCTCCGTTCCTCGAGGTCTCAAACAGGGATGCTTGCTTTCACCGTTACTTTTTAATATGTATATAAATGACTTGATTTTTACCTTCAATACACTTGGAAGCGGAGTAAGAATAAACGAAGACAACATAGCAGTCCTAGCCAATGCTGACGGCATTGTGTTACTAGCGGAGACAGAGGAAGATCTACAGTGTTTATTAGATACAGTTAATCAGTGGTGTGTTACGAACAGGATGACTATTAACCCCGATAAGTCGAAAATTGTTCATTTTAGGACACCATCTATAAGTAGATCTACAACGACGTTCAAGTGTGGACAGGCGACTTTAGCAATCGAAGATAAGTACCACTATCTCGGTGTACTATTAAGCGAGCACCTCGACTACACTATGATGGCTAAATCAGCAGCTCAATCAGCAAACAGAGCACTGGGACTTTTAATATCCAAGTTTAAAAGTATTGGCGGTATGCCATACAGTGTGTTTACAAAACTTTACGACGCCATGGTTTACTCAGTGTTAAACTATGGAGCAGCAATATGGGGAACCGGATAACATTCATGTATTAATGCTGTCCAACACAGAGCACAACGCTTCTTCTTGGGTCTGGGAAAATATACCCCGAATATCGCTGTCAACGGTGAAATGGGATGGATACCACCAGAAGTACGAAATTGGTTATCTGTTTTAAGGCATTGGACACGAACTGTTAACACAACAAGTAAAAGAATTAATAAGAGGATATTTCTCTGGGCGAATGATTGTAAGAAGAAAAATAGAGCCATTGGCTCTGTAGCTCATCAGGCTTCATTATCAATTATGTTGTATAGAGTGGCCAATGTGGTTCCCCCTTTGTAGGGGCCCGAGGTCACCAATCAAAAAATGAAGTATATAGGCGTCAAGTTTCAGTTTTCTAGGCCTGATACTTCAGGAGAAGAAAATGAAAATAGATTTTAAGGACGTTCCTGTTGCCTTTTTAAGGGGCAACAGGGTCACCAAAGCTACAATTCATAATCCTCACTAGTCAAGGAGTCTGTACACACAGTTTCAGCTTTCTAGGCCTTATGGTTCTAGAGAAAAAGATGAAAATAGGTTTTTAGGGCGTGGCCCCTGTGGCCCTTATTATGGGTCACAGGGCCATCAAAGCTACAATTTATTATCTCCACTAGTCAAGGAGTCTGTACACAAAGTTTCAGCTTTCTAGGCCTAATGGTTCTGGAGAAGAAGATGAAAATAGGTTTTTAGGGCGTGGACCCTGTGGCCCTTATTAGGGGTCACAGGGCTACCAAAGCTACAATTTATAATCCTCACTAGCCAAGGAGTCTCTACCGAAGTTTCAGCTTTCTAGGCCTAATGGTTCTGGAGAAGAAGATGAAAATAGGTTTTTAGGGTGTGGCCCTTCATGACCTAATTTTTATCGTTTCCAAAACCTGCCAGGAGATTTTAACTAAACGCCGTAGTATTTTATATGGTTAATGTTTTAGAATTTCCATGTTGTTTATATGTGTTTATATCTTCTTACCTATGTGTACATTTTTAGCGCTTTCATTTATTTCTGTATTTTTAATGATATATTGTCTCTCATAAGTCGCTGAGCGACTGGTCGTAGCTTACTTTATTATTATATACAATAATTTTATGACTTGTATCTACGAGTGAGACATCAATAAAATATTCTGTCTATATGTATTGAAATGGATATCAGACCATGCTGTGTTCTTTGCAATTCTTTCGACTGCCCTTTTGTCATGGAGGGCGCCGATATCTCTGTATGTCCTGAGTTTGTACCGTTTGAAGAATACCCCGCTGCCGTGAGGTACCTGTCTACCAATATTACGCTGGAAGGTGTAGATGTCCTAGTTTGGATTGAAATACCAGAAACAACTGAACCCGAGACACTGACAGTACATTTTCAAGATCCCACACATGATGAAACCGTGATTATTACCTATGATAATCAACCCCGCACTCTATTGGACGCTGAAGAATAATATCCTCCCTGGGACTCTGTGTCCCCGGTCCTCAATAGGAGGACCGTCATATCTCCCAAAAGAAAACTTTATTCAATTCCTCAAATTTAATAAAGAAGTTATTCTCTATTCATTTATACCATCATTTTAAGTCTTCTTTTATATTCCTTCAATAATTTATTAGCACATTCTTAGTTATATGTTCACATTCATATATTTAGATTTTCGCTCCATGTTAAAATGAAACAGCTTTTATCAACGTATGTACGGACTCATTCGCCCTTGAAATCAGCCCGATAAAGCTCCTCAAACCTCGATAAAGCTCTTCAAACCTCGCTATCTCCCTAATTACGAGAAAACTGATTCATTTGCTTTTCCCACTTATTCAGCACTAACTATTACATTGATAACACAGATAATCGTTATCAAAACAACCTCTCTTTGATAAGTTTAAGTATTAATCGAGATTTTTTAGACCTGAACAATATGTTTCACACCTTAATAATAATAAATAATAATGGGTATTTATAAGACAAGTCATGGTTTTATACCGTTATCACTACACAACAGATAACTCATAACACGATTTCTGATTGTGGAATAACGTTTAAAGGTTAAGGTGCCGAGAACAATGAGTTCATCACACCATTAGAGTCACACAACTATGCAGGGAGCCTGTAAATCACGGAATGGACCTATATTATTCCAACGGTTCTATTATTTTACCTTTTCATAGACCTCATATCAAACACACATTACACTAAGTTTAAAGAACATGTGTTCTATTATTTTACCTTTCATAGACCTCATATCAAACACACATTACACTAAATTTAATATTCAAGTATAAACATTACAACACTTAGTTACACATATACCTAGCGGTCATAATGTCCGTATAAGGACATTACTGTGACGTCACAGGTTTCCATAGCAACACGACCATCCCTGGTTATAGATCCCCATACCCTCTCCCGGTTCTAGATCCCGGTTCCGTACTGGCAGATTCTACTACTAACATCAACATTGAAATTCTGATCTTGTATGGTCAATCCTACTTTCTCTTTGAATGATTTTGATAGATGTATGTTCGAAATGTTTAATATGTCATCAGACAGGTAAAAGAATGTAGAACCTGAGAAATCTACAAAAATCATCTATGTCCGTTCACGTTGAAATAGAAAGTTTTAAATTTTGCTATTTTTTGAAAATATTCATTTTGCGCAAATTTTTAAAGATAAAACTTTCTTTTACATTAAAGTAATTTGTTCTCTATTTTATCGATGAATAATTAATAAAAGCAGCTTTAACTTTGCAGGCAGTTTCATTGCATTGAAGCCTAAAAAAGATCTACCAGCAACAAGTCTACATGGTAGCCTCCTAAAGCTGAGGCATCTAGACTTGCCAATATTTCCTAAGCTTAAGGAGGCTCCTTTCTTTTGCTTAAGGATCTGGATAAGAGACTAGTGATTCTTTTTCAAAAGGGTTCCTCCTTGGGGTACTTAACTAGCATAAATATCTGTTAATTTGCATATATGACAGGTTGTAACTATTTTTGAATAAAAACTTACACTCACAATTTTTTTATTATCGTATGTATGACCATCCAGCCGACCGCCCGAGCACCCAGCGACAAACTCCTTAGTCAGTGCAACCCAACTCCTCTCTTATCAATTTGTCATTCAACTGAGAACACCTGCATTTCAGCTTGAAATATAAGTTTTCAAATTAGGAAAACCAGTGACTATGGAAGATACTGTATGTGTGGAAACCCCTTTATTAGGATCGCAGAAGCGAAATTAGGGTCGCATTTCAGTTTTTTCTGTCGGTTGTGACTTAATTTTTTCCCCTCGTCACATTGCATTGTGTTGGGCAAGTCGGAAAGAAATCCAATATGGCGGGCATGAGAAAGTTCACGTTTGTTAACATTTCGACAGTCTTATTTCTTCATGCTTTGTTATAAGGATTTACTCTTCATGTCGCATATACATCACGTTATATTATTTATCCTTATGTTATCATACGGTAACTTCACTTATGTTTTAGCAAAAGTCTTGTCCATAGTGAAACACACGCTCGACTGTTATATAGCAGCAAACATAGTGTTGTATTAATTGTTTTATTTATTTCAGGCAGGGGCTGTATATTACCATCTTGCTCTCGCATTCTTTGATATATATTTTTGCTCGCCTCTGCGTTGTTCTGTGCATTATTCTTTATCATTTTCATCTAATAATTTTGTCCCCCCCTGCAGCTTATCAGTGTTTGATGATTCAAACAGTGTAAGGGCTGTCGTAAATTTATGCCTACGGCTGACGGACATGAGAAAAAGTCTCAAGTGCCTAGCCGAGGAGCCAACAAGGCGAGAGAGAAGGCATGCAGATTTCCTTTTCTGCACAAACGTCCGTCTCCGGTGTTGCCTCAGTGCCTACACCCGGAATGTCTGTCGGTGATGGTAGCAGTGAAGGGGCAGCCCAAGTGCTGTTTCCCGTCCTGGTCTCTGAGCCAATATCCAGCAACCACCTCCGAGCATGCTGGTCAATGGGTAGAAATGGTGTCGGTTCGGTACCCACGAGCACGATTCCGGTTACTTCGATTCAGAGCTCTGGTTCCGGAGCTGGGGCAGCCTCACAATCCAACTCAGAGTCTTGATCCTACCATACGCCCCCATCCCTTGGGGAAACTTGGAGGAGGATGAGGATGACTCGCATTTGTCATACCATTTGGTACTCAGTCAAGTGAAAGACAGGCGCCCAGGGTTGCTGCCTCTACGCCGGTGCTGGATTCAGCCTTCCCGGTGATGCCTTTGCTACTGGCAAGGTTGCACGGGCACAGTTCTGCCTTTTGCCGATTATAGAGACAGAAGTACTGAACCCTCTCCTGGACGGGGCGCGCTCTGTGTTTTAATCTTAAGGATTATCCCCTGGGGGAGCGGAATCTATGGGAAGTCCGTACGGTTGGCGAAGGTGTCTTAACCTGCACGGTGGCTATGTGGCTGCTGGCGAGAGAGACTCCATACTGAGCTCTTCCTCCCAGCTGATGGGCGCAGTAGAGGGTATGCCCTGCTTGTGGTTGGCTACTTCTTCAAACAACCAGGCCACCACAAGCAAGCTCCTCGAGTTGCCTTACCAGCTCGGCTCAACGCTGTTCCCAGGGGCCGCTCAGGTAGTGAAGGAGGCTGCCGAACGGGGCTCAAGTACTCTTGAAGGAGCCGCAGGTCAAGCACAAGTGACCTCCACTTCTCTCTACACCTGCATCTACCACGTCAACAGATGCGCTGTTCGCTCCCTTCAAGAGGGGCTACGGCCTGGGTAGTGGGAAGGGGCAAGGCCGAGGAGGAGGCGTCAAGCAAAATAAATGCCAGCAGTCTTTTTGGGGCCCCGGGAAACCCCCTCAGGGTTCCTAACGTCCTGGACTCCTCAGGTGACTCAGGGACGATGGCTAATTTGCCGGAAATTGCGGACTCCAGTTGGCGGCCATTTGACCCTGTTCGTAGAAAATTGGGCAAGGTCACATTCAATCCCTGGGTCCTGTCCACGCTCAGGGACGGCCACTTGCCAGCATGGAAATGTGCACCCCTGTCTTTCGCCATAGTCTGTCGTACTCCATTGACGAAGGCCTAGGACTGGGAGAAGGCAGAAGTTCTCCGAGCCGAGGTCAAAGCGTTGCTGGACAAGGCTGCGATCAAGGTGGTTCCGGAGGGCCAGGAGGAGTCGGGTTTATACTCATCTTACTTCCAGGTGACTAAGAAGGACGGAGGCTTCAGGCCATTTCTGAATTTAAAGTATGTTTATCAACACCTTGTGCGAGGTCACATCTTTGAAGATGAGGTGAGATAGGGTTTCTTTGACGATGAAGACGCTCTGATCGGTGATTGCATCTGTAGAGAGGGGAGATTGGCTAACGTCCATAGATCTCAAGGATGCAGTCCTCCATGCACTCCGTACAAGCCTTGCTCCAGTTACTGGGGAACATGGCAGTGACAGTAGACGTAGTCTGGAGAGGTCGACTTCATATGAGTGCGGTCTCATATTGCTCCAGGGTCCCCGACCCGAAGGCTCTAGCTCCGGACCGACCGACCAGGTATTGTGGGCGTTCCCGGGGGTCTTGTCGCAGCTGGCGTCACAGTTGCCCTGGCTACTTGTGCATCTGGTTTTCTTCTCACCGGGGCCTTTTGTAATGTAGCATAGTGCATTGGGTAGACTAGTTGTGGTGCTAGATATTTTACGATGGCGCTGATTTGCGGAGACGTCTGCCATCAAAAGGTGAACTCTGGTCAGAGTTAGAGGTTTTCCTAGAGCGCTATAAATATGTGACCATTTTCCCGTATTTAGTTGTTTGAGTCTTGGTGATCCAAGGAACATCTAAGGTAGCTTCTTGTAGTACAGATGTCCCGCAGAGATCCAGCTGGTTCAGCATTTCCCCACTCCATTATACAGTAGGATGCTAGGCGTTATATAGGGGGATGCAGTGTTAGGTCGGCCAGGGGTAAATTAGGCTATTTGTTTTGGGGGTTATCTAAACGTAATTTTGGGATAGTGAGGGTTGCTTTTAAAAGAAAGTTTAGATTATATTCATGTTCCAATAGGGCTGATTTAGGATTTGAGTGAATAAACTGTTGTTTGTTGGGTTTTAGTTTTCCATCTTTTTGTAATAAAACCTTGTTGTTGTTTTTCTTGTTGTTTCTCATTTGAACTTTATTCCTCGTTCTTAGACTTGATAAACAACAAGTCAGACTGGAAATATTCACATTAAAATAAAAGTACAAAACTCAAAGTCCAATAAAGATTGATTTTTACATCACATTGCTATAATCTAGTGTTCTATTATCAGCTGTCACTGTGCGTCTGAAACGCGCCTATTACTATAGCTGTGCGTCTATATCCTGCTATATCACCTATTTGCCAGGGAACAAAACATCAGTGTATCGTTTCTGAGTGTTGTAAGAAATATGCCATCATAGTTAACGGATTTGAGCTGCTTATTGTATCCTTGTTCTTATTAACTTGAAACAAATTACATAATGATTACATTTCAGAAAACGTATTTCATTTTTTTTCATGCATATCTTTTCCAACATCTGAACTGGTGTTAAGTATTCTACGGTAAGTATCCTCTATTTAAATATAGTGAGTGAGTGAGGTGGTGTTCAACGTGTTTTGAATAAGGATAACATTTATGCAATTACCTCTAGAGTAGTCCGTCAATGAATTCAGTCATAAAAAGAGATTGTTTACATGTTGAAAAGATCGTAGGGTTCATAGCAAAGCAAGATGCATGCTTTTCTCACAAAACAAGGCCATCGACACACGCCAGCAAGTGTAAGATCTGAAGTGGGTTACTTTGAATTGTTTTCTGTATTGTTTGCCTGTCATGTTTGTAACACCGACAATAAGTTAAGGTACTGTTTGTTTTAGTACAAATATAGTTTTGGACAACTGATTTGAGTCTTAAAACACTTTTTGAAATAGTATTTATTTAAGTTTTGTCAATCAGTGTAAGTGACAACAAATACATGTAAATTCTTCATTAATCGATGCAAACTGCTGTCATGAGCTTGGTCATGCTGACTTCACGCATTTCAAAATTACACCGACTCTTTTTCTCTAGCCTAAATTTCGTCGGCTTTTATTCTCACTCAAGCCTTTAACTTGAACCATTAACTTTGTTTTATCTATAATCACCATAAGTCCGTTTATCGGCGCTTGCAACTATACTTGATCTTTACTTTTTCTATCTTCGTTAAAAGTTTGTACATGTAGACGTACTGGTTATAAGATGAATGTCATTATCCTAAACATTCCCGTAAGGCCTGTTGCACTTGACAGTCAATGGATTTACATCTTTCTTGTCTCTTAATCTGTAAAGCGATGTGGTGTTATTTCTTCCTCAAGAGAATATCATTGCTGGCTTGAAGCAGCTAAAAGTGGTAGAATTACAGTTTAGGCGTAACAAGAATCACTTAAAACTTTTCTAAAAGTTGAATTAACCAACATTTTCAAACCCCCTCTCGCATACGGTTTCGTCTTGACAAAGTCTTAAAGAATTGTTGTGACGCACGTTCATGATGTTATATTTCGCCTTGTTAAAATAACTATAAAAAGGCATACATTCACTTCGAAGACGGTATACTTTCAATATTTGTTATTTTTTTTAGATCTCAGGTTGTTACGTTCAGGTAAAGAGATTTTACAACTATTGTTTAAAGTTAAAAATTAAAACGTTGTTACGATATATATGGGAATGGTGATGTTCCATAGAAACAAGATTGGTATCTTTTTTTTTGTGAGTTAGCATTGACAAACACATTTAAGTTAAATGTATGACAGTTTGAATGTGAATCCTTGAATAAATGCGCCAAGCTGATTGACGAACGTCAAAGCGGTATGCTACTCATCTGAAATAAGCAAAATAATATCAACATCAATGAATGAGTGTAATGCTATTTCCTCAATTTGGGAGAGATGTTTGGGACAAACATGAGAATAAATTATCAAATAAAAACGTGAATAATGTACCGACTTAAGATTGACCGATATTATGTTTTGGTGGAAAAAAGGAACTTAAGAGAAATGTTTTTTCTTCTTTGGTTGGGAGCGGGATAGCGCGTTCGGTTTCGGATCAGGAGGTCCGTGGTTCGAATCCCGCCAGGGGCTCGGCAACTCTTGTCTGCAATAGAGAACTGTTCTACACGCAATCAGGTTTGGGTGCAATGCTACACTGAACTTCATTGCAGTACCACCCACGGTTGCTAGTTCCAACCGATCAATGTTCGCAGGTTTCACCGCTATAATACTAGCAGCCGCGATATAAGTGAAATACTCTTGAAAGCGGCGATAAACCCCATCTCACCTCACCTTCTTTGGTGATATCTAATAAATGTATTTTTAACATCAATGTTTGCTGAAAAAAATGTTCAAGAGGTAGGCGCTGACATTCTTGCGTTTTGATAAAAGGCAGAATTATGAGAATGGTTACTGTTTTGTTATTTCATAAAATTTCTCAAATTATTTGACCTTTTTTAAAAAAAACAAGTATTTGTCACAAAAGTTTTCAAGATCCCCCGCCGCAAATTGATGTGAACAAAATGCATACTGTATACAGAGAAACACTTGTCTACACTTGTCATGCTACTAGATGTCATTTAGACCACAACAAATCAACTGGTCCCTGGGTCTTCCATATATAAGCCTCACTGTGACCTTGCAAATAATGTGAAGGTCACCAAAATCATTGATGTGAACAAAATGCATACTGTATACAGAGAAACACTTGTCTACACTTGTCATGCTACTAGATGTCATTTAGACCACAACAAATCAACTGGTCCCTGGGTCTTCCATATATAAGCCTCACTGTGACCTTGCAAATAATGTGAAGGTCACCAAAATCGACTGGGCCCAGTAAGAAGCATTGTGTAAGTTATGAAGAGAATTCAGTAAATGTTTCTTGAGACAAGCCTAAAATGCAGGTTTCAATGCTGAAATTTTCAAAGTTTTGCTGTGACCTTGAAAATAATTTGAAAGTCACCGAAATCAAATGGGCCCGGCGCCTTCCAAATACGATGCTTTGTGTAAGTTATGAATCCAGTGAATGGTTCTTGAGATATCCCACTGACAAGGGTAAAATGTCCAAGTCTCAAATGAAGGTCAAGGTCATGAACCTCTAGAGGGACCTTGCCCTCATGGTGATGAAGCTATATACAAAAAAATGAAAAGAATCAGGTAAATAGTTTGAGTTATTCAATTTCATCCGTCGGGACGTAGGTACGTACGGACGGACGCTGCTCAATACTATATCCGATAATTATAAGGAAACCCCGGGGATCTTAAACTGCTGGGACATCATCATGAAACTGATAAACGGTAAACACAGCAGAGACGCACTTTGCACACTTCATTTCTTTCCGTCATTTCTCTCATCCTTTCGACAACCCTCTCCCTGATCTGTCTACTCTCTTTTGGATAGAAACATCCACGTGTTAAAAAGCTGAAAAATTGCCGACAACACGTTAAACCCCAACTCACTCATTTCAAGTTTTCAATAAAGGTATATCTTAAAAATAGAGCCATGGGCTCTGTAGCTCATCAGACGTTTGATGGGGATAGTTCTTTAAGGTTTTGACCCCTGGGACCCCATTTTGGGTCAAGGGGTAACCAAATGTAAAATTTAGAACCTTAATTGGCCAAAGAGTCTAAACACAAGCTCTCTACACCTTTTGGAACTGGAGAAGAAGATGAAAATAGGTTTTTAAGGTTTTGACCCCTGTGACCCTATTTTGGGTCATGGGGTCATGAAATCTCCAATTTAGAATCCCTATTGGCCAAGGAGTCTACTCACAACTTTTCAGCTCTCTAGACCTTTTGGAACTGGAGAAGAAGATGAAAATAGGATTTTAAGGTTTTGACCCCTGTGACCCCATTTTGGTTCAAGGGGTAACCAAATGTAAAATTTTGAATCTTAATTGGCCAAAGAGTCTAAACACAACTTTTCAGCTCTCTAGACCTTTTGGAACTGGAGAAGAAGATGAAAATAGGATTTTAAAGTTTTGACCCCATTTTGGGTCATGGGGTCACACAATCTACAATTTAGAATCCCCATTGGCCAAGGAGTCTACTCACAATTTTTCAGCTCTCTAGACCTTTTCGAACTGGAGAAGAAGATGAAAACAGGATTTTAAGGTTTTGACCCCTGTGACCCCATCTGGGGTCATGGGGTCACAAAATCTACAATTTAGAATCCCTATTGGCGAAGTAGTCTGCACATCAAATTTCAGTTCTCTAGAGTCATTGGTTCTGGAGAAGAAGTCGAAAATGTGAAAAGTTTACGGATGGACGGACGCCGGACGCCTTGCCATGCCATAAGCCCATCGGGTCTTTCACACCTGATGAGCTAAAAATTGGACTTCGTCAACATTGCTCGCCACTAATGCCCAAGCGGAGCTAAACAATAACCCACTCACTCGTGGAACATTGAATTACACGATTAACTGGTATCTCTTACCAAGACAATCAAAACCACATAAATGCTGGTGCAAGGAGTAAAGGTTTGCAAATATAACTCGGAGTTTGTTATTCGTCACTGACATTTTAACTGTTTTCTTTCTCAGAACAAGGTTCAATGAATTCTTAAAAATCAAATTCTCTCTGACACTTCAGAAATCAACACACCGAAAGTATTGATCAGTTGAAAACATTTTGACTATTCTCAAGTTTCAAAAAGCCTTGTGAAAACCGCAATGTAGCACAATCAATGTGTAATGCAATTAATTCCAATAACAAAAAGTGGTTGTTTCACAAGAAACCGCAAAACATTGTGAATGATTGATTGGAAAGGCTGAAGTCAATAAATCATAAATAATGTTTTTATTGTTAGATACGTTTAGGTATCTCTCTTCAGCAATGACATGAATTTGATAAAAATAAAAGACAATGTGTCATTGGGACAGCTAAAAGTAATTTGTAACTGTATTATAGGAACTAATTGGTTTCTGTCGAATACCAGGCCAGACATACTCCCTTGAATGGATGAAATACTACTTTCGTAAAGAAACGTATATGTTTTTAGTTCAAACATTTTATGACAGCCATTTGATTAACACCCATTGACCTTTTGAATAGTTGCTAGCTAAGAATCAAAACCACTGCATTTTTTCCCGTGTTGATTTGAATATTTAATGTTCATTATGTAGATAAATGTTAGTGTACGTTAGTAAACATTGAGTTAATGTTAGCAGTCGTTGATGAGAAGCTTGACTTACTAAAGAAGGGCTGGGTTGACAGTTACACATCCTTAAGTTTTGCCACTACTTGACTTATTTACATTATCGTGGTGTGGTGGTTTGTGTGCTTCTGCGATCCTGAGAGGTATACCCGCTGGATATAACATGCCCTTGGTGGGGTCACCCAAGCCAGACCTACATTGAGTCGTTCTTAAACCCGTTTATCTCCGTGCCTTTAATTCCGTCTTTTCCCTAACCTTTCGATCCCTTTCTCCCTGATCGGTCGACTCCCTTTAGGATGGCAACATCCACGTTTAAAATAGCTGAAAACACGTTAAACTCCAAATCACTCACTGAAATTGTGCGGAAATTATACCTCTTTCATCATTGCCCTGGCAATATGTAA
Organism: Steromphala cineraria; assembly: GCA_916613615.1. Lineage (NCBI taxonomy): Eukaryota > Metazoa > Mollusca > Gastropoda > Trochida > Trochidae > Steromphala > Steromphala cineraria. The sequence continues at coordinate 81,032,529 of OU744722.1, forward strand.
TGATACAAAGTTACTTCAGAGGATTTTGTCTTATCAACATTAAGTTATCAATAAGAAAGCAGTTTATATCCTGGGGAAGATGTGTCCATATATAAGTTATAAGTACTAAGATATATGAAAATTTTAACCTGAATGGCGATCGATTACGTCACTTACGTGAATAGTTATTAAAGCAATGATCTCCGTTTGGTGTTTAATCCAGTTTATGTCTCTTAATGGTCTTGTGGGGAAATGTTCTTCTTAAACTTGTTTTTATCTTATTCTTGAACACGATCTTACATGTTTTTCATTAATTGACTTGCAATCTGATAGTCAAGACATTAACAGTCAATACGGCCATGTTCAAGCTTGTGCTCGGTGACACTTAAAACTACAAACTATATAGGTATACAGATTCTTTTCAACCATTCTCTCCCCACATAGGTAGATCAAGTCATAATATGTTGATACTTGTGAACATTTGCACCATAATCCATTTGGATTTCTTTATCAAGTGACAACACTTCTCGCATGGAAAGGGTAGTTCATATCCCAATGCCTTCGCCATCATTGAGTGCCCAAAATGATGATTTAAGAACAGCGTCGCTGATTGCACAACTAATTGTGATTGCCTCCATCTCCCATTCTATCCCACAAAGTCGGCGTAATATAACAGAGGCTAAATCAACATAACTTGATCTACTTCTGTAGGAAGAGAATGCTTTCAAACAAGTTTTGATTGAAAAAAGTCAAGCATCTTTAACAAGATTATGCTTTGGTCATCTGAAACTAAATATTGAACAGCAGTGATCATATAAAATGATTCTATAGGTTATTTGTTATGTTTCACAACATTGAGTATGCCATATACGATCATCAATATCAAAGTCGCAATCAGGTTACAGATGTTGATCCTTGATAATGGTTAAAGTTTTACATCTAAGCGACTTCTAACAGAACAAAACTATAGACACACTATTTTTCTTCTTCAGACATGAGGTCGAGTATTATGCACTCAGTTACTACACCAAAGGAGATCTTGACACGAATTTGCTTTTTGTCTGACATTCGAGCTAAGATTGCTTTTCAGAACTTGTTCTGGATGAATAGACAGATAACTTGTCTCAATTAAAATTGATAGGGAATATAACGATTTGTATCGGTTACTATGCAAATAAATGGAAAGTAAATGTAGACGTGATTTTATTCGAGGGAAGATTATGTCCGGCCAATCGATTTGGTAGCAACACTAATGATACATTATTGCCATTTTCACAGTTTGTTATTACGTGGCAATTTTACGACCGATGATCAAATTGGCGTCAACGATAAGTTCTTTATCACTTCAGACTAACATGTGCTACTTGGTTACCACTCATTATGGTTGAAAGCCTTTTCAACAGGAGTACCATGGTTTTCTTGGACGAAATGGGCTCTCAATGTCGTAGATCAATGTCTAACCATGCTGCCGTAAAGATTGCGGTTACTAGGTGTAAGCATTGCCAATAACGAAAACAAAAGGAGCTCTTGAGAAATGGTGTCAGTGTTAATGGTTCACCAAAAAGGTGACATTTATGTGATTTCTTTCCATTTCGTTGCAAAGGTAAAATCAATAGTGAAAACTTAAAGTTAAAACTCTGATAGAAGCAGTTCATAATACAGTTTTGAATATATGTAAAATGTGAACATTACATATGCTTGTAGAATAATGAAAAGATAATACAATAACAGTTAATAATTTTACAAAATTTGGTTAAATTTTTGTTATCAAAATATACTATTTCTGGCCCTTTTGTCGGCAAATTCATACGTCGCAATACTGTTTATGTATCTTGTTCGATACTAATAATTTCTTTATTCTCTGAATTTCCGTCAAATTTCGATTGTCATATTAACTTAAGTAATATATGAGCCTCAGCTTGGGTAATTTTCCCGAAGATTTAACAAATGAAATATTTGGCCTACATCATGATTTAAACTACGATTTGATATGTCAAGTTATCAAGGGTTTTTATCCATGCTCATGACTCACACTTTACGAGTTACCCTGAAGAATTTGCATTAAACATTCAGTTAACGTATGTAAAATGATCATTTGAACGGGCTAACAGAGACATGTGATAAGTAAGCCTTTCGGCAAACAGTCTGTAGTATACCCTAAAGGGATGTGATTGGTGAGGTGATAAGGAGTTTATGGTCGCTTTCAAAAGTATTTCACTTATATCGTCGCCGCTAATTGCTGCAATATTGCCCAAGCGGCGCTAAACAATAACTCGCTCGCTCACTCACTTGTTAAACACCATTTCACTCACTCACTTATATCGCGGCCGCTAGTATTATTGCAGGGACAATGTCCGCAACACAATTGTGCTATGCATCGGGATTCGAACCACGGACCTCCTGATCCGAAGCCAAACTCGCTAACTACTGCGCTATCCCACCCTAAAGGGATGTAAGCACACTGGTATCAAACTACGAACTTTGATGTTTATCTCCTCAGTAATTAGGGACATCTTTCTATTCTAAGATGTAGAATAGCAGAATTCATTAACTAAATGTATATTTTCACCGAACGTCCAAGATGAAAATAGGTCTTAAGGATGTTGCCCCTGTGGCCCTTATTAGGGGCCACCAAAGCTTTAAATTATCATCCTCACTAGTCCGGAAGTCTGTACACTAAGTTTCAGATTTCTAGGCCTTATGTTTTATTATTCTTCTCCAAATGCATGTTTGTTTTTTTATCATTGTGTAAAAGGTGAACACAACCGAAGTCTTAAATGGCGACTGCAATATACACTTCCTCCTACCATGACATTACCAGCAATCTTCACCTACCTGATTGATTCCACTTCAGAATTGTACATCCGTTTCCGTTTCCGTTATGCAACAAAGTACGGGTTTATTGGGACAACTTATTATGAAAGCGGTTTGAGACATGCAATAAGATAAGTCTCGCCAGAAAACACTACTTTATCTTATCCCTTTCTGTTGGGTTCATCTGCCAATATATCCAATTTTAGATGAAACATAAAAACGGGTGTCATGAGACAAACAGTCCCATCAGAAGTGTTCACTTATTTAAGAGAATTTGATGTCATTTTTAAATGGTAATAAAAGAAATGAAACTTGGGAATTATTCTGACAGTTGTAATTTATATACAGTAAATGGCTGAAAATGGTCATTACCTGTTTTTATACACAAGGAAAACAATAATAACCGAGGACGAAATCCGATGTCGGAATAATAAGCCTCGGGTCTGTAAAAAAATAGAGCCATTGGCTCTGTAGCTCATCAGGCTTCATTATCAATTATGCTGTTGAGTGAAGCCAATGTGATTCCCCCTTTGTAGGGGCCACAGGGTCACCAATCATAAAAATATTAAAAAGTATATAGGCAACAAGTTTCAGTTTTCAAAGCCTTGTACTTCAAGAGAAGAAGATGAAAATAGGTTTTTAGGCGTGGCCCCTGTGGCCCTTATTAGGGGCCACAGGGCCACCAAACCTCACTATCCAAAGAGTCTGTACACAATGTTTCAGCTTTCTAGGCCTTATGCTTCTGAAGAAGAAGATGTAAATAGGGCCACCAAAGCTACAATTTATAAGCCTCACTAGCCAAGGAGTCTTTACACAAAGTTTCAGCTTTCTAGGCCTTATACTTCTGGAGAAGAAGATGAAAATAGGTTTTAAGGGCATGGCCCCTTTGGCCCTTATTAGGGGCCACAGGGCAACCAAAGCTACAATTTATAATCCTCACTAGCCAAGGAGTCTGTACACAAAAGTTTTAGCTTTCTAGGCCTTATGGTTCTGGAGAAGAAGTCGAAATTCCACAAAGTTTGCGGACACCTTGCCATGCCATAAGCCCATCGGGCCGTACAGGCCAGATGAGCTTAAAAGGGGGCTAGGTAGTTTTTTGGGGGAAATTAAGTATTTTTAATATACTTATAGTTTCAAAACGAATAGTCGGGAAAACACGGAATTTCATGGTCAGCAACAATAAAAAAGTGTACTTTCCAGACTATAACCAGAGTATATATAGAGCGTTTTTTCTATTGAACATTCTAAATTTGCCAGGGAAAGGGTTATGGCAAAGCGCAAGACTGGATGTTTTGGACAAAGAAAAAGACGTCTGCAGGGCATTGGTTTGCGTGACTTGGACGTCCCCTGATTTCTACCATGTGATGATGTCGCCCCCTATCATGATGATCAGGTGGTTGATGACTCAGGGTCTTCTCATGGATCACTACAGCTACTGCAATGTGCCCTGTAATGTTATTGCTTCGGATACCATAGATGGTTGCACCTGGAGGTGTCCACATGACAAACGGCACCTCAAATCCATACGATTTTGATTTTCTATTTTTAGCTCATCTGGCCTGTAAGGCCCGATGGGCTTATGGCATGGCATGGTGTCCGGCGTCCGTCCATCCGTCCGTCCGTAAACTTTGTGGAATTTCGACTTCTTCTCCAGAACCATAAGGCCCAGAAAGCTGAAACTTTATGTACAGACTCCTTGGCTAGTGAGGATTATAAATTGTAGCTTTGGTGGCCCTGTGACCCCTAATAAGGGCCACAGGGGCCACACCCTAAAAACCTATTTTCATCTTCTTCTCCAGAACCGTAAGGCCTAGAAAGCTGAAACTTTGTGTACAGACTCCTTGGCTAGTGAGGATTATAAATTGTAGCTTTGGTAGCCCTGTGACCCCTAATAAGGGCCACAGGGTCCACGCCCTAAAAACCTATTTTCATCTTCTTCTCTAGAACCATAAGTCCTAGAAAGCTGAAACTTTGTGTACAGACGCCTTGGCTAGTGAGGATTATAAATTGTAGCTTTGGTGGCCCTGTGACCCCTAATAAGGGCCACAGGGGCCACGCCCTAAAAGCCTATTTTCATCTTCTTCTCCAGAACCATGAGGCCTAGAAAGCTGATACTTTGTGTATAGCCTCTTTGAAGATTGAGGATTATAAATTGTAGCTTTGGTGGCCCTGTGACCCCTAATAAAGGCCACAGGGGCCACACCCTAAAACCTATTTTCATCTTCTTCTCCAGAAGCATAAGGCCTAGAAAACTGAAACTTGTCGCCTATATACTTAATTTTATGATTGGTGACCCTGTGGCCTCTACAAAGGGGGACACACTCTACACCATAATTGATGATGAAGCCTGATGAGCTACAGAGCCAGTGGCTCTATTTTTTTCTATACATTCAGGATGTAATGCAGTTTATATATTAACTTTCGCGCAAGATTTAAATCTGTATGCTAATGCCCATATCTGTGGAATTAATTATAAAAACACTGTTTTGAACTTGGCGTCCTACCTCCGGGAGGTCCCTTATGGAAATTCATGTGTTCACGTTCATATAAAGAACGTTCGTTTAAATGGAGAGATAGAAATTGATGAATCCCTCTTTGGCCGTCGATCCAGATATCACCGGGGCTGCCATAGAGGAGTGACGGTTTGGATCTTAGGGATGGTGGAAAGGGCCTCTAACCGATCGCGACTGTTGTTATTCCCCATCGAAGATAGATCGGCAGACACCTTGATATATCTATTAACAAAGCATGTTGAGCCAGGGAGTACCATCTATACAGATTCTTGACAGGGTTATGACACTTTAAATGACATTTGTTTTAACATTTCTCCGTCTGCCATAAGTATCAATTCGAACAGGTATATGGAGAATTGAAGTCCGTAAATACCAACATGATAGATGGAGCATGGGTGCTCAACAAAGGCCATTTCCGACAAATCAATGGGACATCCAAAAACGTTTTGAAGGTCATCTTGCGGAGATTCAATTCAGAAACAATAACAGGACTGCAAGTATGCTTGAGTCGATTGTTAATGCAATAAAGGCCATCTACACTCTGAATGGACCAGCAATATACACATACTCCGCACCCCTATTTCCGACGTGGAACCCCTCCGATAAGGATCATATCGTGAGCAGCAACGAAGAAAGGGACATGGGGTCTAGGGTATACATATTTTTTATCTTTCATGTACTTACAGTTTAAAAAAACTATTCATTTCATATGAAGTGATAGTAAAACTGTTTGCACACATTTACTGTTATGCCTACGTTATACTAATAAATCCTTTATCATATGATATATTTTGGTAACAGGATGGTAATAAAGAAGGTCCTCCACTGAGACGTGCAGCAGATGATGTACCCCTTTCTCCACAGCCCAGCACATCTGGACTGCAGTTATTCATTCCTTCATTTCAATGTACTGCAATTGTCCGAAATCTACTTACTGGTTGCTTTTACAATTTCAAGATTCCTTCAATATTATATGTGTGATGTATTGTTATTTTAATGATGCAGGGGACGAGTGAGCATGCAAGCAGAAAACGTGAAGGTGATAGCACCTCTCCTTCTCCTTCAGATGGCCCAACATCAGGACGACGGGTATGGCATCCTGTAACGTTCGTACCCTGAGACAGGATGCGGGTATTGTTGAAATAATGACCGCTGAGTGAACATCTGTGAAAACCGTCGAGCGATCAGCGATATCACAGATATTCACGAGATCCAGGTCATTATTTCACATACACCACATGGTTATTGTTAAAACTGTTTTCCATTTTTAATGAAAATTTCAATTATCAAATACAAATATATATAGGGTTCTTTAAATTGAGTTCAAAAGTGAGAATGGTGTCTATAGTGGTTCACCTCAACTCCTAAGGAATGGATCAATTTCATTTTAACATTGCGCGTATATCACGTGCAGTTGGAGATTATACTGGTGAAATTGCCAGTTAGACAATTCTAAGCCAATTAGCAACTGTTTTTATTTTTTTTCCACAGCTATTATCCATCAAATGCCACATTGAACTGAACTATAAATGAATGATTTTGATACAAAATTTAAAGGGACGTCAACGAAAGTTTGTTTGGATGCAAATGATTTAAAATGTAAATATTCCGTCACTCGTCAAGAACTGTGTGGCTGCATGGACGTTGTCTATTTCATCTTGTGATGCACTGACTTCATGTACGCCATGTTGCTAAGCAACTCCTAAAAATTCACGTGCAGCACACAACCTAAAGCACATGCTTTCAAGAAGGTTGGGACAATGGAGTGCTCTCCGCGGCCGGTCTTTCGAGGTCTTTCCCGCAGGCAATTAAGGCGAGATTGATCGCTAAGTATACTTTATTTGTTGTTTCATGTACTAGACTCGGAAATATGTTTAAAGCGTTTACTAGGAATCAAAAGAAGCGTGTCCCATTTGCATGCATGTTCTGCTCGAGAAATGCTTCTTAGTATTGTATTATGTATATAAAATGCAGAAACATTTGGGTATTAGCTAGATTTCTGACTTTGAGATCAGTTTGGTATGTTATTACCTTGAATAACCAGCACTGGACTCGTTACCGTATCGTGGTTTGTGTTCTTTGGCTACCCCGAGAGCTATGCAAGCTGGACAGGTCGACGGGTACTGTAGAAGCCAGACCAAATGTGATTCCTTCTAAAACCTGCTTTCTATCTCTTACTATGCCTTTCTTTCCGTCTTTTCCCTCATCCTTTCGGTCCCTTTCTTCCTGATCTATCTACTCTCTTTTGGATGGCAACATCCACGTGTTTAATAACTGAAATATTGTTCAAAACACGTTAAACACTAACTCACTCACTCATTACCTTGAATAAATTTCGTGTGTACGTGAAACTATTGAATCGTGCATTAAACCATAAACATACTAAATCTATTCAAAAGTCGATGTTACAAATGACAGTTCCAAACTTAAGTTCCTATTTCGGGGAAACCGTGATGATATGAAATATGCATTTACAAATGTATGTAAAAGGAAAGGCTTTTTGTCTTCTTAATGTTAAACATTTGATTGTTTCAGGAACTACGCATGGATGGTAGCAGGACAGTTAAATGTTTGCTGATACTGAAGTTAGCTTTCTTGTGTCCTTAACAGTTTTTGTGAAGTTTCCACCGCCGCCGCCGCCGCACTCGTATTACTAGCTAATTTTTTTCCACTGAGCTTTCCAGAACATATTCATAACTTACTACTCATACCTCGGGGGAACGATTTTGACATGTTCACTTTCAAGGTCAAAGGTCAAACTCACGAGCTATGTAATCACTGTTAAGAATTCCTTGTAAACGCGATAACATGAAAAGTTTTTGTGTTATGAAGCTCTAACTTGGTATATATCATCCTTGGAAAAGTAAAAAAAATTGAAAGGGTATTGGCTACAATCCGTCAAAGGTCATAGGTCAAACTCACGAGCTATGTAATCACCGTAAGAATTCCTTGTAAACGCGATAACATGAAAAGTTTGTGTTATGAAGCTCTAACTTGGTATATAGTACTGTATATCATCCTTGGAAAAGTAAAAAAAATTGAAAAGGTATTGGCTACAATCCGTCAAAGGTCAAGGTCGTAGCAAGGTCATGACTTTAGCATGGTTTAGCAAAAATGTTTTTTCTAACTTTGAACACTTTTAATCAATAAATAATTGTTATATTTAATAGAAAGTATTCATTGATTGTGTGACCTTGAAGGTCAAATGTTAAGGTCATGAGATGAGTTATTGCAATGTGCACCTAATTTTGGTATAACTTTATCATATTTAGCTCTTCAGAACTCATGAACATGTCTAAATGTTTATACTTCAAGGGATTCATTATGACATGTTCACTTTCAAGGTCAAAGGTCAAGGTCACGGGTTATAAAGTCACTACAAAATTCCTTGTAAACACGATAACTTGAAAAGGTTTTGGGCTAGGTATATATCATCCTTGGAAAAGTAAAACATTTGAAAAAGGTTTCGGTTACAAATGTTTAACGAAAATGCTTTATCTTAACTATGAACACTTTTTATCAATACATGATTGTTAAACTCAATAAAAAGTGTTCATTGTGTGACCTTGAACTGTCGAAGGTCAAGGTCAACATATGAGAAAATGGATTATTTTATCTTTTAACACTTTAATTCATTACATTCATGTTATACTCAATGAAATGTGTTCATTGATTGTGGGACCTTGAGTGTCAAAGGTCAAAGCCACGAGAAAATGCCCAATTTGGTGAGGCCTGTAAAAGGCGGAACAGGGTAAGACGAAACCCCAAGTTTCGGGGCTGCTCTGCTTTTGCGCTGTCCAGCAAACGCTAATCTAGTTTTATTCAAAATGCATGTACCCTCCCGACAACTGACTTCCTGTTAAGGATTTGGAACATTGGTTGCAACCTTTGATATTCTTTAGAATGGCATATTAAACTAAAGACATAATATATCAGAATGCACAAGTGAAAAGCAAAACAAATTCTTAAGAAAATCAAAAGTCACAGATAGAGGCGAAGGGTCATTTAGACTAAGCCATTTTGATTTAAGGGTAAGTTTTTTTCGAGGTGCGATACTGTGAAGATGGCGAGGCGAATCAAAATAACCAACCTCTCGGTTGGTCTGAGGTCAGTTATCTAAAAATAATTACCTCTGATATTGACCTGATACCCGCACCACGTTGTGTGTGAATAGTTACGATATGGAATGCGTAAATAATACATGTACCTTTTACAGGTATGAGGAATATAGTTTTTGTGATTTACCTTGTGGGAACTTATACCAGAGGAAGTGTGATTATATATTATATATTGAAGAATATGCCTGATAAATGCATGTGTAAAAGCTTAATAACTGTTGCATAAAGGTAATTTCTTGGCATAGATGAGGAGAAACCGTTTAGTTTTAGAAATCCATTTATTTGAGTTTTCTCAAATTTGAGTAAAAACTGAGACTTGAGTAAGAACTCAGACTTAAGTTTGTTTCGAGAAATCGGAGCCAGTCATCTCACGTTTTATCCCGCAAACTCGGCGAATAAGAACAGAGGCTCGATCAACATTTCATGTCTTGATTTGTCCCTGTGGGGAAAGAAGGGTATTTGTTGAGTGTTTCTGCCTTTTTTATTTCTTTCGTGTTTTAAGTCTCAAAGCCAGCAAAGCTTCGCCCCCATCTTTGAAAACACGCACTTTGCTTCAATTCTTAAGGCTTATCTGAAAGAGGATGGGGCCACTATGAACAGGTAATAAAATCATCTCTTTGGTCCCAGTCTGTATCCATAGACTACGGAGGAGAATTACATGAATAATCGAGGATGTTCCAATTTAATCGGTATCCGGTTTTGACTCGGCGAAAATATCCGGTGGCTGTATCATTAAATATATCATCAACAAATAGTACATGCAAAATATATCAACGTTTGCCATTCGTTTAAATTTGGAATCATTTACAAGTTATTGATCACATGCCCATGGAATAGATGGTGTTACCAATGTGAAACAAAGTCTCTTAACACTGAATGTGTAGGAAGTCTTGAAAACCTATGCAAACACTAGTAATATTAAAAAGGGCTATTTTCAATGATCAACACAAATATATATAGACGACGACATGAACCCCTGAATATACCAGTTGATGATGTGTGATTATGTAAGTCCTCGCCTGTCACTAGATATAAAACATTTTGAGGTTACTGAATGATAATGACACTTAAAATAAATATAAAAATACGGTGGATTTATATATTTTCCACGTGCTATGACATGCTCAAAGCGTTACACACATCATTACCCGGAAGGATGATACCTCTAACACCTGCTACTTTGAGCTAGTCAGTACATCCTGTTTTCAGGTACCCATTTAACAGCTGGACGGACTGAGTGCCTTGCCGATGGATACAACACAGGATGAGACACTTTGGTTTGAGCACACACGAGGTCAAATGAGTTCCGAATGATATGAGAGGTTATGTTAGAGCATCGAAATTATTAAGTTCATCGTTTAATGTTCACATAATTAAAATCGAATCTTAATTAGAAGAATCACATAAACTGGTTTTGCAATTATGTTTCTAAATTGTTAACGAAACAAAGGGAATCATTTTAGTTTAAGCTTAAGTGACAAGTAAGGGCCAAGTTCAGATATGGAGCTTGGTTAAATAACATAAAGTGGCATTAGGGGCTAAATACAATAAATGCATTGAACGGTCGTAGTAAATTAAATAATCCTTGTGCGCTGTCCTGAAACATATGAGAATACATGTATAGGTAATAGAATCATCTGTCCCTAGCACCATAGCTATACTTCATGAATTGATTTAAAACACTTACAATTTTAAAAACATTGGATACGATATTGAAAAAGAAAGCTTTTCATATTTAGTTTACATACATAGTTTTAAAAAATATAGATCCATTGATCTGTAGCTCACCAGGCTTCAATTTTGCTTTTTCATATTTTCTTACTTTATTAAGATTATTTTCCCTGCTAATTAAACAGTCTTTAATAAATAACCAACTTCTTTATTGCAATTGATGCAATGTTCCGGTGTTGGTGCTGATCACTTGCCTGATTACTGTGTTAAACGAGAAGCTTCACCGTCGCATCAATTGCAATAAAGAAGTTGACAATCCATAAAACTTGGATTTCCTTTAACTTCACAACTTCTTAAATGCGGTAAAAAGAAGAAATGTTTTACCACAAATAAAAAATAGACAAAAACTTCGTTACAATAAAGAGTACCAGAAGAGATCTTGATGACCAAGGATGACACAGTTCTTCGTTTCTCGTTTAGGTGATTAAACAATTCAGGGTTGTTTCAACAACACATGCTTATCAGCGTTCTAACAAAGAGACCTCAGACGTTTCGCAAAGGTAGACAAAGTGTTCAATAAGAAATGATGAAGTCAAAAGTTCGCATGGTACTGTGAGCTTTGGTTTCTCGATGACATTCTCTTGTGTAAAAGTAAAAACTCTGCAAAACATTTTATTAATTCTATTCTCTAGTTTGCCTTCGCTTGCGATAAGAGGACATGGAACCTTTACGATGGCAACCATTTAGTCTGTCAATGATACGTTATATAGCATAATGATCTTTTATGTTAGTGGTTTAACATTTTTTCTCTATCATCTTTAAATTTAGAACTGTGTGGGCTGGCTGTTTTATAAATAAGCACGAGCAAATTAGGGTGATACAATTTTGCTGTTTGTCTTGAGCGTTAAATCAATTGGATATCATTTTTGTCGTTGATTGATCGTTGCTGTCTGTCCATTAAGGACGCGTGCACCTGTTTATATTGAATGAAATATAACAATAACTAACTTACTAATCTCCGATGATTGTTTTGAGGAGAATGGTTTTTCTGACTAAGATATACTGACCATGTCGGCAAATCACGATTTACAAGTTCACTGCACTTTCTATTTGGATATGTAACTTGTGATGAGTGATTATTCTGCCGATCGTTCTTTCTACAGTCTACATGTACAGTTTCTGGTTACAGAGAGAGTTACATATTAACTGAGGGATTGTATTAAAGAATAATAACCTTTGTTTAAGGAGTATGTCCCCTAAGAAATACTGACTTCTATTCAATGTTGCAAGCAAGACATCGTTCTCGGACTTGACAATGTTTGATTCTTAAACCATTTAGATTATTTCTATGATCCAATAATTCAATATGTTTACATAATTTGGCTGCAGAATGTTATTGTAAAAGAGGCAATTGAAAAAGAAATAATAATGATAAATTTGACTAATAACACTTTTTATCATTAAATGATTGTTATACTCAATAAAAAAGTAAAAAGTGAAAATTAATTGTATCACCTTGAATGTTATACGATATTGGATATTGCCTTGTTTTCCCTTTTGCTAATTTTTCCAAATCACAAAAAGACTTTTAACGGTTCTGATTATTTTGATTATTTGTTGATAATATCGACTTGGAATTAAAAATTTGTTAGTGTTTAATTTTTTTCCGAATCTAAACAGAATCAAGAATATATCAAAGCCACGTTACGATATAGAGTATCAGAACACGTCGTGTTTCTTAACAAGAAATGCTAATCAGCGTGCTTTCATCGTCAGTTTTTAGAGAAATCAGACTCACAACAACAAACATTAAGTTTCCCAAGCTTAAGTAAGATAATGAATGAGAACTAATGAAGTTAGAAGTACTCGTGGTTCTGTGACCTTTAGATTGACGATGACAGTTAGTTGTTGTACCCTGATCAGACAGATCACTTATTTTATTCTTTTCTTTGCGTGTTGACTTGCCCAAGGAGAACATTAAACCTTAAAGATGGCACAGTTTGTGTCTGGTAAGTTAATTTATGGAGAGAATATTCTAGGATATTTATCATTTCTTTTTGAGAAAACAAATCTTTGTCTTGACATGTCCTTTCAATCACTTTCAATATCAAATTTGGAAGGATTGATATCTGTGGGTCTGACTTAGCTTCAAACAGTCAAGAAAACATTATGGTTATATGATTCTCACTCCTTAAAGGGGCAGTAACACGATTTTTGACAATTTTATATTTTAAAATTTTCAGTCATAATTGTAAGTTAATTTTAAATGTATTATTTTGACAGTGTCAAAAATGTCATTACACAAGTCAATCATCCATAGTCGGAGGACAAAGTATGAAGATTCACATAAAATACATAGGCGGTCATTTTTGTGTGAACACCTTTAATTCATTTTCTGTAAGAAAAAGGAATCGCATGGCTAAACTTTACGTTAATTATTTGAATTATTACTGCTCCATTTAGTTTAAATACATTGTCTTTCAATTGGAACCATTGATTTTCATGTTCCTGACATCACTTTATATTCCCCCTAAAAACGTGCTACTGCCCCTTCAAACGTTTCAGGTTTAAGAATATTAACCCGTGTTAACCTTTGTTAACGATATCGTGCGAAGATTTTATGAATGCTTCTCTTCAATCTGAAATAATATATCACTGTCTAACCTACTAAGTTGGATAAAAGACAATATCGGTCTGTTGTATGTGTTATCAAAATGAACATTGATCTCGGCAAAAGTGATGATAATTCTCCAAATCAGTAAGCATATAAGAAACAGCGTGTCAAAGTATCAATAGTTGTATTGATTCATTTAACGTGATGAACGTCTGGATCAAAATTCGATGTAGATGTAAAGTGATATGTAAACAGTATCAATAAAAACCAAGTGACGGAATACGTTTTACAAATGTTGTCAACGAGGACGCGGCCACTAATGATATAATCCTTTGTCGAGTAAAGATTGTAGTTAGATGGTAACTTGGTTTAACCATTCTGGAATTGCTAGCTGTCATAAGTGCCTAACATCCCTCACTGCAAAATCCCATGTACGCTGATTAGTTCTATAAATTTTGAGGATTTTTAAGGGTAAAAGGAGCAAATATCTTACACTGACTTTCCAATATTGGGTCAGAATACTTGGCAGCTGCATTCATCATTCTTAGACAATATCACCGATGAATAAGTCACTATTGGAACAATCATTTTAAATTACCTTTATAGCATTGGGTATATACATGTAGTTACCAAATCAGTAATGACGAAACGTCATAAGAACAATGTTTAAAATAACTGACATTTCACATACAAATTTCACGTGCACATCACTCACTGAAGACCATACGTAATTGGTTAAACAAAATTGATGACCGCGGGCCTCAGAGACCCAGAAGAGCACTAATCAACTGTAGATATAAATAAAAATATAATTTTAAACACAAATTATATTTGTAGTGTTTGAGTGATTCCTTTTGGTGCCAATGTCACATTTATTTTTATCCCCCGCAACAACGAAGTTGCGGGGGGTATTAAAATGGGTACCGTCCGTCCGTCCGTTACACTTTGCGTCCGGCTCAAAACTTTGTAACTAATCAACCATTTCAATTCACATTCGTCATGGAAATGAAGAAACATGTGATAATGTGTCATGCGTAAAGATTTTCTGAAAATCTACATAAAATATTAGGATTTTGGAGAAAAAGTGGTAAATTTGTAAGAAATATGTTACAAGTCCCGTCCGGCTCACAACTTCTCAACTAGTCATCAACTATTGACCAAATTTGATATGAAGATATATAATTATATGAAGTTGTGTCATGAAGAACAATTTTGAAAATATTTTAATAAAATTTTGCCTTTTTGGCCCAAAATGAGGACTCTGTTGGAAAACTGTTACAAGTCCTCTCCGGCTCACAACTTCTTAACTAATCATCACATATTGATGAAAGTTGATATGGAGATATATAATCATCTGAAGGTTAGTCATGAAGAACAATTTGAAGATTTTTAAAAATAATATTTTGCCTTTTTTGGCCAAAAATGAGGACTCTGTTGGAAAACTGTTACAGGTCCTGTCCGGCTCACAATGCAACTTCTAAACTAATCATCGCATATTGATTAAATTGGATATGGAGATACATAATCATAGGAAGGTGTGTCATGAAGAACAATTTTAAAATTTTGTTTACATATGATCGAATTGATCTTGGAGATCCAAATACATAGATTTTTTTGTTTGATTTTAATTTTGTCATGTTACTCAAATTATGCCCAACAGTGAACATAAAGTTGGTATAATTAAGTTTTTTGATTAGAACAGTTTCCTTCATATCTTTGAATTATTTTGTTATTTGTGACAAAACTAAGTCAGCAATATGATAAGGAAACCTATATATGTTGTGCAATTTGCGGGGGATATAGCTCGACCATGTCAGCTGCTTGTTTGTACAGGAAATAGATATCTAGATATAGATATTCTTAAAATGTTTAGTTGATACATCCTGTACCTGCTTCATCACGATGTTTAATGTAGTTGTTATGCAAGTTTACGGACCGACATACGGCCTGACACCGCATACAATGACATGCATTACGCCCATCAAGATATGGTATGTCGTAATTGTGAATTAAAATCTCATAAAATAGTCTGTGTTACTTAAACTGTTCTTTTAACAACATCGACCTTGGTAGGCTACGTCTCTCTGTGCTTACTTTGGACATCAGTGATTCACAACAACATTCATTAACATTTTGGGATGCATTTATTTTAAAGATTATTTTCTCTTCATAATAATTGTTTTGTTAAACTAAATCAGAATTTACAAATATATACTTTCTCGAATTCTATTTTGTGGAAAAAATAACACAATTTGTGGTTGCATTCCCAATATAAGTTTAAACATGTACTTTGCCACTTATATGTATGTTTCCCATTTTAAACGTATTCCTGACGAACCTTAGGGAAGATTACAGATATTGTTCTGACTTGAGATTAGAAGGATAGGACTTGTCCGGAGTCATTAACTCAAAATGATGTGAATGATGTCATGATTCTCTGGGACCTTTTGAAAAAAGAAAGAGTTTGTTTGTACTACTTACTCTCTAATTTGATGAATTTGGTCATGTGCTTTGGACTATAATAAATGCGTCCAAATTGTGTTTGGTGGAAATGATAAGTATTACCGTATCAGGTTTGGACTGCACTAAGTATTCCCATTGACTGAAAACAATGCAGACATATGCATATTTTATTTGGATTTTGCATGAATGCATAATTTAATTATATAAGTCACAGAAAAAACAATGTTACATTATAAACCCGATCGATCTCGTAAATGGAGTGTTATCTTTCATGGAGACCTTGAAGTGAACTGAACTGATATTTCAAAAGAAGTTTTAGGTGCAAAGGTATCATTTTCTTAAGTTCAACATAGTTTAAGAGAAAGGCTGTAGACAAATGAAATAAAACCTTTCTTACGCAAGTCTTCACCGTAAATCTTTTAACCTCGTTCGTGTTTGAAAAACTTATCTGCCATCCCTTAGTTTCGATGACTGAACTTTCCTTTCTTGTAACTTTATAGACCGGTGTAGTTTTCACAAATGGGAGGACGAATTTTCACATAACATGCATTTATCTGATACACTTTTCAACTTGTACGACAGTTGTTGAAGCTCTGGAAACTAGCATTCAAACAAGTTCTTTTTGAATGAAATTCCAAAGATTTTAAAAATCATTAACCAGTAAGATATTATACTTTCTGGGACATGATTTTGGTTATTGAATTTTGTTATCTAGAAATCATTCTCTCCGCACATAGGCAGATCAGTCCTGAAATGTTGCTGCAGCCTCTGTTCTATAAGAGTTTGTTGAGTGGAATGGGAGATGCCTGATTGAAGGCAATGAAAGTTCGCTGTGCAATCAGCGACGCTGTTAAATCATCAGTTTGGCTACTGAATCATGACGAAGGCATTGTGAAGTATACCATCATTTCCATGCGAAAAGCGTTTTCATTTGCTAACGAAATTCCAATCATTTGTGGTGCAAATTTTCTCCGCCAGGGGAACCTACCGGAAGCCACGGATATGGTCTTATTAGACCAGAGGTAGTATTAACATTTTATGACTTTATCTACCTCTGGTTGGAGAGAATTTATAGAATTGTATGCTGAAACTATCTATCAAAATTATTGTTACAAAATTGTAATCAAATATGAACATTTTCTTCTCCTTACCACCATTTTAACTATAAATGTGTGTTTGAGTTATCTCATCAATCTTTGGTTAATTGCCAATATTATACATAAAACTTAGATAAGATATTCTATTCACATTTACACCTTTTTCAGTTTGTTGAACTTCTGTATATCAAGACAAAAAAAATCACCAAACAGGACAGGTTTTAAGGTTTCTCTACGCTGATAAATCCTAAATTACAAAAACATGCTACTACGTTTGGAGCATAAGACCATGGGGTTAGTTATATCAAACAGATTTATCAAAATAAAAACAACATTTACCTAAACTGACACCTTTATTCATTACTTGTCAAACTTAAAACAACTAAAATATCTGGAAAACGACACATAAGGATTTGGTCGATAAGTACATGTTTTGAGTGCCACCAAAGTATCATATTGCTTTTGAATTAGAGCGTCTCTAACCAAAGGTGATGAAGAATTTACCAAATTTACATAACTGTCCTTAGTTGACCCACAGTGATCAGTGTATTAATGGACCTGTCAAAATTACCCATGTAATTTACCTCGTATTAATTCCAATATCCAATTATCCCACACCTTATATCTGATATGGCGTTCCTAAGTAGCAGTATTGGAATGCTTGAAAGCATCCTTTTACACAGCAACAATTATTTATCTTCTATCAAGGATGTACTTGTTTAATGATAATCCCATGATTTCTTTTAAACAAGCTGATTTAACATAACCTTGATAACAGAACAAATTGAAATTAACTAAAATAATTATGAACAAACTTTGCTTCTTTAATGGTTGGACTTGTTACGTTAATGTAAGCAGATAAAGGCCTGCATTATTGTTGACCTAACTAGACTAGATGTTATTTCTCTGCCCTTGTTATATGCGCACTTTACGCCTAGGAGTATGATTACTCATAGAAGTATTCTTACTCTTTGAAGTAAAAGTATATTTACTTTACGTTCCATTGGAATTTAATGACCCTTAGGTATATCACGATTTGCTTACAGTGAAAATGTAATATTTATTAAAGAACTCAATGTTCACTAGCAGAACTAAATGTTCTCAGTGTAAACTGCAATATCTAGTTTTCCTCTCTAGAGATATTACATTTCCAACTCATTGGTGAATTATTCTACAATGAAACAAAACACCGAATTTCCTTCATTAGAAAGATGCAAGTTAAAGAGAAACATCTGAATAAAAGTTATTAATGATGAAAAAAAATATTGCCCAGAAATTGATTCAACTATGTTAATACTACAGAACATAACACAGTTACTTACAGTAGTAACCGTATATATTCTTCTACTTTACCTCTTGGGGTGGAGTATTTAAGTCCTAGGAGTTAAGATACTCCTGTAAAAATTATTTTTGGGCTGTTTATATGGCACGTTTACTCCCTGTAAGGATATTTACTCCTAGGAGTAAATTTACTTATAGGCGCAAACGTGTGCATGTAAAAAGGGCTACAATGTGTTGCTTAGTTGTATCTGTGACTTGAAACGAGAAAGTTTTTCGATTATCATATCCAGGCACACATAATCATCATGAGCTATTTGAAGCCGTAACGCTCACGTCAGATTATGGTGGCATTTAGTTATACGCCTTCGACATTACCTGTGCTTATGATTTGTAAATAGTGATAAAGGGTTTTTCTTATTTTTTGCAACTGGAACTTAAATTATAATCTAGTGTGACACGAAAATTAACGAGGCATTGAGCCACTTCGCGAGTTGGTTTTCGTATGAGAGAAATCTTTCCTCTATCCCCTGATACTATCTAGTCTATTTTGACAACATGGGAAGTATCTCGAGTAAGTGCCCAAAGACACCTGGTGTCTCAATCTTTTGTCAATAACCGCGCGTTACGGAATCCAATATTTAGCAGCTGGCTTTTCCAAGAGTTGCGTTTGCTTAAACACATACCCAACCATATAAATAGAACCATCAAATTTACGTAAGCTGTAATAATTTGAAATTACATTTCCCATTTAAAATTCAACTACTGACACCGATTTTAACGCATATCATGACATAATAAAATTTAAATCACTGCATTCTAAATAATCGTTTGTTTTAATTAAAAAATATTTAGCTCGAAAGAATCTTTAAACTTCACTCTTATCTGCAAAATTATGTTTGGATATTGAAGGTAATTTCCGTGTTTATTGAATTTATGTTAGTAGAAGCTTCCCTGTTATCGAAAAAGAATAACCATCTCAAACCAAATATAACTTATTATTCAAAATATCAATATTAAATATGATATTTGCAAAAATTAAAATATATGTGAGAGATACGTTAATATCTGGTGATTGGTTTATTTCGGATAGTGAATCGTACAGAAGGCAATAACTATAGTGATACCACCTTTTGCAGTTATATTTTACAGTAAAAATCAAACGGGCTGTTTTTTTATTATTTATATGACGTGCCATACGTTTTTAATTTTTAGGTCTTCAGATAAGCTTTTGCCCTTGAAGGTATATGAACCAAATGATTTTAAAACAAAGTGGGGGAATTTCAATTAGCTATCATACTATCGAACAGCAGCCCTGAAGAAAGCCGACGTTTCTTAATTGATCAGTACACAGACGAAACGTTAACCTTTATAAACAAATAACATTTCCTCAAGAAAAGAAACATTATTAGCTGCTTGATAAATTCAGAATGTTAAATCAGATCAATGAAATTTCGTTTAGAAATTATATAATTGCTATCTACAATGATAATCAATTTGTTATCCTAAACCACAATGTTGTTCAAGTGATACTAGATTCCACTATGTCTTTATACCGTGTAGACAAATGCTTATTTAAAGGACAAAGTTTTCATTTTGTTATTTAAAGATATCGTGTGTCGAATTGATTCGTTGAGCTAATACGATGCACACCATGACATTCATGTGTTGGGAAAACTCATAGACCTATATATATTGATTTGTCAAATATTATGACAAAACTTAGGCACTTGAACCTTAATGGTTTTGCCACGATAATATGGTAACATCGATAAAAGGTTAGAATAACACATTATTGTTATAATAAAAATCAAATTGATAATCCCTTTGTAATGATTATTTGTTTTCTGCCCCCCGATTCCTGTGACACTCGAGTCCCATTGACTGTTCTCAGCATTTGAGCGTTCGACTTACAGAACACAATCCCACAATACATTGAGCTATGAACCTCCTCGACCCGATCTATTTTAAACATGTCATCAAAAATGTTTAATGCTTTTCGTGCGTATGTTGAGTTTTAGTTATTTTTAAATAAAGGATTGATAACTCATGGAGTGTCTCTTTAATATTAATGGTGTAAGAATAAATGATTTTTGAGCCAAGTCTATCACTGTATTAGTGATTGATACACATTTGGGGTGATGAGAAAATTGTGTACATCCACTACGTTAGAGATGAAATTGCTCACGACTTTATTGTCTGTCCAACCTAATGACATGAATGGTAAATAGTGAAAAGGTTATCTCATGTTTGCATGCAATAAGTAATTGTATTGTTCAAAGTGCTTTCAGAATAAAGTATGTTTGAAAGAATGTCACGGTTTTATGCTGGTCTGTCTGCACTTCCTTTCTGAATACGTGTCTCTGACCGTTTACAAATTTTGAAAAATTTCCTCTACGCTCTAGAAACAAGAAAAGCCTTTAAAAAGGCAAATTTTGGGGCACCCGGTTATGTATCACTATAGGAACCAGGAGATTAAGGTTAGGGAGGATGGGCACGGGGACTTTAACTTGAATAAATAGTTCCAATCGGAGACGTATGTTCTTTGCTCTTTGTTTTGATAGTTATCCGTACACTTTATGTACACAGTAAAACATCTCGTTCGTTCCGCTTAAATTCCAACAATGACAGATACGTCTCCTATCTCAATTATGATATAATGTTTTAAACATTAATACCGTAATTCAAATTTATGTTGCTTTAAAGATAGCTGACAAGAACCAGTGATTAATTATAAAATAAATAGTCGAGCCAGCCGAAATTTGCTGATACATTTTGAAATGATCTCAGCTACAAGTTCATAATTTTCATTATGTTATAGGATGTCATTTAAGAATATTTCATCATACTTTAGGCCCTATGTCGATATTTTCTTCGAAAGACACCTTTAATCGTAAATAAATAATCCATAACGTTTTGTTTTGAAACATGAAATTTGAAAATGGCCTGTTCAGTAACATTTTTTTCGTGAAGCGATTTTGAGATGCATTAAGTGAAAGTTAGTCACTGACAATGCGGGACATTCAACGCTCGCGTTATAGAAAACAAATTGAAGGAACCGAATTCCTAGTTGATACAAAAATGGAATGTCGCTTCCGAATGTGGAATGCAAAAAAATACACCGAATAACTACAAAACAGCTCACATGCATATGTACAATTGATATTTATTAAGGGTGTAAACGCTCACCCATATAATGTTGAAAATATACGATATATTTTACATCATAACATTATTATAATAATCAGTTTCCAAATTAAATCTTGCCAATTATTTCGTACCACCCACATTGTCACGTGGGTATAAATTTGCTACAGCTCTGTCCATTGGTTATTTGAAATACCCGGATATGCTTAAAACAAATATCATTGGCTGAAACGTCTCTTTGAAGTTTCCAAGAGTAATATAGAGAGAAACTTCTGCCATTCGTTTTCAATATCAACTGTTACATAAACTTTGGGGTCTCTGGACCCCAAAGCAATAAATCATTTTCTCTCAATAGAGGCATATCAAGTCAAGCATTGTTGATCGAGCTTCTGTTCTTCTTCGCCGAGTTTGTGGTGTTGATTAGGAGATTCCTGATTGGAGGCAATCAAAGTTAATTGTGCATCAGCGACGCTGTTTTAGAATCATTATTTTGGCTACTGAATCATTGTAAAGGTATTGCGATAATAACCACCCTTTCCTTGCACGAAGCGTTGTCATTTTCTAAAAAGAAAAATCCAATGGATTGTGGTCCAATTTCTTTTCCGCCAGGTGACACTGCCGTCTAATAATAACAGAGGCTCCAACATCATTTTATGCCTCTGTGGGTAGAGAATGGAGATAAGTGGAGTGTCAAATAATTTCGTAATTGGACATTTTACCAATTTGTAGTACTTGATTTCTTCTACCAAGGCAGAATCTGTTTAATTGCAGATGAACTATATACCTGACACATGGCTACCAATTATTAACACTTGTACTGCTTAATTACAAATATTTTTTGTACTTTCGGAATTTGCCCCAATGACCGCATAAAAGTTTTCTATTTTTTAAAATTTTTGTACATGTAAAGTACATGTACCTCATTAGGAGAAGTAAGGTGAAAACATAGGAAAGAGTTTGCGTAATCTTATTTTGTGTACATGTTTTCAAATGATTTACAATAAAACTATTGACTAAAATCAGGCTTTTCCGGCCAAGTGTAGAACAACTTATTCCTTTCTAATTTTGCATGTGTTTTTCTCTATTCTTATACTCTATTTCTGGGAATCTTTATTTGTCAAACTGACATTATATTATAAAGCTATTGCTCACCTTAAGTATCTTCCATAACATTCATTTCATCTATTTGAATCGAATTCTTATTATATGATATTGAAACAGACATGATTATTAAACTCTACCTATGGAAAACATGGATTTTGTTATAAAACAATTGTTTTAATATATTTGTCATTGTATTCTTTCGAATTGTAAGTTGAGTAATCTGTTCAGCATGTGAATAATAAAACTAACCTGATGTCATGTCATGCTTAAGTGAAATAGCTACAATATTGCGCGCACTTTTACCAGTCAAGACAAATGGCGTATAAATCATTCACCCAATTACAAAGTGCACGAAAATTGTTACGTCAAGTTTCAAATTCTTTCAAGAATTGTGACTTCAGTTTATGTTCACTTCAATTAAATATTTGATTTATAACCAAGACCTTGGACACGAGACTGCACTTGTAATATAAATCATCCTCTCTGTCTCTATGCGCCCCTTACTTGGTAAATTTTCAAATGAGTGAAGAATATGAATATGCCATATGATATTTGGCAATGTTTTCAAATGATCTAGAAAAGGATTGTATGATAGTAAGTCTCCTAACTTTCTTTGTCTCTGTAAGCCATTTTGTAATCTAAGTGTAACTTTATTAATGAACTATTTTGATAAAATGTTATCGATATCTTTTTGACAAAACTATGTAACAAAGGGTCACAGTTGCAGCAGGTGTTTGGACATAAACATACTGTGTTTGGAAATAAACTGCATATAACGACATTATTATAGCTTAAAATGATCTAAAGTCGGACGCGTTGCCTGAGGCTTTAAATGGATATGCCGTTGATTTTCAAGCACAGTATGGTTATCTCCATTCTACCTAACAATTATTTATATTTAAACTAAATTTTCTCGCATTGACTCGGGTGTGCTGTGTCATGATGTCCGTGCACGATTTCCACGTACCGACAATTATACAGTATTGACATATTTTGTAATCCCGAATGACGTTCTTTGCAGTAGGCCTCAGGCCTCGGACGTAACCGACAATATACAAATGCTCTAAAGGGACATCACTCCTTTCAGGAGACGTTCATATTTCGCGACCGATGGTGGTCCTGCATTTCTATATCAAATTTGACGTCCGTATGTATGACATATATATGTGTAATCTAAGGTAAGTATATTTCGTATTTCGATCTATATCTATATGAAATTATAACCAATTAAATGTTTTGAGACCATTTTCTTTCTAACGCAATGTTACTGAATGAAGGACCTTGTCAACAGGAAATCTGAACTGTTGTCATTCAACCATTAAGTCTGTGGAAAGTTTGATTGAATTTCATAAATAATGTGCTTAAAACACTATATAATGGCTTATTTTGTGAAAATTTCAGGCACAACCACATTTTTTTCAGAACTACTTGTTGCTTCAAATGAATTCCTGCACATTAGACCAAGTAAACAGAGAACCGAGTAACCAAATTATACACAGTAGATCGTCCATTCTTCTTACCTTCACTGTTTATAATGTACATAAAAAAAATCCGTGTAATTATTTAACAATAACAAAGACAACTATTTTGATTATCTTAATACTGATATTAAATGTTTGTCAGTAGCAATAAAGAGAATCGTTGGTACTTGTATAGCTCAATTTAATATCATGATGCTTTCACATTTGCTGATAGTTAAATCTAAAACTTTTGTTCTTTAATGAAAAATTATATGAACTAAAACAACAATTTCTGACGGATTCAGCGATGGAAATATACATTTGGTATGAAGCTAATCGTATTTCCTCTTGTTTGTTGTTAAGTTGCCTCGCTCAAACATAACCAACATAACAAATTCAAAAAAAGGAATTACTTCCATTGTCAATTTAACAATGTATAATATTAGCTTGTTAGTATGTAACCAAAGAGGTACACTCTCTTAATTATCGTGACAAGAAATATGTAGACATCACTAACCCTATATTGCCGATAGAAACACCTCTTATTGACGATACATTAGTTAACATTGCCAACCGTAATTTCAAATAAAATGTTGATATAGTTTATAAAATATTCCGCTGTTATCACTTTGGCATTCTCTCCCCACAGAGGCAGATCAAGTCATGAAATGTTGATACATAATTCTGTATTAACATTTCATGACAGGATCGATCTGCCTCTGTGGGGAGCGAATGTCACTTTGGATGCATGTTTTCCATTCAGTAAAATATATTCAGAACAAAACTTTAAGCGCCACAAGAATTTAAACTTTAGTTTAACAAATTTAGTTTAACACTGTGGTGATATCCCAACTGTCCAGCAATAGCTCTGCAGGGTATTCGCCATCCAGCATACCAATTATTCGGATTACGCCCTAATCCGTCGAATTTTCAAAATTGAACTGTACCTATCCGTCGAATACCGCTTGAGTGATTTTGTACCGATCGGTACTTCCAAGGTTTTACCACTTTCTAACTTCCATTAAATTTGATGATGTCCATGACCTCTTACAATATTATGCCCATACCATTTGGCTATAATTGAGGCATGGCCCTCACGTTTAATATTGATAATGTTATTTACTCAATCAATCTATCTTTATTTCTTTGTGCACAGTTGAGGCCATAGGCCCAGTCTACATTTCAGATTTCATAGAGCGATTTGTATGATAATCACAAGATTTTTAATTTACATAAAAAAACAATACTATTGACAAGTGACGTGTACGATTCTTCTTCATAAATCTAAACACAAATTCTGACAAAAAATTATAATATTTATTAACATTTTGCTGTTGTTCCCAAATATAGCTAAATCCAAAAGTGTAGAGAATATTTTATACAATTCTTTATAAATGTATTCATTATATACAACATCGCATCATCCTATCTTCAAGTGATCAAAATAAATGAATGAGGGTCCAAACACCCCCTTTGTCTTATTTTGGAACGTTCCTACGTTATGTAAGCCAATCAACAGCTAAAATCACAGTACCGATCCGTCGAATGGATTTTTCTATTCTAAAACTAGAAATTCGACGAATCGGTATAAAGATAACCATTATTCGCAATCTCTCCCCATTCATAATCCACGCCTTGCCATAATTGAATCTCAAACACATAAAACGTTGATTTCAAATACACGAGCTCATGCTTTAAACTCGTCGCACGAGTAAAGTAGGAATTTCACAAGCATTCGTGATTGTCTGCATCAATGTATGGGGGTTGTTTATGCCATAAAACATCTTCGATATAATTTTTAACAACTTGTTGAAAACATATACTCTAATGAAATCAGTGGCGCTTATCTTATTGATCTTAGTATACTATCGCGGGTTTATGCTGAAAAATAGTGACAATTTTCACTATAAAATGCAAAGACGCAACTTCTAGTACATCAAGTATAGATGTGAAAATCAAGACATGAAGAGCATTGACCCTTAGTACACGTTCACTGGGATGTTTCAAGAGAACCATCATTGTATACTTCGACTTTTAACATGAATAAATTGGTCAAGACGTTCTAGTCTGTAGAAGTCAATTTCGTGTCACTTTTCTTAAACCATCCTCTACATCTAAACTTGACCCAGACGAACGTCAATTTAGCTTTAACTATAAGGTTTCGGTCCCTCGCATTCAAATATGATCTCGAGAGACCTATGTGTCAATTTGTTTTAGAAGAGGTACTCAATAAGTTGTTGAACTCACATGCTAGACTAAATTTATATATTTATTTCTTCTAGATATACTGACTTTTGTGGAAATAAAGTTTTAATGCAAATGGTATGACTTATTTTTTATGAAGTTTCCAGGTAAGTGACACTTGAGATGCTGTTTTGGTATGTATATTTGTTAATTTTTCAACTTTAAAACATTTAAACTAGAATTGGTGTTTGAACACATATGAAATAGAAATGTCTTAAAATAGAACAGAAATATCCAAATAAGATAGATACAATTGAAATCCCATTGTACGCTTTTCTTGTTTTATAAACGTTATGTCCTACAGTCAGACATGTTATTCTTTGAAATAGGATTATTTTACGAAAATGTATTAGCTTTATAAACATCCATATATGTTGACCTTCGACATTTGTCATTACACATGGCGTATTTGGATGTGCACGCCAGTTACACCATGTAATCCTTGAAAGAAATTGTAACCAAAAAACTCTGAGGTGAATAACTAACGTAAGCTTACTACAGTCAAACTTTGCTTATCCCGACCTCAGATAACTGGAAACCTCGCTATCCGGACACTTTATATTATATAACGTTTATATAATGGTACGAATATTTCCTAAATAAATTAACTAACTTATCTGTATACATGTTTAAAGCGCAAAAATGTTATTTTACCTTTTGCTTTGATTGGTTGGTTGTTAAGCTAATGCCTAAAATAAATGCTAATGATTAATAAAAGGAAATTTGTTTCATACACGTACCGTTTTATGTTTCTTAAAATAATGATAACAAATGTTTCTAATGATATCACGTTTATTTGCACATATAAGCTTATTATTGATGAAGATTACTAAAGTTTTACTGCCGTTGTAGTTGCTTTATATGATTATATACTTACATTCTGAAATATTTGCATATATAGCAATCCACGTAAAACAAAAAATATCTGATAGTTAACTTCGTCATTTCATCTTGGGAAATATCTTCATCTGTCGCTGAAACCCAAAATTCAACAAACCAACAAAAGCCATAAACGTGTCTCTCAAACATCAAGCATATATGAAGTGACGACCTTTACCGAGGCTCCATTTCTGTCATTCAGCATCATATTATAAAACCTTTTATGAGATCTGTGTATTGATGGATCCCTCACATTTAAATGTATAAATTAATGTAAATTTTCTTATATCAACGTTGAATCAAATTAAACCAAGCCCAACACCTTATATAAAGTATGGCTTTCCTAAGTGGCGAATCCCTTAAAGTTGCCATAAACTTATATGGATTGTCTACTATATTTGATGAAGAGTGTAGTGAAAGATCTTCTGATGAAAGATGGAAGATCCATACCTTGAGACAGACTACCGCCAGCTTAACAATATATGCAAGCCCCTGGATTTATAGGTAATGCAACGCCTTTTACAGGGGCAATATTTCCTTGTGTTCATCGATCTACTTTAAAGGAACAGTCCTATCAAGGTATTTTTCCGGCCAAAAAAATTGCTTTTCTGCTCTTCTTTACCGCGTTGTCATTACAAAATAAGACATGTTTCATCTTTGTTGTTTTATAATCATGCAATAAAAACATTCAAATGAGCATGAAAAAGCATGAACTGAAATTTCCCTTTTAATTTCTGTTCTATAATAAATACCCCGATGGGACTGTCCCTTTATGATGGAATAATATTGAGTGTCATGATAACTAATGTGAATTGTGAGTGATTAACGTTGCACTCCCGTTGTCAGATTCTACATCAATTGCTTCAGAAACAGTTAACCTTTCCTTCTCTTAGCAATGAAATTCAGATTTCATTCAGTCCTCGTAGGAATCTTAAACGCATATGCTTCCCATTCTTAATTGTGTAATTTCATATATTATTCTTATATTTAAGATTGATAATGTTTAATGATAACACTATGTGTATTACGTTTCATTTTAACAAACTGTTTGTAATATGAATTTGATGAAAGCATATTTTAATATTGATAACCAAAAGTGACCGCAATAATGATATAATTAGACTGCCCTTGCCGCAGCTTAAAATACTTCTGTTGGATATTTAAAGTATAACTTGTTTGACCTAAGAAACATATATTACTTAACAGATTTTGAACAAAATACTTGAAGGATCTTAAAAGAGAGACTTGTCGTGTCTTCAAAAAAGACTTGAAAGTATTGTAACTTTGATACTAAAAGTTCTGTTTTGTTTATCTATATCACATGCCAAACCAATTGTCATTTTCTTTCATCCATTATGTATTTTATTCAAGAAATGTCTATATCTATGTAAAGACTGTCATATTGTCACAATTACTTATCATCTCTAAAAGGGACACTGATTATACAGAAACTTCGTTTTGCATATTTGATATGTGCCACATGTGCCATTTTTTTTCTATTGCTAGACATGCATATTCCTCCGAAAATGTCATACATACATCAACCCACAACGGAAATGTCTTTACACCTTCAACATAGTTAAAATCAAGAAACCTAAAACTTTCGTATGATGTCAATGTTTTGAAAAGAAGTATTCCCACATCATTATGTGACCATTGTTATTCAATGTCTGGTAAAATTCACTTAGGGTCAAGAATTTTGTTGACACATTAAAACTGTATGATGTACATTAAAGAATATAAAAACTCTCTTTGACTACCCTGTGGCTAGTTATGGAAATTTTATAATGACGATTTTTAAAGGTACATGTTCGCAAGGAATGTTTTCAAAAAAAAACCTGGATAGATATTGTTTTAAAATTATTATTAACTTGAGTTTACTTAGAAGACATGATGAAACGCTGATTCATTCGCATATATTAATCGTGATTTTAGTTACCCTTATTCTTATTTATTGTGATGTTTCAAATAATACTTAATTCATGTACAATCTTTGCCAATTGAAATAAAACACAAGACTTATAAATCTTTAACTTATACAATTGAATGCATTTTGGTCTATACATGTATGTATTTCAAAAATGACTAAGGGTAAAAGTACTTAGGGTTTAAACATCAATAAGAATGCAGATGAAGTTAGGTAAAATATTCTCTTCAGTCTAAAGGGAAGTAACTCAAATTGACTGACGAATGCGATTGACCTCTGTGCTTATGGTGACCTATTCTCTCCGCACAGAGGTAGAAAAAGTAATAAAACTGTGTTCAACATCTATTTGCAGCTAGAATCAACATTTTATGTATACATGTTCTTCCGTTGTCCAAAAGGAATATTAAACGGATTTCGTTAATTATATAATGTAGTATCTCTTTAATATAAATTTAACTCGTCTGATTAATGGTCAAAACCTCATTGATATCATTAATAAAGAACTTATTTTCAAATAGAAACTTGCTGATGATTTTTTTGTATCATGTTTTAAAGTCTTTTTTATTACTTTTAGTGGTACATTATGATAACATGCATCGTCATTAATATACAACATAGTCGCAATAACAGGATACAATTTTATATCAACAATTTGGTAGAATTGATATGAAGGTAACATGTCAATTGTCTTTTAAAGGAGCATCACCCTAACTCTGGTAACAATCAAACAAATTTTCAAATTCAATGAAAATAAAGCTATATGCGAAGAGAATTTTGTTAGTTATTTAACAATAAAGAATTGCATAAATTTTGAGTAATTGCAACTTTAGAAAGCGTTATACTTATCAATAATGTATGTAGTTTTGGAGACTTCTCGCTTTAATAAGA
The DNA here is from genome assembly GCA_916613615.1 of Steromphala cineraria. NCBI lineage: Eukaryota > Metazoa > Mollusca > Gastropoda > Trochida > Trochidae > Steromphala > Steromphala cineraria. Next base: position 81,062,725 of record OU744722.1, read on the forward strand.
TTGCCGTTGTCATCAATGATCAAAGCTGTTAATTTATTTAATATAGAAATGATCAAATATTGCTATTGCCAAATAAAAGTTTTCCTGATCGTTTTCTAGGACATCATAATTGACCTTAGTGATTTGTGTTTGGCTTATACTATACAAATATTCCTGTTATTAGCAAAACGGTATGTTTATCATTTTTTCGACGATTTTTGAAGTCACCTAAAAACTTACAAACCTAATAGAGCTAACTTTTTCTCACGCTTTCTCTGTATTCTCGTATCATCATTACCTTGTCTGTAGCTGTAGAGTGAGCAATCATACATTGTACACCCAGATCATGAACTTGACTACTTTACTTTAGCATACAGTGTTCTCTGTTTGTTTAGGCAAGATATATGAGATCATACAGAGGGCAAATTATATATATATTGGGCTGTCTGCGTATGTGGCCTTGTAATCAGAACGTAAAACGTGAGTGAACACTCATGTCTGATCCAACATTGACCTGTGCATTCAGTGAATATCAAACAAGCAATGTAAACAAATGCATCTCTAACTAGATTTAACAACTTAAGGTCAAAAGAGTTCTCGAGGTGCTTTGATGAAGGGTACTTTAAGTCATAAAGTGTTACTTTGTTTTGAGATTATTACTTGCTATCACTTTTCCCATGGCTCCTTTGACTAAGTAGAAGTAGAATCCACTTGGATTTATTCATCTGCAGATCTGTCTATTTTAGATTAATTCTCTAAAGCCTGTCTGACACCACAATTGATTTTCTGAGAACATAATTGAAACAGTCGAAATTTTCTACTGTTAAAATTTGCATTTTCTATTGCACATGAGTTTCGTGAAAGAACTTTCACCTCTATCTATTTCTTTCATCTGATACCAAGTTCTATTCTCAAGTGGAATATAAATGTTATCGCATTACCAAATGATTTGTTTTTAACCACATGTTACACATTAAAGAAGTTAATTTACCATTTGTTATGACACGTAACACATACATGTATTCAAGTTGGTAATCAAGTATAACAACGTTTTGTGAGAGACATACGATTTTTAGTTCCGTCCATGGTTCCGTTTTCCCGTTATTCAGTAATTCTGTTATTCCGTGCTTCCGAAATGCATTCGTTTCCGGGACAAATCTCAAAAACATCTTTAACATTTTTTATATGAAACACGATATGTGTTTAGACCTAATGGTGAAGTGTTGCCTGTTGCTATAAATACTAAACTCCCTTAAAAACGCACCACCACCAATTTTACTCTGATAATGTGAAAATCAAAAGTTGGAATCCTGAATGTGATATGTATGTATTGGCATAACCTCAAACAATTCTCCAAAACGCAACCACGGGTCATTGTTAGCAGTGCATGCAGTTTTCAAGCACATGATAAATGTGTGCACCTTTGATTGGATAATTCTACGGAGATGTGCTGTTAAAAAGACAGCAGATGGAAAGACAGTACCATCGGTAGAAGGGGCCAAGTGTCTGCTACCACCGTCCGACGTCGAATTTCGGCCGCAGGACTTCAATGTCGTAGACCCTACGTTGGTCCCATCTTAACTCAACGTCACCGTCAACGTCGTCTACAGTGGGCACAGCAACATCATGGACCAGGAATGACTGGAGACAAGTGCTGTTCACCGACGAAAGCCTATTTCATCTCTATCATGCCGACGGCCGTCAACGTGTATGGAGAAGACGTGGTGAACGTTATGCGGATTGTTGTGTGGTGCAGTCGAACCGCTGGGGAGGAGGTAGTGTCATGGTTTGGGGTGGGTTCAGTTTCCACAACAGGACAAACTTGCACATGTTCAGAGGACGTGTCAATGCCATAACCTACAGGGATGAGGTGTTGAGGGACATTGTGGTTCCAACATTCCAAGCCCAAGGTCTTCAACACCTTCAACAGGACAATGCACGACCGCACACGGCACGCGTCAGCAAGGACTTCTTGCGTCAAAACAATGTTAATGCTATGGAATGGCCTTCTCTGTCGCCAGATATGGCCCCTATTGAGCATGCTTGGGACGAACTTGGCCGAAGAATAAGCAGAAGAGTGATAAACACTATTGATGAACTTGAGAGGGCACTCATCCAGGAATGGAACAGACTACCGCAACAATTCTTCCAAACACTTGTATACTCAATGAGGAACCGTTGTAACTTGTGTGTTAATGCTAATGGTGGCCATACTCGTTATTGACCTCATTATTAAATGAATAAAATGACCTGTTACTTTCGTGATTGATCCTCCTGATCTTGGGCTCTCATTAAAATTATGAAAAAAATCATTGAGTTTTTTGTTTGTCACCAAAAATGCCCTCAAATGGTGAACGTTTAATATTCATATTTGTACGATAGGGTATGTCTGACAACATAGATACTACGACTAAAAACAGAGGGTGGTGCGTAATTAATGGAGTTTAGTATATTTTGGTTATTTTGGATTTTATATTTCTCCTTGTTTCCATGGAAACAACTTAAACTTAATGCATATTTGGGGTAGGGCAATGGACATTATGTACAGTGCATAACATGCACATATTTCTAGTTAAAACAGAAAGGTATTTCTATCGGTAACCTTTACATTAAGAATGTAAGTGTCGTTAGTTCAAATGATGAACCAAGATAGTCATAATATTATGCACTTGAAAGTATTAGAAGCTGAAGACTGACAAGGATATGCTTATGGATAATTGTCTTATGAATTAGTCAGGCGTCTCAGTCTACAGAACTTGGTTCCATCTCAAGCACTGCAGGCGGACAACCATATTCATTGCAAACTCGATACTTGAATATGCGTAGGCTGGGTAATTTTAATTAATGACTTCTCTAAAGAATAGATAAAATAGAATTACTTCGTGCAATAGTTTCAAATATCGATATTTCTATCATGGATCGAACGTCTATTTTAGGTCTACCCCTGAAGCATGATAATCTCAACGAGAGGATGAGACTTTCCTTTCGAATTAAACACACTAATGTTATTTTTATCAGTTTTTCTAAACGAATTAACGAAAATAGAAATGAGGTATTGTATTGCATTGGAAAGAGCATATAATTATAGTAAAGTTACCTTGACTTAATGCCTCAACCCTTTTTTCTTAAGATCTTCAATAGTATGTCAGAGACACTCATATAATATCCTTTATTTCTTGATAATGCTGTTATTCATTACGTCAGTTTTAATTGAGATTTCATCGATCCTTATTGAAAGAATTTAAAGGGGCAGAAGCAAGTTTTGTGAGAAAAAAAATATTTTCAATTTTTCACTGATAATTGTACGTTAATGCTAAATGTATTATTCTGACAGTGTCAATAATCTCATTACCCAAACGAATCATCCATAGTCAGAGATGAACTTATGAAGATTATCATAATGTCCGTTGGTGGCTATTTTTGTGTGAACACCTTTAATTAATTTTCTGTAAGAAATGGGAATTACATGGCTGAATTTTACATTATATATGTGATTTATAACTGCTTCATTTAGTTTCAATACATTGTCTTTCAACTGGAACCATTTAATTTCATTTGCCTGACACCATCTTATATTCGCCCTAAAACCCTGCTACTGCCCCTTCAACAGTATTTATGTGTTTAGAAATAAAACCCTTTCAATTTTAAGCTTATTATCATGATGCTATCTTGGGATAAGGATCGATCAATTGTAGTGAGTGAAAATATAGATATTTAAAATTTAACGTTCAAGTTTAATATTAACGTTCATTAGGTTTCTACACATATCAAGAGAGAGCAATCAACGAAACAGTAGGTCTCGTCAGGCACACATGATGTATTAGTTGCAGCTCAGCACACGTGGTTGATGGAGAAACATAGGCACAAGAGCATCGGCCTGATATGAATGGGCGGATCCAGGGAGACATATGCAGATTAATTACTATTTCCTTGTTTATTGATAAGTCATTATCTTAATAAGAATTATTTTATGAGATCTAAAGTTATTTGGTACAGGAACACGCAGGCTTTGCTAATGTATTAACCAAGTTTTATCACTGTGTAGAAACAATGTATTGAAATCTATTATTTTTCGTTGGTCTTTACGTGGAAATGGATCTTTCTCACGAAGATGCATAAAAGTGCTAAATGATAATAAAACGCTTTGATCATCAAAGGATCCGTTTTACATAAGTAATTGTGCCACATTTCACCTATGCTGTGTGAGGATAGAAAAATATTATATACAAAAGGCAATACATTTGTTTGAAATCATCTGAACCATGTTTAGTCATTTTCGATCTAATACATAATTTTGGTAAGAACGGGATTGTAATAAAAATTGTAACTCATGAATTAACATAATCGAACGGAGAACGGGATTTAAACAATTATGTCGTTTAAATAAACTTTTGACTTTATCTAATAGATCAGTCCATGAAAATCCAGAAAAAAATCCCAGCATTTAGACATTCAATTCAAAAGAACAATATCTTAGACTCTTTGCTGAGTCAAATTTATCAACAAGTATTTCAAACATTAAACAAATCGTCTTCACATCATTGGTTCAAACCTTCAAATATATTAACATTCAAACATAAAATAAATATAGTACTATTTCTACATGTTCTTCCTCTGTGGTAACATTCATATCAACATTAATATCCATTTGAACACTTCAAGTGGTATAACTATAGAATTGGTTCGCCACCCTTTTTCATAATATATTGTTTTACTAAACTGTTCTTTAGGTTAGGGTTAGGTTTTGTTTTAGGTTTAGGTTTAGGGTTAGGGTACGTGTTAGGGTAAGGGACTTACTTAGGGTTAGTGGTAGGGTAAGGGTTGGGGTTAGTTTTAGAGGATTTGGGTGGCGAACCAATTCTATAGTTGCTCCCTTCAAGTTTTTCTGTATAGTTTTGCAACATTTCATTCTTATTATTAACGCCACCAAAATAAAATCATACCAAACGATGTGCTAAATGGAATACAAGTAGCAACCTCTTGACTTAATAACTATCGCTTCAAGGGAGGACCTAAATTTGTTCTTCGTTCTATAAATAAACGAACAGATATTTAAATCCCAAGACTAGTTCACGAAATTAATTATCTATTTAAATCGAGAGAAGTAATATAATACGATTAGGTGTGACAAGGAGACTACTCTTGTTTCTTACCCAGCCTACGTATATTCGTTGTACAAATGCCAAAGTTGCAATGAATATGGTTATCCGCCCGCAGTGCTTCAGATGGAACCAAGTTCTGTAGACTGAGAAGACTGACTAATTCATAAGACAATTACTCAAATGCAGTGACATTTCCCCCTCAGTCTCAGCTTCTAATACCATCAAGTGCATATGTCTAATTTGAGTCATTTTGAACTAATGGAAAATTCTTAAGGAAACACACAGATGCATACACAGACGATTACCAATTATGTAGGGTATTATTAGGACGATAGTATTTGCAGACTCTTTCAAAACTCAACAATTCGTAGATGCATGATATGCACTTCATTTCTTACACAATAGCAATGCATTTGCGTTTTAAGAACAAATATTTTAAATTTCAATCTTACTTGTCTTAATCTTAATTTAACAAAGATAACAAAAAGTTTTGTTTAAAACGAGTTTATTCTTGTTATAGTTCTTTCTCCCTCAGATTTGTGCATTTTTACCTGACTTAATGTTCTCCCTTCATTTCATTACGTGTGATCGATTCGAAACAGAATGGTAAGTTCTGTTTATGCAGCTTTTAAGGTTTAAAATTCACAATTCCATTTGATTGAAAGATAAATTTAGAACAAAATACTTCCGACCGTGCCGAATGAACATTATTCTGTCTGTAAACATTTAATATGTTTATCTATGATAACTGAAGAGAAAATCGGAGCAGTTGTAATTTTATACACTGACATTTACCATAACGATTGAGAAGTTGATTAAACCAGATCTTTCCTTTTCACAACTGAATCAAGCCGGCACATATCAATTGTGCTGTCAAACACGATAGCAATGGTGTACCTCAACAAAATGAAAAAAAAACCCATAAACACACTCAATGTTTTTAGTTTTCGTCCTTAATGAAAGCTTATGAACATAAAACCAAGTAATCTTTTGTACTACCATCACAGGGTCGTTAAGTCTAGTTAGAGATGGCCATTAATATGCTTCCATGCATCGGGATGCTAAAGTTTGTAATCACTAGATATATATGTTACATCAAACAAGATTTTTCACTCCCGTTTTATGTTCTGATTACGAGACACACAGAGACAAACCAAATATGTATAATTCGCGCTCTGCTTTATTGTACCTAGACAAACAATTGACACATTAATGTTAAAGGAGTGTGGTACAGTGCATTGGAGCTATGGGCTATGCCTCTAAAACCTGTAATTTTCTTCTCCAGAGGCAAATAGCCCAGAAAGATGAAATCTTGTGTAGTATTCAGATGAGTTCTCAAGAACTATCGAAGACTAGGTTCAGAATGTTATGATACGTGCCTGAAATAAAATTTAGAGAGATATCCTCCACGTTATAAAAAGTACACTTGTGCAATGTTGTGCTACCGCGTGGAACAGTCTGCCAATTCATAAAAGGAAAGCTGCAACATTTCCATAGTTAGAAGCCATACTGAAGACGTATTCATTTGAGAAGCCCTTTATACAAAGAACATTCATACTCTCTATTCACACATTGTGATGTTTTCTTTGTACACATTAACCCCTTTGCAAATCAAACCGACCAACTAACATTACACTGAATATGTAGAAATGAGTTATGGGATCCACAGCATACAGTGAAAGTGTTACTAAGAATGCGTTGCTGTGGTATAGGCCGAAATGACAGGTAATTGCAGCCATTGAATATACTTATAAATCTGAATCAGAAAATGTTTTAAAAAGAATATCATCAAAATGGGTACCGTCGCCGGCAATATTTTTTTTAAAAAGATCATTATTGCCACTACTATCAACTGTTACAATTTTAGACAAAAAGATTCCTGAAAATGTCCAAAATGAACAACCTTAAAAAATACAACAGTAAGTGCGGTATGTCATCTTTCAATACATTAGTTATTGACAAAATGTTAACTTACACAGCAATTTCAGACATGATTGAATCTTTCCATTTCCCAAAACGCAATCACCTCCACCAAGCCACAACAATCATTTTACTTGGTAAGATGTCCATTGTCCATTTCTCACAATCTACTATCTGCACTATGTAGCTTGAAGATTTATCAGTAAATATGATGGGAAACCGCCTTTACGTATGTATTTTGCAATAGGGAGGTTTGTATTTACAAAATTTTACTTTCTTGTTGATTGTCAGTTAAAGTTGCCATTCGAAGATTTTTTTGTTAGTTGTCACTGTCAGTTTTGAAGCCTGAAACAAATTATTTTCTTTTTTCTTATGTGTGCTTCATGATCCTTATTTCTAATCAACATTTTTTGTTCTGTGTAAAAGATGCAAATTGTTAATAAATATGGTATGACAGACGTCATTGTGATTAAAAACACATCGATCATGTTCAAAATAGGTCAAAGATCTGAAGTTAATACACTCTGCGATTAGCGTGTCAATGTATTTCACTTGAATATGCGTCAAGGTGCTGACATAATTTGAAAATAATACTCATTGCCAAAATATGCACATCTTTCATGTTTTCTGTATGGTGTTCTGAACAATAAAATTTTAAAAAGTAAATTGTTCGCGTAAATTAAAAGAATGTCTATTACTTACCAAAATCCGAGAAACTCCACCTTCACCTATATATAACTTATATGTAAACTATATTCTTTGAAACACTATCATCTAACATCTGTATCTGTTTTGTGTTGTATGTTACATGCGTGTTAAACCCCTTAAAAAACCTTATGAAGACAAAGAACATGGTTAAATCTGAGAGAAAAATTAACTTGACAGCTAACTTATTTATTTTCGGAAAGGATAAAACAAACATATCAATTGCACACTAAAACGAATCCACTAGATATTTCTCACAAAAATTCTTAGTCATACGTACATGCAAGATGTTTGAACTAGATGAATTCCTTGTCTAGTCTTATCATTTACAGATAGGAGTAAGACATCAATATACCAAATCTCAAAGGAAGTTCCAACAAGTAATATCTCTTAACAAATGATGACAATTTCAGTCTGATAACTGCTATTTGCAACTATTATCAAGGCAGATGATCTGAAACCTAATAAATGTCACGTTAAAACTTAGAAAAGTTGAGAGTATATCATGCAGATATTGGTTGTTTTGGTAACGATAGATGATTTACATCAAGCGAATATTTAAAATATGTTCATTACGCAATATATTTATAGCAAATGGCTCCAGATATGTCATTTAAGAGTTTCTGTCTGCTGAATTAAAACTTTATGGGAAACTGTGTGAAGGTGATCAAATGATTTAAGTATTCAGAGCCTTTGACCTTTAACTTTTGGGAAGCATATCTAAGCGATTTTGCACAACCAGGAAATTTAACCCTAACAACGAAAACGCCCCAAAATCGATCACACCAAATGATCTGTATCGTAGTTCAGGTTTGCTTTTTTATTCCCGTAGCATGCATTTTTCTACTAGTGAAATGTTATCCTTAAAATAAATATCACAAACTTAATGGTCTAGTTGTCCGATTTGTCCACATTTGTTGGAAACAAATACTATCTTTGATTGATAATATATAGTAAGCGATGCGAGTCATTTACCTTTATAAATACGCTGATTTAGCAGAATGGGGAAAAAATTAAAAATCAAAAGTGCCTTTAGAGTAAATACAAATGTACGTCTTAAAGTTACATGTTTGAAAATACTGATCTCCAAAAATCAGAAAACTGTTTTCTGTATTCAAAATTGAAACATTTTCAAATACATGTAGTTGTCGTCCACAAATCGAAACCAATCGACAAAACTAACTTTGGTTAACAAACTAAATCAAAAAGTTTAAGACCAGTTGTGATATCATTCATACAGCAGCAGAACGTTGTATCACTTTCTAGCATGATAATGTAAAACCACCTACAGCGGCAAAAACACGATTTTCCTGACCAACAACATGACTCTACCATTGTCAGCCTATTCACCGGATATGAATCCATTCGAACATTAATTTTGTGCGCCCAGCTTAGGAGACAATGACTTGTGACACCAGTTATTTTTCAGGAACTGGAACAGTGTCTCCGTTAGGAATGGCAAAACATCATTCATACGTCATTTGACGTTTTACAATGTCCCAAAGGTGGACACACCCGCTATAAACTCTAGCAGGAGGAACAACCCTAATGTTGTGTAAAATAGTATTTATTGTTGCTCTGTTGTTTCAATTTCTGAAAACACTTTTAAAATGTTTTTACCAAGTTTGACTTTGCCGTATTATGGCACTCTTTTGTTATTATGAATTGAAATGAAATTACTGAAGTTACTTCCAAAACCAACAGCAAATCAAAGCTTAAGTACGATATTTTTATTCTACCATTCTACTGTTATTATCGGAAAATGCGGGATATAATCTTAAACTATATTTTATGTCTTGGAAAGGTACTTTATGTTCTTATTGATATGTTAGATCAAGATTTGAAATTGCAACTAAGATATCTTTATTATGAATGTTACGACTGAATCGAAGGAAAGAATCAATAGAAAAGCAATTTAATACAAACTTGCGTGAGAGTGACAATATTGACTATTGATAAAAAAAACATTGCCACACGTCATGATCTTTGAATTAATACATGATATAAGAATTTACCTAACCTACCTCTTCATCCATACATTTCTGAGGTATTGCAACAAGTGTACTTATGGAATTCAATATTGTGGTTACGTTGTGTTTTTGGTTGTTTCTGGAAAATACAAATGGCACTGCCGTTTCACACTCTCCCGCTGGTCCGGAGATGTGCAAACACCTTTGTACAAGAACTGGTGGTTGTCACTTGTACGTGTTTGTCCCATCTTCTCTTCGCTGTGACTTTTGGAACTGCAATCCTGAAAATGGAGCCATCACATTTGAAACGTTAGGCGTAAGTAAACACTAATATCTCCATATATTCAGTAATGCTAATGCTATTATTTACACGTCCGTGTGCGTCAGAATGAGGATACACGATCTCCTTTCATGTGATACATTTTAAAGACCCATTATCAAACTACAATATTCTCAAAAGTATTTTTACTGTATTCGTGGTATTTTTAGCAATATCTTTCGACCGACCATGAGAAGATCGGACCAAAATTCATTAACCAGGAGACAGTTTACCAAAATGACCGAAACGTAAGCCCCGGCATGTCGACATGAAGGCGAATCAAGTGTGGCCATCTCACAATTTCCGGTTCCTAAATAAACGCTTGAAAGCCGTCTTTGCAGAGCACAACTACATTCCATTTCCTTTTTCTGCGGGTAAGGCAAAAGTCGCCGCCCAAGTTGATACCCATCGGACGCAATTGCGGTAACTGAGACTCTCGTTGTAAAACAAAGTGATGATGACACCGAAAGCGGGTTCTATTAAAGCTATGGCACTTTTGCAACATCCTGTCTCAGGGCACGAACGTTACGCTAACCCCACTTATCTGTACCCTCTGCTCAAAAGCTAGATTCGCTCGCGAGGCCCGACTTAGGATATAGCAAATCAAATCATTTTCCCCTACCTTCTCGATAAAATTTCAACGAGAAAATGATTTCATTGGCTATATTCCAAGTCGGGCCAAGCGATCGAATCTAGTTTCTGAGCCCAGGGAACAGATGAGCGGAGTTAGTGTAACGTTTGTACCCTGAGACAGAATGCTTTTGCAAAAGGTACTGTACTTTTGACGTCGAATTAAGTATTTTATTGTTGATTAAAACATGTAAATATGATATCACACTTTCGACGAAAGATTTTTCTACCGAGTGATGTATTTCTTTTCTCAATAGCTACATTTCACCACAAAACAAAAGCAAGTATGATAATGGGACTTTAACATGTATTGATCGAATGAGTGAATTGCTTTTTACTGCCGTTGATACAACATTTCAACCAATAGTGGCGTTTGAATTACTCTAAGAAACGATGAATAAACACTTCAAAATGTAACATTTATTCTGATCTAAAGTGTGGACCTCAATTTTTAAGGCATTGAAAAAACTTACCAAAACTATAAGTTTATCATCTATGTATGAACATTTGTCACAAAGTGATCACGTATCATATTGTTTGATTATTTGAAGGGTTCGTGTCCCGCGAATACACGTCTCCACCGAGGAAGAAAAACGAAACACCTCTGTTTGTCAGGTAAACATTTATTCTCATCAAGTTTTGTACCACAAAAAGATGAATACACATACAGAACGTCAAACGTGTGCATTTGGGTCGTTTGTTTTGAACGAGTAGATGTCATATACGCGGAGGAACAACGAGTTCGAAGAACGAGTTGTTCCTCCGCGTCCATGACATCTTCGAGTTCAATACAAACGACCCAAATGCACACGTATGACGTTTCGTATTTATTATATAGTCCTTTTTAACCTTTTTATAAGTAGTTTTTTAATTTCTTAAATTATCTTAGAAGACGTACTGCGCATTTTTACATAATGCGAACAAGGCGATGACCCAGAACACGCTCGACTGATGATTTGATACCTCAACTATCTTTATATTTTCTCATTATTCTGCGTAGTTAAACGACAAAGATAATTTTTTCAAGTGTTAAAACAAAATAACGTGATAAAAGTAATTCCATAGCAATTATTTATATAGAATTGAATATCAAAAAACGAAAAGTTCAGGGTATCGAGCGACGGGCTTCATTCAAACGACGTAACCATGAAAATGACGTCATAATCGTTGTCGGCTATGACGTCATAATGACGAGTATGGCTAGCGATGCTCTCGGAATTTGGTTCATGTGGTTCAGGATTTCCTTTTTCAAAGTGTTTTGCAGTTTCTTTTCTAATGATAACTCACTATTTTATTCTTCAATGCCATATTAAAAAGTAGTTTTTTTATCAATGTATTGAGATAAATTAATTTTGATGTTTTAATAAGAAAAATGATTGTTACTTGCGGAAAATTCCGAGAATTGCCGAAGTTTAAAAAAAGTAGAACCGGCAGGCGTGCAATACGGAATCTTGAGTGCAATACGGAATTTGAAGACGTTTTCCGTATTGCACCCTTGTATTACTATCCTAAGATTACATGAGTATATAATAAATATGTAATTTGCACCTTTCTGAAGAAACAAATTGAAAAATTAACATGCTAAGTTAATGCTATTAAGTTGTTTTGTCAACCTCAAGTTAGCCATCAATAGTTGAGGTGTATCTACATGTATTAGCATTGCATGTCTGCATAAAAGTTATCATTTTGACCAGAACTATGTTATTTTTCTTTTACTATGTCTTTCAGACATTACACGCAAAAACATTGTTCCCTGTCATCGTCTACTGTTGTTTCCAAACAAATCTGTACAATCGGATGCTCCACGTCAGCTGAACTTAAAATCTTTGGCGACTACTCCCTTAAAGGGTTATCGAACTGATGATATTCACGACGTTATGTTTGCTTCTTGCGTGCAAACACTTTTCGTGTCACGACGAACGTATGGTAATTATTCTCTGGAGGCATGGACATGGCCTGTTTACTCCAGTAAGCTTCTCCATCAAACATCCTCTCCATTACTACTTGCTGTTGATAACACAAAGCGACTGCTTTTCCTTAAGGATAAGAGAGACAAGATGGTGAAGATTGTGAACATTACACTACTTTTTGAATTTGATGGTAATGAGATGTCCGAATTGTTTTTCAGAGATCCTAAAAGTGTGAGTTCTATTCTTGCAGTAGCTGAAGAGGGAAGGTTGTATGCTGCTACTGACAGAGGAATATATTCCATACAGTACAATGAAGAAGATATGAAATGTTTAAGTGCTGCGATTCGAAATGTAGGGTTTCTTAGTCTTGGCTGCAATGATGATTATATCTACTACAGTAAAAGTTATGCGTTAAGAAGAATCTCTAGGACCAGTAAGAAAGACGATTTCGTTAGAGATTTTGAACACGTTCCTAAAAAATTAGTTTGTTATAAAGATGAACTATATGTCAACCTTGAGAATATGTCAAAAATAATTAAAATATTTCCAGAGGAAGACCTTACGACACGTTACAACGTTGAGACAAAGATGAACGTGTCATATGTAATGTGTCTGGTTTAACGTATTTGTCCTATACCATAAGGTATTGTTCTTCTTTGGTTTAACGAAACGTTAATGTCAACGTTATGTACATTTATATGCTTAAGGGAATAGAAAGGTAGCGGTATAATGAAATACTGGATTTTATCAGTAAAATTTGTTGTCTATCTGATTACAGTGATTACGTTTTCCTATTGTGGCATACACAGTAAAACCTGTTTGTGTTTTAGTGTGTCTATTTTGACATCTAACCGTAGGCCTGAAAGATGTACCGTGATCAAGACCTTTCAATCATGAAGAAAGACACATGTAAGCTTTCATCAGCCGCTGTGAGAAAAACGACATATTTTCACAATTTTAGATAATAACAAAAGTGTTTAATAGGCAATTTGTGCAAGATAATTTCAAAAGTAAATAGCTTTCATGAAATAACCAAAGAGGACATATTTTCGTTCGTTCATGGTAAATGGTTACAACAAATTAACCATTTTCGAGCAAAGTAAAATGTAGGTTGAACACATTAGTAAGGGTGATGTGTGAATAGAGCCATCGGGGGGTGTTGAGCAATAAAAATATCTAATTCTAAATGGTCTCTTAATTTTGTGACCAGTTCTTGTCAATTTTCAGAAGTTATCAACGTTTTGGTTTATAGTATATATGCCTGCCAACGATTACGAGCAGTTTTGTTCAACCACTGTGACCAGAACCTATGTTTGATATTATTGTATTTATAAAATGCGAAAGGAAGTTTAAAAAACAAATTAAGGAGTTAAGCAATTTCAACGCGATGCTTTAGTTACAACTATTAAAAATGCTTTCCAGTCTTGTCAAAAAAGTGTTTAACAACACTATTCACATCATTTTTTCACACTATTCTCTCACTTATAGGACCTCAAATTTAAGAAAGAATTGGGTTCAAATGCCCAAACAGCCGTTAATAGTAATTTGTCGGTGTATGAAATGACTCGACTGTGCATGCCCAAGGTGGGTTGTTACATACAGAATATAGCCGCATAGCAATGTATTTGCTACATGTACATGTAACCTAATAATGGGTTTAGTTTTGTTGTTTCATGACATACACAATGACTAATTTAAAAAAATGTATTCTCAACTATCATACAACTTTACCCGATGGTTATCAAAGTTACTATTTGAAATTCTTTGAACAAAGTTGGGAGCGGGGGTATATGAGCTCTGCTCGCTTCTTAACTTGTATTAAATGTTCTGATGTTTTCAAAGGAAAGAAAATACAATAATTGGTCAAGTTTATGGTCATAATGACAAGAATAGCATCTGACATCGGCTTGATAATTGGTTGCCCGGCAATAGGTTAGCGGGAAGAATTGAATGCAAACAAAAGTTGAGATATTTGTTTGAAATCAATCCAAACCTATGTTGTTTTAAATGCATGGTAAGGGTCTTATCGTCAGTGTTTTTATTAATATAAATGATATAAGGCATCTGTTTAACCCTTATAGGAAAAAGGTGTGTCTTTATTCGTTCGCTAGCCAAGGTACATGTCAGTGCTTGCAAAATGACGACATTTGTAGACATTATATAACGACAGGGAACTTTTTGTCAGTGCCTTATTTATATTAAACCACAAGTCATTCGTAAGATATAAAGAGCGATAATAAATGTGTATGGTGGTAGCAATTATTTTGATCTTGATTCCAATCAAAAATTCTTTGATAAAATTATTTCATGCTTCAATTACATTACAGTAAAATAGTTTTAAGCTTCGTGCAAAACGTTCGTCACTTTAATCTTCGATAATCATTATATTTTGAACATAGTTCAAACCAAATGGGCGTTTTAAACCTAAAATAATAAAACAGACTGAATTTTATTACTCAACCGTGGTGAGATCACTCATTAGATAACAATGAGATGGTAACACACATGTGTGTTACCATCTCGTGCAAAGAAACGGAACTTCTTTCGAACGTCACATGACACTGTCCAATCACGTGACTTATTAGTGGCGACTGTCAACTTTTACATTCTCAACAAAATGTTAATTTATGTGTGCGTTTTTTTTACATTTTAAATGCATTATCTTTCTGCTAACCATCACAAATCCATCCTTCGCTTAATCACTTGTCCACCTTCTGTGCCGTCGCAAGCGGTATTGCCTCCTCTGCCTACCATAACATAGGCTAAACATGACGCTTCGACTGTTTACTTGCTTCATTGCCACCCAAACCGTCGCTTTCCACTCAACAAGCACACAATCCGAACATGTTATCGTGTAACTACCTTTCCCAAAGTTCTATTTCCCGGTTCCTATCAACAACTCATGTCAATGTAATCAATCAATCAATCCTCTACCGTTGACACTGTTCGCCAAGTTTGCAAAACAAAAGAACGTGACCTAGAAAGAAGACAAATTCCGATGACGTCACTTGGTGATCTGATGACGTCACGTTGCGAGAGCATAATGTGTTGACAGTTTTCTTTGCTTCTTAGTGTTTATTTTATCAATGCATCTTTTGATAATGAAATATTTTCCCCTAATATAATTTGTATCATGTTTATAGGCGTATGACATGTGTAAACATAAAAAAATTGCGAACTATTTTATTTGAACTCAGAGAAATTCATACGATGGTTTCGCGATCGTTCCAAGTCAGCTGATTCTTGTTTTGACGATTTATTTACATAAATATTGATATTAAGGGTTGAGTAATAAATAAAATACTAAACTCATGGTAATGAGATAACATTTTTAAGCAACTCGTGAATAGAATGTTGTATCAGACTCACTATCGTTCGTCTGATACCAGTTCTATACACTCGTTGCTTAAAAATGTTATCACATTACCATTCGTTTAGTATTCTCTATATATCCTGCTATCCTTGTATCTTAAACATTTTATGTCTCCAATAAACATTATCTGTATGCTTCACAAAACAATTATCCCTAATGAACATGCACAATAAATACATTTTGTGTAAGTGTTCTTTTGGTTTACCTTTCTCTTTGTAAACGTTACTGATTGAAACTAATCTGTCACATGTCTTTTCAATTGCAAAGTGTATTGAGAATCCCTTTGAAAGAAAATGCAACAGACATTCACATTCAAAAATAAGGTCAAACATTGCTAATTGACGAGAATGAAGCCAGCTCAATCGCAAAACATTAGCCTTGTTAGTTTATGGAAAACATCAAATGCTAAGGGAAATTTCGAAGTCATCAATTGATCAATTCTCTGCTAACAAACTATTGAAGAAAGATGATGATAGGTTATTCGCCACAAGAAGCAGGAGTTTCTGTCTATTTGATGGAATTTGATCATGCAAAGAACTTAATCTAATAAAACCCAGGTTTGAAAGCTTGAATTGTTATTGGCATGTTAATGCTCACATATATAATTTTATACAGGTTGTTACTCATTTTGTCGGGAGAACCTCAAAGAACTTCAAAGACGATAAATGATGGGCTAAAGTCATCTCCAAATATATTTAAACCATGTTGACTGGACTTCAACTATGTAATTCAAAGAATGACCATAATACACATTTGATTTCAAATTATATTTAATAATTGTGAACGTGAAAGGTAACATTTTAAAGTCATTTGTGGGTATTTATTTATGTTCATTTGCTAGTAAATCTTTGAAATTTACAGTTTTCAGTAACAGTCTGCAAAAACCAAATTAACAAATTACGATATTAATGATGTACAAAGCGCAGTTCCTTCACTTCCAGCACTGTGGGCTCATTGCTTTACACTTACATCAAATAATAGAGTATTGATAATCATACTAGAATAAAGGGGTCCTCATTTTCAATATACGAGTTTTCTTTTCTTGTGGTTATAATAGTGCATCTTGTGGAAAGAATACCAACCAGTGATGCGTTTGTCTTTCCAAAATAGATCCAATCAAGTAGCTCCGACATACCCTGATACCTATTATTAACGCTGATATACCTGATGCATTAGATGCTTCAAGAGTACTTTAATAATGTTTCTAAGCTTATCGACACATTTGATGGACATGTAAATTTGACAACCTTAGTTTTTAATAAAGCAATAATGACAATAACACGTGATAATCTGGTTATATAAAGTATGGATGTCTATAATAAAATTTGATTATTCTAATAATTGCTAAAGCGAAAGCAGATAAAGAATTACAGCTCTGTCCTTGTTTAGATGGATAAGTCGTGACTACATTACTGACGTAAGTTCTTTTCGATCAATATCTTTAACTTTTTGGTAGAACTAACAAAAATACATTGATTTCTCAACTTCTGATATAATGTAATTAAAGCTACCATGTACGTACGCAGTAGACCATATATTATCAACGACCGAAAAATAACTTTCGGAGCTTTATAATAATAAGTAACCAGACCAATAGTTAGGTCCCCAATACCATGAAAGTAAAGGTTACACAAAGGTCAAGACTTAAACATGATATAATTATAACTTTGTCCTAAGATAGAGAATATATTGTGATTTTCATAACTGACGTCAGTTATTTTCGATCAATATCTTTTCTGTAGAACTAACATAAAATACATACACTTATTTGAACTTTAGAAATAATTTGATTGAAGCTACCATGTACACAATGTACGTACACAGTACGACAAATATTCAGTGGCTCAAGCTTAGCAGGTGATGAAGACTTAACAATTACTGATGGAGGAGAGTAAAGTACCAACAGCGATAAGTAGTTACATAAGTAAGTGTCTCTTTTGAGCAATATATATAACATCTCTCTGCTATATGAAAGACAGGGCTCACAGTCAGTTCCCTACCTAACGAGTTGTGAACTGATGGATATGCTGACCTATATATTATTGGTTCTGAAAAGAAACCTAGTGAAAAGAACTTCACAAACATGCATATTTTTCAAATGTTATATTTCAATCATTATGATTTCTGTCTTCATCCATTACACTATTGAAAAACGCTTCTCTACGACATTATAGCCACCATTTTGTCAAGTATTTCAAGTTCATTTTGTCTGACATTTCGGTTGACCGCATTTGTTTTGTATGCTGTGATCACTGTCTATTAATACGTCTTCGGAATTGGCCAGGTGGAAATCATACTGATACCAATAAATCATCCACTACCGATCCTGTTAGGTTGCTTCCACTTCAAGAACTATTTCAATTGTTATAGAAGTATGAACATGTTCTAAAATTCACAGTTTCCTTTTCCAGGCTAGTGTGTTTTTCTTCTGATGATGCAGATGGAAATCAATTTATTCATCAAAGGAGTTTGTAGTAATAAAACGATGCCACTTCCATTCAATTTTTAGTCATGTAAAGTTTAGTAAGTAAGACTTTCGCACATACATTTTGATGTTTCATAAACTATTAAATAATAAATAAATATGTTCGACAAACGTTTGTTATCAAACATAGTTTTAATGTATTTTCAATTAAAAGGTGTATAGAAACTACATGAAACCGATAAAACATAGATGTTACCGAGATTAAGTTTTGAGAATCTGTGACACATTGGCAATACCGACGCGACTAATTCACTTCGCATTGAATACTGCGTTAGCCTTGTGAATGAATGCCTGAAAGCTGATAGCTGATGAAATGCACCAAATGTCTCAGGGACATTCTAAGGTCATCTCATTGCATTTGCTTGACAGATTCCCATCTAATGAACTCTCAAGATGAAAGATTCTCTCTGCAGGTTGTGTTATTCTCCGTCAGTAGTTAGAGAAGCCGTCATTGTGATAAAAGGTCATCATTTAAGGAACTTAATCGAATATAACCCTTTGCTTTTAAAAGCTTGGTTGTGATTCGACCACGATGATGCCAATATATAAAGTTTGGTTATTTTGTTAAGGAGACAAATGAACTCAAAACTCAAAGACATTGGCGCATGAGTAAAATACGCTTGTTATCATGTTGAAAATAGACACATAAATTAATCTTTGCTGTGATTGCGGTTACCATAATTCTGTTTGCGCTCAATGAGACTTACGGGACTTACTTATATACAACGTATTATTGCTGAAGAGGACGTAGGGAATCAAACCATTGTCGATAGAAGAGTTAGCTACCCACGGCGATCTGTAATTACATAAATTGTCTCTGTTCATGTTAATTACAGTCCCCCACTAAATCGAAGTCAAGGCTCTCAGTACGTTCCAAATTTAACGAGATTTGGACTGCTCGGTGTTTCATGGACCAACTGGGAAGATCTTGATTTAGAACAGATTTAATTATGCACTCTTTAAACATAGAGCCATTGGCTCTGTAGCTCATCAGGCTTCATATCAATTTTGCTTTAGGGTGTGGCAATGTGGTTTTCCCCTTAGTAAGGTTCACAGGGTCACCAAATGTAACTTAGGAGGCTGTAGACAAGGCTTCAGCTTTCTAGGCCTTAAGCTTCTGGAGAAAAAGATGAAAATAGGTTTTAAGGGTGTGGCCCTTATTAGGCGCCAAAGGGTCAACAATGTTATGAATTATATTCCTCACTAGTCAAGAAGTATGTACACAAGGTTTCAGCTTTCTAGGCCTTACGCTTCTGGAGAAAAATATGTAAATAGGTTTTAAGGGTATGGCCCCATGTGGCCCTTATTAGGGGCCACAAGGCATCCAAAGCAACAATTTATAATCCTCACTAGACAAGGAGTCTGTACACTAGGTTTCAGCTTCCTAGGCCTTATGGTTCTGGAGAAGAAGTCGAAATTCCACAAAGTTCGACCGTCGGACGGACGGACGGACGCCGGACACCATGCCATGTCATAAGCTAAAATGCATCTACATGTTATTACAACAATACCAATGTTGACCTTTCCTACGTAATAGTTAGTGACTTCTTGTATCAGGTTATCGGTTAATATAACATGGGATAATCAAAAGAAAACATATAGGGAAGATAAGTTGCTGATATTAACTTTTCTCCTTATGTTTGTGTGAATTATAGCTATTGCATATTCAAGGTTGTTCATTCGTCAAAACATTCGAATGGTTATCTCATCAGAGGCTTTCGTGAAGCCTAAAGGACACTGTTTACAATATGGACATGGTGAGATGAGGTGATATGGGTTTAAGGGCGTTTTCAAGCTTATTTCACGGCTACTAGTAATTTAACATGGACAAAGTCCTCGACACTAGTGTGGTTTAGAATTACGATAAAACCAGCGAGAATCGACTGGAACTAGCTAACCATTGGTGGTCCTGC
The DNA here is from genome assembly GCA_916613615.1 of Steromphala cineraria. Classification (NCBI taxonomy): domain Eukaryota; kingdom Metazoa; phylum Mollusca; class Gastropoda; order Trochida; family Trochidae; genus Steromphala; species Steromphala cineraria. Next base: position 81,083,031 of record OU744722.1, read on the forward strand.
ACTGAATTTCAGTGTAGCATTGCACCCAAACCTTACTGAGTTGCTGGCTTCTACAACGTTGCCGTGCCCTTGGCAGGCTTCAAACACCGAATAATAGAGGAGGACAGCAATCTCCAGGTGCCTGAAACTGCCTGATTAGGTTATCATTTGTAACAGTTGTTTAGTAATAGAAGTTTGTTGTAGTATATATTCATCGCTAGCTTGAACCAAGTATTCATATAAATGTTCATTTTACAATTATAAAAATCAAGGTTTTCATAATAAATCAGCGACAGGTCACTCCCTTATTAAATCATTAAAATAGAGACAAAATGAAAGAATAGTAAAATGGTCTCCTTTTAACCTACACACCTGAAATGCTAAATGCTAAATGCCATTTTTATCCTTATCCTAAAATTTCCTTCAGGTGTGTTTCTTCCTTTATTGGCAAAATCTAGCAAAATCTATGTTCAAACGATAGCTTATCTCGATAAATGAATTACTTGTGGATTTGATATGTCAATGGAAATTAATTATAACTAGATTAGCGTTTGCGGGATACCGCAAAAGCAGAGCAGCCCCGGAACTTGGGGTTTCGCCTTACCCTGTTCCGCCTTTTACAGGCCTCACCAAATTGGGAATTTTCTCCTGACCTTGACCTTTGACACTCAAGGTCACACAATCAATGAACACATTTCATTGAGTATAACATTATTGTAATGAAATAAAGTGTTAAAAATTAAATTAATCCATTTTCTCCATATATGTTGACCTTGCTGTGACCTTGACCTTCGACAGATCGTACCCAAAACGTTTTGAAAATGTTGTACTTCTCAAGAGATAATATATACAAAATCTAAACTTCATAGCACAAACACTTTTCAAGTTATTGTGTTTACAAGGTATTGCAATAACTCATATCTCATGACCTTGACCTTTGACCTTCAAGGTCACACAATAATTGAACACTTTTTATTGAGTATAACAATCATGTATTGATTAAAAGTGATCATAGTTAAAATAAAGCATTTTCGCTAAACCATGCTAAGTCATGACCTTGCTGTGACCTTGACCTTTGACAGATTGTAGCCGAAACCTTTTCAAAAATTTTTACTTTTCCAAGGATGATATATACCAAGTTAGAGCTTCATAGCACAAAAACTTTTCAAGTTATCGCGTTTACAAGGAATTTTGCGGTGATTTTATAATCGTGACCTTGACCTTTGAACTTGAAAGTGAACATGTCATAATGATTCCCTGGAAGTATTAACATTAAGACATGTTCATGAGTTCTGAAAAGCTAAATGGGATAAAGTTATACCCAAATTTAGTGCATTTTGTAATAACTCATATCTCATGACCTTGACCTTTGACCTTCAAGGTCACACGATCATTGAACACTTTTTATTGAGTATAACAATCATGTATTGATTAAAAGTGTTCATAGTTAAAATAAAGCATTTTCGCTAAAACATGCTTACGTCATGACCTTGCTGTGACCTTGACCTTTGACGGATTGTAGCCAAAACCTTTTCAAATTTTTTTACTTTTCCAAGGATGATATATACCAAGTTAGAGCTTCATAGCACAAAAACTTTTCAAGTTATCGCGTTTACAAGGAATTTTGCGGTGATTTTATAAATCGTGACCTTGACCTTTGAACTTGAAAGTGAACATGTCATAATGATTCCCTGGAAGTATTAACATTAAGACATGTTCATGAGTTCTGAAAAGCTAAATGGGATAAAGTTATACCCAAATTTAGTGCATTTTGTAATAACTCATATCTCATGACCTTGACCTTTGACCTTCAAGGTCACACGATCATTGAACACTTTTTATTGAGTATAACAATCATGTATTGATTAAAAGTGTTCATAGTTAAAATAAAGCATTTTCGCTAAAACATGCTTACGTCATGACCTTGCTGTGACCTTGACCTTTGACGGATTGTAGCCAAAACCTTTTCAAAATTTTTTACTTTTCCAAGGATGATATATACCAAGTTAGAGCTTCATAGCACAAAAACTTTTCAAGTTATCGCGTTTACAAGGAATTCTTAGAGTGAATACATATCTCGTGACCTTGACCTTTGACCTTGAAAGTGAACGTGTCAAAATCGTTCCCCCGAGGTATGAGTAATAAGGTATGAATAAGAGTTCTGGAAAGCTTAGTGAAAAAAAGTTATAGCTAGTAGTACGAGTGCGGCGGCGGCGGCGGCGGCGGCGATGGAAACTTCACAAAAACTGATAGCAGCCCCGTCCTTAGACGGGGCTGCTAATTATTGTTAAACATTGTTAAATAAATACGTCTAGTGCTTTTTTCAAGCCGACTTCCTTGTTTACCACAAATGTCAACAGACATCATATTTTGTACACTGATCAGCTTGTTCCTTTGAAAATGCTGCGTTCTTTTTGAACAATGCCAATAAAATAGGATTACACATGTCAGATGAAGGCATGGTGACAAAAAAACTAACACGATGATCAGAGCAAGTCTGAAGTAGTTTCGAACTGTGATGATGAATTTTGATGTCGACTTATATCATCAGTTGCTAAGGATATTCGGAATGTGTTCACGGTCATTTTCAGTCACATGTAAATGATAAAAATAGAGCAAGTGGCTCTGTAGCTCATCGGGCTTTACATTTGATTTTGCTTAAGGGTGTGCCAATGTGGTTCGCCCCTAACTAGGGGCCACATGGTCATAAAATCTATAATTTATAATCCTAACTAGTCAAGGAGTTTGTAAACTAGTTTCAGCCTTCTAGGCCTTATGGTTGTGGAGAAGAAGATGAAAATGGGTTTTAAGGGCGTGGCCCATATGACCCTTATTAGGGACCACAGGGCCACTAAAGCTACAATTCATAAACCTCACTAGCCAAGGAGTCTGTACACCAAGTTTCACGTGTCAAGAATCACGTGTTCAGTTAACTTTCCACAGATAGCATCATATCCAAGTTTGATTTATAGATGAACATGCATAATGCAAAACCAGCTATGTTGTTGCAAGTTGAAACAGTTTTTGTTGTGTTGTGTTCATTGTGACATGTTTGTAAACAACACATACTCAATAACTAACAGGTATGGTAAGTCTGCCGACTGCAAAATTCCTAAAATCAATAACAGTTACTGTACATCAAAGACCTCTTCAACATTAACGACTGCTAAAAGGACGATAACTGAATCTGGTCACTGACACACTTACTTATAAATCAGTAACACATTTAATTTCACTCATGTCATACATTATTCTAGACACATTCAGTTAGAAACGTATCAATAGATGTCAGGTATTCAGAATGAATTTGTGGTATTCGATTAGGTCAGGCATTAGGGCATTTGATCATCGTGTTATCATCGGCGTTATCGTTATCTATGCATATACCGTTAATTCTTTGTCTGCTATTGGGAAGGTCGCAGGTCGCTGGCTTATGATTTGAGTTCAATTCACACAAGTGATGATGAAAGGCTGTTTCATACCTAATAGACTGTACATAAATTGAAATGGTGATTCCCATCACACGCACACTCTGACTGAAGTTGAAAGCGGTCACTTTTCCCCAGAAAAACCTTCATTTGTTTTATCATGAAGATAAGGTTTTCAATGTTGTAGGATAACGTGTGAAGATTTGGGACTACTTATAATACTTAAATAGACTATGTACTCTTATTCATTTGATCTGGTTACTCTAAAAACCCTCCTGAAATCATAACAAACATCAAAGACGTCAATTCAGATCGTATCTGACACAATTCCTGTCTCATTAGAAACACATCAAAGGGACAGTAGCACGTTTTTAGGGGGAATATAAGGTGATGTCAGGAAAATGAAAATCAATGGTTCCAATTGAAAGACAATGAATTTAAACTAGATGCAGCAGTAATAATTCAAATATAGAATGTAAAGTTTAGCCATGCGATTCCTTTTACTTACACAAAATGAATTAAAGGTGTTCACACAAAATGGCCGCCCATGATATTTTAGGGTGAATATTCATACTTTGTCCTCTGACTATGGTTTGTGTTATAACATTTTTGACACTATCAAAATAATACATTTAGAATTAACGTACAGTTATCAGTGAAAACTTTAAAATATAAAATTATCAATATGATATCAATTGCGATATGAATCACGCTTGCGTCAATAACGGAAGCTTCCTCTGAGCTAAATGACATTGGCTGAATAGGTTTGACTTGAACCTGAACATCCACCTAAAAAACACCGAACGTCTGTGAAACTTCCCATAGCCCTTTGGTCGATTGAGCATTATAGCAAATTGTTTTCTATTGGCGGTCCTCCCATCCTGTCATTCTGGCCGATATCCTTGGTAATGTCATTGATATCCTTTGGCAAGTCATCGCCGAAATGTTCAGTGGTAACATTGTGTTGTTACACAAATTCCTGAATTGGACATGAAGGTCTGGCCTTATCAAATCTAATCTTCTCTGTTTTAATTCCTGCAAACCATCACTCAGTAATATAAAGCGATGAATTTAAACAGTTTCTTTATAGAACCATTAGTGTCTTCTTTAGACATCTCGGTACCATGTTGAATTTACAGAAAGGGGTCCAATACACTGAAAATGGAAAGCCAAGCCCTGTTGTTCTGGCCAAAATCTTCTCTTCACTCTTGTTGACTTTATGTACCGGAGTTAGCAATTCGAGAGCTTGAAAATCACGCCTGTTTGCAAGCGCGACCGAATGTGTGAAGTCACATGGCCTCTTGTGCAATATCATGAAATCCCAAACTATTCTTCTGGCGAAGTATAATAACTTTGCGACAAGGTTATCGGCGCACTACCGTTGCGTTTTCAGTGGTTACATTAACGACGCGTCTTACAGACAGTGTTACCTGAACTGAGGTATAATCATCTAGGAAAAACACTTTAAAGTGAAAGTCATTCGAGAGTTATTCGGATAATGCAAAATTGAAGTTGAGGCGGGCCTGAAGAACGCAACTGTTTACAGACGGGTAAAACTACCATAACATGTCACTTCATTTATGTTATATGGAAGTTGGTCAATAATGTGCTGCAAACCAATTTCAAACCTGATTTTGTCTGATGTTGGATATTGGAAAGATCTGAGCCAGTGGCGTGTGTAACTAGCAATACTATATGACATGACAGTTGCTGTAAATGAAGCAGGATTGCAACATCTAAAATGCTTTACTCGCACCATCAACCGTGCATAACAGAATGACTCAACGTTAGTAGTGTATGTAAACTTTTTGCAACACCTCTGATGAAAGATGAACAACAAATGTTCCGCAACTCCCGGAACACAAACTGTTCGCACTAGATGAAACAACATTTATGACACGTTAGATAGGTTCCTATCATCCTGCTGTCATTGCCGCGTTCTCCCCCCACAAAAGTAGATCAAGTCATCAAATGTTGATCCTACCTTTGTTCAAATTATGCCAAATCTGTAGTTTCCGGCAGTTTCCCCTGGCGTGAAAAAAATGCACTCCAATCTTTCTGATTGTTTATTTGTATAAATAACAACACGTCTTACATTGAAATGGTGGTGCTCATCACATTGCCTTTGCAAGGATTCAGTAGCCAAAATGATGATTAAGGTCAGCGTCGCTGATTGCACAAGTTTGTTTGCATCCAGTCAAGCATTGCCCGTTCTATCCCACAAAACAAAGAAAACAGAGGCTCGATCAACATTTCATGTTGCGAGAGAATGCAAACGTCTTTGAAGTCAGAAACAAAAAGTAGAATAGACAATCTACTGAAGAATTCCATGATTTCTTTATTTGGTTTCAGCATATTTAAGCAGCCTTAGTAAATACCAAACCCTTCTCTAAACTTTCGTTGAATATTGAAAGGGTCATTGTCTTGAACTGTATGTAACTCCCTGAAATCTAGATTGCATAACAAGGAAAAAACATGTCGTACAGTAACTTCACTCATTTGAACAAGGTTGTATCGTTTTTCGTCAAGTTGTCACAGGAATTGGTTTGATAATGGATCAAGGATCAAAGCTGTTAACCAGTCGAACGTAGGAATTATTGAATCTTGTTTTCGCCAAATTATTACATTATCCTGACTGTTTAAAGGGCATTATACAAAAAACATGATGCTATTAAATATATTTTCTTAACCTATTTTTTTTGGTTTTTTTCCCTTTCTTTTGACAAGAGACAAATTATGATTTCTAAAACCGCTGTAATAAAAAGTAATTTAAGAAAGCAGCTTTCCGAACATTTTTCTCTGTATTCTCATACATATAATATCAATATTATCTCGTCTATTACTGTAGGGTATGCAAACATCATACATTGTTTGTACATTCAGATCACACACTGGGCCACTTTCTTGTAGTATTCAGCTTTCTGTCATTTATAAGACTAGATAGGATCTAATAGGAGACGGAAGATTATATAATTTGGGTTTGTCGCTGCATGTCTCGAAATCGGAACATTTGATGTTTACTTCCAGTAAGTAAAGAAACCTAATAAGTCTGTTGTTAGAATAATAGAGGTTAAAATGCGAATGTGTTATGAATAAACATTGTATTTTGCGTGTCTTGGCGAGATAAATACATAGTGTTTATTCCTAATTCATGATATTTACCATCCAAAATCACTACAAGCATGATAAGCTCTTTATCATACAATGTCATTTTACCATTCTTATTTTTTTAAATCGCCTTATAATTCAAATTTGATAGAAAATTTTTGTTTAAGATGGGCGCATTGATTTAGAAAATGAACAATGCAATGAATGGGCCTGTGAATGGACAAATATGATTCCTTCCTATGAATGCCTTTAATTACCACTTTAGTTATGTTTTAAGAGTTTTAAACTTTTTTAAATGAATACAATTTGATGATTTTCAAATAAAAAATCATTCCCGCTCAGTTTTTTTCACCTTCACATAAAAAAAGAAGGCAAATCTATCTCACTTAGAGTTGCTTCCGTTCAGCTATAAGTTGCAATGGCCGATTGTAGAAAGAACGAACAATAACGGAGTGCTAAGCTAGACGATAGCCTCTGCATTTTCTTATTAAAACTAAACAAGCCTTAAGTATAAAACACTGAAGATGGGTAAATGGAGTGTTTGAACATAATAGTTGAACTGCCTTTGGTACCTTGAGTAAAATTGTTACGTTGGTTTCATTCAACCCCCGATGGCAGTGTTTTGGCGCTGCTTGGTCATGCAAGCACCATGCAGTTTCTATTTCTAAAAATATTATTGAATTAACCTTGTTATTAGATGAATTGATCAACCATATCCCTGATGAATTGTAATTCTCAAGTGTCGGCTTTTAGGATCAATATATGTTTAGTACGAGCTGACAAAGAACCATATCCAAAGTGTTGTGTGACTTTAAAAGAAAACCTTTTTGGCTTTCATATTTTTCTGGTGTTTTAGATGCAGTAAGTTCCGCTAAATGTGTGCCGATACCAAACATTAATGCTAACTTTAAGGACAGTAAAATGAGTTGGGCTAAGTATCTTTTTCTTATTGAAAGGGTATTCCTGAAACCTTTTCATAAGGATTTGCCAGTAGTTCAGTAATGTTACGAAATAGATACATCAATGTACTCTATGGTATTATCAACTGGAGATCGACAAGAAAATGTCACTGCACATGAGTAATTGTCTTTGTCTACGTGGTGCTTTCTGAAGCACTGCAGGCAAACAACAATATTAGTTGCAACTTTGACATTTGGAGAATGAATATTAGAAGTTAGCTTGGTAAGTAACAAGATTAGCCCCCTTGCCCCTGCAATGATTTCGTGAAATAGTTAGGTGGTTGAAAAACTTTATACCCATTTATGATAAAAATACATCCATTTTAGGTCTACCCTCGAAGCGATAGTATTTAAATCATGGGTTTGAAACCTACCCTGTGTGTTGGCACACCACATTATATTCGTATTATAGTAAATTGGTGGTGTTATTTATAGCATCAGTTTTTCTTAAAACGGTTGAGAAATCAAAAAAAAACTTCGATTGAAACAATCTCTTATTCATACATTAATTACCATCGACTTAATGCGGGAAGTTTGTATATTCCTTGTGCATTTAACTGTTTAAATGTACGAAGCACGTTATACAACATCCAGTTTCTTCCCCCTTTACATTTATTAGAATCCATCTATGGTTAATACAACATCTACGTGTACCTTGGTATGATTAACGATAAACTTGTCACATCATGTAGCTTTTCTTTCTATTTACTGGAAATGCATAATAGCCTCATGACAAACTAATAGACCCAACCCAATTAACGTTCTAACTGAATATATTACCTTTTATCTGTGCATCAACTTTGGATACTTATTTTACCCTGACGGATTTGTACTGTCGGTTCTGCCGAAGCGCACACGAATCCATGTACACCCGTTATTGCAGGTACCCATTTAAACAGCTGGGTGGACTGAGTGCAATGTGGATAAAGTGCCTAGCCCAGGGACACAACACAGTATGGGACCCTGGTCACAAATCGTTGGTGTCTCCACCGGGAATCGAAACCGGGTCTCTGGCGTGAGAGACCAGCACGCTAACCACTACACCACTGTGCTCCAGGGGAGAGGGGGTATAGGCCCTGGAGAGGGGGATATAGGTTTGGGCTCCGTCCGTCCGTGTCTCCATGCGTTCGTCCGTTCGTCCGTCCGAGATAAAGGGGACAAGTTCTCTCAAAAACTATTTAAGATAGTATAACCAAATTTGGTGAGTGTCTTCAGGGTATCCATACCTTGAGGGAGTTCGAAAATCAAAACCGCACTATTATTTGTTATGGAGTTATTGCCCTTGTTCCGAACTTTTAGACTCTGTTGGGGGATCCCTCCAAAGGACAACTATTCTCCAACTATAACCAGATTTGGTGTGCGTCTTCAGTGCATCTATACATTGATGGAGTTCAATACAGAGTTATGGCCCTTGTAGGAAAAGGATTGGAGCTGTAATATAAACTTTGAAGGGGGATGTTGATGACTATGTCTGCTTGTTAAACAAATGCTTATATATATCAATGTTTATGATCACATTTGACATGGTTCATTTTGAACAAATAATCGTATACATATCAAACATAAAAACATTCATATATATCAAAGGGACATTAGAATCACCACATGTAAGCTACACTATGACATATCTTATGCAATAATCAAATTACGCTTGTGTACAAAGGAACAGAATAGTTGCTCTTCAGACAAATAAATGTACATTAAATTACCAATTATCTATTAAATAATCTTTATCACTTTGTAGAAACATTATTGAAATTTTTTTTTAGTGTGATTTTTCAGCTGGCAATGAAGCATTGTCATGAATGAACACGTGCACAATATTGCCTCATCATAAACAGGCTAGGCCAATCAAATGATCCGTTTTAAAGACAGCACAGACATTATTGTGGCAGTTTTAATCTATATTTCTCAGCTCGAAAACGAACGTTCAAATATAAGAATAGAATCAATCAAAAGGTTTTGGTCTTTTCCATTTGAGTAGAATAGAATCCTTTTTGTTCTCTGTTAGAGGAGATTTTAACCAATAATTGTTTTATACACAATTTAGTACCAAATGCAAGGGTGGGATTGTTATGAGAATTGTTATTCTAATGAAACAATAGAAAGATCAAACGGAATAAACTCAAGTATGGATTTTAAATAAACTAATTTCATTAGTTCATAGGAAATTGAAATTATTTCGAATACAGTCACTTGATCGTTTATATATAATTAGCATGTAACTATGCAATATTAAGTGGTGGAATAGCAATGATAATTTGTTGTCATGTATTTACAAATTTTAAAGAGAGGCAAAATGAACATAAAGAGAGCTCGCATGGCTGACATGTAATATACATATCAGTAGAAAGTTGTCTCATATAAATGCCAATGTGAACGTCTTGAGATAGATATAAAATCCTTGTTCTAAAAAATGGAAACATTGATATACAAGAGGGAATAACGCGACAAATGGTTTGACATGTGATAGAGCCCTTTTTAGAAAAACAAATTAACTTCACTGTCCTTAGGCCTTAGGTGTCGTTTTTTTTCGAGAATATTACTGTCTATTAACAACAGTTAAACGTTTTTAACATCAATAATTTGGATATTGTAATACTTATCTCGATATATTTCGACATTTCAAGATATCGACACCATTAAGCTATGTAAGTTTGAAAAGTGCTACTCTATCTTGCTTAAACTTATTTCGCAGCAAAACCGTCAAGACCTCTCATAACATCAAAGCAACCCATAATTTAAATAATTATGCAGGGCATTGTTTTAGGTTTAAGAGAAGAATGATGAATAATGCACTTCATGTTTGTCGTATACTTCAGAGGATGAGGGACACTTCAGGGGATGTAGACCTGAGAGAAGTTGACTATCATTAAATATGTCCTTTTCAACTATAAGTTAAGTGTTTGGTTTATGAGATTGAAATCTTCTTAAATTCAGATTTTCATATAATTGTCACCATCCACATTCATCAGGAAACAAAGTCAACTTCGTTACATTTTCTCATCTTACAATCAATAGATTTGAAAATAGTATATTCTTGTTTGACATCAATTAGAAAAACAGGGAAACAGGTAAAGGATGAACTAAAATACCTATAAGATATGTCAAGTATTAATTCTTAAAGCTCTCTAGTATAACATCTAAAATCCTCTCCTTATTACTGTGAAGATTCGTCTAGTATTACTTCCATAGCTGTGATACTTTTCAGTATTGCATCTTAGATCCATCTTGTATCTTCTTCTAAAATCCAATCAATATTTCTTCTAAGATCCATCTATACACAAAGAACTTAATTAAGCACCCCCCACTTTTTCAAATTGGAAAACACTGCTGATGATAAATAAACAAATGTACAGGCAAGCAATCAGGATTTTTAAATAAAATGATCATCTAGCAGTGTGGAAACGAAAACTTCATTCGGTTTACGATTCACTGTCGCTGAATAACTGGTTTTACAAAAACTTGGTATTTTTAGTCAAAATCCAAGTTACCTTCAAATATTTTTTGCTGCAATGTGATTATTATCATTCTCTTGAGGGAATTGATGACTTTTTAGTAAATAACCTCATAGCAGAAGTCAATCGTTAAAGCAGTATGAACCTTCAAAATCACAAATTTATGAAAGATCGAATTTAAAGAAAAACTGCACAAAGCCATTAATTGGCCATGCAAAAGATAATGACTTATCTTAAGGAAGAAAAAGTGTTTGATCAACAAGTTCAACTCAAGGAATCTCAATTTTACTCACAGATGTTACGATTTTAGGCATTTTATCAATTTTTTATGAAAAAAGTACTGAAAATTCAATGTCTTGCTAGCCTCTTATCATGCATGATAAAAAGGGTTTTTGTGTATGATTGTCAACTAGGGTTCGCAAATGTTATTTTTAATTCATAACATCCAAAGTTTAATGTGTAGTTTTCCCCTTATGACAAAAGTTATATTTGGCCAAATTTCAGTAGTCTCACAGTGTTTCTAAAATTTTCGTTATTTATGTACATTAGCGATTTTAGTTCAATTGAATAGTCAATTAAAAAGCAATTATTATATCAGGAGTGGTCAATACATCAAATTAACCCCAATAATCCAAGAGCATCCAAATTCATTTTACAAAATAGGGGGATGCTTAATTAAGTTCTTTGTGTATATTATTACATCTGCTATCCGTCTCGTATTAGGCTTATCTCTAAGATCAACAAACTATTACTTCTAAAATATGTCATCTGTTAATTATGAGAAAGTCCACCAACACATCTATGATCCGACTCGTACAGTTTGTAAGCTGTTCCCACGATTACTTCTAAGATTAGTCACATTCAAAAACGAGCAGAGCAGGTTGATTGATCTTACATGGTCGTGCAAGCACATTGTAAATAACTGATTGCACTTTGATGTTCGTTGGTAATTATTTGATTTGAGAAACTGCAAACAAGAATAGACAATCTACTGAAAAATAAAATCATAATACTTATAAGTAAAGCGAGGTGAGGTGATCGCCGCTTTCAAGAGTTGTAACTTATATCGCGGCTGCTAGTATTATTGCAGGGAGAAAGCCCGCAACACTTATGTGACTATGTATTGCCGTGAAACCTGCTAGCATCGGCTTGAACTAGCGAACCATGGGTGGTACTGCGCTGAAATTCAGCGAAGCATTGCACACAAACCTGACTGCATGTAGAACAGTTCTCTTCTGCAGACAACGTTGCCGAACCCCTGGCGGGATTCGAACCACTGGCGGGATTCGAACCACCAGTGCTATCCCGCCCACTTATACACTAAGCCCCAAAAGAAACTATCCATTTTTAGAATTCAAATATATTCTTAATTTGCTTTAGCTAAATGTTAAGTCGGCAAAACGTGTATAGGTCGGCAAAACGTAACATTTCAGTTGTTCATCTCAGAAATTGATTAGGTACGTGATTTTCCATGACTTTTGTTGAAAACTGAGAAAACACGTTTCGCACATTCATTATTGAAAGTGAGTTAGCAAGCGATCAATTCACATGTGAGCCATGTCATATAAAACCAAATTTTAAAATGCCTAGATTGACCCAAGGACCGCGCGGCAGGACCTTGGGTATGAAGGACATGGGTGCTTCAAATGTTCTTATTGCAAGAACATTCGGCTGTCATCGAAAAACCATCGAAATTTTGATGAAACGTTATAGGGACACGGGAACAGCATTAGATAGATCGCGTACAGGTAGACCGATACTTAAGAACTCTCCATCTCCGAAATCGATTCCTGACAGTTGCAGAATCGGCGTCTACGGCTCTCGGGAGGGTGCTTAGTCAATCAACCGTCAGAAGGAGGTTAAGAGCAGCAGGGATTCGGGCCCGTCGACCTTATTGTGGCCCAACGTTGACACGTCAACATCGACATAATCGATTAATCTGGACAAGACGTGTACGAAGGTGGCAGCTTCGTGATTGGCGAAATGTTATGTTCACCGATGAAAGTAGGTTTTGTTTATATAAGCATGATGTCAGAGCCCGCGTTTATCGCCGTAAGGGTGAAAGAAACGCTCAACATTGTGTTGCAGAGGTCCAGGCACACGGTTGGGGAAGTGTGATGGTTTGGGGCGGTATCCGAGGAGAAAAGAAGTCACCATTGGTGATCGTTATGGGTAACATGACTGCGCAAAGATACAGTGATCAAGTTCTTCGTCCTGTTGTGTTGCCATTTCTTCGGAATCACCCGGGAACTTTGTTTCAACATGATAACGCGCCTGCACATTCAGCAAGAGCAGTGTCAACATTCCTGGACAACAATAACGTCAACGTCTTGCCTAGGCCGTCACGTTCTCCTGATCTCTCTCCAATTGAACACATGTGGAACTGTCTAGAGAGGCGAATCAGGAATAGAGCAAACCCTCCAGTCAACCTGAGGCAGCTGGAACAAGCCCTACAGGATAAATGGGGGAACATCCCTAACGCCACCGTCAGACGTCTCACGACATCAATGAGCCGTCGAGTGTTTGCGATATCCTTCTCTTAATCAAGGTTGAATGTTAAAAATATATATCTATATATATAACTATAACTATCTTTTACTCCGTGAAATCTGGAGGATAATACACAGCCAAACAGTTAGGTGAAAGGTATTTGTCAGATTCCCCCATAGGCAACAGAGCAGAGGTAGCACTGGACAGCTTTAAGATGTAATACTAAACATATATTCAAAATAATACTGAGGATCTCGGATGTAATATAATACAGATCTTAGAATTAATACTAATGGATGATACGAGTTAATATTATTCTGACAAACTTAAACATTAATATTAGACAGATCTTAGAAGAAATATGTGTTTCTTTTCATACCATGAGAAATCTAAAAGGTTTTGCAAATTAAGTTTAATCAAGTTATTTATAAGGTTAGAACTTTTCTGTTTCACATCGCTTTGTGGTGTCAATATCTTGAAATCTTGTAATATATATCGACAATAACCTTTTCATATCCAAATTAAAGATGTAAAAGTCACTTTAGTTTTTTTTGGATAGAAGTAAAAATAAAAAACGCAACTTGAGGCCTAAGTATACAGAGAAGTTACAGTTTTTTTTAAAGAAAGGGCTTTATCACATGTCAAACTATTTGTCATGTTATTCCCAAATGTATATCATATTTCCATTTCTTCAGAGAGGTTTTCATATTTATGTCAAGACGGTCAAATTGCTTTTTTTACTAAAGAGAAACACCTAATTTCGTTTGGCTTTGATATGTGACTAATTGTGAAGTTTTTTCATTTACCGACATACTTTCAAAACATTAACCTTGCATTTTTTCGAATTTGCTATGCAGATATGTAGAAACATCGTTTGTGTCCAATTGAAATTAACCAACATCCTTATGAAACATTATACAGATAAATTTGAATTATATTTTGTATTAACAGATAAATGATTAAGTTAAGGTGCGCCAACAAAACGTGATGTTTCCACGTCATTGATAGTTACAACGAAAAAGCACGTGTCAATCTTGTATAATTTCACTCAGGTATGTTCGTTTGTATCCTTCTTTAGATAAACATGACACAGCTTTCACATTGTCTATTTTATCACTGTAGATCGTTTCGCATTTCGCTCGGTTGAAAATCCTTGACGAAATGCTTTCAAATCATCGTTCAGAATGCGTATTCTTCCAAATATATATATATGTATAATTTAATTAAAATACGTTAAGGAAATGAGGCGAAAACCTTGATATCTATATGTTTGTTTTACTGTATATTGTAAACTACTGCAAAAATAGCCAAAGATACCTGCCATCCATCCGAAAAAGAAACGCTTAATTTCAAACCGTTTTTAATTGAACTACTTAAAAAAAATTGAAAATAACATTGACTGTGTACGCTTTCTAATCAATGTTAACTATTCGCTAATAATTGTTTTGGTCGTTCTTGAGGCACAAAACTGCTAAATATATATGTATATAAAGATGAAGTGGGTCCCACGTGAAGTAAATGTAGATATAAAAAATATAATATTTCAGACGACACTGTAGATATCATGTTTTCTCAACAGTTGAAAATAAATTAATTCTATGGAACAGTGATTCCGTCAAATGAGATCAAGCTCAGTCCTGAAACTACTTTCTTTTACAATGATTTCCCATCTAACAATAACACATTTCACAGAACACTTTTCCTTTTTTTCTCACAACATAGTGTTAAAAGTATCTGTGAAATAGTTGGAGAGACATTTAAGTAGGTTGCATCTGAGACAAAACATATCCCTTGAAAACGGACAACTATTGGAATTCAACATCATAAACAGAAGAGCTTTAAATGCTATACACTTTTAAAAGCTTGAACTTTCGACCCCAAAATGAAATATTGAAACACTGCATAGATGTGCAATATTTGTGCATGTTTCAATAATTAGAAAATATTGTGTGACTTTAAAACATATTGTTTTGGACACTTTTTGGTTAATAATTTTCATATGTATCGCTGTGTAATTACTGAGCGTCTGTCAGCTTCCATTAGTTAAATGAATGAACATAACCATGATAAGATAACAATATTTAATTCTCTTTCAAAGACCTTGAACAAAAATATTTTGAACTTGGGGTGTTCATACTGGGTTTAATGACGTCCAGGAAATGGTTGTATTCTTATCACTGATTAATTACTTCGGCTAAGCCATCATGGTTGATGATGACATTGATCCTGTTATGTTATTTTGGAAAAACAGTAGGTAATTTATGAATATTATATATATTAATTTATAATATTTCTTCCCGCACTATTATGAACAAAAGAAAACATGAACTTGTTGTAAGATTATACAACTGTCACTGAAGGAGGTACAAGTTCCCATGATTGGCATCAATATTTACAATCTAAATAAATTTAGATCAACAGGTTTTATATTAAGTCATACTGGTACTGTTGATCTAAGATTGGCCCGTAAGGCGGCTCATCCCGCTGACACCTGAAATCCGCCGCTCAGGCAATCAGAAAAGATGGCCTAGCTCGCTGAAAGTTAAAAAAACTCAGCAGCACATCTTTTGAAATGGCGGAGCTCTGTTATTGGGAGCGGAGCAGTGCGACCATTTCGATAAATAATCCGATTGCTTGGATGTATAAATAGATTGTATTTTTTTCATTTTAAAATACGTAGCGTAGTTGCTAGTTGTCAGTGACAAATGATGATTTCACATCGCACATATATACTAACGTGGCATATCTTAATCACAAAGTTAGAGCATGATAAATGTCAATAGTTACAAACAAAACTTCTCGTATGTACTAATTTCTTTCATTTCGATCCAAATAATAAAAAAACTAGTGATTGTTTTCAATCATAAAACTAAAACTATTTTATACAACCAAAATAAAATCAACTTAAAGGATAATTTTTTTTGTCAGTATCAAAAACAAGATTTCTTTTTCAAAATGCACAGTTTTTTAGAACAGGCCATAAGCTATCATATGTTTCCTCTGTACACGCCTTGCATGAGCGACTTTGAACTCTTTGTAACGCCGAATTCGATTAATCAAATCGCGAATTCCTTATTTGCATACGAACGGTCACCGGGACGACCTCTCACACTGGTCAATCTTAGATCAACAACAGTATGACAAAATATAAAATCTGTTGATCTAAATTTATTTAGATTGCAACATTTATAATGTATCCTCATTTTAAAGGCCATCCGATTGTTCTCGAGTCGGCTGTTGTTGCCTTCATGCTATTGTTGTCATGCCGTGACTGACCATACAGTCGTAAACAATCAAACAATTCTTAAGTTCAGGACTGTAGTTTTAGTTAGTTATGTTTTCGTTTTGAAACAAGATCTTACATAGTTAAGCAGATGTGTTTACGGTTCAACAAGGTATTGTTTCAACCTTTTTGCATTCATAATCTGAAAAAGTAAATTACTTTAGATTCGAAGCTTTCATCTAGAATATTTATATGATCGTATAATCGAAAAAAACTATAAAATCTATAACAACAAGAAATAATTTGTGTCTTCCTAAAAAGAAATGACAAATGAAACTTGAAAAACATAATGTTCATTAGAGAAAATGTCTGCTTGAGTAAAACACTTCAAAGGAAGAATATTCAAAATAACGTTTGAAATAAATTGAATATAACAAAAATATCTCTTGGAACATTGTGTTCATTACATTTATATTTAAACCATTCCTTTCAGAGTAAAAATATAGATAAGACATTTCTTCATTGAAGTACATTTTCAACATTGCTTGGGGCCTTTGAATACAATTCAGTAAGTTGAAATTGTGTTTTCTTTAAATCGGCTGATGAAAATTAAGAAGCGGCCATAATACTTTAAACGGTGCAAATTTGAACATGATTTTAAAAGAAGAAGTTACAAGTACATTTGAATTCCAAGATAAACTGTAAGATTGTCCTGTTGTAACATATACCTCAGATCATTTCCCTTCATAAACAAAACATTATTTTTGCTTTGTACTCATCGTTTAAATCTTTCAAGGTTAGGATAAGTGCTTGAGACATCTTACCAGTTAACCAATAAAATTAAACGGAATTGTTTTGTACTATGGCATCAGTTGACACATAATCGTTTATTCGTACTAATTCGGACATTCATAGTGGCTTAATGTCACCAGTCAAAATACATTGTTCATGATGTTCCTTTTGGAACAATAGGGAATTGTTTATGATCGGCAGTGATTCAAATGTACAATGTTTTGTGTCTACTAATTGTCATTTTTGTTATCTAGACTTTGACTTCGTAATTCGAATTTTACACCAACAGGATCCACCTATCATCCAATCTTTGCACATTTTACTAACTGCATCAATTAAAGATTCTTTAGAACATTTCTGATAACATGGGATTCAGCCAGGTCCTCACTGCCGTACGACTTAATAAATCATCACAACAACAACATCAGCATATTTTCTGTTCATGAAATGCAGATGAACCTTTTATGAACTGTAGGATCATTTCTCATAAACGTCCATGAAAACCAATCCTAAAACTTCAACTAATCCACAACTTTCAGTTAAAAATAACTTTGTAGAATTGGAATATGTATTTTGTAGCCATCTTACTCAATTTAGGGCTTGTCCGTTAAAACTTTATACATTATAGCTTTGTTGACCTTGTGGCAACAGATGCCACGCCCTTAAAATCTATTCGTCTCAAGACATGGAAAGCTGAAACCTTTGTGTAAATGGGACTGGCCTGAAGAGTTAAAACTATAGTGGCCAAGTTGCATTATGAAGAAACACTTACATAAAACATGAAGTCATATGCTGATACTTTTTGATTGTTGGACTAATTGATTGAAACATAAATCATCAAAATCATTTCAATTCATTGTTTTACAAATATTGCCTTAACACTGTTAAAATAGGCACAATTATCAATGAATAATAGCTCAGGTTCCTCAGACGCAATCTTGTTAATGTGTCTTGAATGTAACGGAAATTGTTGACAATCTATACTATACAAAAAAAGAAACGCATAGCTGGATATTTCTAGGTGTGGTTACAGTCAATTTTGAATTGACACTGTCTTTTAGTAAATGTGTATAAGAAACAGGATCATTGCTCTTTATGATATCACACACGCCATAAGACTTTAACTTCCTTTAGCTAATCAGAGGTCACTTGAATGTCATTGTCTGTTTTTACCACCACGTGAACACCTAACAAGTTTCAAACGCCTTAGCATAGACTGTATACGTCGCTATGTTGATGCTTGGATTATGGTCTCCAACTTGTCCTGCAAAAACTGAGCCAGGTTTGGAAGCATTTGACGTAAACGTTAACGCTACCAGAGAGGTCAATCCAGTTCATCTCAAAAGTGTTCAATCAGGTTAAGATCTTGATTACATAAGTGATAGGGGATCCCATTGATGTTGTAACATGTCAGAAATGATCTTGTGACACCAACAGTATGTGCTCTTGCGATGTAGTGGACAACATTACGACGCTACGTCATTTACTGGAAGCACGTGTAGTTTGATGATAGTGTGTTATGAACGTGTTCCCATTAGACTACCTTGAAAATGAATGAAACCAGAAAGAAATGTGTAGCCTACGGCCGCCAACATCATCAGGTTACCTTTTCCAAAATCTAACGACTTGACTTTGGCAGTTTGGAGCATAACTTTCATTTGTACACGTCTGTATAACCAATTCTTTTTCATCTCCTCTTTGCAAAAGAAATCCTGATGCATCGCTAAGACTTACACATTTCCCATGTCAGAACAACAACAAAGAGAAGTTTCAGCCAATAATATTTGTTTTAAGCATATCCTTCTATTTCGACCGACCAATGGACAGAGCTGTAGAAATTCATTCCCACGTGACCATGTGGGTGGTACGAAATAATTGGCAAGCTTTAATTTGGAAACTGATAATGTAATGTTGTAAAATATCGTAAATTTTCAAAAATATATGGATGAGCGTTTACGCCCTTAATAAATATCAATTTTGCATATGCATGTGAGTTGTTTTGTAGTTATTCGGTGTATGTTTTTGCATTCCACATTCGGAAACGACATTCCATTTTTGTATCAACTAGGAATTCAGTTCCTTCAAGTTTTTAACTATAACGCGAGCGCTGAATGTCCCGCCTTGTCAATGACTGATCGTTCACTCAATGCATCTCATTGCTTCACGAAAATATGGTACGGAACAGACCATTTTCCAATTTCATGTTTCAAAACATAAGTTATGGATGATTTATTTACGATTAAAGGGGTCTTTCGAAAAAAGTATCGACATAGAGCCTAAAGTATGTTAAAAAATTCTTAATTGTCATTCTATAACATAATGAAAATTATGAACTTGTAGCTGAGATCATTTCTAAATTTATCAGAAACTTTCGGCTGTAATTCGATCAACACTCAATTAAGGAAAATTATTCTTGCAACATTTAATTAACCTGAAAGTCAACGGGAAATTTGTCGGGTTTAAAATATATTTGCGGGTATTGGAAAGCAATTGATCCCGGAAAGTTTACTAGCGCAACCATTTATTTTCTAGTTCACTGGCTCTGTTAAACTCACCGTCAGGTATCTCTTAAAGCAACACGAATTTGAATTACCGTATTAATGTTTAAAAATGTATATAATAATTGAGATAGGAGACGTGGGCCGTTCATTGTTGAAGCGGAACGAACGAGATGTTTTACTGTGTACATAGTGTACTGATAACTATCAAAACAAACTAGCAAAGAATATGCGTCTCCGATTGGAACAATTGGTTCAAGTAAAAGTCCCCGTCACCGTCCTCCCTAAATTAAATCTCCTGGTTCTATATAGTGATATATAACCGAGTGTCCCACAGCTTGCCTTTTTAAAGGCTTTTCTTGTTACATTTGTGTAGGTACATAAAAGTGATTGAAGCTGCCGTAAAATTACATCTTTCAACAGTAAACCTCTCCTTGTCAGAAAATTGTTTAGGGAAGCGCATATAGAATATCTCCTTAAATTGTTACTTGTTGCCAAAATCTATAATCCTGTGATATTAATCTATAATAAGATGAAAATGGGTTTTAAGAATGTGGCCCCTGAGGCTCTAGACGGGGCCACAGGGCCACCAAAGCTTCAATGTATAATCCTCACTAATAAAGGAGTCTTACAGGCCATTGGCTCTGTAGCTCATCAGGCTTTACATTTCATTTTGCTTTAGGGTGTGGCCAGAGTGGTTCCCGTTTAGTAGCGGCCACAGGGCCACACAATCTACAATTTTTAATCCTCACTACCCAAGGAGTCTGTACACATATTTTCAGCTTATTAGGCCTTATGCTTCTGGAGATGAAGATGAAAATATGTTTTAGGCATGGCCCCTGTGGCCCCTATTAGTGATTTTCTATTATACAAACAATCCTGATTTCAGTTTAAACTCGTTCTCGTTGTTTTTCTTCTGATGTCAGAATTTCAAATTCAGTTTCCTAGCGTTTGGTGTTGTTTTTAAAGCAAAAGTATCTGGAACACTTATGGAACAAAACGATATAAGAGTGCCTTAGTAGTGTGTGATAGTACATTATAAACGCAATTTCGATATTTTTTCCCGTTTTGCGTCTATAAAGTACTACGGGGGTTTCTGGCTAATTGGCCACCACACCTGTTTCCACTCAAGTCACGGTCGAACGCCTCGAGTTTACACACCACGACAAAGTCAAACAAACCGCGACGGGAAAGTAATTACTCAAGCACCACTGTCATATTTCACCCGACTGAGTGTTCACTCATCCGTTCTGTTGTTTTACCCTCCAAATTACAAGGTGTAATCGTTTAATCACGATATTATGTATTTCAAAATTTTGAAGAGTTAGGAGAATTGAGTAAGTCATATTATTTAAACTAATTCAACCTATGCAAACTAAGAGATTATCTTTATCATCTACAACATGAGGTGTCAACGAATACAGTTGTGAGGATTAATTCCTATATTATGACGCCTATTCTGAGCTTACTGATTAAATACCTGAATGCCTTAAAGAGTCAGTCAACAGTGAGTTTCATGTAATATGTATTGTTTTGTTTTGTCTTGTTGCTTTGAGATTAACCCAAGAGATTACCCCCAACCGAACTCTAACTGATCTGAATGAACTGGAGATATTAAATTGTACATAATCGTAATGTTTTAGATGTTTGCTTATACATGCGGTAATATTGGATGTGAGAGATGTTCAACGACAATTTGATCAATCAATGGTTTATTTACGTCTCACTTGTGTACATAAATATTAAAAGTACATTCATAAAAGTGAATAATAACGATAAGAGTACACAACCAATCGCCCAGCGATTTACGAGAGATTTTGATAGGACCATCAAATCTTCCTAGTTAAACTCGGGAGATTTCATGTCAGGCTATCAGCGGGAACTCCATACACATGCAGGGGGGTGACAGGCTGTAATTCTCGGCTCCCTTCAAGCCTAATAGAGGGTCCCGACGATGGTATATATATATATATATGTTTAAACATGCTGGTTATTGTGTACAGCTATGCGAGTCTTGACTAGAGAGCCCTTGACTGAAGGGGTGTGAGGATTATATCCCAAAACACCTTCAAGCCATTACCCCTACAGCCCAGTTCCCCTACAGGTTGCTAAAACAACACAGTGAGTTACCCTTCTGGCATAATAGACTCGCCCTAACAAGTGATTAAGTATGGAGTAGATTTGTTTGTGCGAGTGGTTGAGCAGAAGGGATTACAGGAATTAAAGTTAGAGATGGATTATGAATTAAAGATAGAAAACTTATCTGGTGAAACAACATGCACTTTAGTTTAGTTTAGTTTATTTTGAAAAAAACTGAGATAAGTTGATTTACATGTGAGATGACTAACCAAGTATATAGGTACATGTTACAAAGAAACATGACACATAGGAAAAACACAAAAGAGATGGAGAAAATGTTGAACATAGACTTCTTGAATATATCAGGTCCGCAAGAAAAACACAATCAAAACCAAAAAAAAATAGATGAGAGAACAAAGGAACAAACCAAAACTCAAAATACTGAGAAATACAGACATACATGTACAAGGGGAAATGTTAAACTTTATAAACGACTTTATATCAGAAAGAACTTTTCGTCTTAAAACAGATTATCAAATATCAGACAACTATAATTTAGAAAATGGTACCCCAAAGCAAGTATCATATAACCAACCTTGTTCAATATTATGATAGATGATCTATTTCACAAACTACCGAAACAAGTGAACACCTTACAATTCGCTGACGACGGGGCCCTTTGGGTCAGTCACAAACATCAACATGCAGCTGCAGAAATATTACAAAAAGCCTTAATCAAAGGAAATGAATGGACCCGAAACTGGGGATTTCAATTATCCACAAGCAAAACTGTATCAATACTCTTTCGGCCAAAATGTAAATATGTAAAAAAAAAAAAATATTTAATGTTTAAGTACAACATGTGAAAGAATGAAGATATTTAAATGTAAGTATGTATATATAGTAATATAGTATAAAGTATAAAATGAATGTATGTGATAAAATGTGAAAGACTGAAGATATTTAATGATAATGATATAATAAAATATATGTCTCTCTATTGCTGTATATGTCATCAAGACATCAAACTGCCAACTGTCTCTTTGTCATGTTCATGTTATGTTCTGGGCCAGTCCATTATTGTCAGAGGTATCAGGCTTGAGATTAGCAGTGCAATGGACCAGAACTTTGTTGTTATAAGCTGTAGGGGAAATGAGCTGTAGGGGTTTTGGGGGCGGGTTCTCGATTTGCCGGACAGCCGACTTCTCCATTCAAAATTACCGATGCGCGGTAATCCATGAACGATAGGGGATTAACGTATAGTCTGTTTCGGATACATGTAACTAAAAGTCACTTTATTTTCATTTGAAATGACATTTGGTATACATAAAAAATCATGGCATGGAATTGGTAAAATATATTGTAAACATTTTATAAACTTTATTTCAACATATATTTGGTATAAACTTAATTTCAACATACATTTGGTATAAATATATATTGTAAACATTTTATAAACTTGAACGCGATTTGTCTACCTCCTCTTGAATTAGGAATGAACTGAACGTTAACCTGTGCGTTTGCTTTGATGGAACCAAATGTATCGGGTCTATATATATGGGCAGTGAACATCATAATAATTTGATTATTGTTCACTCAATCTAACTTATAATCATGAACAATTCACTCACTGTCAAGTAATCAAAATCTGGATCAGTCAGCGTTTGATTATTTGAAGTCGAGTTCACTCATATAACCATCACCAACATGTAATCAGTGAATACAAGCTCAGTCTGTGAAATGCCTACGCTTATTACTGACAACTACTCACTGGAATAGACTATAGCCGGCAAGGCTTCCGTTAATCCGTTATCATTACATCAGCTGTCCGGCAAGGTGAGATATGATCGTTTTGGGGTACTACCGGTGTGAGAGTATTCATTCAAACTGCCTCCGAGTAGATCGTAAAGATAATCTCTTTCTCTGTAATAGATTGAATTAGCTCAAGGAGGGAGAAGTAATAGTGAAACATCCAATACGTGGTTCAAGGTTTAAAAAACAAAAACAAAAGAAGGTGAGTTTCCAAATCAAAACATAATATGTCGAAATGGAAAAAAACTAAAACGAGTATCAACTGAATAAATCATTGATTTTATTAGAATATTGAGTATTTACCAAATAAAAATATAATTCAAGCTAACTATCAAAATAAAATCATGAAGTAATTACATGCGTAATATGAGATGACCGCTCGTTCATAAACCATTTCATTTTAACAGCACATTGACTTGACAGTTTTATGTTCTTTGTTGTTGCATTCGGACTATTTTAATCATACAAAAGGAGCGTTGAAAATGATCAGAGGATTGGATATCTTAGAAGATTTTTATTTACTATAGGAACCTTGTCTCAAAGCAGTATACATGCTACATAACGAATCATTAAATTTCACATTTTGTTGAAAATACACGACACATATATAGTTTATATGCATTTCACTGCAAGTTGATATGTTTCATTAACAAAATATATAAATTTTTAAGGAAATCAATTGCATTATATGATATTATCTTATTTATACATTTAGTGAATGTTTTTTATCAAATTATCATTAAGGTAATAAGTTTCTGCAAGGAAGCCATAGACAGTTTTAAAACATTATATCAAATTATTTATTGGAAAAGAGTAATAAGCCAGGCGTAAATAAGCCTCCGGTAGTCGGAAATCTCACTTCCCACCGATGATTTATTTGCCGAGACTAAGTTCTAGTTACGATCTATCTATATATTCATATGTATAGTCCTAATTTTGTGTAGCGACCTGTGGTAATTTCATCAATTTCAGTGATACTCAGAAAGTGTGTTTTATTCTATCCAGCCCATCTGTGATATTTGAAAGTGCCAAAACCTGCAATGTTATACTACGAAAAGTAGAAATGTTTTATATAGGTCATATATATATATATATATGACTTTTTTCCCTTAGTATGTTTGTTTATACTTTTATATTTATTTTCATTTGTTATGTCCATTTGTATATGTTGATTCTATCTTTGTTTTATAGTCTCTCGTAACCATGGCTCCCTATTTTAATGTACTGTATGTTTGATGAATTTTATTGTGTATATATTGTGAGGTGAGACTCAAATAAACATCTATCTATCTATCTAATTATCTCTATATCTATCTCTATATCTATCTCTATATCTATCTCTATCTCTATATATATCCATCCATCCATCCATCTATCTAACCTAAAAACAAACGCAATGGTCCCATCAACGAAGCCCCATAATTTATGTCCCTTGATTTACACTATTATTTAGACGCACCTGTTAAGATTAAGAAATCTGTTTTATGTACAACTGTTGAGGATAGGGTTATGAATGAATTTGTTATTTTATGGCATTCATTGTTAAATAGAGAAGATGGGAGAACTGGTTCGAATAAACTTCGACTTTATAAACATTTTAAGTATAATTTTAACTCTGAAAATTATATTGTCCATCACATGCCAAGACATTACAGGTCGGCTATGTCTAAATTTCGATGTGGCGTTGCTCCCATAAGAGTGTAAACCGGCCGTTATGAAAATATTTTTTTTAGAAAATAGAAAATGTTTTAATTGTATTAATGACGTTGAAGATGAATTACATGTTTTGTTTCACTGTGTATTATATGATGATCTAAGAGATTCTCTGTTTAATCAATGTGTTATTTTATCTCCAGACTTTTTAGATAAATCGGATCTTGAAAAAAATGTATTTTATTTTCACAAATCATGATATCTGTTTTTATACAGCCAAAATCTGCTTTTTAATACTACAACGTAGGAAAGACTTGTTATATGGTTAAATATTGTTTTATGTCTCTCATAATTCTGCTTTGAATGGTTCTGTACATGTTTTATAAAGGAATTGTGTGTATAAATGTAAATGTATTCTAGCTTTGTACAGAAGTGAGACGTTAATAAACTATTGTCTGTCTGTCTGTCTGTTTTACAGGAGACATATAAGTCTCCCCCTTTAATATCATATACAGATTAGTTCCTCATCACATCAAAGCTTTTCAATATCTATTCCCCCGTCAGATCATTTTTCATAAATAAATATAAAATAAACAAATTGTTGATTGCAGAATCGCTGTTGATACACATATACCTGAGTGCTTTGATAATAGTTTAGACGCGTTACATGACAGTCAATACTCTTTTGAAATGGTATGAAGATTTCTTTGGTTATTTTTCTGAATCAAGTATTGTATAACAAAGGCATGATTAGGTTATATGTGATGTGATTGTTTGCAAGGGTAATATGAAATTTGTAAGGTGCAAATTGCAAAACAATATGATCGGTACTTTTATTTTTCAACTTTTATTTTATATTGCTAATTGTGTAATTAAGAAAACAGAAATTGATTGTAGTTATGGTGATAATCGAAACTGGGAAAATATGAAAATGAATATTTTAATTTACATTTGAATCGCTGTCAGTGCCGGAGCGTGATCGAGGGTCTGTACTAGAATCGCACGTAGTCGAAACTATTTCAGCTTTGTTAATTCAGACAGATAGACAGACTGTTTATTAACGTCTCACCTCAAAATGTTACATAAAAAATATACAACATTAAAAGAGCCGCTCCTTTTGGAGTTACGAGAGAGGAACAATATTTTAAAAATGTACAGTAAATATAACTTATATATATATATATATATACATAACAGTACAGTAAATATTAGAAATATGTATTAAAAAGTACAGTAAATATTAGAAATATGTATTAAAAGGTACAATAACTATTACAAATATATATTAAAAAGTACTCAGCATTACAAATATATGATAAAAAGTATGGTGGTAAATAAGTCTAATGCGTAAATAAAATATCCTTACGTAAATTTAGAATTGCCTTGAAGGTTTTGGCACTTGCATGTACAATACTTGGGCTGGCAAGGATAAAACATAATTTAACATCATCTCTATGTTGGTAAAATTCAGACCACACATCATTACATTTACCTAAAAGATTTTCACGCACATTATAAATTGGACATTGAAGTAAAACATGCATCTTATCTTCCACACAGTATAACGTCAAACACCGCAATACCACACACACACTCTCTCTCTCTCTTACTCTCTCCTAAAAAGGAGAGGGTCCTAAAAGTTAGTACAGCTATCACCACTTTCAGTACACCTGTTATATCGCAGAGAGCGGGGTAAAAACCGTAGTTTCACTAATAAAACGTTCAATCACCACCCAACAGACGGTTTGGTAAGGAGACCACAGACGCTTATGTATATGTATATATTAGAATGTAGGAACTACGGTAACACACACTACATAGGGCTAGACGAGATATCTCCCTTTGCATGGAGTAGTTGAGTTCATTTGTTTCGCTTACCATTATACCATTATTACAACTAATAAGTAGATTAAGTCGAATATCGCTCGTTTGTTAAACAAATGTATAGATATGTAAGTTCAGAGAGAAAAAACACGGTTTTAAAAGAAATTAACATTCATCCGTATATTCATATCATACGATCGGAGAAATAGTTAAATTTATTTGTTTTATTAATTAATTTAATTTTAATTAAGAAAAGGAATGTAAAATTAGATACGATTTTTTTCACCAAAACAGTACCATAGATATATAAGTTTTAGATGAAACACAGTTTAACGCTTCATGTATCCTATTATTCATATCACACAATCGGAGCCCGTCTCAACAATAGATATTTAGGTTTAAGGCGAGGTGGGAATCTCTTTTCTTTCACATATTCACACGCTATGGAGAAAGAGAGTTGGTCTCAAAGCTGTTCAACAGCTGTATTTACCCAATTATCGGTGTGGTGAAAAGACTTGATGAAACTATTCAACGCCTATATTTAACAATATTCAGTCCGCACTAGTTTTTAATATACTGATTAAAGCCTCGCATAGACATAATTAGGAGCGGGACAAACAAACGAAACGTGTATATATATAAGACTCTGTAAAAGATAATTTCCATCTCTCCGAATATCATACAGCATGGAAGACGATAAAGAAATCGACGCTGAACACCCGAACATTGCAAACAGTGAGACACGTGGTAAACGAAAAAAGCGTTCTGATTGTGACTCTGATACTGTATCGACAAAGAAAGTTAGGAATGGAACGAGTAAGAAAAAGGTGACATTTAACGAAGATCGTTATGATGACGTAGCTATCGAATCTGACGACACGCTATCCTTGAGTGATAGCGGGAAAAGTGAAAGTTCTAGCGATTCGTCGGAAGCCAATTCTAGTTCTTCTTCTTCTTCTTCATCCGACTCAGAGGATTCGAACTCGACCTCGAGCAGTGATAGCGACGACGAAAACAGAGACGCTCGGCACGATAAAGGATTGGGTTGGATCAGTGTGAAGAATTCTGTTTCTAATGCCATTAAAACAAAGGTGGCGTCGAATACTCTCTACATCAGGAAAAAGAACGCTCAAGGTTTGGAAACTCGGCTGAGGTTTCCGATCATTCTCTTGTCAAAGGTAAGTCATATTCAATCTCTCGTGATAAAATAACTTACACATCCCATATGTTTGTCGTAATCTGAAAGGAACGTGTTAACTTTTAAGGTTAATTTATAAACAATTTACAGCTCGTTATATCGTCAGTCACGTGATCTCTCTCTCTCAATAAACAAATCAAGTATGATCATTATGTCGTTAGTCACGTGTTCTGTTGTCGCGATCAATCATCTTAATCGATAGCGGACTGCGAATAGCTGTAATCAGCGTGATAAAGAGTAACATCTCTTATCTAACTAATTAGTAAACAAAAAAGAAAAGAAAAAAGTATGCGAATAGCTGTGTTTGAATTGATTTGATCATACATTATATTTTAATTATTTAATGAACATTATTCACGAGATATTTGATTGGGTTTACAGTTCATTGCTGGGATAGGAAAATTGAAGAGGGAGCATCAGAAACTTAAGAAAAGATATAAGAAGAAGCATGACGTAAAGAAACTCAAAGCCGTCGTTATCAACAAAAGACCTTGGTACAAGGCTAGATTTGTCAAACTCTCAAACTACTGGTACATGGACGTGAGGGGTTACGGAAGAAAGAAGAAGGAGGGGTCTTACGATAAAGAAAACGGAGTCTTTTTTCCCGTTAAGGACTACTTCACAACGTTACAAGCCGCTGATACCTACTTGAAGAACAAAAACAAGAACAAGAAGCAGAACAAGATCAAGAACAAGAAGCATGGAGGCTACTGATGCATACAAATGTGATATTTGTAAGAACATTGTCAAGGGACGTAGGAGATCGGAAAAACATTTCTTAAATTGTTTTTGTGTAGAAAGACGTTTTTTCCAATGTGTAGCATGTAACAGAAAGTTTAGCGGTAAACATCTATTTACACGTCATATTAACAGATGTATGGAACATGTATATCCGAGTAGGAGAAGGAAACAACGAGGTGATGGGAAATTCTCTAAAGCGGCTGCTGAGAAGTTAATTAAATGTAGGATATGTAGTAAAAGAGTAAAGAAGAGGGGTAGTAAGGGATATAATCACTTCCTAGATTGTAGTTGTGTAATAAACCGTTATTATCAATGTATTTTATGTAATCGGAAATTCTTGAAAAAAAGCTTATTTATACTTCATAAAAACTGTTGTATGAAACCTAGTCTCGGGAGAAAGGCTGTACAGAATTACAAACAAATGAAACCTATTTCCTACACATGTATTAGGTGTAGCGAATGTTTTCCAAATAGAACTCGATTTAACAGACATCTGAGAAACTGTTCAAGAGATGATTGGCTATGTGAACTGTGCGGAGAGTTGGTAAATACAACCAGAAATGCTCACCGCTGTCGCGGTAAAAGTCATCTCCCTCTTGACTCTCCGACATACAAATGTCGAACCTGTTATGAAGTATTCAAAAATCGTCGGTTATTATGGCGTCACAAACGACGTAATCATATGGGTAGGGGAGAAGGGGTTAACCTTCAACCCGAACCTTGGTCCGTTGGAGACGATAAAAGACCCTGGACCGACGAGGATGGTGCTTTAACAGACGAAGCCTTACTCGATGTTTATGAAACCCACAGGGGTATTATATTACGCGCTAGCGATACCACAAGTGGCGCAGTGGTTCATACTTACAATTTCCCTCTGTCGGGGATAGAGGAAGACCCTCAATCTATAGACTTCCGTAGCCAGTTGTCACATATATTTCAAAACGAGAGTAATGCCTTTAAGGTTAACCTTGCTTTCGGACTTATCCTGAGGCATCTTGAAACGGGCGAATACCGTTATTTCATTCCTCATCGGAATGTGAATGTATTTGATTCACCACCTAGAATTTCCGATGTCGAATCCATGCGTAGAGTAATCAAAAAAATCCGTAAGAAAAGTATCAGCGATCACGTGCTTCAACAACGTCCAAACACTAAATGGCAACCGGTGTTTGTAACCAACGTGACTTACTGGGTGTATCGAACTAACTACGTGTTAGGTACTCCCCCCTCCTCACTCCCTCAGTGGTTTAAAGATAAGAAAAGTCTACTTTTTACCACGCAGTTAGATTCGATGTGTGCCTTCCGATGTTTGGCTCACCACCAGCAAAAATTGGGAGCTGATTCCGTCAAATCGAACTCGCGCCCTCCGAGTAAATCGAAGATTCGTTACTTGTTCAATGTCTGGGAGAGAGTTAAGGGTAGCGAAGACATGACATTTGATAACTTTAAAGGACTTAATGTACCAGACGATGTTCCACTGTTTGAAAAAACGTTCAACGTGCGTGTGAACATATTTCGTTTGTGTGAAGAGGGACGGAGCTGCGTTCCGGTTTATCTATCTACAAGGAAAATCAAAAATCGTATTTCGACTTTAAACATGGATTGTTTTGAGAACCACCTGTCTTACATCGCTAACTTAAACGCGTATACGAGAAGGTACAAATGCGAACTTTGTGAGATGATGTTCAGCACAGCACGAGGTTGGAGACAGCATTTAAAAAGCGTTTGTTTAGAAAAGACTAAAACTATATACCGAGGCGGATATTTCACACCAATCAAAAACATTTTCGATGAAATAGAAGAATGTTTTGATATTTGTGTACCGACAGAAAATAGAATATACGAATATCATGCAATGTTTGATGGAGAATCTTTATTGTTGAGACAAACGGAAGGAGAAACAGTCTCAACTTCCTCGACGAGTTGGACCGCTCGTCATCACCCTATATCCATCTCTGTTTGTTCTAATGTACCCAAGTTTGAGGACGCTAAATGTTTCATTTCATGCGACTCAAAAAGTCTATTGAACCAAACAATTGCTTATCTCAATGATATTTCCAGTGAGGCCAAAAGATTGATCGAGGCTAAACTTGAGTCCGTGCTTAAAGAAGTTGATAAACATATCAACGCGTTATATCATAGAAAGACACAGTCATCGCCACAGCGAGAGAGCGCTGATGAATCAGTCTCACCAGCGATGCGTGATCGATTGTCTAGACCTAACGTCTATCGCGACTTCCTGAGGCGTGTAGAGACAGGTGAAGAGATAAACCCCGTGTATAATGATTGGGAGGACATATCTGAGAACGATGTGATGTGTTCAGAGCAGGCGGACGGGGAGCTAGATATGACCTGGACAGATAGCGATGAATTATACTACAAGAAATGTGTTTACCTGCAAACGAAATTGAATCAGTATTGTGCGCAGTTACCAGTCCTAGGTTTCAACAGTTCTAGGTACGATCTGAATCTGTGGAAATCGGGTCTGGCTAGAGCCTTAAACATCGTTGACACTGCCGACTCAAACTATTTTGTGGTTAAACGAAACAATCAGTACATTTGTATCTCTACTCCAAATTTAAGAATTTTAGACATTTTCCAATACCTTCCTCCAACAGCAAGTTATGAGCAATTTTTGAAAACTTTTAAAATTGAACAATCAAAGGGATTCTTATGTTACGAATACTTAGATGACGAGTCTAAGTTAGAGGAAGCTGAACTCCCTCCTGCGAACGCATTTTGGTCTAGTCTTAAGAACATCAACACTCTCGAAGATCCGAACAGACAGAGATATTTAGCTTATGTCCGAGACCACCCCGATTTGAGCCAAAACGAGATATTGAATAAACTCTCTCTGACTCGCGTACCCTCTAGTGTTGAAGAAAACTATAATTACTTACAGACGGTATGGAAAGAAAATAATATGAACACGGTTAAAGATTTATTAATTTGGTACAACAATCTAGATGTCCAACCCGGAGTCGAGGCAATTAACAGGTTAAAACAATTTTACTGGTCTGAAACGAACATCGATATTCTAAAAGAAGCTGTGTCCGTTCCCGGGATAGCGAGAAAATTATTATTCCGTACAGCAATCGAGAATCAATGCAACTTTGCTCTGTTCGGGGAAAAGGATAGCGATCTTTATGAAACGGTGAAGGAAGGAATATGCGGGGGTCCTTCGATAGTATTCAATAGGCATCATTGCAGGGACCAGACATTCATTAGGGGTAACCAGCAAAAACCGTGTAAGAAATGCTTTGGTTTCGACTGCAACGGTTTATATCTGTATTGCTTATCTATGGACATGCCTGTAGGACATTTCGTGCGTTGGTTACCTGTGAAAGACGATGACTTTAACGAATTTCATCGTAAGAAATCCGAAACGTATACCCGTGCTTATGACTGGCTAGATTGGATGTCGTTTAAAACCGGGAGAAAGATAATTCATAAAGCTTCATCAGGGTATGAAAAACAAATCGGTCCGTACTTCGTAGACGGTTACGATCCTGTTACACGCACCTGTCTAGAGTACCTGGGGTGTTATTGGCATAGTCACAGAGACTGTGTAAACGGAGACAGCGAGGACAGCCGGGGTCGCTACGCAAGAACTATGGAAAGAGCTGCATACATTAGGAATCAGGGTTACGAACTAGTGTCTATATGGGAGTGTCAGTTTAATGATTTGTGTAAATCAGACCCCGAACTGCGGGAGTTTGTGAAGCATCGCCAGCTTCCTTTTGATTCCGTTCATCGCGCTGGACGCGTGAATGCCGAGACTCTGCTTCGAGCTGTGCAGGAAGGGGAGTTTTTCGGGATGGTTGAAGTAGACATCGAGGTGCCCGAAGATAGATACGAGTATTTTGCAGAAATGTCTCCTATATTCGTTACTTGCAAGGTTCCTTTTGAACGTTTCGGGAAGCGCATGCAAAAACACGTTCGAAAAAATAAATTGAGTAGGAAACCGAGAACCCTTCTAGTCGGTGGGATGAGAGCGCGACAAGTGTTATTAGCGACTCCTTTACTGCAATGGTATCTGAAAAACGGATTGGTTGTCAGCAAAATATATCAGGCTGTTGAATATCGCGGAGAAAAATGTTTTAAACAGTTTACTGAAAAGGTGACCGAATGTAGGAGATTGGGGGACTCAGACCCTGATTTTGCTATTATGGGTGAGGTCTTTAAACTGATTGGGAATAGCGCGTACGGTTCGGTTCTGATGGATAAAACTCGACACACAAACTGTAATTACATCAATGGCGAGAATAAGGCTCTCTGTGCAGTGAATCAACCAAGGTTTCAATCTCTCTGCGAACTCGACGACGGAGATTATGAACTCATAAGTAGCAAACAAACCATGGTTTTAGATCTTCCTATAGTCCTGGGCTATTTTGTTCTGCAGTACGCGAAGTTACAGATGATTTCCTTCTATTTCGGGTTTCTTGACCGTTTCATATCAAGATGTGATTTCGAGCTTCTGCAAACGGATACAGATTCCTTGTATTTTGCCTTGTCTGAAGACAGTTTACGCGAGGTGATAAAACCTGATATGATCGAAGAGTACGATACCATGTTGAATGGTTTTTGTCATTCGGACAACATTGAACCGACGGGCAATCACTTCCTACCTAGAACTTGCTGCTCTGAACACATCAAACACGATAAAAGAACTCTTGGCTTGTTCAAATTAGAAGCGGAAGGCATTGAAATGATTTCTCTTGCTTCGAAAACCTACATTCTGCGCAAAGATACTGTCAGTAACGAGGTTAAAATAAGCTCAAAGGGATTAAGCTCGAAAAACATTTCAAATCCTGTTAGGGCTTATCGCAACGTTCTTAGGAAACAAAGAGCTG
Organism: Steromphala cineraria; assembly: GCA_916613615.1. Lineage (NCBI taxonomy): Eukaryota > Metazoa > Mollusca > Gastropoda > Trochida > Trochidae > Steromphala > Steromphala cineraria. The sequence continues at coordinate 81,117,126 of OU744722.1, forward strand.
GGTCGAGTGTTAATGTGGGTTTCAGAGCAAGAAACAATACCATCTTCACATATCGGCAGAGGAGGGCTTGTTTATCATATTTTTACATCAAACGAAGGGTTAGGTCTGACGGAATTACCACTCGTCCCCTGCGCATGACATTGAAACCTGCTTCTCACCGATGATATACCAACATTGCCCTAGCCTCTCTCTCTCTGTGTGTGTGTTTGTGTGTTATATGATTTATACTAATCAGAATGTCATTAACATTAATAAACCAAATAAAACACAACAACGATGTCTTTTTTAATTATTTATTCTAAACCAATATTATCACCCATCACCAGCCTACATATATTCATTGTCATTTCCCTGCTAAAGCATCGTTCCATAACCGTCAGTAACGCAACCACCGTTCACGTCTGGCGTCGATATAATTCCTTTTCCTTTTTCTAGTACACTTTACTCCCTCTCCAGAACTTCCCTCGATGGAGACACGATTGTTCTTTTCATCGCTATCATGATGATGAGATTCGCGGTTATATTCACTGCTATTACCATTATCATTATTATTTATTTCGCGAGCACAATCAGCGGTCTTCATATCGTCCTTATTTCCTGTTATGAGTCTCTCATACTTTGAGCGAGGAATCAAAACCAATTCTTTAGCTTGTTGCGAACCCGAGACTGCTCTATATGTCATAATGATTTCTGTCTTCTCCTTCTTCTTCTTCTCCCTCTTCTTCTTCTTCTTCTTCTTCTTCTTCTTGTTCTTCACGGGGTGACAGCACTAGTCCGATAATCAGTGGCAGTAAATGTCTGATTTGCACAATCAAACGTTTAGTGTCCGTTCTATTGACTGATCTATCCGCGATCTTCCTCAACACACCCTTCTTAGTCGCTAGCTGCGTCTTCTGTCTCGAGGATATAGGTATGTTGCCTTTTAAGATATTCAGACAAATTTACGCCAAAAGATCTGTTTGCTGATTGGTTAACGAATATAGAACGGCTTTTGTCTGTCTCTCAGTCGGGTTATCCTTAAGAAACCTCAGTAAAGCTACTTGTTCTCCTAACATATCTGAACTGTTCACGATGAGCTTCATTCTGTCGAATACACGATAAGCGTTTCACAGGGAAATATATCCGTTCTGAACTGGTATCGCGGATCACTTTTAGGAGATAGATCGATAAGTAGATATCCAAAACGACTTTTGTTAACAGCTTTGGTGTATGCATCCATAAAAAATTTGGACTTCCCGGGAACCACCTGTCTCCCGAAGTTTGCTATCTGAGACACGTCTCTCTTATTCTTCATCAATATAATATAATGAGAGTTCAAGGAAATAGTCCTCGCGTACCGCCCGAACGCTGCAGAAGGGAACAATGATTGACTCAGTAGGCAGACAGATATATTTAAATGATGACTCGTCATAGTGAATAGTTTACACATCGTAGGGTCTCGCGAGACTTCGTCTATCAAATCATCGATCACCATTAGCTTGTGGTCACGAGGTTGATGCTTAGTATCATCCGCTTCTTCCCCCCACTCAGAAATGAATTCATCACTGGGTACTCCTTTATGGAATTCTAAGGGACATGCTGTGTTTTGCATTATCTCATCGTAGATCCCCTGCCACATTGAATAACATATCAAAATCTTTGACACTTTTTGATCGAATATCGTCTGAGAGTAGTCAATCAACTTTCGGGCGAAGCAAGATTTCCCCGACTGCGTTGCGCCGGATATATAAACGGTCGCTGGGCACAAGATCTTAAGAACAGGTTCTTGATCATCTTGTTGTTCACTTCCAATTGCATCTTGATCTTCCCCATCCATCCTGACGCAACGTAGGTTCGGCTACATAGTGAGACGACAGCGGATATGTTTTTCATTATATGCAACCACGTGGTCGCACACACTCACCAACGCCACCCCTCCACCCAATACATAAGACTCCACGAGTTTTCTCCCTTGAATTGTTGAATTTCATCGGTTTTCCCTTAACCATTACATCGATAATATGTTTATAAACATTGATAACAATCTTAGGCCTTTTAAAACTAATAAGTTGTATTATTTTATTGTAGTAATGAACATTGCATGAGACGTAACTCATGATATAAATTCAAACTATCTCAATGTTTCATCGCCAAATGATAAGATAAAGACAGCTTCGTGTATGCAGGGAGTCGGCTATCTGCCCCGTTAGAACGTTACTTTAAGGCTTCATTTTAAGAAATCACAAGTACGCTGCTCTACCTCTAGGTTTTCAAAGTAAATACATGATTTCTAATCATGATTATTATGTAGCTATATCTATACACCTGAAGGATATTCGTAATTGATGGATATCTAAAACTTAAGAATTTCAGTGTAAATCATGTCATTATGTCATGAAATGTGCTTTCCGTGATAATAGTTATCAGTCTGTTTTTTTTTTTTCCCGTCAACCCTGTAATTTCTAAGCGAGTCTAATGGTTGTCCGGATCAACTGTGGTATAGGATAGTAGTAGATGAAATTTCATATACCGCGCCTGTAAGACGGGTGATACAGTCACGTGATAGATCGTGTGTGAACAACATTTAAAATATACCCTGAAATAGAATATGAGAATGGAGAGTCAATTTCCTGTTTTACCACATGAATAACTCTGATAGAATTATAAGAACTATTTTTATCAACAAATTCCTCTTCAAACTCAATATTGATAAATATTAACATTTGTCTATGTTGTTGAATCAAAATGTACATTGTTCCTACTGTGACGTCATAATATAAACGATGACGTCATAGACTTTGTAATGTATCATTCTCCCTGAAGATGAAAAAAGAAGAAACGAGTCAGCACTTACAAGACAGTTTTTAATTAAAAATACAGTTCTCTATAAAAAACAAAACATACTAAGTTCATTTAAGATGACACAAATCGTCAAACCTCGAACGAGAGTACGCGTTCTGTTACATTGCGAGACAGAACGGATATCTTTTCGTTATATATCTCCACACATAAGCATCGTTCTGTTCGTTAGCACTGTGTACAAACGGTTTTAGTATATCTTCCATCGAAATATCCCTCAGTCTATGTAATAGGTAATACATAACATAACATCCACACGAATCGTTGTTAGACATTTGCAATCTGATTTTATTTGCTATTAATGATCTTGTTCTACTCGCAAGAATACAACCAATTAGACTTTTGATTTTCGTAAGTTTATAGCTGATCGAATCGCCGTCTAGACTGTCAAATAGTTCTATCGCAATATCAGAAATGAATAGAGCAAACCAATGTTTACCGGGTCCAGATCTGTTGTCGGTATTTACAATAATAGCGCAAGGCGATTTGCTACTTGCTCTACCTATCTCCAGAGCTAGTTGTGTTGTAAGCTCGTCCTTAGAAAAAATTCCAAGCACACCATTTCTTAAGACGGGGTCACAGCCTATTATGCATTCCATCTGTATTGTGTTCATCCTACACGATAATGTTCCTGGATTTCTCGATTTGAAATCCGTCTCCAAATTCTGCGTAAACAATACAGGTAACAGTTTCAGTCAAAGCTTTTCCAAACTGAGCCTCTAGTCTTATAGAACCCTTCTTCTTTAAGGTCAGGTAGGATCGATCGTTCGCAGGTCCGAAAGTTGGTTCTATCGGGAATACGTATAGAGCATATCCGGATGCGAACTCTTTACGATTTAGATATACACTGCTCGTGGCTTGCGGGTCACTGTCATTAGCAAACCAGGTGTCGTTGTATCTAAATAGGTTGACGTATGGAGGGATGATGCACTCTCCATGCGATTCATCGAAACTGATCTTCATAGGACTCGTTTCGCTGACGCTTTCGCCATCGCAGTACAGACCAATCGAGGTGACGTCATAGTTGGCGAAATTATACGGGTTTTTGTTAAGATCACCTGCCACTGCTTTTGATGATACAAATCCAACCACCACTTTGTTTGGGCGAGCTCCTTGAAATATATTATCGTAGGTGAGAGACGCTTGACCAGTCGGTATTGACATCATTTTAACCTCTGTTCGTTTGAAAGGATATTTTGCAGTCGTGGTGGATAGAGCCGTGTTGTGACCCCATATGACCCCAGGATTCACTTTAACCTTCATAACCTTCAGAACGATATCCTCGATATTTATAGCATAACTTTCGTTCGAGTTGGTAGCCATTAAAGCAAATTTCGGGTTTGTTCGGTAGAGCTTAACCTGTACGTCCACCTGATTCAAAATGTATCTATCTATGTTAAACAGGTCGTGCATTAGAACTCCCGCCATGTCAAACACTTTACTGTTACCCGCTATCTTCCACCTTTCAAGGAGTCCTTGGTTGTCTCCATTTGGATCTGTATCTTCCATCTTCGATTCTGTGTCCTTATAGAACAGCTGTGAGGTCATCTTGGACTTAGCGTTTACCTCGTTAGTGTTGAGTATAGTTTGTATGATAGCCTTGTACGGGTAATGGTTGTTGGTCGAGGTTATAAGTCTTCCTTGTAGTCTCACGTCTACTTGACTAAACATCGAATGCATAAACAAATTTACAGGACCACACTCGTCTGCAACAGTTAAATGTGTCCCGTCTTCTTTTGTAATCCTGCAGCGCATGTATACCATAGATCTACGTAGATCAATATACTCTAATCCCTCCTGTGTGCTCACGTTGAACTCAATCGGATTGTCTCCGGATATAGCCGATATGGGTCGGCAGTCTTGTAAATATGTTCTTTCTACAGCTGTTTGCGTTCCTGGGAGACTAAATAGATCAAGCTCCTGTGGTTGAATTTCCGTAAAATATTTGGAGTCTGGTATTATTGCGGCCATTTTCGTTGATAGTTGAGTATTCCTAGTTAAATATGTCTCTGAACAAAGATTTGCTTGATTTGATTGAGCTCCTCCTTCTCTTACCTATATTATTATTATTATTCTGTCGTCTACGAGGCGTCGTCTTCCTCTTGTTGTTGTTCTTCTTCTTCTTCTTCACTGCGAAGGCGGTCTTCTTCTTCCTCCTAATCGTCTTCTTATTACCTCTCTTGCGCGAGGTTGATCTTCCACTGCCTCCTTTCTGGATGTGTTTCAGCTTTTTAACACGCATTCCGTTTTCTATAGCTAGCCTCGATACGTTGTCGGGATTCCTCTCTATTTCAGATTTAGCTTGATCTAACGCCTGTTCACTGGGTGCTACTAAATTTATAGCGTTTTCCTTATACCCTGTCGTCGGTGATTTCAGTGATGCGGATGATAACGGAATGTCAATTTTCTTGTTAGACCCTTCAGATATATTACGCATTGAGAACGTATTTCCTCTTCTTCCCAGAGAGCTTATGACTTGGTCTTTCCCTCGTGCTAAGTTTGCATAATATTTCCGCCACGTGTCTGGGTTTGGTATATATAGTGTGTTGCTGCCTCCGTCGTCTCCTTGTCGGTATTCCTCTTCAAACATGTTGCAGAGTCTTACACTATAAAAGGATATCGTCTTAATTGAAGTGTAACCGAGGACTCGTTCGTTAAAAATGTGGCGGGTTTTCCGTCACTGTCAGTTATATACACATCGAACTGTTGAACAGTGTCGTTGATTACTCTGACACCTATTTCATACGGATCCGATATTAACACTTTCCATGTTGAATCCTCTGTAGAGGATAGTCGTCTAAGCAAAGGTTTCCGCTTACCTGCAACTGTTATAGGTTCGCACAAGGAACAATATACGTACAACAGGTCGTCAGTGACTTTCTGTTTCCTTTTCTTCGCTCTAGTCAGAGCTCGATTCCGAATAGAACCTTTTGCGTAGAATTCTCTCAATGATATCATCCATCTTCCGTTCAACTGAAGAGGTTGATCTAAATAAATTGAAAATCTATGAGCCGCATTTTCTGGAAAGAAGTCCGTATTGTCCGTACTTGTGGCCACAACCCATTCCATGTTCGTTTATAAATTGGCGACCTGATTCGCGTCTATCCAAGAATTAAATTTGCGAGGATAATTCAACCATTTAATGTATATTTGCTTGATGTTTTTCTCGTTACCACGTTTCTTGAGAGTTCTCTTTTTAATCACTTTTTCGATACGCCATTCGACCTCGTCAGGGTTCTTGTGGTATTTATGTAATTCTTGTTGGTAAAACCTACCTTCTATCGGATCTGATTGTAAATCTTCAATCCAATAGATAGGTATACCATCTCTGAGCTTGCGTTTGATAATTCTGAAAATTTCTTCCGACCACTTCTGTTCGTATTCCTTCTCGAATGTTCTTTTGATCAATGATATGCGTACGTAATCTCCAATCTTAAATTTGTATTTCGTTTTCTTCTCATAACGTAGTTTGCTTGATGATGATGATTTATTCCTGTCCGACTTGCCGTTTGTATTATTCAACTTGAGGGGGTGAGTTTCCAACCACACCTGAGCTTCGTTTTTGAGGTTGATATCCGCAGGAGTCCTCCCGTTCAACCCTCTATGAGGACGATGGTTGTAGTTATAAACCAGGTCTTGCAACACGTCTACGTATCTATAAGTATTTTTATGCGTGAAGTATCTGTGCATCATTGTTCTTAAGGTACGAATAAACCGTTCTGCATATCCTGCTTTGATATCAGAGTTTTGCGTTGAAAAGTGTTTGACATGAAATTTCCTATAAACCTTCTGAATTACCTTATTTCTAAATTCACTACCTTTATCAGTTCTGATGAGAAACGGGGTCTTATCCATACCGGTAAATACCGTATTCATGGCAGATGCTACTGATGCAGCGGTCTTGTCCTGGATAGTTTTACACCAAACGTATCTCGAAAAACAATCTATGAGAATGAGAATATATCTTGCATTGTCGTTATATTCCGAAATGTTGCTCGTGTCGCATAGATCCGCGTCGATTTGAATCCTGTTTCCACCAACTATAACTCTATTTCTTTTGAACGTTTTATTCGGATTCTTATGTAGAGAATATGCATCCTGTTTCTGAAGCCAGTTCAAAACTCTGTGTGGTTTTAAATCAGGTTGCGTCGCTTGTAGGGTTTTAATAAACTTTTGAGCTCCTCCAAATCCGCCCGGGTTACGAGGGTTGTAATAGTTCTTTCTCAATATATCTTCGCTCACCATTTTCCTTGATATGGTTAACACAAGACTTCACAATTCTTCTCATCCAATTATCGTTTTTCAATTGTGTGTTCCGATAATCAAGACATTCGTATTTCAACAGGTACAGCGGTGATATTGATGACAAGCCCGGTGTCAGTTCTATGCTCTCTTTCCAACGTCTAGTAACTTCGTGTTCGTCTACCCATTTCAACAATATTCTCTGTATGTATACAGATGTTTCTACCGTGCTGGGAATAGGTCGTGTGTCCACAATATGTAAAATAGTTTTCTTATATGCTTGGAATAAAAGTTCTTCCAAATCGCCACTAATATCCTGATGTTCTACTTCGTCGATTATTATCATATCATCCATGTATAACATGAAAATTTAAAACTTGTTCCATTTATCGTTCCTATTCAACACGAGTTCTGGAATACATGAAATATTGAACACTTCCCCACGAGTCCGGAATATCGTAACTGTTTATATCTCTTCTCTTAGTTTGCAGCTCGTTCAAACACGTCGACTTCGAGGAATTCCATTCTTTCGATGTTGAAACAATCACTTCTAATCCGAAATGTTTCCTCGCATTTCGCGAGGGAAATGCTAAGGCCACCCATTTATATTCCTTGTTTTTAGTGGAGAGAACTGGTGATGAACGACGTGTTGTTCCGCTGGACATCTTTTTATGATAATATATAATCTTACACAACTGTTTCCTCACTTCCATGCAATCTTTCATTTCCTAATGATTATTTTTAACTTTGTTCATATCTCATTATATAGCGTTGCGGTTTGTTTGCGTTTGTCGTGGTGTGTACACTCGAGGCGTTCGACCGTGACTTGAGTGGAAACAGGTGTGGTGGCCAATTAGCCAGAAACCCCCGTAGTACATTATAGACGCAAAACGGGAAAAAATATCGAAATTGCGTTTATAATGTACTATCACACACTACTTGCCTTGTGTTTGGATATTCCAAAAATATTTTGTCCATTATCAATGAACTCAGTTTAAAAGGCGTTTGCAATTAAAAATATGTTGTTATCGGAAAGAAACGTAGTTGTGAGTGATGCATTCATGAAGGATGGACATCCATGGACATCCCACGCAGGCGATGTTCCACTACAATTGTCGTTAAGAAGTAATTGATGTTCTTGGAGATCCATATTTCTTTCTTGGAGTCATTCATATTGTCTCAGCAATTACCTGTCTTGTTACCGAATGATGTCCTATAGTTGTTGCAGTTGACGCTTAAAAATATATACAGCTGCGTACCTCAAGTTTGTTCACTTACCTGCGTTAAGTCGAAGCAGGGGATATAGTTTTGGGCAGCGTACGTACGTGCGTACGCATGAAATTGAATAACTAAAAAACTATTGACCGGATTCTTTTCATTTTTTGTAAATAGCTTCATTGTCATGAGAGTAAGTTCCCTGTAGAGGTTCTTGACCTTCAAGGTCACTACAAGACTTTGAAACTTTACTATTGTGAGCGGGATTTCTCACGAACCATTCACTGGATTCTATTCATAACTTACACAGTGCATCGTATTGGAAAGCGCCAGGCCCGGTCGGTTTTGGTGACCTTCACATTATTTTCAAGGTCACAGCGAGGCTTTGAAAATTTAAACATTTAAATCTGCATTTAAGGCTTGTCAGCAGGATATCTCAAGGCCTATTCACTGGATTCTCTTCATAATTTACACATAGCATCTTATTGGGAAGGCACCAAGTTGATTTTTCAAGGTCACAGCGAGGCTTTGTAAATTTGAGCATTGAGATGTGCATTTTAAGATTGTCAGCAGGATATCTCTAGAACCGTTCCCTAGATTCTCTTCATAACTTAAGGAAAGCATCTAACAGGGAAGAAGCGGGACAAAGTCAATTTTGATGGCCTTCACATTGTTTTCAAGGTCACAGCAGAACTTTTAATTTATCATCAATTTCCCTGCATGTTAAGCCTGTTAGTGTGATATTTCAAGAGTCATTCACTGGGTTCTTTTTATAAATTTATTTTAAGAAGACACTGGGCCAATTTGGTTTTGGTGATTTTCACATTATTTTCAGGTCACAGTGAAGCCAACATGCATTTAAAGCTTAATATTAGGCTGATATGTTAAGAACTGTTCTCTATATTCTCTTCCTTTTTGCAAAAGGTTTCTCATTTGGAAGACCCAGGGACCAGTCGATTGTTTATGGTCTAAATGACATCTAGAAGCATGATAAGTGTAGACAAGTGTTTCTATGTATACACTATGCTTTTTGTTAACATCAATTTTAATTGGATCTCATTCATAAGGTTGAAATAGAGAGGGTTTCGAACTCTCTCCTGTGTACATTTAGCATAGAGTCACTTCCGTATAGGGTTCCTGTGTTTCAGGCCCATTAAGAAACCAAAACGTTTTAATGGAATATAGCTTTAGTGACATGAAGAATACATGTAAAAGTGCAAACATTTTACCTAAGTATGCATCAAACAATAGGATAACGTCACTGAAGCATGAAACATTTTTTATTTCACTGGTAAGATCCAGTATTTCTTTGCTAATAATATAATACACTTTCTTTACTATGATGTTAAGCATAATACAAATGTTCATTACGTTGACATTTAAGTCAGTTAAACCAGACACGGAAAATGCAATTTGTTAAATGAGACACATTACATATGGCACATTCATACTTGTCTGTATGTCTCTTTGCGACGAAAGATCTTCTTCAAGAAATATTTTGATTATTTTTGACGTACTTTCAAGGTTGATAAATAGTTCATCTTCATAACAAAGTACATTTTTGGGAATGTGACTAAAATCGCTAACTTGATCATCTTTCTTACTGGTCCAAGAAACTCTTCTCAGCGCATAACCTCTACTGTAATAGATATAATTATTATTACAACCAAGACTAAGGGAACCTATATCTCCCCGAGTATGACCGAACCATTGTATATCTTGGCCATTGTATTGAATGGAGTAAAGTCCTCGGGGAGAAGCAACAAACAATCTTCCCACTTCAGCTACTGCAAGAATAGAACTGATCCGGTAATGATCGGCAATAATGAATTCGGACACTTCATTAACATTGAATTTATAAGGTGGTTGAATGCACACCACCCTCAGCTTCTTATCTATCTTAGGTTTAATGAAAAGCAGTCGTTTTGTGTCATCAACAGCGAGAAGTGATTCCGAGGATGTTTGATAGAGAACATCCGTCTTCAAAGGCCCAGTCCATGCGTCCAAAGTAAAATTATCATAACTTCCTCGTGACAGGAAGAGTGTTTTCACGCAAGAAGCGAAAATAACATAGTGCACATGTACATCCTCCAATAGAACACCTGTTATAGGAGTGGTCGCCATAGAAGTGAAGTTTAATTGACGTGGAGAATCCACGTGTACAGCTTGGTTTGGAAACAACAGTAGACCATGTCCAGGATCAATGTGCTTACGTGTAATATCTGAAAGTCATAGTAAAACATTGTTCTAGTCAAGATGATAAAACTGTTTTTCACGTGAATAATGAGTTTATGCATGGAGAATATCTGTATTTTCCTGACTATTACCATGATTTTCTCATCGAGTGAGATAGAAAGTTTATATTTTCACGAGTGAAATTATTTAACTTTCCTACCTCATGAAAAGAGATGCAAATGACACCATCTCACTTCACGAGATGAGATAGAAATGATATTCGGCAAAAACAATAAAATAGTCTATTTATTATATAATTTTAAGATCATAAAACGCAGTCGGAAGGCAAACTTTCGCTGTTGTGATAAATGACAGTCTAGCAACTCAATTTATCCTTTCTCGGTTAAAATAGTCCGATTGAAATAATTCGATATTCAATCGAAAATACATTTAATTTGTGAGACGTTATTGATATCAGATCCAGATTTGGTTATAATTAGGTGAAACAAAGGCTCCTTACGTATTTTGGAATGTAAGTTTTGAAGCGAACTGATACGAAGGACGGACGCCGGACACCATGCCATACCATAAGCCCATCGGGCCGTACAGGCCAGATGAACTAAAATTATCACCACTCAGTAGAGTGACGATAAACGTTATCGCCACTGTAACAAGATAGGGGTTTATTTCACTGATAGAACAGAGTATCTCACCCTAAATCATATAATAAAAACATTTGTTGCTGATAAATACACCTCAGTGACTTGAATGAATAACAACTTAATTTCATTCATGCTTACATCTCAATATTTCGTCTAAATCGTTAGTCCTACAAAACCTGATGAGAATAATTAGTTACCTGACAAGCAGAGCTGTTTCCGCTTTCTTCCTCGGTGAAGAAGTGTATTCTTTGGACAAAATCCCTGCAAATAATCTCACAAAGATATACATTTTTTAAATTTAGTTTTTTCACTTGCTTTTGTATCTTTGTGTAAACATCATTTAATTTTAGTTTCGTTTTGACGTCCATAAAATAAATCAAGGGGCACTAACAAAGGATCACCGATTGCCAATGTTTCAAATGCCAATTCCAAAACCATATTTCGGGATTATCTTGTCACTGGTACTGAATTTCGATATTTTGAATGGTATAAGGACAGATGGGGGGTCATATTTGTGAAATTCAGATTTTCATAGATTTCGATTTAAATATTCCATTTAAACTGTGTAAGAAAACAATCAGCACACTTACATTGCATTAGTGCAAAGGAACAAATATGACCCTTTTAAAAAGTTTCTAATCACTTAAGAAGGATTTTAAGACATATTTCACTTCAATGCCCTAGGCATTTGTTACGGTATCGTTAAGGTATGACATTGGACTACGTTAATGCAAACTAAAGTTTAACTTATGTAGTGAAAATTCAACATTATCTTTGGTTTCGTAAAATACAAATCAAATACAATCAATAATACATGATATTTGAACTCGGTATGTGGCAAAATGTAAGTTGTACATTAACACTTATTGGCAAATTTTCATAGATAGCTTATAATCTAATGGTTTTGTTAAAGCAATCTAAATAGATCTCGCTCAACAGTTTTTTATTTCATCCTATTGTTGATATTATTTTTACCGATAAGGCGGGCAGTCCCTCTGAACTATGACATTCGCAGCTCAGCCAATCAGAAAAGATGGCCTATCTCGCTTGAGACTGTCACATACTTACAGCATTGCATTTCTGATGTATGCTGTGTGGAGTTCAGCTTCATTCTGAAAACCCGACTGACAAATATTCGATTGCTCGGATGTAATTTTGGATTATGATGATTTATTTTCAAATGGCTCACTTTACATTCTAGTTGTTAATGACAAATAGGGATTACACATCGCAGAGAAACTAACAGACAAATTAATAATCACAAAATCAGAGTATGCTTGATATCAATGTTTACGAAAAACTGCATGTAAGGGGAGATAACTAATTTTTCATTAGTACTTTAATATCATATCATTACTATCTTTTTAAATTTTATATCATAAAAGTTTTAATCATAAAACCAAATTACAGTTTATACAACCAAAATATGACATATGATATATTTATAGAATACAAAAACGAGGTTTGTTTTAGGAATGTATCAGTCGACACACTGTCATTGAGAGAACATGATTTCCTTTCAGTTATTTCAACACCGCTATTGGTTGCATCATTGTCCAAACAGCAGCCGATTCAATCAGTCTCTCGCAACCCTGTTGGCCTATGTATAAAACAATACGTTGGATATGTTATATTCAAATGAAATCTGAAACGTAGGTGTCTTGATTTCAGAGCATTCTTTAAAATGAAAAGTGAACATAAATTATAATTGTCAGTTTTGTTTTCAAAGGAACTATATCCATATTCTTACGATTACGCACATGGCATATGTAGACAATAGCATGAGCATAATGGTTTACTTACGCCAAACGTTTCAAATGTGATGGCTCCGTTTTCAGGGGAGTAGTTCCTAAAGTCACAGCGAAGAGGAGAAGGGACAAACACGTACAAGCGACAACCACCAGTTCGCGTACAAAGATTCTTGCACATCATCGGACCATAGGGATAGTGTGAAACGATAGTGCCATCTGGATTTTCCAGAAACAATCCCCAAAACATCACAAACACGATTTTAAATTCCATCAGTATGGTATTCTCAATACCTCAAATAATGATAGGCGAAACACTGTTAATGCTTAAATTTTATATATACAATGGAAAAAAATGTCCTTTGTGAATGTTTTATGAACAATAGCAATAACTTCACTTTAATGTTTCCAATTCCTCTTATCTCGAGGGCAGTCTTTGTCCAGATATATAGACATAAATTTAAAGCTTCATTAATATATTGATCGGAACATAAATACAATTCTTTGCAACAAATGAAGCACAGTGAAACAATGAAAGTGTGTATCACGTCATTTGCCATAATTACAGTTTGATGAATACTTGCGCTGCTATTATCTCTTTTGTCTGTGCACTTGTGTGCAGAGAATATTTACAACATCTACACAGACTAGATTTAAAACTTAAATGCGAAAGTAGTTCATTTCTTATTTGTACATTAATTATATGTTACCAATAGTTCGTTATTTTCACAAAAAAAAAACTAAAATTTAACGTTAAGACAAATCTTACTTTAAAGGGACAGTAGCACGTATTTTGAAAATTATATATTTAATGTTTTTTATTGATAATTGAACGTTTATGCTTAATGTGTCATTTCTATAGTGTCAAAAATCTCATTTTACAAACCAATCATCCATAGTCAGAGAACAAATTATAAAGATTTACATAAAATTCATTGGCAGCCATTTTTGTGCGAACACTTTCAATTCATTTTCTGTAAGAAAAGGGAATACCATGGCAGAACGTAATATTATATATTTTATCTACTACTGCATCAGTTAGTTTAGATACATTGTTTTTCAATTGGAACCATTATTTTCATTTTCATGACATCACTTTATATTCCCCCTAAAATCTAGCGTTGAGTCCATTCTGCTAAATCAATTTATTTGTATTCGCAAATCCCCTAAAAAACCCTGATATAAATCCAGCTGCATGACTTGCATAGCTATATATACTACGAACCATATCCCGTTTAGTTCGAAATCGATAGACTCTGAATAATGCAAAAAATTCGATCACATACACACACTTTCGCATAAAGTTTTAATCGGACCTTTTAAACAACATCTCTCATATAGAATAACTGAACCACTTATGATCAATTTATTGAGAAATGAAATATCTTGAATATTTGCTTGACGTTGATAATGTATGGTTATCATGAAGTCATTATCTGCGGATATACCTTCAACTTTATCACTTGATTTATATTAGTTATCAGATCATGAAACTTAATACAGCTGGTTGTAAATAACAGTTATCAGATTGAACCAATCTAGTTAAACCTAGCTGTAATGTATACGTCCTTTAAGTCCTCACGTGACATATAGCTACTAACCCACCTGGTACGTGTCACGCATGCGCGGATATCAACCAATGGAATAGGAACTGGCTGATCTCTTTGAATCGGGCGTCGTAAGGATTTTTATCATATACTTGCTTATAAATATTTGAGATTTTGAATGCACGATACACCCTTCGTCAAGCACCCTGTATCAGCCCGCAGGGCAGATAACCTGTATCAGCCCGTCGTCAAGGGCAAAAACCTGTATCAGCCCGTCGTCAAGGGACTTGAACGTGGAACCCTAAGCAACGAACGAAAAAAAAAGATCGAAGTCACGAGGAATTTAGAGTTGTCTCCCTTTGTACAGCTTACGTTAAAACGTGTCCGACATCGCAAACACGCTGCAGTCACTTGCGGATAGGATTTGTCAGTTTGATTATTAATACAACCTTTCTGTCTAGTTTGGAATTCAACCAGAGATTAAATGAACTCAAAAGTCGCAAGAGGCGAAGGCTCGGGGGCTGAATGTTTATTGGTATTGAGTTAGTTATCCAAACGGATAAAATCAGCAACATGTTAATGTTAGGAATTAAAGTTTAAAAATGTTAAATTTATTTTTGCAGTTTGTTTGGTAAGTATATATGATAAAAATAGTATGATATGGGTATTTTCATATCACATTCGGTATCAGCCCTCGAGCTAAAGCTCTCTGGTTGATATTGGGGTCTCGGGCTGATACCGAATGTGATATGAAAATACCCATATAATACTATCTATATATTGCATTTTACACATTATGAGCATAAACATCAATAATTTAATGTATTACTTATTGAACATAAACATTACAGCTAGTAACTAGATTGGCCGATTCTTACAGATTGTATTAACTAGATTGTCCGATTCAAAGGGATATGGGATACCATTTTTAAAGAACTTAGGAATCACACTCTGTATCAGATGAATGAACATGAGATAAAGGTAGATTTCATGGTCAAATCATAATGCAAATTTTGACAGCTGCCATTTTCAAATTTTGACTGATTGGACCGTGTGATGTGACGTTCGAAAGTGTAGGTTATTTCTTCTGTCATGCTGTTTCAATCCCTTTCTTTTTAAATCTGTTGTGTGATCTGAACGTCTAAATAGTCAAAGTAACAATGATAGTACAAGTTGAGAAACGTTTAGTTAATGATAAACTAATACCAAATAGCATCACTCTATGTCTGTACGTTACGTTCTTGAAAACAACTTTAAAATGCATCATTTGAACTAAGGTCGTCTAATCTTGTTAAAGATCACAAGAAGCGGGTTTCATGGCTCGGGATGATCAGTATAAACATCCATATTCAAACTGTAGTGAATTGCAATATTTAAAAAAATAGTTTAACTGTATTAGTTGCATTTTTAGCAATATTGAGAAAATCGGACCCAAAATTTTCAAATTGAAGACAATTTACCAAACTTCTTCTTTGAGAGGCATTTTAGAAGTTGGAATGACATTTATGCTTAGGAATATATGGATGACAACTTCTTTATTCACGAACAAAGAAGTTGTCATCCATATATTCCTCAGCATTATAATTTACCAAACTGACCGAAACGGCAGCCTTGCCTGTTGATATGAAAGCGAATCAAGTTTTGGCATCTCACAATTGCATTTCCTAGATATACGCTTTAAAGTAGTCCTTGTCGAGCACGAGTCGATTTTCTTTCTTTTTCTCCGAATCAGGTCCTTGTTGTTGCCAAAGTTGATACCAATTGGACGCAATTGCGGTAACTGAGACTCGGTGTAAATCGTACACACATAATGATGATACTGTGGCACTTTTGCAGAGGTTACTTTCTAATTAAGTATTTTAGTGTTGATTTAAAACATGAAACTTTCAACGACAGATGTTCTACAGAGTGATATATTTCTTTTTCTCAATAGCGTAATTTCATCACAAACCGCATGCAAGTATGACGATGGGACTTTGATATTGGTTAAATATGTACAAGTAAGATCGAATATGAGTGTTCCCTCACGTTTATGTTCTGATTGTAAGGACTCAAGCAAAGACAATCCAATATATATAATATTTCTCACTCTAAAATCGTACCTAGGCAAACAATGTGAGACTGCTGACTGCTACAGGAGAATTGTCCAGTGTCTATGGTCTGAGTGTACATTGATGTATGATGTCTGCATACCCTGCAGCTATTATAGACAAGTTAATAATGAAACGAGGATACAGAGAAAAGATTTCATCAGGTTGTTTAATCTTAAGATGGCTTTAATCGTTAGCAATTTAAAGACATCTTTTTCCTCTAGATAAAAAATAGAGCCATGGGCTCTGTAGCTCATCAGACTTTTGATGAAAATAGGTTTTTAAGGTTTTGACCCCTGTGACCCCATTTGGGGTCATGGGGTCAAGAAATCTACAATTTAGAATCCCCATTGGCCAAGGAGTCTGCACATCAAATTTCAGCTCTCTAGACCTTATGGAACTGGAGAAGAAGATGAAAATAGGATTTTAAAGTTTTGACCCCTGTGACCTCATTTGGGGTCATGGGGTCACGAAATCTACAATTTAGAATCCCTATTGGCCAAGGAGTCTGCACATCAAATTTCAGCTCTCTAGACCTTATGGAACTGGAGAAGAAGATGAAAATAGGTTTTAAGGTTTTGACCCCTGTGACCCCATTTGAGGTCATGGGGTCACGAAATCTACAATTTAGAATCCCCATTGGCCAAGGAGTCTACTCACAACTTTTCAGCTCTCTAGACCTTATGGAACTGGAGAAGAAGATGAAAATAGGTTTTTAAGGTTTTGATCCCTGTGGGGTCATGGGGTCACGAAATCTACAATTTAGAATCCCTATTGGTCAAGGAGTCTGTACATCAAATTTCAGCTCTCTAGAGTCATTGGTTCTGGAGAAGAAGTCGAAAATGTGAAAAGTTTACGGACGGACGGACGGACGGACGCCGGACGCCGTGCCATACCATTAGCCCATCGGGTCTTTCAGACCTGATGAGCTTAAAAAGGACTAAGTTATACTCATGTAAAATATTATATCATGTTTAAAAAACGTATTGTGTAAACAAGTATTTCCCTAAGGTTGAGTATACTTGTGATGTCCTTGAAAACCAACAGAATCAATAAAATAATATTTATTTGGCACAAATGATAATTAATAATTTTTACATTGAACTGATTACCAGTGTTGATCTTAGATATTACAAGCAATCCAATTAGTGTGACAATTCAAATCCAACTCACCCAAAACCTCGTGCGTGACGTACCCAATATGTTAGTTCAACTGAGTAAAGTTAATATATACTTACACTTTATGTTTTTCAATCCCCAATTCCAAATGATTGTTAAAGATAGTCCCTAAGTCCCCACGTATCATGTAACTTTTAAAAACTATGTATGGTTTGTAAGTGACGTGATTTCCTTTCGATCAAGAACGTTCAAAAGTTTCAAAGTCAAGTGTTTTTTATTGTAACTGGAGGTTCGTATAAGTTCGTGATACAATCGTTCGTTCATTATTCATTCACAAGTCAGTAATAATATAAGTCTTATTATGGCACATGTTCATAAACAAAACCCGGTACCTCCGTAAGAACACTTTGAGTGTTTCGTTCATATGTTAGAGTTCATATTTCAATTCTTTAAGATCTTCAATACAAAAGGGGCATGGTCGCCGCCATTGTGGGGCTTACATACATAAAAACAAAAGGGCGAAAGGGACGTAACTCCCAATTACGACACGTAAAATGACTGCCGCTAAATGACATTGCTTGCGGTGAAGTGACTGCCGCTACACTCCCCGCCGAAATTGTCTTCTTACTGATAATTTTACAAAATCTTTATCCAAAACTGAAATAAACTTTAAGAGTCCTTTTATATGTTAATCTTAAAACTTAAACATCTTTCACAGTTCATGTTCAAGTCTCTGAACAATTTCCTGAAATAAAGATCATAAGAGTCAATATTCACATCCTTGAACCGGGCTGAAAATGAAAGAAAGTTTAGTTCATTCCTTCACATCGTCATCCTGTTCGATGAGCAAGACAAGCTTCTGGATCGGTCGTTCCAGGTAAGAGACAGGATGACGTCTCTTTCCATCAGAGTCCAGTCTATTGTCAGCCATGGCAATCTTCACCTTCCGCACGTGATCATCTGCGTCAACATTAGTCTCGTGGACGCGGGCAAGGGGCCACTGACTTCTCGCTAAGTTGTCATCCTTGAGGATCACAACATCACCTACTTGTAAGTTTCTTCGAGGCCGAGTCCATTTCTGCCGTATCTGCAGGTTTTGGAGTACCTCCTTTCTCCATCTGGTCCAGAACTCGTTTAGTAGATACTGCACACGTCTCCACTGCTTGTGAGAATACATGTCAGTTTTCTGGAAGTTTCCAGGAGGGGGGAGCACAATCTTGCTTTTCATTGTCAACAGATTACTCGAAGACAATGGTCCGAGGGCTGTAGGGTCATTGAGATTATCAACAGATAATGGTCTACTGTTGACGATTGCTGAGGCTTCGTAGACAAGAGTTCTAAGTCCTTCATCGTTTAGCTGTTGTCCGGTTTGCTCCAATAAGGATGAGAGAACATTCCTAACAGTGCGAATCTGTCTCTCCCAACTACCACCCATGTGGCTTGCCGAAGGCACGTTCATGTTAAACTTAATGTCACAGTTCTCCCTGAGTAAGAAGTCTTGGACTTGCTCAGAGTTCATTTCTGACCATGCTTCTCGTAGTTCGTTACTAGCACCGACAAAGTTCGTTCCTCTATCACACCGTAGTTCTCTGATTGGTCCACGAATTGCAATAAAGCGTCTGAGAGCGTTGATGAACGAGTCTGTAGTCATAGTGCAGGCTACTTCAACATGTACTGCACGACATGCAAGGCACGTGAATAACACTCCATATCGTTTCAACAACGACCTCTTTTCCTTTATGAGAAAGGGACCAAACACATCCACTCCACAATAAGTAAAGGGAGGGGATTCATCAACTCGTTCCTTTGGCAAGTCTGCCATCTTTTGTTCCTGTACCGTGCCTCGTGATCTTCTGCACGTGACACACCTATAGATGTAGCTTGATACAGCAGAACTACACCCTATGATCCAGAATCCAGATGCTCGAATCTCGTTGGTCGTCATTACACGACCCTGGTGATGGGTTTTCTCATGAAAGTGTTTGATGAGAAGGTTTGTGAGGTAGTGTTTCCTAGGCATAACAGCTGGATGCTTGGTTTCATTAGAGAGAGAGCCTCGACGAACTCTACCGCCTACTCGAATTATCCCATCACAATCGATGAAGGGGTCAAGTTTGTGTAACTTGCTGGCCGTCTTCAAACTGGATCTTCGTCTGTCCGTCTCATGTGTGCCTGCATGGTTTTCATGTTCCTTCTTGACAGAAAGGAGTTTCAGTTCATCACCAAATTCTTCTTTCTGAGCCAGGTGAATTATTTCATTTTCTGCCTGACAAATATCTGCCACTGTAACAGATTCATATACAGACCTCTCAGTATCATGTTCAATGTTCATTGCATCAGTCTTCTCCTTTGAGCGACACATAGTCTTCAGTCTTGCCCTTAATTTTAGACACAATGCTACAGTCCTTTTGGCTCTGTACCATGATGAACAATGTTTCAATCGTTCGAGTTCGAATCCTTTGGGGGATTCTGTCGTCTGCGCTGACAGCGCCTTTGCTTTCTTGATTTCTGGATCGTTGGGATCAAGTGATGTGTCGATCTCAAAGGCAGTTGACAACGTAGGTTTCCATAGAAACAAGGGTCCTGTCAACCACCTTGACTTGTTCACAAGTTCATTAACTGTGAGTCCGCGAGATGCGTCATCCGCTGGGTTTTCTTCACCTTTAACATGCTTCCACTGTGAAGGGGAGGAATGTTCTCTGATTTGTGAAACCCTGTTTGACACAAATACTTGAAATCTCTTAGAGTCATTTGAGATGTACCCTATCACAATCTTACTATCCGTCCAGAATATTTCCTTGATGTCCGTGTACTCAAGTTCCTGGCACAATAGGGCACTGATTCGAACTGATACTACTGCAGCAGCCAGCTCGAGTCTTGGTATGGTCAATTGCTTGAGTGGAGAAACTCTAGATTTGCCCATTAGGAATGAGCAATGTACATGATCCCGTGTATCTATCAGTCTTAGGTATGAACATTGTCCATAGCCTACGTTGCTTCCATCAGAGAAGTTGTGGATTTCTACAGATTTCACTTCTCCGAAGTCACTACTTGGTTTGTAACAGCGTTGCACTGATACAGATTCGAGAAGTAAAAGTTCATTTCTCCATTTTTCCCATCTTGGTTTGAGATCATCACTAAGTGGATCGTCCCAGTCCGTACTGTCACGGCACATCTGCTGAAGTATGGTTTTACCAACCATCACCACTGGTGTGAGAAATCCAAGTGGGTCGTACACTGAGCTCACAGTCGATAGGATGCCCCTTCGTGTAAGAGGTTGATCCTGTAGGGTTATCCGAAATTGGAAAGTGTCAGTTTCCACATTCCACTGAACACCTAGTGCTCGCTCAATGGGGAACTTGTCGTGATTCAAATTGAAGTCTTTCAATTCTTTGGCTCTATCTTCAGGTGGAATAGTCATGATCACTTCTCTGGAATTAGATATGATCTTGTGCAGCCTAAGTCCACCTTCATTGCACAGTTTCCTACTGTTTGTGATAAGATTCACTGCTTGATCTACAGTGGGCAAGGATTTGAGGCCGTCGTCAACGTAGAAGTCATGACGTAGGAAGTTTGCAGTTTCGTATCCGTACCTTGATTCATAGTCATGTGCAATCTGTTTCAGTCCAAAGTTGGAACATCCTGGAGACGAAGTTGCTCCGAACAAGTGGACCTGCAATCGATATTCTACTGGTTCAGTCTCATATGCACCCTTATCCCACCACAGGATCCTCAGATAGTCTTGTTGTTCCTTCTTAACTCTAAACTGAAAGAACATTTGTTCCAAGTCACACATGAATGCAATTCGTTCCTGGCGAAATCTTAGTAGAACACCAAGTAGTGCATTCGTCAGATCAGGTCCTTGGAGGAGATGGTCGTTCAAGCACTCACCCTTGTACTTGGCGCTACAATCGAATACCACCCTTATCTTGTTTGGTTTCTTGGCGTGATAAACTCCATGATGTGGGATATACCATGTGTTTATCTTCGGATCGTTCAGTTCATTTTCTGGAACTCTTTCAGCTTGACCATTTGAGATGATCTTTTCCATAAATGTTACATAATCGTTGTGGAACTTTGGATCACGTTTGAATCGAGATGACAACTGGTTGAGACGATGAAGTGCCTGTACCTTGTTGTTTGGAAGTTTCGGTTCAGTTCGTTTGAAAGGCAAGGGCATTTCATAATGGCTGTCCTCTAACTGTTGAATCCCTTCACGCATGATCTTCATGAAAGTCTGGTCCTCATAAGACATCACAGCATTCTTGTTGTGACGTTCACTAAAGTCAAGTTCCAACATCTTTACAGCATGGTAGGGTAGGAGAGTTTCCTTCACTGAAGTGACGAGACTGACGAACACTTCCTTCGTAGATCCTTCGTAGTCAAAGTTCATAGGAGTTTCAAGGGCCAGTACCCGATGGCTGACTCCAATCGGATCACTGTCATTCTCAATAAGATTATCTGGGTCTATTACTCCTACAATTCCCCATCCCAGGTCGGTTCTCTGTGCATATGGTTCGTTGCCTGTTGGAGGAATTACATCACGTGCTGCAAGAGCTTGGGAGCAGTTGTACCCGATGAGAAGTCCTACTTCTGCGTCACATAATGGCATAAGATTACCTGCAATTCTTGATAGATGTGACCATTGATGAGCTTTCTCTGGAGTCGGAATGTGATCCCGATTTGTGGGCATAATATTTCGAGTATATGCAGCAGGCAATGGAACTACTACATCACTTTGGTAACCTTGAACCCTCAACCCAGTTACCTTCATACTGTCAACAATCTGACTCTCTGCATACATTGTGGAAAGTTCAAGTTTCACTTCTGGTCCTTCAAGGTTAAGTGCTCTACATGTGTCTTCTAACACAAAGGTGGTGTCAGATTGAGTGTCTAACAGTGCATACACAAGTCTCTCATTACGTGGTTCACCTTGATGAGACAGCCAAACTGGTACGATCATAGAACATTTATTTCCGTTGCCGGTTTCGTTCAGGTGAGCCACTCCTGTGACACCACGAACAGGTTCAGGAGTTTTTCTGTAAGTCTGGTTCGTCATATTGGCCACCCGGATTGGAACATCACTGTGCAGGGCAGTTGGATGTTTCTTGCTGCAAGTGTTGCACGTTTTCCTATCCATGCATTCTTTAGACAAATGTCCCCTTCTGAGACATCCAAAGCACATTCCCTTTTCAAACATAACTTCTCTTTTACCTTGCAAGTCCTTTTCAAGAAACAGTTTACAGTCTTCAATGTGATGTCCCTTTTCACACAAAGGACATTTTTGTTTCCCAACTTCTGTTGACAACGCAACGGCTGGTTTCCTGTCTGATCTAGGCTTTTGTGTAGACTGATTCACAAAACTTCGTGGTTTGTCTCTGCTGACATGTGAAGCACTCACAGTCTCACAAGCAACATTTGCTTCCTTAACCACAAAGTCAACAAAGGTTCCAAATGGAGGAAAGCGATTCGACCTTTCTTTCCATTCAGAAATGGTTCGTGCCCAACTATAGCTGACATAATCTGGCATCTTCGAGACCATGTTCCTATTTTCTCGTTCATCGTTCAAAACTTTGAGAGTATCATTGGTCCTAGATGCAATCAGACATTGTCTAAGAAAATCCCCATACTTGCGCATAGCAATACTGTCACTGTTCTGTATCTTTGGCCATGAATTCAATTTGTCCCTGAATGCATTTGCGATTACAAATGTGTTACCATAACGTTTTTCTAACAGTTCTTTTGCTTCTGCATAAGCATCGTCAGTAGTAAGCAAAAAGTAACCCTCTAACGCTTCCCTAGCAGTGCCACCCAAGTATCGTTTCAAGTAGTACAGTCTCTCTGGAGCTGCTATTTCATGTTTCTCTATCAGTGTCTCAAATGCACTTTTCCATCCTGGGTAGTAAAGTGGGTCTCCACTGAATATACCTGGTTCAGGTGTAGGGAGTCTATTGAGGTTCATTTGTTCTGTCAGTGTCTTTGAAATATCAGCCATACCACAAAAATGATTTGAAGTGCAGGTATTTTCCAGAAATTGTTTTGGAACAAACTCCTTAGCCCTAATGTCAAGTTTTGTTGAATCAACAAAGGGGGTACCTTGCATTCCAATAGGGTTAATTTGGTTTGCATGATTAACCTTATTTGTGGTTTCATGTCTTGCTAATGCTGGGGATTCATAGTTAAATTCAATGTCAGAGTCAACTTTGTTTTCCAGTGGGTTATTCCTGACATATTCCTTAACGTAATCACTTGGTGATTGTTCATTATTAGGAGGCTTATAATGACTGTCACCATACAGGTAGGTTTGTTCACTATCATACTCATCTAAAACACTCAGTTTAGCTTGAGCCATTTCAAGTTCCATTTTAGCTTGTAACTGTGATAATTCAGCACGCTTAGAAGCTTCCTGCTTAACATAGTCATATTTCACTTTCAATGCAGCAACTTCAGCCGCCACATCGGCTCTCGAAGCACGTGACCTCGCCGACAAATTCGAAATAACTGAATGTCTATCACTCATGATTTCAAATGTTCAAATCACACAAATGTCTGATAATTTTCAAAGTTCAGTATTCAAAGTTCATAGGATCCATATAAAACTAGTGTTCTTACTGTAAGTGACGTGATTTCCTTTCGATCAAGAACGTTCAAAAGTTTCAAAGTCAAGTGTTTTTTATTGTAACTGGAGGTTCGTATAAGTTCGTGATACAATCGTTCGTTCATTATTCATTCACAAGTCAGTAATAATATAAGTCTTATTATGGCACATGTTCATAAACAAAACCCGGTACCTCCGTAAGAACACTTTGAGTGTTTCGTTCATATGTTAGAGTTCATATTTCAATTCTTTAAGATCTTCAATACAAAAGGGGCATGGTCGCCGCCATTGTGGGACTTACATACATAAAAACAAAAGGGCGAAAGGGACGTAACTCCCAATTACGACACGTAAAATGACTGCCGCTAAATGACATTGCTTGCGGTGAAGTGACTGCCGCTACATGGTTGAAGACATCTGTTAACGCGGTTTCTTTTCAGAATAAAATCGCTGCCTCGAGAATATAGGTCAGCATATCCAGCAGTTCACAACTCGTTAGGTAGGGAACTGACTGTGAGCTATGCCTTTCATATAGCAGGCAAATATTATAGAAATTGCTCAACAAAGATTATTTGTTATGTAATTTATCATCGCTGTTGGTACTTTACTCCTCCATTAGTTATTGTTCAGTCTTCATCTCCTGCTAAGCAAGATCCACAGAATAAATGTTCTAAAGAGTACGCCTCAATCCCATTAAGTTGACATCAATGTATTTTTTGGGGGGTTATACCGAAAAGATATTGATCGACATTAGTAATGAAAGTCACGATGTATTCCTCCAGGACATAGCTATTATCATACAATGCTTAATGTCGCAACCTTTGTGTAAACTTGACTTTCATTGTATTGGAGACCTAAATATTTGTATGTTACCTATTATAGTTTCAAGTATTTTCAAGTTTTCAGTATTTTTGTGTTGAAATGTACATTTTTACGCATGATTTAACACATTCCAGGTCCTCAGATCACCATCAGGGATTTTGATATCACTGGTTTTAGATTCTTGGACATTTGGACGTATTAGTCGACCTCTGACGGCGTTTTAGTACTCTTAATCATAAGATCGTTTCAGGAAATTGAAACATTGCTTCAATCGAACGATTTCCACTTCTTTTATATCATAAAAGAAATGTGTTTCTTTAAAATTGAATTTATCGATGTTACGCACAAATTCATCCATCCAACTGTCCATGGTCATTTCAAGGTACAACATTTGAAGTGCAAGTTAAGCCTTTACAGTATTCATACACTCTCATGTAACTTAATCAATAAGCAAAATTTATTTTAGTTGAAAGGAAAATAGTTTTTAGGTTAAAATGATAGATCGTTTGTGTTTGATTGTTCCGTTCAATGAGTGTAACGAATCAAGAATACCAAAATGTAACTAAAGAGAATCTACTGATTCTGTTTGAGTCTGGCTTGAAGATAATGTTGATGAAAGGAAAGACAACTGGCTGCAGAATCTCATCCCTGTTCCTTTGCGCATTTTGGTTGCCATAGATGATGACTAGCCTCGTTTTGGTGGTGCATACACGGGTGTAGCCGAATGTTCTTGCATTTTTTTGGAATGCGTGCATATCAATTACGTTCACAAATAATGTTTTACCCATAATATATTCGGTATACTTTCTTTTCGACATCAGTTTATTTCATCCAAGGTATTTACATAATGTGACGATGAGATATTATATTAAGATATATAGACGGTTTGGTCGGAGATGTCATTAGTTCCAGTAAATAGTGCGAAATTGTCATTGCTGTTGATCGATGTTTTAAGTTAAGTATTTTGAAAACATAAAGATAGATTTCGAAAATGTTAATTATTCGATCTTCATCGTGTATTTTTCTGTTAATGTCTTATATCACACTAAATCAAGATCTGTTTATTTAATTAACAAACAGATTTATAGTCACATATGTAGAAGGCATACAAACATGTGTGAACAAGAGTTAAACGCAATAAATCCCTCTTTTCAGCAACAATATCAGCTATTGTGTCAACGCTGTTTATGACATACACATTCATTCATACTATGTGGTATTTGAAAGGAAATATTAGCGCTATCAAGCTTGATGTACGTAAAACGTCCAAAACATTCAGACACATCTTTGTTTTTGCATTGAGACCAATTGAATATCTAATTGATTACAAATGACCACCAATCACGCCAAGAGATATTGCCCTGCTACTTCATCTTGTTTATGAAAGTATTACGCAATGGAACCAGAAAAAAACCCCAAATAAATTACAAACGACGTCAATCATTATTATGTCATGTACGTAGACACGCGATCATTTAGTTTTGTCAAAATGACTATGTGACTTTTGTAAGATAAAGCGTTGAGTAGCATTCACTGACTGAATAACAGATTAATTACGTTTGTGGAAGTCTTTTTATTCATTCAAAATAAATCAGTAATATCCAGCCTCATAACATTGATACAATTATTCATGAGAGCTCTTGTAAACTCACATTCCTGATAATTAACAAACCTGAAGTGTGTTGACCTTTACATAAGTGGGGACATTAAATCAACACTGAAACATGTTTGTACTTATAATGTGATAGATATGAAACCATAGAGAAAAGTCAGGGATAGATTAAAACCGTAATCGGAAAGAGATACAAATACACGAACTACATTGTCTAGAAGTCAAATAGCAAAACTTAGTAAAGAAGAACGTAGCATTTAATACTTTCTTTGCTTCTGAAACTTTTCAGTCACTATTCTGGTTCAATTAAGGAAATTGAAGATCAGAAGATGGTATTTGGCCGGAAAGAGTAAGTGAGATGACATTTAGATGGTCAGGCATCAATGATCTCACTACACTAAGGTCACCTCTCGTAACGTCCTCACTTCCAATAGTGTTCTCAGTCTTAACGGGAAATTGAATCACAATTTGTTTTCATTCATTTGTTGTGACTTGACGAGTTCTTGATTTGTGAGTTCCTGTGTGCCTAGGAAGGTTCAAGTATGGTAAGAAAGAACATCAATTGCAGTCAATTATTTTAATTGCATTGCGTAAGGATCTGTGTGATTTAAACTTCCAACCAGAATTTATTGATGTGTACTACATTGAAAGAAAATGTACTAGCTTAAATATTTATTCATTTTACTTACTCTGAAACTACAAAGAAGTTACTTGGAATATGTCCTAAAACATCATGTCCTATTTGTGAAAAACAATAAATTTCCCACATAAGGGACAAGAAATCCAGTATTTGACACGCCGGGGGTTTAATATCCTTGATCCATTCATTCATGTTATTATTGTTGTTTCCTGTTATGATTCTGTAACTGATTGCATTGCTTATTCAAGTCAGTCATACCATTTCATGAAGTCACTATAGACCAATATGATTGAATACAAGTATGTGAGTATAAGGATTCTTACTCAGTAAATAAATACTGAGAAATACCAAGGGAAATAAAATGTTTGATATAGTCCCAACACGTCTCCCCAATGTATTATCTTGAAAATACATGATACAATACAAAACAAATGCAGAAAATATTCGATTGTTTATGTAAAATATAAAATGTGTTTGATGGAATACAGCACAGCAAATATTTTGTGAATGAAAACAACAATTGCTATTGCACTATTAAACGTTTACCATTTCGTGTTATTCATACCCGAGATATTGAATTTGTACTGGTCAATTTTCTGATAATCAGAAAAAGGCACATTTTACACCTATACTCACTATGTTTCAAAAATGAATTTGTATAGGAAGTTTTCCATTTTTAAGATCAGCGTCCTAAAAGGATTCTGTTGATTATGACAATTATTAGTTAAGGACGCCAGTGGTAAATTAAGTGGAAATGATATCAATAACGCTGTTCTATTTCCAATGTTACAATATATTTTAAATAAACTATTTGAAATGAAATAATACCCACATGCGAAGGACTCTTTAGGTGCAACTTGGTTATTAACATAGTTACGGGTGTTTACATCTCCAAGTCGTTGTTTATTATTAAATTTCTTTTGAAGAGATTTAGTTCCTGTCCAAATATTCCATTTGAAACGAATTTCAAATCATACACTTTCAGTATCTCTTTTATCTAAGACATATGTTATTGATGTGACAGTAAAATAAAGGTTGTATGTGGTGTATGTTATTACCCAAACCAGAACCCTTCATTCAATATTGTCTATGGAAGGCGCAGAAATCATAGTATGAACAGTAGTTATTTGAGTGTGGGATTTGTAGTTTAACGTGCTGCTAGCAATAATAAGCAATTCACGTGGATGTTGCCATGCAGAAAAGAGTAGGTCGTCCCGAGATAAAGAAGACAGGTTTTGATAGGATGAGAAAACAAGCGGGAAGAAAGGCATAGTCAGAAAAAGACAGCTAGTTTCAGTGACTCAAATTTCGTCTGCCTTCTACCTCTTGACTCAAACCAAGTGGTCACTACGTTCGCACTCGTTCTATGAACAGCTACATGTATCTGTGCTTTCCATGGCTGCATGTTTCATGATCGCTTTGATTTGAATGATTCCAGTCTTGCTGAACAGTTCTTTCCATGCAAAGTATCGGTTGTCAGTTTCTGAAAATTATAAAGCATCCCATAAGTGAAAGAAAGAAACACATTACTTCAAGTAGATTAATATAATGTGGACATTTACACCATAGTGATAGGAATTAATTAAAAAGCATCGACCTCATGGTAAAAAGATGACCAGAAAGAGGAACAAAAATGTTGTACGAATAGCTTTGCTGGCGATTGTCTTCATTAAAGATTAACTATGTATAAATGATGATCATTGAAATACACCTTTCGGTTTCAATGGTGCTTTCCTGAAACAGCCTCATATAAATCCCTTCTTTTTGCTGTGACGGCCAATACAATCACTGTGGTACCATTGGAAGCATATATGGCATTCAACAATATTGGATTGACATAGCCAAACTGGCTGCCCCCCACAAGCATATTTCGTTTCGTTTCCCTATGAGTTCTCCTTGTGCCATTGGTACAAAATGCGCCAGTCTGGACTCACTTGGGTCACAGTGGATAAGGACTATGCGTACTGCCCTTGAAGATCGGATTTTTGTTGATTCATAAACTTGGCGATTTTCTACACATCTTTGCATAGTCCAAACGTGAACACTTGCATTCAAATATGCACACATTACCAGGCACTGGCTAGGTCCTGAAACAAAAGCAACATTTTAAGTATTCTCATATTATTTTTTGCTGCAGGCTATGAACATATCCACATCACAAAACATTGAACTGACGTTACAAACGTTAGTGAAAATTTATATTCTCTGTATCCTCAATCATGATCTATATATCAAACAAACGCTTGAGTTCACGTTTCTGTTATATTAATTCCTAAAAAATTTCCGGCGTCCGTCCGTCCATCCATCCGTCCGAAAACTTTGGTGAATTTCGACTCCTTCTCCAGAACCATAAGGCCTAGAAAGCTGAAACTTTGCGTACAGACTCCTGGTCTAGTGAGGATTATAAATTGTAGCTTTGGTTGCCCTGTTGCCCCTAATAAGGGCACATTGGCCACACCCTAGAGCAAAATATAATGTAAAACCTGATGAGCTACAGAGCCAATATTTTTTTATATTGGCCACCCTTAAAGGCTATGAGAGACATTTTTCTTATATGATATATGAAAGATATCATTAGGGATTTCTTTTTGCAAAACAATTGATGTCCTTCTCGGCAACATATTTGTCCACCATGTTGAAGCTGGTCTTGACAGTATTTCTGTAAGTCATGACAGTGTTTATATCGCTATTTATTACACTCACTGACAATGCGAGAACCTCTTGCCAGTGTATTGTCAACTGATTGAAAAATGGAGGTTTCAAGTAGGATGTTTTATAACATCAATTCAATTCTATCAATAAATTTACATGTCAGTGACATCCGAGCGGTATAGCAGATTTTTTTTTAACGCGAGAGCGAGTGTCCTGATATTAGTGCAATGATATATGGGTAACCATAGTCTTGATTTATAGTATTTATAATGGTTTAACAGTCTAAGTAAACCTAGCCTCACTATTATCCGTTACACTGCTATACTGAGTCTAGAAAGGCTTGGTTGAGAGTCGCGTCAGCCCACGTGACCAAGTTGACCAATCAGAACTGATCTTACCAAGCCACAATAGTCTGCCCTCGCACGTATAACGTTGGAGGGTCATAGGTCGCAGAAAGGTCGGCTGACGCGACCCTCAACCAGACCTTTCTAGACTCAGTATAGCAGTGTAACGGATAATAGTGAGGCTAGGTTTACTTAGACTGAATGGTTTAAGTGCATGGTTATATATACTTATTTATTACCATCTATTCTGTGTGTAAATCGTTCATATACTGATGGAAACGAATAAGGAAACGCTTAATTACTGTTAACTTATGTCTGGCATGTTCCGTTTGTTCGAGGCTGCGTGGGGCCATTATAAACTGAAAATGTTGAAGTTTACTTTCACTGAAAAAGGTACTGTGCACGTGAAAATTGATTTCCATGAACTTCATGCATGGCAACGTCCATTTAACCTTCAAGGAGTCAACGAATGTCATTGTACCTTTACCTTCAGAATCATGCCAAGAGCATACCTTTCATAAACAGCGGTCAATATGCCAGACAGCCAGACAATTTAACAAGTCTAAAAGTGTGATTTCGCGACTGTGGAACCGGTACCGTCAGACAGGGAACGTAAAGATCAGACCAGGTCGTGGTTCAAAACGTAAGACAACGCCCCGAAACGACCGCCAGCTGGTGCTGCTGTCCTTATGTAACCGATTTAAACCAGCATTGAAAAAAAACTCTGCGTTCAGGGCAGTAACGAGACTAAGAATGTGTGACCGTACTGTCAGAAACAGACTTAAAGCAGCAGGCTTAAAGTCACATCGTCCTGTTGTTGGGGTATGGCTGACTGCGGAACACTCAGAAGAGCATGGGCTACACAACATCGCAATACCATGTTCAGTGATGAGTCTAGATTCAATTTGGACTTCGCAGATGGTCGGATCCGCGTTTGGCGACGCCTTTTGTGAACGTCACCATCAGTGCACCATCAAACAACACGATTTCTACGGGGGCGAATATGTGATGGTATCGGGCGGCATAACCTACAACCATAGAACCAACCTTGTTCGACTTGATGGAAGGGTGACTGGTGTCCGTTACCGAGACGAAGTGTTGCAACCTGTTGTTCTTCCTTTCCGCCGTAGAGTGAGTGTAAACTTTAAATTTTCAACATGACCCCACACGGCTCACGTCAGCAGGGATTTTCTCACGCAGAACAACGTCAGAGTGTTGCCATGGCCGTCAAAGAGCCCAGACGTTAATCCCATTGAATACCTCTGGGACGTTCTTGGACGTCGGGTAAGGGATCGTGATGTTCTACCCCAGACACTTGATGCCATGTTCCAGGCTCTTCAAGAAGAGTGGCGCGCAGTTCCTCGGGCTGTCATCCGGAAGTTGATACAAAGTGTTCCACGACTGTGTGAAGAAGTGATCATGAAACAGGGTGGACACACCAGATACTGAAATTTCACCTGTGGTGTACATACTTAATGAAATATACTTGATCAAAAACCCATGACAATAAAACAAATTTCACCATCAATACATTGCGTTCCATGATTCATTTCCATCAGTATATTTCATTTATATAATATTTAATCAGGTATTCTCCGAATAACAATATTGCATAACAATAATTTTATAAAAGTAATTTTTAGAATCAAAGTCAATATTCCGTCTACCACGTAACATTTAAAAAAATTAAATTAAATCCTTTCATCAAAATCCTTTACCCATAATTTCATTTCTCATCAAAGTCAATATTTCATCAAACATTAAAACATATCACCATTTTTTAATCAAAATTCACGTTGCATAACATATTTAATTATAAAGGTCATTTTATATCAAAGTCAAATTTTATCAAACACATAACAAAGGTTGCCATTTAATTATCATTTGGTCATTTTAAGAAGGTAATTTCTCTTTAAAGGGGGCAGTAGCACGTTTTTTGATAATTTTATATTCTTAATATTGCACTGATAATTGTAAGTTATAATGCTAAATGTATTATTTTGAAAGCGTCAAAAGTCTCATTACATAAGCCAATCATCAATAGTGAAAGGACAAATTATGAAGATTCACATGAAATCCATTGGCGGCCATTTTGTGTGAACACCTTTAATTCATTTTGTGTAAGAAAAAGGAATCGCATGGCTAAACTTTACGCTATATATTTGAATTATTACTGCTCCATTTAGTTTAAAAACATTGTCTTTCAATTGGAACCATTAATTTTCATTTTCCTGACGTCACCTTATATTCCCCCTAAAAGCGTGCTTCTGCCCCTTTTAACTCAATATGTCATTCAAAGTCAATATTTCATCAAACCTGTACACATTTCATTATAGTCAATCTTGGGATCTAAATTCGCAGTGCATAATTTTTTCTATTTAACTTTTTTAATAAAAGTCAATCATTTATCTATAACATGACAAAACCAAATTTTACAATGAATAATCTTGTCATCAAAGTCAATATTTAGTCAATAGTAAAATCATTTCACAATAGTCAATCTTCAAACAAAAAATTCAAACTGCGAAATCATTTCTCAGAAACATTTTTAATATTTAACCTTACAAGTGACAAAAAAAAATCGATTAAAATGAATATTATCATCAAAACCCATTTTCGATGATGTAATTTTTCTTTAAAGTATTTTTGCATCAAAGTCAATATTTCATCAAACACATCACTAAAAATCTAAAGGTACTTTAAAATCAAAAGTTAATCCATCTATCTCATCGGAAGATGGGATATCACTACTAAGAATAGCGTTTTATCCCAATCTTACGATAGGATGGCACCCACAGAGGGATCGATGCAACATCATCCAATTTCTTGTTGCAGCGGGGAGGATTTGGGATTTTTAATGACCCAGGGGCCTGTCGACAGATGGTTATTTGAAAGGCTTAAATCCTAATGTTAGGTTTGCAAGGGTAAAAAAGTATATCAATGATTTGAACGGTAACAATTGTTGCTTGTTGCATAACCATTCTTATTGAACGTGAAATTAAAATTTACACTCAACTTTGATAAAATGACCAAATACGAAGAGAAACCGAACAGTTGCTACCTTCAGCTCTCTCCATTAGATAAACTTGATTTATGAGTCTCAAATGTAGTCCGTTGTGTAGGTGTGTCGTTGTCTCGTTAGATTTTCAAGGATTAGAATAGTGGGCTTAATGATGATATTGTTAACCACTGAAGGACAAGGAAGCTCATTATATAACAATGTCACTGGTAAGGTATTAAAGTATTACTATTTATTCAAATTATGCTTATTAATGATATAACATGCATTTACTTTAGGCAAATGTCTTTGGACAGATTTTAACCGATAATTAAAATCATATTCGTTAGCAAAAAGAAACATATTAAGGTTCAACATATTTGAAAGAAAATCTTTGCGCTTTGTTTTTTGTTTTTATGATGACATAGTCGGCATTACATTGTACTTGGTTCAAAGGTAAATGCCCATTGTAAAGCAAACAGAGACATATTTTCTATATACGCATTATCACGTTTGACTAGCGTAGAATGTTTTTGCGTTATGTAACATATCTTGTAGCAATTGTATGTGAAATACTCTAAATAATAAGTAGACTGTGTTCAAAATTTGGAGAAAAGTGGGATTCAAACTCGTCCATGGATTGTTCATTATACTACGAAAACCCGATTGCTATTTAGTCATGTGAATGCAAACTGTTTTCATCAGGAACTTCCATAACGTGACCAATGACATTCTTTTCCAATGTAAATGAATGACAGAAATAAAGTTCATTCAGGCGATGACATCTAGCATGGTTAAATCTACAATTGGATGGTGGACATATTACAACTATATTAACAAAACGGGTGTATCAGTTAGCCTTGAGAGAGGGTTTTTGTTTGCAGTGAATCTTTTATACATTGTTTGTCGATAAGGAATGAGTCAAACTCACATATCAGTTATTATATATATATATATATATATATATGTGGCAAATCATACCAAGAACTATAATGATGACAGCCTACATTATGTCAGTTTCCTTTTCATATTAGTACACGATGCATTCCATTTACCGGAAACGGTAATAAGTGTGTAAGATTTACTTGCTTTAAAGAATTGCTTTAGAGAATGGAGTCGGAGCACAATCATTTCTTTGTGATCTCGATTCCATTTACAAATGCTTGAATTAACGTGTATGCATACGGTTGTATGGTCAATGTACCAATT
The DNA here is from genome assembly GCA_916613615.1 of Steromphala cineraria. NCBI lineage: Eukaryota > Metazoa > Mollusca > Gastropoda > Trochida > Trochidae > Steromphala > Steromphala cineraria. Next base: position 81,151,637 of record OU744722.1, read on the forward strand.
TGGAGGTGGTATTTAACTTCTTTGTCCTTGCGTGTTACATGTATCTTAATGTTCAATAATAAATGTATTTGAATGTTTTTAAAAGTAAAAATGATAAGAAATCCATCCGTTTCTTCCACTGTTTTAAATAAAATAGATGTTTCTAGTATGCAATATCAAAATAAAAATTAACCGTTTTTTCTACAAATTACGCAGAAAGATTGACAAATTAATCTACTGAATAATGAATTGTCATTAATTTCATACAATACTTTCAGAGATAAATTTTAGTAACTGCTCAGACAATGACCAAGAAATGCCTGTAACACAAAATATGGAGAAAAAAAAATATAGTGAAGGATTATGCGCACATCATCGTTTCAATTATTGTCTTACATATTCATAAATAGAAATTGCAAGATGACGAACTTAACTCCCGATTCGTTGAAAGTTTGAGCTATTTGGAGGATGTTTAGGATGTTTAGTCGACGGTTAAACTTTGGGCTTTTACCCTTAGCTTGTGTTGTTTTACATAACGAGGGCATACATCGAGGGAATACCGTACCTACTAACACGTCACGAGGCAGTCACGCTTCAGCGCGTTTTATTCTGTTCGCCGGCCTAATTAAGCGGTGTATTTCTAAAGTCGTAATTAAGCCGTTACTAGGTCGATTTCGGAAATTTTAAGTTGAGTCAATGTCAAATGGCTATCCCTTTTTCATGAATAGCGAAAGTTGCCATATGGCATTTCAGTCCATCTTTAAGAAAAACGAATAGCTGAACTTTAATTATATATTTGATTTATTACTGCTTCATTTAGATAAAATACATTGTCTTTTCATTTCATTTTTCTGACATCACCTTATACATGTATTCCTCCTAAAAACGTGCTAGTGCCCCTTTAAAGGAAACTAATTAGCTTGTGATATATGTTTCCCAGGTTTCGGACCATTTCTACCATTAGCGGTTGAAATGAATTGAAAACAAAATATGTGAATACAACTATCATAAAACCGATATGTCATTACATGGTTAAACAAATACATTTTAAGAAAATCAAAAAGATAAAGTTCATCAGAGAGTTTTAATTGGTTTTAAAATGATTTCTTTACGGGGCCAACCAAGAGATAAAATGACAGGTTGCTAACTTCAGACAGAAAGTTTGAGTCCTTCTAATGATGGCAAGTCAGGTATCAAGGATTACCCTGGAAAAAAAATTAGTAACTTTTAATGAACATTATGATAATAAGTATTTCAAATCTGTTTTCTTAATGCTAAGAACAATTTAATGTAATAAAATGTTAAATATCGGTTTATTGTAGTGATTTACTACAAAAAGTCAAATGGTTGATGGTTTATTAATTCTATATGCTATTCATAAGCTGTTCCTGTAAGGGAAATGTGCTATACGAACATTGGTGATTTAAACCAACCTGTCTTTTCAAATGAAAAGTGCATATTCAGACTGAATTGAAAGTACTTAAAAGAGGTTTTAACAAAAATAACCCTTTGGAAACAAAGTCATTCAAAATTACGTAGTACAGAGATTGAGTTTTTTCTCTCTCTTTATTTTAATTATCAAAGATCCGGAGCCATGCCATTGGATGCAGCATTAGAGTTCTGAATGAATTCCCGCATATTCTAGTTTAAGAAATACATCAAATGGCAAGGGTCATATCGAGGATCTCTCAAGATGCATTTGTTTGAAAGATTATCTGCTAAGATTTTTTTTAAATTAAATATGGCCTCCGCAAGAAGGACTTTTTAGAAGTGAAGATGAGGCTTACAGAAAACGGAACTATGTTTTTCTATTGCAGAGGTATTTAACCAGTGTAACAGTACGCGTTATGTCACGCATTGTAATGAAATATGGGCTCTGCAAGAACCGCTTTATTAACAAAGTTGTTTTTAATTATTTTCAAAAAATCTTACATCAATGTTGTGAGATTTTGGTTTGTTACACGAAACAATACGTAGTTGAATCAAAATTGAGAACTCCATAAACTAAAACGGCCAAAGATTTAATTTCATTTTCGCAACCATTGACACCCATGCAATCACATTTCGTTTTAACCGGAATCCGCATTTTCGGAATAACCCTTATTAGCATATCACACGACGTTCAAAATGTCCGCCGTTTGCGAGACGCTCGGAGTGAACAAGCTTGAGGACTCGTAGTTATTAAATGCAGTCTTTCCGGTGAATGTATGGATTGTGTTAGGGAGAGGAATATATTTACTTGTTACAAACGCAGATGGGAAGTGAAAAGATATGTTATATCTGTCTTTGCAACAGAACGTAACTCGCAACTGTCAAAACCGGACTAATGCGTCAGGTGATTGTGACGTCACAAGGAATGAATGCAAATGGTATGGTTGCAAATTTTTCTGCCATCATCGAGAAATGGCAGCAGGTTTTTGAGCGCTCTAGTCCAATCAGAATCACGGAAATTAGTATAACAAAACCTTTTTGTAATTATATATTCTCTGAATAGCTGTAACACAGTTTAATTCTTGTTTTCATCCTTGTTGCCCTTATTCAACCCTTACAGAAATGTTTATGATGTCAGAAAACACATTTTCTCATCTACCCTACCAAATTTTTAAAGTGATATTGACTTGACCCCCGTGACCCCGAGTCCGACCAAAAGTGATATTGACTTGAGTTACTAAAAATAGAGCCGATGACGTCAAACCGATGTTTCGTGACGTCATGCTATTGTTATCATGACGTCATTGACCCGTCCTTGTCAACAATCGAGCCGAAATGCCGCTCATATTTGTACTTTTCTATTTCCATTTCGTTTTTTAACCGAGACATAATAAAACAATTATGGACTGGTGAATTCGGTCAATACCTGTTTTATAGACCCGAGGAAAACAATATCGACCTCGAACTTCGTCGGCGTCCTCGGTCAATATTGTTTTCCTCATTACCAGTTTATAATTGTATAATGTTTTCAGTCCCAAAGTATTCTCATGTATTCAGTTTCATACTTTGAAAAAAAAAGGTTTAAATGTTGAAGAATATATGTTGAAGAAATATGGATTCCCTGTAAATAGGAACGTTTTACAGTTCAAAACTTCAATACAACATTGTTCAACAAGATTGTGATATTAATTGCGACTGAGAATATCTGAAAGGCTATATGATATTGACTTTACACTCCTCAAATTTTGGTGTTATTTTTAGTTTAACATTATAGTCGTGAAGGAGTCAAATGTAATTGTGTACTAAATCTTATTATGTGAGCAAAACCGGTATTGACCAGTCTATAATTGTATATTATTATGTAAGCTTGTTTCAAAAGTAACAGGCCACGTGACAGTAAAGAGAAAATGATATTGTCTTGACCCCGAGTCCGACCAAAAGTGACAATGACTTAAGTTACCAAATCGTTGTTTGGTGACGTCACTTGTCCGTCCTTTCCAAAAAATCAATCTGAAATGCCGTTCATGACTGTAGTTTTATGTTCTATTTTCGCTATGAAATTGAGACATGATAAAACAATTATTGACTGGTATATTTGGTCAAAGTTAGACGGCAAATATATTCGATTCTCATTTATCCTACATTTAATATTTTCACATTGTAATACGTTCTCACCACCTTAAAAAACATTTGGAAGTTTTCCATGAGAAACTGAATTTGAAATTCTCCTTATTTTTATAATATCATTCTAAAAGTTGCATTTGCTTTTGAGGTTTTGACAAATGATGGATTTCTGCTGTTATTTTTCACTCAAGCCTTCTTAATATTTATATCATTTACGTTTCTCAAGGATTTATGTCTACTACATTCATTTGTTTGTAGAATGTTTAACATAGATTGAATTGGTCAATGGAACAAATCACGCCATTTTAAAGTTTAGAGAAGTAAAATATTAGTAATTAATGTCCCTATTTTTTTAAAGTATGAGCATTTCTCTGAACAGCAAATATGGACCGGACGTCATTGTCAGCTTACACAAATTCACATTAAAGGTTGATTCAGAGTATAATTACAATAATCATATGGCACTAAGGGCACTTAGAGGGCCTGTTTATGTTCCATTTTATTCTCAACAATGTATGTTTGTACAATAACCCATCTCAAAATTCGGTTATGGTTTAGAAACAGTTGTTTATGGCAAAGCTTTGAACAAGGGAATGTGAAACATTTTGATATGTTAGTAGCTGACATATTGCGGACAGTAAATTAAAGGAGCAGTGGTACGTTTTTTTAGAATTTTATATTTCAAAATTTTTACTGATAATTTTACGTTAATGCTAAATGAAATATTTAGGTAGTGTCAAAAATCGCATCACACAAACCAATCGTCCATAGTCAAAGAACAAATTATAGAGATGTACATAAAGTCCATTGGCGGCCATTTTTGTTGAACACCTTTAATTCATTTTGTGTAACAAATAGGAATGGCTGATCTTAACATTACCTTTTTACTGCCTTATTAAGTTTAAATACATTGTCTTTCAATAGGAACTATTTATTTTTCTTTTTCTGATATCACCTTACATTCCCCCTAAAACGTGCTACTGCCCCTTTAAATCCAAATTCCAAAACTTAGAGTTACATCGTTTTCTGGCGATGCTATTTGCTTGTTAGCGTAAATGCAAACAATTATCTTAGATTGAAGGCAACATAATGGTAAGACATGGTTGAAATGTTTTCAACCAAATTCTGCATCTATGGCCATTTCATTTTTATTGATAATTGATCCCTTAAAATAACAAGATTTTGTCTATTTTAAATGTATTAGGAGAAACGTTTAAAAGGATACGCCTTCAAGTCAAATAGTTTTTCATGAGTTGAATAAAAAGACACACTCACAGAGATTGAACACAAGTACAAAGAAAATAACACACAAAACAGGAAATGTTTGTATATTTACATTCCTTTCATTCCAACCTATTGTAGTAAAATAAGTAATTAAATATATAAATTCGTATTTTTTTATGGTGTAATTATTGTCATCGTATGGTCATCAATATCTCACCTCATGGTTAAAGGGAAAAGTACTGGTGCACTATTTTTAATGCAAATTATCTTTAAAACATATATTTTAGATTTGACAGCATGAGATTTACCATTATTATTAATCCATCAGAAAAGTAAAAAGACAATTGTAATTGTTTCACTTCTAACTACAGTCATCCCTATACTTCAGGGGTAAATAATTGTACTTTAATGCTAAATGTATTATTTTGATAGTGTCAAAAATATCATTACAGAAACATATCATCCTTAGTCAGAGAACAAATTTTAAAGATTCACATAAAGTCCATTGGCGGCTATTTTTTGTGAACACCGTTTATTCATTTTGTGTAAGAAAAAGGAGATGCATGGCTAAATTTAACATTATGTTTCTGATTTAATACTGCTTCATTTTGTTTAGATACACTGTTATTGAATTAGAACAATTGATTTTCAATTTCTTGTGTCACTGCCCCTTTAAACTAACATTCAGAAATGAGGCGAGGAAAAATATTCCCGAAATGAAAAAAAAGAAATTGAAAAAAATATAATTACACATACATTTGGCCTATGGAAGTGCGCCATATCATGGACGGTCACTTTATACATTCTCCTATGCAATATTTTACATTTCTGTTTCAGTCTGTTTCATTCAATCAAATCGATTTAGGTTTAGTGTAACATTTCTTAAAACTTCTTTTGCAACCCATTTGGTTCACATGTCACAGCTTGTCAAACAATCATAAATCATGGTCGAATTATGTTTCTCCCACAAAGAGGGAAACATTTAACGAGTTGACCTACCTCAACGAGACCTTTGTCTTGTAGAATTCAAATGAAAAAACATGTATATAAGACATACACTGGCGTCCCTATTATTGACCGTGAAGGATGTTTTGGATAATGTAGTGGGATGTCTTTTCCGGAAGCTCATGAATAATACATTGTTAAAATGAGTTGATGTCACGTACTCACCCATGATTTTGTTTACTTCTTTGAATTTCCCCATCATAAGAAGCCTTTTCCGTGATTAGTATCTTAAACTTTATGCATACATGATCTATTGATCGTATTCAATGAGTAAATATTTTGCATGGTTTCAAATTTAAATTTTATACAACAACACGATGATGGATGGTCTCGCCATCGCCAATGTTCTGGTTTATGGAGGAAAATATTATGTTATGTCGTGAAAAATCTAACAGGAAGTTGATAATGTCAATTTCTTTAAGCAATGTCCTCTAGACAGACTGTCGCCGTATTGGTATTAAGATAAGATCTCGAAAAGGACATACAGCGAAAGAGAAGTACAAATCTTATGGGTTTGTTTTCATATTTTACATTCATCGACCGTCGTAGTTACACTGACTATCACTGAATGCCAGAATCAGTTCTAATGACCACACGGATAAGAAATTTGGTAACACAGGACAGAAACATTCTTATTTCGCTTTAAAGTAACAGTTCTAACGGGATATTTTTCTACGAACTTCAAGGGGACATGCGAGTAATACATATCGTGTTATCCAGATGAAACCCTAATTTGAATTGATTTACTTCCATCAACTTGATTAAGAACAGCACACACTCACTCAAAAACGAGATCAATGAGAAGTAAAGCCATTTGTTAGCACTACGAGTGTGAAAAGCCCCGCATTGTTAATTTTAGCAATGGTTATTTGTAAATGTGCAGTTAATCTGTACATACATTAAGTTTATTTCTATTATATTGTAAAATATGCAACAGTATTGTGCTTTTAAAAAGAATTTAAATGGCGACCGGAACACTGATAGATCAGGCACTTTAAATGAAACATTAATCTGAATTAAATTCCACCATGTTTAATTGTATATGCATAATCAACATGAAATTTTATGATGTATACATGTGTCAGTTATATTGTTGTCTGAGGTATATTAAATCAAAGGCATCACAGACTTTTATTAATAAATGTTCATGAAATTGGTTTGTAAGTTGATTTTATAAAGCAGAGGTTCTTTTCAACTGAAGGTAATTTGTTAATAAAGGAAAACTCAATTTATGAAACTGTTATTATGCAATAATCGGAATGATAGATTATGCACTTCATGTATTGCGATGATTTAATAAGTAAATCATTGAATTTGCAGCATCCAATTTACTATTTGTTAAACATGTTATAAACCATGAGCGTTGGTAAGACTAATCGAAAACTGTTATGGACTGTTGGTTTTTATTTTATTGTAATTGCTAAGAGCATTAACAAAATAAGAGCTAAAATAAATCATCAATAACAGATTAACAAATGTTGTAGCATTTGACATGATTGGAAATTTCATTTAGTGATTTGTTTAGAAAATAAATTTTGCAAATAATGCCTTGATGATTAAACATTATGAAATTATGATTTTAATGTACAAATGGCTTATAATTGTTTAAGATAATTGAATGCGCCAATAGAACAAAAGCTATACGGTAAAGATGATTTATGTACAATTGAAAACATTACAATTATTTTTACTATCAGCATTGTCTGTACATGTGTACATCAATTCCATGTGAATACTAAATATGAACAATAATGACCTTAAATTTAACTTAAAGACCATTCTCTCCCTGCGACGTTTACATCAAACCTTCGTCATACTTATTGAACTCGCGGGAGAAGTAATAAACGTTATTTCTAGGTAAAGCTAATCTTTTATTCTCCGACTCCAGTTTCTCTACTTGTTTGTGTAACGTTCTGTAATCATTAGTCAACTGTCTGGAATAGCATTCAGAAGCAGTCGATCAATTTTCGCACTGCTGTAGGTGTTACAGAAACTTATCAAATAGTCAATTTAGCCAGACAAAAATATCACTCCAATGAAAGGCGTCAAATTTATGGTCGAAGACTTAAACATTGTTCATATATAGCACTTAAAATCTGAAATATGGACTGCAACGACTTGAATTTTCTGATGAGAAGAGAAAGGAGGTCGTCCCTTTGCAATGTACTTATTTGTCTTCTTCAGTATTTAAAATGCCTAGGAAAGCCAAACCCGGTACTCAAATTTGAATCACAAAATTGTAAGACACGAGCTTCTTTTAATTAATTGAAGTCAATTAAAGGTAAGATCTTGAATATATCGTTTTACTAGTGTGATTTGTAAGTTTTCGATATGGTGACAATTTGGACACAAAGAGAGTTGCGACAAAACCAAACCGTGAAAACGCATTTGACAATGATGAGTATTACTTGACGGTTTGATTAATGCCTAATACTGTTTGCAGAGAAAATAATAATGCTTTGACGTTACAAACCCTTCATTAATTTGTACTTTGCTATGCTACCAGATACTCATGATTGTCGATTATTGATGATATATCATAATATTTGATGTTTGATAACATTCAAAGATAAAAACTCTCCGACAAAATATTTATTTCGTACTCCACCATATTTCAACGTATCCCCTGACTTTCTTACATGAATGAGTTATTTCGGTTAAATGAAATTATTTCTTGCTGTGCTTTGAAATAGAACTAACTTCCCTAGTGGATTGTTAATTAAAGCCTTTGGTGGTCGTATTTTTCTGCTGGTTAAAGGCTATCTGTTTCAAAGGACATTGCCTTAATATTACTTTATTTTAATCATAGATAACTAATGAGGTTTATTTGTATTTGCTTAATAAAGCAATCTAGATTTTGCACCTACAAAAATCAATTGATTATAAAACAAGCTCTAACCTAACACCAAAAACAAAGTTTTTATTAAACATTTTAAGTAGTTGTATTCAATTAATAACGCGTTTCATTTAAATCTTAGACTTAATTACTCATTTTCTCGTCTTGTTCGTCTTGAATGCCAATCGTTTTCTGGTGACGCAACTCAACACATTAGTTATAAGTTATTAAAACCAATCCAAAACAAAAATAGTATTCCTACTTCTCTATTCAAACATTGATAATAATAGAATTTGTCCAATTTGTAAGGAAGGAATAAAAGACGAATTTCATTTCATTTCTGTGTCTCCATATTATAATAACTTAAGAAAAATATATCTACCAAATATTAGAAATGTAAACATGTATGCATTTAAACAAATACTTACTACCAACGATAACTACATGTTGAAAAAATTAAGCCACTATGTTTATTATGCCTATGAAAAACGATGTAAAAGGGTAAATGAAATTTCTTGTTATTAATTATTATTTTCATGTTATCTACTTCTCGTAAGTTCTGCGTATTATTACTTATTATTCTTGTATATGAAATATGTGTTTACATGTACCTGTATTTGGGCCCAGGGGCCTACATACTTGAATAAAGTTGATGATGATGAACATGTCATAATTTAATAGTCTATGAACTTGATGTAGATAGTGTCCACACATCTTGTCTAAACGAGTAAAAATCCTGTCTACAAGAAGAAAACTCTTATATAATTTGAACAACGAGACGAAGTGCTCAGCGTCAATAAACATTCAGTTATAGCTAGTGCATTACACATATTTTAAAGGAATTATAGCTTTTGTGTTTACTGAAAAAACTACCTTTACCTATGCAAAATATTTGAAAAAATATAATAAATGAGACAAGTTACCAAATGCCAACTTACCTTATTTACCTGCGATGTCATATTCTCAGTCAATATTTCAATCAATAGCAATTTCTTAATATATATATGCATTGATTGAATAAGAATTTGTCACAAGTATGAAATACAAACATAAGAATTTGCATGTTTGTGTTTATTTAGTTCTTGAGTGTATATGTATACGGTAAACAAAATCGATTTATTCAGTTTTGATTTAATTATGTTTTATGCCTTAAAAGCAATTATTGTATTCCATTGACATAGATATTTATAAGGGGTCACTCCTAATTGGTAAACTATAGGGCATTACAATTACCAAACATGTAGAGTAAATATTCAAAATTTAATCATTTGACTGTTTTCGGTGACCATTTTTATATATCTTTCTTTTTCATAGCAATCGTCATGACAAATATGATGACTGTTGACGTAATAACTAGTTCTAATTATGTGCTCGTTTTACCAGTCAAATCAGATCTTTGTTAATTGATCTTTCAGAAAAATCAATTGCATTTAAATCCTTAACGTATACTATAAATCAATGGCCAGAAAAAAATCAGTCTTTTACAAAATGTTATGTTTACAAGATCTGTCATGTCAAATCTAATCAATTAAAATTCAAGTTATATCGGAAGACTGTTAATACCTTCCTAGTGCGTTTAGAATCATCGATCTTATGCCGATGAATTTTATGAATGGACTTATTTTTCAATACGATCTTTTAATAATGAAACATGATTAGTTTACTTTCAAGGTTTGCCAATCATTTCTCAAGGGATGTTTTTATTGAACGATCTCTTTATTCTGAGATTACATCTTTCAAAAGGAAAGATTCATCAAAGAAACTATTCAAAAATGGATTAATGTTTCATATAATGAAACCCTTTGATTTTCCAAAAATTTAGGTCAGCATTTTAGAATTTCTTCAAATTGACTCTGGAATGTTCATTCTACTTAGAACTAAATACTAGTTTTTGCATGGCATGAATCCCAGGCACAGTTAATAGCATTTCCAAAGAATTACATTCAAAGAATCAATCAACTTTTTTAATCAATCGCATTCACGACACGATTTACATTCACGAAATAAGAATTACTTTTTGAAATTTTGTACAATGCTATATGAAAACAATTCCCAATGTAGCAAAATTTCAAGATTAACATTAAGCAATCTGAATTATTTTCGGGTTTTTACGTATTATTTAAACTGTAGATACCATTTTATCAATAATCTTTTTGTGTATGAGTAATTCAAAATAAAACCTTTTAATATGTTTTTGTATATCACTACCAACTTCACGATTGATTGATTTGATTTTTGTGAATTGAATATTTTCAAATATATCTGATTATTTTGTAAATAAATTCTTCTTGGCCACGTTAAACATCGTTATTTTCAAATAAAATACTGTTCCCGATGAAAGTTTAGGTTCATGTATAAGTTGTACTTCCAGCAAAGAAAACTTCTCATAAATTATGTTCAATGAAAAGTTGAGTTGAGGTGAGGTGATATGCGGTTTAACACCGCTTTCACTTTTATCGCAGCTGCTACACTCAATGGTAAGTTTACACTCAATGCTCAGAAATATCAAGATAAAATCTTTCTCTCTGTGGTAATTCCACATTTGTGTAACCATCCTCCTCGTAAAAGATGGAGTTTAGAAGGAGTGCTAACACATATTCTACAGTGGGAAACCATAACAATGCTACTGTGGCCTGTTGCAGTCCCGACTGAAGCCCGATAGAACATATAAGGGATATTATACGTATACGTAGAAGAGACCCTCCTGTTTAAACTGTGGCAGAGTTTGATGCAACACTACAGCAGCAGATTCCTCGGCAAGTCATACAGAGACTGATACCTACCAGGAGGGTCAATCAAGTCATCAATGCACAATGGTTATTGATTTTATTGATTTAACACTGGTTTACATTGTTCTTAAGGTAGCAAAGTAACCTTTTAAGACAGTCTCATTATGTTTTGTCGACTGATTTAACAGCTTTGGCAATTGTTGTTTTCATTGCACGATTGCTGAGCAGCCCATTGTTTGGCATTTATACAACTTATACAACTAATCTACAGAGTCAGTAAAATGTAAAGCTAACCACTTATTGCTTAATTAATCTAATTTTGTCAAGTTGACACAACCTTTTTACCACCGGTTGTAAATTTTCAATGTCTACAAACAGGAATATATGTGAGTAATGAGTATTTGATAAACATTACTTAAAATTCTGGCGGCGCTTTACTTTTTTTTCTGAGTATATATCAGTTGTCAATGATTTCTGTGACCCAGCTTTTCATGCTATGATGTCACTTGGTATATGTGGCTACAAAGGACACAAATCAAACTTTGTCAGTAAGACGCTTGTGAAATGTCCAGACATTAAGCATAATGTCCCATCAGTGATAATACTGTGACAGTTCATGGTACATGTATATACCAGTCGCATTCTACAAATAGAAGAAAATAACAATGCCGTTTAGATGCAATTACCAGACAATCACACAAAGCATAAAAGCAATTAGTGTGTCTCGAATATTATTGATTTAAGTGTCATTTCATCTTTGACAACACATTACACCTATTAAACAAACGAACACTAATTATGATAAAAGTATAACACTTTCGTGAAGACTACACTACAAGGATAACATTTGCTTAATAAGTTTTATCATCAGAATTGCGAACTGCAAAACTGGTCTTAAAATATTGAGCTGCAGAAAAGGGGTACCTAAGCAGTCCTGACAGTCATATATTAAAACAAACAATGCAAATAAACATAACTTATTTCTTGAATAACATTTTTATAACAATTCGCTCTTACACGGTTCTTAGGTTTGTCTTAACAATTATTGGTTTAAGTTCTTCACATAAAGACCAAATGATCTACTCAAAGAAGGTTTGACTTATTCTGTATTCTCCATTTTGTCATTGGTCCATCGCTAACTGAAAGACGACATTTTAAAACGCGTTTGTTTTCTATTCAATGATAATAGTCAGTAAATAAATAATGGGGTAATTGGCAAATTATTTGTTTGAAGAATACATGCTCTTTACCTTTCAACCAAATGGAAATATGAATATTACATATGTCATTGGTGTAGACTCACTTTGTGTCATTAGATGATTCTGATGTGTCTTGAATATAATATGAACCGTTTTTGTTTATGTTGAATATGAACCTGGTTATTTGGTTTATGGGAACAATTTCCAATCTTGTGATAAACAATGATTTATAAAAGTATCTGTTTAATGAAAATAACACTTAGAAGTGAACGGATGAGTTTTAAAATAAATATGGTTCAAGTTTTCCAACATTGAATAATGAAAATGCGGCTGGTGTGAACTTCAGTAAAATAGAAAGATTAAAACACCACCTGATGTAAGAAATTGTCTGTTATTCTTACTAAGGTAGATGTTGTATTAAGCAAACCTATAGATCAATTTCGTTAAATGTAAAGCCGACTGCTGTATATCAGGCGACCCCCAACTGAACAGTCAATGCTATATATTAGGCGACCTACAATTGAACAGACAATGCTATAGATCAGGCGAGCTACATCTGAACAGTCAATGCTATAGATCAGGCGAACTGCAATTGAACAGTCAATGCTATAGATCAGGCGACCTACATGTACATCTGAACAGTCAATGCTATAGATCAGGCGAGCTACATCTGGACAGTCAATGCTATAGATCAGGCGAGCTACATCTGGACAGTCAATGCTATAGATCAGGCGACCTACAACTGAACAGTCAATGCTATAGATCAGGCGAGCTACATCTGGACAGTCAATGCTATAGATCAGGCGAGCTACAATTGAACAGTCAATGCTATAGATCAGGCGAGCTACATGTACATCTGAACATTCAATGCTATAGATCAGGCGACCTACAATTGAACAGTCAATGCTATAGATCAGGCGACCTACAATTGAACAGTCAATGCTATAGATCAGGCGACCCACATCTGAACAGTCAATGCTATAGATCAGGCGAGCTACATCTGAACATTCAATGCTATAGATCAGGCGAGCTACAATTGAACAGTCAATGCTATAGATCAGGCGACCCACATCTGAACAGTCAATGCTATAGATCAGGCGACCCACATCTGAACAGTCAATGCTATAGATCAGGCGACCTACAATTGAACAGTCAATGCTATAGATCAGGCGACCCACATCTGAACAGTCAATGCTATAGATCAGGCGAGCTACAACTGAACAGTCAATGCTATAGATCAGGCGAGCTACATCTGAACAGTCAATGCTATAGATCAGGCGACCTACAATTGAACAGTCAATGCTATAGATCAGGCGACCCACATCTGAACAACAGTCAATGCTATAGATCAGGCGACCTACAATTGAACAGTCAATGCTATAGATCAGGCGAGCTACATCTGAACAGTCAATGCTATAGATCAGGCGAGCTACATCTGAACAGTCAATGCTATAGATCAGGCGACCCACATCTGAACAGTCAATGCTATAGATCAGGCGAACTGCAATTGAACAGTCAATGCTACAGATCAGGCGAGCTATATCTGAACAGTCAATGCTATATATTAGGCGACCTACAATTGAACAGTCAATGCTATAGATCAGGCGAGCTACATCTGGACAGTCAATGCTATAGATCAGGCGACCTACAATTGAACAGTCAATGCTATAGATCAGGCGACCCACATCTGAACAGTCAATGCTATAGATCAGGCGAACTGCAATTGAACAGTCAATGCTACAGATCAGGCGAGCTATATCTGAACAGTCAATGCTATATATTAGGCGATCTACAATTGAACAGTCAATGTTATAGATCAGGCGAGCTACATCTGAACATTCAATGCTATAGATCAGGCGACCTACAATTGAACAGTCAATGCTATAGATCAGGCGACCTACAATTGAACAGTCAATGCTATAGATCAGGCGACCTACAATTGAACAGTCAATGCTATAGATCAGGCGACCCACATCTGAACAGTCAATGCTATAGATCAGGCGACCCACATCTGAACAGTCAATGCTATAGATCAGGCGAGCTATATCTGAACAGTCAATGCTATATATTAGGCGAGCTACATCTGAACAGTCAATGCTATAGATCAGGCGAGCTACATCTGAACAGTCAATGCTATAGATCAGGCGACCCACATCTGAACAGTCAATGCTATAGATCAGGCGAACTGCAATTGAACAGTCAATGCTACAGATCAGGCGACCTACATCTGAACAGTCAATGCTATAGATCAGGCGACCTACAATTGAACAGTCAATGCTATAGATCAGGCGAGCTACAACTGAACAGTCAATGCTATAGATCAGGCGAGCTACAACTGAACAGTCAATGCTATAGATCAGGCGACCCACATCTGAACAGTCAATGCTATAGATCAGGCGACCTACAATTGAACAGTCAATGCTATAGATCAGGCGACCCACATCTGAACAGTCAATGCTATAGATCAGGCGACCTACAATTGAACAGTCAATGCTATAGATCAGGCGACCCACATCTGAACAACAGTCAATGCTATAGATCAGGCGACCCACATCTGAACAGTCAATGCTATAGATCAGGCGACCTACAATTGAACAGTCAATGCTATAGATCAGGCGACCCACATCTGAACAACAGTCAATGCTATAGATCAGGCGACCTACATCTGAACAGTCAATGCTATAGATCAGGCGACCTACAATTGAACAGTCAATGCTATAGATCAGGCGAGCTACAACTGAACAGTCAATGCTATAGATCAGGCGAGCTACAACTGAACAGTCAATGCTATAGATCAGGCGACCCACATCTGAACAGTCAATGCTATAGATCAGGCGACCTACAATTGAACAGTCAATGCTATAGATCAGGCGAGCTACATCTGAACAGTCAATGCTATAGATCAGGCGACCTACAATTGAACAGTCAATGCTATAGATCAGGCGACCCACATCTGAACAGTCAATGCTATAGATCAGGCGAGCTACATCTGAACAGTCAATGCTATAGATCAGGCGAGCTACATCTGGACAGTCAATGCTATAGATCAGGCGACCTACAATTGAACAGTCAATGCTATAGATCAGGCGACCCACATCTGAACAGTCAATGCTATAGATCAGGCGAACTGCAATTGAACAGTCAATGCTACAGATCAGGCGAGCTATATCTGAACAGTCAATGCTATATATTAGGCGACCTACAATTGAACAGTCAATGCTATAGATCAAGCGACCTACAATTGAACAGTCAATGCTATAGATCAGGCGACCTACAATTGAACAGTCAATGCTATAGATCAGGCGACCCACATCTGAACAGTCAATGCTATAGATCAGGCGAACTGCAATTGAACAGTCAATGCTACAGATCAGGCGAGCTATATCTGAACAGTCAATGCTATATATTAGGCGATCTACAATTGAACAGTCAATGTTATAGATCAGGCGAGCTACATCTGAACATTCAATGCTATAGATCAGGCGACCTACAATTGAACAGTCAATGCTATAGATCAGGCGACCTACAATTGAACAGTCAATGCTATAGATCAGGCGACCTACAATTGAACAGTCAATGCTATAGATCAGGCGACCCACATCTGAACAGTCAATGCTATAGATCAGGCGACCCACATCTGAACAGTCAATGCTATAGATCAGGCGAGCTCGCCTGATCATTCAATGCTATAGATCAGGCGACCTACAACTGAACAGTCAATGCTATAGATCAGGCGAGCTACATCTGAACAGTCAATGCTATAGATCAGGCGACCTACAATTGAACAGTCAATGCTATAGATCAGGCGACCCGCATCTGAACAACAGTCAATGCTATAGATCAAGCGACCTACAATTGAACAGTCAATGCTATAGATCAGGCGACCTACAATTGAACAGTCAATGCTTTAGATCAGGCGACCCGCATCTGAACAGTCAATGCTATAGATCAGGCGAACTACATCTGAACAGTCAATGCTATAGATCAGGCGACCTACAATTGAACAGTCAATGCTTTAGATCAGGCGACCCGCATCTGAACAGTCAATGCTATAGATCAGGCGACCTACAATTGAACAGTCAATGCTATAGATCAGGCGAGCTACATCTGAACAGTCAATGCTATAGATCAGGCGAACTGCAATTGAACAGTCAATGCTACAGATCAGGCGACCTACAATTGAACAGTCAATGCTATAGATCAGGCGACCCGCATCTGAACAACAGTCAATGCTATAGATCAAGCGACCTACAATTGAACAGTCAATGCTATAGATCAGGCGACCTACAATTGAACAGTCAATGCTTTAGATCAGGCGACCCGCATCTGAACAGTCAATGCTATAGATCAGGCGAACTACATCTGAACAGTCAATGCTATAGATCAGGCGACCTACAATTGAACAGTCAATGCTTTAGATCAGGCGACCCGCATCTGAACAGTCAATGCTATAGATCAGGCGACCTACAATTGAACAGTCAATGCTATAGATCAGGCGACCCACATCTGAACAACAGTCAATGCTATAGATCAGGCGAGCTACATCTGAACAGTCAATGCTATAGATCAGGCGACCTACAATTGAACAGTCAATGCTATAGATCAGGCGACCCACATCTGAACAGTCAATGCTATAGATCAGGCGACCCTCATCTGAACAGTCAATGCTATAGATCAGGCGACCCTCATCTGAACAGTCAATGCTATAGATCAGGCGACCTACAACTGAACAGTCAATGCTATAGATCAGGCGAGCTACATCTGAACAGTCAATGCTATAGATCAGGCGAACTGCATCTGAACATTCAATGCTATAGATCAGGCGACCCTCATCTGAACAGTCAATGCTATAGATCAGGCGACCTACAACTGAACAGTCAATGCTATAGATCAGGCGACCTACAATTGAACAGTCAATGCTATAGATCAGGCGACCCACATCTGAACAGTCAATGCTATAGATCAGGCGACCCTCATCTGAACAGTCAATGCTATAGATCAGGCGACCCTCATCTGAACAGTCAATGCTATAGATCAGGCGACCTACAACTGAACAGTCAATGCTATAGATCAGGCGAGCTACATCTGAACAGTCAATGCTATAGATCAGGCGACCTACAATTGAACAGTCAATGCTATAGATCAGGCGACCCTCATCTGAACAGTCAATGCTATAGATCAGGCGACCTACAACTGAACAGTCAATGCTATAGATCAGGCGAGCTACATCTGAACAGTCAATGCTATAGATCAGGCGACCTACAATTGAACAGTCAATGCTATAGATCAGGCGACCCACATCTGAACAACAGTCAATGCTATAGATCAAGCGACCTACAATTGAACAGTCAATGCTATAGATCAGGCGACCTACAATTGAACAGTCAATGCTATAGATCAGGCGACCCGCATCTGAACAGTCAATGCTATAGATCAGGCGACCTACAATTGAACAGTCAATGCTATAGATCAGGCGAGCTACATCTGAACAGTCAATGCTATAGATCAGGCGACCCACATCTGAACAGTCAATGCTATAGATCAGGCGACCTACAATTGAACAATCAATGCTATAGATCAGGCGAGCTACATCTGAACAGTCAATGCTATAGATCAGGCGACCCAAATCTGAACAGTCATTTGCAGAATAAAGAATCAATTACTGCATTTAGTCGATGGTAATTAAAGAATAAGATATGAACCTTTAATGCAAGATTAATTGATTACACGAAGTTAGATTAATCTTATAAATAACCCAAAATAACATTTTTCAAAATAATGTTATGCCAACGCAAATGAAAATATCAATCTCTGGAATTGCTTACTATCCCTTCGAGAGTAGACCGAAAACTGGTCTTCGTTTCATTACAAATTTCAGATACTTGAATCTCAAAACCATTCAGAAAAGTCATCCCATGTTTAATCACATAAAACGAAATCATTACTTTGAGATGTAACCGGTGCTGCTCTTGCTACTTAACTACCTACATTATTCTCGATGTGTCCAAGATGCAATGAATATGATTGTCCGCCTGCAGTGCTTGAGATAGAACCAGTAGACTAAGATGACTGACTAATTCATAAGACAATTATCCAATTGCATTTGCTTCTCTGACTTCAGCTGCTGTTACCATCGAGTGCATATATCTAGTTTGAGACATTATTGAACTAATTGAAACTTCATAAGGAAACACACAGATGCACAGACAGACGATTACCAATTATGTCGGGTACGAAACTATATAGTTTCAGACTCGTTCCTACTGTTGTCATAGATGCTACCCTATGCTCTATACTACCCTATCTGACAAAACAAATATTACATTTAATTCAATTCAATTCAATTGAAAGACACATTTAGCTACAAATTACTTATAAATTCAGGATGGTGATAAAATGCATTATCTGAATAAGAAATTAATGTCTGATGTTTATAATAGTATTAAATAGTGACAAAAACGTAACGTGCTTTATCGGTTCATGATGGTGACCATACAATTAGTTCTTGAAATATTAAAATATGTACATACATATTAAAACATTAAAATAAAAAAATAACCTTGAGGTTTGTTTGTATAATGTCATCAAGTTTATTGTGTAACAGATACAAGTGGAAAATTGAGTACAATGCACTTTGGACACAGTATGGAGCAAGAGATGTTATCACATTTAACGTTTAAGATTAAACTCGTTGTACCATCACCTGGTGATTTGTTTTGATACGCCAAAACACAGCGTTAAAATCGCAAAAACAAATCAGTTTGGGTGAAACAATTCACATTTTGGATATTCATGCAAGTGTTAGATTTGTTTCGCAGCTTATACAATCATCATTCATGTCAATCCAATTTTTGGCAAGGATGAATAAAATCTGAAGATTTCAACTTTATAACGGTATCAAAAAGCAGTGAATATATACTTAATATCCTTTACGATGTAAGCTACGTAGTTTTTCAATTAAACCAACAAAGTTGCATAGATAGTTTAATCATCTATCATTGTATTTTGAACCATGCAGATTAATATTAAAAACAAAGCTTGTCAAAATGTTACAAATTAGTATTTTTTTTACGTTTGTCGCTTAGCATCACTGTTTACAATGAAACAAATACATTTTATTTGATTCTTGCCTTTTCCTGATATTTTAACTGTGAAAAATGAAACAATGTATCATAAAGTTAATTGCTGTTTCTCTAAATTATATCATATTAAATATAAAACAAATATAATTATATGTTTGCAACAATTCTGCACATCATTATGAAAGGGCATATATATTGGATGTTCCGTACCATGAACTGTACTTACCGAAAGAAAAGTGTCTCCTGTCTTGAGTAATATATTTTACAAGCAATTTATTGACAACGTTATACAGAGAGTCAATGTGAAGGAAGATTCTATGTTCATATCAATAACTCTTACGATTGAAATGCATCCAAACTAGTGCGCAATATGTGTATGCACAGGAGATTCACTGTTTTAGTGCAATATGGCGAATACTTATGACACATACCACACGATAAGTTGTTCTGAAATCATTCTTGTTTTAGGCATCTGTAAACACACACATATTTTAACATTATTACTCAAAATGAAATCGTTCAATGTTTTGAGTACGTTATATTCCTTATTAAGGTTACACATAAAGATTTTCATGGCAAAACATGCCCCAAACAACATTCTGGAAAATTGAGCATTCTTATTAATATTTTAAAAATTAAAAGATCGATCGTCAGATTGCTATAAAATTACTGCCATGACAGCTGAATGACCAGAAAGGTTAAACCTTAAGTCAAGCTTCTAAGGCGACGATTTAAATCAGTCCTAGATGTACATGTATATGTCATTTGCTTAATGGTAATGCATGGCACATTCCGTATTGCAAGACTGCCGGTTTAACTTTTTTCAAGCTTTGCCAATTCTCGTAAATCACTTTAAACCACGAAAATCCTAAACCAAATCCGAGGACATCGCTAGCGATACTTTGCCCTTATGACGTCATAGCCGACAACGATTATGACGTCATTTCCATAGTGGCGTCGTCTGAAAGAAACCCGTTGCCCGAAGCCCTGAACTATATAAATGATTACTATGGAATCACTTTATTTTGTTTTCACACTTGAGAAAGTTGCGTCTTACCTTTAACTACGCAAAGTAATGATAAAATAAAAAGATAATTGAGCTTCGAACTCGTTGTTCCTCCCCGTCCATGACATCTATTCGTTCAACACAAACGACCCAAATGCACACATGTATGACGTTCTGTATACCTTCTTGTTAATGAAACATTGCCTATTATTAATATTGCATAGGAAAACTAGATTTTATAATTTTGAATTTATATCAACCAAACAGACTGACTACATGTTTATTTTGAACAGTAATCGGTTTCGGTCAAAATCACGATCCGTATACTTTTATGTGACTATTTTGAAGTTATTAATTTTATATTTATTCCTCAGTTACTTCCTTGTCAAGTAATACCTTTGAAAACGTTGTGCATATGTGCCTCGTACAACTCATGAAGTTTAACGTTTGTAACTTAAACATGTATATCAGTAACTGACCAATTGTATGTTGTCCTGACACCGGCTGTAGTGTAATCTTTGTTACATTTAACACTTTAAATATCTTCTCGTATAAAACACGCCATTGCAAAGAAATCTGAGGGAAACAGACAAACAATGAAAAACAGTTATTGCAATATAAAGCTTTTCGAGTCAATTATTCCTACAATAATCATATTTTAAGAACATGCTACGTTACTTATTTCACGTCCGAAAAGTGCAGCTTGATTAAAGGCGCGTTCACACGGTGCAATCTGTGGCATACAACACGTTGTACAACACAAATTGCACAAAGGATGTTGCAAACAATTTACCGTTCACACGTTGCAACAGTTGCATACAACTTGTAATCTCGCGTGACTTCAAAACAGGTACTTTGTTTTAGACACATTTTGTTACTAGCCATTACAATTTGAAACATCACAACTCTTGTGGCTTTATCGTTTATATTGAATTGAAATAGTTAAAAGAGGCAGTACAGTCAGCGGCCAAAAGTGAGTTCGCACCAACGTAATTTCTTATATACTTACATGTAAAATAGAAATTACAAGAATAATTTTCATGAATTAAATAAAAGTCCATTTGTTGTGATATTTTGCACATGGCTTGGAAATCATCTCGGCTACATTCACGAAATTATCATTACTCTACACGTAGATTAGTTATTGCATGACACAAATTAAATCACCACATGTACGACTTGAGATTTCATTGTCCCATTGACGGCCATGTTGAACGTAATCGGCATGCTTCATATGTGTTATAAAATAAGATATATATTCCTTAATAATCATCGGGCAATTGAATGAAAATTATGACATTGTAGCCCTGTTGATTTCCGACAAGCTGGCGGGGATTTAGAAATGAATCAAAAATAGTTTAATTCATGAAAATTATTCTATCAATTGCAAATTAACATGTATGTCTATGGGAATTACGTCATTGCGAACTCACTTTTGGCCACTGACTGTAGGTATGTTGTGATGCATCATACGCCGTGAAACAACTTTTACGGTCTTTTTAATGCTGAGCCTCATGATCCTCAGGGTAATTCAATTTAACAACTATAATATTTCCAAAATATCGCTTATTCGTTTCAATCAGCTGTTCTCTGTTTACGCAGGGATTCTAAAAGTAGGTTCAAAACTCTTGGTCTCTCTTTCGGCAGCTTCATAACTGTTGCGTAACCGAGTAAGGAGTTCGATGGGGCCCCCGAAGGGTGCCAGTGACATTCGTTGAAACTGTCGCTTTGAACTCTTTGGACGGCTTGATAAAAAATATGCTAACCATATGAACGTGTTCAAAGGTTTATAATGGTTTAAAGTAAACAATTATACTCGTTTCGACTTGCTAGACGTAGTATCAGACTCAAATCAATAAGAAAACAAAAGATTTCCGTTGCTTTTTTTAAATATTAAAGCGTCTGTAAAATCTTTCAATATGGAAAATATTTATTTTTAATTTTGTGTCCCAATGAATGTTATTATAATAATGTCAATATGATTTCTCGTATGAAGAATGGTGAGATGAATATCTACATGACAATGATATCCCTTCCTCATATGACCATAAAGGTTTGAAATAATTTGAAACACTGATTATTTTCAATTTTCTATGACCTGTCATTGACACAGAGACATGACAATTACAAGATTCCTCTCAAACAAAATACAAAGAATGAGTTCAATATTGCTAAACAAATTCTTGCATGTTTTATGCACATTCCCATAATTAACAAAACACTGAGAAAAGAAAAAATATGTTGAATATATTATTTATTTTATTGCAATTTTTTGTTTTAACAAGTAGCAGATAATACCTCTTTTCATACACATTTTATGAAACAATTATTACAACATCAACAGGTCAATTTAAGCTATATGTTTTCTATCAAATCAAATCAAATCTCAAGATGGTCTAAGAAAAAATACAATATACTGTGTAGTGAAATTTGGATATTCAAATCTTAGTTGCACTTTTCACCATTTGTTAATACTATGAGTAATGAAAAAAAAAGGCTGCTTCAAAGAAATATACAATATTGTCAAAATAAGCACTTATTTCAGTATGACACCACTGATTAGGCCCTTCTTCTTGATTTCTTTATTTCAACTTGGTATAATGTTATTTTACAAAAGCTTGGAAATATCTTAATCTATATCTAATAATCTAAATAATGTTTATCCAATTAAATGAACATCATAATTCTTTTTATTGAGTTTTTTTACAAAATATATAAAAGTTGAATGAACTCACATCAAGACAAATCATAATAAAATATAAGTATTCATTATCCTGTATAAGTGGTTAACTGAAATTTAATTTGGTTGAATGAAGTTGAGTGACTGAATCTGTTTTAATTGGCTTTTAAGAATAATTCAACCTGTTACACATGAATTCAGTAATTCCTTCTAATCACCTACACCAAAATGTATTATATAGATCATAGTCACAATTTATCAAATATAAATCATTAAGAAAATACCATTAACACACTTTTTAGAGTTTTACTTCAAATATATTATGGGTGATGATTGTTAAATTGCTTGTGATTGATACAGAAATCAATGTATATTACTTACAATCTTCAAGTAAGAAAAAATAGATTATAATGAATATTAAAAATTTGTACATGTAAATAAACATATATACACATAGTTTTCCTATTGGTGTGCTACATAACTGCTTTAGATTATGAAAAATAAGTACTAGTAAACTGAAAACAAGTGTAAAGTCAGATTAGATTGCTTTACTAAGGTTCATGAATCAAATTCCTCTAGATTTCACAGATAAAGTTCTTTGAAAACAAATAAAACATTTCCATATCATGTGGTTTATCATTTATGAAATTTTGAAATATATGAAAATAATATTTTTCTTCAATATTATTCTACTGTACTAAGTATAGTAGAAACTAATCAACTATCTTTCAATGTCAGCTTATGAACTGAATACAGATTGTGGTTCTCTTTGGCTAGGCTGAGCTTTGTTGTTTGCTGAAGTAGACTATCTAGAGATGACCTGTCAATCAGCTGTCAGACAGCCATTTCTTTTGTTGAGAGGGTTTTCCTGCAGAAAAGAAATTAGTTTAATTCTTTATCAATAGATGAAAGGTGCATACATGTTGAGTGGTGTTTTAAACTATGAATAGAAATTATTTTTCTATATTTATATTCGGACATTCAAAAAGCTACAAGGTTTTCATAATTTTTTGCAACCTGATTGATAAATATTAGTGTACAATTATTGGCCCTCTCATCGTGAGCCTCCTTCATATGTAGGTCATAGACTGTCAACAAACAAATACTAAACACTTTTACGGTACGGTACGCCTTGCCCAAATTTGTTTGCACGTTGGAAAATAAGAATTGTATGATATCTAGACTGATTAATTAGAATCAGTAACTAAACATTTGGGACTTGTATTTCTCGAGATTAATTTATATGCTGGATACTGTCTGATCATACGCACAGGCCTATACTCAATACTGAATCCCTAATATTGTGGACCTAGAAAGAAGATCTACGACTACGAGGATTGTTGGCTGTGTTGAAATTTGTTTAAATTCAACCCACTATTTATCTGGAAATTCGTTGTCCATTATAATATGTTTCTATCTATGAATAAGGGTTCATGCAGACTGCAGTTAGTTACAAGTTGATGAGTGAAACTCGCCTACATTCAAATTCAAAAACATGAAAAAGAAAACTTTCAGAACTCACCTGTCAATTACAGTGTCACTGTCGCATTCAAGGGTCGAGTCTCGTCATCACTAGAATCAGTTCGACGATTGATTTACAGGATGTTTTTCTTAGATACCTTCCTGATTACTGGATTGGAACATTCAATAAACAAACATGCACACGTTTATATCCAACAGCCGATTCGATGTCTGATCTTGGTAATGGTTTTCTTTATTGATCGAGCTGACACAGCCATTTTTTATTGCAGAGATCTTCGCGAAAGACAAGTGAAAACGTCACGTGATACGTTTACGCGTTTTGATTGGCTAGGTTCATGCAACTTGTTGGATGAAAATAGAGCAAGTCCTATTCCTTGCAACTCGTTTGCAACATGTTGTATGCAACATTTGTTGGACAGACTCAGGGGTTCACATGATAAAATTTGTTGCAAGCCACAAGTTTTATGCGACAAATTGTACCGTGTGAACGCACCTTAAGAAGATGATCAAAAGCATTTAGTCTTATCATCTACAGAAAATAGAGAAAAATCGATAGACTGATCTTATAGGAAAACAGTTAATCATTATTTTCCTGGAGAATCAGTAATAGGTTTCCAACATGCAATATCTCTTACCAATCGTGATGATTTCAATCTGATAACTGTTATTCACAATCAGTATCAAGTTCCAACCAAATATACATCACGTTATACCTTTGAAACGTTGGCAGTATATCATACAGATAATTATATTTATGACACATTATGACTGTCAAGCAAATATTTAAGATATTTCATTCCTCAATATATTGATGTTAAATATTTAAAGGTCCCACTAAAATTTTATTGGAAAGTGTGTGTAGATGAACAGATAATTCAAGAATTCTGAGACTATCAATTTGAAATACCAAAACCGTTTCTTAAACTTAATTTCTTTAAAGATTTTACAAAATTTGCCGCAACAAGGATATTCAACATTCAAAAAGAAAACGGCGAAAAATTAGTCAGAACAAATTCCTTGTATCGGTGTTGATTAAGTACTTAAGTACGTTTTTCAACAGATGAAATGTTATTATGCAAGAAGCTTAAAACAAATATCTCTAACTAAATTCGATATGATTTGTAATATATATATTTAGCTATGAGATTCATTCAGTTTGATTTTTATATTAGGAGATGTGCGGATACAAATTGCAAACACATTGATTAAGCAAAATGGACTTAAAACGCTACTGAAATTAATTTTCTTAGTCTGCTTAGATGACGTTGCAAATAATTTTGAATACAAGTCCACAGAATACTCTATCACTATATATTACGCTGTGCTTCATGTCTCGGAAGGAGTTATCCTTATGTTCCGATTAATATATTATTCAAGCTTTAAAATCTAAGGAATCTTTATGATAAATATTATGACTGAATCGAAGACTCACCGCAAGAGAAAACCAACTAGAAACATAAATACATTTCAGTGGTATGGCTATTGATCAAGTAAAAATTAATAAAGGTCATGATATTCGATTGTATACACACTAGAAAAGAATTTACACAGTCTTCAAACGAGCATTATCTGAGGTTTTGAGAGTAGTGTACTAATGGAAGTCCACGTCTGCATTGTCATGTTTTTGGGATTGTTTTTGGAAAATCCACATGGCACTATCCTTTCACACTATCCCTTTGGTCCGATGATGTGCAAGAATCTTTGTACACAAACTGGTAGTTGTCACTCGTACGTATTTGAGCCTTCTTCTCTTCTTTGTAACGTTTGGAACTACATTCCTGGAAAAGGAGCCATCACATTTGAATCTCTAGTTGTAAGTAAACACTGACGTTTTTAGATTTATTATGGAAATCCTAATGTCATACTATTATACAAGGGCCAATAGCTTTAATAGATATTGAATGAATGAGTGAGTTGCTGTTAAACACCACTTGGATAATAAAGCAACCGTTAGCGACGTTACAAGAACTTAAATATCATCCTAAATAAACAGTTTGATTTTATTAACATTTATTCTCCAAGGACACAAAGAAACATTATCACCATCATTTGATCATTTATTATTATGTTTACAAATATATTAAAAGGTGTCACATTGTGGGTTTATTTGCAGGGACCGTGTCCGGAGAATACACGTCTTCACCGAGGGAGAAAGGGGAAACAACTCTGCCTGTCAGGTTAATTATTACTCTCATAAAGTTTTGTACAACTAAAGAGTTATTCATATGTAATGGACGTTTTCCATTAAGATAAAATATTGAGATGTTAATGCTATCCGCTTACGAAATGCAAAAAAGTTGTTATTCATTTGTTTTACCCAAATAATCCAACAATAGTTCTGTATTTATCAATAAAAGTCATGCTTAAAGATGAGCACAGTATTATTCACGTAAAATTCAAAGCAATAATGTTAACTCGAACAATGTTATCATTGTTTTACTATGTCTTTCAGACACCACACCGACTCACATTGATCATGATCTGCTGTTGTTTCCAAACCAAGCTGTACACATAGACGCTCCACGTCAACTGCACCTCGGATCTATGGAGACCACTCTATTAAAGGGTACTGAATTGGAGGATACACATGTGCAGTTTGTTATTTTTGCTTCTTGCGTGAAAACACTCTTCGTGTCACGAGGAATTTATGATAATTTTACATTGGAGGCATGGACTTGGCCTTTGCAGAGGGAGGTTCTCTATCAAACATCCTCGTCATCACTTCTCACTGTTGATGACACAAAACGACTGCTTTTCATTAAGGCTAAGAGGGATACGATGGTGAGGATTGTGAGCATTCCACGACGACATGAATTCAATGATAGCGGGATGTCCGAATTGTATATAAAAGATCCTTACAGGGTCAGTTCTATTCTTGCAGTGCCTGAAGTGGGGAGATTGTATGCTGCTACCGCTCAGGAAATATACTCCATTCCATACAATGGCGGATATATGAAATTGTTTAGTAAACTTTGGGGAGATATAGGATTTCTTAGTCTTGGCTGTAATGACGACTTTATCTATTACAGTCAAAGCCATAAGTTACGAAGAATTTCCAGGACCAGTAAGAAAGTTGAATCCTTTGGAGATTTTGGTCACATTCCCAAAAATTTAGTTTGTAATGAAGATAAGCTATATATGAACCTTGAACATATGTCGAGAATAATCACCTTATTTCCCGAAGAAGATATCACATCACAAGGAGAAATACAGACACCAATGAATGTGCCATTTGTAATGTGTCTGCTCTAACGTATGTGTCCTACATGATATGGCATTTTGCGAGTCTTGTTAAACGAAACTAAATGTCAATGCTTAATTAACAACAATGAACAGAAAGTGTATTTACATAATCAATGACGAGAAACTGGATTTTGTCAGTGAAATAAATTGTCAATCATGCATCAGCTACGTTATCCTCTTGTTTGAACATACATTCTTCATACAACAAAAATATATTCAACTAAAACATATCGATATCTTATAAGGTCTCCTTTGACAACTAGTCATGAACACACTTTAATAAAAATAATCAAAAGGATTTTCAATACAATTGACCTCCATAACGTCATCTAAAACAGAGTTCATAGTGGTCTAATTTTATGGGATATCTGTCTTCATGGACTTTACTATACATAGTAAACAAAGTGTTGCAACAGCCAACTCCCCCATATAAAAGGTACCAAACCATCAATGATGTAGTTGGATCCAGGAGTCAGCAATGTAGAGGATTTCATTTTATCGTGTTATGACGGGATATTATCCATCAAGATGATCCAAGCTTTGCTATCTACGATTTCTACTGTTGGTTTGTGATCAATTTCGTTTCTAAAAACGTCGATACAAGCCACTTAAGACATTGTAACAATAATAGCTGAAGCTGTCAAGTGGCAGATTATTGGTATTCCGTAAGTCTTTTTATAAAGGATATTTCAAAAAGAACTGGACGTTATAACTCCTTCATTATCCGTTTACTCAGAAAACATACACAAACCAATGAAGAGTACTAGAGAGCATAGATCATTGATAAGGATCGTAAGAAGGTATCATTTCGTTTTCTGTACAACCTTAAAACGCCGATTGATTTAACAGCAAGAAATTAAAAATTAGAAGTCCAGAAGATTTATCAAGCGAACAACTACAATCCGTTTCATCTGGCATGCTGTGGAGAATGACATGAGTAGAATTTAAGATCATGGGAATAGGTCACCGGTCAGACGGAAGCATGTCGCTTGTACGCTATGTCGATGGCCGGATCAGAGTTATCAGGCGTCCAGTAACAGAGTATGCACCACGGAACCTAATCCCAACAGTACCTTATGGTACGGGTTCTTTTATGGTACCGGGCTGCTTCTCGTTTGATTGCAAACTTGATATTGTTACCATGTGAATTCCGGGTAGTTTTCGTGCCCCATTTCAGTCCCCAACAGTCCACCCTGTATTCATAGACTATAATGCTATATAGCTTGGTTCACGTGCAATGAGGCAGGTAATCCAGGGCAATGCCCTGACACACCTCTCATGGCCTGCAATAAGCTTGGATCTTAATCCGCATGAACAGGTTTGGGACATTTTGGGCCGACTGGTACTTTTATTTTAAGAACACTTATGAAATGATGACAGTCTTGTCAACAGAGTGATAAAAGACACCAAATCACATCGTTGTTTTCACTGTTATCTCTTACATGAAGGTTTTTTCAAATGGATCCCTAATTTAAAAATCTTTAGCGTTAAAAGTTAATTGTTAAAAGGGCGTTTGTTGGTGAATGAAAATGGATCTATTACCAATGCCAAAAGGTGGTTGTTACATACAGAACATAGCCGCTTAGGAAAACTATGTTATGCATGAAGTATTATGACACATATTCAAACGGAATGTTTTAGGTACCTCGGTGCGGAGAGGATGCCTATGTGAATATTAAGGTACAATGAAAGTGAAAGCTTTAACCAAATGCAAACGCAGCTTAATAACTTAAGAACTTTGGTCTTACTTGATTACTGGAAGTCACAAGTCACAGTGCATTAGAAGTTTACAGGTGTCATTATCAAGGTAGTGGCGGACTTTGCTGATATTATGAATGTTGAAATAGCATGCTCTACTGACTGCAGTGATGTGGGAATCCATGGACATGTGAGAATCAAAGATGACGCCAAGGTTCTTGGCATTCTCTGACGGCTTGACGCTTTTAGTGTCAATGTGAAGGGATGGTAATTTGGTCTTTATATTCATCAGCTGATGTTTGGAGCCTATTAGCAGAAACTCTGTCTTCTCAGCATTTAGCATCTAGTAATTGGCAGCATTTAGCATCTAGTAATTGGAGACCATCCATGATTTCATCTCTTGAATGCACAACTCAAGTTTGTTGATTGCTGCTTCCAAATCATCTGAATCAAGTGCAATGTACAGCTGCGTATCATCCATGTATATGTGAAACCCAATGAGATGTTTCTTGATGATGTCACCAATTGTGAGAATGTAAAAAAAAGGGTGGGCCGAGCACGGATCCTTGAGGAAGACCATACAAGAGGGGCACCTTGGGTGATTGTACATCTCCAATCTTGACGAATAGTGTGCGTCCACACAAATATGAGGAGATCCAGTAAAGTGCTGTTCCTGTGATTCCAATGCGATGCTCGAGTCGATGTAGAAGCTTGGAATGATCAATCGAGTCGAATGCACTGTAAGATCTCGAAGCACAAGTGCGGTCACCTTCTTCCGCCTCATATTGACCAGGATGTCGTTGTTTATTTTCACCAGATCATCGATTGTTATATTTCTCCAGATGTGACCTTAATTTGACGGCAAGTACCCTCTCCAGGCATTTTGACACAAACGAAAGGTTAGAAATTGGATGATAATTTTTCAAATTGTTTTCATCAAGCCAAGGTTTCTTTAGAACTGCTGTAACTACTAGGTGTTTGAAAAGGCAGGAACTGTACCGGAAGAGAATGATGCGTTTACAAGAAAAGCCTTTAAAAAGGCATGCTTTGTGCCACATAGGCGGATGAAGGAGATTGTGATTTGTCGAACAATTTGGGTGATAATATAAACAACACTGGATAACAGCAGTAATATTAACATCAGTATTACTCAAAGTTAATTTCACAAAATTAATTTCTATCAACACGAATTGCTGAAAGTTATGTATATTTTTTACATTCATCAACGATTGTTGGTATATTTCAAATGAAAACACACGAGGGTGATATTCTATTTATCATTCAAATTCACTCTTTTTGAGATCTCAGAGAAAAAATGTAAATCTCTGAACACAACAACACTAGATTTTCAAGACAGTGATGTGACAGTGACAGTTTATGATGTTATGGCATTGTGATGTTGTTACTTGAAGTAAAAGCACTGCATGGGTTGCCATGTAGCGTTGACACTGACAGGAAATTGTGCAAAACGTACTGCCAAAACCATATCTCCTTGTCATGCTGGTTAATTATTAACTGTAGTATTACAAATAATAAACAAAATACTTTCCAATGATCTGACGGGATTTCAACCCAGCTCCGCGGCCTTATAGTAACCGTATGGAACCAGCGATGTAGGTCATATTCTAAATATAGCACGAGTCAATTTCAGTAGCTCTGATAATAAATACATGTTTTCAACGTAAACATTTAGTGACATCGTTAAGTATGACTTGTGTCTACCTATTAGTAAACATAAGTCCTTTTTCGATGTCACCATCGTTCTTACACAAACATTACTTTTAAATCGCCAGGCGAGCCCAGCGTGAAATTAAATCGCGTGGGTTATAACAAAGTGGATTCTGCGATTATTGAATGCGAAATAATGATCTTATCTGGAACTAATGCAGACTCTTCATCAAATGAAGATGTTTTTGATTGAGTCTGTTAACATTTATCAGCGTCTTTAATAGAAAATATTGTTTCTCTTTTAACATGACATTTAAAGCGAAGTCATATTCCACAGATTAATGTGCCAAATATTTTGTAGTACCCACATGGTGACGTAATGCATTTTTAGCTACAGCTCTGTTCATTGGTCTTATGATTTGGATACAACACATGTGATTGGCGCGGCTTCCCTTTGAAAATATCAAGAGTAATATAGAGAGAATTCAGAAAAGTTTTAGGAGAATCAAATCATAATACTTGGTGCCCTTTGGGGCACCAAGCAATAATGTCCCATACAGCAGGGGCAAGATGATGTAGCACAGACTTGAATAGCCACTTATTTAATTGGCTCCATTTGTGAAGATTTGGATGGAGCACACTTCATGATACTTTGCATATCATTCAATATATCACATTTAGAGTCAACATGATCTTGACTGCATACGTTTGTTGATAATTCACAGGTATTTAAGTTATCAGCAAATGAACTCATATCAATGTTTCTTGTTTTTCTATATGTGAAAATGTTATTTACTGACTCAGATCAACAGATCAACAGAAATGTCAAGCCAGAGTGATCCGAAATCTGTGTATCTGAGACATTATTTACACAAATGAATTTATCCTTTTATGACCTTGCCTATGAGAAGCTGTATTCACATGTTGTTGAAGGTTATCAGATGAAAGGAGTTGAAGGAAATGTGTGCTAATTTATCACCATTTTAGTCAACATGAATATGGAAATCCCCCATGACCATGGGAAAGAGTTGCTGTTGCAATCAGTTCTAAAATTTCTCCATTAAACATGTCATTTGTGACTTATTTCTTTGGTAGAGGAGGTCTGTAGACAGTAAGAAGTCTCTGTTAAGATCTGTTCATTCCTGACGTTTAAGGTAATCAAGAACTTCAACAGATTTGAACACATGTACACTGGTCTTGATAACAACCATGGAGCTCTTAAACACAACTGCTACACCACCACCTCGGGTACCTTGTCTGTTATGCATAACACTTTTGTATCCTTGAGGTACTAATTCAGAAAGCACTGCTTATCCTTGTCATCCAACCATGTTTCTGTTGAAGCGAAAATTCTATAGTCATTCTCTATGAGTAGGTAATTGAGACATAATTATTTGTTCCGCACAGACTGGGCATTTTGTAGACCAATGTTGAAAGTTTTTGGTGAATTGAGCTTACAAGTATTATCTGTCAGAGATATGAGGTTTTTAAAGTTAACACCACCTGTATTCTGGATGGCATTCTCCTTGCGTTATTGACGAAGTGATGACGGGTATCCTTCTATTAGATTCGCCACCACAACCCGCTTTTGTTGCAAATTCCTAGACGTTTTGCCCACAATTCACTATGAACACGGCCATAACACTTGTCCCTCAAGTGTAGACAAGTGTCTCTAAACAGCTGGTAGTTCATACAGCTTGCATTGCCATCCATTGTCTAAAAACAATAGGCTGTGTCCCCAGTGGTGAGTACACCCAAACAAATTTGACTCTGACTTGGTATGGTTATAGTGAAATATATCCGTCCTAATAACACAAATTTCATAACTTGAAATCACAAAGTTTTCTTGAAAAGTGAATCTCAGTAGTTTTATAAAGCTTGTTGCCAAGTTTCATAAATATCAGATTGTTCTGTCAGTGGATATTGTAAGGTTTTTGGAGAGAGCATTTACCCTGCTGCTGACTTGCGTAGTAACACTTCAATAATTTGGTGTATTAGTCATAGCCACATAGAGGTTGAACGATATTAATATTATAAGTATGTAGGTGTGATATTATATTGTACATATAGTATTTTTACAAAGCGAGACGCTTGCCAATGCAGGAAGAAAGAGCACTGCACGTTGTAGAATGTTTTATTATTATAAGGAGGATATAGATTTGGGCTCCGTCCGTCCATGTGTCCGTCAGTCCGAGTTGAAGGTGCTTTTCACAGATACTTTATAAGATAGGATAACCAAATTTGCTGCGTGTCTTCATGGTATCGATGTTATCCTTGACGGAGTTAAAAAAACAGAACCACAAAATTATCTTTTTACAGAGTTATTTCCCTTGTTTTTGGACTCTGTTCGAGTGTGTTGTCAAAGGGAACAACTTTTCTCAGAAACGAAAATAGGTTAACCTAACTTGCTGTGTGTACTCATGGTATGAATGCCTTGATGGAGTTGAAAATCAGAACAGCAGAATTATTTTTAAGGAGTTGTTTTTGATCTCTGTTCGAGGGTATCGTCAAAGGGGGCAACTTTTCTCAGAAACTATTTAAGATAGGTTAACCAATCTTTCCGCGTGTCTTCAGTTTATCAATACCTACATGGAGCTCGAAAATGAGATGTCCTAATTACATATTACAGAGTTACAGCCCATGTAGGAAAATATGGGGACCTTTAATGAAAACTTATTTGGCGGGGGATGTTGATTACGATGTCTTCATGTTTGTCATTATATAAGGTTGCCTTTTGAATCTTCACTCAAAAATTATTTGATGGGAAAATCCAACCAATACATGTACTATTGTATGGATCAGAAGTGTTTTAAAATTGATAAGAACATAGAACAACTTCACACCAAATTTTGCAAGTTAGTCTTATAATGTGGATATAAAAGTTTTAATAAGCTTATTTTGACTGAATGTGGTCGTTAATCTTTATTTATCATATAATGGAGGGTATTATCGATGCAATAAAGTTTTCTGATATACTTGGTACCCGATTGCCTCAAAATCTGATAAAGATACAAATTAGGTCGAAACACGAACTTTTTTCTTAAAAACTCCATGCATGTTATGCGAGTCCTAAAACAGTCGCTGACCATTGATAATGTAATCGGGAGTTTTCAGGTTCTGTTTTTGATCGAATAAAAATTCGTAAACTAAAATCGTCAGGGTAAACTTTATCACACATTCGTATTTTAGATATAGCTTGGTAATCAAAGCATTTAAAATTGTTGTCATCGTGCGTTTACAGCAAAAACGATATGCAGCTTACATTATACCGGCTATCGAACAAAATATGTGCTTCAATATTTTCGTGAATAACATAGGGCTAGACAGCTTTGAGCGTGTCAGTTTTCAACTTACCAGCAAAACAAATCATATTCTAGTGATAGTACACATTATCTAATAACAACAATAGCGTATAACAAACATAACAATCCAACCTTCGAAATAATCGGCGTTTAGTCTAAGGATACCAAAACTGAACTGACGTAACTGGAATGACAAAGCGACGTTGACAAGTGGTTCATACCAATTTTGCGTTGTATAGAAAAAAAATGTTTGCTTGTGCATAAATCATATATGCTTACTTCACTCAAGATGTTGATAAATTGCAGGAGTCGTTTCTATCACTATGAAAGATGGAATATTTCTAGACTGCTCACAACTGTAAATCGCCGACAATATGACCTTCTCTCTAAACTCTGTGTTTTGTGAAAGAAATTACTCCGCGAACTCTAGGTCCATCATATTTTTAGAAGGAATCATATTTTCGTTTAAACACTTTATTTTAAAATGACATTAAATGATAAAGACAGCGCCTTCTTCATTATTTAACTACTTATGCCATAGTTGTCATTCAGTTATCGACTGTCTAAGACAATTGAAAAATAAGCACATCAACATATTTTCAGCATATTTAGCAGCCCCGTCTAAGGACGGGGCTACTTTCAGTTTTTGTGCAGTTTCCGCCGCCGCGTCCGCGCTCATACTAATGGCTATAACTTTTTTCTACTAAGCTTTCCAGAACTTGTATTCATAACTTACTGCTTATACCTCGGGGGAACGATTTTGACATGTTCACTTTCAAGGTCAAAGGTCAAGGTCACGAGCTATACAATCACTAAAAAATTCCTTATAAACGCGATAACTTGAAAAGTGTTTGTGCTATGAAGCTCTAACTTGGTATGTATCATCCTTGGAAGAGTGAACATTTTTCAAAAGGTTTTTGCTACAATCTGTCCAAGGTCAAGGTCACAGCAAGGTCACTACTTTGGGTTTTGCGAAAATGCTTTATTTTAACAATGAACACTTTTAATCAATAGATGATTGTTATCCTCAATGAAAAATATTCATTGATTGTGTAACCTTGAAGGTCAAAGGTCAAGGTCATGAGATTTGTGTTATTGCAATGTGCAACTAATTTGGATATAACTAAATCCCATTAAGCTTTTCAGATCTCATGAACATGTATAAGTGTCTACACCTCTGGGGAATTACAATGACATGTTCACTTTTAAGGTCAAAGGTCAAGGTCACGAGCTATAAAATCACTAAAAAATTCCTTGTAAACGCGATAACTTGAAAAGTTTTTGTGCTATGAAGCTCTTACTTGGTACGTATCATCCTTGGAAGAGTGAACATTTTTGAAAAGGTTTTCGCTACAATCTGTCCAAGGTCAAGGTCACAGCAAGGTCACTACTTTAGCATGGTTTTGCGAAAATGCTTTATTTTAACAATGAACACTTTTAATCAATAGATGATTGTTTTCCTCAATGAAAAGTATTCATTGATTGTGTAACCTTGAAGGTCAAAGGTCAAGGTCATGAGATTTGTGTTATTGCAATGTGCAACTAATTTGGATATAACTAAATCCCATTAAGCTTTTCAGATCTCATGAACATGTATAAGTGTCTACACCTCTGGGGAATTACAATGACATGTTCACTTTTAAGGTCAAAGGTCAAGGTCACGAGCTATAAAATCACTAAAAAATTCCTTGTAAACGCGATAACTTGAAAAGTTTTTGTGCTATGAAGCTCTTACTTGGTATGTATCATTCTTGGAAGAGTAAACAATTTTGAAAAGGTTTTTGCTACAATCTGTCCAAGGTCAAGGTCACAGCAAGGTCACTACTTTAGCATGGTTTTGCGAAAATGCTTTATTGTAACAATGAACACTTTTAATCATTAGATGATTGTTATACTCAATGAAAAGTGTTCATTGATTGTGTAACCTTGAAGGTCAAAGGTCAAGGTGATGAGATTTGTGTTATTGCAATGTGCAACTAATTTGGATATAACTTAATCCCATTAAGCTTTTCAGAACTCATGAACATGTATAAGTGTCTACACCTCTGGGGAATTACAATGACATGTTCACTTTCAAGGTCAAAGGTCAAGGTCACAGCAAGGTCAACATATATATACTTTTAACACTTTAATTCGTTACATTAATGTTTTATTCAATGAAATGTATTCATTGATTGCGTGACCTTGAGTGTCAAAAGTCAAGGTCACAAGAAAATGCCCAATATGCTGAGGCTTGTAGAAGGCAGAACAGGGTAAGGCGAAACCCCAAGTTTCGGTGCTGCTCTGCGTTTGCGGTGTCCCGCAAACGTTAATCTAGTTTCATATATATTCATAAATTGAAGATGGACTTTTAACTGTTTTGGAGGAGCATTCCTCGGAAACATCGTTAAAAAATCGAAAAGGAAGAAACACGGAGATACTTCATTCAATACTGTTACATTTCATCTCTTGAATATTCATTTCCGTGATCTTCGCGCTTAGATCATGCACTGAACGTATTTAACGCATAATATATGATATTTTATTAGGTCTTCAAGACAAAGTCTGGAAGACCTATTCTTTTTATCCGATTTCTTCAAGTTCTTATTATCATTTGTACCATTTTGTGAACGAGCTACAGCCCGAACGGCTGCTCCAAATACACCCAAACTTGGCATGCTGATAGCCCTTACCCTGGAATCGACATGCGAAGCTTTTGGGCAAAATCGACTCGTACATTAAAGATCCAGTTCGAATCCAAAATCGAAAATTTAACATTGATTTTTTTTCTCACAATGCACTTAGAGACCTAAAAGTTTTTTTTAAAAGATGCGCAATGAAAAATAATGAAAAAAAGTAAATCAGGGCAAATTTTTAGGTCACGTGGTTCGGCCGCCATCTTGCTTTTAGTGCAATTTTCACCCGTTTCCGATCCCACCCGCCTTTGACAATCTTCTCCTCTGAAGATACTTACACTAGAAAACTGAAATTGATACTGAATATAGCTGAAGTATTGTAGATTTGAATTCCTAATTTTTATAGACCCAACTTTAATACGTTTTGTGTTGTGACCTTTCAAAGTTGACCAAAATCTGAAAATTGCCAACTTCAAAGGCAGATAACTCAAAAACCAGACATTAGAACTTAATGATTTTTGCATGAGACTTAGACATTAGCAAGGTATTTCAGATAAAAGAATAAAATCGCTCGCGAACAGTCATTTCCGGTCAGGAGGAAGGGTCAAACTTTGCATTTTAAAAAGTGATGTTTTGGTCGGTCAGTTTTAAACCTCTTTAACAAACATGCATGTGAAGGTCAAACATGCATGTGAAGGTCAAACACCATGTGCAAGTCAAACAGGAAGTCTTGAAGACCTAAGTACTGCCGCGGCAGTCCTAGTTAATATTATTATTAATATAAATAACATGACCAATGTATTTTAACTTAAGCCATCACTAACTATACAGCTAAGAAGAAATTCAAATACATATAAATCATCAAACATTGACAACCGTGAGAATCTTGCAGCATAGCACAGCATTAATTAATGGAGGGTTTGTAACGTCCAAGCATTATTATTTTCTCTGCAAACAGTATCAGCCATTATTCAAATCGTCACATAATACTCTTATTATCGTAATTTTAATGCATTCTCACGGTTTGGTTTTGTCGCTCCCCTTCTATGTCTAAATTGTCACCATATAGAAAACTTACAAATCACATAAGCAAAACGATATTTTAAAGATCCCACGTCCCAATTGCCTCCAGTTACTTAAAAGACGCTCTGGCCTTCAATTTTCCGATTCAAAATTGACTACTGGGTTTGACATTCCGTGGCATTTTCAATCCTGAAGAAGACAAAAAAGTACATTACCAAGGAATGGCCCGCTTTCACTTCTCGTTTGCTACATTCAAGTCGTTAAAAACAATATTTAACATTTAAGTGATATCCATGAACAATGTAAAAGCCTTGTACCATAACATTTGCGCCTGTCATTGGAGCGATATTTTTGTCTGGCTAAATTGACTATTTGATAAGTTTTTGTAACACCAACAGCAGTGCGAAAAAATTGATAGACGGCTACTGAAGGCTATACCAGACAGCTGACTACTCATAATAGAACGTTACACAAACAAGTATAGTCGGAAAATAAAAGATTAGCTTTCCCTAGAAATAACGTTTATTATTTCTCCAGCAAGTTCAATATAAATGACAAAAGTTTGATTAAAACGTCTGTCTGTCTCTGTTAACTTTATCTGAATCATAATTTTAATGTATTTAAGC
Organism: Steromphala cineraria; assembly: GCA_916613615.1. Classification (NCBI taxonomy): domain Eukaryota; kingdom Metazoa; phylum Mollusca; class Gastropoda; order Trochida; family Trochidae; genus Steromphala; species Steromphala cineraria. The sequence continues at coordinate 81,190,589 of OU744722.1, forward strand.
ATTCTCTCCCACAGCGGAATATCACGTCATGAAATGTTGATCTAGCCCCTGTTCCAATTTGTGGGATAGAATGGGTAATACCTGAATGAATGCCAGCAAATTTAGTTGTGCAATGAGTGACGCTGTCCTAAAATCGTCATTTTAGCTACTGAATCATTGTGATATTAACCCCCCCCCCCCCCTTTATCATGGTGGTGAAAATGTTTTCCGCCAGGGGAAATTGCCGGAAAGCACGGATTTGCTCAAATTCGAACAGAAGTTGAATCAACATTTTAGAACCTGATCTACCTGTGTGGGGAGAAAATGGTCTTTTAGCTACATTTAAGACCATTATGGTTAATAATTAGTATTCACATGAATTTCACGTAAAGACAATGATGATAGATATTTTCAAAGCAAATCACCAAATTAAATCTCCAATCATGTTAGATCTGTTTATTTTACTTATTTATTTGTTCTAGCTCTTATACTGATTATGCTCCTAGCAAAAACAATAAGATAAAAATCAACAGTTTATAACTGTTATCAATATGATGCTTGTTATTTAGATCTTGTTTAAGGTGCGACCGCTCATGTTTAACAAATAGTCAATTTACTCATTGAATCACTGCAGTACAAATGTAGTGGTAAGGTAGTGTCCTTTCATCATTGTCAACTTTCTTGTTTCCATTATGTGACTATTCCCTTCTTGGCAAATTACCAATCTCAAATTCTAAGTTGATTATTAGTAATTACAAGATCGCAATAATGATATGATTGTTGCCCACAGTCAAACTCCTTTAAACCTTCGATGAACTAAGTGTTATAAATGCAATTTTCACGAGCAAGCTTGAAATATGTTATATGCCAACAAATCATATATTTTAAAAATCAACTTTTTTAAATGACTATCTATCTGACGAATTCAAAAAGATTGATACTAGATGAACCCTAAAATAATTGATTATCACCATCGGTGACGAATGCAATTTTCATTTTTGCTTGTCTCATTTTAAAATTATTTAAAATTAATTAATTCAGTAAATATGGCCATATTTTTGGAAACATCCATCCGTTGAAAAGATTATCGCCCTTATCAAACTTAAATCAACGTATAAACCCATTTTATGAAAATATATTAATGAAAGTCTGTGATGCCTTTGATTAAATAGACCTCAGACAGCCATGTAACTTACACATGTATACATCATATATTTTCATGTTGATAATGTATGAAAAGAATTAAACATGTCCGTGATATAATTCGTTTTAATGTTCTTGAAGTGACTGAAAAATAAAATTCTGTTAAGTCCTCTGTTACGAACTTGCTCTTTCTTTTGGGTGTTTAAAACCTGATTCTTGCATTTTCTGGTAGTCAGTGTAACTATGACTGTTGATTAATGTTGAAAATAAAAAAAAGATAAGATGTAGTTTTCCGCTGCATTTAGTTGAAGATATCATGTTAATACCAGTAAGGCGACAGTCTGTCTAGAGGACATACTTAAGTGATATCCAAGTCCTAGTTGTTCCGCACTAAGGCATGGTATTTGCGCTGAGTTTTTTCTTACAACGTCTTTATGGAATATTTAAATCGACATTCAAGAGATTTGAATTTCACAAATATGACCTCATCTATCTTTTAACCATGCCAAATATCATCATTCAGAACCAGTGACGAGACGGTCTCTGCATGGTTTGCGAAGATTATTTTATACACGAATAACTAATGATCCTTTGTCAGTGCTCTTGGCGTGATCTTATTGACGTCCAAACAAAACCCAAATAACATTATAATTGCACTAAGATACACAAGCAAGTGAACAAATTGTATTGTATGCAGCTGTAGAGCAGATAAGCATAACGTTTGAGATAATAATCATACAAAAGGCTTTTCAGGATGGGGGAAAGCAAAGCAATAAACAAAATCATGGGGGAGTACTCAATTGATCAATCTATTGTTCATGCGCTTTCGGTACGTTACATGACTTTACATTATCAAAAACATCATACATGGTCAATGATAGGAACGCCAGTGTATGTCTTAAACACTTGTCTCTGTATTCTACAAGATACATGCACAATGGTCTTGTTGAGGTAGGTCAACAAAGTAAATGATTCCCTGATTGTGTGAGAAACATGTATATAAACGGTTGTCTTTGTACTTTAACGATTGATTAATAATAATTGTATATCTAATATTGTCTTTGGTTTTCAAATTGAGAAGATATGTTTCAAAGATCATTTACAATAAAAATATTGTACAACAGTACTTTCCCCTTTGATCATGAGGTGGAATACCCAGGACCATACCGTGAAAAAACTTTCACTATCCAAGTTTAAATAATCTTTTATAAAATGCGAATTAATCTATTTCATTGAGTTATTCTACTACAGGAGGTTGGTATGAAAAGTTGTTAAATAAATTTAGTAATTAATTAACAGTTAAAATGTGTTTCTGTTTTGCATGTTATTAACGTTGTAAATATGTTTATTCCCTGTCAATGTGTCTTTTTATTCAACCCATGAACATGTGTTTGACTTGTAGGCGTATCCATTTCAATCATTTCATACCGCTATGTTGCCTTTAAACTAAGAGAAAAGTTTGCACTTATGCAAACTATGACAAACAAATAGAAAAAACATTCTTCAAAAAAAGGCTGAATGTAGACATAAATCCTGGGAATACATATATAATATAGATATCAAGAAGGCTTTGAGATAAAGATAACAGCAGAAATTTATGCAAATGCAACTTTAATATTGATATCATGAAATAAGGCTGAAATTAATATTCAGTTTCTCATGAAAACTGCAACAATGATTTTTGATGTGGTGAAAAGGTATTAAAATTTGAAAATTTAATATGTAGGATAAATGAGAATAGAACATATTTGCCATCGCAATTATTATAACAATCTCTTCTTGAAAAATGTTGTATTAATAATAATAAATAATATACGAAATTTATATAGCGCCCTATCTGAATAATGAAAGTCACACTAAGGCGCTTCACAATCACAAACAGTTCAGAGCTGGAATGCACATTTGAAGAGATGTGTCTTGACACCTCTTTTGAAAGAGTCATATGTATTTGTGGTTCGAAGTTCCTCGGGTAGACTATTCCACAATGTTGCAGACAGTCTAGTGAAGGAACGATCCCCATATTTGACAGTTCTTGTCCTGGGCACAGTGAGGAGACGAGCTGATTTGGATCTGAGACTTCTGGTTGGCTGATATGGTAGAACCAGGTCTTGCAGATAGGCTGGAGCTGTCCCATGTACAGATTTGTACGTGTACATAAGGATCTTATGTTGACAGCGATATTCCACCGGAAGCCAATGTAGCTCAATCAGTGAAGGTGAAATGTGGTCTCGCTTTCTTGTTCGAGTGACAAGTCTTGCTGCTGAGTTTTGCACCATTTGTAGGCGAGACAAGAGATGTTTAGGTAGTCCATTCAGCAGAGCATTGCCATAATCAAGGCGTGAAGTCACCAGTGAGTTCACAAGTGTTTTACAGCACTCATCGGTTATGAATTGTCGGATGGCGCCTATATTTCTGATGTGATAGTAGAAGGATTTAGAGATGTGGTTGACCTGCTTTTCCATTGAGAGTGACTTGTCGAAAAAGATGCCGAGATTTTTCACAGAGTCTGCAGCACTGATTGTGTTGTCACCAACCTTGATCTGAATCTGGTTGTGATGCATATTTGAACTACCTGCACTGAATACGATGAACTCGGTCTTGTCCTGATTGAGTTTCAGCATGTTTGCGCTGGTCCAGGCAGTGATGTCGGATATGCATCTTTCCATGACAGATGTAGACTCCTTGATATCACAATGTTGCTTGGTGAGATTGTACATTTGCTGATCATCTGCATAGGTATGGTACGGAAGATCTTTATTTCTGCACACTTGACCCATGGGCTTTGAGTAGAGGCAATAGAGAACGGGGCCCAGCACAGAGCTCTGAGGCACGCCAAATGGTAGAAGCTTATCTTCAGATGTCGAGGAACCAATTGCTACGCTCTGGGTTCTTTGATGCATGTATGATTTGAACCATAGCAATGCACGGCCATTTACTCCATAACTGTGTTGAAGTCTATGGAACAAGATGTTGTGATCGATTAGGTCAAAGGCAGCTGACTGATCTAGCAACACCAAGGACACAGAAGACTTGTTATCAAGAGCATGGACGATATCGTGATGAACCTTCAACAGGGCAGTCTCTGTGGAATGATTTTGTCTGTAGGCTGATTGGAATGCGTCACGTAGGTCGTTGGCTTTAAGGTGGTCTTCTAGGCGACAATTGACTACTTTCTCAAGGATTTTTGAAATAAAGGTCAGGTTCGACACTGGTCGGTAGTTCTTCATGACTTCTTTGTCAAGGCCTGTTTTCTTGAGCAGAGGTCTTACAATTGCTTTCTTGTAACAGTCAGGAACTTCTGCTTCTGTCAAGGATTTATTTATGATAGTCGTGATGATAGGCAGGATCTTATCAACAGACTGTTTCAAGAGAAAGGTAGGAAGTGGGTCTAGTTCGCATGATTTTGATGGGGCGTTGAGTATTATCTTCCGTATCTCATCTTCTGTGACAGGATTGAACTCTGAAAGTGATTGCTTGGTGAATTCTATGTCTGCATTCATAATAGATGTATTATCAAGGTTTGGCTGATCATTTTCAATGGATTGTCGTATTGTTGCAACCTTGGAAGTGAAGAAGTCACTGAACATGTTTGCAAGATTCTTCTCTGAGGAGCATGAAGGGAGTTTTGTTTCACCAGACTGTCCGAGAAGGTTTCTTGTTAGTCTGAAAAGTTGCTTGTGATCTCCATTACATTCATGCATTTTTTGGCAATAAAAGCTTATCTTAGCTGATAGGATGAGCTTACCATAGTGCCTACACTGGTCTTTGAACATTTGGTGATGAACAGTAAGTTTTGTCCTGCGCCACTGTCTTTCAGCTTTACGACGTGCATGTTTGGCATTCCTAAGTTCCTCAGTGTACCAAGGTGCATTTGGTCTTAAAGTAATGCATTTTGTTATGCATGGTGCATGTTTGTCCATCAGAGATTTAAGCTCCTCATCATAAATCGCAACAAGCTCAGCGAGTGATCTTGAGTCGTCAGCCTTACTGAGTGAAGAGGATGAGGAGATATCTTTAATAAAATCTGGTGTAGATATGGATCTCAACTTTCGAAAACAAACAGTTTTCTTGACAGAGCATGGTTTTGAGCACTCTAGTTTGCAAACGACAGCAAGATGATCTCCGGATGGATTTCCTTTCTTGTCATGAAAGCAAGGGTCAACTGTTTGAGGTGTAGTGGACAAGATCGTACTTCTTTCTCTTGTAATCAAAACATCCAGAATATGACCTTTGACATGTGTTTGTTCTTTGACATGTTGTGATAGGCCATGGGCTTCAAGAATGTTAAGGAAGTTCTTTGCATCTGGGTCCAATGGATTATCAAGATGAAAATTGAGATCACCTGTGATGACTACCTCTTGTGGAACAACAGTCAACTTCGACAAGAACTGTGACCACTCTGTGAAGAACACACTATTCCTAAAACCATTCTTTTTGGAAGGTGGTGGTCTGTAAATCAAACAGAGAATAAATTGTTTGGTACTAATCTTAACAGAACATGCCACATGTTCGAAGTGAGTGAAAGTGACATCAGACCATAGATTGTACTTGGAAACAGTCAGTCCATCTCTGTAAAGAACAGCAGTGCCTCCCCCTCGTTTGTCTGTGCGAGGTTCATGTAGGATGGTATATCCTGGTGGCACCATTTCTGACAGAATGATGTCATCAATGTCTGACCCTAACCATGTTTCAGTCAAGGAAAGGATATCAATATTGTATGATATGATGAAGTCTCTGATTGATAATGTTTTGTTTTTCACTGAACGACAGTTAACTGATACGACAGTTAACTGTTCTTGTGATGAGTTATCAGTGCTCGTGATAGGGATTGTAACAACGTTGTTTGAGTTGACAGTAGGTTCAGTCTGTTGGTGTGTAACACACAAGTTTGGTGTTAATGCAGTAATAGGTCTTTGAACTTTCCGACCTCCTCTTGGACCTCTCTTCCTGACCTTTCTCTTCTTGAACAAATTGATTGGCTTCCACTCTACCACTGTAGCCGGGGTTGATTGGAGTGACAATAGCTGCTCCCTGCTGTAGGTTATGTGAGCTTAATTGGCTGCTTTTGTCTTTTGCAGTGACTTCAAGTGTGGTGTAGCTTGGGTCTTGATTACACAACTGCATTGAACTGTCCAAATTTTCACAAATATTGAGAACAAAAATGTCCAAAAAATCCACATTTCACAATGCTGATTTGCGCATTTCTTCGCCAAGATGTTTCCTTGTATACTTCTCTATACTGTTGCCAAATTTTGTGGATGAATTCAAATCATAACTTAGATGAAATTAACAAATTAGTGCAGAGCTCTGACAAACCAGTCAGCAAGCTACCAAGCGCTGACAATATGTATTGAAGTTTTGAACTGTTAAACATTCTTATTTACAGGATATGTATTCTCCAACATTCAAAACTAATTTTCAAAGTAAAAAACTTAGGATATGAGTAAGATAACTGAAAACATAAAACTATAACCACATTTCTTTATGCAGTTCTCTATCAACACGTATTTGCCATCAATAGATTATAGCCGTTTCTTAAAAGGGATGAGGTCATGCAAAATAAAATATGACGTTGTTCAGTAGCCATATATATCCATTCTTCATTCACATGAAATTCTGTGGCATGACTTATTTGGATTATTATTAAAGATATACCATTTCTTATTGGTTTCTCTCTTCTTGTAGTTTCTTTCAAATGTTTTCAAATATTGCTATGAAATCACATACTCTCCTCGCTTTCAAAAGGAAACATTTTATCTATTAACTTGTCAGTACTTGTTCACTTCTGTTCTATTTCTATTTTGTATTAATAGCTTATAAACAATGGGTAAACTGTCCTTTGTGTGAACGTTGGGATTGCGATATGTGTATTTCGATATGTTTTTACTTGATTTGCACTAACCTTTATCTTAGCATCATAAACAATGGTTTATTGCGTTGGAAGCTATCTTTAAACTATTCAAGACCTTGAAGTTGCCACCGCAAACAGAGTTGATAGATCAGGGAGAAAGGGATCAAGAGAGATGATAAAACACATTGCAAATATAACAGCAGGTTTTAGAACGACAAGATTGTGGTCTTGCTTCTTCTTGTTGACCTGTACAGCTTGTGATACACTAACAGGCGCACTAGAACTAGAACAGTGTACCAGTCCAGCAGTATTTCTACTTAAGCTTTTTTTTTAAATTTGAAGTGTAAACAAGGGTTTTAACTTGATATTAAGTAAATTGTGAGTAGTTGCTTTTATCTTCTGTTGTTTACATCACTAAGAGTGTACAAACGTACATGAACTGAACATTAGTTATCATGTCACCATTCAAACATTCACATCGGGAAAAGGGTACAGGTTGAAATGTGTTATCCCACATCAGATGCATTTCTGTAAGGGTTGAATTATTGAAAGAAGGATCAAAACAAGAATTTAACTGTGTTGCGGCTATTCAGAGAATATAAATATGTTGTTATAGATCGTGGCGAGTTGGGTAGTTATTGAACAGTTATCACTAGCAAAATTAGGAATTGAGCCTGTGAATTACATATACATGTATGGGAGGAATTCTGTGACTACTTCAGGCACTTGTGAATTCGACATCAGATGCATTTCTGTAAGGGTTGAATTATTGAAAGAAGGATCAAAACAAGAATTTACTCTGTTGCGGCTATTCAGAGAATATAAATATGTTGTTATAAATCGTGGTGAGATGGGTATATGTAGTTAGTGAGTAGTAATAACTAGCAAGATTAAGAAGAGAGCCTGTACATTACTAATATGGGAGGAATTCGGTGACTACCTCAGAGACTTGTGAATTCGAGAACACTTCCCATCGCCATTGGAATCACCCTAGAACTGACACAACAGAAGATCAACAGTCGTATCCCCAATGGAACAAGGAAGCCAAATTTGCTACAGGATACCAGAGCACATTAGCAAAGAGGAGACGCATCGCGTATTCGATGTAAGGAATGCAGTTTGAGTACATTTGGGAGAGAGACACCCAGCCCTACCTGTCAGCATGTTGAGGAGTTCGTGCAGGCACTACACGTACGATCCTGGGTCACCTACATGTACATGTATGTGTGAGATAACAATTTGCATCAATTTGTTTCGTCTCTTATATGTAATTGGATATGGCAATGTATTAATTACACTCAGCCAGACACGGTTCGTTGCACAGACATGCCACACATGGACACACAAATTATTTGCATTCTACATCCGGAATAAGTTCATAATCTTGCATACCGTGTGAACTATCCTGCAAACCATTCTCCATCTCACATAGCAATCAGGCTCATCAGTATACAGACTACCCATCACGATTAGGTTTTAAATCAAGAGATAGTGTAAAACAATTGATTTTGTTAAATTATACGAAATAATGCACTATTGCTTTCCAGGGGATGTTGCCTTTTTCTTCAATAATTGTTACCATTCCTTAAGTTCAGTAGACTTTAGAAATATCAGGTCGTAAAAACAGTCGTTTAAGAAAAGCCTCTAAATTCTGTAAAATATATTTATTCAAAATGCAAGGTTAAATTGACAGCGTAATTTTGTCAATCGCAGGTCAGCTCTATTTTGAATACATTTCATCCTTACTTAGGTGCATATGCGAGTTCTTTGATTCCTTTAAAACCTGTTTTAAAATGTCAAATACGCTATGGGCAAGGAATTTAATGGATGGTGATGGATCAATTAAAGGTGAATATATTTCATTAGAAGGATCAAAATATGTCAGGATCAAACATGAAGCGAAGCAAGAGAAATAAGCGGCTACCATGAATAGATGTCTAGTAGAAAAAATATTTGTATTGCTGCTTGTAGAATGTAATGATACGATCTAGCTAAAATTTACTTACAAGTCTATTTTGGGAATGAATGACAACAAAAAGTCAGTGAAAAAAGTCTGAACCTTATTGAGCAGATTTCATCAATTATAATCAAGTAAAGCAATGTTGATGTTCACTTACCACACCTTTTTAATCTTTTACAACAAAGAAAAATGTTCTCCATTTAATTGACTTTTTAAGATATTTTTCATTATATCAGCAGCCATCTTGTTAAATAATGTTAATGTCACAGTGAATGGTTTTCATTGAAAGGGATAAAAAGTAATGTATTAATATCAATGAAAGAATTATTGTATAACAAAATGTTGTTCTTTTGCCAATTGTAGTGCCGAGCAGTGCCAAAACGCTGCCATGACAAATAGGAATGAAACCGGTCAAATAATTTTGACCCACATGTACCGAAGGCAGTTAGATTAACATGTTCACACTTTATTTAACCATCTTAAGTGTTCCTCACAATCTTTTATTTGTTTGGGTTGTAAATGCAAGGGACTATATTTTAATTGAAAATAGATCGTTTTTTGTTTGTTGACGCAAGTTGCATTTACAATCTTGTCTAAGTGAAACGGGATCACCCACTTGATAACGTGAAGGTGAGAGAGCGCGAGTGCAAAATCATTTAAGAAAAAATAATTCTTTTTTCATCTGTAAGTCCTCGGGTTCAAAATCATATTCAGTCAACTGAGCCTGTTGACTGACAACTTATGTCTTAATGAGTGGTGATCTCCTTAATCTAAGCTTAAATGGCATATGTAATGTCAGGCAAGTGAAAAAAAGTTCCCATTAAAATAGGAAAACGGATACATTTAATACTTAATATTAGAGGAAATATGCATCTGGCATTTACTGATTTTCTAAGTCTTTTGGGTACAAAGACTGGTGCTGTGACACTTAAACAGACATAGTGTCATACCTAGTAGAAATTAAAGTAAATAAATTTTAATGTAACATAGAGTTCAAATTCCTTTGACAAATCTAAATTGTTTAAGTTTTGGTTCAAATTCGAATTTAATCGATATTATGGTTATTGGCACGAAATACTGTATGTTTTAGTTGTAATTAAAGTTCGAATTACTTAACTTGAATTTGATATTCATGAAAAGTAATATCATTAGGTTTCGTCATTTTATCTAACTTGTCAGAAAGAGTAGGATTGGACTATGTAATATATATCACCGTTTAGCCTGTTTTGAACATATGTCAGTTTAATCTTCAAATATAATTACATGAAATATGGGTTTTTTGGGATCCAGTAATCAAAACAATTGTTTAAGGTTTTGGCAAATTTGATGCTTCAAGTCACGTTTTGTTTGGTATTCAAAGTCCTTATAACATACATTCATACAAGATTGCCTTAAGGAAATTAAAAACTTTTGAATGAAGATATAAATGAAATTACGGTGTCTATGCAAATCGCTATCAGGCGGTTAATCATGTCAACATTTCTTCTTACTTTACATTTCTTTTCTTGAATCAATGAGATAAATTCGTTATTAGATTCACCTGTAGGATATTATCTCGAGACCGTTTGTTGCATCCGGAAACCGTCACTTCTTCTGGATGGGAGTCATTTCATTGGCTGGATTTTTAGAGAGGTATACGAGGCTTTTGGCTCGATATATATCAGGTTATGGTTGAAGCCCTACAGCAAATATGCTGATGTAGCAGGATGTCAAGCTAAACTTGTAGCACAGTGAGTAAAGTGCCACTCCACTTTGTGCCTTCCTTTCTAAAACAATATTCACTTACCAAGAAGATCATAACGAATGACTTAAATGGTTATAATTGAAGAGTGCACTAGCTCTAAAATCTATTAAGTAGTTTTTAAATGGTTAGTTACCAAATGACTATAAACTTCTTTAAAAACTTGTTTACCATTCATCACTATCGTATTTGAAAAACACCTAATTTGCTTATATTTCATATTTTTCATTGACATAAAATGCATTACCAATGAATGTGAATTAATCTTTTCTCATAACAAATCAAAGATAAGTCTTACAATTATTAATGTTCTTTACATGTTGACCTTTTATCAACTCCTAGTTCAAGTGATGCATAGCACAGTTTGCATATTTCATGACAACATGTTACTTGCAGATAATCTAACAAACAAATGCATCTGGAGAGAACTTCGAAATAATCCTTGGCATTTGATGTTTTTCTTAATCTAGCAACTGTGAGGAATTCATTCACAAGGCTTATGCAGCATCAAATGACTCTGGACCTTTAATGATCGAAATAATGAGGGGAAAACAACTAAATTTCTTTACTTTGAATTTGCATGTTTATTAAAGCGTTGATATCTGTATAACCTCTTTTAGGAAGATTAAATTCAGTTTGAAAATGCACTTATACATCTGAAAGACTGGTTGGTTTCAATAGCCAACGTTAAGTATAATTTCATTAAATCAGTTGAATTAAGCAGAAAATTTAAAAATCATTTAGTTACATTCTTTGACTGCAATAAACCAATATTCAATATTATCTTATTCCAGGTTATTACATAAACACTGTTCTTAAAATTAAGAATCAGATTTGAAATACTTTCAATAGTATTGAAAATTTATAGGTAGTAATGTTTCTTACTGGGTAGTCCTGTTCCACACTTTACACTTTACTAGCCATCATTGGAAGAACTAAAACTCTCATAAGTTTTTTTTTTATAGTTGATAGGGGAATAAGTAGAAATTTCTAAATCGTAGTGATTCAAATATTTAATAAAAAATATTCAGTTTCTTGATTTTGTTTCTCTCTAAGAAAGTATTCTATGAAATGATATTGTTAATTCAGTAAATCATTTTGTCATTCTTCTTGTGTTCTTGCATGGTTGGTTGAGAAAACAGTAACTTTTAATTAATCAATTTTATTTTGATACTGAATACTTGAGAAATCTACTTTATTAATTAAAAACAGCGAAAGAAGTAGATTGATTTCGAATCATTGTAATTTTTAAAAAAACGTTCAAATACATTGATTATTGAACATTTAGATAACAAACGTAAACAAAGGGTGTTAAATACCTTTATTCAAGCATTCGCAAATGGAATCAAAATCAAAAACAAATGATAGTGCTGATAGTAACTGCTACGATCCTACATACCTATTACCACTTCCGGTAAATGGAATGCATCGTGTACTAATATGAAAAGGAAACTGACATAAAGTAGGCTGTCGTCCTTATAGTTATTGGTTTCATTTGTCACAAATATATAGCAGCTGATATAGTGGGTTTGGAAAATATCTTATTGACAAACAATTTCACCAGGCTGACTATAGTAGTAATGTATTTTAAAATCGAAGAATTAACCATGCTAGATGTCATCGCCTGAATGAAGTCATCTGCACCCAATCATTTTCAATAAGGAACTCCCTGATTGGAATAGCTTGCATTCACATGAATTAATAGCAAATAAATCGGTGGCTGAAAAGAGGAACACTTTTCGGGCTATTGTAGACAATCCATGGACGAGTTCCAATCCAAGTTTATTCCAAAAATTGAACATAGTGTATTTTTCAATTGATTTGTTGCATAAATATTATTAATTGTTTTGATTTTCTCATTATTTTATATATGCCGAGAGTTAAGCCCTCCCGATAGAAATATTTTAATCGCATGTATACCGCCTACTATTTGACGTTACATGCTACAAATACGTTAAAAGGTGTAGAAGCAATCCTGCTTGTCAAATGTGATAGTGCGCATATGGAAAATATGTCTCTGTTTGCTAAACAATTGTCATTTACCTTTCACAAAATAATGCCGACTATGTCATCATAGAAACAGAAAGGAAAGCGAAAAGATTTCTTCTCCTATATTTAACTTTAAATGTTTCTTTTTGCTCACATCGACATGTTTAATATTATCAGTTCACATCAGTTCAACGACAGCCGCCTTAAGTAAGTGCCTGATATATCATTAATGAGCACATTTTGTATAATTTTGTATAAAATAAAGATATATTTATATCTAACTAGTGACATTGTTATATAATGAGCTTCCCTGTCATTCAGTGTTGAACAATATATCATTAAGGCAACCTTTCTTATCCTTCAAAATGTAACGAGACAAGACAAGACAAATCTACACAATGGACAACACCGGAGACTCGTAAATGAAGGTTATCTGATGCAGACAGCCGAAAGGTAGCAACTGTTCGGTTTCTCTTCGTATTTGGTCATTATATCAAAGTTCAGTTAAACTTTCCTTTTTAAAGTTCAATAAGAACGAGTATGCAACAAGCAACGATTGTTTACCGTTCAAATCATCGGTTTACATCTTTACGCTTGCAAGTGCCCTTCTGTCCTCTGTCAAGATAGAGCTTCTTGTTAGCAGTGTTATCGCTATTAGTTATAGGATACTTTCTTGTTCTGATCCTGACCTCCCAGCTGCCAATGATACCAAGGACATTGTTAGTTAACTCAGGAACAACTTAGCAGGGACACATGACCTGAGAATTAGACACCTGATTGACCTATGAATACCAACTATTGGTTGTTTGTTGTATCTGATACATATTGGACCAACATATTCAATAGAAATGATAATGAGATAACACGCAAAACATCCTCATTGTTGACATTAACTGTTTAGAAAAGTTTTGATTACATGTTGGACCAACATATTCAATAGTGTGATGATATATATATTATACGCAAAACATCCTCATTGTTGACATTTAAAGTGTAGACAAAAATTATAATATTTATTTGTCATGTATCATTTAAGAAGGATAACAATCATGTTTTTCAATTTCGAACCCATTGAGCTGTTTGAGTGGCATTCTAGAAGTTGATGGTATAAGGAAGACAAGAGTAATTCTATGGATGAACAACTTCTTTATTGGTGGCGACGTTTCGGTATAGATTCTTATACCGTTATGATATGCTTGATAACGGTATAAGAAACATAAACTCAAAGACTTTCACTGAGGGCTAAAAAATAAAATGTCATTGAGAATTTTGATTTTGCATGCATTTAAATTTATTTTGCTTTGGGTTGAATTGGCTTGCTTTATTTTATTGCGAATCTATTCATCCTCATGCATTTTCTTTTACGTAACCATTTCATTCTTATTCAGACATTTATTGCTTCGCCTCGTGTAGCAAACGGGATGCATCATCTCTAACGCAAGTGTGACATTATGTGTTCAAGATTACTAAGTAATTGTGTCAAAGATTAGACGTAATGAAGCAATTCATTTCTTGTTAGGAATCATTTTTCAATTTTGATGTTTCGCTATTGATTTCAGAAGGAGTTTTGACCTCAAAGATGCTATGAATGTGAATCAAGTAGTTGTAACCTGACTTGACAAAATTAATTTCGTAAATCCTTCGAAAATATGTAATTCAGGGAGCAATGATGGTTAAAACATGATATGTGATATAATGAACATCTTAGTCCCTTGTGCTTTGGTTATTTTCTCATAATTTATACCTATTTAATCTTTTCAATACTTGTTTTGTAGAGAGTCAATTGTCCATGTTTCATATCCTTTATTTACATATCTCCTTTATATCGTTTAAACTCTATTAAATATGTCCTGTTATCAATTGATAGCACAGCCCTTTTCGTGGAATGAGTCCTGATTTCTGATACCAGACACTTTTGAGACAACTTTATAACAAGACTTGATATAACATTTAAAATACCAAAACAATTATACTTTGTTAAAAGTCTTAATTTACAAAGCTCATGACAGACGAGATTTTATTTCAATTATTTTACCATCTACAACAGTGTGTTGCAACACAATGTGAACATAGAAATAAGTACTGTTTTGATACCATGAGAGAAGTTCATTAAATATTTACTAGGGCTGTCTGTGCTATGCTTTTTAAATTGATGCGAAATTAGTCCTGATCATATCTCGTAATATATTTCCAAGATTACAAAAGTGTGGGCATTGCTGGGGTGTAAATGGGGACATAGCACATCATTGATAAAACAAACGAACAATAATGATTGTTTATGTTGTCACAACTTCAAATTGCTTCATGAAATTTTACAAAATTAAGATGTATTGTATATAGATTTATCAGTTTCCAAGATTCAGTGCCCTCTCCTTGACTTATACCTCTGTCGATAATGGTGTACACTACACATGAAACTATACCAAATCACTAAATAGATTATGAATTACCAACCAGGTAATTTCACACACAACACACACAACAGAAGAGAACATTATCGACAATAGACAGTTTTCCTTTATGTTGCTGACTCTAATAAGGAAAATGTTTTTAAGCAAATAAATACATGACATTTACTAATTACGCAAATAATCTAATTTACGAGAAGGGATGCACTGTATTACTTTTTACATAAACAAATGCTTCACATTACTTCAAAACCAGACTTATATGTACAGACGTCAGGGAATATGTGAACAGAGAAGACTTCATTATGGACAGTCTGCGCTCATTTCTAATTAGGATAGTATATTAGTATATTCTCATGGATGTTGTAATTTTACCATTTTGCAAAAATACCTTGCATGAGACATTTCATCATATTTGAGATTTTAATCATGTTTATTGATATAAAGACATTTTAATTTTAAGTAGAGACGACAGTTAAATTAAACCGAAGGGATCGATTGAGCAGCAACGTAAGAAGTCCGCAGCACACAGCACCGTTCAAGTACTTCCTCCCACAGGTCACATCCTCTCGGCTCTCTTACTGATGTCTGACTTGTCCTATCATTGCCTGTAAATTCACCGCCACACTTTTAGCAGCTCTTCAATAAACAGTAAGATGTTCTTAAGTCTTATTTCATCTGTGATTTTGAAAAATTTGACGTCACTGACTATGGCTCAGTTTAAGATAAAATCATCTTTATTTGATAAAAATAAATTCGATATTGTTTAGTTCAGCCTCAACAATTTTGTGTTAATTCGGGGTGATGAGTCTTGCACAAGACGATTGTTCATAGTCCTTAGTTTCATTACCCTGAAAGCTATATTGTTACTTGTAGTTGTGTAGTAACAGCCAAACTCTCTTTGAAATAACCCAATAAATGATGACTGTTCAATATAAAGTTTCAATAGTATCTGAGTCGTGAAAAAGAAACATCTAACTTGCGTTTCAATGGAAACGGTCAAATAAGAGGTGGTAATAAGTTGAAAACACAAAAAAGTTAAAATAAGCTAGACTTTGTGGTGGTTAAGATCTGGTAAAAAAACCACTTGCGTTTCCATGGAAACGTTAAACATGAATAACGTAACAAAGCACGAATAAGTTCAAACCAAAAAAGGCTGAACACGATAAGTGAAAGGCAACATAAGACAAAGAATCAACACACGTCTTTGTCCAAATGCATTACCATATCAACCTTCAAAATTGTATTATGTACGTAGGTGTGTAATTGAAATCATATTTCCATTCAATGAATTAATTGAAATTTAACTAAACGGAACTTCCAATCAACCTGCTATTTTTAGGTAACAATGACCGCTGAGTCAATGTTGTTAAGGTTCAGTATTCACGAATTGTGCGCTGACAACAAAATGAGTAACAAACTGTGGCAAAATAAATATATTAGAATTAGGCTGGTCCAATCGCTATCCAATCTTATAAAGTCCCGTTGTCATTGGATTTCGTTCCTAAAATGCTTATCTTCTACTGTGGGCTTCTCATACTACTGATGGATGATAACGCAACCTGCGGTGGGAATCCTTCATCTCAATAGGTCATTAGATGAGCCTCTATCCAGCAAATGCACTCCTAGATGGCTTTGACATTCTCCTTGGACATGTGATGTTTTCCTTAGACGTTTAGCTTTTAGAAATTTAGTCAATAGGCAAAGACGGTATTCAGTGCGGAGTAGTTAACTAGCTTTACGCGTGTCAGAATAACACATATGTAGACTGCAAAAAATTAAACTCACAGTTACATGTATGTTATGTTTTGTCTGTGTGGACCTTCTTGAAACAAATTTAAAACTTAAATAGATAACAAGGATTTATTTCATCGTTAATGAAAGTAATTTTTATCTTTGTCATGTTAACGCACACATAAACAACTTAAATTTCAAATATATAAACCCTTCAACTTACAGTTATACAAAAAATATAATAACATATTACATTCAGTGTAAATATCTTTTAGAAAAGTAAAAAACTTGAAATGATGTATAGGTTACTAATTAGAAAAAAAGTTGAAATAACTCTCATTTTTGTGATTTTTTCAAAAGGAAAAAGCTTCTTCGATATGTATTAGTATCTGCGTATCACATCAAACCCTATTATTACACATAAAATAACAATTAATTCTTTTGTTGATAAAACTGAATATTTAACGATGACTTTGAGATGTGAACACAGTTGATGTAACTTCGGATTTTTTGTCAGATGCACATTAGATTCCATACGTCCACTTCCTAATGCAACTGTTTTTATTAAGGCGTTTGGAAAATATATTGTATCCTTTGAAATAGCACAGCAATTTTTTGGTTCAAGTCATTTTGCCGGCAGACCGAACATAATAATGTCTAATTGTGCTAAGCTTCAGATTATAACAGCATCTCCTTAAGTCACTTTTTATAAGAACCCCGAAAATTTAAAACCTCAATAATTGTCTGCATATGTTATTCAAAAACAAAATTGTTTAAGTATAGTGGATATAAAAGTCAGTATCGTATGGTAACATTTACAAGCTATGTTTTACACCTATAAAGAATATAAAGTTGCTCTTTTCATTCACATAACCTTTTTCTCTTCAAACCGCTGCATTCTATCAACTGAGCAGTGATGCATTCACAATTGAAGTTTTGTCTGCATGGTCGGTCTCCGCAACAAAATACATTCCCTTTATTCCGCCACTAGCAATTATCATGAGAAATGCATGACCTAGGTCACAGTGAGTTTATTCTGTTGAGGACATTATTTTGTAACAAATTCGTAAAATAATCTGTCAAGGGCCATTGACATGTTTCTTATAAATTTTGAAAAATAGTAAAATGGATAACTGATTTTCTTTCTCTTGTGCAGTGTTTTTACAGTATTGTACAGTACTGCCCTAATGTACACATATTCTATTGCACCACCGTTGAGCAAAAAGGAAAACGAAGAGTTTCTCTGATCAGAAGTCGAGGAATCAGGTGATCCTAGCTACATTTGAATCATTTAAAAAAGAGATTTATTTAAGATTTCAATTTGTGTGTTTGCAGGATGTCAGAGCTACATTCAAACATTGAATGTAGCTTTTATAGCGTCACACCAATATCGAATGGAACAGATGAGTGATATGAACTATATTTACTCTATGAACGAGTAACACGGCGAGAATAGAAACAAACTGTATGTCTCTTTTCAAAATTAGCCTACACGTTGAATTACATAGGCAACTGTTCGGTTTCTCTTCGTATTTGGTCATTATATCAAAGTTCAGTTAAACTTTCCTTTTTAAAGTTCAATAAGAACGATTATGCAACAAGCAACGGTTGTTTACCGTTCAAATCATCGATATACATCTTTACGCTTGCAAGTGACCTTCTGTCCTCTGTCAAGATAGAGCTTCTTGTTAGCAGTGTTATCGCTATTATTTATAGGATACTTTCTTATTCTGATCCTGACCTCCCAGCTGCTAATGATACCAAGCACATTGTTAGTTAACTCAGGAACAACATAGCAGGGACACATGACCTGAGAATTAGACACCTGACAGATCTATGAATACCAACTAATGGTTGTTTGTTGTATCTGATACATATTGGACCAACATATTCAATAGTGATGATATTCAGATAACACGCAAAATATCCTCATTGTTGACATAAACAGTAAAGAAAAGTTTTGATTACATGTTGGACCAACATATTCAATAGTGTGATAATATATACATAACACACAAAACATCCTCATCGTTGACATTTAAAGTGTAGAAAAAAATAATCATAATATTTATTTGTCATGTATCATTTAAGAAGGATAACAGTCATGTTTTTAATTTTCAAACCCATTGTTTTACAATGGAAGAAAACGATATTCAATTATATATGTTCAAGTATGTTCTGTGTCGCAGATGCGCTCCACACGATCATAGAGGTCCGTACTTCTCCCTTCTTCAGGAAACCATTCGGATATCATTTCTTCTGCCATGCATTTCTGCTTATTTTACATTGTTCCCTATAGAATGCGGTTTCGTCTAGGTCAGTTGACATTTGTGGTAACAAATGATGTCAGCTGAAAAAGCATCGGACGGATGTTAAACTTAAAATTAACAATGTACTATGACAAATCAAATCCCCAAGAATATGCATCAATCAAGGAAAGTTTACGTAGTTTTTGAACGAACATACACTCAAAGACTTTCACCGAGGGCTAAAAAATAATATGTTGCTGACTCTATTAAGGAAAATGTTTTTAAGCAAATAAATACATGACATTTACTTATTACGCAAATAATCTAATTTACGAGAAAGGATGCACTGTATTACTATTTACATAAACAATTGCTTCACATTACTTCAACTTCACACTAAACCAGACTTATATGTACAGACGTCAGGAAATGTGAACAGAGAAGACTTCATTATGCACCATTTGCGCTCATTTCTACATATGGATAGTATATTAGTATATTCTAATGGATTTGGTAATTTTACCATTTTGCAACAATACCTTGCATGAGTCATTTCAGTCATATTTGAGATTATAATCATATTAATTGATATATAGACATTTTAATTTTAAGTAGAAAAGTTTAATTAAACCGAAGGGATCGATTGAGCAGCAACGTAAGAAGTCCGCAGCACACAGCACCGTTCAAGTACTTCCTCCCACAGGTCACATCCTCTCGGCTCTCGTACTGATGTCTGACTTGTCCTATCATTGCCTGTAAAATTCACCGCCACACTTTTAGCAGATCTTCAATAAACAGTAAGATGTCCCTTAAGTCTTATTTCATCCGTGATTTTGAATAAGTTTGACATTACTGACTATTGCTATGTTTAAGATAAAATCATCTTCATTCGATAACTGTATTGTTTAGTTCAGCCTGATGATTAATTCATCTTGTACAAGACGATTGTTCATAGTCCTTAGTTTCATTACCCTGGAAGCTATATTGTTACTTGTAGTTGTGTAGGAACAGCCAAACATTCTTAGAAAGAAACACAAAAATGATGATTGTTCAATATACAGTTTCAATAATGTTGGCCTTATAGTATCTGAGTCCTGAAAAAGAAACATCTAACTTGCGTTTCAATGGAAACGGTCAAATAAGAGGTGGTAATAAGTTGAAAACATAAACAAGTTAAAATGAGCTAGACTTTGTGGTGGTTAAGATCTGGTAAAAAAAACCACTTGCGTTTCCATGGAAACGTTAAACATGAATAACGTAACAAAGCAAGAATAAGTTGAAACCAAAAAAGGCTGAACAAGATAAGTGAAAGGCAACATAAAACAAAGAATCAACACACGTCTTTGTCCAAATGCATTACCATATTAAACTTCAAATTGTATTATGTACGTAGGTGTGTAATTGAAATCATATTTCCATTCAATGAATTAATTGGAATTTAACTAAACGGAACTTCCAATCAACCTGCTATTTTCAGGTAACAATGACCGCTGAGTCAATGTTGTTAAGGTTCAGTATTCACGAATTGTGCGCTGACAACAAAATGAGTAACAAACTGTGACAAAATAAATATATTAGAATTAGCCTGGTCCAATCGCTATCCAATCTTATAAAGTCCCGTTGTCATTGGATTTCGTTCCTAAAATGCTTATCTTCTACTGTGGGCTTCTCTTACTACAGATGGATGATAACGCAACCTGCGGTGGGAATCCTTCATCTCAATAGGTCATTAGATGAGCATCTATCCAGCAAATACACTCTTAGATGGCTTTGACATTCTCCTTGGACATGTGATGTTTTCCTTAGACGTTTAGCTTTTAGAAATTTAGTCAATAGGCAAAGACGGTATTCAGTGCGGAGTAGTTAACTAGCTTTACGCGTGTCAGAATAACACATATGTAGACTGCAAAAAATTAAACTCACAGTTACATGTATGTTATGTTTTGTCTGTGTGGACCTTCTTGAAAAAAATGTTAAAACTTAAATAGATAACAAGGATTAATTTCAGTCGTTAAAGAACGTAATTTTTATCTTTGTCATGTTAAAGCACACATAAACTACTTAAATTTCAAATATTTAAACCCTTCAACTTCCAAATATATAATAACATATATTACATTCAGTGTAGATATATTTTAGAAAAAGTAAAACTCTTGAAGTCATGTATAGTTTACTGAATAGAAAAAATTAAAGTTGAAATAACTTTCATTTTTGTGATTATTTTCAAAAGGAAAATGCTTCTTCAATATATATTAGTATCTGCGTATCACATCAAACTCTATTATTATACATAAAAATTTATTCTTTTGTTGATAAAATCAAACAATAAACAATGACTTTGAGCTGTGAACACAGTTGATGTGTGATATTATTTCAGATGCACATTAGATTTCATACGTCGACTTCCTAATACAACTGCTTTTATTTAAGTGTTTCGAAAATATATTCAATCCTTTAAAATAGCACAATAATTTTTGGTTCAAGTCATTTTGCCATCGGACAATACATAATAATATTTAATTGTCATAAGCTTCAGATTATAACAGAATCTCCTTAAGTCACTTTTTTAAAGAACCCCGAAAATTTAAAACCTCATTTATTGTCTTCAGATGTTATTCAAAAACAAAATTGTTTAAGTATAGTGGATATAAAAGTAGATGTGCACTTTGCTCATTATCAGAAAATTAATCGGTAAAAACGTCAATATTTTATGGTATGATTTACAAGCTATGTTTTACACCTATAAAGAAAATAAAGTTGCTCTTTTCATTCACAGAACCTTTTTCTCTTCAAACCGCTGCATTCTATCAACTGAGTATTGATGCATTCACAATTGAAGTTCTAAATGGTCGGTCTTCGCAACAGAATAAATACCCTTCATTCCGCCACTAGCAATTATCATGAAAAATGCATGACCTAGGTCACAGTGAGTTTATTCTGTTGAAGGTGTTTTTGTAACAAATTCGTAGCATAATGTGTCAGGGGCCATTGACGTGTTGCTTATAAACTTTGAAACATATTAAAATGGATAACTGACTTTCTTTTTCTTGTGCAATGTAATTAAAGTGTTCTATAGTACTGCCCTAATGTACACATATTCTATTGCACCACCGTTGAGAAAAATGGAAAACGAAGAGTTTCTCTGATCAGAAGTCAATGAATCAGGTGATCCTAGCTACATTTGAATCAGTTCAAAAAGAGATATATTTAAGAATTTAATTTTAATTTGTGTGTTTGCAGGATGTCAAAGCTACATTCAAACATTGGATAGAGAATAAATATTCCCTTTTTAGAAACAAACTGCATGTCTCTTTTCAAAATTAGCCTACACGTTGAAAAACATTTGATTTGCTTTGGGATGGTAAATGAAAGTAATTCCGGTTAACGTTCACATGAGTTTGAACGATTTTTGGTGAGTCACCTCTAAAACTAAGATCACATGACCATGCTCTCTGCTAAGTTGTGTCAGATAACTTAAATCTAATAGATAATGTAGCTCAGGAAGTTTTTTCTTTCATTCTTTCAATATAGTATATACTCACTCACGCATTGTCCATTTACATTATTGACCGCAAATCATTTTTTCACCATACTTGAAACGTCCAGGAGCTCATGAATCAAGAACTCGTTAAGTCTAAACTGCTGAATGAAAGCTAATTATGTTTCAAGGGAGGGAGAACACTATTAGAGAATGAGGTGGACACAGACAGATTACGTTTAGTGACCTCGTTCTTTAAGGAGAGAACATTAGGAGTGGTGATCTTCTTAATGCCAGATGAGATCTTCTCATTGAAGCCTGATCATCGAAATGTCACCTCACTTACTGTTTCCGGCCAACCACCCGTCTCCTCATCTTAAATCTTACTAACTTTATTAGAGTCACTGAATTGTGTAAGTGGGAAAAGTACTAAGTGCTAAGTTCTTCCATAATAAGAAGTTTTTTGTTCTCGAATTCTCGACGTGGTATGTCGTATTGCTATTTTCCCCTCCCCGAATATGGTTTCATATCTATCACTCTATAAGAACGAAGATGTTTGAGTCGAAATAAATTCTTCAGTTATTAACTAGTCAACAGACATCAGGTATGCTATCAGTAATGTGACTTTACCCAAACTGTCATTAATTATGCTTTTAATCTTAAAAAGCAAAGATAGGACTAAAGCTTTAAACCATTGACATTCAAGGAATAATATAATATCTTTAACATACATATACTTAATTAATATTTTATTCAGTTACTGTATGAAAATAGTTTTATCTTACAAACGTCACAAGATCACACCTTTTCCTGAAATACAAGACTCTACATGTAAATGTGTCGTTATTGTCAGAAAACCAAGAACATTGAATGTTTGCATACAGGTCTCAATAATGATGGACGTCGTTTGTAATTAAGCGGTTTTACCTTTTTAAGTTTAGGTTCCATTGAGTATTTCTTTCTCGTAAACAAGCTTAAAAAGCGGGGCCCTATCTGTAGACGTGATTTGTTATCATTTGTAAACTTTAAATTCTCGAAGGATTTGAGATTTGCTTATATTGTCAATGCAAAAATTATGCAATTGAGCATTAAGCTGTAATAATCCTTTTCAAAATATTCCTAGCATTAGATTCTGTTACATTTCCATGATAAATAGATTCATGAAGGAATGATATTGTGTGTCATAAAAAAAGACAACGTGATACAATATGCTGATAAGAGGAATGTAGACAATTTGTTTCTATTATGTTTGTTAGACCATAAGTGCTAACTATAACTTTCCGATGTACAATGTATAAGGTTCACAGATAGACTTTCGTTATAAATGACGATTACAGAAACAGAAATATGTAAATGCACAAATAAATATTTCTCGAAACCTTTTAAATAATTGCGTATTGTAAAACATCGACCAACAGTATAATCGATTTTACACTGTTCACTGAAACTTATGACACAAAGAAGTGACTGATAAATGCATGTTATTCATTTGGTCCGGTTCACTTAATTTGACACAGCTTCTCAAAATCATATGCTAGGTTCAAATGAATACGAATTATGGCTTTGAATAATTATATTTTAGGTAAAGGCATTACTTCGTGTATTTCCATTGACAAATTGGAGTTTAAATAGAGTAATAGATCATTATTTGTTTTGTGTTATTGTTTTCAATGTCAATACATTTATATATAAATACACGAAGCTACGACCATAACGCCCGCACTCATTTTTGTAATAAGTAAATGCCTCACGTGAATAACGATAGAATACAGTAAAATACGTGTTTAACAACGGTGTAATTACAAGATTTTTGATTAATTTGTACTGTTATTCATATTGATAAAGATACAAGAATGATCCCAAAGAGGATACAACTGTTTGTTAGATAACAAAAATTACAGCTTAACGTATCACAAGCCTGTATAAGCTCTCTGGTAACTTCACCGATTGTAAAATTCTTATCCATAAGCTATCATCATAACATTATGTAAATACATGAGATCACATTGTCAGTGCGCCATCACAATTAAGCATATTTTGTGTGAGCGTTGAGATGGTGCACTTATCTTGAACATTTTATCTGACAAGTTTTTAATCACCTCGGTGAACATCGTGTTTCAGATTTCATTCAAAAAGTTAATCTTTTCGACAAGTTGTAGCATTATAGTACTCAATATAAGTATTTTGTTAATGTTTATCAGCCCTCGTGCAGTCTCTTTTATGCGATTGCAAACATTTTCATTTCATTTAATTTCTCACCCTAATAGTTGAAATGTTGCTATAGCGGCGTCACACTCCAACCATTCATCTTAATAAAAGGTTAATGGCTGATTATTGTTTCTTCAATTGATTAAAGGACTGATTGAAACTCAAGGTAGGTTAATGAAAGTCACTGTTCAAACTGTTATGATAAACAATTGTGTTTCTTTGTATCTCTAAGAGAGAAGAACATTTTCTTCACGATGCCTTTGTAGATTTACAGGGGATAAT
Source organism: Steromphala cineraria (assembly GCA_916613615.1). Taxonomy (NCBI): domain Eukaryota; kingdom Metazoa; phylum Mollusca; class Gastropoda; order Trochida; family Trochidae; genus Steromphala; species Steromphala cineraria. The sequence goes on from OU744722.1 coordinate 81,215,611, forward strand.
TCAAAACAATTAGTATGACTTCATTGTACAAGAGGCTGCAAATGGCCAATATACCTCACAGACGCTGCATCTTGATCAAGTTATCTTGAAAAGGAAACTTTAGTAATCCGACACAAAAGTTGGTTGAATGAAAGTATGTCAAAGATTAACTATTCCCATATATGATGACTGAACATAGCCAGTTGTTTGCATTGATTCACAATATTCAATATGTGCAATTATATAAACACATATGCAGTAAACGTGCAGGTTTCATTCACACCATTTGTTTCGTATTATATTCATTAAAATAGTGTTAAAGAATATTTCAAAACCTGCTCACTTACCATATTATCATTTTATACAACAATAGTGACGACAACCACCCCCCCCACCTAAAAAACTCCATTATGAATCGAATATATCAAAACCTTTTACAACATTTTACGATATACTGCAATGTCTTCAAGACGTTGACCAATAATATGCAATGCTTGACCTTCAGCATTCATATGTTTTTGAAAAAAGATGTTTATTCAAGGCGAAGTTTTTAAAACACTTTATTGCAAAGACTAAAATAATTATATTTTTCAACCCCTACCCGATGTTTGTCTTTACAGCTCCTTAACTATCAACTTTTTCATAATGTATTGTTTCACTAAAATACCTTTAGAGTTTGTGGTCAAAGGAAATTAGACATGAGTGTCTATGGTCTGAATGCAAAAGTTGAATCTGCCATTTCTGTAAAAAAGAGAACTTAATATTGTCTGTATGTATGTAGTATACTTAGTTATTACACGCCCGTGTAAAATACCGCAGTGTAATATTTATACGTCAATATTAAACTAGTGTAATATCACAATGCAAGTATGACGTCACAGAAGTGAGCTGTTGTGACGTCACAATGTAAGCGCTTCGTCACAATGGATGCCGAGTCGGGGAACTGTTAGTTTCAGCACATTTTCGGCAAGTTTGCGTGATTTTTAGGGCAAGTAATAAACAGAATACTAAACTTCCTTCCATTTAATACTATGTTTATTAAACTCGTGAATAATTTGGTATCAAACTCGCTTTCGCTCGTTTCATACAAAATCATTAACTCGTTTAATAAAAATAGTATTAAATGGAAGGTCGTTTAGTATCCTCTATGTATGTACGAATCTCACGTACATTGAAGTTGTTTAATTGGTGTTGCTTTAACAATAACATGTTTTATTTGGTTCATTGTAAAATGATATATGTTATAGTTTTGATTTATCTTTCATGATGTAGACTCTTGACATTCAACTACATCAGCGTAAATCTTCCTAGCAAACCATGCCTTAATATATAATGTTTTGTATCGCTTACAGGTCGTTTTTAATGAAAGTAGATGGCCTGTGCTTGTTTCAAGCCAATGAAATGTTGTTATTCAAGGAAGGAAAATTATCTGAACAGAACAGAGACGATAGGTAGGGTATTTTCAGAGCTACATGTATTAGAGGTTTGACCTAGACATATATTAGTGTAAAGTTGGAGCTTGGCAGAAACAAATAGACATGCAGGAAGGACTCTTAAACAACCAGCTAGTATTGAAGAGATATGCTACTATTTTGACAATTTTGAAAGGTGTTCTAGATATCGATACTGTTCATTTGTGTGAAAGATTTTCGAGATACATGTACCTGTTCTTAGCAAAGGACAAGAACAGGATTAGCAATCCGTGATATGAACAGTGTATTGATTCCATTGCTCATGTGTATCCGTTTGTTTATTTCTGATTACGTCCTCGACAAAGCTTTTCGGAGGACATAATACGTTCAGCTGCGTTAATGGTTCTGTGGTTCTGTGGTTCCGAAATGGTTTTGTTTCCCTGTTGCTAGTGGTGGAGTGATGCCTGATACATCAGTTATTCTGAGTCTTTCCTATGGCGAATTTGGCCCATTCCAGCTTCTATCTCAAAGTCTTTTCAGTATGATTTTGTGAGACTTACAGTGTGGTTAGACCCATATTGAGTGGAACATTTACTCTTTTGGCAAGATATTTATCTATTGTGCGTTGTTTTCTAAATTTCTTACCTTAGTGGAATTTCTCTGACTTCACAAGCAAAGAAGGTAAAGATTATGAGTTTTGATTAAAGGTTGGGGCGAGGCCGTCATATACACATATTTCTGCACGATCCTCAAACTTACAGCATCGATAAAAAGGTTATGACAAATGCATCAAACGATATCAATGTTTCCGAAATTAATCTTATACAAGCAATGAACGTTCACGCGAACAAAGATTGGTATTTGTTATTCTTGAAAATGGTACTTTGCTGGTAAGGGACATAAACTGAGATGAGTAAAACGTTTTCATTCCATACGGGGATATTTGAAATGAACACTGAAACTCCTTTAGACTTAATCCAATCTACTTCCGTTTCTCAAATGTTGTATAGTGTTCATCGTAAGGGCCAATATATTATGTCTGCTCTGTGTGTGACTACTTGATAGAAACAGGATATACAATTTGAAGGAAATGTGTTACAGCGTCTTACAGAAAATATCTCTGTAAATGGTTCTGAATCTCTATTTTTCATGTATATCAATATTATTAGCATTTGATTTCAACTATTCATGTTTGGAAATAACAACAGAAAATAAGTCTGGAATTCCAACTTTATGATTTAAATTTTGGTTTTCTTTATCAATAATACGATAATTTCACTCATACTATACTATAATCATTTGTCCAAAACAACCAATTAAATAATCAGTCTCTTCTTGTAATAATTGTAATTTAATTCTTCATGAAAGATTAGGAATGCCATCAGGTAGAAGCGGTCAGTGACATTTCGATGTACGCTAATGCAGTTATTCATTAGAAAGAAGAATTCCCCTGAACCAGATCTCATTAGCAGCTAAATTGGTTTGTGATTTCTTGTCAATGTCGATACTTTCGCTGTAGATCTTTGCAGACGAATAGATTAATAGACACAACCAACATACCATCGGAGGAAGCAATATGTCAAAGGCTACGAGGTCAAGGCATTATCAAGGATATACTACATTTGAACGTTTGGGATTTACTCAATTCTTTTGAAAGCTGCATAAACGTGTAGGTTCCTAAAGATTTGAAATAGATTAAATAAGTTTTGCGCAATGTAATACTAAATCAAATATATGAAATCAGCAAAAAAAACCCCAACAAAACAAAAACAAAGGATGGCCAGTCTTGAAATATGAAATATTCCATCAACACTTTGCATCCAAGACATTTCAAATATGTGTTATGTCGTGATATTTTACGATAACAAGATATCAAAAAAGGTTGGCAATATGATAGTTCAAAACATTCCAATATAAGAGGGAATAGTATTGTAATAGATGAATAGATTCTCTTCATTCAAATTTGTATGCTTGGTGGTTTTGCTATGCTGATTATTTAGTGGTTGTGGTTTCACTATATGCGATGAACAATTAAACGTTTAACAAACTATCAATTGAGTTTATCCTCTTCAACTCAAACTATTTTTTGAATATTGATAAAGTTGTATGAGAGAGTTTGAAAACTGGAAGGGCTTTATCTGCACTTCAAATGTTTTACCAAGAAATGGACACTTGGATGGCCGGTTTAGTGTCTTACATCGATAAATTCAATCATAATGGGAAAATATATTTTTATCATTAGGCGCAAGAATTGCGAATCGTTCAATTGAAACATATTCCTGAAAACATCTTGTGTTTAGAGAACTAAAACGTCAGAGGTTTTTGTTAATCGGCTAATATATCCGAATGTCCAAGAAAGAGACTCTGTAATAGCGAAATCAAACTATGAAAAAAGTTTGACACATCAAATATTCGAGATAATCAAACCTTCACTGATATATGCTTTGATAATATTACAACCCTCCTGTACAGCTATATAGAGCAACCCAAACATTACCTTCGAATAACCATATCCTTTGTTATAACAACGTTCAAAACTCAGATGAAACGTCACATGACATCATTTAAAATGAAGGAACTACTCATCATTGTCAAATGAGCTGAGTCAACAAAATGGTCAACCTATACCTGCATTAGTTAGTTGCAACTAGATCACTATTTAGGATTCGCCGATGGACAGATTCTCATGTCACCAGAACAATTTGACGCAAATTAAGGTGGGCGACACTCCTGCACTGACAACTCATTTGATCACATCTCATTTATATCTAGATACATTCTTTCCAAAACCAATGTGCTCCGTTAATTACAATGATATTCCCCTATTTGTTTATCAATACCAATATCAGTATGACATTATAGAGTTTATATTGTACGCATGCAGAGTGTGACATCAAAGAGCTATCCTCCCAATCAGTTAGATATATATAAAACTATTTTATGCACTTCAGTGATATCCTCAGTGTCTGATCTCAAGATCCGCTCTTTTAAGAAGACAACTGCACAAGGTGATGCACAAACAAGCGCTGAGAACCATGTACGATGGAAGCTTTTGCAAATTGTTCTTTCATCATTCTGGTTCGCCGTCTTTTCAGGACATGGCTCTAAATATACGTTCATTTTGTTTATCTTACGATAACAGAAGTTCATAAATGTCGAGGTACTCAGACGGGGAAGATAATGACAGCCACTGGAAAGACTTTCATAAACACAACTATTAATTGAAGTAACGAATTACAAGACAGTATCTTTACTCGAGCTTTGAAGCTGGCTTAATCGAGATTTGAAGGAGATGATGGAATATCGATTGGTTGTATTGATTTGTAGTGTTCACCTTTATGCTGAATACAGCCTTGAAATTGATTTACATTATTATATTTGAGAGATATACCTAAAGATGGCGGTAGTGTGTTAGTGTGGTTATTGGAAGTTCTCCACACAAAAATCATGCGAAGTGTATTCAGAATGTGAAACATCTCATTAATCAACCTTATTTTCCTTAGTCGAAAAATGTATTATCAAGTTTGAAGCAAACAATGTTTGTAGCCATTTTTGTGTGAACACCTTTGAATCATTTGGATTTCAAACCAACTATGTTCGAGGACGCCTTTTATTGTATAAACAGACTGTCATGCCTTTAGTAGTATTATTTACTTATATTATCATGAGATATGACTCTATTTTCCACTTTAAGAATAAACAAAATCTATTTTAAGATAGCATAATTTTCACAACCGTTTATCTGTGCTTCCGTCGTATACGTCTATCCCAGTCTATAATTATTTTTAACTCACGGCTGCTTAAGTCTCAGCAATCACTTAAAGTTTCATCAATAAAGATACTCATTTCTTTTCACTTTTTCTAATTATATCTTTAAAAGACTGATTCCTTCTTGTTTCCAGTGACCACAGGTAAAGTTACCAATATGTTTCAATTTTCATAGTGCGGATCTAAACACCGCTTTTGTAACTTAAAAAGAAGACAGATTATGAAACACCTAATCTTTTGACCGTAAATTTGAGAAAGGGTTCCATTACCAATCTTAATATAGGGTCTGTGTTGTAATGATAACACCAATGGTTAAAATCTTCTATTTGAAGAAACATACTTGCAGGGTAAAACACTTGATTTCATGTAACACCAAGCATACTTTGAAGCTTAAGTTTATATACTAAACAGGTTAAAGGGGCAGTAGCACGTTTTTTGGTAATTTTATATTTTAAATTTTTCACTCATAATTGTAAGTTGATGTTAAATGTATTAATTTGACAGTGTCAAAAATCTTATTACACAAGCCAATCACCCATAGTCAGAGGACAAAGTATGAAGAATCACATAAAATCTATTGGCGGCCATTTTGTGTGAACACCTTTAATTCATTTTGTGCAAGAAAAATGAATCGCATGGCTAAACGTTACGTAATATATTTGAATTGTTACTGCTCAGTTTAGTTTAAATGCATTGTCTTTCAATTGGAACCATTTATTTTCATTTTCCTGACATCACCTTATATTCCCCTTAAAAACGTGCTACTGCCCCTTTAAGCTGTGAATAAATATGGAGTATGACTGGATACATAGGAACATATAAAGTCTGTTATCGTGGATGAATTAGGAAATAAAAGTTGATAATCTGTGAAAGTGTGAAATTGTCTGAATTTATAAATTTTGCACAAATTTGGGCCACACTTGTCACAGAATATAATTTTCAGGTCAATGACTTCTGTTTAACTTCATAGTAATGCGCCTGTCCGAATCGCGTTTTTATTTGGAAACCGTCCAAACATTATCTCCGTTATCCCTGCTGTGAAGTGTTACTTTATTAGAAAAAAAACCTACAAGTAGCTTATATTGTGTACGGAAGCAGTTTGCCTAAGTTGCTTTCATTTCTTTCTTTAAATATTTTCAAAAACATTCTCGCTGGAAAATAATAGATATTTCAAATATCATTTAATAATAAGTACAAGCAAATTATCGATCAAATTTCATTGTAAACTCAGTCAGTTTTGTTAAGGATATAGTTTACTTCTGCCAAAACTGCAATGCGTGTTTCTGCCCTATGCATATTTCCCTCTTCATCAATTAATTGTTCTGTTTATGTATTGTAGTCCACGCGCGTTATGAGCATCAAGTCAAAGACGTAAAGAATAGGGAGCCTACGTACGAAGTAAAGATATGCACAAGGAGGCACGTAAGATTATTTTATTGACACAAAGTTAGTTTTAAGTACACAAGCACTGAAATCGATAATGATAGATACTGTCACGTGTATATTACACATGCTCCATCGGTTTTGATGACCCTAATAATCAACAGAAAATGGTCGCCTGGTGGACACGAGTGTTTAATGTAAATGAAGCAGGTGACATTCTGCAGTTCAGTAAATTGTAGATTTGACCAAATCGTTGTTGACGTCAGCTTTTTTCCAGAGTTATGGTACATAAATATAGAAATATATTTGATACTCGATTAAGAAAAAGGGACCCCATTACAAGTGTTTTTCTTGTCATATACATATAAAGAATATTGCGTTTTCATTTAAACTGCAAACGAGTGTGAGAAATTATTTCTGTTCATTATGAATGAATAATTCAATTTTTGTTCATTCTATATAATACTGTATAATGTAGTTATAATGATATAAATGAATGGCATTTGCTTTGCAGGAATTCAGTACATAACTGTTTAAACGTTGTTTCTTGACGTTACATCTAATTTAACCACCATGGTATTTGAGGGCGTAGACCATAGGTTTTCTAAAAGGTGTCAAAGGGTCACCAAATCAAGAAATCATAACCCCTATCAGCGCTAAGGAGTCTGTACACAAGATTTCAGAATATTGCTTCTTGAGAATAAGATAGTAAATTTTAGGGTGAGGCATCTGTGGCCCTTAATATGGGCCAGCTGTCCGTGATATTCATTCTGGAGACCGAAATAAAAAAAGATTTACGGCTATGGTTCCTGGAACCTGATCAAGGATCACAGGTTCAACCATTCTCTCCCCACAGAGGCAGATCAAGTCATGTTGATTTTAGCCTCTGTTCTATTACGGCGAGTTTATGGGATAGAATTGGAGATGCCTGATTGGAGGCAATCAAAATTAGTTGTGCAATCAGCGACGCTGTTCTTAAATCATCATTTTGGCTACTGAAACAAGGCAAAGGCATTGTGATATGAACCACCCTTTCCATACCAGAAGCCTTGCCATTTGATAAAGACATTCAAATGTATTGAGATGAAAGTCTTTTCCGCCAGGGGAAACTGCCGGAACCCACGGATTTCGGCGTAATAGAACAGAGGCTAAATCAACATGACTTGATCTGCCTCTGTGGGGAGAGAATGAGGTTCAACAAATCTATACATTATGATCGATTTATCTAAAGAATCTGTACACAAAGATTCCGTTTTCTGGGCCTTTTGCGTCTGGTGGAAAAGATAGAAGTAGAAGTAGGTTTTAGAAACGTCTTGTGAACAGAGTGATAAACTAAAAGGAGTTATAGTAAGTCATACATTTATTTGTTACCATAACCAAACAGTGGCCATGTTCGTAAGACTTGGTTCCTGCGACTCCTGATATTGTGACTGCATGTATTGTTTAACGTGTTGTGAACAGTTGCGTTGATGTGATCCTATCATTTGTATTGCACTAGTTTGACAAGGTTCTATTCTTGAGTTCTACAGTCTGCAGCACTTGTCTTGCTTGATACGTCAGTTCAATGTAATCGAAGTTTCCACAAACTACTTGAATGGAAAATGAACAAAGTGAATGGTTGATAGTTACCTGGCTAGAAATGTGGCATGTATCATGTGTCATGTGTCAACGTAATGATTATCTTAAGAACTATCAGTCACACCAATTATCAAATTTTGAGTTTGAAAATACGGGACTGCTAAAAATTGAGCCAATGAATTTGTTTGGTTTATAATTGTCCATGATCTGTTCCTTAACTCAATATCTTGTTGCTTGACTTCTATAAAAAGCTAATAAAAGCAATCAGACAACCGGAAACCTGAAACTTAACGATAAGAAACAAACTGTTATGAATGAGACATCAGGTCCTTGTAGTCTAATGACATGTAACGTGATATATGGAAACTACATAGTGTTATGGGAATACGGAATGGCGAGCTAAGAACTGAATCAGGACCTAATGATTGCATCAAGTGCCTAAACACAGACGATGCTGATCATCAAGTGTCGATTAGAGATTTAATAATGCGTGTTTAGTGGCTGTCTACACACCCCTAACATGACATCACAAACATTTAATCTAATTTTGATTGCTACTTGACTATCCTTTATGCAAATCAGGTGAACCAGAGAGTGCTTGGTTTATGAAACATTCTTCATTGAATAAACTTCCAAAATGTCTGAGCATTTTGATATAATTAGAAGATAAATAATTGTGTTTGTACCATTTCTGGGATTCAAGGTTATTCAACACCTGCAAATGCAGTTTAAAACCGACGGCATTAGCCAGAGGTTTTAAACGCTAACATTTGCGACTAAGCTAAAACAAAGTATTATCGTTCTGACAAACAAATGAGACTAGAAACGTAGCAAGTGTAATGCATTGTATTGTTTAAACAGTAAATGATTGTAACAATCAATAACAGCCAAAGAGCATGTACAAGTAGTATCATCAAAACAAAGAAATCAACACTCAGAAACACTAGTTCCTAGGTTAGCTTTTATGAGAATAGTCTTTACTATAACTAGACAAGAAAACCTGACCATCACAGTTGAAACATTTGAAGTTAATTGACCTTTAGTGAATGCAGTTCAGCTGCAAATAGTTTTACGCCTAATTTCAAAAGGTTTTGTCAAATAAAGCTATCATATGGTAGCTTTAAAAACGACTTTAAACTACATGAATATGGAGCAAGAATGCGTGTACAGTAATTCAATGATTGCCATTGCCTCCTTTAAACATTCCCTTATCTTTTCAACATCATTGTCATATTTATGTTTCTGATAAAGTACAAATGTTTTCAGCTGGGGGTATGGTGTAACTATGACCAGACTATCGCGAACCTTTGTATTATCTCGGTCGTACAAAGATACTCTACTTAAACCTCTGCATTGATACTGCACCTGAGGGTTGGATAAACTGAAGGAGACAAGTCGGCAAAGAGCACTTGAGCTTGTACAAACATGATGAGAATTGACAATTTTCTGACGTGGACAACTTGGATTCAACACAACAGTAAATGTATCTAAGACATAAGATAAATTGAAGCACATCATCTCAAAAGTGTATTATGAACCACTGAAGCTATGAACTATTACGCGTACGAACTTATATATTGTTGAATTTGTCGATATGCTGACCTGAAAGGTTTCGGTTCGCGTTCTGCCTTAAACTATAGTCATATTTTAGATAACGTTTTCCTCTTCTGGTGTCAACAACATTAGAACAGAATCATTTCATGGAAAGCACTAGTAATGTCACCTGGCAATCGGTATATCTTATTGCACGATTTAAAGATTTATTGACTGTCAAGCTTGCCATATTGCACGGCACATATCAATCATTTACTTAAAACTTTAGAACTGCAAATATACAATACATGTGTTTTTCATCTCAAGCATATTGAAATGGATTTAAAAGGTTGCTGTTACCTCTGACATTTGTTTAAAGGAATGGTTCATGATACCTATCTATGCCAGTAAAATAAAACAAAACAATTAAGTATTGACTATATAAATACGTGCGATTTTGATGGCTATACGTGTTCCTGATTGAACTTGTATTTGAGTGGTAAAGAACTTGATTAAAACCCTAACAAATATTGCACAGTGTTAATTGTTGTTGGAGTATTAACAAGTTCACCTAACTGTGGGCATGACATGTCACCGGTTTATATATATCCTTCAAACTAGTACCTCGATTGTTTTCAAAATAAGTATCTAAATATCAAGTGTACAACTGTGTAATTGATGACCTGTCGAGCTGTAAAAAACAAAACAAAACAATAATAGCTATACACCGCCTTTAAATGTTTTTTTTTAGGTAAATAAAAACAACTGAATACAGCACTAACCACAATGGGTGAATCAGTAGCAAACTGCAGCCCTTCAAGTTTATTATGGTCAGATTTTCTAAAAACAAAATAAAATCATCAAAAGCTTAAGGACATATGATAGCGATGCCAATTTTACTGTTCTGTGCGCCTAAGTTACGTATCCCAACAGTAGTAATTAACATCGTTGTTAAATGGATTATTTGGTTATTGACAAATGTGTCAGCGATATAAGCAAATATAATGGACTTGTCACGTTCAGATTCTGACTCGAGTGAATTGAACTTGGCAGAACAAATAAGCTCACAATCTGGAAAAACTGCATAGCAGGCAGTGCATGACAATAAACTGATCTAAACTCAGCTCTCGAGTCTATATGATCGACTGCAATGCTTATTGTCTAAACTCGTAACTGTTTGGTCTTGACTTGGTTCTGAAAACCTATTGTATTGCTGATTATACCTTCGCTGCACTAGACATGAGTTTATCGACTCAAGCGGTTCAGGACATGATAATGTACTTACATTTCAACATTTATCCATTGACCTGTTGCTTGTTAACAGCGAAAACACTATCTTAAACCTGTGATCAATCGATCGATCGATCAAATAAACTGTGTCAATGATTTGTTGCAATTTTGTCATTTCAAAAGCGTATTGAAAGCCTACACGTTGAATTATCACTTCTTTACAAAAACTTATGATCCTGATTACCCGTTCCAGGCACTTAAACCGCATTTACAAGTAAGCCATGATTGACAACTGTCATTTATGTGTTGTGAGGTAAAGATATCGTTTGTGTGCATTCATTCCTTTACATACCTATAATAAGCAACAAGACTATATTCTTTATGAGTTGATTCCGCAGAAAAAATATTAAATTTTCTGATTCTTTTTGTTATCATTCCTTTCAAATCTGACAACCTGGCAGAGACATTACATGTAGATTTTTGTATTACTTATCCAAATAATAATTTGTGAGAAGAACACAGCTCAAAAAGCACATGTATCATTTTCTGCAAATCCAAGAAACGCCTTGGTAATTACTCTTTCAAATTTGGTGGGTCAGACATACCAATAAGTGATAGTGTAAAATATGGAGGTATTCTTCTTTCATCGGATTGATCCTCAAAATCTAGAGTGCAGTTGTATTGCCAGAAAGCAAGACAATCTGTTAAGTCCCTCAATAATCTCGGCTTAAATAGTACAGATTTACATCCTACTTCATCTGTTAAAATATGGAAGAGGATGATACTCCCCACGAGCTTCTATGGCTGTGAACTCTTACCAAATCTACGAGGTAAAGATTTTGATATCGTAGAAAGCACACAAAGATACTTTGCCAAATGCATTTAGGGCTTCAGCAAACGTATTTCCTCTGCTTCTGTCCTAGGTAATCTTGGCTTGTGGACTATGGGTGGGTATATAGATAAATGTAGACTTTTATTTCTTGGTAAGCTATGCAACTGTAAGTGTAATTCTATCTTTAAGGATTTATTTTGTATTCAATTATCCACATTTAAAAAAGAACAGCAGTATTACACTGTATATGTGATTCACTCATCAAAACCAGTATAAAATACAATCTTTTTAAATATCTAATTGCTTATCTTGAAGTTGGAAGATTCCCTTGTAAATCGCTGTGGCGCAAGTTAGTTATCAATTCTGTAATTGAAAGTGAAACCATAACATGGTCTACTCAGGTCTGTGTAAGGCAAGATATGTCCAGATACCATACAACTCATATAGTGCCTTTGGTGTACATAGATTGTATTATGTTATGCATGCGTATCCACAATTTAAAGATATTTTACAGTTTTGTGTACAAATCAAATCAGGGCAAAATGTTCAAAATATTGTGAACTCTGTGAGAGACATTGTAATGATTACGACTGCCACATAATTCTTCATTGTGAACACTACCTGTACAACAGAAATAGTTTCTTTTCAAAACTAATAGATCTTTTTGATGTCAATATATATGTTGAAATAGAATTATTATCAGAAGATGAAATGCTAGCTCTCTTTTCTGGAGGTGAAATAACAATAACTGACGATATGGATGAAATGTCATGGAGATTTATGATTGTTCATTTTGTAATTATTTGTACTCCATGCACACGTCATTGAACTGTACATTTTAGGTCTTCTTCCTATTGCGCCTTTCTATGATATCTTGTTATTTGTAAAATTGTTTTTGTAAATATTGTATGTATTAATGTGTAGTGATCTAAAGACATTCATTCGTTCATTCATTCATTCATACATATTATAAGCATCAAGACTATATTCTTTATGAGTTGATTCCGCAGAAAAAATATTTCATTTTCTGATTCTTTTTATTATCATTCCATTCAAATCTGACAACCTGGCAGAGACATTACATGTAGATTTTTGTATTACTTATCCAAATAATAATTTGTGAGAAGAACACAGTAATGAGAGTTTTTTGTTTTTTCTATGTCTATTTCTATATCTATTTCTGTACAAAAATAAAACATTCATACAACATACGTACGGACCTATGAAACGGCAGCCGGGTCTACAAAACTAAGATTGCCATTAGCAAGGCCCTCAACTTTTTTCTGCTTACATTTTTACTTCACTTTCAACTTGCATTCATGCACATTGTTGTGACGTATTGTTTTACTTATAAAAATAAAATTTCAATTTTCGATAACCTTCCAAGGGCCCTTTCACTATTTAATGAATGAAGTGTATAGTACTATGAATGGTGTACGAGCACGTGCTTCTTGGGTGTCAAAGCGCGAGGCACGTGTTTCTTGCGTGTCAAAGCGCAAGGCACGAAGTAAATGTTTTGGGCTTGCAGACTTCGTGCACTCCATGAATATGAACCTGTTTCAAGACGAAAGGTTTCACAGGCTGTCCATTTCAGTTTTTATTTTGAAGGAATAAGACGCGTTATCAGAATCCTCATAGACAGTTGAATTTTGACAGTGGTTTCTACTTGTGAAACGTTTCCCTTTGGATTTCCAATAAAAAGGTACTTTTAACAAGTTTAGCAAAATGTTTTTAGCTTATCAATGACATAAATTAATAACGTATCATTACTAAATTATTTTGGGTAATCCTAGATTTATTTTCCTTACATATCAAAAGTTTTGGTGCAACATAAATCATATAATGTTTATTTCTTTTTTTTGTTATTTCTAGTGCAAACTAAAGTCTACAGTGTTATTAGGTGATTTTAATATTTTGATTCAAGCAAAACGTGTAAGTATTATGATGTTGTCCAAGCTTTTTTTTATTTGATTATTGCTACTTTCAGTTCACTTCTATGTCTATGTTGTTGATTGTTGTTGTTTTAAACCTTGTGTTGGAAAGGTTGACAAAAGTGTCCTTGCATCATACATGTATGTCAGGACTCTTTGGCCTAAGAGTTCCCGATATCGATAATGAACAGACACTTTTATGAATGGTTGCCATGGACGACGAGGTCTAAGTGGAATGTAAGCCCGAACTACTGGAAAACAAACTTACAATACATAACACAACAATACAATCGACTCGGATAGAAACATTAGAGAATGTAATACCTTGGTTATGGTTTTAGACTTTTGGTTCATGGTTTGATGATTTTCCTTATTCAAAACAATAAATAAGGATTACACGGCACAGCAGAAACGAGATTAAACATGGTCACTAGAAAAAAACTGCATTAAACACAAACAACAAATATTATATTATCTTAGTTCTGTAAATCTAGTTTTGATATTTTCTGTGCACCTGGCAAAAAAACGATAGCTATTTCATAATAAATGAAAGTGGATGTATCGTAAACAAATGCCTTGTTACGTCAGAATCATTTGCGTCAATGATGTCTTCATAATCAATTATATTCGTCTTCAGATACAGAGGTAGTACGTTTTTGGTGGTGGGCAACCAATAGACAATAACGTTTCTTACAATTTTGTGTTTTCTAAATAACATTTACTCTGTCCTTCACGAAAGTAAGAAGAGATGGATGACGCATTTTTTAACTTGATCAATGTCATAAAAATACATTATATGATCAAAAGCATATACATTCATTTACAAATACAAAGATATATAAATAGAATGGACCTATGTCCTTCTTTTAAGCTTCATGAATTATACAAGATTAACCTAAAAGCTTGAAACAGGTTATAAATGTGTAGACATAATTCATTTCTTGAATTAATTCCAAGCGAACACATTTGGTTTAATACATGTTCATAAACTTAAAACCAAAAATATGTTCCTTTGAAACGCAAATACCAACGATTGATGACGTTTCCTGGAAGTCGTTTGAGTTTGCATGAAAATAGTTCCTTAACATGAATGTGAGTGATAGTATATGTCTTTAAAAAGATTTTACATTGACAATGAAGTAAGTGGTGATGACCATGTCAACCCACATGATGCCAAATACTTTTCAAATGAGTGACTAATTATTCTGATTGCCATTTGTCAATGACTTCTGGTCAATATGCGTATATTGCAATCTATTCAGTCTGCGTCGATCATAACAGAAATAATGGAAGGAAATAATGGATTAAGAATAAAGTTAATACGATAAACACCGATACATCTTTTGGGCAGTCTTTTGGCCAGTCGAAAATATTAAGTAAGTACAGCCAATCATAAGTCTTAAATAATTCTTGATGTGAGAAGAAAAAGACAAATAAAAGCTGCAAATTATGTTCTGTTTAGCATTTGGAGCATATTGACATTGTTTAAGACATAAGAAGAAAGGTCATATAACTTCACGTGTCCAGTCGCAATGTTGATGAATATATTTCTTTGTGAAGGAACGAACATTCGTCAAACAGACGTTTTGTTGTTACATTAAAATGGTTAAACTAAGCATAACTCTTAATGTGGATGCATATTTCGTTATGGCTTGAACGTTTATTGAAATTTATTAGCATAAAACATCTCAATAGTTAATGGCACATTTACCTATACACATAACCCAATCACAAGACTTATGCTTATTTTATGAAAAAAAACCTGTTTAACCGTGTGTAGTTTTGATGTCAACCCTAAAGTTCGGCTGCATTAAGGTTGATCGATTTCAATGATATTGTAACTCGGAGGTGTATTGCGGGCTGGAAAGTTGATATAACGAAATTTAGGTCACAATGAAATCTCGACGCTTTTGGTGCAGGTTAATGACATAGTAAATCTCCATTCCTTGACACTGATGGACCAGGGCTCATTGCCTTTCAGGGACACTAACTCACTTCAATTCCACTAATGCATATTTTTCGGATCGCAGTTTCCGATTTCTGCCATTACAGAAAAGAATAGAGTGGGAGAACAATTGGATGACTGACACAAAAGTAATTAAATCGGCTACGAGCTGCATCTTGAATTATATTCAATTTCTGTAAGATTTAATCAATTTAAATGAGCTTAAAATTTTAGAAATAAATTCTTGAAAGGAACAGAAAACTTGATGTTAAAGTAAACTGAACATTAGCTAATTGAGGAGAATATATTCATTATGATACTTTTATTACATGTAATGAAGAAATAATTCACTACAACATTCTTACATTTTCACTTTGCCTGCTTTGATTTACTACTACTTAAATGACCTTTTGTCAAAGTTCTAATTCGCAACTCATGTTCCTGATTTGATGTATTCTATTCCAAACCTGAATATCACTGAAACTTTAAGGACATTCATTGCAGTCAGGACAAGCCTATGCCAAGTAATAACTGTCTGAGAAAGTTAAAACTCTCAATTTCTGTTACTTCTAATGACACCTAGCATAGAATAAATCAGTCGATCAAAATCAGAAACGACATAATTGCAATTGCATGGAACCTCACATTTAAATGAGAAAAACAGGAAATAAACCCCAGAGAAAGACTTGGACAGGAAGTCCTGTTCTGCTTTCCTTATTGTAATGCGTTTGTTTTTTATTCGTCCACATCTTATAGGAACTGATATCTATGTACATTAGAAGAGATTTCAGGAAATTGGATAACTTACCTTGTCACGAAATAATGTTGTTACTGTTGTTACTGGAAAAATAGTTTTCATCACACAACCACAAGTTCAATTTATTTTTCCATTCCATGCAATTGTTACCGAAGGATATTTGAGAACTCATATTGTGAGAAAAAAATATTATGTGGACTTATTATTTTAGTTTATATAAGTACAAACTTAAATCAACTTAGACTGTACAAAAGCGGTTCTTCGTTTATCTTATTCTCTATTCATTTATAACGGTGAACCCGAAACTCAATGTTTAAAAGAAAAGATTACTATATCTCTCTATTCAGTCAAGCCAATTGAAATCCAGTTTCCATTATGTGGTCTTCCAGTTTTTATCTTAGGCTTGTTCTCTCTGCAGTTTTACATTCCTACATTTAGATTGAGCTCTGTGATGATGTATATTTCTGTTTGACAATTGTGCAACATATATAATCATAACTAGAGGTACAATCTTATGTTAGGAAATATCAACATTGATAAGGTCGCCTGAAAAATGATGCCAGTTTCCTTTTAAAGTTTGTATTGACATGGGAAATCGGTCATTAACATGAGAGTGAACACAAACATGTCTTTTGTAATAATTGTACTTTTTTCTCTTGTCAAAGTTATCGTACGAGTTTTCCCTGTGATCAATGTTGATTGACTCTACTGCAGTCTCATTCTCTCCTCACAGAGGCAGATCAAGTCAAGAAATGTTGATACAGCATCTGTTCTATTACGCCGACGTTGTGGGATAGTATGGTAGAAGCCTGATTGGAGGCAATCAGAGTTAGTTGTGCAATCAGCGATGCTGTTCTAAAATCACCATTTTTGCTACTGAATTGTGACAAAAGCATTGTGATATGAACCACCCATTCCGTGCGAGAACCTTGTTATTTGATAAAGAAACTCAATTGGATTGTGGTGTAATTTTTTCCGCGAGGGGAAACTTCCGGAACCCACGGATTTTGGAGAGGTAGAACAGAGGTTAGCAACGTTTTTGACTTGACTGCCTCCGTGGGGAGAAAATGTTGCAGTCTATCCGTCTGGGAGAAGTTTTACCTAAAGGGTCTGAGAAGAGCCTGTTCGGTCGTGTGTTCTGAAATAGATTATGTTGGCAAATCAAAGGCCTCCAACAACAGTCATTGTGCTAATAAAATAAAAGCTTCCCACCGTTCTTTCTTCCAAGTACGTGACATTTGTTTAAATGTCAAGCCCTGGTGATCCTTAAAGTTATTAAAGAGCTTTAGTTCGGGTTAAACTGTCGACAGACCATGAGGTAAAGAATTTTGTTGATGAACAGTGACGATAATTGAATTTCTCAAATCTTGGAACACTGGTCATCATAGATGTTTGGTATTGTCAATGTGGTTTTAACATGGCTAAATGATAGTCCACCGTGAAGGTCTATTACGGTTTGGATATAAAAAGACTTGATTTGACAATGGGGATTATACATGTACTTCTTATGGACAGGTTAAATCCTCAGTCCTGAATCGAGGTTCAGAAGGAGAAAAGCTCTTGAACCTTCTTTAATCACACTAATGTGAAATAAACCAACAGTGCTGTGTCATTATCTGTTTCAGAAAACACGAAGCAAAAGAACAGTTGAAGCAAAAGAACGATTGAATGACGTCAAAAACGAAATTTAATCAATGGATAGAATTAGTTAATTTATCTATGCGTTACTTAGATCAATTTTACATCTTGATTTTACATAGGAACGAGATTTGACACCATGAAGGAAACAAATTTGAGTATAAGTGTATACTAAATATCCGATTAGTATTTTCAAATAGGCACCTCAGCATGGCTCGCCCTATCTTCTAAACAATCATTTGAGATTTCAGTTCTCTTTATTTTCCTTTTCTATTTTCTTTACCTTTATTGACTTACATGTAACACTTTAAGTTTAAAGACAAAACATGTTGATGTTCAAAACAGAAACGTCAATATCCCTTGTGCATGAAGTTATGTTCCTGATGGCAGTTGGCAAAGATAGCATATATATCACAATGATACCTACAATCAAAAGCTTTACAGACATCCTGTGTTCAACTCAGAAAACAGGAAATAATCTTCAAGTAAAGAGAAGAATAGAAAAAAGAAAAACTCTTCTGGACATGTTTTTGTTCACTTCTTATCAAAACTAATGTACATGTAATTTCAATGCGATTACTGGCCATTGGATAACTTATCTATTCACGAAACAAACTTGTTTTCTGAGGAAATAGCTTTTACCACACTACAGCGGGTCAATTTAGATTTCCATTTCACTGATGTCTACTGAAAACTCATTTTGTGAAACACAATCGCTTATATTACAGGGCCGGTGAGCAACAATTGTGATGGTTCTATTCGCTATATCAATTAATCATTATTAAGGATTCAGCCATAAGGCTGAATCCTTATTGTTATTGGCGTGTTTTTTATTATTATTCCACGATTCTTGTTAACAAGATTCAGACAAAACGGCAAATTTTGCATGCTGGTAGACCTTGTTGAGGAGACGCGACAATAAGCTTTTGGGACAATTCGGCCCATACGTTAAAGGTCCAGTTCGATTCCAAAATCGAAAATTTAACATTGATTTTTTTTTCAAAATGCACTTAGAGCCCTAATTTTTTTTTTAAATGTGCGCAATCGAAAATGCTGCAAAAAAACAAATCATGGAAACTTCGTAGGTCACGTGGTTTGGTCGCCATCTTGGATTTAGTGCATTTTTGACCATTGCCGACCCCACCCACCTTTGAGAATCTTCTCCTCTGAAGATACTTGCACTAGAGATCTGACATTTACACTCAGGGTAGCTGAAGCATTGTAGTTCTTAATTTGCTCATTAGAAAGTCCTAACTATAATACTTTTGTTGCTGTGATTTTTCATAGTTGACCAAAATCTAAAAATCGCAAACTTCAAGGGCAGATAACTCAAAAACCAGACCATAGAATTTGATGATTTTTGCATGAGAGTTAGACATTGGCAAGGTCCTTAAGATAAAAGAATAAAATCGCTCGCGAACAGTCATTTCCGGTCAGGGTCAGAGGTCAAACTTTCCATTTTGGACATGTGGTGTTTTGGTGGGTACGTTTGAAATATCGTAGCGAATCAACGGCGTATGATAACTCTCTGTTCTATACATCATATGAAAGCCAAAAGTCTTAAGATTTGTTTTAAATTTGACAGTAAATTTCTATATTTGTTTTACACTGAGTTACGGCCCTTTGAATATTGTCAATTCTGCTTTCGTTTTGAATGCAAAGGATATAGGTATGTTAAAAAACGTCGTTTCTCATCAGTGATAGACGGCAAATCATTGTTCCATATATCATTAGAAAGCCAAAAGATCATACAATCTGCGATAAATCTCATCAAAATTAGATTAAACATTTACATTGAATTTCGGAGCATTTAAATGTGGTCAATCCTATTTGCGTTTTGAATGATTCTCATATAAGAATGATTGAAAAATGTTACTTCATTGGCAATAAAACACTAGGAAAACATACTTTACATCGATGGCTACGCTTGTTGAAGACAAAAACCTTTTGTGTAGTTCTTCATTATAAAATTGTTCACAGTAAATGTCTCATAAGCTTAATTATCTATTTCTTGAGATAAAGCTTGATATTTGCGGCAGATGTCGCATCGCTCACCATTTCTTTACTTTTTCATGCTCATGAACAAATAATGTATGCAAATAAAGACAAATCTCTCCTCTATACACTGGTGAAAAAAATGTGAGGATATCTTTAATGGTAAAATCAGATAAATGCTATAACATTGACGGATCGTTAAATCTTTCAAATCTACTTTCTTTTTTAATGCATTTAATATGTACAATTGAAAAAAAGTCGTACCTCATCAACAAAGCATTCAGAAGTGTTTGTTACATTACTAGACAGCTAAAAGGACTTACAGAACCTAGGAAACTTTTAGATAAAATCTGATATGTCCTTTAACATTTGAATTAAGAGCTTTAAATATTGTCAATTTAACTGTCGTTTTTTATTTATAGGATTAAGGTCAGTTATTAGAGTTATCTCCTTTTAGCTGTTTGCATTCTAAAACAATTTGTGAAGTACATTATGTATGTTTTATTGCATTCAGTAGAAATGAAGGTGATAATTACATGTAGATGAAGAATGCTTCCATGACTTTTGTCACGCTGTCTTCGCACAGACTCTTTAGCTTTAGCTAAAGACGATTTTAAGTCATTCAGAAATTATAACTTGCTTTCGCTCACTAACGGTAACAACATTATCCATAAATTATCCATAAACATTAACTTTTAAGTTGCATTTCTGTAAGCGCTGAATCCGTTTGTCGTCGCTTGCGACTATATTTATATAGTTATATTAATTTTTGCAATATCAAAATTAAATTATATTATGTGACATGAGTGTGGTTATTTTGACTGAAAGAAGTAAACTAAGGTATTTGAATATATGTTATTCTCTAAAACGCGTAAACAAATATGTTGAAAACAATAATCTGCTTGTGCTTTGTAAGAAAAGCGAGATTGTCTGAGTTAACTTGTTATGTGCATTGGAGAAATGAAAATTTTGATGGAAAGGTTTTTCTCTGCTTTCAAAATGTTTATGAATTCAACTGATGATATAAAAATTCAAATCTTAAATCATATGTGCACAATCTTCCTCCCTACACTTAGGTTGGATATATTGATTTATTTAGTAATAATTCCACGCTTTTAATAAGAAACAATTACTGTTTTGAATGCACTGTATAACTTAAAAAACATTGACCTAGATAGATTTGTAACGCCGTTGTAAGAAAAAAGCTGTACAAAATTAATCACAATGACCAAAGTTTACACTTTGACGTAAAATGTGAGTCTTTCCCTAATTTTTATCAGAATATGTATTAAACTTGACTTATGACTTTTCAATCCTGTTTACCTCTGTATTCAATATCTATTTACGGTGTACAGATATTGCTCTTCTCATTTCAATTTAATACTCTTTTCGTGAATTAGATGTAAAAAGTACTAAAAATGCGTTGCTTTGGAAGCAATTAATTAATTCATGTTAATATATGATACATAAGAAAATAGTTTGTCACCATCACACGTTGTCGGCAATATATATAGCGTCTGCTTGCTGTCAAGGGAGTTAACTCTAAATTCCTTGCAACTTCGATCTATTTTTCGTGTTAGTTTCCTAGGGTTGACAAGGGGCTGATACAGGTTTTGCCCTTGACGACGGGCTGATACAGGTTATCTGCCCTGCGGGCTGATACAGGGTACTTGACGAAGGGTGTATCGTGCATTCAAAATCTCTGTATTTATAAGCAAGTATATGATAAAAGATTTATTGACTGTCAAGCTTACCATATTGCATGGTACGGATCAATCATTTACTTAAAACCTTAGGACTGAAAATATACAATAATATTTCTTCGATCTGAAGCATATTGACATGAATTTAAAATGTTTCTGTTACCTCTGACATTAGTTTAGGAGCAATTGTTCATGATTCCCATCTATGCCAGTAAAATAAAACAAAACAATTAGGTATTGACGATAAATATATATGTGCGATTTTAAATGACTATATGCTTTCCTGATTGAACTTGTGTTTGATTGGCAAAGAACTTGAAAACAAACCTAAAAATATTGCACAGTGTCAATTGTTGTTCAAGTGTTAACAAGTTCACCTTACTGTGGGCATGACATGTCAACGGTTGATATATATCCTTCAAACTAGTATCTCGATTGTTTTCAAAATAAGTATCTAAATATCAAGTGTACAACTGTGTAATTGATGACCTGTCGAGCTGTAAAAAACAAAACAAAACAACAATACCTATGCACCGCCTTTCAATGTGTTTTTAGGTAAATGAAAACAACTGAATACAGCACTAACCACAATGGGTGAATCAGTAGCAAACTGCAGACCTTCAAGTTTATTTAGGTCATATTTTCTAAAAACAAAAAACCTAACCAAACGCTTATGGGCATATGATAGCGCTGTCATTTTTACTGTTCTCAAGTTCATCCTTACTGCCCCAATGTTAAGTATCCCAACAGAACAAATCATCTCACAATCTGCAAATACATAGCAGGCAGTTCATTACAATAGACTGATTTGAACTCAGCTCTCGAGTCTAAATGATCGACTGCAATGCTTATCGGTTCAAGCAGTTAAGGACATGATAATGTACTTACATCTCAACATTTATCCATTGACCGGTTTCTTGTTGACAGCAAAAACACTATCTTTAACCTGTGATCAATCGATAGACCGATCAAATAAACTGTGTCAATGATGTGTTGCAATTGTGTCATTGAATTATCACTTCTTTACAAAAACTTATGTTTTGATTACCCGTTCTAGGCACTTTAATCGCATATACAAGTAAGCCATGATTGACTACTGTCATTTATGTGTTGTGAAGTAAAGATATCTTTTGTGTGCATTCATTCCTTTACACACATATTATAAGCATCAAGACTATATTCTTTATGAGTTGATTCCGCAGATAAAATATTTCATTTCATTATCATTCCATTCAAACCTGACAACCTGGCAGATACACTATATGTAGATTTGTGTATTACTCATTCAAATAATCGTTTGTGAAAAGAACCCAAACATGAGTTTGTTTTGTTTTCTTTGTTTCTTTAAAAAAGAATATTTATTGCGTGTACCAAAAAGAAACATATATACAACATACGTACGGACCGATGAAACGGCAGCCGGATCTCCTAACTTAGATTGATTGCCATTAGCATGGCCTTATCATTCTGCTTACCTTTGTATTTGACTTTCAACTTTCATTCATGCACACTGTTGGGACGCATTGCTTTTCTTCTATTACTTTTTCTATTACTTTTATTTCTGTGAATATATTGCTTTGCTTTCAGGAGATTACGCAAGTGGTGACCTCTGGCAGAAACATATATACAGATGTATTGAGATAAGGAAGCAAATATTTAATTCAAGTTTTAATAAATATGAGGTGTACGCACACACATACACTACAGTGTTATTGTAAGAATAAATGTTTTTGAATATTTGTTACGTGAGATCAAACACTTTCTTTCCTACTGTAGCGTTCTACTTAGGCTCATGCAGTTTTTTGACAGATATACATACTTTATTCTTTTAACTGATAGAACCGTATTGGTAAAAAAAAAATTGCATGGAAATAACTTGAAGGTCTAATCCACATTATGTACTTAGACAGAAGTCTAAGGACCGGTAACGTTGTTACATCAGTTATACTAATAATGAGAAAACGTGAAACTGAGTAAAGCCCCCGTCACAACCCATCGTGCGTGCAATTCGTTCGTACGTTTTTTGGGGAGGCCACGGTCGCTACATTTTTCTGAAAACGTAGGGTGGATTTATCAAGAACAGAGAGGGAGTTTGCCAACGCACGTCACACGCACGTCGTACGTACGTAGCCCGTCGACACGTCTGGCAGTGAGGAGCTGCGTGCATCGTACGATGCGCACGTGGTACGTGCGTGTGGCGTGCGTACAACGTGCGTGTGATATGCGATTGTCACATTGTCGTACGGGGGCCGTGCGTCTCGCGTACAGTGTCCTTACACCACGCACGTTGTAAGTGCGTGCGAGTGCAACGAGGTTTTTCCCGCCCGATTGACAGGTGCTTGGTACACATTGTCACATGTGCTGGAGCCATAAGATGCCGCCCTTTCCATCGCTCCGGGTCCTGATGCTGCAAGAGCATGTTCTCTTCAAATGATGGCAATCGTCCGTCGGCTCGGCCTCTATCCTAAAAAAGGTGCCCAAAACGTGCGTTGTACGTGCTTACTCGGTACGTTGTACGTGCTTACTCGGTACGATCGACGTGAGTTTTCTTTAATTATTTGATAGTTAAACTTTGGACGTGCCGAGTAAGCACGAACTACGCACGTACAACGCACGTTGTACGCACATGCAACGTGCGTCGTTCGTAGAGAAAGTTTGAGTGGGTAAGCTTGAAAAAAACGCACGATGTCGGTGCGTTGTGTGTGCGGTTGTCGTACAGGGCACGCACGTCGATCGTACAGAGGAAAATTGCAGCCCGTTCGTAGACTGCACGCAGCGAAAGTTCTGCATGCACTAAAAGTTCTACGACGAGTCTGCGTGCTCCAAATTTGTCCAAAATCGGTACGGCGTCGGTAAAGAGGACGCACGAATTCCCCAATTTACCCCACGTTTTTGTCGGTAGACAGCACGCAGCTGCACGTACGACGGGTTGTGACGGGGGCTTAACCCATTACAGCATTTATTGGAAATGTCGTGTCACGAAACACATTACCAGAATGTTTTTAGCATGTATTATGTTCTATTATATGTGGTCACGAAGTGATCTCATGTGATGAACAACATAATGATTTAACATTTTATTAATGCTAACATTACATGGTTTTGTTATTCAAAAAATTATATTGATCAAATTGTAATTATCAACCTTAGACCATGTCAAGCCACATGATGCCAATTGCATTTCAAATGGGTGACCAATGGTTCTGATTTCTATTTGCCAATGACGTCTGGTCAATATGCATACAATACGATCTATTCAGTCTGCGTCAATCGTAACAGAAACAAAGGAAGGAAATAACTGAATAATAACAAGTATTTGTCACAAAGGTGACAAGATCCCCCACCGCATATTGATGTTAACAACAAGAAGGGGGACGGACGTACGGACGGACGTACGGAGCTGAATACTTTGTCCCTCGTGAAGATTAAAAGTTAATGGGTTCATGAGATATGGCCCTAACAACATTTTCAAAACTGGTCGAAGTCTCGCCGTGACCTTGAAAATGAGGTCAAGGTCACCGAAAACTTTTCAGGTCTGCGTATTACCCAGATGAAGACTGGTACCAAGTTCGAAGATTCTAGGTTGAGAGGTTCATTAGATATCGCGCTAACAAGAAGCGGGACGGACGGACGGGCGGACGTACGGAGCTGAATACTATATCCCCCGCTTCGCGCTAAACGCGCGGCGGGGGATAATAAAGTTTATACGATAACCAACGAAACATGTTTTGGCCAGTCCAAAGTTTTTAAGTAAGTACAGCCAATTATAAATCTTAAATAATTCTTGATGTGATAAACAAGAGCCATCCGAAGAGATGGCTTATCTCCCGGCCCCACCAAAGTTGAATGATAAATTTAAGCATATATTTTGATATACTGATTGTGTGAATAATGTTTTATTCATACATGCAGCTAGATTTGTTTGACTTTTAATAACCAACATAAGACTGTGAAAAACCACAGCTAGGTCGTTTTAATAAGTAAATGTTTATGTTATGCCATCGTCAAGTTCATCATGTTAATGTGAAGAGAGAAGCAAAAAACCATCCTGTACGATTGAATATGCTGTTTGGATAAAACATCTTCATTCCTTCACGATACACAATGTAGAAAGTATTGGTAATGTTGGAATGAAGAAGGTCATAGAGTTTAAGTCCCTGCAATTTGAAAATACCAAAAGGCACAGCTACACGGGATGATTAGTCAACCTACCAAGTTTCATTAAGCTAGCCCGAACTGTTTTCGAGTTCTCCGGAAACACATTTCTAAGTTGCGTTTTCATGGAAACTGCAAAAATAAAAAAATCCAGAAAGTTGAAAACCCCAAAAGGCACAACTGCATTCGGTAATGAGTCAATATACCAAGTTTCATTGAGCTAGCTGTAACGGTTTTCCAGTTCTGCTCCAGAAACAATGAGATCACAGACGGACGGACGGACGGACAGAACTATGTTCTGTTTAGCATTCGGAGCATATTGACATTGTTTAAGACATAAGAGGAAAGGTCATATACCTTCTCGTGTCCAGGTTCAATTTTTACAGATTGAAAACACTGAGTGCAATGTTAATGAAATGTATTTCTTTCCGACGTACATTCTTCAAATCAGACAATATTTTGTTATATCAAAATGATTAAGACAAGCATGTCTCTTAATGTGGATGCTTAACAGATATCTTTATGAATTTTTCGTAATGGCATTTAAATTTGAAATGTAATAACATAAAACATATATATACATTAAATGGCACATTTAATTATTCACATGAACCAATGGCAAGGATTATGGTTAATTTCATGAAAAAAGTTTTAACCTCGACAAGTTCTGATGTCAAAATGTGGCTGCAGTAAGGTTGTTCTAAATTGACTGATATTGCAACTCGGAGGTGTATTGTGAGCTGGAAAGTTGATATAACAAAATTTAGTTCAAAACGAAATCTCGATGCTTTTTGCGCAGGTTAATGACTGAGTAAATCTCTATTCCTTGACACTGATGGACCAAGGCTCATTGCCTTACAGGGACACTAACTCACTTCAATTCCACTAATGCATATTTTTCGGATCGCAGTTTCCGATTTCTGCCATTACAGAAAAGAATAGAGTTGGAGAACAATTGAATGACTGACACAAAAGTAATTAAATCGGCTACGAGGTCCATCTTGAATTATATTCAATTCCTGTAAGATTAAGTCAGTTTAATTTGACTTAGTCTTTTAGAAATAATTTCTTGAAAGGAACATAATGTTAAAGTATACTGAACATGAGTCTATTTGAGGAGAATATAATCAGTATGATAGTTTCATTACATGTCATGAAGAAATAATTCACTACAACATACTTACATTTTCACTTTGCCTGCTTTTATCTACTACTGTAACTTAAATAACCTTTTGTCAAAGCTTACATTTTCACTTTGCCTGCTTTTATCTACTACTGTAACTTAAATAACCTTTTGTCAAAGTTCTAAATCGCAACTCATGTTCCTGTTTTGATGTATTGTATTCCAAACCTGAATATCACTGAAACTTTAAGGACATTCATTGCAGTCAGGACGAGCCTGTGCCAAGGAATAACTGTTTGAGAAAGTTCAACTTCTGTTACCGCAATAGTGCTTCTAATGACACCTAGCATCAAAATCAGAAAACAACATAATTGCAATTGCATGGAACCTGACATTTAAGTGAGAAAAAAACAGGAAATAACCCCCAGGGAAGGACTTGGACAGGAAGTCCTGTTCCGGTTTCCTTGTTGTAATGCGAACTGATATCTATGTACATTAGAAGAGATTTCAGGAAATTAGATAACTTATCTTATTACGGAACAATGTTGTTACTGTTGTTATTGGAAAATAGGTTTCATCACACAACCACAAGTTCAATTTAGTTTTCCATTTTAGGCAATTGACTATGTGGACTATTTACTGTAGTTTATAAAAGTAAACATTAAATCAACTAAGACTCTGCAATAGCTTCTATGAAATCCCAGTAGCGACGTTTAATGTAACTTGATTATCCATTTAGGGTCAAACACAGCGTTTAATAAAGTGTTCTTCGTTTATATTTTGCTTTATTTATTTTACAACCCGATCTCTCATAGTTTAGAGGAAAAATTGATTAATTTCTCTGTTCAGACAAGCCAATTTTACCCAAATCTTATTATGTGGTCTTCCAGTTTTCTTGTGCTCTCTGCATGTTTACATTTATATATTTTGATTGAGCTCTTTAACCATGGCTTTCTCTGTTTGACAAGTGCGAAAAATGAATAATCTATTATTATAATTATGATTAGAGGTACAATTTAATGTTAGGAAATATCAACGCCTTTTGTAACCATTGATAAGGTCACCTGACAAATGATGCCAGTTTGCTTTTAAAGATTCAATTGACACAGGAAATCGGTCATTAACATGAGAGTGAACACTAACATGTCTTTCGATTCCATTTAAATTGTACTTTTTTCCCTTGTCAAAGTTATTGTATGTGTTTTTCGTGTATCAATATTTTATGACTTGATCGACCTCTGTGGGAAGAGAATGCTGCAGTCTACCAGTCTGGGAGCTTTTTTGCCTAAAGGGTCTGAGAACAGACGGTTCGGTCGTGTGTTCTGAAGTAGATTCAGTTTGATGTTTGGCTTCGTCAAGGTTTTTTCAACATGGCTATGATAGTCCATTGTTAAGGTCTATTAGGGTTTGGAAATGTGATATAACGAGACTAGATGTGACACTGAAAACCGTACATGTACTTATCATATACAGGGTAATTCATCCGTCACTGATTGAATCAAGGCTCCGAGGGGAAAAGCACTTCAACCTTCTTTAATCACACTAATGTGAATTAAACAAAACGCGTTGTGTCATTTTCTGCTTCAGAAAACACGAAGCAAAAGAACAATAGAATAACATCAAAAAAAGATATTTAATCAATGAATAAAATTAGCTATTCGCCGAATTTATCTTAGTTTTAATAAGATCAATTTTTCATTTGGTCATCTTGATTTTACGTAGGAACTGGAGTGTAGTTCCTTGAAAGGAACAAATTTGAGTATAAGTGTATACTAAATATCCGATAAGTATGTTCAAATGGGCACCTCAGCATGGCTCGCCCTAACTTCTAAACAACCATTTGAGATTTCAGTTCTCTTTATTTTCCTTTTCTATTTTCTTTACCCTTTTTGACTTTACATTTTAAGTTTAAAGAAAAAAATATGTTCAAAACAGAAACTTCCAAATCGCGACCCATGTGCATGAAGTGCTGTTCTGAAAGAAGTGGCAACATAGCATATATATCACAATAATACCTACAATCAAAAGCATTACATGACATCCTGAAAACTCAGAAAACAGGAAATAATCTTCAAGTGAAGAGAAGAAAAGAAAAAAGAAGAACTCTTCTGGCACAAGTTTTAGTTTTATCACAATATCAACTCAGAAAACAGAAAATAATTTTCAAGTAAAGAGAAGAATAGAAAAAAGAAAAACTCTTCTGGCCTCGTTATGGACATGTTTTTGGTTCACTTTTTATCGAAACTAATGTAAATGTAATTTCAAAGCGATCACGGGTAATTGGATAACTTACCTATTCACGAAACAAACTTGTTTTCTGGGAAAATAGCTTTTATCACACTACAGCGGGGTCAATTTAGATTTCCATTTCAGACATTAGTCACTGATATCTACTGAAAACTCATTTTGTGAAACACAATCGCCAATATAACAGCATCGGTGAGTAACAATTGTGATGGTTCTATGCGCTAAATAAATCAATCATTATTATATATTCATATTAATTTCGCAATATCAAAATTAAATTATATAATGTGACATGAGTGTGGTTATTTTGACTGAAAGAAGTAAACTAAGGTATTTGAATATATGCTATTCTCTAAAACGCGTAAACAATTGGATGTCTCAAACAAATACGTTGAAAACAATCTGCTTGTGCTTTGAAAGAAAGGCAAAATTGTCTGAATTATTTTTTTGTGTTCATTGGAGAAATTAAATATTCAATTTTGATGAAAAAGGTTTCCTTCGCTTTCAAAATGTTTATGAATGTTGAATTCATGATGATCAAATCAAATCTCAAATCACATGTGCACAACACTTTGGTTACATATATTCATTTCATTAAGTCATAATTCCACGCCTTTTATTAAACAAATTACTGTTTTGAATGCATTGTATAACTTTAAAAACATTGACCTCGATAGATTTGCAACGTCGTGGTACGATAACACGTACAAAATCACAATGACCAAAGTTTACAAAGTAATATAGTCAGTCTGTCACTAATTGTATCAGAATATCTATCAAACTGGACTAACGGTTTGTCAACCCTGTTGAACTCTGTATTCAATATCGTTTTACGGTGTACTGATATTGCATTTTCCTCCTCTCATTTCAATTAAATACTATTTTCATGTACAAAGTACTAAAAATGCGTTGCTTTGGAAGCAAAATAATTAAATGCCGTTAATATATATTACAAAAGAAATTATTTTGTCAGCTCATTTCTTATATCATTGTACAGAAAAAAGAAACCAAGATCATTTGTTCATTATGGTCATTGTGAACTAAGGTAATATATTTCATAGGCAAGAAATGACAATTTGCATTTAAAATATAAAGAATATTAGGAAAACACTTTTGTGGTGTCTAGTTGCGTTAATGTTTGAAACCCTTCCTTTGAGAATACAAAGAGAAAGAAAGACCTATTTCCTTTGAGCACCATTTCGTTTAACTCTGTAGAACGCTTTGAAAAGAAATTCCGAACATATTAGATTTGCAACAAAACTGAAACGGCTAATGATATTCCCTCAAAATGGTTTGTTAAAGTTTTCCGCTGTGCAATTCCGTATAGTTTTCTCTGAGGGGGACGTTTGCATCTTTAACATATCTATTCAACAGAAAGTGACAAGAAGCGCCCCCTCCCAAGGTTTTTATAAACATTTCCATCCATCATTTCAGTGTTGGTATCTGATGACATTGACCAATGTGTAAGGTTTATTTGATTTGTTTATTTTCAAGCAGTTATAACATTTCGCACATTTGTTCTCCCATTAAACCATCCTATGTTACGTAGTTCAAAATATTCTCCACTGTTTTAGGACATATTTTTGTGTGTGGAAAGAATGGAAAAAATGTTCTGTTTAGATCTAAAAATTCCGTTTAAACTTCAAACTCAGCCTTTTTATTGCCTCAATGTAGCTTAAAAAATAAATTTAAGTGGTTCTTCATCTTTTTTTTTTGAATGTTTCTTTATCAATATATGTACACAAATTTAAACAAATGTCCGTGTCATTTATGAAGTATTGCAAACAATGTTAGAGGCTACCAACTGCACTTGCCCATCCTCAGGCAACAACATGTGATTGATTGAATCTATAATGAAGGCTACATGAAGTTTGTTGATCTATGCTCCGGTGGTAAAGCTTCAATATAAAACCAGGAGTAAGGACATGTAGTTGAATTGATCTTAATTCTCTCTGATTGATTCCGAAAATAGGTGCAAGCACAATCACAAAACTACTTTGTTTTGTTTTGATCAGGAATTGTTTCCCATCAAACCACGCATCGGAGTTGTAACTTTTCCAAATTGAACTTAATTTTCCATCATGGCGTTTTACTACATTATTGAAACAGGTTCAGATTGACCATTAGAAAGTTGATGCATCTGAAAACACAATTTCTCTTGGGAACTGACTGAACCTACTTATTTGTGGTATCAGAAAGTGAGTACCTTACATTAAACAATTTACAAAGTATTGCCATATATTACTTGGTAAAACAAGTTTTATCTGGAATGAAATCTGTTTGTTTCTATGCTGAATTGTTTGAGGTTATTGCTTACCATATGGTTGCTTTTGCACATTAGAAGTTGGCCATCCATAAAGCGCATTGTCTTTCTTATTATTGAAATTCTGGAATGTTTCTATAAGTAATAGTAACGACAAAAATGGCTCACACACGAAAATGGAGGGTAGAAACGTCACGCGTGATGCTTAAATGTGACACTCTGCTAATGAAAATTGCCCATCCCTTTATAATGAAAGTCTCAAGCACAATATATTCCTTAACCCCATATCATCACAGAGCCAACACCACACTGATGGTTGGTAGTACACGCTTAACTCATTGTTCTGAGTATATATAAGAAGGACAAAGAAAAGTTATCATAGATACTAATCTTGATGAACTCAATATATATCTAGTTTAAAAACAGCAGCAATGTTAGACTGAGTGTTCTCTCTAAAGAGAAGAGATAGAAAGGGAGAAGCCTCATTGGATGCAGTCAAAGCTAGTCGTGCAATTAGCGACGCTGTTCAGACGGCTGAGTCATGGCTGATTTTTTTTCAAATAGTTAATAGTGCAAGTTAAGCCGCTAGAGGAAGCTGCCAGAACGATATATTGGTATAGATATGTAATATTTCGTAACTTTAAGCTTTCAGCTTCTTTGTCTCAGATGTCAATCAAAGTTCATATTCGGAATTTGGGTTTACAACATATGGAAATATGAGGAAACTACTGTTGAAATACACAATGTTTTCCTTCTCAATCGAGATGGTTTTACTTACGTCTGAGCATTTCGAAATATTTAATTAATACATGTATACCTACATACATACATCCAAATGCTTCAATAGCGCTAATATCCGGCACATAACACTATTCAAATGCGCGCTGCTGAGTCTTCCAAATAGTGTGTTGAAATAACTCAACAGAAAGCTTTTTGATAGAGGTATGTTTTCAGTTCTTTCTTGAAAGTTTCTTCCTAGGGTCCAAGCATGTTGAAATGCGCGATACCAAACTTCTTTGAGTGAGAGCTAGTTGTGTCCAGGAGATAAGTGTTGCTTGAGCGATAAGAACGAACTAGTTTAAACTATGGTACACCATTAACAAGTGAAGAAGCGAGCAAAGCTCACATACCCCCGCTCCCCACTTTGTTCAAAGAATTTCAAATAGTAAAACTGATTAATATTGGTTAAAGTATGATAGTTGAGTATACAGTAAGTCATTGTGTAAGTTTTCTTTCAACTGAAACCCAAATACCGAATTCATTAATAGGTTTTACAATTAAAAGGGTACATCTAGAGATAATGGTTGATCTTTGTTTCAAATTTGACGTAGTTCTCATGAATATTCTACGAGATGCACTGAGGACAAAATTATTTTTGTTGAGTCACTTTGTAAGTTATGTTTTCCAAAGAAACCACAGAGAAGAAAATCCATATATATCGTTTAACTCTCACAAGGCATATCCAGCAATCACGATTGACATATGTAGCAAATTTGGTGAAGCTGAGATGTATATATATTTAATGAAATATGTTCAGGACAAAGTAATTTATCATAGAATCACTGTTTTAATCATGTTTCCAAAAATTAAAAAAATGTGATGGTCTAATCCTCAAATGGCACATCTAGGGATCATGGTTAATAAGTGTATGAAGTTTGGTGAAGCTAGAATGAATAGTTTGGGAGATATGCTCCGGACAAAAGACTTGGTCGAAGAGTCACTGTTTAAGTCATGTTTCCATGGAAACTGCAAAAAATAAAAATAATTTGTTGGTCTAACCCTTAAAAGGCACAACTAGGGATCATGATTGGTAAGTGTATGAAGTTTGGTGAAGCTAGCATGCATAGTTTTGGAGATATGCTCCGCACAAAACGACTTCCTCAAAGAGTCACCTTGTTAGTCACGTTTCCATGGAAACCGCAACAATGAAAATTCAGAAATAGTTCTAACCCTCAAAAGGCACAACTAGGGATCATGGTTGACATCTGTATGAAGTTTGATGAAGCTAGCATGCATAGTTTTGGAGATATGCTCTGCACAAAACGACAGACTTCCTCAAAGAGTCACTTTTTAGTCACGTTTCCATGGAAACCGCAAAAATGAAAATTCAGAAATAGTTCTAACCCTCAAAAGGCACAACTAGGGATCATGGTTGACATCTGTATGAAGTTTGATGAAGCTAGCATGCATAGTTTTGAAGATATGCTCCGCACAAAACGACTTCCTCAAAGAGTCACTTTTTAGTCACATTTCCATGGAAACCGCAAAAATGAAAATTCAGAAATAGTTCTAACCCTCAAAAGGCACAACTCGGGATCATGGTTGACATGTGTATGAAGTTTGATGAGGCTAGCATGCATAGTTTTGGAGATCTGCTCCGCACAAAGTTTTGGGACGGACGGACGGACGGACAGACGGACGGACGGAAAGAATGAACGCTATATACCCCCGCTTACGCTAGGTAGATATATGCCTTGCCGTCTAGGCATTTGAAGACAAGGAGAATTAGTTTATAGTGAATCCTGTAAGTTATTGATAGCCAATGTTAATTGTTAAGGAGTAGGATTGATGTGATATTATCGTCTCCATCAACTTCCTACTCTTATTGCAACAGTCTGGATTTTCTGTAATTCAGCATGCAGGTGTTGAGGACGACCGTACAATAGAACATTACAGTAGTCGAGACGCGAGGTGACAATGCCTGGATGAGAGCTGCTGTTGTTTTGTCATCAAAATATCTCCTCACCATACTGATGTTACATATATGGTAGTCGGGTTTCCTACATGCATTGTTGAAATGTGCTTCCATGCATAAGCAAGATTCAATATCACACTGAGGTTTCTGGCTTCCTTGCATGGCTCAATAGTATTGTCGCCGATGACAACGCCTAGTAGAGAAATACAGCATTATCATTAAAGTGATTTTTCACAAATTGTTTATGGATAATGTACAATGTATATGGCATGTTTATAGTCATAATGGTCGGTTCTCAACGCATTTGGGCAAATAACCAATTTAACCAAAATAACCCTTTTATTAAGCATTAATTGGTGAATTTCAGGATGCTGTCGAACTCATTGTTCTTGAATATGGCGTCAGGATTGACTGAACCCATTTCAATAGGATTCTGCTTGGAAATTTTACTTTGCATCTTTTTCATGCATAGAAACATTTTCAGTCAAAGAAAGGTTTGGCCTTCACCTTTGACAGTTCATATCCAAAACCTTTTCAAAAGTGTGTCTCTTCTTCTGATAACGACTTGCTTTTCCCCAAGATGGGTCTTACTTGATGAACAAAGAAGAAATGCACTCTGAAGGCAAGACAATATATCATTAGTCGTTTTCATTGTCTCCCCTTTTTTGTGTAACCATTGATTATAAAACCATGTAACAATTTCGCAAAGGATTGGGTGTTTCAGACACTCATTAAAAGGGAAAAAAGTCTGACAAAGGATTTATGGTAAAACAAAACTGACAAGCCAACAGAAATATCCAAGACTTAAGTGATTATTAAATTAAAAAGAAGTAAAATGTTTGCTGTCTGCCCTTAAATTGTATTCCAGAATGAAAAACCAATAGAAAGCTTGAACCCGGTGAACTCACTCAAAAATAATTTGCGATAAAGAGCAACAGTTAAAAATATTTCTGTGGTCTTCTCATTGACATGGCAGAAAACTCTTGGCTACTTTGTTATCAATTCCAATGACCTGGATGCGACACTCTACGTCCTAAAGCAAAACATTTAAAACTATTCTGGCGCTTTCTCACAAAAGAAACGAATCCTTACAATCTACATTGTCCAGAAGTTGTTTTGGAAATCGATCACTATAAAATGTCATGAAATTGTTAACATCTTTTAAGGCAACTTTATGGCGGTTCAGAATAGGAAACCGTGAACATTCATTTTGTCAGTTAAAAAATGTTTCAAATTCATCTTTATAGAATGTATGTCGCCTGCCTGTAAGGATGACATTATTTCATGAGGTTTTAATTTGTATACAACCCTGATCTCAGATAATGATGCTACATGTATGACCGAAAAGTAACCATGAAGAATCCTTATCCATACCATTTCGGACTAGTGCTAAGTAATTGGCAGCCAGAACTCGGCTGCGCAAATGCATTGAAATCAACATTGTGTCCAGCAGACTAGCAGAGCCCTCGTCACGCCTCGCTAAATATCGTTTCAGTCAAAACATTAAAATCATTGGCACCCGTTTAAGGCGGCAATGCCTTTGTTAAGGAACTATACACGTTTCTATTTCTAGCAACGATTATAGTTATCCTTCTTGTTCGATAGGGGCGCTGACGTCGTCCGCCATTGAGGTGCTGAAGATTACCGTGATGATATGATGCCGAGTGAAGCCTACACGCACACATAAAGGGGAAAATGGAAGAAAATGTTTGAAAAACAGGAGGATTTGCTCTAGGGATCGAAGATAATTTAATTCAAATCGAAACAATAAAAAAAAAACCATTTGTTCCTAGAACTTCCCTTAGGCATATTTGCAAAAGAGAAGAGAAATGTCCTAAAATAAATGCCAAAACGAAGGAAATACAGAAATTAAAAGAAAGTCATAATTAAACATGTTAAGAAATAGAATTTAAGAAATTAATCAATCCTAAATAAGCAAGTTTAAAGGATTCTTTGTAGACAAACTGAAAATAATGATTCAAACTGTGTATGTAAACACTCCGAATTAAATTCGAAAAGATTTTGAGCTTCAAACGATTTACAAGCCCAGGTACGAACTGAACTGTTTTATGATTAATTTTCGACGTATTGTCCGATGATACATTCTCTGCAACTTAACTCCATCATGCGTCATGCGAATTTGATGACGACACAAGGACAGAAAACAACATGTGGGGCGTTGAAGTTCATGTTTTCAAATTTGTCACATGTGATAGTTATGTTTCTTAAGTATCCTGGGCATTTGTAGGAAAAAAGTTACAGTTAAGTGATCTTTATAACAAGACAATTCATAAATCCCGAACCATGGACATCGCCTACTTAACTGAACCAGAGCATGAAAATACTTTAAAATATCTATATTAATGACACTTTTCTCAGTATCAGCATACATGAGAGATTCTTGTTTTACATAACTGCAGTTCATGATATTTTCCCGCTTCCTACATTCTCTTGCTGTGTGGGTCAACATTTACATACAAACATCAAAGATTGTTTAAAAAAATAAATGAAAACGTTTATATGCAAGCAATAGTGATATAGTATAAACACGTTTGGCAATACAACATTTTGAAACAAACTGATTGCAGAAATTGCACTCATTTATATTTACTGATTAATTAAAAGTGTTCAAAGGTCACGCGACTTCGGCCGCGTGGTGTCCGAGCATTGATGATTTTGCTCTAAATGCAACCGATTTATTTGATCATTTAATTTTAACTGTTCTTGAAGTTTGAACAACAATAAAAGCATAGTTTTTAATTTATAACTTTTGCGCCAAAATAAAGTTAACACAGAGCCATCTATTCGTATGCCATATTTGATAGCAAATGATGAATAGCATTATATCATATTAACAAGACAGTTTTCATTTCATCAAATGCGTTTTATGACTATAAAAGTATACTTATATAGTTATTAATAACTCCCGCATTTGCTGCCTTTTATGTCAATAAACCTATATGTAAAAGTTCTTTCTGAGAATCAATATTTTCGTATTCATCCATTCTTTATAGGACTTATTTCTGCCGAATTATAGAATAGATTTTTTTTTGTAAACTCTACAGTGGAACTTATTTTGTATTTCGCCGATGATGTAGGCCAATAAGGGACACACATGAGATAACCCTATCAGGTAATTTGTTCAAAAAAATAAATGAAGATGGTTTTCTTTTTACTAAAACGTTTTAAAATATATTCGTTTAAATGCAACTTAAAACAGTTTAAGGAGTTTCTGTTTCAGTTCAAGCGGTAGGCCTATTGAAGCTCATCTTACAGGCTGGGATCCCCACTAGATATTATTCATAAATTTGATTTATTCCTTAAAAAACTGTTCCTTCAGCTTGAAAAAAACGTTAAAAATACTAATTTCAAACATTGTTTATTGTATTGTCACTATTTATTTTTCAAATGCTGATAGTGGTAGAAACTGCGATTCATCTTAGAGTCACATTATATTAACGCTTTTATTAAAGAAAAATAGAGCCATTGGCGCTGTAGCTCATCAGGCTTCATTATCAATTATGCTGTAGAGTGTGGCCAATGTGATTCCCCCTTTGTAGGGGCCACGGGGTCACCAATCCTACAATGAAGTTTATAGGCGACAAGTTTCAGTTTTCTAGCCCTTATATTTCAGGAGAAAATGATGAAAATAGATTTTAAGGACGTTCCTGTTGGCTTTGTTAGGGACCACAGTGTCACCAAAGCTACAATTCATAATCCTCACTAGTCAATTAGTCTGTACACAAAGTTTCAGCTTTATAGGCCTTATGCTTCTGGAGAAGAAGATGAAAATAGGTTTTAAGAGTGTGGCCCTTATAGCCCTTATTAGAGGCCACAGGACCACCAGAGCTACAATTCATAATCCTCATTAAACAAGGAGTCTGTACACAAAATGTCAGCTTTCCAGGCCTTATGCTTCTGGAGAAGAAGATGAAAATCTGTTTTAGGGTGTGGCCCCTGTGGCCCTTATCAGGGGTCACAGGGCCACCAAAGCTACAATTTATAATCTTCACTAGTTACAGTCTAAGTAAACCTAGCCTCAATATTATCCGTTTCACTTCTATACTGAGTCTAGAAAGGCCCAATAGAGGGTCGCGTCAGCCGACCTTTCTGCGACCTATGACCCTCCAACGTTATACGTGCGGAGGCACACTATTACGGCTTGGTAAGATGAATTCTGATTGGTCAATTCGATACGTTGTCTGACGCGACTCTCTACTAAGCCTTTTTAGACTCAGTATTGAAGTGAAACGGATAATATTGAGGCTAGGTTTACTTAGACTGCACTAGTTAAGGAGTCTGTACACAAAATTTCAACTTTCTAGACCTAATGCTTCTGGAGAAGAAGATGAAAATAGGTTTTTAGGGCGTGGCCCTCTGTGGCCCTTATTTAGGGTCACAGGGCAATCAAAGCTACAATTTATAATCTCCACTAGTCAAGGAGTCTGTACACACAGTTTCAGCTTTCTAGGCCTTATGTTTCTGGAGAAGAAGATGAACATAGGTTTTTAGGGTGTGGCCCAATAAGGGCCACAGGGCCTACAAAGCGAAAAATGAATATGATAGCTATCATAAACAACATGTTGTCAGTAAGTTGCTGCCTTGTTTATATGCAAAATGTATATATGTTTATCTCACGTACCGCCGTTGGCAGTTTGTCAGAGAATAAAGAGAGTTTGAGAGCCGTATTTGATAAGCTTGCTTGCTCAAGATGGTGCTTAACAAATGTTCAAAGGATTATGCTTTGATCCTCTATGTGTTTGCAGGTCTGAGCTGAAATGCAAATGTTCAAAAGGGTTGATGCAAGTAAATGAACTGTTCAATTACTTTGATTAGTTGTTTCTTAAAATATTGTCTTGTTTTGCCCGAAGCTCATGCACTCTAATTATTAAACATCTTATATCTAAGTAAAGACATACACAATCCCACAAGTAGACTATCCCACGATCTTAATACTATTAGCTTCGGTAGATCCCAGCAAATTATGAAGGCAATAGAGGCGTGACTGATTACCACTCTGAACGGTAATCTTCACCAATCAAACAGAAAGTGTTTTTACCCCCCCCCCCCCCCCCCCCCCATACACAATTTCAGCTGCATTTCGTTTTTGAAAATTCCTAGTTCTTTTAACTCACCAAATAAATCCCAAATCCATTCTATATAACAACAAACTGTAAGTTTTGGTTCTTTTTATGAAACTAACCTTTCCCTTCAAAATGACCAAGAAAGTCCAAACTGTTGCAGTGGAAACTCTAAGATATACAATAAGTCACATCTACATGATATGAAGAGGATGTAGAGCAAATTTGATAAAGATTAGTCAAGTAGTTTAAGAGCTACGCTCCAGGAACTACCCATATCCTTTTACAATGACAAAGATCAATTAAATATAACAAATTATTCTAAGGAATTTGGTCATATAACATCTTTTGTCGAGTTTGAGAAAACTAATCCTTTTTCGGTCGTCTATTAAATCCTTACTGATGACATTTTCCATTATCGATCTTTTGTTATCAAAGATTATATGCAGATATGAGGGACCTACTTTTAGAATATCATCTTTAATAAGAAAACATTAATAACTTTGCATTTGTTTTCATTGCAAATAATTTCGCAAGGGAAGCTCTTTATTGAATGATCTCTTTGAAATATTCATCCAAAATATTGTTGCAAGTTGAATTATTGCTCACATAATGAAAAATATTGATTTTCCTACAAGTTGACGTCAGCATATCACCACTGACTCTAAAATATAAGATGTAATTAGAACATGAAATCATTGTATTTTGCATGGCATGAATGACAGGGGCAGTTGTTTGTAATAACAGAAATTGTGTAAAATTTATCATAAGTCATTGCTTACTTATTACTTTTTGTAAACTGTTTTCTTTTTTTCCCATGATTTTCCAAAGTTATGATAAACAGAACCAAATTTTAAAAAGTAACCACTAGTTTAATTGACATGCTAGCAAAATGAGAAGCTTTAACATCCATGTGATTCGCAAAAACATAACTTTCTCACACAAGTGAACATATTTATAACGGCTTTTTAATTTCCATGGCTATTAAAGTTTCCTTAATGGTCACAGGAATTACTGTTTTATTGAAAATAGCTGAGATCTTTGTGGTTTATTTATTTCATTTTATTCAATTAGTGAGTGTCAACGAGTCTTGCACAGTAAACATGGTTTCTTAATAACGTGGAAATACATTAGAAGATACATAGTTGCGTAAAATTTAAATCCATAAATTTGCGGGCGTTGAATAACAATGAATCCCAGACAGAAAGCAGAAACGGTTATGTCCTAAAAGATTCCACTGAATTTTTAAAAGTAAGAGATATCTTGAAATCCAAAAAAACAGCCCAAACTAATCCAGCCGAGCCAATCCTCTATATTCATTGTGCAGTTGTGGTGGAATAACCACATTTGGTGTCTCTCATTTTGGTTTGATATTATAAGTTACCATGTGTTCGCGAGTTTGATATGGAGATTTATCATGTGTCCGAGTTAAATATCAAACGAGAACGAAGTTCGAGTTTGATATTTAACGAGAACGAAGTTCGAGAAGTTCGAGTTTGATATTTAACTCGGACACATGATAAATCTCCATATCAAACTCGCGGACACATGGTAACGAATTTATCTCGACGAGCACCTTTTCTAAATGCTTTAAATCTGGCTTGAAAGATGAGATTTGCCAAAATGGCATCTGATCAGATCAGTGTTACTCTTTTATTTAGGTATTTACATATATAATTTTTAAACCACCGTGTTAATGACCAAAAGTATGGTCTAGTACCGAAGCGAAACGCACGGTACTAGACGGAAATTTAGAATTAACGGGGAAAAAAATCAAAATACCGAGCAATGCGGGCATTCCTATATTTTGATTGTTTGGTCACGTGACCTCGTGCATTCGCACCACATTCGATTTGAAGCGGTCGTAGAAGCCCCCGTTACTGTCATGGCGGACTGTCGAGTAGGGCTGAGCGAGTTTGATAGTGTCGGAGTTATAGATAAGACAGGCATCATAGCACACTGTTGAGAGTGTGTGTTGAGAGTACAATAAACAAAAAGCGGTGACTTTTAACTTAACTGATGTTCATAGATCGGCTTTCTGTTTGTATAATTTGAATCTTGAGCTCGCTGATAAGACAACCTCGCTGCGAGCGAGCGAGTCAACATGCCGTTGGGATGCCGTACGACTTTCTAATGTATTTTAGCAGTACCAATCTTTTATTTGAAGAACATTTTACTTATACCAGTTAAGTTATTACATAAAGCTGACTAAAGAATGTACAGGGCAATTCACCAAGCATACATGACGTTACAGCAATCGAGCGTAGCGTAGCCTTGTTTACCGAACAAAGGGCACGGGAGATAACTCTTGACACTCCGTCGTTGCTTGTTACTAGGGAAGCGCGTGGCCCAGTGTAACATAGCTAAATACACCTACGGCACGTGACCGGTTTTGACCAATGGTAAACCGACAATGCTGTGCAAGCTGCTCCTCATCGACGTATGAATTGGGGCGATGTAACCCTGACGTAGGTATAAACAGTCTAAAACAATATTACTACTCATCATAAAAATACGATTGAGTGTTCATTGCCTTCGTTATTCTCTTGTCTATCAATTATGACTATTCAAACAAATTAAGTGACACATTTGATATAACATTTTGACCCTCTAAGAAAGATACCCCCATCACGTTGTTTTATACATGTCCTATTTTTTTCTTGAATACTGTCAATAATTATGCAAAAGTTCCACAAACAATGTTGTCATGGTCACTGTCATTGTCACCCGAGTCTGTATAGCCCTTAAATGTGAAATTAAAGTTAACACAGAATATTTTTCACCCGATTTAAGATGAGACTCAACTTTGCAGTCTTAAGATGATACCTCAAATTTGATAACCTTAAAAAAACAGAAGTATCATATATAGCCAAATTTAAGTTTAAATAATAAAAATACCTTAAAATCTCTTTTAAAAACCCTTTAAAAATACATATATATGTAAAAAAATGTAGGGTTAAATAAGACATTTCAGATATATAAAATGCCTAGAAAATCGATAGAATTTAATTAACTTAATTTAAGTTATGTTGTTTGTGAAACAGAGCAAGTTAAATTTCGGATTTATACACATAAAAAGCAATTACTGAAGGGAAAAAAATAAAAAACATTTTGTTATCGTGTCATAATTTATTATGTTGGTTATATAAATATTTACTCATCTTTTATTATATCCGAGTTGTTGAAAATTATAAATTAAAAATATTTAAGCTT
This sequence comes from Steromphala cineraria, assembly GCA_916613615.1. Classification (NCBI taxonomy): domain Eukaryota; kingdom Metazoa; phylum Mollusca; class Gastropoda; order Trochida; family Trochidae; genus Steromphala; species Steromphala cineraria. Next base: position 81,258,072 of record OU744722.1, read on the forward strand.
TATTTTAAGTTTTTGACCCGTCTATCTATTCAAGAAACAGCACATTAGATACGGGAAAGGTGTTCCTTATCATATATTTCACATTTCCTTATCTCCCACAGAGGCAGATCAAGTCATAAAATGTTGATAAAGCCTCTGTTCTATTACGGCGAAATCTTTGGGTTCCGGAAGTTTCCCCTGGCGGAAAAATATTGCACCACAATCCATTTTAATTTCTTTATCAAATGACAACGCTTCTAGCATGGTTCATACCACGAAGATTTTGCCATGATACAATAGCCATAATGATGATTTTAGTTCAGTGTCGCTGATTGCACAACTAAATTTGATTGCTTCCAATCGGGCATTTCCCATTCTATTCCACAAAGTCAGCGTAAGAGAGGCTGTACCAACATTACATGACTTGATCTGCCTCTGTGAGAAATAAATGCATATTATTAGTCGTAAAAACGATTACAAACACAATCTTAGCTCACGCTTTTATTGTGACAGCCAATGAAAGCGGGCGATTGCATGTGGGAGTTACTCAACACAGTACGAAGGTCCTAACTGTCAGGTGTCCCAATGTCGAACCTCCTATATATATACATTGCATCCGGCATGGGAGGCAAGCATACTAACCACTTCATACATGTAACTTTGTTCCAATAGAATAGAATTAACCCTTGCTTTTCAAGGGCTATTATATAAAAATGAGGATATGAGAAGCATTAAACAGAGAACACTAGGGTCGTGTTTCCTGTTTATCATTCAATTGTATAGTTGTATCTAGACAATAGTCCCTGAATCCAGAAGTAGCATCATTTCAGAACAGCTGACAAACAAAAAGATTATGGGTCTGAAACCAAACAAATCTCCCTGATCCGATGGTAAACGCTTTCTGAAAGATATACCCAGCAAATACATAACATCATACAAATATAAATAGCTGTTTCGACTTTGTTAAATCAAAATATAATTTTCTATTGAGAAATATTCATGACCTGGCAACATTATTATGACGATGTGTTTGACAAATTAAAGTAAGCTGACAGTCCTTTAAAACATAATTATACAGTTTGACTAATCCAAGAAAAGTTTCAAAGAAATTAAGCTGTAAAGATTTATATGTTGTTGCTCTTTTGGTCTCACCGTAAGCATAAAACATTGTCGATCTAACTTCATATTTGCAAGTAGGCCAATATGTCAACTTCATCATTTGGGTAAAAAATGGGAAATGGTAATGTTTGTGCACTTCACAGTCGCAATTGTGCTCTTAAAACCACGGCATCTTCGACTTGACGCCAGACTATTTGACATACACACCGAGGAAAACATAGTTAAATTAATGTTTAATCGGTGTTGGAACGCAGTAATGTCAAAATTAAAGGAATAATTGCCCATTTATCACATTTCGTCCAAAACATAATGAATGCAAGAGAGAGTACACCTCACGAGCATAGCGTGGCAGGAAGAACGAATTGTCCGTGTGCAATAATTTGCACGAGATTCACGAGCTCGTCTGTTGTCGTGAAGATCGCATTGTCCAATCAGCAAGCAATGTCGCGGTGACATATGCGCGTGCGTGTAAAAGCACGTGCTCTTATTATTTGACTTGACAAAGCGACGAGACAACCAGGATGGTCTCAAGATGGCCAACACTTGCTTGTCGGAGTACTCTTACAGCGAAGAAAACTTAATGGATAATATTTATCGAGAGCCCAGCTCAATAAAACGCTACAATAACTACATACGTCTATGAAGTGACGGAACAATTTTCGGATATTTGCTGTTGGGAGTGCAAATGTGTGAACAGTGGAATGTGCCGAACTATCCATAATCAACGCATATTTTATTATTCACTGGATTATATTGTCATATTAGTGTAACGATGCAGTTGGACATTCTTTGAATGTAAAGGGATCAGCGACACGTCTTTTCCAGACAGAAAAACATCTGCAGCTTGTGTACACGGATTATCCATGTTGAATAAAGTTAAGGGATATGTTAGTTCATCTGCATGTTTCTTTCAATTTGACCAAAAATTAAATGAGTGCAAGGTTTTAATACTAGCATAACATGAACCATTAGTTCAACTGTCAAATTCTTAAAACATTGTTGACATGAGCTTTTGTTTGTACTCATTGTTGAAATCAACATTTCTATTTCGAAATTGGTGTGCTAAAATTGACGGAATTGTTATTATGGTCCAAAATAAGTGTTCATGATTAAAGATATATTGGCATTAATGCAAGAGAAACATTTGAGCGTTTTCCATGTATAAATTTTTTAGCATTTTAATATTACGATGTAAGTTAAGTGGAATTATATTTTTCTTACAGGTAACAAATGGATTATAAACATCAGGGATTTACGGGACAGCATCTACCAGGATTACGAAGATCACCCCGGACCTGCACACAAAACGTAATCACGCCTCTGACTGAAAACCCAACTGTTGTAGGTTACAGGAACGGAGTTGACAATGTACCGTTTTCATGAAAGAATAAAAAATTTAAACCTTGTCATGTTCTTCATACGAAACCATTCATAAAATCGTCACAAAGTCGATAATGATCATATTGACCTAGGGAGTTATGAGATATCCAACCTTTATGCCACCTTTCGACCCCATAACATTTATAGGGAGGTGTTTTTCAAATATTACTAGAGGCGAAGACGAGAGTATTATTTAAAAAACACTGACGTGTTTTAACCGAGGGATGATACTGAAAATCGAGGCGAAGTCGAGATTTTCAGTATCCGGACGAGGATATGATTTAGCTAAATGTATGACGTCACGAAAGGATGGATATCTCATAACTCCCTAGGTCGATATCTATATCAACCTCCGATGACGTCACCTCAGGTTGATATGGGATATAACCTGTTAGCTGTTCAATAGGCCATATCATCCCTAGGTTAAGACAATGCATTATTATGCCTTAGCGCCTGTATAGCTATCGCCTATCTGACTGCGGGGAGATTTATCGACAAAAGGCACCACTGTGAGAAATGTCATTCTTATCGAAATATTAAAGATTTGAATATGCCGGTAGCCAATTCCGATCAATTCAGTTAGAACAGCTTTGATTGACTAACTTTGATTGCCTTCAATCAGGCATCTCCCATACTATCCCACAAAGTCGGCGTAATAGAACAGAGGCTGTATCAACATTTATGATTTGATCTGCCTCTGTTGGGGAGAGAATGAAGTAAAATGATTTAAAAATACATGTCTGGTTTAAGGAAATGAGAAACAGACAGATATTTTGGATGACAAACTGATGTATACATGACATCTTAAAACTGGTTGACTTCTCTTGATCAAATCAGAAATGTCTTTTGAGGAGGTCTGTGTTCAAAAACGATTCTTGTTTTGAAGCTTTTACTTTTCTTAAATGTAAGTGTCCTTGGTAAAGGATCTCGGCTTCTTTGGCTGGGACGCGTTCTGGATCGGACAATGTATCGTCAACTATGAAATGACATGCTTATATAACAAACGTAATGTTCAAATGTAACAAGTCTTGCTTGTATAGCGTATGTTATTTGTAATGTGTATACCTATATGGATGATAAGTTTCTTTTCAGTTATGTGTATTTAAGAAGAGATATATTGTTAGCAACTTCTTATAGTTTACATACACGAACTCTCCGAATTAGAGAGTAAGTACAGTTCCTCCAAAAATATGCAGCTCATTATTGTTCTTAAAGAGTCGGTAGCACGTTATTTGAAAATGTTATTGTCTCAAAATCTCATTAATAGAACCAATCATCCACAGTAAGAAATATATTATAAAGATTTACATAAATTCCATTGGCGGCCATTTTTGTTTGAACCCCTTTGATTCATTTTGTGTAAGAAAAAGGAATTGTATGGCTGAACTTTACATTTTATATTTGATTAAATACTGTTTTATCAAGTTTATATACATTGCCTTTCAGTTGTAACAATTTAAATTCATTTTCCATCAACTAATATCCTACTGCCCCTTTAAAAGACAAGGGTTGTTGTTATTTCCATGTTGTCAACAAACACAATAAAATAAATCGCTCATTGTAGGTTGGTGCAACAATTCTCTAATACGTCATTTCCACATTGAATGAGATGAAACAATAACGATATACCAAGCGTGTTTGTTACCCTGTCAAGTTTTCTAATATACCTTTTTTCAACATTATTTATACAAATAGGTTAAAGTCTTAGATGATAGGTTCTCAGTGTAGTCTCTTATATTACAAAACAAAGTTCATCGTCATGAACATCTTTCCAATTTGTTCCCTGCACTTGGTGTTTCTCATATCTTCGTATCGTTTGGTCTGTATGGCGCCAATTCATACATAACTGTTACTGTAACATATCAATGTTGTTTGATTACACCGAGGTAGAGATGACTCAGATGCAATAAATTCGCATTCTGACTGTCTTATATTCACAAATGAAATGATAATGTATTATTCAATCATGTATACACTACAATCAACACTTATTCTTTATTCTTAAATCCTATTTGTAGCCGTGTTCAGGTTTTTTATTTTTTTCATTATGAATAAAAATTATATTAAAACCTCTGTATCATTGAAACATATTTACAATCATAAGCTGATTTACTGTATGAACTAGTAGAGTACATCAGCAGAAGAATCATAGTAGTTTGAATGTAACACATGATAAAAGCTAACCCGACAGATTTTCCTTCATAATAACTTTTCAACGTTTGTAAATGTGAAACTGCAAGTTGGATACATATTCAGATTTCGCTTAAATTATAACTTTTTAATAATAATTATTTGATCTAAATTATGAATATAATTTCAAGAATTCATCTGTAATCTGACGGATAAAGTATTCAGTCTTCTATCTGAATTGAGAAATCAGTCATTATGAATTATGGTATATTTCTATGTTATGTTTGATTAAAGTTGCTAATACTCTTATTCCAAGTAACAAAGTTTGTTGATATATTTCTGGGTTATTCTGCAGACATCTGCAGATATTCGTCGACTTCCCTAACTATTGTTGTTGCTGTTCCCATACAGCATACACAGAAGCACTAAAGTAACTTAATATCCTTCTAATTAGAAGATTTCACCCTAATTGAACTCTTCAACATATATCCATTAACCAAAATGTCAGAGCATGTTACATTTCTAAAGGATAATTAAGGAGTCTGTAACCTGTGAACTTTGTCAAGTACTTTTGTACCTAACTCCGATAGAAATGTACTGAAAGTATGCAGTACATCGGTGACTTACATATTTGGAAAATCCTCGGATATTCAGTATTGATTGGATTTGTCGTGATGTGTAACTAGAACTACAAACAGGAGAAATAGAGAATGCAAAACGACGTCCTGTTTAATAACATATTTATGAAACGTTTGAATGGTTTTGTATTTAACGAGCAAAAACGAGTTTAATATTGATACCATTCACGAGTTTAATGAAACGTTTAGTATGTTATCTATTACTGGTTAGATAAATTGTCAAATTGTCAAAAACGTTTGCCGTCATCAGCAACGGGATATCAAGATTATGTCGTGACGTCATTAGGTCTGCGTGCGATGTGATTATACAATGTGTAATAACTTTGTGGTTTGGTAAACAGCGATATCTTCAACGGGCGAGTAAAAAATGAAATCTTTCACATAGTCGTACTTGATGTCAAATGTGAACATTTTTGAAAACTGCAAATGTCTTTTAGATACAGGCTTTAGGATCAGTTATCTTCAAACCATTAGTAATTATGATATACATGTACACCTTGTTCACCCCGAACTATTGAGAGATATTCATTGACTATGTACATGTAACATCACCATCACAGAACATCAGTTTCAGAGGATACTTTAGTATAAAATTAGTTTATATATTATCGATTTCACGCCCTGCATGAATTGCTATACTTGACATTGAGATTGTTCATATGCATTTACTAAGCTTAATTACAGGGCTTCTTCAGAGTTTTGCTGTAAAACACGGATACATGATCAGAAGAGAGCCTTTGAAATGTAATGTTTCTCTTATCCTTCATAAACCTTTGATGATAACAACCTGAAAGTTGTGGTTTTTATATTAAGTGACTTTACATTCAGATAATGGTTGAATGTAAAAGTATTAGCGCTTTCCTAAAATTCCTTTGTTAATAAGCAATATAATATCATTTGAGCTAAACATATTAACAATTATTTTCAATCCCCTCAACTTATTTACTGTCCATTGTAGTTCATTATTCTACAAATGATAACAATTTTCTATGGTGTCTTAAAAGATATTAAGAGTTAAGTCGATATTGCATATATTATAAGCATATGAATAGAGATTATTAACCGAGCGTGTTTCCGTAACATTAAAATCATTTAATAGGAATACATATATTTATATTTATATTATATGATATTATAACATGACACAAAAACTAGTTTGAAAATACTGCCTTCTGATTGGTTCCTTTTAGAAATTGTGGAGTAGTTATGTCGCCGATAATCACCTCTAAATATTTTACCGCTCCACATTCCTCTGCGTACGAAAACAAACTGCACTCGGTAAGCTTACTGTTGACAAAAGACGTGCAGGCAACAGCCATGTGAATTGCAAAATCTGAGACTTGCCGTCATTCTGAAAACCTATAATATTGAATTCTTTGCGATTTTCATGTAAAAGTCAGTACTGTTTTGCGAGATGTAAAATCACATGTAAACAAAATCCACATTGGATAGCGATTTTTCAAATGAACAGAAGCGACTTTATTCTTTAATTTTTGCAGAATGCTGTCTCTGCCCCTACCTCTAATTCACCAGTGACCATATTTCCTGCCACGAACTTAAGCATTCTTGATCGACTTTCACCAAGTTTTAAATAGTACAACATTTTAGTGAACAACTACTTTTAGAGTAACGTCCCTTGATGTTGGGTCGGTCCTTGTCGGTCATGTAGTGGTGATAGGTCGACCCATGTATTTACTTCAAAACTCGTTACTTTGACGACATTGGAAATCTGTCTACTATTGATATTATGCTTAATGAAATAATGACGAGTTGCATCCAAAACATTTTTGATGTATGTTATGCCCAGTTTGATTGTAAAGTGTGTAGAAAGTGCGTGGAACCGGTTTAAACTGCTTAAACCATTTTGTTACTTTAGATAAGAATGGACAATTGGGTATCAAACGTTAAGAGTTTTCTGTTTTATATTGTCTTTGGAAACATTTGGATTGAACAATATGTATAACCTGAATCATTATTCATTAAGTCACATACTTAAAACATATTTATGCAAACATGGTATGACAAAAGTGATCTGTCAAGTAAATGTTATTATTATTCACACTTTTAAAATGATTTAACAAAAGGAGCTTACCTACCAGTTTAAACGATCATTAGCAAGATTCAGAACCTCATCGCACGATTAATTAATTCAAAACGGAAGATATCGAAATGATAAAAAAGAAGACCGGATATGTAATTTGGATGTAGTTGAAGATGAATACCACTTTCTCTTTATATGTCCATTATATAATTCCTTACGATGCACATATGTTAAACGGTATTATTATGTCCATCTAAATATAATCAAATTCTATACAGCTGCATACCATAAGTTTGTTCACTTACTTGGGTATCGTAGTGCAATTATCATTATTTGGGTTTTGTTTGGACGTCAATTAAGTAACTCCAGCAGTTCTGACAAAGGATGACCAATTGTCCATGTATAAAATAATCATTCTCAAACCATATATCGCGATCGTCTCGTCATTGGTTCTGAATGTTGATATTTGGTATGTTTAAATAGATAGATGGGGTCATATTTGTGAAATTCAGATTTTCTAGAATGTCGATTAAAATATTCCATAACGAAGTTTTAAGATAAAAATAAGCACAATTACCATGCGTTAGTGCAAAAGAACAAATATGGATGGATCTAAAGTTGTTGATCACTTACGATTGATTTTAGAAACAAAAATAAATAAGTGTGTTTTCGAAATTTTGACACCTGGTCACTTCAATGTCCTGCCAAACGTGTAACGGTTATCTGTTAGGCACAACATACAGTTATGTAAATGCAAACTGATTTTTAACTTACTTCGTGAAATTTTTACATTATCCGTTTCGTTTTTGCAATGCTATGATGCATTTAAGTCAATCGAAATTATATGATATTTGCACTACATTACGTAGCTAAGTGAACAAAGTTAAGATACGCAGCTATAGTCTTATGAGCTGTAAAAATCAATATGCATTACAAAATCTTGCCTTGTATATCCATAATCCAATGATTTATAGAAAACATGTCATGTCGCTTTAATACCTAAATACATGTAAATGTACTATAGACCTGAGGCCTCTTCAGTGCGGATATAAAGATAGATTGAATCAAGACATCAGATACAATTTAAGTAGAATAATTATGTCAGTCCCTCCCTTATCAGAAACCTTCTAAGATTTATCTAATGTAAAGGGATGAACATCTCCTTTTTTTAGAACGTTTTGAGATAGATTTTAAAAAACCTTTGAAAATGTAATTTTGGATAGTTTTTCCTGTTAACTGCTTGCATAGACTCCAACGCCAATGACACAAGTCTAAAGGTATAATTATTTCTGTCTAACCTGAAACCAGTTTCACTGAGTGCAGATGAAAGATGACATAGGTCATCCTGATGTCTGCTGGATGTATATCAATAATTGTCAAATAATAGTTTTGATGTATAGGGTCTGGTTCTTCAAAGAACATGGGCATATCAAACTAAAGGTTACTGATTTCATGTTTTACTGTTCCTTTGATGACATAAGCTTAATACGATACATTCTAAAGATAAGCTTTTCCTAGATCTGGGAATATATGCTGAAATTGCATTATTTACTTTTACGTCATTAACTCAGTGTATCTGTAGAGAGAGGACAGGCGTTCGTAATGATCGTTCTGATTTAATGGTTCCTGGGGAGCCTGACCTGGAACAATTGAATGGCGATGATTTTACTGATTGGAAAGCTGCATATACCAGGTGGTATGTCGCTGTATACATCTCAAACATAATTTTAAATGGGTTTTTTTAATTTGAAAAGACGTATTTGAAATATCAAACTTTAGAAAAGTAAGGCAATTGTGATAGCTTCCTATCATCTAAGCTTAACGGGTCATGTACGCAATGCCCTACTACAATTGTTGTGAAGGAGAAATTGATGTAGTCGGGCACCAAGGTTTCTTTCCTCGGGACATTCCTCTTGTGGAATTTTGAAGAACAATCTATATTTTATCTAAATTATATAAAGAAGCGCTTTAGAACTCTACATCTGCCGCGCCACTGGTTTTCGATACCTATACAAGTCGGGTTCATACATCTACTTTCAAGACCCACTGACAGTTTTCACAATAATCAGGACTTGTGATTATACTTACCGATCTAACTAGTGTGACTCATTTGATATTGCATTTGTAACCTTTAACACTTTGTTTATTATTTGAGTAATTAAATTAATAATCAAAGTTCCTTACAGTTAATTACGTTTCAATAATCTAAAAGCTTGAATAATTTATGCTTTTATTTTCATTTATACCAGTATATACAATTAAAACAACTGCTCTATCTAATCTCATTGGCAGAAGAGCGCTCTAACTGAAATCATAAAAAATTATTTCATGTTAATGTTGACAGAAGAAATCACATTCAAAGTACCTAAATCCTGTATCTTTAAACTGTTTGAGTGGCATCATGTATTTTTGTTGCGAAGTCACAACATTGAAGTGAGTAACTTATAGAAATTAATAACCTCAAAAGAATTGCAACTATTCATGCATTTTTAATATCAATATCGTATTTTATGATACAGATTAAAGTGACACAGAGTATCTTTCTTAAACTTTTGTTTGGTTTTGATAAGCAACAAAATATATATGGTTCATATGTCATCACTGGACTTGCAGATATATCCATGTATGCATACTATCTCTATTATGCTTGATTTTATGGAAAAATCAAGAAAACATCTCAAATACGTTTAATATTCGAAATTATGCATCCAATTAATCTACCTATTAGTTACAATACCGTATAAACAATATCGAGTCGAATATATCTTCCTGTCAGCTTGACAAGGTTTCAAAATTACATTTGGCGAATTTGCGCGCGCCACTCGAGCCACATTGTCCGGTTTTCGATCAAAATCCCGACTGTGAATGGCCGTATTTTCGTTTTAATGTACTGATTGACCTTTAACTGTTATTTTCAGTAACATTAGTGGTTCCCGATGTAATAACATCGATTTCAAAATTTTACATATGTGATCCTATCAACATATTATGTGTCTCTTTAAGTTGGTAAATACTTTTAAGTCCGTCACAGCAAACATAATTATTTGAAGTTAAATCACATAAAGACTAAAATCATATTGATATAGACAACCGTCTACATCTGTAAGTGACGTCATGGACGTCAACCTTATAAGGCCGTTGTTGCTTAATCCTAGTTATTCGACTGCTCAGTGGTAATATGATGCTGACGACTAAACTTGACAAATGTGATGGCTGGTGGAAAAAAACACCTACTCCATAACACAACATGTGGGAGTGAAATGACATCCTGCTATTTATAAAAAAAAGAATACTGAAACCGTCATTTTAACGTCTTAAAACATGAGTATAAATTTGAGAATTTGGAACATTTGCTTAAGACCCATCAGTTCCTGGTCAATAAGATATTATTTCTCTGTGGTTCATTCAATGATTTACTAAAATAGAGATATAACGATGAGTTCAAGCTTTAAGTTTGATTTTGGACTAAATATGCAATCCCACATGGATAAAATAATCACACATTTAACATTCTTGTACAATTAATAAGTGAAAGACAGATACTAACGACAGCATGCCATCTACATATTTTCAACATCATATATCGGTTTAATGATATGTTTCAGGACATAGAGTACTTTCACCTTGTAATTTTTATTGGAAATAAAACCTTTCTTTCCTTTATTTAGGGCGTTATTATAACATGATACAAAATGGCTGATTACAATGTGTCTGACGTCTGGATGGTATTGATGGTTATTATGGCAGACAACATACAAACTCACATTTCGTAAAAAATCAAGTGACTCGCATATGTGTGCAATCAACTGTCATGTTTCTTTGTACCATATATAGTATATCAAAGATTAGGTTAACTTGTTAATGTAAAGTTTTAATCTTCTCTTTCAAATAGAATTGATAGTACATCAACAGGTTAAAGCCCTATCTGCTGTGTTAATACAAACAATTCGTTTACAATGCATAATGTTCTTCCAGTCCTGTGCAAGAAAGTTGATCTGTGTAATACCATGTAAAAAATATAAGGAGTTCTTTATGTCTTTCGAACAGAGTCCACACACACCATATTTATGAGCTCAGGCTACAATGTGAAGTGGATATTTTGACACTTAAACTGTCAAAACAATATATTGTATCAATTATAACAAAGGTAAAAAAACAACTTCAGTTTAAAGAAAACACTATATTGATTGAATAACATTTCAAACGTCATTCAAATGTTCCGTCTCATTAATCTTTTCTGCCACTGTGAAACGGCAAACTGTAAAATATACATTAGTTTAATTGGAAAGGAAGGTGGCCTTGTAACCCTATCAACCCCATTTCCATCAACGTCAAGGAGTGGAGAAATACTCGGACATTGACATGCAGAAAAGAGGTGCATTCTATTGTGAAATCAACTTTCGTTATACAACAATCCTTACTCGTAATCGACCTTCGAGATGCATTGTCATTATCACATCGACTGTAACTGAACTTCGGTGATTGGAACATGATAAAGCGAGAACATCAACTAACAAAATTCAACCCACCAATGCATGTTGTATACAGGCGTAAATCCCTGTTTTTTAAACGTTTCCTTATTTAGACAAGTACATGTACATGTCATAAATCACAGGATCTACAGAATGGTTCCGGTACAACAAGGTTTTGTAACCTTGTGTGTGTACTGTATACTGTGTAGGTGGTCCTAAATTATGATTCAAACAGTATTTTATCCAAAACAGTTATCAGTTATTACAAACTAAATTGTGACAAATACAAACGTATTGGAAAAACGATCAGCAAACAGGCTAAAGTATCCTGCTACATCAGCTTATATGTCTCCGTATTATGCTATACCCTGATATCCTTGGAGTATAAACAGTCGTTTCGCTATATAAAGCAAGCCATTCAAACGATAGTGGCAAACTGGTTCCCGGGCATTATTGCGCGTTCTCACCGTTTGATTCAAATAAACCAATAGGAGTGCTATTAGATAATATATCTCACGTCCTGCTGCAAAATGTTCTATAAGATTTCCACGAGAAGCATTGCTAGACAACAGTGAATTGATTTCGAAATAGTTTTGCTGAAAACGGATAGGCTATAACTAGCGCTGAGCAACAAGCAGTCAACGGACCGATTGCTATAGCTATAAGGATATCAGGGGATAGGTTGGAGCTTAACACGGAGACATTGTACACTGATGTAGCAGGATGAAGCTAAAGTAGCCTATGAAACATGCTCCTCTAAATATATAAATGTGGTCTGTATTCTATGACCATTTAAAAAAAAAAATGATAATTTTACACCGGAACAAATGGATGATAAAAGTAGGACGAGGTAAAATATCACATTATTTTCCAAATGAATAATCACATTGATTTAGCATGTAAAGCATGCAGCGAACTATTTTCATCCGATGACAACTCTGATATTAACATACGTATTATGTTATATACATGTTTTTTTCAGGGTCGTCACAAATAAAGACAAATAAATGGATTATTTACCACTAATAAAATATTTGCTTTAAATGGAGTGTTTAATCTAGTCACAACCATCGTTTATTTTGTTTGGAAAAGACGTATGTTTGCTTCCCTCATTGCAGAGTCACTTGTTGCGTTTGTCGTTCATTAGAAATTGAATGAGGATCGATTTATGTTATTTGAACACCTTATCTGTTGCTTTTTTGACATTGACTGTTTTTGCAACAACATCCTTATATTTTGTCAAATAAAATCCTCTTTTAATGAGCAAGTATTCATGACACTGTGTTGGATATTCTACTTTGAAACTGATATTCTTCAACAAACAAGAGGAGAATAATTAACACTGCAATTGGGAATACATTTCTGTGAGCTTTATTTTCCTAACATTAAGCAAAAAGATTAAACTGGAAATTGAAGACTTGTTTAATTATCGAGATTCAGCTAACATTTTTCTCACTTTCATACTGATATCTAAAGGGCATCGCAAGTAAAATATCCTTTCTTTAAAGTTTATTAATTAAGAGGAATTGCAAAATATCAAGGTACTTAAAGGGGCAGTAGCACGTTTTTTGATAATTTTATATTTTAAAATTTTCAGTGATAATTGTAAGTTAATGTTAAATGTATTATTTTGACAGTGTCAAAAATGTCATTACAAAAGTCAATCATCCATAGTCGGAGGACAAAGTATGAAGATTCACATAAAATACATAGGCCGCCATTTTTGTGTGAACACCTTTAATTCATTTTCTGTAAGAAAAAGGAATCGCATGGCTAAACTTTATGTTAAATATTTGAATTATTACTGCTCCATTTAGTTTAAATACATTGTCTTTCAATTGGAACCATTAATTTTCATTTTCCTGACATCACCTCATATTCCCCCTAAAAACGTGCTACTGCCCCTTTAAGGTAATTCATTGTTTAAGTGATTTTAAAATGTATATACTATGAGTACTTCAATGTGCCTTTTAGGCTTGCGGCGGCTCTTTTATGCTTTGGGTTAAATTCATTACGCATTAGTTTTTGCTTGATAATTTTATTTCATCAACAACTATGGATAATCCGTTGAATAACGAGATGTTGGACCATGTGAAGGTTACACCTTTTGGATTTGGCATACACTAATTAGGATAAGAGTAGAGAAACAATGAATAAAAGTAAAAACGTTCATTTTGGAGTCAATTTCATTCAAATTTTAAAATCGCTTGTAACATGTCATTTATCTTGCCTAATTATTCTGTCCTTATACTGTTCATGTCAAAGGAGACATCCATCGTTGAAAGTATTAAAAATATAACAACATCGAAAAGAGATTGAGGCGACATTGCATACTAATACAAAATAATTTACGAAATTTAATAACATAAATTTTCATAACGTGAAGATCAAAGTAAACTTTTTAGATGCTGCGCAGCGTCTTATTATAACATTTACGGTATACCGCCAGACACATTGTTCTATTGTAATGCTTTCAAATTGCCCATGTCAGAACATTTTGTATCCTCATCTTGTCTGTAAAAGCTAAAGTGCACTTTATCGACCAGTCTCCTTCAACTCGCCCCCACCTCAGGTGCAATATCAATGCTCGCTATAGAGATCAGAAAGACAAGTTATGTATCTTTGAATGATCGACTCTATATATGTAGATTAACAATCACTTGTTCTGAATTGAACTCAAGATGGCATATGTTTCAAATAGGTATATCATATATCATATATAGATATAAATATCTTTTAGTTACAACGTTACTTTTTTGTTAAGTTATATTAATTCAATGTTTTACTTCTACATTTTTGCTTCAATGCTCTTTTTCACACAGGGTCATTAAAACACCCCCAGCTTAAGAATAATATGAAAGCAAGAAAAAGCCGAAACAAGCATATTAATCAATATTAAATTGTACTTGAATAATGTAAGGAATTAAATCTGAAATCCTTTCTGTGCTAAATGTTTCTTTCTCAACTTATTAACGTACGTCTCTTATATAGACAAAATTAGATCTACAATCAGCTGCAAGTTTCCTTCCAAAGGAGCGTTATACCAACACCAAACGTGCAGCCACGTTTTCATGTAAGCTGTTGGCCTCTGCATTCGTCTGTCAACGGACAAAACAAAAAGCAGTATTTAAGTTTTCAGGAAAAGTGTAAAGACATGCCTACACTTTGACAATACGAAGCTATTCTTTATCAATGTACAAATGTAGCATCACCACTGCACAACAGACTCTCAACGCAGCTCATCTCAGAAAACATTTTATTATCATATAACAAATATATAATGTAACATATTGTTAAAATGAACCATTTGACACGAACTAAGCATGTACTAGTTCAGCTGATTTTGAAGACAGACCTCGTTAGATTGAATGATATCAAAATCGTGTTTAAGGTTCGTAATATAAACAGCTACCACTCTAATATAGCTCCGTACGATACCTGAAGTAAATCCTATGAACAACATCGTCTGTGCACGGGCACTTGATTTATTCATTAGGTTCTGATTCAATTCGTAGCTCACACATTTCGTATATACATAATGAGATGTAGTTTCCAAAGATCACTTGAGATGTCATTAAGAGTAAAGAATACAGCACACCGCTGTCTGGGTCGGTACAATCAGTTTGTAAATGACATTCTGTAGGTTTCCGGATGTGTGCTTGCTTTTATTTGCCCCTTACAGAAATTGGATAGCAAAAGAATATAAATATAATGACCAGCTTTACAGCTACATACTTTATGTCTGTTCATTTGGTAGTGAATGTCGGTTCAAATATCATTGTAAGTCTGGTTTAGTTCGATGTTCTCAAGTATGTGATTTTAAAGGACCTTACACAAACATATTTCATATGTCAAATAACCACTATTTTATCAATTTCAGAATCATGTTTTCTGGTACAAAATGTCGAAATAGACAGAAGTTATAATATTTTGGAATTCCGATTTAAGATATTTCGATTTTAATGTTCAATTATGACTCTCTTCGAATAAAATCAGCACAATTAAATTGACTTAGTTCAGAGGAACATATACGAGTTGTGTAATAAGCTGTGCTTTTGATTGAGAAATTCTGACATACAGTATGTCAACGTATTCTTTATCTATACTTATGTAGTAAATTTCAACATTATTTGTTTCGTTTTATTACTTGAGGAGTCAAACATACTTATTATTGAGTTGGGAATTTTATCAGACGGCCAAATATCTTAAAGAGCCAGTAGCACGTTTTTTAAATGTATATTTTCAATTTTTAAGTGATAATTGTTCGTTAATGCTAAATGTAATATTTTGATAGTGTAAACAATCTCATTACACAAAGAAATCATTCTTAGTCAGAGACCAAATTACAAAATTTCACATAAAGTCTATTGCCAACCATTTTTGTGTGAGTATCTTAATTTTTTTTGTAAGATAAGGGTACGGCATGGCTGAACTTGTATATTAGATTTTTACTGCTTCGTGTAGTTTGAATACATCGTCTTTCAATTCGAACCATCTATTTTCATTTTCCTGACATCACCTTATATTCCCCCTAAAAACGTGCTACTTCCTCTTTAAGTTATGGATAAGACATGGTCCCCAAGCAATATTAAGAATAAATTATTAGAT
The DNA here is from genome assembly GCA_916613615.1 of Steromphala cineraria. Classification (NCBI taxonomy): domain Eukaryota; kingdom Metazoa; phylum Mollusca; class Gastropoda; order Trochida; family Trochidae; genus Steromphala; species Steromphala cineraria. Next base: position 81,274,439 of record OU744722.1, read on the forward strand.
CAGTTTTTAATATGAACTATTTTCCACCTAATGTCAAATTGAACTCTGAATATAAAATTGTCTATTTGTTAAATCTTGTGTACGTTGTTAAATTAGTACTTGTATATACGTGTTATGTCTGGAATTGTAATTCTTACATGTCCTTTTTCTGTTTGGAGTTTTGAAAAATAAACAGTTAAAAAAATATTTTTATTAAGAATAAAGGATGTTTTCCCGCGGGGTTACCGTAAAAGATCAAACAACAAAACTGCTACCTTAAGAGGACCTAACAGAGCGTTGGCTTAGCATTCGGGAGTGTGAACACTGCGGGTTCGAAACGTCAGATCGCAAATATTCTTTGCAGTGTCAAGAATTGATTTGTGTTACTTTTTAAAAGTGAAAGTCAGTTGAAACTTTGACTTTAATAACAAAAATTATCATTTACATAGTTGGAAAATATTTAATTGAAAAAGGATATATCAAAATAAAATATTGCCTTGTAGGGCGACTATGTTGAAATTAACCTACATCCGAGGGACATTACTCGAATAATTCTATAACCGTGTTAGTCAGAAGAAAATCAAGATACATAAAGACCTCAAAGAACAATGAAGTGACGTAACTAAAGGGTTATATTTGCGGATCTCCAAGTTTTACATGAACCACAGTATATTCACACTCGTAACTTTGATCAATTCTGCATCTTAAAGTTCACAATTCATCAGAACGTGTTTTTTAAACAGGCGCACGTACGTCAAAAAAGACCATGGTGACACGTTTCAAGAAAATGCTTCTGATCTATCTGCCAAATCCACTCTAAACAAAACAGTTCATTGCTGTGGAAATGGTTTATTACTATGTATTACATATTTGACTTCACAGTTATTCTAGGCTTAGTACACACAATCTATCTAGTGACTGATTAAATGTTTTCTATTGGGATCTTTTCAGTAAAGCCTTGTTGCATTTAAAATTTCATTCCAAGATATGTACAAGAAAATAGGTTTCCAATATCTTCAGATGTTCACAGTTACTTGTGGTTTAATACTGGAAGGTGTCGAACATAATATCATAGATGTAAACTGTATTCAATAAAAAATTTATAAAGTGAACCAAAGGCATCAAACGTCTACAACTTTATGATATAGTCTACACTGTACCCATATCAATAAATCATCTGTTAATGAACCTGATTCAAATTTTATCATGTCCAAGAGGTTATCATTTTCTCTGATAAATTTGTACTTTCTGATTCACATAAGCGGAAAGGTCGGAATAACATTGATTGAGCGTGTTTAATGAGACACGTGATATTGTATTCGCATTTGTTGCATCCAGTGCTTGTGTACTAGGAACACATTGGTGTCAAAAACTCATTGTGCTTCTTAAGTGATGTTTTCCTCGCGTTGTGCTTTATTATGTGATGCAGGCTTCCTTAACCAGAGCGATCAGATGACACATCAATGACATTTGTCTCTGACCGGGAAAAAAACGGGAATGAGAAAGAATATATATTACTCACTGTTGACGGAATAGAAGGGAACCAGGAACCTCCCGATTTGTTACAACTAATGAGCAGAAAGGCAGTACATGTTAAAATTATTGCAGTTATTGACATGAGAAATCAAATTTTAAGAAAGCTCAAGTGTTGATATTTTCATTGCTGGTCATATCTGCAGACATAACATGATTATCACATATTAACGATTTTCCATCAAAAAATATTAGAAACATGTAGAATGCTAACCAAAAGGATACATAAATTGCTTTTCATGTTAACTACTTTAGATAGATTCTATTAAAGAAGCAAAAAATTAAGCTAGGGAATTTCGAGAATAGCAAAATCATGTTGCCAACAATTTGAAAACAAATTATTTTTTCGAAAAGGTCATTACATGAAACTATATGTCTAGCGAGAAATATAAGGACATTATTCCCAGCCACACTGTAATCCGGACTTGAAAACTTGTGCACCATGAATTCATGTTGGCTATCCTAAATGAATGGAAGTTAATGAACGCAAGTCAGTTTCAGGTTGTTTTCAGCATGGACATGATCACTAGAAATTACTGAAACCAATCAATATCCAATCATCCCCTTCAAATCTGATTAAGTTAGCTTCAAAGCTCGAGTCTACATACAGACTTGTTATTCATTATTTTGATAATCAGTTGCGTTTATGAATGGCTTTCACAAAGACTTGATTACCTTGTCTGTCTGAGTACCTTGATATTGATGTATTGAATTATGTTATCTTTTACATTAACAAAACGAGAGTGTATTTTTGTATACCTCGTGAAAGACTTTCTACCATTAATGATCAAGAATCAATCAATGGAAGCCGTAGACGTCAATGAATCTCACAATCTATTGTACAATGCCTTGAATATTCCCAATTTGATAGCAAGACTCTTGATCATGCATGAGATTAGACACTAAAGAGACCAATGCATAAAAAGACTTCAGATAAATATACCTACCTGAATTTCTTCTTATAATAAAATTTGAAAAAAAATTCTTTAAAAAAAAGAAGATTAAGAAAGAGGACATCCAAGTGTACAATTTGGTAAACATTGACTTTCTTCTATTTTGATAATAATCAATATGCACAATTTCTGATTTTCAAAGGAATACAAATTAATAGGTAGAATAAACAAAGAATTTCGTCTACTCATATTGTTATAGTACGTCTTTGAAATATCGACACTTTTCACGATTTCATGAATGAAGGTCAGCGTTGTGGTCTGATTAAGAACATCAAATCTTTCAATTGCTAAATGTCCTGCTTATATCTTTCGGTCGATACACACACTACACCGATACACACACTACACCGATACACACACTACACCGTAACTCCGCATGCTGTTTAGTCACTTGTAAATGATCTTGTTTTTAAGTTTGTACATTTATGTGTGTGTTTTCTCCAAATAATTATCTAAATCTTTGACAACGTCTGTTTGACTTGATTGTGTATTACAAAGAAGTGACGTTCACATTAACTATCAATCCTAAAGTAAGAATATGTTTAAATCAAATATCACAAAATATGTAAAAAATTAAACTATATGTATACAAAGTTGTTCTGCCAAATTTTATAAATGAGAAAGTACTGGCATTGAATACCTTTGCTTTTTAATGAAAAATTATTTCATATTATCGTTAACATTACCTTTTCGTCCATTTATACGTTATAGCACCAACCTCCATGATGTTAGCATTAAGCTTAATTAAGTAAGTCACAACGTGCAAACGTATAACCTCATAAACATGTGCTTTGAACGTATGCTTTGACTCCCTAAGTTTTGATGCGGTATCTTGTGACAGTAAAGATCTTCAGCCAAAGTACTGGCATTGACCATATAATTCGATTCAAGTCGAGAGATTCAACCTCCTTTAAACAATTGCGATAGCGTTTATTGAATTGTCACTCTTTCCTTCTACTTGAAAACATTTCTAATCATTCAAGAAGAGCGAAACGATTAGAATGATTCAAAAAGATCCTGATTATTTGCTTGGTTGTTTAGAACAAATGAATTGGTCTCAATCAATCTCGATCAGTCTAAATATCTCTGCAGCGTAGGCCTTTATTTACGTTAGGTAGCAATAGTTTATATATGTTTTTGTCATTAAAAATACTTAATGTAGTTTTAAAACAGTAAGTATAATAATAAAACAAAATATTGATTGGGTAAGCTTACTTATCTATTAGTAAGCTTACGTAATCGTGTAGTAATCTTACTAAATGTTATATATATTTATTGTGAAACAGGAAGTTAGTTAGAAAGCATACATAATTAGTCAATATAGTTCGTTCTTTTAAAAAACTATCGAATTATGAACTTACTAAATTATTTATTTAGCTTGATATATTATCAAAGTATTCAATGAGAAAAGAATGAAATTTGTCACGGAAAGTAGGTTATGTCTTCAATGTTTCTGTGAGGTAGAGTGATCATTCAACTCCTCAGAACTAATAAAATTGTCAACCCATCCTAATAATTGATGTTATTTGCCAAACACTCTTGCTTCATAAAACAGACTTTTGATCTCATTCATTTCTTTACCAGGCCAAGTGTACATATAAGATCATCAGATTATCAGGGCTGGAAAAATATCTCGAATAACTAAAAAAGGCTGCTGATAATGAATCGTTAAATATATATATCAAGTAAGATTAGTTGTTTATTATATTCGATAAATCCATAAGCATGATCAAAAAATTTATTTGTGTACGCTTCGACATTTGTTATTGCAATGTAGTATCAAAATTTGTAAACGTAAACATTCTCTGTTTTAATGAACAAACATCAAACATGTCCACTTACAGTCATGAATTTCAGTAGACTAATGTAGAAACGTGGCAAGAACACGATCACTGATCGAATGTCAAGGTTGTACGTTTTTATTTATTATTTGTTATTCCTCACAAACATAGAAACCCGCCACATAAACCCTTCATAATAACCATCTTGTTTTATTAATTAGAAAAATTCATACCTCAAAGCGTCTTTTTTTCATTTTTTAACTAACAGAGTTCTCTAAAAAATGGGAAAATGCTACTATGAATTACAGGTAAACATAAAATCGGAAATGTTTATGTTTAGCTGTAATTCATAGTGTCCTTTTCATCTCGTCAGTTTTACAACTTCAGGTTGTAAAATAATTAATGTTTCATTTAATGAGGCATTACATGTATGATTAAAAATCTTAATATACCTGATAAAGCAGTCTAAAGTTATTTAACACACAATTCTCAATCACGAGCAAGGCGATTCAATTATGAAGGGTTAAATAGTGACATCCATTAACCTACCTTGGATTTCAATCAGTGGTTTTAATCAATGAAAACACTCATCAACAGTCTTGATGAATGTTGAGCGTAACGGAACACATCATGTTCAAGCAAACCATTTGTTTCAGGAAGATAATCCAGAAAACATATATTCAGAAGTGTACTCTCTTCAATAATTATCATGCCAAATGGATAAGCTTTTTGGTAAAAACTCGGTTGTGAAAAGACTTTTGAAGGGTGAATTTAAATCTAAACATGCCTTACCAAAATATGCCCAGGTCTGAGATCTTAACATTGGCTGTTGCGTTCTTGAAATGAGTCAATAACACTGATGCATCTGACACCAACTTGATTTTAGTGATTTTAGCAATAATAACTGGATAGATATGTCAATCTTTACAGACATTGCCTCTTGATTTATTACATTTCAGTTAGGTACAGTGTGTTGTGTATATCAATAAAATCGAGAAACAATCAAGACAATATTTACAGCAGAGACATACCAAAAACCGTTCAGATCTGTCCATATGTAAACTTATTAAGATTGATACCATAAGGACCATTACATTCAATGTGTCACGTCTAACATGGGAGGTAACTCCCAGTTTTGGCCCATTGTCATCGTTATTGTCGGGACTGAAGTCGACTCATAGCAAATAAAAAATAAACTTTCAAATTCAAATTCTACTTATATGTTCACGGGAAAAGAAAGCAGAACTGAAACAATATTGATAATAAATTTATTACATGAATGATCTTTATTTCCTCTATTATGAAGGAGAATTTAACAACTTGAATTCAAAAATCATAATTCACGGTATTTACATGATCACATTGAAATCTATTCTTTCAATTAGAATGTTATATACAGCAGGTCTTATAGGTCCCAGAAGCTGACACATCGTGCTGAAACGCCAATAAATACAGTCCACTCATGTCAGATTGTATGTGAGTGGTTTGATTCCACCAAGCATTGTGGTTATCATGGGTTCATCATCGTAACAGTCCTCGGGTTTCATGTAGCAATCAAGAGTCATATTGTCAAACAAGAGTTGATAAAATCGTTACGTTTATAGTAACTAGAGTGGGGCATTGAAAAACTAACAATATCGGTTTCACATAGTAGACACTTGCCGTATACAACAGGTATACCTAGGTTTACAAGACAGTGAACAACCTTTGTTGAGATCTGGTACAGTTCACAATTCTCCACAGTATGTGTGGAGCTAACACATTGTGAATACAAGCACAGCGGCTCATTGCTGGAGTCTGATTAAATTGAGCACATCAGTCCTCAGATAAGTTCATTGATATCACTTTAATACTATAAAACTAAATATTGTTTTTGATATTTCGACAAGATTATAAATTGTAAGGAAATGGAATAATAATGTGACAAATCACAAGCCTAATCATTCTACGTTGATATGAACTTGTCAGTCAATACTTCTCCTTGCTAATTAAACTCTTCAGTCATTCTGGTTCAGTAATTCGAATGGAAGATGAGGCGATGGATGCTTGACCGGAATCGGTGAGGTGACATTTCATGCATCAACGAGGAGCTCTGGCTTCACAAAGGTCGACTCTCACAACGCTCTCCCCTGACAACTATGGGTAATTAAACATGTACTCGTGTCTCTGCTTATCTCATTCTCCAATCATGTTCCCCCCTAACAGGATATTGAAGACAATTAGCTTTTATTCATTAGTTTAGACTCACTGAGTTCTAAACGAACCATATGCATAATGGTGATCAAGACACGAAACAATAAACGTTTATTGTTCAAATGCAACATCTTACTAATTTTTCTGAAGAGTAAACTCGATATTGAGAAGTATGCTGTAGTCATTACTTTCATGTGCATTGAAATATTTGCTCTTTTCTTTCATTTTCAATACTTAATATTTCTGTTTCGTAAGACATTTATTAGATTAAATTGAAGCACTTAATTATATTCTTCACAATTTAAGACTTTTGTACACTACTGTAAATGTCTATTCAAGTTATCAATAGTTGCTTAGAGAATCACTTAATATTCATTTTCAATCGTTGATTAGATTTGTTGTTAGTTTAAACCCTATACTGTACATAGTTACGCAACCGAAAGTCTATACTGGGCTGATTGGAAAATGTATTGTTCAAAAGCAATTCTAAGGTCACCTGGAGACCCATTGACTCTAGATCACAAAAAAATGTCTATATCAGGTTTTACCCGGTGGTCCTGAGGAACACTTGATACTTTATCTCTCATTGCAAATATTGTAAGAATACATAACACGATCGATGAATTTCATGTTTCAATTAGCAGCATGTCAATGACCCCTTTATCAAAGGAAGATAACATACAGAAACTAAAGTGTCTCCATTAATGGGAAATTTGTTTCATATATGATGAAATGATTAACATTGAATGTATGATCATAATGGTCATTGACCATTGGCCTTTTCATTCACAAAGTATACCTCGCCTTTCAAACGCTACGTTCTTAGTGTGATTTATTCAGGTTTCTGCATGGTTGATCTCATCACCGAATTAAAGCTCTTCTTCCTTCATTAGCCATTACCATGATAATTGCAAGACCTAGGTCACATTGAGTTTAGCCAGTTAAGGACAACTGTCCTTACATTTACATATCGATGTTTTGCCTGAGAGGGTATTAAGATTTATGAACTTTGTGCCAGATATATTTAATATATCTTTAGGAGATTATTGACTTCAGTATGCACATTTACAATATAAACTTACTATATTTGTTTAGTGACATGAACATTTCCCAGAGGTTGCTTTCCGCAGGTTGTGTGATTGTCCATCAGTAGTAAGAGAAGCCTCAGTTTGATACATGTTGAAGGTCCAACTTTGTTTAACTAAATCCATTTCAACAAAGGCTTTTAACAGCTGGGAAATGTCATTGGCCAAGGCTGATGCCAATGGATACATTTGGAACTCCAAGACATCATCTGTTATAGGCGCGTTATAGGAATGTTATCACCACATTTTGTTTTCAAACTCGTAGCCATCAATGAACTGCATAGCTGAAAACGATGCTCTATGATAAACGTGAAATGTTTAATTGCATATCTCCTAAACGGATTACTTCACACCACACACTTCCGTTCCAATAAACATACAGAAGAATGACATTATAGAACAGAATAGTTCACATGAAAAGCAATGTACATTCAATTAACTATGAGTTCTATGTGTCACATAGCTGTCGTCTCTTTATATAAATGGCGGATGATAATGACATATTTAAAGTTTCAAATCAAAAGATCAGAATGGCAATGTTAATTTTTTCTATTGTTTATATTATGATCCATTGATCTTTTGATGATCACTAAATATTTTGTTCAGAATATATTGATCTTTAATGACTTCAGTCATAATGTTAACGTACTGGGTAAAATGGGCCTGTACATGTATCATAAGATATGATTTTAAATATTGGTGCCAACACTGGCAAGTATCACATTAAACATTAACTGATAAAAGTGAACTACCTACTGCGATAAGTAATTACAACGCAAAATGTGTTTGTTGAGTCAATACCATTATAACTACGGAAATAAATAATAGTCATAGATGTCATCCAAATCAAAACTTGGCACATAAGGAAACGATGAGAAATAATGTAGAAAAATCCTAACGCTTTTCCACATCAATGTATGATTTCTAAAACCATATTGCCCTGTAAGTATTTTCTATTCTAATACTTATTGTTCCTAATTTCAACTAGACTGGGTATAACTCCAGACCGACAAATGACACATTCGAAGTTGATTAGATCTAATTAGATATAATAATTATTGTGACTTAGTCATCTGATGATATAAGAAGACTGTTATTATGACAAAGAGGCTACTGGTATAATGATTGAGATTTGTTAGTCCACACTCCAGACATATTTATAACTCTAAGTGAGTTTGTGTGTTGATCTGATTTATGAGGGTTCTACAAAACAGACGTTTGGGGAAATCTAAATGTTTATTGAAGTGAAGCTACAAGTATGGCTAGGAAGTTACGATGTGGTTCAAGATTTAGTCGTCACCATGAGAGACGAAAGATTGGGAGCTGTGAAAAAAACTAATGTGAAAATGTTTTGGAGACTTCAATGGTATACTGTTGAAGATATATTGCCAACTCTAGTTTGAAGTACAATTCCTATATATCAATTAAAACTTTCAAAGTATAACGTAAGTCTTTAAAAGTATTGTATTCATATATCAAGGTGAAATGCTAATGCAAGGAATTCAAAAGGGTACATTTATCACAGCAACCTGTGAACATAACCTTATATGTACATATTTTTAGGCACATATGAGTGTAGTCCGCGTCTAGCCATTATCTGATCAGCCCTGTTAATACATTCTGACGCCAGAAAGTCTGATCCAGTTTGAAATAAAAATATTGTGATTTATTTTTGTCCATGTCCATATTCACGTGGACAGCTGGTTGGTATTCTATGATTACTTGATCGATTTAACCATTTATCAGATGCGATGATTATGTACTTGTGATGACAATAATACAAAATATTTAAAACTGATTTATGTTAACATTTTCATTGTAACATCATATATAAATTATTTAGACATTCCAGCCTTTTATGATTAGGTATATGTGCTTGTCTGATCGCAGATTAAGTAAGATGTTTATTCTTTTGAAATATCGTAATGATTCAGTGGATCATTTCAAGTCAATCAAGTAAATGGATAAGATATAATAAAGAAAAAAATGACAAAGAAAATGTATTCTATTATACAAAAACTACTTGAACTTCTGGTTAAGAGAGAGCAATGCTAAAAGGTTGACTGTCTTATTCTTTTAAAGAAATCCAAACGCGAAACTTTAAAGTACAAGTTGTCTGGTGTGTTATACAAAGGTAACTAGAATTGACAGTCAATTAAGTTGACAAAATGAATTATTTTCTGAAGCGATTTGATGGAAAGTGCAGCAAGTTGTATTTTTTCAAACAATATTTAGCAATTAAAATACTCTAGAATGCACATCTACACATCTTTAAAATCTGTTTTGGCAATGCAAATTAAAAGGATTAATAATCTAAATCTAATAATAAGTCGTCATGTACACACATGTTCATGCTCCAGTATCCTGTGAAACATACCGCTTATATAATCACGATTAATTTTGCATGGATTTTAAGATAGCAAGGTAATCTGAACAGTCAAAGAACATATTTGATTCATTTTTTCAAATGTTATCTTTTTTGAATTTGTATTAGTTAATCTTTTATTGTGGTATATTGAAATGAAACGAATGTTATGAATAGAGATAACATAACGAGTGAGTGTTAAATATCGAAAATATTTCAACAAGATATTTTCAAATGTTTTGATTTATTCACGAACAAAAGCGAGTGAAAAAAATCAAAACTTTGAAAATATTGAGTAAATGAAATGTATTGAGAAAATATACAGTAAGTGCAACGTCGACATATTTTCATATTATTAACAGTTCACTTTTGGATAACATCCTCAATTAAATAATCATTCTTCAATTTTCCCCAGGTCTTCATTCTCTGTGCGCATTTTGTGAACTTAAGAAATTCTACACCCGGGTTTGCATTTAGCTGCGCATCTATGTTTTCGCTATGGGATCTACATGTTGCAGTTCTAATTCACTGTTTGTTAACCTGCACTCTTTTTCTAAGTATACCCCCGTTACTCTTTACCAGCACATTCTATTGCATTTATCAAGTTATAAAGGTGCAAGACGTTTACTTTCCATTATTTGGACCTTTCGAGTATTTGTAAAACATATAACCTCAATAAACGCAATGAACAGTACTGTTTCATTTTTCATAAGAATAACCTATGTTAAATAGAAAGCGGTGTGTGTGTTTGTACTGTGTCACAAGACGTTGTATAGCAGTACATCCTTCAGGTTATATGTTTCAGCCGACTTCCTTGATGACCACAAACTTCAATTGACTTCATACGTACAGTGAATGTCTATACCTTTGAAGTTGTCGCAATCGGGACAATGTAAATAAAAAGGAACCTATGCTAGAAGAGAGAATAAAGGCGAGACCGTGGCCACCATAGCCGGAGGAAGCTTTCTACCTTTCTCTAATATGGAATCTCGTCTTGTGCAATCATCCGTCGGCACATCAAAGAGATGCTGAACCTAATATAACTCATATGTAAAATATAAGAAATATAATTACTAAAAGTGGTTATCACGGAAAGAAACAAACCTTTATATATGAAATGTCATCTTTCAAGTGACAAGACAACAAACATAAGTCAAATACTATATAATCATTACATGCAGTTCCTTTCCAAATCCTTTCCTGATTTTCAAATCATACAAAATTTGATGCAATTAAATGTTTCGGTAAATCAATTTTAACTTATATTAGAAATGTCAATCATAACTAACTTCATTTGATGCAAAACAAAACCAATTATTTTCTTTATCGTCTACAAAGAAACATTTTCTTCAGCTAAATTGTAGATATAATGATCTTTCAACAAATTGGTTATATCGGCCCTATTAGGAATTGTGTGCATGCAGAGTAACAGTTTAATATACATATATGTGCATGCTCACAATTTAGACATCAAGATACGAAATAAAGAGACTATATATTTAACTTTAGAATGTTTGCATTACATAGACGTAATATATGAGTGTCCCATGTTGTCATTTAACATTTTTTTTGGGTTTCTCATTAGATATTTATGGATACAATATTGGGTTGATTCATCTATTCTTCACTGATAGACGAAAGGGGCATAGTTCATTATAATGATATTTATGTTATGATATATATAAGATATATCTATATATAACATCAAAGAAGCATTAGCAAGTTCCAAAGATGAGATAATTGTTTCCAGACAAGTCTATTGGCTTCATTCTAAAATAGATTGATTCCTCAGAGCCCATGGTGATGTAAAACGTTTACATCGACTATAAATATCAATTTAGCAGAGAAGTTAAACAAACAAAGTTGACCATTCAGACTGATCTAGATATAACAGTTTTGGCTGAAGCCATTCCCACATGTATGTATAATATTTTATTTTGATTTCATATTGATCATTATTTGGAATATGGGCAACTGCTCTAACAGTTGCAATTCACGGATGACCATTAAAGGCCAGCATAACCAAAAACAGCAATACGTTTATGTGAATATGTTGACTCCCTTCAATTTGGTTTTCTAGTTTTTATTTTTAATTCTTTAACCAAAATATACTCTCATATTTGCAACGATGGGAACATATATAAGTGAACATGTGGATGTAAGCAGCTTCGTTGCAATTCAGTTATATCTCGTTAAAGAAGAATGTATATTTGAGAGAAAAATACACTTTTGGGATCTGACAAATTGATCTTGTTCTGTCATTGACGGCGTGATGGGGAAAAATAACCGAGTCAGATGAAATTGTAGATGATTTGTTATATGTTACTTTAAATCATCATCAACAGAGTCACAAACAGTGGATATTTACCTTTGACAGATTCTGTCTTCATTCATGACAGTAAATCTCATTCGTCATGTTTTCAGGTTCATTTGTTCGTCTGTATTCGGTTTGCTGCTTTGTGTCAATATTACTGTTAAGGAGAGATGGGACGTAGCATTTTGGACTTCTGCGCATGACAGTTTTAACGTATTTCGCGTTGTTAGAAATTTTACGTCTATGTTTAAAAAACTAATTTTATGCATTTTAAAATAATGTATCTAAGTATGTATAGCATGAAATGTCAGTTTACTGTTATTACATTCATACATCAGCGTTTGGTTTGCATTTTTGAGAGTTTTACAGCACCCGATCGGTTTACGGCATTGTTTGTAAACAACGATCAGCTGATTTCGTAATGAGTTGCAATCGCTCGATCACCGCGATCGGGGCAATTTTGTAACCTTTCGAATTTCAAAAGATCCCAGGTTGTCTCCAAAGCTTAGACTGTGTGTCAAAGGAAAACTTTGCACGTTTCATTGCCCTGGTTGATTGACCACGACTATATCATCCTGCGGTTAGAAGTACCAAATCAGAAAGTGCCCGCACCCGTCTCAGTTTCACTCGGCCATGTTAAATACGTGAAGAGGTCCGGCTGACATTCCCGACACCGATTCTAACGACTTTGTTTCCTCTCCCGCGAGTAAATTCAAGACTGGACAGAAGGAAGAAGAGTAGCCAACTTGACCACTATGTCCAGTGCAGTTCTCGTCTCAGGTAAATTTCTTTTATGATAAATACTGTCACATAAAAAACGATCCACATTTTTCTAAAAAGTGCAATTGGTTGATTATTCGTAAAGTTTTAACTTGATTACAAATTATTTTTATTTATCAAAGCTCAAAATTCACCACTATTTTGAAAATTCAAAGTTGTTTTTCATAACTAGATGAAAATGGAGAAAAGATAATCAACTAATATATGAAATTAAAAAAACAAGATATTTGTATGACGTCTTGTCATTAGCTGTTTATTTCAATTCAAACTTTTGATGAAAAGTGTCATAAGCAATATTTAAAAATATTTTGATGAAGTAATTGGATTTCATTATTCTCATTCAAAAATTTGTAGCATTTTAGAAATTTGAAGCATAAAAATACTTTCATAGAGGGTATTATATGAGTGTCCATGACATACTATGTTTACGACACGAGTGGCAAAATATTAGTATTTCCCGAGCGAGAGTGAGGGAGATACTGATATTTAGACACAAGTGTCGTAACCATAGTATGTCATGGGCACGAATATAATATTCTGTTTATTACCGTAGTCCCAAAATTCAAGAAAATACTCAAAAACTACTACCCAGCATAGGCGGACTAGCGGTCGCAGTCCCGTTTAGATTGTGACGTCATCGATGAACGGTGACGTCAAAGCATTGTTTATAACGTGACGTCACAATGAAAAAGTGATATTTTGCCCTAGGGCAACAAATGAAAAATATGAACCTCGGTATGACTGCCCTAGTAGGTAATAAATTCTATTAGACCATGAGCGATGTGTTTTTCTTCATACTTGATAACATTAGGGAAATTATTAGATTAGAAGAAAAATAATTTTTCTTTTGTTTCTCAATTTCTATTTTGCAACTAGGATAAATTCATTCACAAATAAATTAATTGATGAAAGACTAGTTACCTTGTCTTGAATACCATTTTCATTGTAAGATAAATCCCCATTAAAACATTATCTGGGATGTTATCTGCTCAAAGTCATCAGGACAGCTGAGAAAATTATGAGATACTGTAATTCCTCCAATAAGCGCCGGGTCTCCAATAAGCACCCAGGTCCAAACCATTGAATTATGTCCCTTAGTAATATTGTTACAGATATTCATTGTAAAATACTGTTTAACACAAACTTCAATTTTCTAAGAAAGAAAAGTGCCAGACCAGACCTCCAATAAGCACCGGGGGTAAAGAGGCCCAGGCGCTCATTTGAGGAAATACAGTATTATCTTAAATCTATCAGATAGATTGACTTTGTCTATTGTTTCCACAGAAACTGATGCCCACATCACCCAGATTGCCATCTTACCCCACAAACCAAAAACTAAACAAGCCTGAGATGTGACTGGTCTTACTTGTGATACTACAGATGTTCAAGCATTATACACCTGTACCTGCTGTACCCATCACAGTTGTTTGAAATTGTTTGAAATTGTTGTTTGACCCTCATCAAAAAGATTTCTTGAAAAGATTCAACAAATTTATTTTATGTGGCCATAATGCTAAAACCTTTATTCTAGGGTATTTGTCAATTCAATTAATGTGATAAGTTCAATGATTATGCACCAACTTTAGTTGGTTTTATTGACACACTGCCATTGTTCAAAGAAATGTTTATAGAAATATCTTGTTACAAACAGGATTTTCACAGATTGTCACACATTTGCAGGTCACAAGACCAAAAGGGCCCAATTGTACATGATTCTGAGTCTTTATTATTGTACAAACACATTACTGCAAATATTGCAATTTCTCATAAAAAAAGCCTTGGTAGAGGATGTTAAATTTGGAATCAAATATCATTAGCCAAGTATATGTATTATCTATTTAGTAATAAAGAAACTAAAACATCATTGAATCAACATACAGGTACTAGAAAAGTAACAAAAAGACCCAACCATCATGTAATTTATAATTAAGTACAAAATTTGCTTTGATATTACAACTGTAACTGCCAAGACCAATATATTTTAGTAAATTTGTCTTCAAATAAGTTTATGTGAATGAAATATAAATTTGAAAAATTACATTGCATAATTCAATTGTGGTCCCTAAATTTTTAAAAGAGAAAGTAAATACATTGAATTAGGATTATGAGCACATCTTTGTGAGTTAGATATTTGTTTACTTTATCTGATGGACAAAAAGTTCTATAATGGAGAAATCTTCCAAAAACAAGCTAGCATATAATATAATATCATTGCCTTTTTGCTAAGATTAGGTCTAAAAGATACCTGCTAATATTATATATTGTTTACTATGTATCAGTCCATAGATTTGATGAATGATGTTAGATCTTACTACCAACAGATTCAATTACTAGAAATTTCACATCACAATTATTATTTACTACTGTTTGATGATTTACTATGAAAACATTGAATTCTTAGAACTTATTTTGTCTTGAAAGATATTTTGTTATTTAAGAATCTGAAATTTAAAAAAAATACCCCCTTAGAATTTTAAACATTGGATTTTGTCCTCAAATCACAACAATTGTGACCTATTTGCCTGCTTTTGGAACCTGATAAAAAGAGTCAATGGATTTGACAAACTATTCATGTATCAGATATTGACTGTGTGATATAGCTATTTAAAAAAATTTCCTTTTCACTTTGTGGATTATGGATATCATATTGTTTATTAGTTATGTGTGCTCTTATCATGTGTCCCTTATCAATAGGTTAAATTGTGTATTGAATGTAATGACTGAATCATTTGGTGTTAAATTTACAACAAATAAAGCCTTTTAACATCAGTTTTTACTTCTGTCATCATTTGTTAGCAGCCAGAGACTCTGTCAGCCAGACCCAAAAATAAAATAAAAGCCTAAGCAAGTCTATTATAATACTTGAGCGCTCAATTTTAGGAAATGAAGAAATCACAGTCTCCTTTTCATTATTTTTACATGTGTGTTTTAGGGGGGGGGGGGGGGGGGAGGGGTTGCACGAAATTTCCTCTTTGAATCGTAATGATGTTGTCGATATTATCTGAAGAGTACTGCAGAATTAAATTAAATCATTTTCTTGGAACTTTCGGACGGCACAAACATTTTCATAAAAATCAAGATGACTTGAGTTGTGAAGAATCTCCGACAGATAAATGTAACATGTTGATCAAATAATCTACATTATGAAAGACTTTCGGGGTGCAGGGCTGAATAGTACTGCTTTACAATGTAGGGTTATCTGTCTAAAATACGTAGCTTGGTCTGTAGCTACCTGCATAACTTTATTTCGTCCTGAACATAGAATGTCGTATCCATTACAAACCCGGAAGTGGGATCGTGGCTGATTTGTCTAGCCTCGAGCCAAACTTTGTTCCTAAACTTTGTTAAAAATTTACTTATGCATCTCAAATGTTAATCAATTTAATTCACTTATCAAAACGTGTTTCTTGTTGTTTTCAGTCTGTTTTCAAATATACTTTTATCATTTGATATGGTCCGCAAAGCGCCCGGCGCAAGCGCTACTCTGTGTTGTGAAAACACGCCGTAACGCGCTGCACTGTGCACAGTACTGTCCGGCGACGCGAAAAATCGAATTTCGGCTTTCATATAATGTACAGTTCGCGTCATAACTTTTTAATTCGTTCGGTGACCCCTAATGAATTATATATTTTTGGAAAGAAGAAGCGATTTTCTTTCAGGTCACAAAGTATGAGAAAATCGTAAAATGTGTGAATATAATTTATCAATACAATCGGTTAGAAAATGTTTTCGTAAATCGCAATTTTCATTTTCATACCATCATAACTTTTTAAAAAATATTTTTTTTTCCAAAAAAAGGCATTTACAATACTTTTTTATATTTAATCCCACATAATATGAAATATTAAAGCAGTATTACAACTCTTTTTATCTAAAAAATAACTTCAAACAATAATACCATTTTTTGACATTTCTCCCGTGGCCACAAATTTCAATGGGCTGTAGCTCCGAAAATCGTTCGGTGACCCCCATTTTTTATTTCATATATGCATTCTACATATAAAAAATAACCAATGTACCAAAAATTAGAAAATTCTAAAATATTTGAGTTGAAAAAATAACCAATGTACCAAAAATTAGAAAATTCTAAAATATTTGAGTTGTTCGTCCCATCTCTCTTAAGGAGAGATGGGACGAACAACTCAAATATTTTAGAATTTTCTAGGAGAGATGGGACGAACAACTCAAATATTTTAGAATTTTCTAATTTTTGGTACATTGGTTATTTTTTATATGTAGAATGTATATATGAAATAAAAAATGGGGGTCACCGAACGTTTTTCGGAGCTACAGCCCATTGAAATTTGTGGCCACGGGAGAAATGTCAAAAAATGGCATCACTGTTTAAGGTTATTTTTTAGATAAAAAGAGTTGTAATACTGCTTTAATTTTTCATATTATGTGGGATTAAATATAAAAAAGTATTGTAAATGCCTTTTTTGGGAAAAAAATAATATTAAAAAAAAAGTTATGATGGTATGAAAATGAAAATTGCTATTTACGAAAACATTTTCTAACCGATTGTATTGATAAATTATATTCACACATTTTACGATTTTCTCATACTTTGTGACATGAAAGAAAATCGCTTCTTCTTTCCAAAAATATATAATTCATTAGGGGTCACCGAACGAATTAAAAAGTTATGACGCGAACTGTACATTATATGAAAGCCGAAATTCGATTTTTCGCGTCGCCGGACAGTACTGTGCACAGTGCAGCGCGTCACACGGCGTGTTTTCAAAATACAGAGTAGCGCTTGCGCCGGGCGCTTTGCGGACCATATCAAATGATAAAAGTATATTTGAAAACAGACTGAAAACAACAAGAAACACGTTTTGATAAGTGAATTAAATTGATTAACATTTGAGATACATAAGTAAATTTGTAACAAAGTTTAGGAACAAAGTTTGGCTCGAGGCTAGACAAATCAGCCACGATCCCACTTCCGGGTTTGCAATAGATACGACATCATTCTATGGTCAGGACGAAATAAAGTTATGCAGGTAGCTACAGAACACATTACGTATTATAGACAGATAACCCTACATTGTAAAGCAGTACTATTCAGGCCTGCAACCCGAAATTCTTTCATAATGTAGATTATTTGATCAACATGTTACATTTATCTATCGGAGATTCTTCACAACTCAAGTCATCTTGATTTTTATGAAAATGTTTGTGCCGTCCGAAAGTTCCAAGAAAATGATTTAATTTAAATCTGCAGCACTCTTCAGATAATATCGACAACATCATTACGATTCAAAGAGGAAATTTCGTGCAACCCCCCCCCCCCCCCCCCCCCCCAAAAAAACACACATGTAAAAATAATGAAAAGTAGACTGTGATTTCTTCATTTCCTAAAATTGAGCGCTCAAGTATTATAATAGACTTGCTTAGGCTTTTATTTTATTTTTGGGTCTGGCTATCAGACTCTTTGGCTGCTATAACAAATGATAACAAAAGTAAAAACTGATGTCAAAAGGCTTTATTTGTTGTAAATTTAGCACCAAATGATTCAGTCATTATATTCAATACACAATTTAACCTATTGATAAGGGACACATGATAAGAGCACACATAACTAAAAAACAATATGATATCCATAATCCACATAGCTATATCACACATTCAATATCTGATACATGAATAGTTTGTCAAATCCATTGACTCTTTTTATCAGGTTCCAAAAGCAGGCAAATAGGTCACAATTGTTATGATTTGGGGACAAAATCCAATGTTTAAAATTCTAAGGGGGGTATTTTTTTTTAATTTCAGATTCTTAAATAACAAAATATCTTTCAAGACAAAATAACTTCTAAGAATTCAATGTTTTCATAGTAAATCATCAAACAGTAGTAAATAATAATTGTGATGTGAAATTTCTAGTAATTGAATCTGTAGGTAGTAAGATCTAACATCATTCATCAAATCTATGGACTGATACATAGTAAACAATATATAATATTAGCAGGTATCTTTTAGACCTAATCTTAGCAAAAAGGCAATAATATTCTGCTAGCTTGTTTTTGGAAGATTTCTCCATTATAGAATTTTTTGTCCATCAGATAAAGTAAACAAATATCTAACTCACAAAGATGTGCTCATAATCCTCATTCAATGTATTTACTTTCTCTTTAAAAAATTTAGGGACCACAATTGATTTATTCAATGTAATTTTTTAAATTTATATTTCATTCACATAAACTTATTTGAAGACAAATTTACTAAACTATATTGGTCTTGGCAGTTACAGTTATAATATCAAAGCAAATTTTTTACTTAATTATAAATTACATGATGGTTGGGTCTTTTTGTTACTTTTCTAGTACCTGTATGTTGATTCAATGATGTTTTAGTTTCTTTATTACTAAATAGATAATACATATTATATACTTGGCTAATGATATTTGATTCCAAATTGAACATCCTCTACCAAGGCTTTTTTTATGAGAAATTGCAATATTTGCAGTTATGTGTTTGTACAATAATAAAGACTCAGAATTATGTACAATTGGGCCCTTTTGGTCTTGTGACCTGCAAATGTGTGACAATCTGTGAAAATCCTGTTTGTAACAAGATTTTTCTATAAACATTTCTTTGAACAATGGCAGTGTGTCAATAAAACCAACTAAAGTTGGTGCATAATCATTGAACTTATCACATCAATTGAATTGACAAATACCCTAGAATAAAGGTTTTGGCATTATGGCCACATAAAATAAATTTGTTGAATCTTTTCAAGAAATATTTTCAAGAATCCCAAGAATGATTTCAAACAAGGTTTATAATGCTTGAACATCTGTTGACCATCAAAAGTAAGACCAGTCACATCTCAGGCTTGTTTAGTTTTTGGTTTGTGGGGTAAGATGGCAATCTGGGTTATGTGGGCATCAGTTTCTGTGGAAACAATAGACAAAGTCAATCTATCTGATAGATTTAAGAGAATACTGTATTTCCTCAAATGAGCGCCTGGGCCTCTTTACCCGCGGTGCTTATTGGAGGTCTGGTCTGGCACTTTTCTTTCATAGAAAATTGAAGTTTGTGTTAAACAGTATTTAACAATGAATATCTGTAACAATATTACTAAGGGACATAATTCAATGGTTTGGACCTGGGTGCTTATTGGAGACCCGGCGCTTATTGGAGGAATTACGGTATCTCATAATTTTCTCAGCTGTCCTGGTGACTTTGAGTAGATAACATCCCTGATAATGTTTTAATGGGGATTTATCTTACAATGAAAGTGGTATTCAAGACAAGGTAACTAGTCTTTCATCAATTAATTTATTTGTGAATGAATGTATCCTAGTTGCAAAATAGAAATTGAGAAACAAAAGCGACATTATTTTTCTTCTAATCTTATAATTTCCCTAATGTTATCAAGTATGAAAAAAACCAAATCGCTCATGGTCTAATAGAATATAAGTATTTTTATGCTTCAAATTTCTAAAATGCTACACATTTTTGAATGAGAATAATGAAATCCAATTACTTCATCAAAAATATTTTTAAATATTGCTTATGACACTTTTCATCAAAAGTTTGAATTGAAATAGACAGCTAATGACGAGACGTCATACAAATATCTTGTTTTTTTAATTTCATATATTAGTTGATTATCTTTTTTTAAGTTATGAAAAACAACTTTGAATTTTCAAAATAGTGGTGAGTTTTGAGCTTTGATAAATAAAAATAATTTGTAATCAAGTTAAAACTTTACGAATAATCAACCAATTGCACTTTTTAGAAAAATGTGGATCGTTTTTTATGTGACAGTATTTAATATAAAAGAAATTTACCTGAGACGAGAACTGCACCGGACATAGTGGTCAAGTTGACAGGCAAGAACTTGCAGGTCAGCTACTCTTCTTCCTTCTGTCCAGTCTTGAATTTACTCGTGGGAGAGGAAACAAAGTTGTAGAATCGGTGTCGGGAATGTCAGCCGGATCGTCCACCTCTTCACGTATAACATGGCCGAGTGAAACTGAGACGGGTGCGGGCACTTTCTGATTTGGTACTTCTACCGCATGATGATAGTCGTGGTCAATCAGCCAAGGCAAAGAAACGTGCAAAGTTTCCATTTGACACACAGACAAAGCTTTGGAGACAACCTGGGATCTTTTGAACTTCGAAAGGCTACAAAATTGCCCCAATCGCGATGATCGAGCATTGTGCCAACTCATTACGAAATCAGCTGATCGTTGTTTACAAACATTGCCGTAAACCGATCTGGTGCCGTAAAACTCTCAAAAATGCAAACCAAACGCTGATGTATGAATGTTATAACAGTTAACTGACATTTCATGCTATAAATACTTAGATACATTATTTTAAAATGCATAAATTTAGTTTTTTAAACATAGACGTAAACTTTCTAACAACGCGAAATACGTTAAAACTGTCATGCGCAGAAGTCGAAAATGCTACGTCCCATCTCTCCTTAACCTAAAGGTCATCAGATTTATCCAGCTGGAAACAGCACATACTTTACTTTACACTCCCCCCTCACCCATTTATTTGCATAGTTTAATATTCTCTATGCAGCTTTATAATTACTTTCATTACGGTTTGGAAAAATATGATGCCACGTTTTTGATAAAAGAAATCCGACAATATACTAGGTTGTTCATTCTTCGATGAAGAAATCTATCCCTTCTGCATGACTGGTTTTGAGTCGCATCCTGTTCATGTGAAAGAACTAGCATCAGCACACCTTTATGTTTTCTTTCAGGAAGCATTTGTAAATGGTTTGCCCTCAGAGTCGGGTACAGCTGTTTTTGTGGTCAGGGTCCTTCCATCTGAAGCCAATAATTAAGACGAATTAGTTGAGAAGTTTTATTCAAATTGACGGTAAATGATTAATTGCGCATGCGTTAAACGCACATGGCACGAAGATGCTATTACGGCCAAAACTAATTATATAAATAGAAGGCTTCTGGTGAATTATGGTACATATGACCTCGAAACAACCACTTCGTTACACCCTCCCCCTCTAACTTAGATGTTGCCCCAACATCAACAACATACATAATCACAATGAATAATTGTTCATGTGTTATTGTGATCTTTTGATTCAGTCTATTGCATGAAGAATCTGGGATCTCTCCACATATTCAGGGGAACCATTTGCATCCTTGTCTGTATAGGTCTGAACACATTTGGCCATGGTACATACATCTGTGGGACAGTATGTGGGTACACACGAGGCACACATTGGGGTACAACTTGTTGTATCACTGGCATAGCACTGTTTGGGTGTACTGATACAGCGTTTACATTTGGACAACCCAGTGTATCATACTCTAGCCTGGTTGGCGGTCTCACAACTCGACCACTACGCTGAATTCTATCAGAGCGGGGAGACCCATGCACTGGGGCATCGACCTCACTTGATCGATCACTTTCACTATCCCCATCCCCATTCTGAGACACAACACTGCCTTCTTCACTCTGAATCTCATGATTTCCATCATGATTCACATCATGATTTACTATATCACGCATCACATTATCATGATTATTCACATGATTTGGCACATTTTGGATTGTCGGCTCTTCATGCGAAGCATTCAACCGACCACTTGTCCATGCTCCATATGGACATTCATCCTCTGAATCGGAATCTCGCTGAAAGTTTTGTTCCACCAGTTCAGGTTCTACAACTGGTTTTGGTTTTGGCTTTTGGTGTGCACTCTTCTGGTGTCTCACTTCAGGTAGCTGGAACACTGAATCACACTGGAGTAACATATTTCTATGCAGAACTCTTTTGGCCCCACCTGCACTAGGCTGAACCTCATACACAGGGGAGTCACCCATTTTCTTCTTCACAACATAGACCTTCTTCTCCCAGTAGGATCTTAGTTTTCCAGGGCCGCCTCGCTCTAGAACATTCTTAACTAGCACTCGATCACCTGGCAGCAGCCGGCTACTGTGAACTCTTTTGTCATACAGTTGCTTGTTTCTGTCCGAAAGCTTGTCAGAGTTCTTTTTCACAAGCTCATAGGCTTGTTCCATGCCTTTTCTCCAGGTCTGAACGTAGTTAGGCACTTTTGTTTGGGTCTCACTGATGCCAAACATGAGGTCAACCGGTAGCCTTGGATTTCGTCCAAATATCAAATAAAAGGGTGAGTATCCAGTGGTCTCGCTCTTGGTGCAGTTGTAGGCGTGAACCACCTTATTCACATGACTTTTCCAGTTTGTTTTCTGCTGCAGTGGCAGGGTTTTCAACATTCCAATTAGCGTCCTGTTGAATCGCTCCACCTGTCCATTACCCTGAGGGTGATACGGGGTGGTTCTGGAAGGAGTGATGTTGGACAGTCTCTGTAAGTGAGCAAACAACTTGTTTTCAAACTCTCCGCCTTGGTCATGATGAAGGGTCTGTGGGAAACCGAACCGTGGGATGAAGTCGTTAAAAATCTTCTCAGCAGCTGTCTGGGCAGATTTGTTCCGTGTAGGGTACACCTGAGCAAACCTGGTAAAATGATCAACCAGAACAAGCACATACTCATAACCTCCCACACTTTTTTCGAGGTGCAAGAAATCTACTCCTACCAATTCAAAGGGTTCTGATGTCCGAATTGACTGCATCGGTGCTCTGATAGGCTTGTAAGGTGCTTTGTCGACTATGCAGCTGCATTCTTTCGAAATGTAGTGCTCCACCTCTTCTGCCATTTTGGGCCAATAGAACCGATCCCGTATCAGTGAGAGTACACGGTCAGCTCCCAAATGTCCCATGTCATTGTGGAGTTTACACATCACATCTCTCCGATATTTGGTTGGAAGGACTATTTGATGTCTTGATTTTCCATGAATGAGGGTGTCTCTGTACATAACACCATCATTGTCAATCTTCAAATTCCTCCATTCCCGAAGCAATGAACGTCGACCCAGACTTGCCTTAGTCTGTTCTTCCCAT
This sequence comes from Steromphala cineraria, assembly GCA_916613615.1. Classification (NCBI taxonomy): domain Eukaryota; kingdom Metazoa; phylum Mollusca; class Gastropoda; order Trochida; family Trochidae; genus Steromphala; species Steromphala cineraria. The sequence continues at coordinate 81,298,340 of OU744722.1, forward strand.
GAGGGTTTCCTGTTTGAAAGAACAAAGTTTCTCACAAAGTTAATGTCAGAATCATCTTCTTGGCTTTGCTTGAGCTCTTGTCTTGAGACTTTAGGTGTGAAGTCTTTCTCTGCCCTTCGGTCTTCAGACGTGGACTCCGTATTCGGAACTGAAACTTTGGAAGTGGACTTCTTGCTTGACTCACAACTTCCCTCAGAGTCCAGTTCCATGAAATCGTCTTTATCTGGAGATTCAAATGGATTGTCCAACATCACCTTCTCAACAAAGAGCCTGTTAATTGTGACTGTCACTCCCTCACCAGATTCTTGCGCTGCAACAGAGTTGGTAATTGCCTTGAGTTCTGCAGGCGTCACCTGAGCTGTACAGTTCTCCATATACTTCATCATTTCCCTTGGCATGCGAGACAGGCCATCTGCATCCCTATTTCGTTTTCCTGGCTTGTAGTATATGTTGAAGGAGAAGTCTGCCAAGTCAGTCAGCCAGCGGTGGCGAGTTCCATCCAATCGAGCTGTAGTGAGAATATAGGTGAGGGGGTTATTGTCTGTGTAGACATCGAAGCCTTGGGCGTAGTACAAGTAATCACGAAATCTGTCCACTATGGCCCATTTGAGCGCCAAGAACTCCAACTTCCCGGAGTGATAGTTTTTCTCTGCAGGAGATAAAGTCCTTGAACCATATGCAACAACACCTAATGTTCCATCACTGCTCCGCTGATACAACACTGCACCCAGACCATCCAGAGAAGCATCCGTGTGGAGGATGAAGGGTTTCTGATAGTCTGGATATGTCATGACTGGTGTCGTACAAAGTTCCTCAATCAGTTCCTTCAGAATTTCTTGGTGAAATGGTTTCCAATGGACTTTCTGACTTGCGGGTGATTGACCCAGACGCTTACCAGTCTTGCTCCTTTTCTTTGATTTTCCCTGGTTCGAACCCTGTGGCAACTTCAACATGTCGAACAAGGGCTTTGCTCTTCGCGAAAAGTCTTTGAGATACTTCCTGTAGTACCCGATGAAGCCTAACAATTTCCGCAGATCTCCTACATTTTCAATCTTCCTGTCCAGAAGAGATGTCACTGCTTCTACATCTGCTGGGTCCATGCGATAACCTTTTGAGGATACCAAGTGCCCTAGGTATCTTACTTCATTTCGAAACAGTTCACATTTTGCAGCTTTTAGCTTGACTCCCTTCTGCTGGAGTTTCTGAAGTACTTTTCTGAGGTGACTGAGGTGGTCTTCAAATGATTCGCTGAAAACCAAGATGTCATCAAGGTATGGTATACAGCAAGTGTCTCTTAGCTCTTCTAATGTCGTTTCCATGAAAGCTTGGAACACTCCTGGAGCTCCTGTTAGACCAAATGGGATTCTTGTCCATTCATAGAGGCCCCATGGAGTTGTAAAGGCTGTGAGTTTCCGACACTGATCTTTGACATAACCTTGATGGTAGGCCTTTCCTTGATCCAGACACGAAAACCATTGTTTTCCTCCGAGCGAGTCCAAGGCTTCCTGGATCCTCGGAATCGGCGTTCTGGATGGAACAGTCTTCCGGTTAAGCTCTCGATAGTCTATGCATAGACGAAGGGATCCATCGCGTTTACGAATACACACAACTGGACTTGAGTATGGAGAGTCACTCTTTTGAATCCACCCACGCTTTATGAGGTCTGAAATGTAGTCCTTCACTTCTCCATACAGGGGGCGCGGAATTGAGAGATAATTCCTCGCCACTGGCGTGTCGTCCGTCAGTTTGATCTCCATTTGCAGTTCTGAAGCTGTCCCTATCTCCCCGTCCTTTGCAAAAGCATTACATTCTTCCTTTAACAACCTTTGGACCTGTTCCTTCTGTTCCCTGGACAGCGGGGTCTTTTCCAGATCCACTGGTGGTAGCCATCCAGGAGCTTGATCCGATGTGCTTGTGGTTGTCGTACTTTGGTCAGAGACAGTTTCCTGGAGCTGGACTGGCACTGGGAGGATAGACTTCACCTGTTCTACAGTGCCCAACTTCGTCTTCTTTGGTAACACTACATCCCGATCACTCGGATTTTCTACCACAACCTCGACCTTACATATGGAACCAGTCTTTAGTTTAATAAGAGAGTCTCTCACCACTAAGTCCTCTGGCAATTCTGGTTCGATTTCTGGAACGAAGAGAGCCTGTTGCTCCTCTCTGGGTCCAGCCTTAGCCAAACAGGTGACAGTCACCTGCTTTCCCTTAGGGATGGTTTGGGAACGCCCTCCGGTGAACACGGTTCCTACTTCTTCTCCTGTCTTGATCAAATTGATGACGGCTTTAATCTTCTTCATGGAAACACCTTTCATTGAGCTCTTGAGATTTGCCTGGGCTGTTTCAGGTCCAACTTGATCTTGATAATGGTCGATGACATTGTACCCAACAATAGGCGTCTCGAACTCCTCTTCCTCACTAACAAGAAATGGAACAGTCAACTTCAGGCCCTTGCCGTTTCCGGTCTTCAGTTGAAACGTGATGTCCACCCACCCTACATATGGAATATCTCCCATCGCGCATTGCACTGACAGTTCATAGTCCAAGAGGTCTGTGATAGGTCGGACCCTTTTCTCTGGAGCATATTCCTTCAGCCAGCTTGAGTGAAGAATTGATACCTGTGCCCCTGTATCCCATAGAGCTTCTGTAGCAACACCATCGAGCAGGCATGCTACCTTGCACTTAACTCCCACCAGCTTGATCAGCTTGCGTTGCAGTCTTCGCGGAACGGATGAGATCCGGTTGATTGAAGCTTGTTGACTCTTATCTGTAGGTGGGGGCCTAGGCGCAGCACCACTGTTCTCCGGTCGCCGTTTCATCTTGCACCCTGCCTTGTAGTGTTCATCACTGCCACAACGCCAGCAATGACGACAAGATCTCCCAGTACCCTTGACCCTGCAATCTGGACAACCTGATTCATACTGTGGCTTACTAGGAGGTGGCGGAGCAGCGGCATTCACCTGTTTCTGTTGCTCAACTTCTGATAACTGCTTCTTCAAAGCAGAAATCTCCTGTCGCAGGGCTGTCAGTTCCTCTGGCTTCGCTCCGACCACACTAACCTTTGACTTCGGCTTTACCTTGTTGGTACGTTCGGCATCCTCCATGACGATCTTGTTCATCACCTCGATGAGTTCTTCATCCGGCAAAGATATCTGATTCAAATAAGCTTTCATTTCTGCCCTTATGCCATCACTGGTAAGACCCGTGGACACACTATGACGGAACATGGACTGAATAAGTTCAGGATTGTAGCCTAGATTATTCTTGTCCTCCTTTGAAGTAAAGATGAGTGTCTGCTTCAAGTCTAGAGCTCTCATGAGGAAATCACCTGCATCTTCCTTCGGTCCTTGAACCAGGTTGCAGAGTTCAGTGTACAGTTCTGTTGGTGTCTTTTGGCGGTAATGAGAGCGCAAAACACTACGCAACTTTGGCAATGTCAAATCTCTTCTTCCTTCCAGGTAACCACGCAGCCTGGACGTAGGGCAAATGGATCGTAGAATCCCTTCAATGATTTCTGGCTCACTGTATCCCTTGTCCACTCCACCTTCAATCTGCCGCACAAGACTGCTGAATGAAAGGCAACCCTTTCCTTCGCCGATTTGTCCAGACACTTTAAATTCCTTTCTCCAGACTGAACATTGGTCTTTACCAAGCAAGTCTTCGACAGTTTGTTCTTGACTTTTTCCTTCACCTTGGATGGTTTCCTTAGTTGTGACATGTTTGGGATCTTTCCCTGGACTTTTCTTCAAAATGTCATTCACTTGCAGAAAAAGTGATCTGCCTTTATCTTCTTTCTTAGCACCTGCCTCCAGAATAGACTGAACCAGCTTTACCGTCTCCAACCTTGTATTCTTAGACAAATCAGTTGTTGGATCAAGTGTCTCTAGAACCTCATTCAGTTTTTCTGATGACGACACAAATACTTTCCCGATAATTTGCAGTTCAAATTCTTCATCAACCTTCGGCATTTTGAAGAATGTCCAGTGTCCTTAATTCTTCATATGGACCTTGACTTCTCTTTCGTTGGAACCTTGACGCTTGAAACAGCCTTCCATGGGTACCCAGTACTGCATCTGAAGAGCATCCCGGACGAGCCCCCAAGATTTGTAAATGGTTTGCCCTCAGAGTCGGGTACAGCTGTTTTTGTGGTCAGGGTCCTTCCATCTGAAGCCAATAATTAAGACGAATTAGTTGAGAAGTTTTATTCAAATTGACGGTAAATGATTAATTGCGCATGCGTTAAACGCACATGGCACGAAGATGCTATTACGGCCAAAACTAATTATATAAATAGAAGGCTTCTGGTGAATTATGGTACATATGACCTCGAAACAACCACTTCGTTACACATTTGTTACAAGGTTTGTATTTATACATTTATACATTTATACATTTATTCATTTGAAAAGTCAGTATAGTACCATAGATACAAAATGAATACGTGGCGTTCAATACAGTCTATATGTCTTATTCCCATACCTCATTGGCGTTACATATTCCCTTGTTGATGGCAACCATAAGATTAACACTTGAAGTGTTTTCATTTGTGGTGATGGAAAAGGATTTTTGATGATTTATTAGTTTTATTGTCATAAGGAAAAGGCATCTGGCATTTGCTTAATGATTGATTGCACCCACCAATCATTGCATCTGAACATGTTTATAACCAATGAATGAATTTCCAAAACGTTTGAGCATTAGCGTTGTGAATGCTTTCAGATTGAATGAAATTTAAGCCCCGTTTATATGTGCGGTTACCCCCGGGGGTAAAGGCAATTGCTTGCCCCAGGGGGGTAAATTTTGTCATGTAAACGCAATTTTTAAGAGGGGTATACTTACCCCTGGGGGCAAAGTGCGAAATATTTACCCCTGGTCTGGAGGTAGGGCAAATCAGATACCCTCGGGGGCAAACCTGTCATGTAAACACTTTACTCTGTATACCCCAGGGGGCAAAACTGAATATCCTTATAAAAGTCAATATATGAAGAGAAAATAATGCCCCTAGGTATTGCAATTTCATTTCATATAAACGCAATGCAATATTTGACTTTTGCCCCTAGGGGCAAATTTACCCCCGGGGGTATAATACCCCCAGGGGTAAATGTGCGGCATGTAAACCCAGCTGCATTCGTCACAAATGACATATCAGATTGAACAGATTGAATGTATTTTGGAAACATCTTGTCAAGCGTCCCAATCTCCTAAAGAACTAACAGTGAAACAGAAATGAAAATTAGATTACTTTACGATTGTTGGATGATAAATTAGAGGGTATTAATGCAAAACTATTGATTTCAAAGACAATCATATCTTTATGGTGCAAGCATTTCATTAACTACAGGATGTCGAAAAATATATAATAAAAAAGATGCATCTTTAAAAACATGTTCGTGTTTGTGCTCAATTGGTTAACATTTGAAAAGCTTTACGTTAGTTGGTGACCGTTTTACCAAATGTTTTGACAAACTCGCAACAACACTTCAAACTATAAGTCATGACTGGACCAAACTTAATCTTGCCAATAATCTTGTTAATGAATTCCCGCAAGCTGTTTGTAAATTGGAAATACCAAAGGTAATTTCGAGGTCATCTCAATGTGCATTTGTTAAATAGAGACTCTGTTTAAAACATGTATTGATGAAAGATGCTCCCCACAGTACAGGTTATGTTATTCTCCACAAGAAGCATGAGTTTCTGTCAATTTGACGAAATGTCAACATGCCAAGAGCTTAATCTAATATAACCAAGGCTTTACAAGCTTAGATTGTCATGTGGCCACGTTGCTTACTTTTGGAGGTTTTTGTAGACAAAAATAAAAATTGTGTTTCCGAATTTTTTACTCCTGGTCACTATAATGACCGACCAAAATTGTAACGGAAAATTGTAAGATATGCCATTAATATTATCACTACCTAATTTCTCTTTCTGATTATGAACTTGGGTACATCATAAACATTAAGAATGGTCAAACGAAAATCCAAAGCATTAGCCAGAGATGGTGTGAATTTAGTAAATGTACATACTGTTTATAACTAGTGCAATAGTTCTTGAAATAGTAGCAGCTGAATAGGCTTTGTACTAGGTGATATATTGCTATCAGTAATGGTTTCCAGCTGGCCTAATCCGAAGACGTATAGATAGACAGTAATGACGGCATTCAAACCAAATGCGGTCAACCGAATGTTCAAACCAAATGAACTGGAAATCCGTGGCAAAATAGTGAAAAAGTAGTCGTAAAGAAACGGTTGATATTGTGTTATGGAGGAAGGCATAAATCATAGTACAAATGTAAAAGTATGACACCTCAATAGTGTCAAAATACTCTTAATTTGTGCTTTTTTTACAAAGAACTAAGAACTAGGCGCACAGTGTGAAGTTTGTAAGAACTGTGCTGTGTGCATAATTAATCTTTTCATGTTCAACTATTCCCTTGGAAATAAAAATGCCTCTTGAACCGATAAGTACACGAGACAAAGTTTCAACTCCGGAACGATTTGAAACTTCATAAACTGATTTGAAATGCTTCATTCCACCCCTTATTGATGTTTAAATTAAATGTCAATGTAAATGGCAATATTCTAACAAAAAAGGGTGGATACAGGACTTTCAGATTTTCGATGGGGTGGGGCCGACGGGTGTCATAATCACAACCATTGTAATAAATACTTTTCATCCCAGAATAAATGCATCGACAGGAAACTTAATATTCTTTATTGAATTTTAAGTTCCGTTTTCTACTCTTTTGATATATACTGCTACCATGTATGAGAAACATGATTATCAATAATTAAAAAGTTGGAACTCTCATGGCAACACCCCTTTTTCCTGGATCCGTAAATGCAAAATATGCATCCGTATCATGAATACGTCGTACAGCGCATTTTGCAAAACTAATCAAAATGACACAAAGTTTGTTCAGCAAAAGAGTGAACTTGAAAAAGTCATGCACGTTTCTAATGCGAAATTCCATGTCTTTTCAATCTTGACTCACCTGCTATCAACAATACACTCTATTCATATTACAACACACATTTCATACTGCTTTACTGCACTTAAAGGGGCAGTAGCACGTTTTGTGAAAATTTTATAATTCATTTTGTTACTGTAATTTGTACATTAATGCCAAATGTATTATTTTGATAGCGTCATAAATCTCTTAACACAAATCAATCATTCAAAGTCAAAGGACAAAGTATAAAGATTTACATAAAATCCATTGGCGGCCATTTCGTGTGAACACCTCTAATTCATTTTGTGTAGAAAAAGGAATCGCATGGCTAAACTTTACATTATTTATTTGAATTATTACTGCTTCATTTAGTTTAAATATATTGTCTTTCAATTGGAACCCTTAATTTTCATTTTCCGGACATCGCCTTATACCCCGGTATTCCCAATAAAAACGTGCTACTGCCCCTTTAAGGTTTTACCACAGGTTCCTAATCTTAAATGCTCAATGTTTCCAATACCGGTTAGCTGGATCTGGTCATTCAGGGGCTCGCTCAAATACGTTATTTTGCCTATGGCCTTTTTCTATAAATTGAGTAAGTAATTTGGTTAGACATGCAGAAATATTGACTAATACACATAATTCAACTAAAACCTGACCTACATTTTAACTTAAAAGCCTAGATCAACCGAATTATGCATGTTTAAGCAACTGATATAAGCCGTACTCATACCTCCAAACTTACACTTTTAAAAATATAATTGTCTCTGACCAGAAGCTGTGAACGAATTGTTCTAGTTTATTTGTTAATAACGTTCACGTCTATTTAACTTATCATATTCACGTCATGTACATAACGAAGCAAAATGACAATATCATAATGCAACTTTCTATGTAAAAGTAATGCTATTTAATTATGGTCTAAACAACTTGATGAAGTAATTTTCTTTAACTTTCCGTCTTTCATCACTGTCTGTCATGACTATATCAGACATATAACATGCTCAAGGTTTTTGTCTCTTAACATTACTTAGTGAGCATATTGTGTCTCAATCTCCCCAATATAATTTTTCCAAAAATATTTATCCTTGCAAATACTTACGTGTTTTTATTTCAAATCCTTCGGAAGATTATATTGTCATGTCGTTTAATGAATAATCCTAGCATTTGATATCATTATTATTTAGGGAAAGGTTAACATTATGAGACATAATGTTGTTGTAATAGCACGAATGTAATGTTTTAAAAGTATTCCAGCTTGGAGCTGTTCTGAATTTATCTTCTCAGTTGGCCCATGCAATACCCAGCAGTCCAAATCTCTTTAATGTGGAACGTACGGAGAACCATGACTTTCATTTAGTAGGTGAATGTAATTGGAATGGCTGCACACATTCACTTTGTTATGTAATTACGTGTCGCAGTACATGTAGGTAGCTGAGTCTTCTTCCGGTAATGGTTTGGTTTTCTACTCCCTTCTTAACAAGACTCTATTGCATGTAATGCCTACTGCGCACGTACAGGATTATGGTAACCGCAATCACATTATTTATCTAAAACAGGAAGATTAGTTTATGTTTCTAGTTTTTACAAAATAAGATATATACATATCGAAAAGATCTACCAAGATATATGACTGGAATTATCAAAAAGGATACGAAGAAGTCTTTTTCTATCCAAGGGCAACGTTGTAATGATCCTAACATATAGACACACGTTCTGAAATGCATATTTGAATTCTGGTTTACTGTAGACATATCAATATACTAGTCACAATTTTCATATTCACAACTCGACTACATTAGCGTATATTTATCCACGTAGCTCAAGCACATACCCTGATAGGTGTTGTAGCAACGATTACCTTTATTATGTGAGCGCATCTTTCCGGCAATCCGAGTGGTCGAGAACTGGTCACGTGATAGTCAACAGAAAGTGGTACTGACTTGGCCAAACATGTACGTCCGACAAAAATTTATAATGACTTGAGTTACTAAAAATATATCCGATGACGTCAAACCGTTGTTTCGTCATGGTTTTGTTATTACGACATCATCGGACCGTCCAATCGAACTGAAATGCCATTTAAGACTGTAGTTTTATGTTCCCTTTTCAATTTGAAACAGAGACATAATAAAACAATTATGGACTGGTGAATACGGTCAATATCTGTTTTTATAGACATGAGGAAACAGGTACTGGTCTCATCACCAGTCTATAATTAAATATATCATCACATAAGCCACTGAAGGGAAAGTAATGGCATATCGTCAGCAGGTACCTAGGGTAACCGATAAAAATCAATATTGAACAAGACAAAGTATATACCTCAATGAATTGACAATTTCAATTAAATCTTAATGGCATTGTTTCGCGTTTTTTGGGGTTCAAATTTGAGTAGTAGTTTAAGCAAAATAAAATTTTCCCAGAATGTCAAACAACTTATTTTTCATCCTTTATATCCGTGATGTGGTATTTAGCATCTACAATAATCAGCTTAATAACAAAATGATAACATACGTATTTTGGGATCTCGTTGACCTATGAGCCAATAACTTTAAGTAAACCACTCGATAAACTGTTAATAATCTTTGACAATATTCAATTTTGGCATCATCTTGATCAAATCACAACCAAGCTTTTAAGTGTAAAGGGTTCTATTGGATTAAGTCCCTAAAATGCTTACATTCTTTCAAACTGATTACTGATTGAGAATAAGACAACCTGCGAAAGGAATTTTCCATCTCAATAGGTTATTAGCTGGAATCTATCCAGCAAATGCACACTAAGATAGCTTCGGAATGACCCTTAGACATGTGGAGCATCTCATCAGCTATCAGCTTTCAGGAATTCATTCACAAGGCTAATGCAGTATTCAATGCGATGTGAATTAGTCGACGTCGGTATTGCCAATGTGCCACAGTTGGATTCTGAAACGTATAATCTCTGTAACCGGTGATGTATTTTACCGTCCATATATTCCATTTGATTGAAAAGACATTCAATTTCTTTAAATTACCATTTCCATGTTTTTTAATGGAAAATGTTAACTTAATCAAAAAAATTGTTTTCTTGCCTTTTATGAATTTGAGTAAGTTTAGGTAAAGCTCTTGCCTTGGTTAAGTTTAAAGAATTTAAAAATAGCAAATACAAGATGAAGTGACATCGTCTGATTCTTACAGTACAATGCTCACCACAAAATGTAAAAATAATCAATTGAGGTCATTTTCTTGATGATCATAAAGTATTCAGAAGAATGTATTTCTTTATCAATATTTGATAGAAAACGCATTTTATCTCCTTTCCTTTTTCGCTTACCACTATACTTTTATGGTACTGGACTTCTTAATAACACTTTAAGCACCATGAGCTGACTCGCATGGATACTTAAAAAAAACCACTGAAACTTCTAACGATTATCTTATTTGCCAAATCCCTGTCATAGCAAACTAATGTCATAACTGTTAATGTCGTACGTTTTTTTCTTTATTACCTTTAATGTAAAGGTACATTTCTAGCGCAAAAGTTTTGAATTAGTCTGGAAATCTTATTAAAAAATACGAATTCAATCAAATCTGATTATTTTCATAAAAAAACATGCTCCCTAACCTAGTATCCCTAATCCCAATGAACCCAAAGTTTGACATATTACCATCAATTTATTTTTGTAATTTCTTCTTAAGATTCTTACTTAAGTAATCAACGTTTATTTGTTCCGACAAATAGTGTTTAAACGTTGAGCATTATGAGATTGTTTTTGAGATTGGATATTTAAAACAGAACATGGGTAGGAAATGAAACTTACCAAACTTATCAAATTTTTAATGAATCTTTAAAGTTTAGAAATTGTTAGACCCGATGTATAGACAAGTGAATTGCCAAAACTTCAAATAGTTTCCGTTTGAGCTGGAAACATTATACAATTATAGACTGGTGATGAGGTCAATACCTGTTTTTAGACCCGATGAAAACAATATTGACCGAGGCCGAAGTCCGAGGTCGATATTGTTTTACTCGGGTCTATAAAAACAGGTATTGACCGAACTCACCAGTCCATTATTTGTTTTATTATGTCTCGGTCAAAACAAATCAAGACATAATGGAAACCTACAGCAATGAGCGGCATTTGGGCTCGATTGTTGGCGAGAACGGGTCAATGACGTCATGATAACAATAGCATGACGTCATGAAACAACGGTTTGACGTCATCGACTCTATTTTTAGTAACTCAAGTCAATATCACTTTAGGTCGGACTCGGGGTTACGGGGGTCAAGTCAATATCACTTTTTGTCGACTGTCATGTGACCTGTTCTCGACCAATCGGATTGCCGGAAAAATACGCTCACATAATAATTAAAGTTGTTGCAAATGATCATTACCACTTGTGTGTTCCTCAACTTCTTTGAGACAATATACATTGATTATTGATTAAGCTAATACCAATGCAATATGTATACTAAAATCCAAAAGAAACGTCCCCTGTATATTTAATTCTCGATTCGCGATAGAACAAAAATAAAACATAAGGACAGTTTTGTACCTTAACCACTGCATTTTGTGCGTTTGAGCGATGTGTTTCTTCAGATAGTGCCTTGGCATATATAAGAATGTTGTCATTTTCTTTATTATCTTTCGGGATTTTTGATGTGTGTGAAAAAACAAAAGGGGACGTTTCTTTTGGATTTTAGTTTATAACAAATTAATCCGTCATGTATTTTCAGATTTCTTAGATTAACAATATCTTTTTTAAGCCAAAATACAACTACATATTCCTGTTCAAAATATGACCTAACGTTGGATTTCGGAGCTTGACAAGTTTGAAATCGTATTCACAGAGTCAACTAACAAAGAACAATATAAGCAGAATTAAAATTGTTTATTCTTTCACACTTTCATGTCACTCTGTATCTCAATACAGAGAAAAACAATGACACTTAGTGGACATTTGTGCCCAAAAATTATTTATCATGGCAAACCTACATATGATTATGTATAATATTATCAAATTGGATCAAAATTGAGATGATAAGCTTAGAAGTTATGAGCTGGAAGGATTTGTAATACTAAACTTACGAATTCATGACTTTCATTTCAAAATCCCAATTTTGTTAAAGATATTCTTAATTGTGCTTAATCTGAACTGGTTGATTGCAAACGGACGGACGGATGGACGAACGGTATCAAAATTTAAAAACGCAACTTTGTTGTTACGGGGGTTGATTGAGATAAAACATTGCTGAAAACGCGTCTATAATTCAATAAACAGATGGATTATAAAAAAGACCGTACGACAGGGTTGTAAATATTTAGTGCTTGCTTAAACGTTTTAATTTATAACATTGCATTTAATATTCTGCTTTATATGTAGTTAGATAAATGATATCCACTTAACAATTATAAAAAACAAGTTTTCAAGAAGCTACTTTGCAATCAAACTAAATTGTTGACAAATCAGCGAACTTATCAAACCACAAACTGCTTTCCGAACTATTTGTTGCAATAAGTTAAGATCAAAGAATATAAATATCGTCTCTTTTTAACCTATCTCCCTGAAATGCAGAATCAATAACATTCTAAATGTGATCTTTGTCCAAAGTATGTTGTTCTTTTATTAGCAAAATCTATGTTCAGACGAAAGCTTAACTCAGTTGATTCATTTTTTGATGTATTTGATGTGTCATAAGACGTTGTTAAACATAATATCCTTCAGGTGCTTTTTTCAGTCGACTTCATTGATTACCACAAATGTCAACCAACATTAAAGTAAGTACACTGAGAGGCTTGCAGCTTTGATGATGCTCCGTGCTAAAGGAATAATGTCCCAAACATACAATAACGCTACCAGAAGAAAGCATGTATGTAGGGAATTACTTATGTTGTTTAACTCAAAGCATGAAGATTTATAGATGAATACTTACATGTATATAGCGCGCATATCCATCCACTCGTGGTTGCTCAAGGCGCTTACATTGTTTCCCCTGGTCAATGGCATTCTTTCACCGTCCAATCATTTTTCCAATTCAACTCCCTGGGGAGTATTCAACTGGCATCCACAAATGTGGCGCTCAGGTTAGGGACCATTCAATGCCCCACAGGGTGCCCATTCACAGCTGGGTGAACCGAGAACACTGCTGAACGCTGATAACCTACAGCTCGGCGTATGCACGTGTTCATGTATCCACCATTCAGCAACTGACATGAATTCGTGGGATCTTTTAAGTGCGCAGTTTTTATTGCACTACACACTAGGGCTCCAGGGTGACACTTATAGAGTTCTAACAGAGGTGAACTCTAGGTTTTTACACCGTGGTCTGGTTGGGAATCGAACTCCGGACCTCAGCAACGTGAGACCGGCGCTCTTGCCGACTGAGCACCCAGATTTCGACATGTGAAGATGAGTATTGGTTGTCAACTGATAGCATCCGTTAATACGTCAAAGTTAGTGCTGAAGATCATTTCAGTCTCACGTAAAGGAGAATTTAATTGCATATATAGGTATGTCCTTAAGTAAACCTATCTTAAAGTATTTCTTTGTGTAAACTTTCCACAAAATGAAATATATAAAGCATAAAATCTGCAAACAACGAACTCATCTCTCAGTTCCATCTGTACTGTATAAGCATTCTCCCTCAACTTGCCTGCCTCCATGTTAATCCAACTTCTTCTTCATATGTTATGTTATTGTAACATATGCTCAATGATGTCTTGTTGTCATTGTCAATTATCTCATCTCATTCATTACTGTATAAATACCACATGTACTCTAGATCTGTCTTCAATCTATGCTTGATAACGATACAAGACTCTGTATCGACACGTCTTACTCAATGAATAAAGAAGTTGTCTTTTATAAATATTGTCTTCATGATTTATAAAAGACAAAACATTATCTGCTAAAGATTACATATTATTATGGTAAATATAAAGAGATGGCAGGGAAGACTTTGATATATTACTGACAAAACCAAAACAAGACCTGATCAATGGCGGTCAGTGGAATATCTTGCAACCTTGAAATTCTGATGTACAAGATAATTGAAAAGGGCAAATACGTCAAATAGCCAATTCCACCATGACACTTACCATGAATTGAAGAATTCGCCAAAACGTCTCTCATAACCACAAGCACCGACACAATACAGTTGTAACAATTCACTTATTCCAATGATCTTGACATCCGGCCGAAAACAAGTAGTTCCATCTTATTTATATACATACAGCAATCTTGCAAGTCATCATATTCTGTCAATATATAAGTATACTATGTAACAGTTTGTCACCTCCATGGAGGTATGACTGTAGACAAGCTTATACATCATCGACAAATTACCATTTTGAAATTTGATGAATTGACATTACTTAATACTGAAATACTACAAAAAAGTTTTAATGAACAGCTGGTATTGGTTAAAAGAGCACATTAATTACGGTCAATAGTCCAAGACAACTTTATAAGATCAATGACATGTTTAAGTGAAGTTGTTTAAGCAATGCTGAACATTGTATCGCTGTACAGAGACTCATCCAGTTGTTTGGAAACAAATCAGTAATCTCCAATTATAAAACAAAAGGTGAAGTTTGAAGTGTTATTCAGCCTCACATGTTGCAATGTACTCCGGGATCCACACAATAACTTTTACACAATAGCATGTGTCAGTGTTAGACATTTACAATGAGTTTGAGTATTTATAATGAGTGATTTCTTTAACTTTGGGAATACCCACAATTATTCCTGTAATTGGTCATTATCTAAATGACATTTATAATTATATATCAGCTTCGACAACGGTATCGATTAATATCTACCAAATGGGTTATGGATGTAGCTAAAGAAAGGTATCGCTCGTTAGGCCCTTATTTCTGTGGATGGACAAAAATGCTAGTTATCTGCTGTACTTCCCATGCTGGCAGTTTTGCCTGACTCGGATGGTGTGGACCGGATTTGACACCCGCAGGAGACTCGACCTAAAAACGCTATAGTAATATGTACTTTTAATTTGCAGATAGTGTGTCTTCATACATACAATGTTTCAAATGAAATACAGTTTGGGAGTTTTTCAAGAATGATATAATTGTCATTAAAATCGATTAAGTATGATGTTTAGATGCTGATTTTAAAACAGCGTAAATATGTAAAATGTATTTATTAGCCTTGTGAGCGAGCGAGTTTTCAAGCTCAAATTCCCAAACTGAATGTCTACCTTAACGTTAACAAAAGATTACAAGCATGGAAGTTATATATCTGGAAAACAAAAGTAACAAGTTTTAACAAGCTTACAAACCTTGACTTTTATTACATTCAATATGTACATAATAAATCAAATTGTTCTCGGGTTCATCCAAAATCAGTTATATTACATTTCACATTTTTATGAGGACGTCAAAAATATAGAATTGCAAATCCAATCCAGTGCATTGTAATTACCTCTAGTAACAACAAAGTGGACAATGATCGCATGTGACTATGTCCAGGACGATGACCTCAGTCAAATAACCCTCACCACGGCCCCAACGTCATCATTCTCTCCCCACAGAGGCAGCTCAGTCATACCTGAGTTAGCCTCTGTTCTGTTACGGCTAATACATGGGATAGAAAGGTAGAAATATGGTTGGAGGCAATCGAAGTTAGTTCGCCGTTTCAAAAGTGGTCATTCGCAAAAGCTCGGATATTACCGTGTGGCTCGACAAAGCTATCGTTGAAATTTAACATCCAGGGGAGATAACTCTTCCTTCTACAAAACATCGCTTTTTACCTTCTCATTATTTGTTATTTGGTAAATTATCAAAATAACATTTCTCATAAAACAAATAATAAGTTACACAATTATAAAACAGTATGTTTCTAATGAAAAACCCTATCCATATCTGATTTTCAAATATTTTCCCTCTCACACCTAAAGGTATGATTCTTTTGCAAGTCACTTAACGACCGTTGAGAATTCCTCAAGTCGTGGATATCCAAAAGATGTTTTCATTGGCTGCAAATAAGGGAGATATCTCAAGTTGCAACTTTTTGCCGCTAGGGCAATCTGCCGGAACCCCGGGATCTTGGCGTAATAGAACAGAGGCTAACTCGGGTATGACTGAGCTGCCTCTGTGGGGAGAGAATGCAACGTCATCAGTGGTGTGTGAACTTTTGGGGTGTTTGGTCACAAGCACTGTATGAATTTTTTCCTTCGAATCACTCAAGTCTTAAACCTATAGGCGACCTATGAAAGTACAACTCAAACCTTCTTATCCATTTGGGGAAGTGACGAAATGTATATAATAAAAAAATTATGTATAAACGATGTTCAGGTGTATGTATAGCTTTCCTTGAATGAATGATCATTGTCTAGAGTGTTCGTCTATTTGCAGCTTCTGGAAACATCTGAAGGGTAATTGTGTATGTTCTACAAAACGTATGGGACTACATATATATATCAAAAATAGAATTTATGATATTGAAGAATAACACGCATCATTATACATGTAAATCATTGATATCGGGATGTTCCAAAACATCATGAGACAGAGCGATGGGAAATGTGATATATTATGCTAACTTCCATTTACTAGACATAATAAAATAGAAAAAGAAATAATTACTTTTTTCAAATTTAAGACCGACAAAACATTTTTTAGTGTGTATATATTACCCCATTCTGGACAATATATACAGTACACTAGCAAAAATGGTAACATTAACTTGCTGACTGCAAAAATCCTGCTAGATCAATACCTCTACATGAAAGACCTCTCTTCAACATTAATGACTGCTAACAAGACGGTAATTGCTTCATGGAGTCCGGTCACTGACAAACGCACTTATCAATCAGGAAGACATTAAACCCCACTTGTGTCATAAATAATTCTGAACACTTTCTGGAAGACATAAGGCAATGGATGTCAAGTTCTCAGA
This sequence comes from Steromphala cineraria, assembly GCA_916613615.1. Lineage (NCBI taxonomy): Eukaryota > Metazoa > Mollusca > Gastropoda > Trochida > Trochidae > Steromphala > Steromphala cineraria. Next base: position 81,315,191 of record OU744722.1, read on the forward strand.
ATGAATATATACAATCAATCAGGTCATTTGATCATGATGTTTGACTGACATTATCTTGTATTTTTCTATTGATACTTGTCTGTCGTAAATACTTTATTTTCTAGTCTGAAGGTCTCAGTTAGACTTCTTTTGATTTGACATCAATTTTATGCACGCAAGGGATTGATGCGGTTTCATGAATCATTAACTGTGGATAAACATAGTAATATCAATCCTCACTCTAAAATAATAGTTGTGATACAAATGCTTTCCCCACGGGAGTTTTCTATCTGTGTTTCATCAAGGAACATCTAAAATTTGATAATGTGTGACCTTGTAATATGTTTGGTTTAAAACTATCTTAATTTAATAGGGTATTATCAATCAACAATATGATTAATCATTACCTTAAAACTATTTACACACAAAGTTATTTCTGTTAATCTTGAGTAAACTAATTTGATCTGCTGCCTTCAAAAACTCTCCTGAAATCATAATAAAACATCAAAGACCTCTATTCTAAATTAATGATTTCCAACAGGAAAGTAATTGCTTCATTACGCCTCGTCTCTGACACATTTCCTTTCTCATTAGGAACACATTAACCAACACTTGTGTTATAAATAATTCTTCACCCTTGCTATGGGAGCTGTAGCAATGGTTGTCAGGTGTTCAGAATGAATGGGTTGCCTTTGATCAGGTCATCGCATCACACTGTTATGACCGGCGTCATTGTGTATTTTTTCTATGCGTATGTCGTAAAAACTTAACAATGATCTGCTATTGTGAAAGTGGCCGTTAAAAGACATTTGCATTCACGTAAGAAATGCATAAGGGGCCCCCGTAATAATGGCACTGACAGACGCTATATGAAAAGATTTTTGACAAAACAGGAACTTTGTACAGTAGATGAAAATTAATCAATATTCAAAATAGTATTAAATAAATAGTTGCATTAATCCCTCTCCTATTCAATAGTTTATGCTAGTTTAGGTTATGGACGCGAATAGCCGACCCCGCTCTTTTCACAACTTATATATATATAATTCCATAAGTATTCACTGCTGATTCTGTATTTGCTTACATTTCTATTTCATGTCGGAAACAATTCTCGCGAAGACATCTTTTCGACCCAAATGCATGACCACAGTAATCGCCAGACAGCTAAAGTAGACGTGACACAATATATTTTGAAATTGTAAGGCCGTATATAGAGACAATGACAAAAAATTGATTGAATAAGAACTGATACCTACATGTACATTGATTTATTTTGTCAATTATATTTGTATATACGCAAATCTGCATTGTTACTGAAAGGATTGATCAGAGTCACTTTCGTCCTGACAGCAAGAAGTGTGTCTGTCCTTTAGCCTATTGTCTAGGGGGGTATTAATATAATGGTATAACCTCTGAGATCGTATATGTCATGTTAAAGATTGTCCTTTGATGTTCCTTCAATGATTCATATATTGCTAAACCAATATTCTATCTTTATCACCCTCATTTTAAAGTAATACATTTTGGAGTAGCAAAAACCGTGTTTTTGGTCAAGTGGTTGAACGTGTTCAGTTTCCAACTAATATGGCATATGTCAGTAAATTCACTCAACAATGGATCAGTATCGCAGTGAATAGATGAAGAAGAAGCTCTTCCATGGTTAAAGACTTGAATGAATTTTGAGAGTGGAATAAATTCAAATAAACCTTTTATTTACTGTATTACATGATCTTGTAATTGAGGCGCATCATACTCCATGTATATTATGATATAAAATGTATCATGTACAAATCGTGTTTTTAACATTAAAAATGGACCTTATCAAATTTGAAAATAAATTTACAAAAGGCTATTGATGTAACTGGTGTCATATGCAAGCATTCAAATTCTGAAAATTGTTTCATTTTATATCCAAATTATCGCGGTAAAGCTTTGAAGTTAAACTCATGTATAAGTATTTGGTTAGTAATTATTAGAAACATGTTGACTTCAAACAGTTAGGTTAATATAGTGATAAGTCCTACGCGTGTAAACCTAATTTATCTTTGCAATTTTCAATGAAATAAAACTGTTTTGTTTAAGGTAGGAGTAACACATTAATTTCTGCCACTTTACTAATTTATGCTGTTGACAAATGTTGCCTCCTTATTAACAAGCTCAAAGAGAGTTACTTCCGGACCATTCATAGATACAATAAAGATATCTCTTCAATACAAATATTTCTCATAATCTAAATAATTAAAGTCCTCAAACTCATTTGTAATGTTGCCAAAGGTTATAATCATACATTAAAAGGGTGTTTTTCTTTCATTTATATTAATTTGTGCAAACACTCTGTTAATGCAGTATTTATCAGGATTGTATCTGCCATAGGGCTTATACTAAGCCAACACAACCTAAATTGTAAAGTTTGTAGCCGAGTTCAATAAATAACACAAATGTCAACAAACAAACGACCAGTGAAATGTCACAAATATGTATCACCAGAAGAGATAATAAAGAAAATTCCACCGAAAGGTCTTTTCGAAATATTAAACTAATATCGTCTCTGATAATGGTAATCGTTTAAGAAAATATTGATTTTCATTACACTTTAGAAAATTTGACATATCGACAACAAAGCCGCTAAAACCGCATGTAATGTAATAGAGGACGTATGATCCACTTTTCCATATCCACGAAGGCGGAGATATAAAGCGTTCAATCTGTAAATCCACCCGTCCATCCGTTCAGTCAGTTATTAAAAAAATATCTTTACACACTTGTTAACCACGACCTTGTTTTGATCTTAGACCACTTTTCTAGATTTTATTTTTAATTTAGTCATACGGTGTTCAATGGGGACAGATTTTCTCAGGTACTTATTCAACTAGGTTGTTTTGGTTAGGGGTACTCTTGATGATACTCATTCCATCGCAATCGGAAGCTTTATCCGAAATATTATTTGTGACGGAGTTATGACCCATATGCAATTGGACTTGGAGCGATTAACAGGACTGATGCTCCAATTGTGACACGTTTTCTCCGACACTATCACACCTAGGTTAAATGAGATTTCGGTGTTGGATACATCTGATTAAAATCTATATCGAGTTGGAAAATAAGTTCCGATAAAATATTTTTGGCGAAGTTATGGCCTTTGAAATTTTAATGACTTTTATATGTTGATCTCACCATACTATGGTTTGATTTAAACATATTTTATTCACGATGAAAGGATTGGGTACAAGTTATCCAACTTAGTGAAACCCTCTCCTATGTACAGTGCTGACATGAAATGTTGAAAATCAATATATATCGAAAACAAATTAAATACAATACAATGATACTATGGAAGCATCGGCTTAAGTCTTCTACAAACGTTTAAATTTATATGTAATTTAATGATGATCTTAGGTGGTAATAGTAAACATGCCTATCTATCTACACTAGCAAACCATCAAAATTCCCGTTTAAAAAAGGAAAGACGAGACACGATTCACAACATCAGGTCAGAGTTTAGGATCGGGATAAATAACAATAGACTGGCGATAACAACTTGTTTTGATCTGTCACACATATGAGACGCATTTCACGACGCTTGATCTGCGTTTTTGAAAATCACAAAATTTAATCAAAACGTCCTCCCAACCCTGTCCAAAAGAAACGCTACCATACACCTCGCAAGATAGTTAAATCCGGTGGTGAAGGAAAGATAAACACATACCGTTTCCATTTCTCCGGAGGTCAACTTACTTTTTTGTCGAATTTTGAAACATTATCTTTTCATGTTTGAAGGGAATGCGTTGTTTCAAAATTCATCGATTTGAAATCTGTTTAACTCGCCGAGATAGCAGAATGACATTGAAGACTTTTGCTTGTTTTAAAACTAGAGCAATGACGCGTAATCGAATTTATGTCAAATAAAGTGCATCACATGTATAAGATTGTTTTCTTTCCTAAATTTCCTACTGTATCATTTTTAACATTCTGTGCAAAATACAATTTGCAATTGCGATCATGCAATACATGTGCGTTTGAAGAAACACAAAATCCTAAGTATCTTTACTGAAGAATGAAAATGTGCATGTTTCTCCGCAAGACATATGCCTGTCAAATACATTAAAAACAGACTCTATATAGTTATGGAATTTTGTTTTTGAAGAAGTTGAAAAACATGGTAGCGTTATTTTGAACACTTGTTTATATGTATCGCAACAGGTAGTGTTCAACGCCTCGTTCTCGACCCAACTTTTACGCTAAATACTACCACGAACACTCACTGTGGATCTTCCTATGCCCTACGTTGCTGTTGCTGTGTGTGGGAGCTTCCAAGTCGTCTACTTTGTCAATTCCTCCTACCTATCAAAGGTTGGATTTACACTACAATCGGTTTTCTGAAATCATGCAAGCAATACGTTTTCCATTAAGATCCGAATTCAGTATATGTTGCGATGCGATTAGTAAAAATAGTAAATGCTCCTATTTTTGTTGTAAAGCAAGTGAAAATAGCATTAGAAATTCCTCTGATGACGTCATTCAAATATTGTATTTCCAACACATTGACAATCGAGTAAGTTATGTTCTGACTTTCTATAGAAAAACGCTATTCTAAATGAGTGAGTGAGTGAGTGAGATGGTGTTTAACGTGTTTTGAACAATATTTCAGTTATTAAACACGTGGATGTTACCATCCAAAAGAGAGTAGACAGATCAGGGAGAAAGGGATCGAAAGGTTGAGGGAAAAGACGGAAAGAAAGGCATAGTAAGAGATAGAAAGCAGGTTTTAGAATGACTCAAATTTGGTCTGGCTTCTACCCGTCGACCTGTCCAGCTTGGGTGACCCTATTCTTTTTTTGTGCCCAGTTTAGTAATTACATAGTTAAATTTCAAGAAATTAGTAAAAGCTTCAAGCATATACATGTAGTCTATGCAACTTTTTTTTAAGAGAGTAAGCATAGAGATTCGTTTAAAGTTTAAACAAGGATGCCTATAAATATAGCACAAGTGTTTGCCACTAACGTGGCAATATCCCCCGCCGTTTGGATATTGCGATAATTGTCACAATTAGCAAATGCTATATTCCCATTGACCATAAGTGCAATGGTTCAAGATATATGAGTTTCAAAAGTGGCCAAAGCGCCTTAGTGACCTTGAAAATAATGTCAAGGTTACCTGAAGTGACTGGTGTCTGCGTGATCCCCAATGTAGGCTGTGACTAAATATGAAGACATTATACATTGTAAGTGCAGCGGTTCATAGGATAACGCGTTAACAAGAGTTAGAAAAGTGGTTAAAGTGCCGTTGTGACCTTGTAAATAATGTCAAGGTCGCCCAAAGTGACTGGTGTTTGCGTAATCCCCTTTGTAAAGTTTTAACCAAATGTGAAGACATTCGGTGCAACGGTTCGTCAGACATCGCGTTAACAAGAATCCGGACGTACGTACGTACGGATGGACGGACGCCACTGAATACAATGTGGGGGGTTCCGCGTTGCGGCGGGGAAAAATAAGAATAGTTTCAACAAATGGAACATTTACTTTTTCCAATAAACATGAAACATACATTGCATGAGCACACAATACATGCATAGGGATGCATTTTACGGAAATTCGATAAATAAATTTAAATTTCCTATAAATACATAGGCCTGATATTCATATACAGAACGTCATACGTGTGCATTTGGGTCGTTTGTATTGAACGAGTAGATGTCATGGACGCGGAGGAACAACGAGTTCGAAGAACGAGTTGTTCCTCCGCGTCCATGACATCTTCGAGTTCAATACAAACGACCCAAATGCACACGTATGACGTTCTGTATTTATTATATACTCTCTTTTTAACCGTTTTAAAAGTAATTTTGAATAGCTTAAATAATCCCAGACGTCGCACTGCGCATTGATACATAATGCAAAGAAGGCGATTACCTATGACACGCTCGACTGATGATTTGATACCTCAATTATCTGTTTATTTTCTCATTACTTTGCGTAGTTAAACATATGAGGCAATTTTATCAAGTGTGAAAACTAAATACAGTGATAAAAGTTTATCCTTAGTTATTATTTATAAAGTTCTGAATATGATAAACGTAAGTTCAGGATTCCGAGTGACGGGCTCCTTTCAAACGACGTCACCATGGAAATGACGTCATAATCGTTGTAGGCTATGACGTCATAAGGGCCCAGTGTCGCTGGCGATGTTCTCGGAGTTTTGTTTAGGATTTCCTTTTTTATAGCGTTTTGCAGTTTCTTTACTGACGATAACACTAGTTTCTCACTATATCATTCTTCAATATCATATTAAAAAGGAGGTTTGTTACCAATGCATTGAGATACGTCAAATCCGGTGTTCTAATTAGGAAAATGATTGTTACGTACGGAAAATTCCGAGAATTGCCGAAGCTGAAAAAAAGTAGAACCGGCAGGCGTGCAATACGGATTCTGGAGTGCAATACGGAATTTGAAGACGTATTCCGTATTGCACCCTTGTATTACTATCATAAGATTACATGAGTATATAATAAATATATTATATGCATGTTTCAAAGACTTCTTTACAGATCATCTATAATGATCGTTACCGAAAGGTCACAGCGTTTGTGTGTGACGGGGTGAGGTCAAAAGCAGGAGGGATATCTCTTTCGTCGAACAGTTAGAGTGTCGGTCTCTCAACCCGGAGGGCCCGGGTTCGAATCCCGCTAGACGTGAACATATTGGATTTTCTTTCCCACTTCATTGGGCGCCAACCGTCGGCCGGAACTATTCCTGAATGTCATAAGTACCTTTATGCCTTTTTCAGGTTTGTATATCCTAATCAATTGGTTTGTTATTCCTTCATAGGCATGCTACGTGTGTATTGTGTAAGTATGAAAGGAATACCACTCTCTCCCACAAGACGGAAGTGTCCAATGTAGCGTCAACAGGTCGCAACCTTCTCCTGCCTGGGAATGAATGTTCAATCTTGTTATGACGCCGTAAACCTAATAATTAGACTGACAAGTAAGATCGATGTCGATTGAAAGATAAGAAAACCCGTTACGGCCGATATGTAACCGATGTCACCAAGAATATGTTAACCTTTGAAATATGTTTATTTCGGGGATCTAAATGCTGAGGGAAATGCTTTGTTATATTTCGTATATAAGCAATGCCCATGGCCCAAGTGCCTGTGTCCCTTCCCAGAAGTGCAGATCAAGTCGTGTAATGTTGATTGACCCTCTGTTCTAATCAGCCGACTTTGAGGGCTAGAATGGGAGATGCCTGATTGGAGGCAATCAAGGTTAGTTGTGCAATCAGCGCGTGATGCTGTCCTAAAATCATCAGTTTGGCTACTGAATAATAGCAAAGGCATATTAACTACAATGTACCATTTCAATGCGAGAAATGCTGTCATTGCTAAAATAATGCAAAAATAGTTTGTGTTTTTTTTTTGCCGCAATGGGAAACTGCCGAAAGCCATTTAAGAAATAGTCACTACAAAAGTCTTGTGTAGCATTTGTATGTCTAAGGAAGCATAAATGTATTCGTGCATCATTTACAAATCGATGTGTAAGTCCTTTTTGTGAATTTTCTAAATTTTAACAATAGTAATATTTATGACATGTATAAAATCTATGCCTGGGCATCATCTATTGATTACCATTGGCTTCATCTACCTTGATACCATGCAGTCCAAAGGTGTGTTACGATGTATAACTTCATCTGAAAAGTGTCAGAAATATGTTTTGATTGTTCAATTGCCTTAATACTTTTACTGAAATTCATCATCGTTTTTGACAGGTCAATTTAAAGGTTCTTGGTAATGTGTTTTAGCACAATTACTTTATACCGTATTCGAAAAGAGCATCCACCACTTGCAATTATTTCATCATCATATATAAATCACAAAGCACGGTAAGTAAAAACTCTAAATGTAATATCAGTTAATGAAACCAGCATACTCTTAAAACACTTGTCGAAATTTGATTATCCATATTTAGGCTTCGCAGAGCTTTTCATGTCTGTGTGTAAGAACAGTTAGGCGTTTATAATCAAAATGAAGATCACTCTTTAAAAAACATATCATCTAAAATATTTAACATTCATCGGTGATATTGAAGACGAAAACCTTTACTTTTAGTTTTTGTATCTGTTTATCACCGATAAACTTTTTATCTTCTTATGTATCAATCTCATCAATCATTAAGTGATCTTCTTGAATTTTGTTGTGTTTCAAGTCCCTTCATCAAGTGTCAGCTTGTAGAAAGCTTGCAAACATAATCAAAGTACCAAGATGTGTTTTATTCACACTGAGGAACTATAAGCAGTACGATTAAATGACAGTACAAAATTCACTTCACATAGATGATTGATTATGTGACAGCATGTCAATAGAAGGAACCAAAACCAAAAAAGCAATATCACAAGTCTAAAATACATAATACTAGGAAAAATTGAGTATTAGTAAAATATCATGAACATATCGACCCTCGCTCCGTAGCATTTCTAATCAAGTAAGGCCATAGTACTGATTTAGCCATTGGGAATATCTTATTCCACAAAAGTCTTATTCGTCAGTGTATTAAAATATATGTAAGTTATAGGCCACAAACACGTTTGTATATCTGTCAGTGAATACTGTCCAATTCAATGTTAAATGTCTGTTTTCAGCAAGATATAAACATGACACATCCGTAATCTGATGACACTTTAAACAAATTTTGAGCACATTGCGCAACTCTTCACGTAACTGTGTATCTACCCGCTCTGGGGCCTTTCCGACAACAGAGAAATGTATCTCTGAAACTGCGTCTAAAACTGTCGGAAAATAACCAATATAGAATTGGATTCAAGGCACTGTTCAAATAAAGCATAATGTACACAATAGGTGGAAGATAGCTGAATCCAAAATATATATTCCAGAACTGGAGAAGGTTTTTCAAGTGATGCGGGAGAACACAAATGGCGAATGAGATGAGGACAGCCATGAGGAGTTTAATGACCCTGCGCCTGGAGGAGAGAGCGTTACGAGAGCTGACCTTTGTGTTGCGAGACCTCCTCACTGAGACGCGGCTCCTTACACTGTCCGTGTCCTCGCTAAATGTCACCTCGCTCACTAGGTCTGGGCACACCTCCACCTTCCCGTGGTCTGTACGTTTCGCATTTTTTGGAGAACGAGAGTGGTTTGAGCGGCGGATTTGCCAGGGGGAAAGAGAGTACTTAGCGCTTTGAGAGCAGTGATTATTATGGTGGTTAGCTTTATTGCAGTGGTCATTAGGGAGGCAGTATGTCACTTTACTTGGAGACCGCCGGTCATCACCCATTGTATTCTTGAGGTTTCCGTTCCGTAAGTTGGACTTGAGGCATTTCTCGTGGCGGGTTTCTGAAGAAGAGCTGTTTTCTGTGACTGCTGTGTTGACAGTCACTCTAGTGACCTCTTTCTCGTCCGTGTCGCTGCTGTTACTGTCATTAGGACACACACACGTACACTTCTTATCCTCTGTCTTTCTCAAGGTTACTTTCACGTTATTGTCCTTCGATTTCATCAGGTTATTTTTACTTGTAGACCACAGAGTTAGAGATATTCTCGTGTACACGATGGTTAGGACACACAACGGAAAAACATAAAGAAACACAAAATTCACTGTCACCATAGCGCGGATATTTTCAACTGATGTTGTAAAGTAGCAAAATTCACTTGAATTTGACCCTTTGAAGATGTCGTAAATGAAAAGGAGGTGTGCGTTGTACCCAGAAGCCACCAGCCAGATGCACACTTGCGCCACCTGTAGCCGCACACTGGTGAAGAGCTGTCTCGACCTCAGAGGGTACATGATGGCCACATACCGTTCTATCGCAATGACAGCGAGCAGCAGTATCGATGCCGTGTAACTCATGCTTTCAATGAAATTGTAGAGTTTACACATCACCTGCAATTAAAAACACAATTTTATATTGTTAAAGTCAGATAAAATCAAGACTCAAGACACAGACTCTGAGATATTGATCATACTTATATATGCCGACGTGGACGACTTCATTATTCACCTTAACAGTTATTTAAAGCTTGACTAATATGGGTAGAGAAGAATTTTTAGAAATAACAATTTTCCTGCCTGGGGCACCTTTAAGCTTGCTCATATCCATCAATATAATGTTGACCATTATCTCTTTTATAATCTCAGTATAATCTCGTTTATTATCTTAGCTGACAACAGAATTAAGTAATATAGTGTTGAGTCTAAATAATCCCCAGGTATCTATCTTAGGAAAACATGTCCCACTGGTCTATCTTATCCTGTGAATTAAGTAAAATCTTGAATATCTGAACAGTATCAGAACTTATGATCAACGATCTGACACTCATACCGAGATGATGAATATGGTAATCTGAAATCACCCTAGATGTAGTCGACAGCAACACCATTACACTACAAATGCATATAAGCTATCTCTTCTGCTGAAAGGTGCAAACTTGACATTAATCGAAACATTAAATATCGATATTATAATAAGGTCAGCGTGTGTTTTACTTTCAAGTGTCTGTTTCTCAGTTCTGAAATATTATATCACCCTCTCAAGAAGATGAATAGGTTAATTTAAGAACGTTAACACCGTCGCAAGAAGATGAAAAGGTCAGTTATGCTATTTTACTTTTTTGTGTGAAAAATGTATTTTCGCAAGATATATTAATACGGGTCATTATATGAAACTGAAATTCATTTCAGGATTCTTGCATTAAACGCTCATATTGTACTTACTCTCCCAAGCTTCCAGGTACTGTTTATTCTGATGGTGAGGTTGGGTATGACACAGAATATCCCTACACAGAAGTCTGCTACTGCCAGGTTCGCTAGAAAGAAGTTGGTCCGTGTCCTCATTCTCTTGTTTTTGATGATGACTATCAAGATGATGGCATTGCCTGATAAATATATAACAAAGAGTTGGCATGACATGAAATATGAAATGGACATAAGTATGTATGATTCAAAGTTTATACGAATTGCACGTCTCTTTTCCAAACCAAGTACACAAGCGCATCAATGCCAATTTATCATACATTCCACATTTTCACACATTCCGATTACACCAACAAACATTTGTATCAACATATTTAAACAAAACCTCTTAGTGTTTTGGTATGACAGATTGTTGTTAGGACCTCAGCAGGCTTACTGTCTTGAGGGAGTGCCGCACGCTTGTTTGTACTTTGTTCACACTCTATGCAGTTTGTTTTATCTGTTTTATCTTATTTGCAACAAATGAAATGCTTTCTAGGATAAGATCAAACGACGGTCAAGCGAGTTGCTTTCTCTGCACGTCCTCTAGCTACGCCTGTCATCTTACGAAGAAGCATTTCGGAGCTGCTAATGGTATTTTATGTGTCAACAATAATACACAGGGGATTCTTAGGACAGATTAAATCACTTGAACAAGATCATAGAAATCGGCATAAAAGAATTTCCAAAATAATCTACGAAACTCATTGCCAAGAAGCTTCTGATTATGTGATTGTCATTCTTTTGATCTCAATTCTATATTTCTTTTCTAAAGGGATGTACCTAAAAGCAACCAAAGTCAGATTTTTATCTATATTTTAATACGTGGCTGACCATGTATGTCTATATTTTGTTAACAATTGTTCATTGCCCCACTTCTCCGTATATGGTATCGCTGCATAACATTTTTGCCAGATATTTTATTCATGTTTTGCTGTCAGTAAAGACTTACATGACCTAAATCAAGACAGTCCCGTCACGATGACATTTTTGTCTGTAAGTAGCTTTATGCTCAAGACAAAGCGTGTGTGTTGTGTACTGCATAGCAAATGTCCACATTAACATTACTCCTGTTTGATTCGTTTCTGATTCTTTTCCACAAGAAGGTTATATTTTGATAATTCATAACCGTGATATTGTGTGCCGTAATAATCATAGAAACCTTCCGATACTGGGTCTGATTTATCGGAAATTCTAAAAAAGAAACCCTTGAGTATTACACGGATGATACAAATAGCATAATAATGATTCTTAATGTCAACGAAAAGAAACAAACATGATGTATATCATAGATGTGACGTCATCAATTCATCTTCTGTTGTTTCAATGAACTTGACTTAGAAACGATTTAACTTTAAGATATAATTAGATCAATCATTCAATACTTTTGCACCGCAAATGGTTATTTACAAACTGGTTTGAATCATGCTCACGAATAAAATCGAAATGTCATCTCTTAAACGGGAAGTAGCGTGTCTGGGAAAACAATAATCTATAATGTACAATCACTTACCAAAGAAACAACAAATGAAGACGAATACATATATTGAGATGAAAACGATCATCATGTTGGCGTCATGAAGCGGGTTCTTGAAGGTGCCATTGTTGGTATTCTCACTTGAAATGTTCGTGCTTAAATCCATTGCGGCAACAGTTATGTATCCCGGTTTTCCTGCTCAAGGGCGTCTAGGATTAACAGATCAATGTCCTCGGTATGATTGGCATCTTGAGAGTTCAGGATGAGAATATGAAAGTAGCCTATCAATGGCAGCCCTAAGGGACTCTGCTAACTACAATCTCTGGACTTGACGGTTAAGATGACAGAGGGCCAGCTGTAAGCCAACACATTCCTCAGATTATCGCTTCTTGCTCCACTCGTCGTTTAAAGATGGAGACCTGGAAATGAAAATCAATTGTTGTAAATGAAATAATATCCGTCGATCAATCTCATGATTACGGGATATCAAAAGAGCATTTCGTTTGCAGATTATGTTCGTGTCCTTCGAGTGAAATTGTTGTGCTTTGCCCGACATTTGTCGAGTACATTATACGATGCCAAGATATAAGATAAAAGACATTTTCTCCATGTATCAACCATGTTTTGGAGGAATTTTAATTTATGAATGGAGCAGAAGCACGAAATAATCAAAGGGGCAGCATTCATGCTTTATTCATCGTTTTAAATATCATTGACTACCCTTATATATCCAGTTAATTAATTACTAGTACATGTGCTAATATTACTTAACATAAACTGGTGAATTTGTATCATCATTTGCGGTAGAACTTTTTTAAAGTTCATTGTGCCCTCTGCTGACATAATGATGCGCGAGCACATATGTTGCTTGACGAAGTTAGGTAATCTATACATGGAGAATGGCATGGCAAAAAATACCTTGAAATAAGACAAACAAGTACAGAAATCAATTCCAAAAATAAAATCTCACGTCTTGATTTTTGAAAAATATTTGATTAAATGAAAATCAAAAACTGTTAAAAAGTCTATAAGCGCATTCACGTAAAGAAATTATAATTAATTCAACTCTTAATAAACTTTTCTTAATATGTGCATTAAGTTGCAAAAAGAAGTGAAAGAAAATTCTGACGTAGTGATAAACGATACTGATCCAAATTCGATATTGATTACAGTTGCCTTGAAAACGGAAACTTAATCAATTAGGATTTAAAACTAAGCGTGTTCACAGTGAATGAATGAATTGCATAGGGGCATAACCTCTAAAAAACCAATAATGCTAATAGCCAGTGAGATTTATTTTTTCTCCGTATTATGACAACGCATACTAACATTTTTTACGGTAGAATTGTGCCTTTAAAAAGCATTCCCTTAAGATCTCCTTAATTAACCTATTGTCTTCAAGACAATTATTCTTCGGCAAATTGACGTTTACTTTCACACAAAAAAATCAATGCTTTTTTAAAATTGCCCTTAAACTTTTTTTCCATATTGAAAAAAAGTATGCAAGCTCCTTTTTAGCTCCTTTGAGAAAATGATGACCTTCCAGATTTGCAACGTCTCGACCTAAATCAAATAAGATACCAATAACAATTTCATCTGGTAAAAGCTTGTCATCTAACCCCGTTTTTACATAGCCCGGAGGAAAACATACTTCCAAGAAATGAACATCAGGTAGTTTTCTTTCCTCTGAGAAAAACATAGCCGTTACTCGGATTAATTCAATCCATTCAATTTTGAAGACAAATTACCTCTACTCCTACTTTTTTAGAACAAATTTGACTTGTACATTGATTTCTTAGCGATGTCCAATTCCAATGATTTCCACAGGGCTTGTTTCTCTGGTAGGCTATGTGTTTTATGAGTTACGAAATATCTTGTAAAAATAATTTGTTATTTACAAAAAGATTAACACAGTAATTGTTTTGAAGGTTTTTGACTGAGAAAAACATTGATTGTTTGAAATAAATGACACAATGTATTTGGAACGTGTAGTTTTTATAACATTTATTGATATAGCCAACACTTAATTTAAAAGGCCTTACATTACAACAAAGTGTATGCAAGGATGAAAAGTTTATAAACGTGGATAAATAAGGGCGAATAAGATGAATTTACTCTGTTTTGTATCTGTTGACATGTGATTTGACAAAAAAAAAAGTAGAACCACAAGAAATGAAAGGATTTCACAAACACCTTTATTAAACCTTTTCTCCTTAAACATATACCACAAAGTGACCTTTCCCCTCTCCCTTGTTCTCAAACCAAATCGACAAAATAAAAAAACAATTACATGAAAATTATACGTTCAAGAGATGCATTCAATTGTACAGATTTATAAGGCCAGCTGTTTGGTTCATTTGAGTGCATTCTTTGTTTCAAAACAATCATTTCTGAAACTATCACAAGCTTCAATTTCGGTTTTGAGACGGCCGAATTAATTATATGGATTGCATCTGTTTCGTTTCCCTCTGGAGAATAAGTACTTCCTATCAACGGAGGAAATAATTTCGTCGTAGCTAAATGGAGCACCACAACATTCGTAAAAGTATAACTAAAATTTCTGAAAATACCACTTTGTGCTGCATGAGGTATGAACTGACTCGTCAGTAGTATTAAGTGCTGAAAAGTATCATAATATACAAAGTAAAACATGTTGCACTCCCAAAAATAAAAGTTTAGTTACTCGTATTTCGGCACATATCAAATCTCCGTTGATGTTGTTTGTATCCATTAATCTGCTATGTAGTAGGTATGATATAATCATGAAGGAAAATTATTCATTCACACGCGACAAGCTGCACGTGCACTCCGAAATTTTCTAAATTTTGCAGTACATGTATGTTTCTTGTATCAATTTCGGATATAAAAACGTTGATACAAGCCGTTGTTCAAGCCATTATAACCCAGAATGTTGGATGCTAAAATGTAAGAGGGTGTCGCTTATTATTGGTATTCTCGAAAAGGATCTTTATTTCTAGGATATATCAAGATAAGCTGGACGTCATTACTCTACCATATGTCGTGTAGCCAATAAACATGCACGAACCAATACCCTCGGGCAGACCACGTATCACCTCCGTGAGAGAGGATAGATCATTGCTAAGGCTTGAAAGAAGGTATTCCTAAAACGCCAATGGCTTCCACGCCGTCTTTTCAATCACCATACGGTCAGGATTAGACTAAGAGTCGCTGGATTGAAGCCCAGAAGAGTAATCAAGCGACAGAAACTCAGTAACAACCACAACAGTTGGGTCGGATATTTTGTAGAGAAAGACTTGGGGGAATTAAGATCATTGAAGAAGTTTCATTGGTCAGACGAAAGCAGGTTCCTTCATCACTCGGTGGATGGCAGGATCAGGGTTTGGAGCAGTCCAGGAACAGCCTCTGCACCACGGAACATCATGCCAATAGTACCTTACGGCAGGGAATCTTGACTTTTTGACAATACGTGGAAATTGGACATGATATCGCTACATCCGGTGTGTCCTTGAACCTGTTGGCTTGCCCAATTTCTACAACCATGCACTTGCAACATGACGATAATGCTAGACCGCATCGTTCACGAGCTGTGAGGCAGGTAAAACAGAACAATGCCCCGAATACACCTTGCGTTTTCTGCAATGAGTCCGGATTTTAATCCGCTTGAACATGTTTGGGACATTTTGAACCGACTTGTACAACGCAGGGATTCTCCTTACATGAAGTGGAAGCGATATTACACTAGGAGTGGCAGCGATTGCCACATGAGCGATCTCGACTTCTGGTATGGGGTATGAGGTGAAGACTCCAACTTGTTATTGAAGTGCATGGTGGAAGTTTGCGATACTGAATGTTTTTGTACCTCAAGTCCCTGAATGATCCTTGGAACCCATTCCAGTTATAGTTTCGTAATAAACATTTTATTTATGGCCATACTTAAATTGTTGTCTTTTTGCATTGATCGATTTTAACCCTATATTTTAGAGCAAATATTTTGATATACCAAGGAGTCAGAGAGTGGACATTTACATCTTATTCATAATCAATAGAATGGTTTTCAATCTCTCCATCATTAAGTTATGTAATTATACTGTTATCTTCTACATTCGCCGAAACTGACAAGGAAATGACATAAAAAGGTCTAGCTCATAACTCAATTCAACTCAGATCTTGATAAATAAGGGCTTAAAAACGGTTTCTGTAAAAACAATGTCTTGAACTATGAATGCAGTTAGCCAAAAGAATTTTATTTCTCGTCTCCTTGTTGATAAAAACACCTTTCATTAATCATTGCCTAATCTTCTTTTTTTAGTTGTTAAATTGTACTTACACACTAGGTTTTCTCATTTACAAGAAAGGTGCCATTACCAGGAATTAAAAATTGAATTATATTTTTGCGGTGTGCTTGCTGACAGGCGTTAAAGTTGTTTCGGCTAGAGGTGGACTGACTTTATAGCACTGGAATCCATTTAGTTCGCGGATCATGTTGAAAAATTTGGTAATTTCATTGGCATCTTATATGTCACTCAGTAACATTAATATTGAACATTGAAAAATACGTAACAGCAACCCTGGAAAATTTATAAACCTACATCTAACAGACAACAATGTTAGAAAGCCATGTTTGTATTTAACATTTCAAACAGTGATTGTTTAAAAGTTAACGTTAGAATAAAGAGCTATTTGTATAAATATTTCTTTTTTTAAAAATCTATCCCTCTGCTCTTATCAAAAAACATGGACATATGGCATGTACCGTATTTCCTCGAATTGATGCCGGCCGTCGAATAGACGCCGCGGGTATGGATGTTTTAAGTAAATACACGCCGGGTCTCGAATAGACGCCGGGCCTCGAATAAACGCCCGGTGATAACTTGATTGATTAATGCACCCCTTAAATTAAAATTAAGTATTCTCCCTTTACACCATCTATACACAATTATTTCCTACAAAAAAATAAATAGACGCCGGGTCTCGAATACATGCCGGTGGTTAAAGGGGTCTGAAAAAATAGACGCCGGGGGCGTTATATTTTTCTTTTCTTTTGACAGTTTCTTTTACTACTTGTCCTCGGGGGCCACTTCTAAATCTTGACCCCGTAATTGACACGTCAGCAAAAAGCGTTAAGCGTCATTGATTTTATGTTAAGGATTGAAATAATCGCTAATAGAAAACTTCAGTAGTGCGCTGCAATAGATAATCGCTGCAAACGATTGGTATCTGACAACATTTGAAGTACATTAAAAAAACACCGTTTGATACGTTTGAATTGTTGCTGAATTGTTAAACGTTGACTTTTCAGTCTTTCTTTCTCCCTTGAAAGCTAAACATTCACTAGTGGTTTACAAATGGCAACGTTGTCACCGATGTCATATAGTGAGTGAGTGAGTTATTGTTTAGCGCCGCTTGGGTAGTATTGCAGCTATTAGCGGCAAACCGATGTCATATAACATAGAAACATGCGGAGAAGTCGTAGTCGACAGTTCACGATGTTCACGATCTATTTCCGTCTGTTTTTCTCGAATGCAAGCATACATACCGGACTCAAAGAGATACCTGTTTATCTTGTGTCACGGGCATTTCAAATTTATCCATATCCTTTCTGGAATATCATCAAGCACGATAAAGAAAATACATAATAAACGGTAGTTAATTAACCAAGGGTAGACAAGGTACGTGATTTTCAATTTTCAAGTGAAATTAACGATTTTGCCCTAAGCTTTTGCTTTACCCGTCTACTCTAACACTACTAAAGCGGATTTAACTAAATAACTGTTAGCGTTTTATCGAGATACACTATGTCAATAACATCTAATGTTTTTTGGTTAGTACAGCGTGCAAAGTAACGTCATCGATACGTTCTAAAAAAGTATTAAATTCAATAAGATTACGGAAATCACTTCCGAGTCATTAGGGTTGAACGATTTGTTTCCGATAACGACAAAACGTTGTTTATATTCCATCTAAATGCAACACGATTTATACGAACGAACTGACATCTTATATCACTAGTAAATTATATTGAGTGTAGCTTATTCATCATTGGCTTGCATGGAATGATTTACAGCTGATGCATAACACTCTTAAGATTTGTCAAACATTACATTTATTAAGGAAAGAAAAAATAATATCATGAGATTTTCAAGAATGAGAAATCAGGAATCAGTCATTTTGCATCAAGTTTTACTTTTGAGGGTTTTTGTGTGGAAACAACTTGTATAATATATTTAAGAATACGTTTCCCATTAGAAAGGCCACGTGGACTATTAAAACGCTTGCTATACTACAACGTCTTCGCCATCGAAGACAACCCTCATAGAAAGAAGTAAACCGTTGAGATCTTACTAGATAAAAGTGCTTATTCAGAAACCTGTCGTCGGCTTCAACCCTATTGTCGATGCAATAGGTCTAGAAATATAGAACAAAGCAATCGATGAGATACTTGGTCGATGTAGATATTTGACTTTATACACGTAAAAGTATGAAAATTGCAACGTCTTTAAATACAAATTAAATGTAACGTTGTTGGAATTAGAAATTATTTAACTGAAAAAATGACTCCCTACATATCGATGCTTTATTTTATGACTATGAGAAGTATCTGTTATATTAAACAAAATATAACGGATATATTTGTTCATGTACCAAGACATATATAGTTTGTTAAGTAGTAAACCATCATAAAGAATCTAGATTTCAATATGTAACTGTTGGACATTGATCGATGATGAACTGTAATCTCTCTTATCAAACTTAATCTGAATTTGGAATGCATTTGGGAAACTTTAAAAATCGATTTGCTTACTTTACAAATTCCTGCTGCACTTGTTCCTTACTTTGAGTAATTATGTTTATTTGGCAAATTTTATTAAATTTGTTTCAGTAGTAATATGTCCTGTAAGTTATTTATCACGAAGACGTGTTTGCATAAAGCTTACTGAATTGATCTCCAATAGTCCAATATGCAAGATCCCTGAAGATGATCTTAGACAAATAGAGGATGAATACCACAGCATCAGAGGGGATGACATATACGTATTTCGTGTTACGATGTTACTTATTTTAGAACTAATGAAAATTTAATAAAACATAGAAATAGACAAATATAAGCCAAAAGGGTTTCAATATAACATAAATTTCCTAATATTAGTATTTCGAAAAGGCATGTGATTATCAAATATATTGGCATTACGGCATACCATACCCATTTCCTGTTTTGTATGAAATATAATTATGACAAGATTATATGATATAAGATATGTATTGAACAATAACATTTTGTGAAAGAACCATTTTGATAAACTAATTAATTAAAAGCCACTAGCTCTCCTTTCTATGGTTTCGACTAATCGCTAAAATCGATTGATAATAATTTGAACTGATTCAACTTTCCCGCATACATGAATAAAAAAGGGAGATAAGAACGCCGAATAGCCAAAACTTCGCCCGAACTCTACAACAAATGACATCTATGTTCATTTGCGATTTAGTGTGAACCCCACTGTTCACCAATCCATCTGAAACCACTAAGTACTTTTATCACTAGATTGAAGTTCCCACATTATATAAATATATCAATAATCAATTGATAAATACTTATTCTACCTACGTCATTTATAATGCAAAAATATAGTTGACAACGACACAAGGACCTGTGTCGAAACGTCGCCTAACATGAATAAAGACGTTGTCATCAATATAATCCTCTTCTTTATAGTTGACAAATTGCCCTTTACGCCTGATTATCTACGACATAACTTTATATATTTTCAAACAATCAATTAATGTTAAATTGCCTTCTTATGGGTATGATGCAAACATTACTTCCCGCCTGACACCGACATTAGAGCCTTTGTCGCCTTTTCAGGTGGATTATAATTATACGAAAGAGGTTTATCAAAAAATAGTTGAACAAGATAAAGATTAATAACATAAAGCAATCTGATTTGAAGCACTCAACAATTAATGTGAGGTCATGCAGTGTGTTCAATAACAACTGAACGGTTCACCTTGTACATCGCGCTTCTGTCTTCAGCCAGTAGGTCATCAAAACAGGATAAGTCTACTGTGTTCAATCCTTCGTGAGTGATAGAGTAGAGCGACAGCCTTACAGCGAAGTCTGGTTCGGTGGAATGGTTAGAGCGGTCGTTAGGTTCAATCACTCGCCCATGTACATATAATTCGTTTGTCACCTTCTCGGCTTACTTGTGTACATTTATTAACCAAACCTCTATCATAAGCAAGAAGTTATAATTATTTGAAAAAGATTCACAAAATTTTCAATATCACAGACAACACCTACATTAGGCTTTATTTTCAGTGGCAGTTTGTCAACTTCAAAGACAATACACTAAAGCATTTGACGAACAACCGTAAATGACTTCCATTTGAAATAGGCACAGAATTGAGAAGACTGATCTTGACGCATCACAGCACACATCGCACCACCAACCACTCAGGGAACAGAGGTATCATGTTTGTCTTGTATCATGTTCTGTTATTCTGTGAGCATGAATGAGGGATGTACGCCTAACAGTTAAAAATTTGTTAACAGAATGGACGATGTAATCCCTGTTGTAATTATAAGTCGGGATTTAACAAAACAAACACATACATAATGTTTTTCTGCTTTTTACTCATTCATAGTGACACTTGTATACCATTGGATATCTTCACTTATAAACTCATAAAAATCTGGTTTAAGAACAAGGTAAGGATAGATATGATACATGTACTGATATTAATGTTTATCCGCTGTTTTCTTCCAATTAGTTAACTTTCGAAACTTAAAAATCATCTGCTTAAAGTATGACATTGAAAACCAGGGAAAGGAATGAACAATTTTACAAATCTCATTGAATTCGTTAATGAATATATCATCGGGAAACTATTACAGAAAACATTAAGGGAGCTACTAATGTCTCAAAATCTGTGCAGTCATTATCAAAAGATCCATAATGTTTCTAGCGTTATACTTTGAAACTGCGCAATTACCCTAAAGAAAGAGAACTATTTATTTACTTCCACCTACTACCAGCGTTGCGTTCAGTAACACGAAATTTCCCGGGATATTCGCGAGCGCTCGCGGACACTCAATGTTAAAAGAAGGATACCCGCCGCGAACAACGTGCTACTGAACGCAAGGCTGCATGACGTCCACCTACTACCTGCATGACGTCCTGTGACTTGTATTCCTTTCGTAGACATAAAACAGATCTTACGTCACATAAAAACGATGTCAACTTTTACACGATGTTTTTTCCGATTAATAAATGGTAAAAATTCAAACCGTCTTCAACTTACACATATAAATAATTGATCGTCCAGTCATAATAGCAAAATAGAAGAAAAATGATCGTGTCTATGCTTTGGATTTCATAAGTTTTGAAAACAACCACCTGCTGCACCTTACTGTTTCAGTAACAGCCTTATTGTTCCCGTCTCTGATAGTTCTATCTTATGAAGGTTAAACGCGATATCACTGGACACAAATCATTATTAATGAACCCCAATTGAACATCCAAACCACGTTCAAGACACAATACGCCTGTTAAGCGCATGTTGGATACCATTTCAGTGCTGCCATACCACAGACCGCCCAATTTGCATATCATGGAACATCTTGCTAAGCCTTATTAAAGGTATGTCAATAACAGACTGGTGATTCTAGACAACCAACGACGAACTGGCATCGTTGACAAAGCTCCCAACTAAAATCAAAATTTAAATGGAAATCACCCCCATATGGGACTTTTTAAATCTTAATGAATAATTCAATCCAGAAAAACTTTTGGAAATTAGTTTTACAGAGTATATACCCCTTTCCTTTTTGAATAAAAAACGCCCTTTAAATTAAAAAACCTTAATTAACACTTCTACTGTAATTAAATGGACACCTAACTGTTATCCAAAATGTGAATCAGCCACTGTCTTTAAATACCTTGAACTTACCTACCTTGCTTTTGAAAAGAACAGAATATTCGCAATGAAATATTTAGTAAGGTTCTCAGAAATCTTACCTTACGCCTTTTGACTGCAAAGTCTCCACATTCAGTGAGACCAAGGTTTTGTCAAAGCTAATCCGAGCAGTGAGCGCGATCGATTGATGGGCAGGGTTATGTGGTGAGAGGCCAGGAGGATAGTCCAGTACCGTGCGAGTCCTCTCTCTCTCACTGTGCCTCTCATCCCTCTTGTTCTACTGCGCAGTTTTATCTGCTCAACCTATTGGTCTGAGTGATAAAAATCGACTCAATTTGTACAAGTTTTTTACTAATGAATATATAAAGGTTTATCTCAGCGGATCTTCAAACGAGAAGTGTATCGGAAGTACAAAATGTATACGCTAATCATGGGCGTCACGCACTCTTTTTTGCAATTAAATACAATTTCTGTTAGAATGAGGTTTATGGTGTTTGGAAAAGGGATATGTTTTGTAACGTAATGTTGATACAATTCATTGATTTTCTGAATTGCATTTTTGACCGGCTTTTTTCACTAAGATCGCTCTAAATAATCGAAAATAAAAAAGCACAAGCTTAGCCTACTTCATAAATTGTATTGCGATATCGACCAAATTCTCTCTTGGAATAAGTTTGTTTACAAGTTGATAAGAACTAAAAATGGATCTGTTTTACCTGCAGACGAGTTAATAAGAAAGGTAAATAATAAGTCGTCAGTCAGTCAAACATTTCGTGTCAAAGTTACTGGAATTGCAAAGTTTCATAAATGAAAGGATTGTTGAAAAGATTTTTGACACAAACATATTTGCTTTATATAATGATAAGATAGTCAACTTAAAATCATAGAACATGATAAAGTTTTGGCCGTTAACATGAAAAAATAACATGGGTAATTTTGCAGAAGGATTTTATTTTTCTATAGGTGGAACGAATATGTTTAGGTAATAAGGTAATTATTCCAACCAATAAATAAGGATCATTGTTGATATGTATACCAAGTTTAGTTGCTAGCGTGCTTGAGGTATGCTCAGTATAAATTTCTGAACGGACGGAGAGACTGACAGAATGAAATACTCTGCAAAATATGTAAGACTTAAACGATTTAACGATGTACTTTAAAGGGGCAGTAGCACGTTTTTAGGGGGAATATAAGGTGATGTCAGGAAAATGAAAATTAATGGTTCCAATTGAAAGACAATATATTTAAGCTAAATGGAGCAGTAATAATTCAAATATATAACGTTAAGTTTAGCTATGCGATTGCTTTTTCTTACACAAAATGAATTAAAGGTGTTCACACAAAATGGCCGCCAATGGATATGTGAATCTTCATACTTTGTCCTCTGACTATGGATGATTGGCTTGTGTAATGGGATTTTTTACACTCTCACAATAATACATTAAGCATTAACTTACAATTATCGGTAAAAATTTAAAATACAAAATTATCAAAAAACGTGCTACTGCCCCTTTAAACATGTGCTAAGTCAGAATGATCTTCTGAAAGCAATGGACAATATAACCTGTCCACTTGTTTATTAAACATATTCTTCCGTGTTCTGTCGAATAACAAACAGTTTTCATTTTACCCACTTTGCACATGCTCGGCAATCACTAAATACAGTTCATGATTTGTACGGTTTGTAAATTCACCAATAAACAGACTCAATCATGTGAACAGCTGGAACGATTAAACTCAAAAATGACAAAATGGCATTGGAACATATAAGTGGTTTGTGTCGCGACAGTCTAATGTTAAAATAGATGTCTGCATAATATAGGTCACAAATAAGATAACACCTATTCCCTCCTCAATAGTGGCAGTTATGTTCATTTCGTAACGTGATAACTAACGCCATATCAAATTGTTCGACGTTTTGTGATTCCAAATACATTCATGCCCAATCTAATTATTAGATTTTAGGCACTTAGTCACGTCTTTAGAGTTTGTATGTGCCATTTAATATACCTTTTCTCCAGAGGGTAGTATATCAGTAGTTTTGAAAACGGTTCTCTCCAAAACTGTTGTTGGCCATTTTAGTGTGAACACTGTTTCTTAATACAACGTATGACATGAATTTCCATGGCTTAACCTTGCAATGTTCAATCATTTGAGAACTCTTTTAATTAATTGGGTGGTGGAGGGGTCCGTTTGTTTTGTAACATCAACTAAGATTATTTTTAGGGACAAAACGCTAAGGTATACGTATCTCTAAATCGTGTTGAATACGAATGTTTCATCCATATATATCCATATAATCTGTAACAGACTTTCAAGCATGAACATATAAAGACACCTCACGATTCCAATAAAGATATTAATAGTTAGTGCTAAAACAATATTCTTTAATTGCAAGACCGCAAATAAATAGAACATGTTTAAACAACAAAAGTTGCTATCATGTGCCAGCTACCAAATACATGAACCTGGAACGAATAAGTACTGCCATGTTCATAATTAAATATAGAATATATTCGTGTTATATTAGCAAAATAATCTAGTGTGTATAAAAATTTGTCTTAAAAAGACAAGCTAGCCAAAACTTATCCTTTAGAATAAAACGAAGCTCTTATTAGATTACCATCAATTACCTTCAATTTTGGAGGGAAAAACAGCAGTATTAAAGAACTATTTTAATAATCAAGAAGTCAGTATTTATGAGATCTTTGCAGTTAGAAACAAATATGTTCTTTACCATCTTAGAACAAACACAAATTTAACACAGCACATATATATTTTTATCATTCTAATATCATTGCGTCAGTACGGTAGCGTATTAGTGTCACGGAGAAAAAATATTTTAGAACTATCTCCTACGTAGGAGAAACTATCTGCTATGTAGGACTTGTATCTCCTACGTTGGAGTTAGTTTCTCCTACGAAGGAGTTAGTTTCTCCCACGTAGGACATAGTATCTCGTACGTAGGACATAGTATCTCCTACTTAGGACTAAGTATCTCCTACGTAGGAGATAGTTCTAAAATATTTTTCACCATGACACTAATACGCTTCCGTACGTCAGCAACATGACGTTTCAAAAATAAAAAATTATGCGGCAATAAAATATCTGTAAAAAACTAAAGCGTAGTTGATGTAATTACTAACCAGCGGTGACACGATATGAGGAATATATCCCCCTGGTCAACGTCGGGCTTTAGAAGTAACTGTCATTTTAAGTCAGTGTGAAGTTTTTTTTGGTGAGGATTTTTGTGAGTAATTGTTGGTTGCCTTGAGGTTATTGAAAAAATGTCAATTGAGGGCTGACAATCGGAAAGTTTTATTGCAACAACATGTCTTAGTAACCGTTTATATATCCTTACCACCCAATCAAGACGCAAAGTGTTTCACTTGATAGACATTCGACTGAATATTAATAAATGTCCGAAAAGCAACCGAAACTTCATTCCCGAGGAATATATATATACTAGTATATACAAATGGAGTGACATTGGCACAGAAATCATGATGGATATATATATATATATATACATTAGTTGCTATTGTAGCCTGTTTTAATGTATTCACACATTGTCTACCAAAGGGGACATATCTGAGTGAGTGAGTGGGTGAGTTATTGTTTAGCGCCGCTTGGGCAGTATTGCACACATTATCGATGACAGACCTGAATGTAAAGAATGAATACAAATTACAAAAACAATTATTAGAGATTATCTTATCTAAAATAGAATTATCAGTACGTCGGGTCTAAAGACTAATATGAAAACGGTTAGTCAGCGACATTTTAACGATAGACCCAAATCATTTTAGCCCATATCGTTACTGACAGTTCGACTAGGCATTTCCACCTATGATTCTGAGATGATCAAAACACCTTACATTACCATTCCCAAAAAGCATGTTCGTCCAGTTGTAAGGTCATGTCATCCATTTTACTAGATTCTACAGGGTGTAATAATAATTTGTTAATATCAGGGTGTCAATATCTTGATTGAGTTCGGAAATCAGAAGCTTGCAGTTTTTTGTTAAGGAGTTAGGACCCTGATTCCAATGATTTTGACTCTAAAAAAACCCTTTGGACAGTTCTCGATATATATATATATATGTGTGTGCGTGTGTGTTTGATTCTGTAAGAGAATATGAAAAAAATTCATGGGAACTTAGTCCTGAATTAAGTCTTTACCGAACGATTTTTGTTCAGATTTACTCGAGACAAAGTTGTAATAGAATTATTATGAATACAGATTGCAAAATCAATATTCAGTATATTCGGGACGAAAAATGGGCATTTGGTTAGCGTCTTTACATGATACATGTACAGTGGGCCATAGAGAATTAGGGGTTTAAACAGACTGAATCGGATCACAGAGAGTGAATGAGAGATTAGGAGTTAATTCCAGCCTACTGCAAATCAGGTCCTAATTTGGTTGTCCAGAGTCAGATTGCTCCAAATTCTTGTTGTGAATTCAAGATTGAACCGGATTTGTTTTACTAAATCAAAATGCCAGTTTCAATTATGACGATATCTTAATATGAAAAAATCTTAGAACGAATTTCCAATTATTATAGGGTTATGTATATATGGGTGATACATTTAGCCATCTATGTGTTGCATATTTTAGCAAATTGAAAATGATTATCATAAAATTTCCTTAATTGACGCCAATCATTTTTATGTTTAGTTTTTCTATGAACGACACAAAAGGAACATTAAAAACATTCCTCTCATAAGTTAATTGCTTACCATAATGAAACGTTCAACTAATGCCAACGTTTTGATCATTCATCTTTGTTCTACATCGTGTAGGAGATGTTGATAAAGGAATTCTGTCCCTCATGCAGTTTATCAATTCGCAAACGGTTTTACTTTTAATCCCCGATTTCCATACTAGAATGCATTTATCTCATGGGAAATTTCCCGTTCGGAAATATATTTCGTCCATTCCGAGAAAACATCAATCAAGTAAACTCCTTTAAAATTATAATATTTGACAAATTAATGTTTGGACTAGATTCTTAACGTGTGTAAAAGAATAATTCTATGTTAATGTAAAGTCATATATAACTATACGAAATAATTTGGCCCTTTTAGAATAGCTATAATATTTAAAAACTATAACTAAAGGTAATGTTTGATCATATTTTTGGAAATGTCATCCAGCTGAGATGCGCTTTAGGTAGGTGAGGTATGTGATTTTACATTAACGCTGAATTCTCACTTATATCACGGTTGTTATAGTATTATTGCAGGGAGAAACACGCAGCACTTATGCTGCTATGCATTGTGTTGAAACCTGCGTGCATCGGCTGGAACAAGCCAACCACGGGATACTACGCTGGAATTCAACATAGCATTGCTTCCAAACCAATTTGCGTGTAGAATAGTTTTCTACTGCAGACATATTTGTGGAAACCCCGGATCCCTTGAGCCAAGGCCAATGCCGCTATCCCGCTCTCCCCAGGAGTGATGCGCATTCTCTCCCCACAGAGGCAGATCAAGTCGTGTTCATTTAGCCTCTGTTCTATTACGCCGGCAGTTTCCCCTGGCGGAAAAAAACTGAGTCGCAATACATTTGAATTTCTTTAGCAAATGACAACGCTTCACGCGTGGAAAGGGTGGTTCATATCACATTGCTTTTGCCTTGATTCAGAAGCCAAAACGATGATTTAAGAACAGCGTCGCTGATTGCACAACTAACTTTTTTTTACCTCCAATCAGGCATCTCCCATTCTATACCACAAACTCGGCGTAATATAACAGAGGCTAAATCAACATGACTTGATCTGCCTCTGTGGGGAGAGAATGCCTCTTGGCAGGTTGTGAACTATACGTGTCGTATCTGAATGTCATCCGGTCATTATTTGGATATTGTTGTCATTTAACGAGTAATAATGTCTTTTCGAGCAAATACATCCTTTAAACTCATATCTCATGATGTTTTCTTTCCTTTTTTGCTATCAGGCAGCAGATCAGTAATAGTCGTATCTTCAGAAAGTCAATAAATAAACGTTTAACAATAGCAATGAATAACTTTTGTTACTTTCGGTTAAGATATTTATCATAACGAGACATTCATTAATTTGGATTCGTATCGGCTTCTTTGTTGAGATGTCTTGAAGATTCCAGTGTAGACGATTTAGAACTGTAGTAATAACAACCATGTGATTAGCCTGTTCTGTGTTGGCCTCTAACCATAATGATATAAATCTGGATGAGATGACAGGCAGACATGGACCAACAGCTAGACAATCATTATTGCGTCAAACACTATTAGTTATGATGGATAGTTGTATATTTGGTGATATAATATTGGGAAGCAATGGCTGATGTCTAATGTATGATCGTTACTGGACAGAACAAAAACGTGATCTTATGGTGTTTTACTGGAAGCTGGATGATATTCAGAAACTTCTAAACGTCAATCAGTCACACGTTGAAAAAGAATATTTTATGCAGACAGAATTTGCGGTTATTCTCGTAAAGTGGTTATAAACTAGAACAATTATAAATCGAATCATGCGAAATACAGTTTTTTAATAATATTTAAAAATAAAACAAAATAGTAAATGCAGATAGCATTTCTAAGTCAAAGAATTATGAACATCTTTCTATACTTGTGTGTCTGTTTAAATGCTGAATAAAAAGGAATAACCAACTCGATGCTCGGAATTACGGATCAACTGTCGCTTGTGAATTATTGTGTCAAACTCCAAGCTGAAGCTCGGAGTTTATCACAAAAATTAACTCATGACAGATAATCTGTAATTCCTCGCAACTCGTTGATTATTTTTAAAGTATGGAACTTAGATTCTGTAGCGTCAAGAGGATTAACTGTGTTCCAAAGAAAATGTTCCAAACGTGTTTGACCAAAATGATCCATAATTAACTTGATTGATTATTTTAATTACGATTGTTACATGTATATAGACAGAAATAGTTCAAATGTATTTGAAAACGTATTGAGAATATAAACACATTGTATCAGGGTTTGATATTTGATGTTTTCTTCAACTTGGTATCGCAAGCATATATTGCGAATGATACAGACAAAAATAACAGATGAGTATCTCATCAAAACTTTGTTTTTGTCGGTTCATGAGAATAAACCTTTTTTAAAATCTAATATGTCCTTGCAGCTTTAGCTTAACCGTTATAGAATAAGCCAGCCTCGTTCCTTTATTCTAGCATTTTATCATGTTAAATCAATATATCATCTTGGTAATCATCCCAGTCTTTCCTGATTATTGTATACCAAAATAGTTGATGTAGTTACAATATCTGAGGCCAAGGTAAAAAAAGGAAAAACTACAAAGTCGTTTCATTCCATTTTTTTTCTGAATGAACGTCTGAATAAAGACATTAATTAAAACGTTCATCATATTTGTCAATATGAAAAAAATACAGCTTGTATTCTATGACTTCAATGAGATATTTTGATCGTCCATACCAAGATTTCTTAAAATTGATATTTTATTATATAAGGCAAAAAATAATAATAAAACGGTTTCTGATCTTTACATTTATGATATGATGTGATGACGCAGTTTTTCCATTTAGTTTCATAAATGAACATATAACCTTTGAATAACATTGTCACTGCGTCTTTGAAAGCACTCACTCAAAGAACCGTTTAACATTGAAAGAACCTGCGTTTCAATGTGTTTTCAAGGCCAGGGGATTTAATTTCCTTTTTTTCTAACATCTTGAAAAAAAGCTTGATGCCTGGGTTTGAAATAGGCGGGATTTTATCATGATTCAATATCAATTCACACTATGTTTCAATGAATAACAAAACCATATCTGAACATTGCGTAAACCTTTGATTCCTTACTGATGATGTCTCAGCATTATGAATTCATCATGTATATCATGTGGTTGAGATGTGGTGTCATTTACTTGAGGAAATATTAAATATTAAATATTGATGTCATGTTCGTAACGATGAGATTGCATTGCAAATATGTAAAAGCGATATATCCTAGAATAAAATCCTTGACCTTCAAACAATATTTCCTTTTAAGTCATGAACAAATTCCTATGGTGTTTCATTTAGAAAGAAAACTGCCACTCACTTGAAATGGCAATCATGTTCAAAATGAACATTAGAAATTGTCACTAAAAAACAAACGTCAACAAACAGTAGATCCATCAGCCGCTAGTCATACGTTCAGCTCGTCTCTGATATTGTGACAACCCCTTTACATCTTTGCAGATTTGCTTTGTGATGTTGAAAGTGATATGATGGATGTAACTACGGATCTATTATACGTATCTTTTTAAAAGCGTCGATACGAAAAGCATTGTGTGCTTATTATCGATATGATCATTGTATTTTGCCAGATAGATGTAAGTGAAAACACGATTTGTTTCTGGCTTGTAGCTGTCAAGCACAGATATTATATATCTAAAGGATACCTCCTGATGAAGACTTGCAAACTAGAAAATCAACCTTTCAGGTGTATAAAGGCATACTTCTTGATAGAATGATTGAAAGCTAATACCTTATAAAACCTTAATACATTTGAACATGACTGCTGCAGGAAGTCTTGAAAACTCTGAAAAAGGATTAGCGAGTGCATAAAAGGTACACATTTTTATCAAATACTTGAAGACTGACATCACCTTTTCAAAATATTAACTAATCTGCACAACTATTGATAGAATAACATGTTGACAGCATAATCATTAGGCAATGTATAACCAACAAATTTTGTTCTCCTTTGGATTTTGAAATAACTAAAAGAGCTATTCTTTTGGAGAAGTAATTGTAAAAGCAAACCCATTTTTCCGGCACCTTGTTTCAGTCCCAAATTAAAATCAGGCCCAAGTACTTAAGGTATTTGTTTTGATACATGTAAAATATGCACTTTGGCTCTGACCAGATATTATATTATATTATATTATATTATATTATATTATATTATATTATATTATATTATATTATATTATATTATATTATATTATATTATATTATATTATATTATATTTTATTATATTATATTATATACTCTTGTAGAGGTCGATATCGTTTTTTATTGACCTGAGTAAAACAATATCGACCGAATAATACACTGCCTATCCTCAATGATAGTGACCTTACTGATTTTTCACTGACTGTGACTTTGATGAAATCTTACACACAATGCCTGTACCCGAGTCATCTGTGTCCGTACCAGAAATCAATTCTATACATGTACTCAACCACAACATGACAAATAGATTGATGTTTCAAATGCCTGGACCAGTTCCTAATAACTGTAATGTCGCAATCAATTATAACTTCAAATCTTAAGCAGTACGTAAGCTGTATAAACAATAATTCTTTATTGGAAATCGCCCTCCTAAGGTTGATAGTCAAGTTATAGTTGTTTTTTATGTTTTGCCTGTGTGTTTATTAAGTCCTTTTTATTATGGTGATATGACACCTAATTCGCATGCGAAAAATAGATCGAAGTCGCGAGGAATTTAGAGTTGTCTCCCTTTGTACAGCTGACGTTTGAACATGGCCGACATCGTGAAGAAAACGCTGCCGTCACTTGCGGATAGGATTTGTCGGTTTGATTCAATCTTACTTTCCAGTTTGGAAGATATCTAGAGAGAAAAATAAACTAAAAAGTCGCAAGAGGTGTATGTTCAGGAGCTTTGACTATCGTTTTTTTGGTACTTACCATTTAGCAAGTGGATACTCAAATTAGATTCTAATGATATGAATTCAAATTTTAAATTGTAGCAATTATTTCCGTTGTTTTTTTGGTAAGTATATATGATAAAAATAGTATAAAATGGGTATTTTCATATCACAGTCTGTATCAGCCCTCGACCAATATCAGCCCTCGAGCTAAAGCTACAGAATGTGTACTATCTATATATCATATCATATCATATCATATCATATCATATCATATCATATCATATCATATCATATCATATCTTCTTATCTTATCTTATCTTATCTTATCTTATCTTATCTTATCTTATCTTATCTTATCTTAATCTTATATTATATATCACCCCGAGGGAACCAAGGGGTTATATTTCCCGTATCAACCGAGGCATAGGTTACTTTTTGCCTTACACACCGAGGAAAACTTAGTTAAATTAATGTTTTAATCGTTGTTGGAACGCAGTAATGTCAACATTAAAGGAATAATTGCCCATTTATCACATTTCGTCCAATACATAATGAATGCAAGACGGAGTACACCCCACGAGCATAGCGTGACAGGAAGAACGAATTATCCGTGTGCAATACTTTGCACAAGATTCACGAGCTTGTCTGTTGTCGTGAAGATCGCATTGTCCAATCAGCAAGCAATGTCGCGGTGACGTATGCGCGTGCGTGTAAAAGCACGTGCTCTTATCATTTGACTTGACAAAGCGACCAGACAGCCAGGATGGTCTCAAGATGGCCAACGCGTGCTTGTCGGAGTACTCTTACAGCGAAGAAAACTTAATGGATAATATTCATCGAAACGCTACAGTAACTACATACGTCTATGAAATGACGGAACAATTTTCGGATATTTGCTGTTGGAGTGCAAATGTTTGAACAGTGGAATGTGCCGGACTATCCATAATCAACGCATATTTTATTATTCACTGGATTATATTGTCATATTAGTGTTACAATGCAGTTGGAATTCTTTGAATGTAAAGGGATCAGCGACACGTCTTTTCCAGACAGAGAAACATCTGCAGCTTGTGTACACGGATTACCCATGTTGAATGAAGGTAAGGGATATGTTTGTCCACCTGCATGTTTCTTTCAATTTGACCAAAAATTAAATGCGTGCAAGTTTTTAATATTGGCATTACATGAACCATAAGTTCACCTGTCAAAGACTTAAAACATGGTTGGCATGAGCTTTTGTTTGTACTCATTGTTGAAATCAATATTTCTATTTTGAAATTGGTGTGCTGAGATTGACGGAATTGATATTATGGTCCAAAATAAGTATTCATATGCATGATTAAAGACATATTGGCATTAATGCAAAATAAAGATTTGAGCATTTTCCATGTATAAACTTTGTAGCATTTTAATATTGTGATGTAAATTTAGTGGAATTATATTTTTCTTACAGGTGACGAGTGGAGTATAAACACATCAGGGATTTACAGGACATCATCTACCAGGATTACGAAGATCAGCCCGTACCTGCACACAAAACGTAAACAGGCCTCTGACTTAAAACCCAACTGTTGTAGGTTTCAGGAACTAATATCTGAGTTGACAATGTACCGTTTTCATGAAAGAATAAAAATTGAAACCTTGTCATGTTCTTCATACGAAACCATTCATAAAATCGTCACCCAGTCGATACTGATCATATTGACCTAGGGAGTTATGAGATATCCAACCTATATGCCATCTTCGACCCCATAACATTTATACGGAGGTGTTTTTTAAATATTACTAGAGGCGAAGACGAGAGTAATATTTAAAAACACTGACGTGTTTTTAACCGAGGGAGGATACTGAAAGTCGAGGCGAAGCCGAGATTTTCAGTATCCGGACGAGGATATGATTTAGCTAAATGTATGACGTCACGAAAGGTTGGATATCTCATAACTCCCTAGGTCGATATCAAGATATCAACCTCCGATGACGTCACCTCAGGTTGATATGGGATAAAACCTGTTAGCTGTTCATTAGGCCATATCATCCCTAAGTGTGTATTATATTATGTTATGTTATGTTATGTTATGTTATGTTATGTTATGTTATGTTATGTTATGAATCGGATCACAGTGAGTAAATGAGATTTTAGGAGTTAATTCCAGCCTGCTGCAAATCAGGTTCTAATTTTCCTGTCCAGATTCAGATTGTTTCCAATTCTTGTTTGTGAAATCCAAGATTGAACCGAAAATTTTGAGAAATCAAAGAGGCATTTTCAAGAAAGACGATTCCACAATGCGAAAGGGCATTAACATTCACTTTTCATTGTTATAAGGTTATAAATGTATGGGTGATACCTTTAGCCATCTATGTGTTGCATATTTTCCGAAATTAAAAATGATTATTTATTTATTATCATAAATTTCCTTTATTCACTCAACCTAACTTTTATGTTTAGTTTTTCTATGGACAACACAAAATTAACATTATAAACAGTCCTATCTTAAGTTATCTGCTTACCAAAAATAAAAGTTCAACCAAAGCCAACGTTTACATCATTTATCTTAGTTCTTTATCGTGTAAGAGATGTCGATAAAGGAACTATGTCCCTCATACAGTTTATCAATTCATAAACGGTTTTACTTTTAATCCCCGATTTCCATATTGATGTGCATTTATCTCATGGGAAATTTCCTGTTTGGAAATATGTTTCGTCCATTCCGAGAAAACATAAATCAAGCAAACAAACTTTTAAATTATAATATTTGACAAATCAATATTTGGACTAGATTCTTAACCTGTGTAAAAGAATAATTCTCTGTTAATGTCAAGTCATATATGTTTCAATACAAAATTTAGAAATAATTTGGTCCTTTTAGAATAGCTATAATAGATTTCTTAACTACGCTTTAAGGTAATATTTTATCACATTTTTTTAAATGTCTCATAATTTTAAACATGTATTGTTTCATCCAGATGCGCTTGAGGCAGGTGAGATTAGTTATTTAATTGTTGGTATAATTGCAGGGAGAAACACGCAACACTTATGTTGCTATGCAATGCGTTAAAACCTGCATGCATTGGCTGGAACTAGCAAACCATGGGACACTACGCTGGAATTCAGTGTAGCATTGCTTCCAAACCAATTTGCGTGTAGAACAGTTTTCTACTGCAGACACATCTGTGGACCTCTTGAGCCAAAGCCAAAGGCCCTATCCCGCACTCCCCAGGAGTGATGGGCATTGATCACCTCATGGCAAGTTTCGTATTATCTGAATGTCAGGCTCATCATAGATGTTAGATATTTATAAGATGTGTCAACCCGACATTCGGTCATTATTTGGTTATCGTTGTCACATGTTATTAACCAGTAATAATGTCTAAGGTTTCGAGCAAATAACTTTTCTAGCAAATACATCCTTTATAATTCATTTATCATGCTTTCTACTTAGTTTTATGTGTTCAGGCAGTAGATCAGTAATAGTCGTATCTTAGAAAATCATCAAATAAACGTTAAACAATAGCAAAGAATAACTTTTGTTACTTTCAGTAAGGATATTTATCATAACGAGACATTCATTAATTGGGATTCGTATGGGCTTCTTTGTTGAGATGTCTGGAAGATTCCAGTGTAGACGATTTAGATCTGTAGTAATAACAACCATGTGATTAGCCTGTTTTGTGTTGGCCTCTTACTTAATGATATATATCTGGATGAGATGACAGGAAGACATGGACCAACGGCTAGACAATCATTATTGCGTCAAACACTATTAGTTATGATGGATATTTGTATATTTGGTGATATAATATTGGGAAGCAATGACTGATGCCTAATGCATTATCGTTACTCGACAGAACAAAAACGTGATCTTATGGTGTTTTACTTGAAGCTGGATGATATTCAGAAACTTCTAAAAGTCAATTGGTCACACGTTGAAAAGGGAAATATCTTATGCAAACAGAATTTGCGGTTATGCTGGTAAAGTGGTTATAAACTAGAACAATTATAAATCGAATCATGTGAAATACAGTTTTTGAATAATATTTAAAAATAAAACAAAATAGTAAATGCAGATAGCATTTCTAAGTCAAAGAATTATGGACATCTTTCTATACTTTTGTCTCTGTTACTGATATATCAATTCTGAACCTGTTCCTCTATTGTTCTCATTTCATAATACACAGCTGATGTAAAGTTCTGAGAGATGGGATCAGGATTTAATCAACTCATCGACTCGGCATCACATGTTTTCTCGAGTGTTATTTACATCCATATCAGATTATTCCACTTATTGATTTGAATATGTCAGAGAAAACCATAGAATACGGATAATGAAAGTAACCAAAGACGTTTTAAAGTGTAACTGTAGTCTTGTTATTGTTATTGTAGTCTTGTCACTACGAAGTAGTCGGGGGTATATAGCGGTCAGCGTGTCCGTCCGTCCATCCGTCCGTGTGTCCCTCCGTCACACTTTGTGTTCCGCTCATAACTCGAATACTATTTGTTCAAATGTTCTCGAAACTTCATATGTGTTATCACTATGGACCCTAGATGTGCCTTTTGTATATTTCGGTCAGATGCCCTAATTATTGTTTATATTTTTTTTTTTTTATTCCAGCAAGAGTATAGTACAGTTACATGTGGATGACAAAGTAAAAATGGTTATTGCCACGACATTCAGGTTATCAAAGGTTAAATGGCTCTGGTGTACATTAAGAAGGCACAGTAAATATACCTAGTTGCATTTAAAGGTATTTGAAAGTGGAGACCATTTATTTTCAAAGGCATTTAAACGTTGGTTTTTACATGCAATAAATTTTTCAATGGCATAGACTTGTTTGTAATTTTTAATAGCTTTATCAACTGATAAGGCTTCACCTTTGAGGCTACTTAAGAAAATATATATTTTGCTCAATAAAATAAGGTGATTGAGCAACTTATGTTGCGCATTAAACCCAAAGAGAATAGTATTTGTATCCAGAGAAATGCTCCTTTTTGTATGGGCATTAATGAACAGTTCCACTTTCAACCAGAAGTCTTTTACAAATTCACAATCTATAAAGACATGAAACAGGTTTTATTGTTTATATTTTAGACTTCTTTGTTGTAGAAGTGACTGTTTGAGGAAGTCATTTTTGTTCCGCTCGTAACTCGGATATTATTTGTTCAAATGACACAAAACTTCATATTTGTAATCACTATGGTCCCTAGATGTACCTTTTGTATATTTTGGTCAGATGGTCTCATTGTTTTTTTAGATTTTTGACTTTTTTGTTGTAGAAGTGACTGTTCGAAGAAATCCTTTTGTTCCGCTCTTAACTTGAATACTGTTCAAATGTCGCGAAACTTTATATATGTAATCCCTACAGTCCTTAGATGTGCCTTTTGTAAATTTCGGTCAGATGCCATTATTTTAGATTGTCAACTTCTTAATTATAGAAATGACTCTTTGAGGAAGTTATTTTTGTTCCGCTCATAACTCTGATACTATTTCTTCCAATGTGATAAAACTGTCATTTTTGTTCCGCTCTTAACTCTGATATTATTTGTTCAGATGATCCATTTGATGTACTCTCAGTATTATTCTTAAGTAAAGAATACACACATACAGCAGAAAGAAATCGTTCTATTCCATTTGTTTTCTGAATGAACATCTGAATGAAGACATTAATGAGAACTGTAATCATATTTGTCAAAATGACAGAAAATACAGCTTGGTATTTTATGACTTCACTGAGATATTTTGATCGTCCATTCCAAAAAATAATTTCCTAAAATTGATATTTCATTACATCATCACACGCCTTTTTTAATCAGAGGTACAATTCATAGCTCTGAGTTTATCCGATTACTAATTTTACTTTAAACATATATTACCATCGTTGGCGATAGGTCAAAGAAACTAACACATTAATGTGATGAAATATGTTCTCTTAAACTGACTTTACCAGCCAAATTAGATCAAAGAGCCTAAACTCTCATGCATCAAAGACTCGATTGAAATCAAAGTCGAATTTAGTACAATATTTTGTTCGGACAAAGCCCTTCAAATGGTTTGTTATAGTAGAATAGTCAGACGCCCTGGATTCTATACATCACAAGAACATATATTGAGATATAACATTTATTAACACGATTTATCTAGAACTAGGTTGTAATTGGATTAATATAAACAGGTCATGATAATGTGACGTGTTAGCTTCGATCTTTGTCAAGACATCTTGGTGGTTTGTGTTGCTGTAAAATGTTAGAGCGATCCTTGCTGCCTGTGTTGCCTGACCTTGGTATCGTATGTGTTCCCGACAAGAGAATCTACCCGTCAAGTAGAACAAAGTGTACTATTGTAGATAGTGTAATACCTAAAGTAGCTGTGATATTGTTCTCTATCCAAAGTACATCTTTGTCTCGAATGCAGACATAGTCACGTTACCCTATGTCGGATTGAAATGAATGGATCTGCTTTGTTATTGTTTTTAATATGAAAGACAATTCACTAAGCATCCGACAACCAATAATAGATACAGATATGTTTGTTCCAAATTCATGTTTTTCAATCAACTGATTCTATCGACGTATTTCGGGTACACTAATCTGAATTATATTAGCTTTAATTTTACCTTTTGTGTTGTGTGTCGTATTTTCGAGGATGTCTTTTTCAATAAAAGCTTATGCTCAAGACTTCTACAGAATTGTAACACATCTGTTGTCTTATTGTCTAACATTAGCACTCTTAGACTTCCTTCAACAATAGGTCTTTCTTTGATTGACAAAAGACTAATTTAACTGAGTGCAGCAGACCAAAGGAAACAAAATGACATTCAGACGGATCATGACAGATATCGTTTTTTTTCAAGCAAGAGGCTGTTTGAATTGATATAACCTTCGAAAAAGGACCT
Source organism: Steromphala cineraria (assembly GCA_916613615.1). Lineage (NCBI taxonomy): Eukaryota > Metazoa > Mollusca > Gastropoda > Trochida > Trochidae > Steromphala > Steromphala cineraria. Next base: position 81,353,804 of record OU744722.1, read on the forward strand.
TTATGTCCTCATTTTACAGGATATGACTAGCGTTTGCAGGCTATTGGCGTCATGCACTGAGAACAGGTGCTGATAGGTTTCTCATGTCCTCTGATCAATTATTGAATCAATTCGTTTTGCATTGTGAACGGATGGTAACTATAGATGTAAACACTAAGATAATACAGAGTAACATGGATAGACGTCGCTTTGTTATTCTTGAGCAAAGTAGAAATACAAACTTTCAAAATTGTACGTACAAGTGATAAAAGTAAAGTGAATAACAATCATTAAAGCCTTTTTCTTAGAGAACATCGGATATTTAATATGTGGTGATTGGTCAACGCTTGTAGATGTATAGATATTCAAAACTAGAGGTTAGAAAATTTATATGGTCTAGTTAAAATGGCGCTATCTTTACACGACGTTAATATTAAATATTTATAATTATAATTCACGCTTTCAGGTTGTTCTTGAAATTTTTTAATAACCGTAAAACATCGTGCTTATAATTATGTATGCGAACTTAGATTTTGTAGCGTCAAGAGGATTAACTTTGCTCTAAACGTGTTTGTGCAAAATGATCCATAATTAACTTGAGTTGATTATTCTAATTACGATTGTGACATGTTCATAGATATAAATAGTGCAAATGTATTTAAAAACGTATTGAGAATATTAAACACATTGTATCAAGGTAAGATATTTAATGTTTTCTTCAACTTGGTATCTCAAGCATATATTGCGAATGATGCAGACAAAAATAACAGATGAGTCTCTCATCAAACCTTAGTTTTGGTCAGTTTATGAGAATAAACCTTTTCAAAATCTAATATGTCATTGTAGCTTTAGCCTTCCTGTTATAGAATAAGCCAGCCTCGGTCGTCTATTCTAGCATTTTATTATATTAAGTCAATATATTATCTTGGTAATCATCCGAGTGTTTCCTGATTAATTGTATACCAAAATAGTTGATGAAGTTACAATATCTGAGGCCCAAAGTAGAAGAAGGAAAAGCTACAAAGTCGTTTTATTCCATTTTGTTCTGAATGAGCGTTTGAATAAAGACATTAATTAAGACTTTCATCATATTTTTCAATATTAACAAAAATACAGCTTGGTATTCTATGACTATGAAGGAATTCTTATTCGTACACCACATGTACAAGTTCTTTCTTGTACATAAATCAATTTTTGATATCATGTAAAAAATCAATGGTTTAGACGTGCTTATTTATCAAATAATCCGATTAGGCAAAAATGTTTTCTATTCAATTCAAATTGAAACAACTGAAATTTTGACAAATTTTAGAATTACTTAGAAAAAATGATAGCAATTTAGTAGAGTAAAAATAAGCTACTCTAAAAACAAGCCGTTTTGAAAAATACCTTTGTTTGCGTTTTACAAGGGAGAGAAACACTTTATTTGAATGATACACTAATGTTTATTTCTCTGCATTCTCGGTGCTCATAGAAAACATGAAAACAACCATGGGGACTGAAGTTTGATACATTGTATTAAGTTTCACTCGGATAATTTTCAAAAAGATCTTCTGTTAGTATTTTGAATTTGTTCCGGATGTAAAGGGCGATTTCATTGGCTATTGTTGAAGGAGCTGGTAAGGGGCGTAACTCGTAATCATGATAGGTGTCGCTGCTCCAGAATACCGGTTTTCTATCTTGTGATGGCAAGGTCTAAAGCGAGGAGAGTTGCTCGATGCGTTTTCACCTTGTCGTGGGAAGATGCATGCACAAAAGCGATTAACATTTTAAGAACCTGCGATTCAATGTTTTTTAAGGCAAGAGGACTTAATTTCCATTTTTCCCTTGTCAACCTCTTGGAAAAAACGTTTGATGCGGAGTTTGAAACGGATGTAGAAAACCCAATTTTTGGGTAAGTTTTTATCATGATTCAATATCAATTCACATTATGTGTCAATGAATAAAAAGCCATTTCTGAACATTGGGTAAGCCTTCCTTACGTGATGATGTATCAGCATTAATAATTCCTCATGTTTGTGATGTCGTTGAGTCATAGTGTCATTTAGGAGGACATATTACTAGTTTGATGTCATGTTCGTAACAATGACATAGTATTGCAAAATCTATGGAAGTGATTTTTACTAGAATAAAAGTCTTGACCTTCAAACAATATTACCTATGAAGTCATGATAAATTTCATTTTGCATGATTAATGCCGCTCATTGAAAATGTCAATCATGTTAGAAATGAATATTAGAAATTGTCACTAAAAATTTCCTTACAACAAACGTCAACAAACAGTAGATCCATCAGCTAGTCTCACATTCAGCTCGTCTCTGATATTGTGACAACCCCTTTACATCTTTGCAGGTTTGCTTTGTGATGTTGAAAGTGATATGATGGATGTTAGTACGGATCTATTATACGTATCTTTTTAAAGCGTCGATACTAAAAGCGTTGTGTGCTTATTATCGATATGATCATTGTATTTTGCCAGATAGATGTAACTGAATACACGATTTGTTTCTGGCTTGTAGTTGTCAAGCACAGATATCTAAAAGTTACCTCCTCACGAAGACTTGCAAACTAGAAAATCATCCTTTCAGGTGCATAAAGGCATACTTCTTGATAAAATGATTGAAAGGTAATATCTCTATTGAAAATCTTAATACATTTGAACATGACTGTTACAGGAAATCTTGAACACCCTGTAAAAGAATTCGCAAGTGCTTATAAGGTACATATTTTTATCAAATACTTGATAGAATAACATGTTGACAGCAATATATTTAGGCAATGTATTACTACCAAATTTGGTTTTCCTTTGGATTTTGAAATAACAAAAAGAGCTATTCTTTTGGAGAAGTAATTGTAAAAGGGAACCCATGTTTCAGGCACCTTGTTTCAGTCCCAAAATCAGGCCAAAGTACTTAAGGTAATTGTTAACTTTTACAAATCAACATACTCATAGTTGATCATCCCTGGGAACAATCCCACCGTGATCACAGGCCGATTAGAGTTATCGTTCTTGACACTTGCTACGTAACGTCGAAGGAAACAAATGCTGTTCAAACTTCAGATTATTTGATTATCCTGACATACAGACTTGTTTTGATGCATTCTTTGTAAGTTTCTCTTAAAGATATTGCCACTTTTATCAATTATATAATAGTTTTAAAAAATTGACAGGTTTTTGACATTTTCGTTACAACATTGTGCCGTCAACAACATATCACAGTGGAAGTACGGCGTGACGATCGGCTGATTCAAATACTTATTATCTTTATCAAATAATGTTGTTTGTTAAGAGTTTTATGTGTGTTAATTTGTTCAAGGTTGAAAAGTGTATTATATCATTCAGGGACAATATTTTCGTCATTTTCATATTGTTTTGAAACTGAACTAGAGTCCGATGCGTTGTTGACTAATTCACTCTGGAGATGTTCTGTTGGACACGCGTATGAATACTGATCAGCTGATTGGTATCACTTATAACAGCATTACTACGATTTCTCAATCGCATTTTTTCAGTCGTTTTTTAATTATATTTCATTACAAATGGGTAATATATAGAAAAACCAACTCGGTACGAGTGATTATGGGATATCTCCCCTCGTCAAAATAATGTTCACATGTGAACATTATTTCGACTCTGGCAGATATCCCGTAATCACTCGTACCTCGTTGGTTATTCTCTAAATATTATATTATATTGTATTGTATTGTATTGTATTGTATTGTATTGTATTGTATTGTATTGTATTGTATTGTATTGTAACATACATTGTAAACTAATAAGCAAAAAACAAACAGAAATAGCTTTTATACACATAAATTTGACATGTACATATATCTCAGTATTTCTCTTATTTCAAGGAAAGTCAACGAATACCATGATGACTTTCTACAATTACATATACAGGCTTTGCTGCTTTAAATTGTTAATTTGTAATTTTAATAGTTTAGAATAGGCAGGTGACACTGAAAATTCATACTGAAATAACAAAGACAAATGTTGTGTAAACACTGATCCTTCATTATTGTGATAAACCAGTTGATTTATACCTTTATAACTCTTTCAAAAGTAATTCAACATTCACCAAACAAGTTAAATAACACTAAATCCAACTGTTACCAACTTAATTGTTTGTTCAGTTTTATTTGATACAAAGTTGTAATTGAATTATTATGAATACAGACTACAAAAACAAAATTCAGTATATTCGGGACGAAAACAGGGGATTTGGTTAGCATCTTTTCATGATACATGTACATTGGGCCATAGGGAATTCGGGGTTTAAACAGCCTGAATCGGATCACAGTGAGTAAATGAGATTTTAGGAGTTAATTCCAGCCTGCTGCAAATCAGGTTCTAATTTTCCTGTCCAGAGTCAGATTGTTTCCAATTCTTGTTTGTGAAATCGAGATCGAACCGAAAATTTTGAGGAAATCAAAGAGGCATTTTCAAGTAAGACGATACCACAATGTGAAAGGGCATTGAAATTCACTTTTCATTGTTATAGAGTTATGAATGTATGGGTGATACCTTTAGCCATCTATGTGTTGCATATTTTACCAAATTAAAAATGATTATTTATTTATTATCATAAATTTCCTTAATTCACGCCACCTAGCTTTTATGTTTAGTTTCTATGGACAACACAAAAGTAATATTATAAACAGTCCTATCTTAAGTTATCTGCTTACCAAAAATAAAAGTTCAACCAAAGCCAACGTTTAGAACATTTATCTTAGTTCTTTATCGTGTAAGAGATGTCGATAAAGGAACTATGTCCCTCATACAGTTTATCAATTCATAAACGGTTTTACTTTTAATCCCCGATTTCCATATTGATGTACATTTATCTCATGGGAAATTTCCTGTTTGGAAATATGTTTCGTCCATTCCGAGAAAACATAAATCAAGCAAACAAACTTTTAAATTATAATATTTGACAAATCAATATTTGGACTAGATTCTTAACCTGTGTAAAAGAATAATTCTCTGTTAATGTCAAGTCATATATGTTTCAATACAAAATTTAGAAATAATTTGGTCCTTTTAGAATAGCTATAATTGATTTCTTAACAACGCTTTTAAGGTAATATTTTATCACATTTTTTTAAATGTCTCATAAGTTTAAACATGCATTGTTTCATCCAGATGCGCTTGAGGCAGGTGAGATTTGTTATTTAATTGTTGGTATAATTGCAGGGAGAAACACGCAACACTTATGTTGCTATGCAATGCGTTAAAACCTGCATGCATTGGCTGGAACTAGCAAACCATGGGACACTACGCTGGAATTCAGTGTAGCATTGCTTCCAAACCAATTTGCGTGTAGAACAGTTTTCTACTGCAGACACATTTGTGGACCTCTTGAGCCAAAGCCAAAGGCCCTATCCCGCTCTCCCCAGGAGTGATAGGCATTGATCACCTCATGGCAAGTTTCATATTATCTGAATGTCAGGCTCATCATAGATGTTAGATATTTATAAGATGTGTCAACCCGACATTCGGTCATTATTTGGTTATCGTTGTCACATGTTATTAACCAGTAATAATGTCTAAGGTTTCGAGCAAATAACTTTTCTAGCAAATACATCCTTTATAATTCATATATCATGCTTTCTACTTAGTTTTATGTGTTCAGGCAGTAGATCAGTAATAGTCGTATCTTAGAAAATCATCTAATAAATGTTAAACAATAGCAATGAATAACTTTTGTTACTTTCGGTAAGGATATTTATCATAACGAGACATTCATTAATTGGGATTCGTATGGGCTTCTTTGTTGAGACGTCTGGAAGATTCCAGTGTAGACGATTTAGATCTGTAGTAATAACAACCATGTGATTAGCCTGTTTTGTGTTGGCCTCTTACCATACTGATATAAACCTGGATGAGATGACAGTCAGACATGGACCAACGGCTAGACAATCATTATTGCGTCAAACACTATTAGTTATGATGGATATTTGTATATTTGGTGATATAATATTGGTAAGCAATGACTGATGCCTAATTAATTATCATTACTCGACAGAAAAAACGTGATCTTATGGTGTTTTATTGGAAGTTTGACGATATTCAGAAACTTCTAAGCGTCATCAGTCACACTTCAAAAAGGGAAATATATTATGCAGACAGAAAGAATGGTAAATTACACTTGTGACGTCGACCTCTTAGTCTCTCGCCCCGTTATTTTTCAGTAATGGAGCGTTGTATTTTACATCAACTTTTTCACTTGAATTTTCAACAGTTTTGAATATTTTAAGTTATGTTTATGAATAACTTTCTATTTTTGTGTTTCTTTTTAAATACTTCATCTGTTCTTGTTTAACTATGCCTGTTATACGTTCTCGTTTCATAATATGTAGCCAGAGGTAAGGTTCTGTGAGATATGATCAGAGTTTAATCAACTCAACAACACGGAATCACATGTCATCTCGAGTGTCATTTACATCCCTATCAGATTATTCCACTTATTGATTTGGATATGGCATAGAAAACCATATAATAAGGATAATGAATGTGAGCCAAGAGTTTTGAAGCGCAGCTATTGTCTTGTTATTTTGCATCTTGTTTAATTAATATGTATAACATTCTTAAAAAAAGAAAACAGCAGGAAGAAAAAGTACAATGTCGTTTGTTTTCTGAATGAACATCTGAATAAAGACATTAATTCAGACTGTCATCATAATTGCCAGTATGAAAGAAAATACAGCTTGGTATTGTATGACTTCAATGAGATATTTTCATTGTCCATTCCAAAAATTAACTTCCTAAAATTGATATTTCATTACATTATCACACACCTTTTTTAACAGAGGTACAATTCATAGCTCTGAGTATATCCAATCACGAATTTTACTTTAAACATATATTACCAACATTGACAATTGATCAAAGAAACTAACGCATTAATGTGATGAAATATGTCCTCTTAAACTGACTTTACCCGCCAAATGAGACCGAAGGGCCTAAACTCTTATGCATCAAAGACTCGATTAAGTCAAATTTAGTACAGTATATTGTTCGTTCAAATGCCTTCCAAATGGTTCGTTATAGTAGAATAGCCAGACGCCCTGGATTGTATCCTTCACCATAAAAGTATATTGAGATATAACATTAATTAACACGATTTGCCGGGAACTGGGTGGTTATTGCATTGATATAAAAGGTCATAATAATGTGACTTGTTAGCTTCGATCTTTGTCAAGACATCTTGGTGGTTTGTGTTGCTGTAAAATGTTAGAGCGATCCTTGCTGCCTGTGTTGCCTGACCTTGGTATCGTATGTGTTCCCGACAAGAGAATCTACCCGTCAAGTAGAACAAAGTGTACTATTGTAGATCGTGTAATACCCAATTTATCTGTGATATTGTTCTCTATCCAAAGTACATCTTTGTCTCGCAAATACAGGATGCAGAAATAGTCACGTTACCCTATGTCGGATTGAAATGAATGGATCTTTTTTGTTATTATGTTTCAATATGAAAGACAATTTACTAAGCATCGCAACAACCAATAATAGAGACAGATATGTTTGTTCCAAATTGATGTTTTTCGATCAACTGATTCTATTTACGTATTTCGGATACACTAATCTGAAAATATATTAGCTTTAATTTTACCTTTTGTATTGTGTGTCGTATTTTCGAGGATGTCTTTTTCAATAAAAGCTTATGCTCAAGACTTCTAAGAAGATTTGTAACACATTTATTGTCTCATACTCTGACATTAGCACTCTTGTTTTGAATAAAGACTTCCTTTAACAATAGGTCTTTCATTGATTGACAAAAGACTAATTTAACTGAGTGCAGCAGACCAAAGGAAACAAAATGACATTCAGACGGATCATGATACAAACAGGAGGCTGTTTGAATTGATATATCCTTTGTAAAAGGACCGTTATTTCCTCATTTGACAGGATATGACTAGCGTTTTCAGGCTATTTGAGTCATGCACTGAGAACAGGTGCTGATAGGTCTTTCATGTCCTCTGATCAATTATCAATTCGATAAAATCAATTCTGATTAATTCGTTCTTTGAAAGGATGGTATCTATAGATGTAAACACTTAGATAATAAAGAGTAACATGTATAGACGTCGCTTTGTTATTCTTGAGCAAAAGAAGAAATACAAACTTTCCAAATTTTACGTTCAAGTGATAAAAGTTACCCGAATAACAATTATTCAAGCCCTTTTCTTAGAGACGACGGATATTTAATATGTGGTGATTGGTCAACGCTTGTAGATATTCAAAACTAGAGGTTAGAAAATGTATATGGTCTAGTTAAAATGGCGCCATCTTTACACGACGTTTATATTAAATACTTATAATTATAATTCACGCTTTCAGGTTTTTCTTGAAATTTTGTAATAACCTTAAACATCAGGCTTATGAATGCGAACTTAGATTTTTTAGAGTCAAGAGAATTAACTGTGTTTGAGCAAAATGATCCATAATTAACTTGAGTTGATTATTTTAATTACGATTGATACATGTTCATAGATATAAACAGTGCAAATGTATTTGAAAACATATTGATAATATTAAACACATTGTATCAAGGTTAGATATTTAATGTTTTCTTCAACTTGGTATCTCAAGCATATATTGCGAATGATGCAGACAAAAATAACAGATGAGTCTCTCATCAAAACTTAGTTTTGGTCGGTTCATGAAAATAAACCTTTTCAAAATCTAATATGTCATTGTAGCTTTAGCCTTCCTGTTATAGAATAAGCCAGCCTTGGTCGTCTATTCTAGCATTTTATTTTATTAAGTCAATATATTATCTTGGTAATCATCCCAGTTGCCTGATATTAGCGGACAGAAATAGTTGATGAAGTTACAATATCTGAGGCCCAAAGTGAAAGAAGGAAAAGCTACAAAGTCGTTTTATTCCATTTTGTTCTAAATGAACGTCTGAATAAAGACATTGATTAAGACTTTCATCATATTTGTCGATATGAAAACAAAATTAAGCTTGTATTCTATGAAAAAAAAATAACAAAAGGTTTCTGATCTTTAAATTAATGATATGATGTGATGACGAGAAATTTTTTCTCAGTCATTTTCATTATTGAACATGAAGATAAAAGAAATGAATATAACCTTAGAATAACTTTTCACTATGTCTTTGAAGGCACTCATGCACAGAACTGAGCAACATTTTAAGAACCCGCGTTTCAATGTGTTTTTTTCTAGGCAAGGGGGCTTAATTTATATTTTCCCCTTGTCAACATCTTGAAAAAAAACCCGTTTGATGAGGGGTTTGAAATGGGGAGGCGGAAGGCAGAAATCGCAGAAATCTGATGCCCAAAATATTTTGGTGAGTTTTTATCATGATTTAATATCAATTCACATTATGTTTCAATAAATAAAAACCCATTTCTGAACATTGGGTAAACCTTCCTTACTTGATGATATCATTTACTTGAGGATATATTACAAGTTCGATGTCATGTTCGTAATAATGATATAGCATTGCAAAATCTATGGAAGTGATTTATTCTAGAATAAAAGCCTTGACCTTCAAACAATATTTCCTAATGAGTCAAGATAAGTTCCTAAAGTGTTTCATTTCGCATGATTAATGCGACTCACTTAACAATGCCAATCATGTTCAAAATGAATATTTGAAATTGTCACTAAAACTTTCCTTACAACAAACGTCAACAAACAGTAGATCCATCAGCCGCTAGTCATACATTTAGCACGTCTCTGATAATGTGATAATTTATTTCTATCTTTGCAGGTTTGCTAAGTACTGTTGAAAGTGATATGACGAATGTAACTACAGATCTACTACGTATCTTTTTTAAAGTGTCGTGTGCTGATTATCGATTTGATTATTGTATTTTGCCAGATGAATGTAACTGAATACACGATTTGTTTCTGACTTTGAGTTGTCAAGCATTTATATCTAAAAGATACCTCCTCACGAAGACTTGCAAACTAGAAAATTACCGTTCAGGTGCATAAGGCATACTTCTTGATAAAATGATTAAAAGCTAATATCTCTATTGAAATCCTTATACATTTGAACATGACTGCTACAGGAAGTCTTGAAAACTCTGAAAAAGGATTCGTGAGTGCATAAAAGGTACACATTTTTATCAAATACTTGAAGGCTGACATCACCTGTTTAAAATATTAACTAATCAACACAAATATTGATAGAATAACATGTTGACAGCATAATCATTAGGCAATGTATTACCAACAAATTTTGTTTTCCTTCGGACTTTTAAAATAGCAAAAAGAGCCATTCTGTTGGAGAAGCAATTGTAAAAGCGAACCCATGTTTCAAGTGCCTTATTTCAGTCTCAAGATCAGACCCAAGTCTTCACGGTAATTGCTTCGATACATGAATACATTTTAATAGTTGAGCATATGAAGATGACACTTAAAATTCATACTAAGGCAACAAATAAATGCTGTGTAAACATTGATTCCTTCATTATTTTGATAAACTATTTGATTTATAAACCAAGTATTTCAAAAGTAATTCAACATCCACAAAAAAGGTACAAGAACAGTTAATCCAAGATATCTTCAGTGCAACCTTTAATCCACATTGGAACACCAATATTAACTATCGTCACTCTACAACGTCGGTTAAGTTTAAAGTAGCACTTTCCTGCAACAGTCAATACTTTTCGAACAATTGACACTTTTGTCAAAAGTGAACACGAACTTCTCACGGTGAGCATATTTAAAGTACATGGAGGATGGATAAGTTTATATAACAAATTAGTCAGTAGGTAAACATTCAATTTCAAAACGTTTTACTATGGACTACATTCTACATTATATGATAATAACAAATATTTAATATACATTTAACCACACACCTTCAAATTCATGAATTCCAATTGCAAGCAAATCAATTTAAAAATCGGTTAATATCTTCCTGCAACAATAGCATAAACATACGTAAAGCTCAATCGTTGATGTGAGAACGGGGAAATATCCGACTAATTGTCCTTTCTGAATGTGGTTGTGTAATTAGACTATAGATAGATAACGAACACTTGCAACAAATGGTTTAGCTCTTGGTTGCAATGTAATGTTTCGACCAAACAAAAAAACAACACAAATTCATGAAATCCAACTGTTGGCAAATAACGTTGGAAATCAGTTATCATATCCCTGCAACATTAGCATTAACAATACATAGAACTCAATCGTGAGAAAATCGTGAAAATTATACCCATGGGGCAATTATAAATCCGTATTTCGCTGCATGTTGACAAAGCTACGACGTCTTAGGCCATTGATGGCATTTCTGTAAATTGTGCTATTTCAGGCCGTAATGTGACCCTTGTGATAGGTCAGTCTATGGACACAACATGTCACAAGCAGGCGTCTTTTCTTCGTTTAATATTCAGACAGTTAAAGCCTTGGGATACGGGGAAGATCGATCACCTTTCATTATATTTATCTTTCACAGTGGGGTGTAAATAACTGTAACTATCATATAATATAGAATGTATTCTAACTAAAAGATTTCAAATTGGATGTTTACTTACTGACAAATATGACAAAACAATTCTCCTTACTCCATGTACTTTAACAACAGCAAACTTCTTCCATCAAACTTACAGCACTGCGTCAGAGAATGTGTTTATCTGAATGTCACCGTTTTTGTTTTCGTTTAGTGAACATAAAAGTTCGAAAAGGAAGCTCATAATATTGTCCAGGCCTTGGAAAGAAGAGATGTGTTTTATTTTAGAAAGTCGTTTTAAACACGTTCTTCCGTAATTAATCTCCCACGATACATTAAAAGTTTAAACACAACTATATAGCCACCACCACAACAAGGAACTAAGCGCCATTTTGTTGCTGTAGCTTGAAAATATCGATGCGTGCAAGTACCGATACTTTCGTAGCGTATGAAACGGTATACTATCTGGAATGATTTATGATCAACTGCATTCCAAAGGAGAGATAATATGCTAGAAAATAATTTTTTGGAAATGAAGATGAGATCACTGATTGAACAAGTAGCTAAACCGCTAGGCAAAAGAAAGTACACACAACAATATGTTTAGATTTGCTTAATATCTAAGACAAACGTGATGTATTAAATTAGGGTACTTTTACAATAAAAATATCTGTAAAAGTTTGAATAAAATAATATTTGTCTGGTTAATTCTTAGTTGCAAAAATATTTTAAATCTTTAAAGTCAACCTAGCCTCAATAAAAACCGCTTCAATCCCGATATTGAGTACAGCTAGATGTAGTGACTGGTCACGTCAGACGATCAATCGATTTGACCAATCAGGACACATTTTACCAAGCCGCAACAGTCTGCATTCGCATATGCAACGTTCAAATTTCAAACAATACTAATACTAGTAGTAGCCGCTTTATGATTGGATAAATCCATTCGGTCATCTCACGTTTGAATGGAGGGCCGTAGGTCGCCGAAAGGTCGACTCAGTATCGGGAGTGTAGCGAGTATTATTGAGGCTAGGTTGACTTAGACTACTTTAATAAAGCAGGGGTAAGAAAAAAGAATATACCTATCATAACCCCTACCATATTTAAAATGTTGTCAATATGTGAAAAATAACTGATCTTCGCATAAAAAAGATTTGTTGATGAAAAATATTTAGAACAATTTATCAACATTAAATTTCGTTTTAGAATTTTTTGAAAAAGCAGTTAAACGCATTCTCTGATAAAAATTTTTTTTGTTGATTTACGAGTTAATAAATTATTAGATAAATTTCCAATGTGGATACCTCATTCATAAGGCTTACTTTGAAACCAACACCAAGGGCCAATACTCGCCTCATTGTACAACGGTGTAGTCATATGTGCATGACAGTTTCATATCTTTTCAATGCAAGATAAAGGTTTGTGCAACACCACAAAGGAATAGAATGTGACATTTTAGTTGGTAATAGCAAATTTTACCGTTTCTTTCATAAGCAGCAGACGATTCAAATGGCTATGATTTATTGCTTAAAACCAGAATTCTAGCTATCTTTGAAACAAAATTAACAAACGATAATTCAAATACAAAACGATTTGGTATCTATTGTACACTTTAAAACTAAAGCAGCTTAATAACATTATTTGGTAGTTGAATGATAGAAATAACTTAATTAAGATTATTTCGGATAATTCTAATGTTATGATATGTGAAGATTCCCCTTTGAGAACTGAATGTAAAATCAAAGAGATTGAGTTGTCAAACACAGATGAAGGTATTTCCCATTTTGGATGTTGACAACTTATGAAAATTTCGTTTTAAAACGCTATCCAAACACAGAAGAAAGAGCCGGTAAATACAATACATATTAGAAGAAGGAAACAAGTAATATGACATCGATTGCCTCCACTGCATGACCTGTTGGCACTTATTCGATTCATTAAATGTGATTCCAACTGTCCCTCTACTAAAGTGTCTTTTCCAGTGTGTCAGGGATTAAACATATTCTCAGGAGACCTGAATCCACATACAACAATATAATTGTCACATTAACTATTTAAAAGATCAAGTAATTAGTGCTTGTATAGTGTTCAGGCAGAAGATTGAGCTTTTGAAATAATTGTCCACTAGTGTTGATGCACTGTTCTTGAATTCGTGTTAATTCAGACTTGACTAAACCTTCAGTAAATAAGTTTCTCTTTTTAACCCCCCTGTGTCGTCGTGGAAGGATTTTATCATGATTAAATATTTTCATGAAGATATGAACACTTAAAGCGTTTTAATTGAACTGAAAAACAAGTAATACTTTAAAGGATAGTTTTCAATTTGTATTGGGAAAGGCAAGAGCTGTTTGTTCTGTTCGTGCATTTCCAGATACAACTTGATAAAAACATGCTAGAGCTTTGTCCAGGTGGAAAAGAAGGGCCAAGTTTATTATTATTGCACATCCCTTCTTTGGCCCCTTTTGGAAATATATGAATAACGGTACGAACCATGCAATAACCTTTAAATAAGAAATAGTTCTTTCGATCACATGAATATGGATACTTTTTCTGAAATAGTCCATTTCGTTTTGAGTTTTGACTGATTCAGACCTCTTATTTGCTGAAATGTGATGAAGAAATTTTGGATGTGGCTTCAACAACCGATCGCGCGATTGGAGTTTTCTACATGTGCAGTTGTTGACTTTATCGAATTAATCGAACGTAGAATAATTGTTTTAAGGAATGTTATCAGAATGTTGTTGTTGTTTTTTCATTCAAATTTGTCATTTCTGATTCGAAGTCATTCGAGACAATCATTCAATAAGCGTGTGAAAAATCTTGTTTGAAATCTCATTACCCGACATCGAAATTCCTTTTCGGAAAATAATATTCAAGACGGAAAAAAAAGTCAATAACATTTCAACACTAGTATGTACGTATACGTAATACACAGTTATAACAGGACAGCCATCATTGTAATAGACTCACGCGTTCATAAAATTTATTGATATTTCAAATATTAATACCTTAGAGCAACTTTGAAACCCAAGGGCGAATTCGAATTATTGTACTATGGTGTAGACATGATAAGATTAGATTAGATCATGTACATGATAAGGTTTCATGGGTTGTTTATGCAAGGTGAAGGTATGATAAAGAAAAGTGTAATAAAAAAAAGGAATGGAATATGACATTGTGTTGTTAATACCTGATTTACTCCTTCTCAATTCAAGCAACAAGCTGGTCGAATTTGATAGGCAGCATGAAAGCATGATAACATCATTTACTATAGTATTCACGGAAATAGAAATAAAATGCTTTTTGTCGATTATTTCTTTATGTCGAACTAACTGGATATTTGTATTTCAAATATTCATTCCCAACTTTTGTTTCAAACAGTTTTTGTAAAATCCCCCGAAATATATGAATTTACAGGAGAGAAAAACGTGTCATTTTCACGCCTCGAAATTATTTCAAAGTCGAAATGTATGTTTCTGATGCAAGCTATAGTATGCAAGTGATCTGTAATTTCAGTACCGTCCGCTAAAATACATCGTTTAATGTACAATAATTTTTATCCCACCGGTATGTAATACCGTGGGATATAGTCATCGCCCTGTCCGTCTGTATGTCCGTCCGTCCGTCCGTCCGTCCGTAATCATTTCGTTTCCGGAGCAGAACTCAAAAACCGGTTCACATATCTTTCTGAAACTTTACATGTGTATTGCCCACCTACTTAAGTGGTGCCTTTTGATATTTTCACATTTCTGAAAATTTTATTTTTTATTATTTCCATGGAAACGGCTCTTATTTGGACTCTGTTCATGAAAGGTTTCGTTTCCGGAGCAGAACTCAAAAACCGGTCCACATATCTTTCTGAAACTTTACATGTGTATTGCCCACCTACTGAAGTGGTGCCTTTTGATATTTTCACATTTCTGAAAATTTTATTTTTTATTATTTCCATGGAAACGGCTCTTATTTGGACTCTGTTCATGAAAGGTTTCGTTTCCGGAGCAGAACTCAAAAACCGGTCCACATATCTTTCTGAAACTTTACATGTGTATTGCCCACCTACTGAAGTGGTGTCTTTTGATATTTTAACATTTCTGAAAATTTTATTTTTTATTATTTCCATGGAAACGGCTCTTATTTGGACTCTCTTTTTGAAAGGTTTTCGTTTCATATATATAAGCTTATACTATTATGAACCTTGCTTGAAAAATTTACAATTATCTTTCAAAGGTTTACATCTTACGATAATGTGGAACCGGTGGGATATGTCATCTTCTGATGACTCTTGTATATCTTATGTCCTCTACTATTCCTATCATAAATGATTTAAAAATTCCTAAAATTATTGAAAAATAACGGGGTTTCCTTTACATTTACAGTCATAAACGCGTATTACAAACTTTATTCTTACGAGTTCATTCATGACGTCTGTTGTCAATTGCAGAGTTGCTGTGACAACGCACGTGCAACTGCAAATTCAGGTGAAAAGAGCGTTGCAGGTTTATTGTCACACGCATTGCTGAGAGTGACGTAAGCTATAGCAGGTTTCGATATGTATAAAAAATATGCTAATTTTGGGCAGTTTTACCTGAACAAAGGCAGTTTAAAGTATTTTTTGCAATTACTTCATAAGGCCCAGTTGGGGAAAACTTGGTTATTTAAACATTTGTAAAAATTACTAGCATAAGTAATAGTAACTAGCAATAAAAAAAATAGCGCCAAAAAAACATTTTATTTCTATTTCCATGAGTACTTTAGCTATTAGTGCCAAAAACGGTGCAGAAATGGTCGTCAGTATGGTTTGTAAAATCATATACTTATAGGCATGATATGGCATGGCCCTGCCAACTTCATTAAAGTACGTGGTAAAAAGATGGTACATTTAAACATAGTAGTACAGTTGTTCCTCAAAAATAAACAAAAAACAACACGTAATTGTCACAAAAGTGACAAGACCCCCCGCCGCAAATGGATGTTAGCAACAACAATAATGTATGTAAACTCTTGTCTACACTTGTCATTATACAAGATGTCCAATAAATATACTCCAAATATGATTTTTGTGCAAAATATGAAAAGAATCTAGAGAAGAGTTCTTAACATATCATCCTAATAAGCTTTAAATTCAAGTTGGCTTCGCTGTGACCATGAAAATAATGTGGTGGTCACCAAAATCAAATGGGCCTGGTGTCTTTCTAAAATAGATTTATAAACAGAATCCAGTAATTGACTCTTGAGATATCACACTAACATGCAGGTTATAATGCTGATCAATCAGATGTTCTGCTGTGACCATGAACATAATGTGAAGGTAATGAAGATCAACTGGGCCCAGTGTCTTCCCTAAAAGATGCTTTGCATCAGTTATGAAGATAATCCAGTTATTGGTTGTAGAGATATCTCACTGACAAACTGAAAATACAGATTTCAATACTTAAATTTCCAAAGCCTCGCTGTGACCTTGAAGAAGGTCACCAAAATTGACTAGGCCTGGCACCTTCCCAATAAGATGCTATGTGTAAATTATGAAGAGAATCCAGTGAATGGTTCTTGAGATATCCCGCTGACAAGTCTAAAGCCTCGCTGTCACCAAAATCGACTGGGCCCGGCGCCTTCTTCATTAGAAGGTTTGTGTAAGTTATGAAGAGAATCCAGTGCATGGTTCTTGATATACAAAAATAATGATTTGGTAATAAATATCGTAAATATTACAATGACAGAAGTCACCATAGCATCGCCTTGAAGATAAATTTTAAACTTTAGAACTAAAACATCCTAATGTGGTTTAAACATATTTTTATTTCGCAAACTGAAATATGGATTGGTGAACAAGCCACAAGGCTTATTTGAACACCGCTCCTAATGTCGTTGCTTTGGTAGTTTGATAACTGAAATAACGTTAGTAAGCAAGTTTTGGATTATTTTTAATGATATGATATGTGACGATTCCCCTTTCAAAACTGAATATAAAACATTATTCCAAAGATTGAGTTGTCAAATACAGGTGTTTGAATTCACCATATTTGATGGTGACACCTTATCAAACTTTCTTTTGAAAACGCTATCCAGACACAGAATATTGCATTAGTTCAAGCTTAACTAAGAGCCGGTATATGCAATACCTAATAGAAAAAGGAAACAAGTAATATGAAGCCAAATACCTTTTCATTGTTCATAATGAAGACATCAACTGGCTTAACTGCATGAACTGTTGGTACTTATTCATTATAGGAGATCTCACTTGTCTGTCTGCTAAAAGGGATTTTCCGTTCTGTCAGAGATTGAACAGATTCTCAGGAGAACTGAATCCTAAATGTACCAATTGAAAGGTCACACGTACTATTCAACATCAAATAATCACTTTGCTGTTCAGATAGAGGATTCGACTTTTACCAATGAATTTGATGCAATGTTCTTGATTTGGCCAGATTTGGCTAACAACATTAACATGTCAACTACAAGTTGACTAAAAAAGCTTCACTTTTAAAAATTCTTAACTCAACATACCGCCGTAGAAGGAATTGGATAAATACTAAATATAGATTTGATTTAAAAAATATGAAGTCGATATTTTCTATTTGAAATATTTAGACTCTCACTAAAATGTCTTTTAATATCAAATATATGAACAATATTTGAGTTTATAAAGTTTGGAGTACGAGGCTTGCTTTCCAGATATTTTTCAAACTAGTTTTGTTCAGGTTAATGAATGTAAATTGTCAATCGCAGATGCTTCTTTGACATACACAATGCCTAAAGGATTGAAGGCAACGAAATCTTATTGAAAGCATTCATAAAAAAACATTAATCAACAAAATGAACGTTGCATGCAAGCTCTACATACGAACACCTGACCAAAAATACTTTGACCTTTGAATTGCTACATAGCAAAGACGCCCCTTAACTACCATTAGCCAAAGTCTTTTACATTGAAATTCACATTTAAAAGGATGGTACACTGTTCATGATAATAAAATAATTTTGTTATAAAGAGTGCATATATTATTTTACCAGTCTTCATTTATGTTCGTAATGTCAAAACTTATCAAATTTGCATTAAATGAAGATAATCTTACATACATGCAAAAACATCAAAACCTCAGATTTTCTTACAACATTTCCCTTTCAAAATATTCATTGTAAATAACATACCGTATATCATCACGTTGACTAATATCATCTAATCTTATCTTCTTATCATTTGCTAAAATGTTTAATTAACGTTGTGTTGCATAACTATTAGGCAATGCCAGAAGTGTTTCGATGATACAGCATAACAAATGTATGTTAACCTTAGATATGAACTCAAAACATATTCATCAACGTGCACAGGTTTAGAATTGGTGACTATTTTAATATTAAGAGACGATTTTACATCAGCAATTATTAACGTTTATAGACTTATCTTTTTTTGCACTGTTAATGTCACCAATGCATCTTCGCACATGTTATGGAAACATTACCTACATGTAGATAAGTAAAAGGGATCATCAACACATATACACAAATGCTTTAAGTTTATCATTTATCTAAAAAGGTTGACAAGCAGATTTTCCAAACTTTTTTTAATATTGACAATCGCGACGTTCCAGGAAAGATTCTTATATATTTTTCACACATATTAAGTTATAACGGTATAAGGTTCAACCCAAAAGATACTCTAAAATATCAACACAGAATAATTGGATAAGTTTCGATTACTTGATTCGGGGAAAAGAAACTCATCAATCTCATCTTGATATTTATGAAATGATAAGTATAATTTTGTGAATCAGCATGGACATTTCGGGTGAAAACAGTTAATTAAAATGCGGGAGAAAATCTTATCTAAGAAGATACGAAAGAGTAAGTCTCTTCCTCATCTAGAACTAAATAATTATGTCCTTTTGCACCCATGGCAGATATTGAAATAGATTCTATGAAGCTGCTTTATCAAGAGGACTCACGACCCCTTACATACACCCAAATGTATAGACGGGTTATCTTCAAACATGGCTTATATTTAGATTAGGGTCACAAGTTTCGATAGATATAAAGATATCATATTTATTAGGAATGCCATCATGAAACTGGGAACCACATGGGATACCATGTTTCCAAAGACAGTTGTTTGTGTATTAACTCTCTTAATGGTTATCCAAATAATGTATGATAATAATTAGTGATAAGTCATATATACAAATAATTTATTGTCATTCTTCAAAACAGATATCTACAGGAATATAATTAGTTTAACAAGTAACTGGAGACGCGATGATTGTATTGTATATGAAATGTTCTAATTAAGTTGTATATTTCATGAACACTCAAAAAAGCCTTTGTTTCGTTACAGGCATAAGAAGATCCAGATGCTATTTGTCTAGTCGAATGTTCAGTTCTAGCTATGCCTCTTATTAGCTCAGAGTAAGGTCGCTCAATTCCTGGTTATTGACACATGTCGTTGCGAAGATAACAGGTATTATATGACTTCAATCCTACTTAGTGTGTCCTACTTTCAACAAGGAGGAAGCAAAAGCCACATTTTACTGAAACTAATACTTGTTTGACTAAATTAACTTACTTGATTGAGAATGGAATTTCTGAAGACAGGGAATATAATCTTAAGTTCGAAATGCTCATATTAAAAAAAATCGTTAATCGAATTCATTATTTGAAAAAAAAGATGAAAATAGATTGAAACTAATTTGCTGCGAAACTTTGCATCTTAAAATGTTTTTGGTAAACTTTTTTATATTTCTCTGCTTATTATTGTTATTGGTTGTGAATTGTTAGATATTTGGTATTCTGTTTTCGACAAAAAAGGAAACGTTGGCACTCCCTCTAGTGTTATAACAAAGACACATGACAGACCCTGTGTTGAATCTTCTGTACTCCTTGATTCTACGTCTATGACTCAAACGGAAGAGGGCCGCATTACTTTAAACAATACCCCGTGAAAATATATGATTTTTGCACTTTCAGGTAAACCTGGATTTAGACTGACTCAAAAAGATTACATATTTTTAATTGGCTGAATCCTTAATACCTGATGTCCCCATTTCCCTCTATACGTGATACATATAATTATATAAACAAGTTAATCAGAAAGTATTGTGTTTGTTCACATTCAGCAGGTGACTACCGTGATTACTCTAACAATTGTGTTTCACCATTCAGTCTTTGTACATTTATTTTCACGACAATAGTTTGCGAGAGAACTAATTAAATGATGATGCTGATTGAATATTTGTTTCCTTTAGACTGACGTGGTCGGAAGCTGCAACACCAACTACAAAGTCACCAGCACTGGTTGGTACAAGGTGTCCATCAAGAAGACCAAGGACATCCTTGGATGTACTGATCGTCATGGATACCACAGTTCCATCCACGCTACACCTTACCGCGTGCCCTCTGTAAGTATTCTTTTCCTTTGATCATAAGATCTACCTGATACAAATAATTTTTTTTTAAAAATCATTCAATGTCAAAGGGATTCTTTGTTTTAAAACCCTGAATTAAAAACAATTTTGTTTTACAACGGAATTGCACCGACACAGAATAAAGAAGTTGTATATGCATAAAATACTCGTCAATCGGTATTGCAAAATGTCATTCGTGGAAGTTATCCCTAAATAAGATTAAACTTATATAACCACAGATACCCGCGACCTCGTCTTGTTCAAACATAGGTTACATCAACATCTTGTGAACAAGAGATATCATACAGCCATACGTTTCGCTGATGAAATAAAGCTAAAGTTCACTGATGAAATATAGATATAGTTCATGACATATAGTCCACTGATAGAATATATAGATATAGTTCACAAATAAAATATAGATATTGTTCACGTTCCTTAAGAATGGTCCAGAATCGAAACACTGACTCTTCCGAGTGAGACAGGTTAATACTGAGATACGTTATTTAAGCCCATTTTATTTGACAATTTAGCTGCCAGTCTATGTAAATCTGGCTTAACGCTTTAATGCTGCAACGATTAGCATAAGGACTCGCATTCCACTCTACTTGTGAAACGTCAGACAGCAATGCTGATTGGTCAGGAGCGACTGTCAGGATTGTAACAGCAGCGATTGTGGGCGATTACAGCTTCTTTTATACCTAGCTTATATCTGATACCATGCAAAAAGTGAATGGCCTATCCTCATGTACTTTGTTCTCTTCAATCACTGCAATTATTCACAGTTCGCAGTTCATATATATAACTGTTTGTTGTTAAATCTAACACAGATGTTCATCTGCAGGCATTTTCCATATTGGTAAAACATATTAGCAGTCGGAACAAAAAAATATTTCCAGTTTGTACTTTATTCTGTGCTATAAATTTTTTATCGTAGATTTTTACATTATTCAAAACGAATGTTTAAGTATTCTCGTGTATATCAATCCAGTCGTACGTAACATACTTATAGCTGTGGTTATATATAACTAAATGGTACCATTGTATGTTGTCTTTGTCAACGTTAGGTCATAATAAAGCTTGTTGGTTTGAGATTGTTTAATGATACCATGTCTGCTCTGCTTTAATATTGTATAATGTCCCTTAAGTAAACAACACAACTAAAACGAGGTTAGTGGATATCTAATTAACGTTCTAATGACACCATATTTATACAATCTTTGTTTAAAATCGTGAAAGAACGACACAATCTCTTTGCTGAAGCCTTCAAAGCACGATACATCCAGACAATTAAGGAGGCAATGTACATGTAAAGGTCGATTGAGAAATGGGCAATCTCTTTAAATGAATTATAAATGCTTAATCCAGAGTATACATTCCTTTCCAACAAATCCAGGCTCACAAATCCTTGTACGTTTTATTGGTATCTTTGCTATCTAGTATTCACAGAATTGACAAGGTTCCTGCAAAAATCGAGTGCAAAGTGTATTTTACTTTAAAAACGAATCTTCTGGATAATGAAGTCTTTAAGTTTCAGTCAATTCAAATGTTTTCCCATACCATATACTAAACAATCAAAACACAAAGTCATTTATATTTACCAAGTCTTCTTACTTACTGTGTATAAACCACCTCGTTCACTTCGTTCAGCAGACAAAAACCTATTTGTGGTTCCTAGATCTAGAACAGTACAATATGGATCTAGATCATTTGCCTGGAACAAACTTCCACAGTGTCTTAGAGGTTGCAGTGACTTTACCATCTTCAAACTCCAGCTCAAAACTCATTTGTTCCGAGAGGCCTTTAATCTATGAATTCTTTCTTTGTGTGCTTTGAGCATGGCCTACATGAAGTATAGCGCGTTATGAATATGTTATTTGATGATGATGATGATGATGATAAATCACCTGTCATGAAAACACACCCGTAATGTCATTTTCGATCCTAGCGTGCTTAGTTATATAGTACTGTAGTTTTTTGGAAATCAATCATAGTAATGCATACCAATCAGTCTCTGTTACGTAAAGAATTGTCTTCAGTTGCCCAATGCATGATTCAACAGGATTAATAATTCTAGTATATTTCTGAACAATACAGCTACTTTATAATCATTATAGACATTTCTGCCCATTCTTGTCAGATATAAGTTTCAGTCTATTTTACATAACCTTTACTTTACACCCACATGTTATATCGGTTACTTTACAGCATTCATCCATCTGGTTTGTCCATGTTATGTCATGAGAAGAAATCCAACATCATGTGCCATAATTTCCTTATCAGCAATCAATATTTGCTCGTTTCAGATAATAAATTTCACATACAATTGGCATGTGGCACGTTTAGGTAGATTAGTTCATTTTTGGCTAAGAACTTCAGTCAGTCGTTTTTTTATGAAACGGTTTCTTCTTTTTTTTCAAATAAAATAATTTCTAACTCTTTTCAAGGCTTGAGCTGATTAAACTGCCAAAGCAGGTTTAAACGTTTATTTCAATTTACGGGAAGCAAAGTTTATAAACAAATTAAAACATTACATTTTACAAAACGAAACCGCATTATCGGTGGTCTGACGTTATTGATGAGAATTAACGATGACTTATTTGGGAACTATCCATTCGTGGTCCTTCTTATAATTTTGATTTCTTTTATACCTACTTGTCGATCTGTTTATTAACTATCCCATATAAATTCATTTATCATGTAAATACTTTCCCGCGATGTTTCCAAGCAAGATAACCAATCACAAATGTGGTTCCTCTTCGCAGGTTTGTTTAGCGGCCGTGACAAGAGAACCGACACTTAAAAAAAGACAATTATACTAGAAGATTGTTATCTCGAAAATAATCGAATAATGATCTCGTTGTCATTGGTGGAATCAAATGGGTATTTCGATATGAATGTTGTTAACAAATCTTAATGGGAATTATTCCACGAAATAAAATGGATATATTTCTAAGTATAACAACGATCAGGCTTTCTCAATGGTCAAAAAGAAAGTCATGCTTGTGTCTTTGTTTTTCCATTTGTTAATGTCTGCGATGCATAGATGTGGAGACAAACATTAATTTTGTCTTTAAACCAGGAACTTCCTAGAGATAGAAAACTCGTCTCTAAATTAGTGTATCACTTTTGAATACAATTTAGTTTTTCTGAATTCATATGACTAATATATTTGCCCCATCCATTTTGAATGCAGAAATTGATTACTTCTGTGTGATGTTATCTGAAAACCTATGTGCCCACCTACTGTTAGGTGCTGAAGTTGAATTAAACATTTGAAACTATGACGATAAGGAATGTTTAAGGGTGTTCTGAAAGTGTTCTAACTCTCTGGCATTGAGTTTAGCATTATCATATCAAATCTATGACTTGTGATTATAATGTAAACATTGTCACATTGCTTAATATGCGTTTTTCATTATTTAATAATATTTCCTTCTACAAATATGATTTTTTAATCTCTCCGAATTTTCGCTAAAAGATATGTTTTAGTTTTAAGGTATATCTGTTACGTTGGAAAACCTTAATTAATCGATACATTTGAATAGTCAAATTTCCGTTTTTATCTCAAAAGGGGAAGTTGCTTTTTGTTGCATTTAAAACATGTACTAAATGATGAAGTTATAAACGTTTTATTAATCAAACAGGTAATGTGTTAATGATTAATAACAATCAAACAATAACTATTGATGGCCATTTTTCCGTTTTATTCAATTGGAGTATGGCAAGACATTCGCAAAGCTAGACTCTGATTAAGGTTCGTGTTTGAGCTGCTACTTATGTATTAAACATCGGAAACATTTATTTCTCGATTTATTTGGATCATTTATTTACCTTAATACTCGTTCTACTGCCCCTTTTAGAACTTAATTTGTGCTTAGAGGTTTGAAGTCTGCAATTGCAACGGGTGCAACAGGAAGTAGGCGGTTCTCTTTTAAGCTGATATTTCTGAATGTCAAATCATATTTTTTCGACTATGACCAGAAAAGTCTTTCCTATGATTTATATCCTCAAAAGACAATGTGGTCTTGGTTGGCTTCAGAGGTCCATGTCTACTTGTATTATTCGTGATTTTATTTTAAAAGAGGTCAAAGAAGAAAGCTCAAAGTTGCTCTTCTCGCTTTAACCAACACAATTATTCTTTTTACTGTATTCTCAGTAACTTCCAAACCACCGTAGTTAAATTTACACTTCCTTCTGCATATAATAACTTTGCGGACATATAAATTCCAATTACAAAATAATAAGCAATACCCATAGAAGTGTTGTATGTACACATACAATGCATACAATTCTAGCGTGTAGAATATCGCTTATATACCCAAAGGGGAAATTACAGATCCACAGTCAAAGCATGCACTAACCACAGAGGCAGCTCAAGTAAATATGTTGATCGAGCCTCTGTTCTCTTTCGCCGAGTTTGTTGGGTAGAATGGGAGATGCCTGATTGGAGGCAATCAAATTAAGTTGTGCAATCAGCAAACTTCAAACGGATTGAGCTGTAACTTATTTTCCGCCTGAGCAAACGGCTGTAACCAACGGGTTTGGTCAAATAAGAACAGAGGACCGATCAGAAGTTCATGGCTTGATCTGCCTCTGTGGGGAGAGAATGTAGTTAACGGTCCATGTCGAAAAAATAGGAAGTCATAGGCATTTGGTGGTATTTCTGTAAAATGTCCTTTTACTGCCGTAATCTGACCGTTGTGTGACTCTGTGAGCTCAGTTTCTGGACACAGCATGTCACAAACAGGCGACCTTCTTCCATGATTACTCAGACAACAGAAGCCTTGGGGTACGTTAAGCTCGACCTCATCTCAGTGAATTAATCTATCACAGCAGGGCGTATATAAGGTATATAAATCGGTTGTTTACCTACTAACAAATATGATTAAAAATGTGATTTCCAAATACTCCATGTACTCTAGTAAAGTAAATTCTGTAAATCCAATCAACATATTTTAATATAATTCCTACATATCAATACTGCTTAACACCTTTGAACTTGAGATCAATAAACACGATAGTAATGGTGTTGACAATATCGAACATAATTAGTAACAATAGAGCCAATGGCTTTGTAGCTCATCAGGCTTGATATTCAATGTTGCTTTGGGGTGTGGTTAATGCGGTTCCCCCTTAGTACGGGATACAGGGACACTAAATTTGCATTGTAGAATCTAAAACAATTGCAGATACCGGTATTAATCAAACAAGAAATGGAAACTGCTCAAACGTTCAAAAGAAAATTAAAATGTTGTGACAGTAGTAACAGTAAAACCCTAAATTGAGTTAGATGAGTACCAACAAGTAATAATTTCGGATCCAAATGTTGACCAACACATTTTAAGGGACCACAGGGCAACCACATATCTGCGTGTCTCTACTGCAGACAAAGTTGCCGAGCCTGCGGCGGGATTCGAACCTTTGACCTCTCGATCCGAAGCCGAACGCGCTAACCATTGCGCTATCCTGCTCACCAGAAGAAGAAAGGGTATTTTACTCATGTCGACAGATAACAAGAGATACTATGGCGAAAGTTTCTATACCTAAACTCGGTTGCTTATCAGGCGAATCTCTATCAGAATTCAAACCCAAATTACTCATTGACAGTGAAGAAATACTTCCATCTGATACGTCATTAGTCATTAGTGTCAAGTAACTGTTCATTAGTCTTCAGTGGGACGTCAATAGATTATCATTAATTTTCCCATGTATGTTTTGTTCAAAACATCGACCTGTCATTGCTGTTTCACTCTCAGGGGACTTGGGTCGTGATGAGATAATGAGTATAGCCGTGATATAAAGTGATGTTAAATTGGAAATAAAAAAAATTAAAACATTTTATGATAATGATATTAATTATTTTCGGCAATTAGTATAAATTAGTTAGATATATCAAAATCATAGAACGGTCCTGTTCATTTGGCTTAAATAGACATACACGAAGTGAAACACAAGCCTTATTAAGCATTATCAAAATTTCACAGAGTTACATTGTCAGAGTATTGTCATTGCGTTCCAGCGTGAACTGAATGGGCTTCACATTATCTCGTTAGGTGAAGGTTTTTGTTCGGCTCGTGATTCTGCATCCTGTCTCAGGGTACGAACGTTACGCTAACTCATCTGTACCCTGGGCTCAGAAGCTAGATAGATTCTCGCGCGGTCCGATTTGAGATATAGCCAACCAAATCATTTTCTTATTGAAATTGTATCGAGAAGGTGGCGAGGAAATGATTTTATTGGCTATATTCACAGTCGGGCCGCGCGATTCTGTTGAGTCGGGGAAGGGGAAGGGGGTCAGAGGTCGTCTGGCAAGTTATTAGAGCTGCGAGAGGATATGCTATAGTCGACGAACTTGCATTTCCCCTGCACTAGGTTCTCCACCATGCTCAATCATTCGTCACTCGTTCGATTGTAACTATAAGAAAACAGCAAATCTTAAGCATTTCTTAGAATTGGTTTAAAGCAAGACATTACTCTTTATTAATTAGCTGTACGGAAAAGTAACGATGATTGGTAAATCAATATAAATATTGTGCATTTGAAACAATCATTATCTCGATACTACTAGAATGGAATTGCTTGTTACAAAATAGGGCAAACACTTTTTTCAAACATGTTGACATGGTGTTAATATCTTCTATCAATCAAAGATTTACACGCAATATGCCATTAATAACGATCTTCTATATGGTTAAGAGTAGTAGAAATGATTAATGACCAAATTTGCTTTAATAATGTCGTGTAACAAGTACTAACAACAGAAAAATAAAATAATTTATAAACATACCAATCTACCTCTGATAAAGTTGACATCATTCTGGCTTTTCACTACCAACATACTCTTCATTTCAATAGATGTGTGTTTTAATCCCCCATTGTTTGTGTTTGTAACTTCCTTCACCGTATTTGAGCGGTTATTCATAAGGGTCTTTCAAAGTACCAGGCTTCAAATGATGTAAAAGCCAACTGCCTTTTCTTTGCAGTGCTTGTGCCTCTACCAGTGATCTCTAGAGCGTTTAGTGCTGATACGGGTTTGCCGAATCGGAATATCATTTTTTTTGGAAAATGTACAGGTGTTTTTCTCTGCAAATCAATACTTTTGATATCAAACCCTTAACCGAAATTAGCTTCACATGAATTTGTGATATATTTCTTCCAAATATCTCCAATTGTCTCAACAGCATGAACATTGTCGACCGAGTAAGTTTTCCAAATCAGAATGAATATTTTCTACTGTGAACATTCAACTTCAGAACATTTTCTTTGAGTAACTAACAAGCTACTAGTTCAAAAGAGACTATGAATTCACACCTAAAGCGTAATCGTATTACACGTCAATGCATGTATTGCTTTTACCATGGCTACGTGTGTGCATGTGCACGTCAATCATAGGAGAATTGACGTACACTGCGCGCATTATGATGTGTGCAAAAATGACACACGGTAGTACATTATTGCACCAATGCCGGTTTTGTAATATTATTTACGGAACTGACACCGGTTTAGAATTTAGAATTACGTATAACTGACTCCTCGTCACGTCATCATTTGAAACCTCGTGCACAAAAATGACATGTTTTCAGAGTCTTTTCCTGAAATATATCAGAAATACATACCTAATTCTTGCTCAAAATAATTTCTCGTAAAACTTATTCCTGGATAAATTTGTAATAGCTACTGTAGCTTACACAAATTATTTTCTCTCTTTTTGTCTTAGGAATATATTTCAACAATAGCGCTAAAGAACATCATAATACATACTTTGATTAATACAGTACTCTGTTTTGACGTATAAAAAGGGACTCATAATACGATCTGATTTATATATAGGTAGCCAATTTGCTTTTCAAGCCATTTACGTTGGCGGATTATAGACATTTACGATACATTCATAATCAACAAAAACAAATGTTATTTAAGATAGTAAAACGTCGTCTAGGTTTACTTCATTATATTGATAAATGAGGTACTGTAGTTAATAAATCTTGGTACATCAATATTGTACAATTATAGACTGGTGATGAGGTCCTTGTGTCTATAAAGAAAACAGATATTGACCTCATTACCAGTCTATAATTGTATACGCTAGACTGCATGTGACCACCTCTCGACCAATCGGATTGCAGGAAAAAAAGATTACATATAAAGATCAATATAGAGTTTATGTATGTGATCAGATGATTTACACAGTTTCTCCTTTAAAGTACATTTTGTTTGTTCTTTTCCAATCTTTTTTTAACACATAAAAACGATTTCTATTTCGAAAACTAATTTAATCATGTTTATGCCCCCGATTCGGAGATTTCGTGGGTATGTTGTTTTTCCTTGTCTGTCAGACTGTTAGGCTGTTAGTCACAAAAAACTTTAACCTTGCTCATAACTTTAGATTTCATTTGGGGTAGACCTATAGTATTTCACATGTGCATCTATCATGATAGGGCCTTTCAGACGAGGTCGGAATGTTTGACCTCGTGACATTCACCTTGGCGCAGCAAGAATATTTCGAAAACTTCATGGCAATTACATGTGAAATACCTTTTGTCAGCATGGTCGGACGATTTAAAATATTTTGACAAAAGAAATTCTGTTTCATTATTGTCATTATTATCTATAAGTGCAAATTGGTCCATGTGGATATCTTTAATTGGAATTATACCTCTTGATGTATTTGTGGTATTTTTCGCAATATTTTGCGACCGACCTTGAGAAGATCGGATCAAAATTCATTAATAGGAGAGAGTTTACCAAAATGACAGACCCGTAAGCTCACGACATGCCGACATGAAGGGGAATAAAGTGTTGCCATCTCGCAATTTCCGGTTCCTAACTATACGCTTTAAAGTCGCCTTAGTCTCGACTAGATTTTCTTTCTATTTCTCCGCATCAGGAACTCGTTGCCGCTCATGTTGATACCCTTCGGACGCATTTGCGGTAACTGAGACGCGTTGTAAAACCTACACATAAAATGATGATGTCAACGAAAGCGGGTTCATTAAACGTTATGGCACTTTTGCAGGAGGTACTGTCTTTGGGCGTCGTTGATGTTAGTATTCTATTGTTGATTAAAACATGTAAATATGATATCAAACTTTCGACGAAAGATTTATCTACCGAGTGATGTATTTCTTTTCTCAATAGCTAGATTTCATCACGAACCGCGAAGTATGACAATAGGACTTTAAGAGACAGAATGAGGATTTTGTAAAGGGTTGACAATTTAGTATACAAATATATTGTGTGAAATTTTAGAACTGAATTTGATGAGACAAATAATGTCAAAGAGAAATAAAGTCGAACATGTTAACTACCTATTGTGCCTAAATGTAGGATAAACATCGTTTTCTATTCTATTTCTGGATTTCGTATTTGGATATGACATTTTTACATTATTTACCATAATTATCTGTCTGCAAATAACCATTTTCATCTCTCTGATGAGTGGATTTTTGTCAAGGTGTCATGAATTGAATAAAATATGCGAGGATCAGAAACTTAAAAGTCACCCATTCAAACGCAATATGACACTCGTTCAATATGAAATAATCACTATATTGCTCGGTAGGAAAATTGTTTTCTTTGTGGACTGCGTTGATCAATATTCGTGATGTTTTAGAATATGTGATAAAACGGCTTAGACTTAGCTCCATTAATTCCATATTGAATAATGTCTTGAATTTGAAATACCAGTATTATCGTGTTATATTAAATCACAAGGTGCCTTTCCTCAAACATGGTTGCACAGCAACGACATTTCTGTGAGATATATAGTGACGTTTTCCATGTTACACATGTATGGAAATTTACAAAAATGTTATAATGTTGTATGGGACAATAAGGGCTTGCAATAAAAAAGGCGTACAAGTTGACCAATTATTATCCAATTTACAGGAAAGCATTGCGAAATGAACGTAAAAATGTGTAGAAATGCAAGGCAAAACCAACATATCTGGCTAACGGATGTTACTTTTCACAAACAAACTGCCTTCGGAGTTAAATCAACGCACATATTTTAAGTGTTTGCCTTTTTGCATTATTAATAATTAACGTTTTTAAGTATTAAAGGCACCATTCGATCGGCTCTCATCAGCCATCTTGAAATGTAAGAATTGCGAGAAAACAAATGTGTTGTATTATGGTAATTTTTTAACTAAACAAAGATTGATAGAAGAGGAGCATATTGACAAATGATTCATTATAAAAGTTATAAGTTAAGACAACATTTTGTCGTCGTAATGCATTCCACAATCGTGGCTTCGATGATTGGCTTCATTTCACGGTGTTTTTCTTTTTTGAGCGATAAACTCTATTCTTTGTCAAATTGTTAAATCTTGATCATATGAAACGTTAACCTCACAAACATATTTGAAATTAAGTCTGAAACCATCATGTAAAAATCATATACTACTCAAAAGAATCCAAGGAACACCAAGTATTTTTATTATAAAGAAAAAACATATGATACGATGAAAAACAATTTTATTCGTTGTTCTTGTCAATTCATTGAAGAAACAAAATCACATAAACTCAGATCAAACACGAACAGTGGTCGGCCAAAATGCTGCTTCCACCGTGATAGGGGTCATTTTTAAAAGTCACATGAACCAGGGTTCTCTAGTACCGGGTGTGTCCCCCTCTGCTCGCAACGCAGGCGGTGCACCGTTGTCTCATCGATGCAACCAGGTTCCTCAGAATGGCTTGGGGAATAGCTAACCACTTCTGTTGCAGAAATTGCAACAACTGCGCAGCGTCTACAGGGGGTGGATTGTTGATCCTCACACGTTGCCCTAGCACGTCCCAGAGATGTTCAATGGGGGCGAGATCGGGTGAATAGGCTGGCCACTGCATTGTGTTGATATTGTGTTGTTGCAGGAATTGACAACGATGTGGTCTTGCGTTATCGTCCTGCAACATGGCTGTTTGACCAATGGCGTTAATGGCTGGGATAACGAGTGGTTGTAAAATCTCATCCCGATACCGAATAGCGGTCAAATTCCCTTGAATGTGATAAAGAGGAGTGCGATGACCATTGCTGAAGCCTCCCCACACCATTGCTGACCCTCCGCCAAACCTGTTTCGATGGAACGAAACAGGTTGACAAGAACAACGAATAAAATTGTTTTTCATCGTATCATATGTTTTTTCTTTATAATAAAAATACTTGGTGTTCCTTGGATTCTTTTGAGTAGTATATGATTTTTACAAAACCTCTCCCCCGGACGTCTGTACACATGAATACGGCCATCATTGTACTGCAAACAAAATCGCAACTCGTCTGTGAACAGCACATTGTTCCACTGGCCTCTGTTCCAACGCAAATGCTGCCTGGCCCACGTTAAACGGTTGTTTCGGTGATGTGGAAGCAGTATAGGACGTACGGCTTGACGTCGTGACCTCAGATTGCCCTCACGCAGACGGTTCCTTTTGGTCTGATCTGAGACATTGACGTTGGCTGCATTTCGGAGGACACTCCTCAGTGTGTTTGCAGTGACAGTTCTTTGCCGTAATGCTGTGAGGATGATTAATCTGTCCTGTGGAGGAGTCGTTATCATTGGACGATCTGGGCGACGTTGTTCACGGACTTCTCCAGTTGTTTGGAACCGAACCCATAGTCTGTGAATAACTGAGGGTGAAACATTAAGTCGTCTAGCGGCCTCACGTATGGCAACACCCTCCTGGATCCAACCAATAGCTCTCTCCCTGTCATCAATGCTCAGACGTCGACGTTGAGGCATTGTTTCAAACAAGTGATTGAGCTGTGTTCCAGACGTTGCTTATAAGGGAAATTTGTGCATATTGTTCAGGAAGATTTGCACTTTCACGTGCATTAGAACATTTGGCTGTATTGTGAAGAATGCGACCTACGGCAACCTCAGCTTGAAATGGAAAAATGTGGAAAAATGTCAAATTTTCAAAACCATAACTTACAATGATTGATTGGTGTGTAACGTTTACTTTAAAACGCCACCATTTGTCAATCAAATACGATCATTATTGTGTACCAAATATCCATACTTTTTCCAACATTTTTCCTAAAAGATGATGATCCAAAATTACCACTGTTCCTTGGATTCTTTTGAGTAGTATATATATTTGTCAATAGGAAAGTCCTCTGAATTTCGTTTCGACAAAAGATACCCCGCTCGAATGGTCCCTTTAAGTATCAATTGATATAAATAAATGATGAACATAAAACGTCAACGATTTACTTATTATTCTGCCTAAGCTTATGATTTCCTGAGGAAATGAAGAACAAGTATGATCTCATCCCTGAAATAGTATTTTCATAACTCTTTTAACATATCGTCCACGAAAATACACTTGAAACATTGATAACCATAATACATGACGTCTTTGATTAAATCAGTTTTTCAAATAGGTTTATTTCAAAACTTTATGTAATATATACCATAATGCTTACCAATATCATTTAATGCCGAAATAAGGTCGAAAATGTGTTAATCTTAAATGAATAAAATAATTTAAAAACTAGTAAATTCAGACTTTGAAATGTAAACGATATGCTCGCTTCTGATTGGATCTTACAAGGTCATTAGATCGGTATACATTTCAATGAACCCTAAATCGCAGGTTATATGAAATAACTTTCAGTAAATGAAGTTTATACGATGTCGTGCCGGAACTACATTTCTCGGGGATTCCCCTGATCTTACAGCCACATTCCATCCTGACCCCAGTCTTGATGGTCATCACTTCGACTTAATTTATACAAATATTAACACTCGTGTTAATAATCTGTTTTTGATATTTGAAGAATAAACATTAAGTTGTAAATAAATAAAGTTTTACATGTTCATCTCCGGTCACAGAGTTGAGCATAGTGGGCAAAGTTAAACAATGTAATGTACATCATTTCAAAAGCATGAGTTGAGCTCCATTCTGAATGACCCGACTTGCGACAACACAGTTTCAAGGCACCCCATTCCATGCACAACGTGGGTGCGCTCTCTGCCTTTATAGACAGTTTTGAGGCCCCCATGATCAAAACGATGTTGCCGTGTTTGAAAACATGTATTCGTCATTGTCAATGACAGTGTCTAACATCGGCGGGCCTGCAATTGGCATTATTTCTCGAGGGACTTTAACTTTATATTTACATTCATTGTCAAACAAACAACCCAATTTTCCCAAGCATGTCGAGCTTTTAGAGCTGATACTCTACACTCGATACAGGACAGTATCAGTACGCGAGTGCAAATTGTTAATTTTGGAATATTCAAATCAAACTTTACATCTTTTTAGTTTTTTTCCCAAAACATTTCATTGTTATTAACATGATACCCATAAAGGATTATTTGTGGAATAAAAAAGTGTATCTTTTCCTTTTTTGTTATGAACTATTTGTGCATGCGCTTGAACCCGGTAGAGACCCGCCTGGGTCTAACTGATATCTAGGTCAGTGCGACAAGCAGCTTAGAAGTTACTACAGAATCGCATTTCGAATGATATAAAAACAACTTCTGGCTTTACATACAAAGTGGGAATTTATAAGAAATGAATTTCACAATATAGTTGTCCACACGGTTATAACCTGTTTGAAACTCGTAATATAAACTTTTGCATAATTGGCTCGGCAAGCTCGCCAATTATACAAGTTTATATTACAAGTTTCAAACAGGTTATAACCGTGTGGACAACTATATTGTGAAATTAATTTCTTAAATATCTGATAACAAATGAACATGAAATAAAATAAACAAATTGTGACCCCATGCCTTTAGGGAATGTGTTACTAATACGTCTCCGATCAACGTATTATGTTATTTTCTATGACATGCCTTCCATTCGATGACATAAGTCTCTATAACAAATTGTTTACTTGAAATCAATCCACCTACAGCACTGTACATGTCATGTATCATCTGGTTTCTGTTCACTATTTTAACATCAATCTCATAGAAAAACTTCAGCATAAACTGGTCAGATTGCCTTCATTTCTTTCTATCATAAATATAGTCAGCTCATGTATAATTTTTCCATGGATAATACTTATGTATCGTTTTCATGCCAACGTCATTATGATTGGCATCATCTTGTGGAATAAATACGTTCTATGTACAAAGAAAAGTCTTCAATTTTCATTATCCCCGCCATAAATAACCTACCAGACAAAGCATTGGGATTCATGTTTTCGTGTAATTCTGTGTAATTTTGTTTATGATGTTACGGTTGTCAAGTCAAGATGATAAACAAGATTGTTATAAATCACAGACCAAATACGCAAGTAAGCAATTGTACTGCATTGTTTCGTTGTTGTCATAAATGTTATAAGTACAAAAAGCCCTTTTGCATATGCGTATACCGTTACCTACATTTTCATGAATCCGACGATGTCTTTACTTTTCACCGTAAACTTCGTTTCCATCAGTTAAATACTTTGAAAAATATATAAACATAGAATTCATGCACCCCTAGTCACTGTGTGGCCTCAAACAATGTTCAATCTATTTTGAAAAATTTTACTTCTCAAAAATAAAGATTCAAACCTAAATTTTTGCTTGACATGTTCTATGCATAGGGGAAATTAAAAAAACTGTTTAAAGGGGCAGTAGCACGTTTTTTGATAATTTTATATTTTAAAATTTTCACTGATATAAGTAAGTTAATGCTAAATGAATTGACAGTGTCAAAAATTTCATTTAACAAGCCAATCATTCATAGTCAGAGGACAAAGTATGACGATTTACATAAAATCCATTGGCGGCCATTTTTGTGTGAACACCTTTAATTCATTTTGTGTAAGAAAAAGGAATCGCATAGCTAAACTTTACGTTATATATTTGAATTATTCCTGCTCCATTTAGTTTAAATACATTGTCTTTCGATTGGAACCATTAATTTTCATTTTCGTGACATCACCTTATGTTCCCCCTAAAAACGTGCTACTGCCCCTTTAAGCAGTGAATTATCTACAAAGTGGTTCTATCTAGTCTAGTGAACCCTGACTTAGCTGTGTGCGACAGATTCATGTTGTAATAAGATAGAGATCAAAATCATTTAGAACATCTTTACCTGCCAGTCGGTGATAAATCCAACTAAATTTACTGTAATGCTGCACAGACCTGCTTAACGCATCACATTCCCAATCGGCTGTTTGGTGCTCAACAGACAGCTTGATAAGTCCAGGTTGTGACAGCGGCAATTGCTTCTCTACTTCGCCACTTTTATATCAGGCTTAAAAGCGTTGATAACTGGCTCAATTGAATAAAGTTACTTCAGTTGGGAGGTTACACGTTTATTGAAACAATGGGGAAATCCATATTGCTTTTCTGTCATGGTCATGTCATTCCCACGGTCACGTATGTATGTGAAATTTGATCCAAACCAAATATTTATTTTAATAATGCACACCACACGTATACATGTATTTCAGGTTATTATGTAAGTTCCTTGGTGTTAATTAGGTAAATGCTATTAATATGCCCGTAACCATGACAAGTACATGCACGTCTTTACATTCTGTCTTCATAATAGCTGAAGCTTACGTTCAAATATCTAGGTGGGCAAAACATGGGGTTAAACATGTTAACAGTTATTCAACACGCACATTAACTAATAGAAGGGGACGATCTTTGGGACCAAAAGGACTAGGGAACAGTTAAAAGAATTTAGCGATTTTCATTTAGTATAACATATCTCCTTCACCATTTATACATTGTTTCATTTAGTATAACAGTATCTCCTTCACCATTTATACATTGTTTCATTTAGTATAACATATCTCCTTCACCATTTATACATTGTTTCATTTAGTATAACATATCTCCTTCACCATTTATACATTGTTTCATTTAGTATAACATATCTCCTTCACCATTTATACATTGTTTCATTTAGTATAACATATCTCCTTCACCATTTATACATTGTTTCATTTAGTATAACATATCTCCTTCACCATTTATACATTGTTTCATTTAGTATAACAGTATCTCCTTCACCATTTATACATTGTTTCATTTAGTATAACATATCTCCTTCACCATTTATACATTGTTTCATTTAGTATAACATATCTCCTTCACCATTTATACATTGTTTCATTTAGTATAACATATCTCCTTCACCATTTATACATTGTTTCATTTAGTATAACATATCTCCTTCACCATTTATACATTGTTTCATTTAGTATAACATATCTCCTTCACCATTTATACATTGTTTCATTTAGTATAACATATCTCCTTCACCATTTATACATTGTTTCATTTAGTATAACATATCTCCTTCACCATTTATACATTGTTTCATTTAGTATAACAGTATCTCCTTTAATACAAATTTGTTTACTTTTACGGGTCCGATAACTCTTAGAGAACTGGCCTAACTAAAATCTCATTACTCGAAAGAAAGGCTTTGACAATGCTACCTACAATGACACTGTTGACTAACAATTTCTGCAAACCCGACACGATAGCTAAATTATCTATAGTAAGAACATTTCACTTTGTAGGAATATACACCAGGGGCAGTTTAATGCATGTAAGCACAGAATCAGAAACACTGAATCTATGACATTTCTGTAAATTGTCCTGTTTTAAATAATAACCCTTAGGTAAAGTTATTCTTTTAGGACAAAACCTGTCACAAGCAGGCGTCCTTCTTCCATGATTATTCAGACGGGTAAACCCTAGAGATACGAGGGTGATCGACCACATAACAGCAATAAGATTTAGAACAGAAAGATACATTAGGATTATATATATAAATATATATAGTTAAATGCAGTTCTTAAGGATTTATGTTTATCTTAATTCTTAGTTCATGCTTGCATCATCATTTCTTACATCATTAATTCCAGGAGGAGTTTGATTCAATTTATATGGTAAACATTGTAAATCCTGTTTTTCAACACACACAAATATCTGTTACACCAGAAAGATTAGTCAAGTGGACTTTATAATAAGCACGTTCCCTGGATAGAGCTGACCAGGAAGTAGGTAAGACCTGGTTTTGTTTGGCGGGCTTCAGTCAACAGTCACACATTATTTATGCTGGACATAATCATATGCTTTTCAAATGATTCCTGTTTTATCACTCTACATTCACAAACGCTATTCATTAAATAATATTGCGTTATTAATAATTTTCCATCATATATCATTAAATATTATCAAATTAATATTGATAATTATTACCGGCTCTACTTCCATGTGCGTCCACCTTCCATTGTTTTCATGTTCACAAAGCCCGAGTCGCAGTGCAGGACGTGACTTCTCATAATAGTTCAGTGTTAGCTTGTTCGTCTCAACCTTGTGGAATGTAACACCTTGATCACACAGTATACTTATGTTAAACACATTTTAATGTATTTACTCAACCTTTATATAATTTTAATAGTTTAAATGATTCCTGTTTTATCAATCTTTATCATCCAAAACTGGGTTCCACAGGAGATATCGCTTGTGGAAGATCAAGCGATATCTCCTAGGAGATATCGCTTTGACAGTAGATTTTGAACAATGCCCTGTCATCAGAAAATGCATGACATCACAAATGTTTTACATCAACAGTAATGATGTCACAATGCTATGACGTCATAACATGACGACGTCACAATGCTATGACGTCATTAACATGATGACGTCACAATGCTATGACATCACTGCTCCAGGAGGTTTAGGGCTATGCAGTGTTCAAAGATGTACATTTTTCATGCTAATGTCATGAAAAATGATTTGGATGATAAATAGAATCTCACCCTCGTGTCTTCTGATATCAAATATATCAACACTCGTTGATAAAAGTAAAATATCCTCGGCAAGCCTCGGATATTTGTTACTTTATCAACTTGTGTTGATATATTTGATATCAGAAGACACTTGGGTGAGATTCTCTATATATTTTACAATCGCTATTCATTCAATTCATATTGCGTTATTAATAACTTTAATTAAAATCATTAAATATTCATAATTATTGCCTCTTCTTCCGCCTCTCCCACTTCCGCCTCTCCAAACATTATGAGATTGACCCCTATATACTACTCTTCTCGCATGAAAAGGGTTGTTCATAATTATTATCTCAATGCTTTTGCTATGATACAATAGCCAAAATGATGATTTTAGAACAGCGTCGCTGATTGCACAACCAACTTTGATTGTTACCAATCAGGCATCTCCCATTCTAGCCCACAAACTCGGCTACTTGGAATTAATATGTTTAAAAATGTCATTGATTTACTCTCAAAATAATAAATATGATGTTTACTGAAGTTCTTGAAAAATTAAACATAACTTGCAGGGGTTTTTTTTCAAATGCTTTACAAAATGTATTTGTCTTACGAAATGTCATTTATGAGCCATATTGTTAATGTATCGATCAGTTGAATGTATTTTACCCTTGACAGAAATAATCTAGTTGTTATTTTGCTCAGTGAATATGACTCTGTCGAAAGGACAAATGCTCGTTAAAGTTCTTCACTGTCTTGTGTTGCAAATATCTTATCAATATCTTGAACCAGTTGTTTTGTATTTTACAGAACAAAAGAAATCTATTTGAAGGCGTAAAAGGCCCTCGGTATTAAGGACGACGCTCACTCCGGCGCCACTGTACATACACATCTGGGAAATTGTCGTGTGTATCGATGCTTTTGTGTCATAAAACTGTTCCAACTGTTTTTTTTTGTGAAGTTTAAATGTTCAAATTATGTCAAGATTGTGTGGTCAAAGAATTGACAATAACATGTATCCTTGTGATAAGGAATAACGACCTGTATTTGAAAAATTACCACACGCATTGACGCGAAGCTAAGACAAAAAAAGACGAAAACCCATTTTATTTAACATTTGAACAACATAGCATGCCTGATTTTTAACATAATCATGACTTTGGACGTAGGGTCATGTGTTTTCAGTCTCTTTCTTCAACCTCTGTTATTCAGAATATTAAGGACCGTTTTTCAAAGTTTATGTTCCACAATGACATAGAAAGTCGACATAAGTCTGACTAAACCTTTTTAATTGATATTCCTAAAGTAAATTTTGAATATCATTTGAAATAAAAGTAACTTTTATTCATCATATTTCATAATGAAAAATTTGGAAGATGTATTGAAAATGAATTTGATGAATATATTTTTCTTAAACTGGTAAGTGACAATAAATATTATCATGTCAAGATATCGCATAATGTGTACAATTACAAGAAAATTAGGGCAGGTTTGAAAATTTAAAAAAATTGATGTTCGTAAATTTGCTTGAAAATATTATGTCTTTTATATTTTTGCCATTATATTTTTTCCTAAGCATGTTATATTTGAAACGACTATTCCTAGATGTACCTATGAATCCTTTGCTGCGAATAACTCACAAGATTTGTTCACAAATGACAAACAAAATGACTGACTGAAAACACATGATGACTGAAAACAGATGACTTTATGATAAATAAATATACAAATAACATGATTTAGCCAGAATTTAGTTGATGTAACATTAAACAACTTAGCAAAATTCTTAACTTCCCTTGGCCTTGATTGTTGTTTTACAAATATTACATATTTTGTACTAAATGACGTATGGCGTGACAGTTGTGGTTGAATGTTTTCAGATGGCATGCTTTATTTATCACTTATTGATTATATCCTGGATAAATATGTTTGGGCGTATTGAATTGATATGATTGATGTCTTACCAGTTCATAGATCCTTATCCAATATGTCATGATAAGCACAAATAACCTAATAAGCAACCACCAATTTATTAAACTAAAATGCGGTGCTCTTCGAACGTCGTGATAAATATAATGATTTATTAATTAATCCCTCATTATGTTACAATTGGTCGTTTATTAACAAATATTTGAAATAAACTCTCCAATAGTCATAATTAATAAAAGTATGACTAAATGAATTTTACCCAAAAAAATATTGATTTGGGAGAGAAACTACAAACTGAATATTTCAAATACAAAAAGGTATTTTGTCATGCATGGTGCGTCTTAGAGTCTTTCGAAAAAAGACCTACAGGTGTTGAATACGTTAACGAATGTGAGAATCCTCGAGTTCTAATTGTGTATTTAACACCTCTCAAAGTTATTTACTAAAGTTTTATCACTACAGATTGAAGACTGAAAATAACTAGATTACATCATTTAATGGATTGTTATTTTCAATTATAATTCCGAGTTGTTAAAGCAAGTGTCCAAGTACAGCGTGTAATACAGTGTGATATAGATAATTGTCCTATCTTGAATGCAAATTGTTTGCCTAAATCTTATTTTCTTTCTTATTAAAACATGTTTGCGGTTGAAAAACTTCGTGTGCTGAATGAACTTCTGTGTATAGTTCAGTAAGCGGTTAATGTGCAACAAATATCAATCAATCATTATCATCATGCAAAATTCAAAATATGTACGTGATTTAAAGATTTGATAACCCTGTGACTCTTACTAACTATACGACATTTAAAATTTACATCAACTTTGGCAAAGATTAAAAACAAATACTAAAATGTCGACTAACAACCAACTTTGATAAGTCAATTATATAGGTATACAATAAGTAAAATAAATGTTTTTTTTTAGCGTTCCGAATCAGCTACGTTTCCCATGATATCTTGGGTCATGTTTACTCTGAAAGGTTTCATGATAATTAACGAGGGTTACCAAACGTCTATACTCATTATCAGAAAACAAATAACTGTAAACATCTAGAGAATTTGGCTAAAACATTAATTACAAATAGGTACATGTCTAAGAGCCATGAAGGAAGGAACAAAAGTTCTTGTCAACATTTCATCAAAACCTTAAGGCGGTTTTTATTTTCTCTTTTATTAATTAATGAGAAACTCTAAAATCCTCATCTTTGAACTTTATCTAATAGTTCAAGAATAAAGGAAATTCAAAGCGTTTAAATGAAATACAAGACCAATTATACAGTTCAAATAGCAATAACTCACTGTGTTGACAGGTGTGTTCACATGTAAGGATCATTTCATTTAAACAATGATCGTGTCTAATACTTTATCGATCTTTCTTAAACTTCTGAAGATGCTTTGTGGTTTTTATAAAATAATATTACATGATTTTTTCATGTCGGTAGAAATTTGAGTAACATACGAAATGTGAATTGTTATTGAAACGGGTTTCTCCTTTTACCCCGATCACATGTACCATGCTATCACAAAGAGCATATGGTGAGTTGTAAATTTAGTGAGCAAGAACTTTCAAATGTAATCGTTCAATTAAATGTTTCATGTTCATAGACTGTTCCAACTGATACTTAGGCTTGAAAGTTGTATACCATTCAAAACTGAAACATTAGTATTTGATTATTCAAATAAATAAATAAAGAGCAAGAGATAATTGATATTGGAAGGGTTCAACATTCATCAAATGCATTTCGTTATTTTTATTCTTTAGTCACCATACATATTTGCAAGTGATATTGATTCATTGCCTTATTGAACACCATTCATATGCTCAGAGTTACCGTCCAGGTCAATTGGACAATCCGATTAATATATTTGTTTCTTATAGATTTATACTTATTTTTGACAAACACGACTCAATACCGTATCGAATTGTCTGCTTTAGTGACACTAAGACCTATGCCTGATATGCTAAGGTCACGCAAGCTAATGTCAGTGTGTACGTTTACTTTGTGTTATTATGATGCTTTCATTAAAATGCATCGGAACACAAAACCGCAACCCTCAGAATCTGCAAGGGCTTCATGTGATGATCACTTCATCCTAAATGTATCATTTCCGCTTTCCATATGTATAAAACGATCACGTGTTCAGACCTTCAGTAAACTCACTATTGCCCTTACAGTTTCACTTATATTATTAAAGAGAACCATCCTAATCATCGCCAGCATCACTTATAAGCAATGTTCAAATCTGTATTCTGCTTTATGTTTCTTTGTTTGATAGTATATTTATTTAACAACTCATATTTTTCAAATCAAGTGATACTAAGGACAA
This sequence comes from Steromphala cineraria, assembly GCA_916613615.1. NCBI lineage: Eukaryota > Metazoa > Mollusca > Gastropoda > Trochida > Trochidae > Steromphala > Steromphala cineraria. The sequence continues at coordinate 81,396,572 of OU744722.1, forward strand.
TTTTATCATTTAAAATGTACATATCTTGTAATCCAGCTTAATTCAACTGGTATAATTGTGTGTAATCCTTCAAAGGTTCACCATTTGCAAGAAATGTTATGCTCAAGGTTTCTGAGAAGTATCTGTTTTCACATTGTCTGGAATTGATCCTTGTTGTAAATCACAATATAGGTTTCCTTCTGCAACACGTCTATCTTGGCATGCTAATATTGGCTCATATGGCTAAGTGCAACAGACCAAAGGAAAGAAACGTGACATTTGGATGGATAATATCAGATTTTATCCAAACTTTGGTCGCGTAGAAGGCACTCCGGTTAAGTAAGGCATCTCGTCAGTGCACTACTTTTACAACCTCATATATGTGTAATGCACTGAACAAGTATTGTACTTAGACCGTTAAGAAATATTCTCGTATCTTGCGTATTTTATTTAGGCAGTCATCATTTGGAATCCGAAATGAACAATAGAAATGGCCATTCGTGTTTATGTCAACGTAACGTTGAATTAGTCATAAGATAGAAAACAGTCTAAGTAAACCTAGCCTCAATAACACTCGCTATGGGAGTGAAGCGAATATTATTAAGGCTAGGTTTACTTAGACTGGTTAGAAGATTGATGTTTCGAGTTTAGTGATAACAACACATTGAGATACAAAAAAAATTGCTGTTTCGAATTTTGTCGCAATTCAAAATAAAGTCGATAAAAGATATTGATTGAAGGTATCTTGATTGCTGAATTATTGACTAAAAGTTCGATTTAGGTTATTGTGTTCGATAAAAACGATTAAGTGCTCTCTTTACTTAGGAAAATAGTTGTAAAACAGAAAACAACATGGTTTGCATTATGCAGCACAAGAACTGTGTGTTTATTTATTACTATTCTTCAAAACATAATGTGCAAACTCTGATCATCACGAAAGTATATATGTTGCTTACTATTTGATAATGAAGCTAAATTAATATAGTGTTTTGGTTTCAAAACAGGAACATGAAGAATTTGATGAACTGGTACATTAACAGATGAACTGAAACACTCGATTTAAACAATGGATACAACATAAGTAGTTTCCTCGTTAATTTTTTTTAACTGTATATGGACCACGTCAACTCTTAAATTATGTTCTATTATAATCTTTCTGGACACATATTGTGACATTAAGTGTCACTCGGGGAATGGTATTTACCTTATTTCAGATTTGGATAATGGTTGTTACCTGTAGATTAATAACTCATGTAGTATAAATCTTAGCAGAGGACGACCATGTTCCATGGAATACACCAATAATTCTTGGCAACTAACATTAGAAGCATATTTCACGTCGTTCTTTAAAAAAAGAGTCAAATATATAAGGTAAGTACATTTGTGCCTCAGATCAAAGTCAACCTTTGGTGAGCACAAGTTTATATATATAAAAATATACAAAATATACAATATATTCTTTAACATTGGAGTTGTAAAGTATCGTTATCTGTTTCTTACCAGTTGTACAATGTGATGGATAATTCGTGGTTGTTGGTTTTTTTTTTAGACAAAATATTTCCTCTCCCATACTTGAGAAATGAATCTTGAAAAGTTGAATCGTCTTTTCCCGGTGTATGCTTCAGATTACTCAAAGCGAACTTTTTGAGAACAATGTTTTATTTTGTCATAAAGCGTGCACATGAAATGAATCCTTCCTTTGAGACCAATGAATGGATTCATCGAGGTATAGAATTTCTCACTGTTTTGATTCATTGAATATTATCCGGAGTTGAATTGAGTGCATTTCAGTTGCTATCACTCCCGCCAGATAACCTTCTGCAATACGTCCAAGAATCAGCTTCAAGTACTCTCCCGAGTGTCATAAAGGCACAAAAGATGGACCAATTCGTTTGCAGATCAAATTTGAAAAGTTTTGAATAGTTTTCTTTTTGAACTTTTTAGATAAATTTGTCATTTGCAGTGTCAATGTATGTGAAGACGCATTTTGCTGTTTTTAAGCGACTCTTTAAACGTTATGGTTGAAAACCATGACTTTTGGGTTTGAGAAACCTTTCTTGACTGAACTGTTATTGTTGAATTTTTAAAAGTGTTATTTCTAGTGTGAAATCTGACACAACCTACAAAGTTGACGATCATATTGTAAAAACCCAGACCATTCTAGTGTGAAAAAACGTAGTATACAATAGTAATATAACTGTTACATTTGACCCATTTAGAACAATCAATGGTGTCATGTACACCAGTCAGTCTTAAGTTTCGACGGGTTCACATACATTATCAAAACTGCGGACCCACCTTATTAAAACTTTGAAATCAGTCATCTGAGAACGAGCTGTCTTCCCTCGCGAACAATTCAAATATTAAGCATAATTTCAGGGACATGACTCAGTCCATGATCGTACTGTGTAAACCATGTCCAGGTTCAAAGTAAGATGACTGCCTAACATAACATCATGTGGTAAAGCCGCACAGATATCTAAATGTATGTTTATCACTCTGTGTGGAATGTGGTTTTTATCATCTATCTATCAATAATATGGGGTGTTTTGTATGTGTGATAGGGGCAAGGACTCAACACCTATATTGCCGCCGGGTCCGCAAATCCATATCAGCCATTTACACTGGTCCGCAAATCGATATCAACATCAACCCGGGGGAACTTTTGGTTAGAGTTATCTCCCTTTGCAAAATAACGTCATTGGTTGCATAGATAGTGAATTGTACGTTCACTTCACCAAAAACGATGCTGTTGACGCTTTTAACTATAAACATGTTTTGAAATGAACAAATGATTAAATATTTGCGGCCCTCAGGCTGATATGGGGGTCTCGAGCTGATATGGGGTATGATATGAAATGGCATGTTATAATTTCTAAATAACATGATTTGTTGTTAGTCATTTCAATCAGGGATCTTTTATAATATAACAGAACCTTTTTTGAATGATTGTAAGATTTAGTGATAGCAACACTTATGAAATCAGCAACTACAACTGTTCGTGAAAGAACAAAAAGAATTAGTGTCATTGATTATTTAATTATGGAAAATACAGATGAGTATTTGGTTTTTTTCGTTTGGAACGCACATAATGGAGTTTTTGATTGAATTTGACATCGTCGATGAGTTTCGTTCACAACACATGTGTTTTCGTCACTTTTTGTAACTTAACAGAGAAGAGTTCCAAGGGAGACCACTCTCTCGCCTTCACCGTAATCGCTTACCGCTAAAAACAAATCGTTTCAATCTCGAACAACAACTGTTTGATTGTTATGCTTAAGTTATGTTTTGATAACGTTCATAGCGAAATTTCAAAATATAAAATTAAAGAGTCTATGCAACATTTTTCCAAGATTGATAGAATCTTAGGTGTTGCATTTGTAACCTTACCCTTCACGATGATTACTTTGTAAGTAAGGCATTGCTTTCTTTTTCTCGCAAATCCATAAACATTACATGATTCAGGTGATAAGTTAATTAAAACATATTAAGCAGGTATTTGAAGACGCACACCGTCTTTATGTGTGGGATACTCTAAGCGACTTTGACAATCTATGTACTCTCTGTTCGGCCTGTGTCTACACTCTGTGCCGTTTATCAACATAACAAGATCAATTTCCTTAAGTATATTCTCCTGTTCATAGTGCTAGGAGTGCCCATTTAACACACATAAAGTAGCTCGATCCCATCAAGGGAGAACGTATATGTTTGATAATAACATATGTTACAATCCTACTTATGTTGATTCACTTGTACTAGTTGAATAATGTAATAATGGTTTCGTTTGTTTCGTTCGATTTAGTTCATTCCTTTCAATGCATTTTAGAAAATAAACTAAATAGAACTTTCACATAACTTATTGATTATGAATAACTGATTGAATTGACAGAAAATCATTATTTATAAATATTCCAATGATGAAATGTCTGAACATGAACTAAAACTTTGATTTTTACATGCGAATAACATTGGCAAGTAAAACTATTCTTTCAGCAAAATGTATTCAAAAACAGGCGATTTTAATAATACCAACTTTGAAAATATATTCAAGTTTGTAAAATGGGAATACACATTAGGAAATTACCAACGTTAATGATTACGTTGTTTTCCTCAAATACTGGAAAATACCTTCCAAAATTTAAATTTAAATTATAAATGGACAACCCAAGGAGTTGAAATGATTATAAATAAAAGATGAAAAAGTCCACTGTTGTCACAACAATGAAACTAAAGCACTTTCGTTCTAGATCCTCGTATGACAATTCTTTATTACAATAACATGTTATAACCAATTGACCATGTAACAGTAAACGCGTACTCAATGCTGTTGACTAACGATAACTTATAGCCACTTGAGTGAGCGAGGGAGTTGTCATTTAACGTGTTGTCAGCAATAATTCAGCAATTGAACAGGTGAAGCTCGTCATCCAAAAGTGTACATAGATCGAAAGGATGAAAATGGCACTGAGAGAAAGAAAACAGGTATTAGAACAATTTATATTTGGTCTGGCTACAGCAAGCATATCTCTCAAGATCACTGAAACAAACACCACGATACGGTATTGAGACTACTGGCGTCACAGCCACGCACTTTTCACGATATCGTACACTGTCACTAGTACATGGTACACACAACTGTGTGCGGCAGATTTATGCGGAATTAACATCAGGGCCTAATTCATTTAGACCATATTTAGCTGCCAGTCATTGGTAAATCCGAATTAAAACCTTAGTGCTGTACAGACTAGCTCATGGGTCTACAGTCCCTTTCAGCTGCTTAATGTCAGACAGGCAGCTTGATAAGTCCAGTTGTGACAAGCGCAATGTTGGAGATTACCCACTCTCTATGTGGACGTCTACCAGGTCTATACGATGATGTCATGACACTTACTGTTGAGATACTGACCAATATGGTTGGTCTGACGTATTTGGAGTATGTCATATCTTAATAGGTTTTGAATATGTCTTACTAAAACATCCAAAAAAGAGGGGTGGTCTATGATATTTGAATTTTTTAATTTCTGGGCCTGATCTTGATTAAATATACATAAACATTTACAAAAATTAAAATACAAAACCAAAATGATACTTTTTTCATAGTAAGCACATTGTTTCGACAGCAAATGTGTTTAAATTTAAAGGAAATAAGGCATTTCCTGAAGCATCATCAAACGATGGAGCCAGACAATTATGGTGATACTGTAAAGGTCGAATTGATATTGGACAGTCGTTTAATATAAATAATAGATTACTACTTAAATAAATATGCAGACCAATACCCCTAACTTTCTTAAAGCACGAATAGTGCTGTGGTTGTTTTAGGAGAGCTCGAACGTACAAATACATTATTATTTAAAAGTATAATTCGTTTTTTTCTCAAAAAGCGTGTTAATATTACCTTCTATTCAAATATTTTAAAAATGATTAGGTCATCAAACGAATTTTAAGAGGTATCCCATTTTAGCCGTCGGCGAATTACGTTATTTGTACTTGTAAACAATTAAAGTCTATGACTAAATTTACAATCACGATATATACATTTCAAAAACATTGTTCCCACTTCATACTTAGATTGACTATAATTTTAAAAATATAAAAATAATGACTCCCTTATTATTGGAATATTCAATTTTCTGTAATTTTGCTCTTAATGTTGCTGTCTGGAAAGGGAGCTGCCGACTTGCTCAAATGCAACAGGAAGTAAAACAGCCGTAGTAAATTAACTGAAGTAAAGTAAAGTAAGTAACTATATTTTTTATAACTTTAAAAAAATCCAAGCTGCCATATAAAGAGAGTACATAACCTACGTATGATTTCCTCTCAGAACTAAAATGAACCACTCATGTTAATGTTTGATATACAAATGTCTTCTTCATTCAATGGTTAGGCTGTGTAATATCACTTGACTTTGCCTCTGTCCCACGAGCATTGGCAATGGAGAGGAAATCGAAGGAAGTTTTTGCTCACATATGAAGCAGTTTTTAATTACTAGTACTACTACTACTACTAAACAATTGTATAGCGCCAATATCCAGCACAGAGAGTGCTGCTCAAAGGCGCTTTGGCTTTCCCCCGATCATTGGATATCAGTCTTCATGACATTGACACTTCTTTTTACCATCTCGACTCCCGGTGGAGCATACAACACGTGCAGTCATGTGACGCACAGCGTTAATGTCACTCTCAATTCTTACGAGGTACCCATTTACAGCTGGGTGGACTGGGACACATAGTCACAGTATTTTGTCCAAGTATACTGCACGTTGCTGTACCCGCAACTAGGTGTCTGCACGTTTTCATGTTGCCACCATCTGGTCATTTACCAACGAATTCGTGGGTTCTTTTAAGTGCACAGGGTGGTTGTGACAACAATGAAAGAGTCTGCACAGAAAGTTGACTCCAAGGATTTTTTACACCCGGTCACAGGCGGGGCTCGAACCCGGCACGTCAGGCTTTTGAGCCTGGCGCTTTTGCCGACTCGGCCACCGCGCCGTGTTACATTGTGTTACATGTTGTGTGCGTCTCTGGATGTTTAACAGCAACAAATTGTATAAAATCAACTGAACTTATGCATTCCAAATCGATATAATTATAAAATGGTTTTGCTACATCTTTTTCTCTCGGCGATTCTGATTTGAAGAGATCTCTTGAAAAAAACAACCATTTCTCGATGAATAAAGACAAAATATGTTACCATACCCCGTGCATTCAGTCCTTGTGACGTCACAATGTATTGTCGCAATGGTTCGGTTTCCCAATTCAAAGAAGTTGTCATCCATATATTCCTCTGCATTTTTGTCATTCCAACTTCTAAAATCCCTTTAAAGACGTCAGCCTTCGGGGCTTAATAACTTAACTAAACTAAACCAGTGATGTCCATAGCATAATGTGTCATCATGTCAATGATGTCATTACATTTTGACGTCGTTGTGTTTATGACGTCATAGCATTGTGACGTCATTACTGATGATACAATATGTTTGTGATGTCATGTCCCTGCTGATGACAGGGCATTGTTCAAAATGTACTGTCAAAACGATATATCCTAGGATATATCGCCCTGTGGAACACAGTTTTGGATTGAAAAACTTCCTCAAGGTGAGACATAATATACATCGTTAGTTATTTGCTGCATGTCAACAAAGCTTTTCTGTCCAAAACCATCTGTTGATCGACCTGTTCGTGTCAAAATAGGACAAAGTGTTCGCTCAGTCTTTGGACACCACACCCACAAAGCAGAGATGCGTCTTGAATTATTATTTAGACAGGTAAAGTCTTTGGAAAGGGGAAATCGATCAGATTTCGGCAATTTAATCAATAAATGGGATGCCTTTATCTACATGTATGATATTCCTTAAATTTATTCAAGAATGTCCAATAATGTACAGAATAAAGTTTAAATGTACACTAACAATAATTACAAATTCAAAGTAAAGGCACTTTGCAGGCTTTAGTTAACTAACAAAAGTAATTAAAAAAACTAAATGCCATTATCTGAGCAATTAATGTCAGCAATTGCTTCACTTTTTTGTTTTATAGGCTTTTTGATTTGTAGAACTTAAAAATGTCAATTCATTGCCTACAAAACATAAAAGAGGAAAGACTATTAACGGCGCCAGTATTCTGCAATAATTTGAAAACATCAATGTGTTAACATTGTTGTTTTAACTTTCATTTAAGCTAACCACGTGAGATATTGTTTGTGGGATAAATCACATCAAAAATTATAGAGTTGACAGGCAGGAAGTAGATTATACTAATCACCAATTAGATATCACATTTTTGTTGTGGACAAATACGTCTTCAATTTCAAAACATTAAGTTAATATTCATTCTCTGAAATGGCCATAACCCATGAACATGAAAAGAATACCAATTCCTTCATGTAAATTTGTTTTCTTTTGCCATTCATAAAATGTTTACACAATTCATTCTGCGTAGATGAAAGCTGTTAAAAACACATGATACATTAGAACAGAACAATCATAGGCTGTGATATATGATTATATAGAATATACACAAAAACAGTATGGAAAAAATAATAAATGCTATATATATATTCATAATATAAGAACAATAGATTGCTGGATTGGAAATATAAAGATGTGTAAAATAGCTTGTTTGAAACAAGCATTCTTACACAAAACAATATAAAAACAAGTACGTATATCTTATGGTGTTTTTAAAACAATATTTGCATATTAAAACATTCCATTTCGGCATAATGATACAAATACAAGCTAAAGTCATGTTTTCTGTTCCCTTCAATAAATTAATCAGCAACTAGAGAATCATCTTTTAATTTAATTGATTGGATATTTTTAAGATAACAAATTCATAAAATGTACAAGCAGCACACCTTGTATTCGCAAAGAACTTGATTATAGATAATATTAAGTAACAAATATATTTGCTGACACTCATCCATCAAAACTTCAACCACATGTTATTTGCAATTTCGAATGCATTTTGTAGCTTCCATGAATGCCTTTTCGAACATTTATTGAAAACATTTTCTAGTTTTATTTTCATATGATAAAGGTTCAACATGTTAATCTGAATTGGTACAGTGTAAAAGATTCAACTCTGTTTCAAACTGAAGTTCAAAGTTGTTGTAAGATACTTTGGGCAGAAGCATCCGATGTGATAGGATTGACCAAAAAAAGTGGGCGCCAGGAATGACTGAAAAGTACATTAATGCGCTATTGTTTTTTTTGTAGCTTCGATTTAAATTTCACAATTGATTTTAAACAGTGGCAGACTGAATATATTTGTTTTGTTAGATGTTATAAATGCTTAAATGTTGTAAATGCGTCATATGCACAAAGTCGCAGTTTATGTAGTGGGATACTATAATTTGACTGTCGTCCTTGTAGATACCTCGAAAAATCTGAATAATCTGAAAATCGACAAAAAAACTTAAACACCATTATCAAAGTGTATGCTGTGTTACTATGATATCTTGAAAGTTGGTCAATAACGAACATTTTCTAAGGGCACTTGTGAGAATAACCTTCTACTTTCAATACTTAATGATAATTATAACGTTGCATTCCATAGATTTTTGGCAGTTAGGAACGACGTTGACGAGGAACGATGACGGCGATGTTGGTGTGACTTTGAAATGACGACCAGTTGTGAGAATGACTTCTTCAGTGAGCGGATCCGTTTCATCATCTTCCGTCGTCTCCAGGTTCCTCGTCGCTTTGCTGCAAGTTATGATACAAGGGACTGCGTGAGCTACATCGATTCACGCTACCCGGATTCTCCACGATCTTTGACAATACGGAACGACGTCGACGAAGGACGATGAAGGAAACGTTTGTGTGACCTTGAAATGACAACTAGAAACTTCTTGATTTCTCAGCATGTGAATATACTACTCATATGAAATTAAGAGGTCTAACCTATTCTCTGCCAAAACTATATCCTGTATATCCTATATATTCGAATTCACATGCAGAATGTTTTTGAAATGGACGCATTCTGTTCCCACAGAGGGAGATCAAGTCGTGAGACATAAATTATAGAACCAGTTGGACGATGTTAAAATGAAATGAAGTTAGGGAGAATACAATAAGCTGTTGCACATATTTATGTCATGTTAAGCGGGACAATGCTGTAAAGATTTTACTTTACTTTGAGTGATTTTGCAATGTGATGTGGCTTTATTAAACAGTATTACTAATGATATCCATCACCTATACAGCTAAATTAAGTATGTGTATAACAGTATAGGTGTTACACCTATTCATACAAACCTGCATTCACAGTAATTATCTGATTTCAAAACAGATTTTCATGTAACCCATGTAAACATTACTTCATTATCAAAACTTGTGTTTTATTGCAGCAATATTTGTTTAGTAGAGGTGGTCATTTAGGGACTTAAAAGGACGATTTAGACACATATAAATTAATGGAAGTAAGGATATCATGTAATTTCAATCAGCACGAATTGTTGCCGCAAAACATCCAACAGTGACAGTGTTATGCTTTTGGTTTCATATCGTGTTGTCAATGTATTCGTCAAAAGAGGTCAACGAACTCAACTTACAGCAATATTTGTTAAGTAGAGGGGGTAGTAGTATTCCAAATATCCATGACTCGCGGTTCAGAACACTGGGAGAAGGAAACTTCAGGGGTGGGGGAGGAGGTATATGCACAAATATATCAAGTGTACATCTTCACCTAACACATTTTGAACTCGATTTTCATGAAGGAAATCTTGTTTTTTTCGTCAACACGGAAACATGTCGTTGCAAGGATGACCGGAGACGCCAACAAGCTGCATTACGTTGCATTAGGTGGAGTACAAAATAAGTCTGCTTCTTTTCCAAACATAATTTTTTTCAGGGGCAGCCTCCACTCATGATAATTAGGTTTGACTTCTTGGACAAGTAACTCTAAGTAAGATTTCTTTCATTTCAACTCATGTATATGTTCAATTTGATACTCGAAGTTATCAAAAACAAACAGCGTTTACAAAAAGGCGGCTATGCACTATAACACTTTGTTTTGATTACTAGGTGAAGAAAACCTTGCTCATGAATTCAATGTGCAAACAGAATATACAGAAAATACAGAATAGAGGAGGACATGTCCTGCTCACACTTGAGTTCTTTTTCTTTCATCTTAAATATGAATTGATATAATTAAAATGCAACCTATCTATTTAAAAGGTTTCAAATGAAGATATTCTTAATCTTACTATAATCTACTCTCGATTATTTACTATCTTTAACTCTTGAGTTTGATTGCACATGTAAATATAGTAGTTTTTAAGTATGGGCCCTATTTTCGACTGCAACCAATCTTGTAGAAATTTGACGGCCACTTGTTTTGTCTGGGTCACATGCAATCTAAATAAATTTAGATCAACAGGTTTTATATCAGGTCACAACAGTATGACAAAATAAAAACTCTGTTGATCTAAATTTATTTAGATTGGGTCACATGAAAAGTAAAGAAATAAGGGATTGATTTGGGCAAAGAATGAAATGAAAATACCTAACACTAGTATTACACGGTAAGGTTCCAAAATGAACGATATCGTTATTTTTGCGATCTGCAACCAAATATTTGTTGATAAAATGATCTTCTGCATGTTTGATAAAATACTGAAGGATTCGCGTTTACATATTGGTAGATAAATGGTATCGCTTGAAAAATAGAACCGGTCGTTTTCTCTTCTTAGGAGACATTAAATCATCACTCAGCAGTGCAGTGGCGCGAAATGCCGCTACAACAGTTTTCAGCTTGGTTTCTCAACAAGATTTAGCGTCCCCATTTTACCTCTAACTTAATTTTGTCTGATCTGTTTGTTATTGTCAGGCTTGAGACTCGGCCAGTATAGCACCTCCAATAGTTTAGTAGGCTATTTCCCTCTCGTATCCAGCATTCGCTTGTTTGTGTTTGTGTTTACAACGTTGACACTAGGAATGTAAATTGACGGCCACGACGTCGAGGATTCCATTGTAGATGTTTATGTTAGGGTCAAAACATGAGAACGAGGTTATGCTTGGGTTTTCAAAACCTTCGGAAAGAAAGCTGGGCGGAAAGTAAGACCGAATGCGAAGCTTGAGGTCTTACTTCCCGCGAAGCTTTCTTTCCAAAGGTTTTGAAAACCCAAGCATAACCTCGTTCTCGTGTTTTAACTAACTTAGAAACCGTTATTAAACATCTATTTAGAACCCGAAAACATTTGTCCATTTTGTAGTATTTGTAATAATATTTTAGACTGATCATAAAAAAATTGAGAAAAAAACAACAAATCAAGGATTTATGTTTGTCGGTTTGTTATAACATTTTTTATTGGATTACATTACGTTATACTGTCGCTTTAATTATGAATACAAAACGATTAAAATGAGTTTCCTTCAAAATAAGCAGTGTGTTCAAACGACTATTTGACATTGACACAGCACAAAATGCACGTGCAAAGCATTCTTCGAGGCGTAAGGTTTTACAAATGACAATCGACAAGTCACGTGGTCGATACCGTATTTGGATCCTTTAAATTTATCACAAGTAAAATGGTGTAACACTGTTTATATCAATTCTGAATGGTTGTATGCATTTAAAATTGGAATTAAAGTGCAATTGGATATCATAATGCTTTAGGAGAAACTTTTATTACTGAAATCTGAACTTCAACCAATAGATTGTTTAACATAGACTTCACTTCTATCTGGCCGGTTAGAGTGCTTGCTTACGGTTCAGAGGGTTGAGGGTTCGAACCCCGCACTTTGGAAGCATGCCACTTCGTAGATTTTTTCAAGATAGTATAGACTTTGGGGTTAAGTTATGCATTGGAATATAAAACCCTTTGACTTTGAAATATGAAAACCTTCCAACCCCCGAGTAGGTATGAATATAATGCCCTGACTTCCCAATGTAAGACCTCCTTGGAGGTTATTACGAGAACACAAGAGACCTCCAAAACAATAGAGGAAAAGCGATAGGTTTCTAATGGCTGACAATCGACTTGTAGGCAGGGTTGACATTTTGTCGTTTTCATGTCCTTTTCGTTCGCGTATAAAGTGCAGCTCTTTTTGTTGCGGATTTGTATTACCAGGAGCAATTCAACCTTTTAAAAAATCAAGTATGTGGATATTTATTTTTAAGATTTAACTTCAAAACTTAAGTTCATCGAGGTATAAAGTTAAAAACCGACGAGCAAACTTGGCGTAATTTACAGTTGCATAGTTTTCTTTTAAATTATGCCTCCATTTACTTAATAAATTTTTAAGACAATTCCAAAACAAATCTAAAGTTTGAAAACAAAGAAAATAGGTTTCATCATTTCAGCTCTTATTTATTTGCTAAGACTTTTAATCTATTCAAAGAACTATCTAACAGACTGTCGAGTGTGTAACATAAGAATCCCCACGGTATTGTCGAAGTTGAAATCATTAAATCAAACTGAAAATTTTCGTTTGTGGTATGTTTGGTAAATGGTCCGCCCTAATATTGACATTAAGAAGTTTCTCCTTATGTTCATGTATGACGAATAATGTTATAGGTGTGTAATTATTCATCATTTTGACATGGTATAACATGTTCTAGATCTCCAAGTCTCACTTTTCAGAAGCGCGGAAAGTGTTATTTCTTATGTCAAATTTCAAATGTTCGTCACTTTGGCAAGTTGCTTTCAAAACACCCCAAATACATTTTGCGCCGTTTAAAGTATCACATTTTATATAATACAAAATTCCGAAAACGGCAAACGTCTACTGTATGATATATGTTTGATCTGTTGAGCTTTCATTTAATAAAAAACAGTCAATGGGTAAAACATCAAAATGACTTTAATTCCTGAAAAACTTGATGTACCCAAAAGCACATTAAAAGAAAACATCAGCATTTGGTATAGAACAGAGATGTGCCAAGTACAGGTGCTCGTTTTCACAAGGTACTACTTGGTGCGTAGGTATCACACCCAGATAGAGTAAACAGGAGCAGGCCATCAAGAAAACACTGTGTTTGCTACACATTGATTTTTTTATCATCAGTTGGCCTAAGAGTTACCATAGACCAACATATGTTTATTGTTACACGGATTACGTTTTATTTCTAGTTTTGTTTTTGAGATGATCGACTATTATCATGTTGTTGTTTATGTATATTTGGTGAAAAGTTACATTACAAGGCCACAATCAGCAACAGGTTTAATAGTGGTTGGTTATTAAGCTTCATATTAGCAAAACTGAGTCAGATATACTGACAGGTTTAAAACTTTTAATCTCACAATGTATGTTTGCCGTTAGAATAGAAGGGGGTTCTTCAAAATGCATCTCTAATAGAAATGGTAGAATTAAATGAACTGTTCGCGAGAACATATCTTCGTATATTTTTGTATCTTATTACCAACTTTGATTGAAATCAGACCATTAGTTTCAAAATTTCTACAAGTTGTCTGATAGGGTACTCACTTCCTAAACTCGAAACTTCACAATAATGTTTTACATATTTCAATGTTTATCACGACACACATTTGTGTAATGTGAACGTCAATAACAAATCTGATTAAAACTATTATAAGCTTAAACTTCACTTATATACAGCATTTTGCACAATGACCTACATCACCTATAATATTCAAGATAGTAAAAAACCTATGAAGCATAGTGAATGTTATTGGTTTTAGGAATGGTTTATTAGGTTCAAGGTATGCATTGTATGATAAACTATAAGGCATGACACCTTAATATTCGTGACTTTCGCTCGCACTTTCTAAAAACAACTTTTCACAGTCAAACATTTTGAGAAAATCCCAATTCCAGCTGCTGTATGTAGCCAAAACCCTGTTGCTTGTTTACATAATGATTTATAATGATTTAAGTCCAACTCGCACTACGTACGGTCGACTACGGTCATTGTGTTGTGTAGTCATCGTGCTATTGTGTTGCTATTGTAATGTCATCGGGTTGTTTTCATGCAGTGATTGAACTGATTGTGTGTTATGCTCGACACCATTCTCTAAAATATGAAACGTGTCGAGCGTGTATTTATTGTATATTGATTTTAAAGAATTTGTGTTTTGATTGTTTTGATCGAACTTTAGACTCTGGTCACGATGACACCACAACAACATAATCGATAATGCCATAATGCTACCGTACTGTTGTTATATTACCCCTTTAAATGCTAAACTTTAAAACCACGATAACATCTCGAACAGTTTACAAAGACAACACGATAATTAAACAATCAGAACACAATCTTACTAGATATGGGACTGGACTACAATACTCGAGGAAATGGATTAAACTGTTTCTGGGGGATGTTTGTATTCGACTAACAAAACAAAAACAATTTAGATGAAAGTTTGCAATTCAAAATCCAAATTTCTTTTTAAAAAGAACAAATACTCGACGAACAGCCTTGTTTCTTTTTTTCGTGAGTACTTCATACGTTGTTTGCTTCTCATGAGGTTGATACGGTCTTGTGTACCATCTTTGAAGAAATGTTGCGGGAGCCGAGTCGAAGACTTACATTTCTGAAAAGATGGTACATCAGACCGTGTTACCCGAGGGAGAAGCACAGAACGTATTTAACTAACCGTCATGTCACAAGAAAATTCCGCTTAATAAACATTGAACTTACATGTATTTTACTGTCGATAACGGATGAGTCATCACCGCTTGAACAGCCTTGACCGTAAAAGTCATCAAAATGGCGTTAAACGGTGCGATGCCAGAAACGATTTGATCTTAATTCTATAGTATTTGCAAGTAATTCAATGCGGATTTTTTTCAAATAAAACATAAGCTTCTTTCACATGGACACAAGTTACTTATACATGTATAAGCAATTTACTTACAAGCGTTAATATACTCACATACGTAAAAGTAACTTTACATCATGTTCACATGTTATTTTATCAAGGTATAGATTTAACTGAAAACTGTGATTAGAATAATAACATTTTCTTAACTAGGGAAAATGTAGTTGCGAAAGCTGCTTATGCATAAACGGAGGAGATATTTACAATACTGTGTTTGTTATTGGTTTCGTCCTTGGGTTTTCTCGTGGGAGAGAAGTCTGGAGACGAGAACGGTCTCAAAATTAAAGGACTCAAACTATGAAAATGTCCTTTGATGACGATATTTGGATAGAGAACTTTCGCACGACCATTTAGACTTTTTAAGTTCTTTGCAACGAACCGCAGCCATGTTTCTCTACAACTGATGTTTATGTTAGGGAACCTCTTGAAACCTAACCAAACATGAAATTCTGTCTACATGACCACAAATACGACAAGAGTTTTTTTTACTTAAAAGTAAATATATTTTACTAGACCTCTGGGGGTCTAGTAAATATACTTTTACTTAGGTGTATTTACTCCAGAGGTATACTTCACGTAAGCATAATTCGTAGCAAAACAAATCCCAAGTTCCAAACTTGTTTGTAATGGGAAATCCAAGTCGACCAGAATGCTAAATTCAAAATTATTGTTGTCGATGTCTCGTTTAATGCCACTCCCGGTTTGTTTCAACTTTTGTTGGGCAGTCTATGGAAAAGTAACTTGAAATATTTTTCTGAAGAATGACTTCTTCTTCTGATGACTCTTGTTCATTTTATTTTCCAAATAAAGTTAAAGCAAGTTTTTGATTTCTTTATTATGAATATTAATTAGGTCAGTTTATACACTCGAGATATGGTTACAGTTTTGCAAAATGTTATGTCAAGGGAAGAGTTAAACCTTTCCTCATACTTTCCGTTTTGGTTGTATGTATTTTCAAACTTGAAATTAGTCACACTGGTCTATGTTTTGAAATGTACGTTGAAGGCGTGCTTCTCTTCCACTGAATACTAAAGAGGCATCATTTGGAAACTGTAATATAAGACGTTCACTACTTTGTTCTTGTTGCGGTGTAAGTTACATTGCCGTCAACAAATTAATATAATGTTTCAATTGAAGCTACCTTACCTGAAAACAATGTAACCACGTTGACACAAAGTTATAGTATTGGTATATGGAATCGTAAAAGCGATCAAAATGTATTCTTATCGTAGTTCAATCGTGTGTAGTGTGAGATGGCCTTCATGTTTTGTTGGTTGTGAATATTTATCAAACAAACTTTATTGTCAGAACACCACTAAATGAATGGTTGTACTAAATGAATTTTGTGAGAAATTTGTCTGGGACATAACTCATTTGAATGATACACTTTGAAGTATTTGTCTGCAGTCATATTACTGTCTTGGGCCTCTGCCATACATTATTCATAGAGATACTTGTTGTTTATGGTGCAGGCTGAGTTCCTGTAATCAGCGAGACAGCGACGTTTACATCTAAGCACTCCATTGAGAGCCAAGGAAGTGTTTATAATTACTTTGTCGCAGAGTCAAGGCTACAAAGTTCGTTTAATGTCATTGAAAAGTAATGCTTGTTATATTAGCATATGAATACTGATGCGTTCGTTATGAAAAGTCTGTCGATGCATTCCTTTTGTAACGAACATGTGGCTTTTTCTTTTCCTACTGTGTACAAGCAAAAGATGCAGGGATATTCTTAACATGCTGTTTTCTTTCCATTTTCCACATGCTGAGGGTTTCCATTTGATTGATCTGAGATATTCACCTGGTAATGCTGTGTGAATACGTTTCGAAATAGTTAGTGTGATTTTATCACATTACTAGCACATGCACAAGAGTCATGTAATGGCTTTCAAGGCAAAATCTTTGGCTTAGATATTGTATGTATTGAACATAAATGGTGGTATAAATATATACAATTTTAAAATATAAATGAAACATACCTTCGAAATCTATCCACGCATCACAATTAAAGGATGATTACTTGTTTGAAATGAAAATCACCCACAAACACGTACACAATTAATTGATTATCTTATCAGCGATTCATTAAATACTTTCATAAAAAGGATCTTGGATTACTTTGATAGATGTTGGGGGTAGTTTAAAAAGTAATAACTCATGTGGCTTTCATAAGCAACACCACAACGCTCGACTGCGAAATCAATGCAAGCCAACTAACAGGTTGTTATACTAGGCTCGTTTCCACCATTCATATTTGCCATAAATAAATTCTTCCTCATCAACATTTATGGAAAATAACAAAATACACCATTTGTCGTACCTAACATGCAATGGACATTATGTGTCATGAGCCTTGTCTGGAAAGTTATTGTTCAATTGATTTGTTTATATGTATGTAACTAACATTTCGCTGATAACCTTAGATGATGCTGACAAGTATTGTAAGAATAATGAACATGCCAATCACCACGGATGTGAAAACTCTCTAAAATTCGCAAAGTGGACTAAAATCATACTTAACTGACAGTAAGAAAGACAACAGAAGACATAACGCCCATCGTTTGAGGTCCGGGCAATTTGCAATTCTTCCCATACTGTAGCCCGGTCCCATTCTCTTTGATCTTTAATTTAATCCTAGACTAAACTGAAGTAACATTAACGAAATGAAAATTCAAAATGCAACTTCTACTACCCGAGAAAGGAGCGACTGTTGCTTTTCGTTTTCAGAAACACATCTACAAAAATATAAAGACCTGTAAATACTTTAATCCCAGCGAGCGTCGAAGCAAATGGCTATTTTAATATTAATTCTTATCTTGAAGGGAAAAGATAATTTTGCTTAAAGTGTATGATATACATATTTAACCAAATTTCTTTTCTAAATTGATACGATGAATATAACCAGAATAAACAATATAATTATGTCATCCTCAGTCACTCTGTTAACATCAAACAACAGAACAAAACAAGTTGATTGAATAAGTATCGATGTCTTGCCATGGATGTAATCAAATCCGGTGTTCCCATGGTTATGACATGATTCTTGTAATGTCTTAACATCATAGTGAGTTATGGCAAATGGATATAGTTATCCACGCCCACGATTTATTGACTTTGTCATTTGTTACAAGAAAGCTCATGGATATTGGCTTTCAACGCGACTCTTTGTAAGATCGATGATATAATAATGATGCATGTGTACATTGT
This sequence comes from Steromphala cineraria, assembly GCA_916613615.1. NCBI lineage: Eukaryota > Metazoa > Mollusca > Gastropoda > Trochida > Trochidae > Steromphala > Steromphala cineraria. Next base: position 81,415,046 of record OU744722.1, read on the forward strand.
CGGGATCATAGAAGTGACCTCTCCATTATGCCTCCAGGTTGTTTTCAGAAATGACGTTTGATGAAATTTTCAAATTCTTAAGATTTGCTTGATCAGTATCCGTGGAACCATATCTTGGCAGGATGACCACAACTCAAACGCCATAATGATTAGCTCAAACTTGGTTTGAAATTACACAATGTGAACTGGCCGTTTGGGATTTATCAACTGGCCTATCTAACTCTCTGTCCAATTTCAAAGCCAAAAGTTTTAGCATGTGCTTTATTACACAGAGAATGGTATCAACTCATTGTGCAAGATGAAACTGATGAACGATTTTAGCAAACAACTTATAAGCCAGTTATTTTCCTACTTTTCTCATTGTTCTGCTAAGTCCATTTGCTGTTCTGTAGTGACGCTGAATTCACAATACTATAACACTATTAGTCGTATTAATTGCAATCTCATATCTTTAACTACGTTCAACAACCTGTTTTCCCATAAAGACCTGTAAATAATTATCCAAAAAGCAAATATCATTTTCACTTGTTTCACTATTCAAATAAGCCCCTTTGAACGAAATATTTTTATTAATGACTTTAAATAATGATTTTCATGATACATCTTCTTGACATCATGTTTATGAATAGCACATTTGATAGGGCTGGAATGTATAGGCTTGACACTTTTTCTAGAAATTTGAATGGTTTGAATGGATATTTGAACATTCGGTACTAAAACACTCTGAATTTTTAACTACTTTTGCATTCTAATATTGCTTAGTTGTAGATATGGCTGATTTTGAACATACGTATACATGTGTACATGTGTATTGTTTGATTTGTCACTAAGGAATATATGTCACAAACAGGAAACTGAAATAATTAGGAGATAAACATACTGTGTTTGGAAATCAGCGGCATATAACGGAATAATTATAGCACTAAATTTAATTTAAAGTCGAACGCGTAGCGTGAGGCTTTAAATGGATAATTAAGAGCTATAATAATTCCGTTATATGCCGCTGATTTCCAAACACAGCATGTTTATCTCCATTCTACCATAATAGCGATTTATAATTGAACTATATTCTTTCGCATTGACTCAGGTGTGCTGTGTCATGATTCCCGTGCACGATATCCACGGAGCTACATTCACACAGTGTTGACAGATTTGGTTATCAAAACGATGGCCTCGGAGATTACCGACAAATATCCGAATGCTGCAAAGGGAGCTCACTCTATTCAGTAGAGGTTTTATTATGTCGTGAGGGTTGTTAGCGTTATGTAAAATTCTGCATATATTCACAAACTAAACGTCGGTATAATTGCATTGGTGTTGTAAATAAACTGAAGGAAAGTATATGCCGCATTTCGATTCATATTCGTATGAAATTCTGGCCGGTTAAACTTTGTCGAGCCCGTTTTGGTCTAACGCTACAGAATGATGGACTGTCTGACCGGGAAATCTGAACTGTTGTCAATGTCGTGTAGTTTACCAGTTTTGACAGACTGCAAGCGTTAAGTTTGTGGAGAATTGAATAAATTCTATAAATAATGTACATACAACGCTATAATTGCATATTTTGTGAAAATTTCCGACACAACAGCAATATTGAAGAACTACTTGTTGCTAGGAAACAAATGAATTCTTGCGCATTAGACGAAGTAAACAGAGCTCCGTATAACCAAATTATACGTTCTCTCCCTACAAAGGTGGCTAGATTTTTAAAATATCAAGTAGATCATTTAAATAAATAGAAAAATAATAAACAATATTTATTTTTATATAACGAAAAGACGATTAAATGCTTTCTTTTTTTACATTTACTCGTTTCAAATATTCCTGATATTTTTCATATTTATTACAATATGTCCTAACTCTTACTTTATTTGTCCAAACTATTACCAGAAACTGTGTTTCTTCAAAAACTACATCGGAATTCCTTGAAATAGAATTATTTTACTAATAAAAAAACTAATGTCTGCAAGTATTAATTTTTTTGGGGGAAATTCTTAAAACTTGAAGAATATCTACGTTTTATTCTAAAAAAACTTATTATTCCCATCCGTTTCAATGTCTATCCAAGCCATCATTTTGCAACATGGTAACCGTTTGGATAGTAATGGTCATGACGGGTTTTACTTTCTAATTATAAAACAAAACAATGAATGATCCCTAATGGTTTTTTTTAGGAACATGTTTTCAAAGTCTTACATTCCTTGAACATCTATTAGCTGGCCCACAATACATAAGCAACGACCTGGATAATTAAGGGTGACTCAAATTGTATATAATGTCTTTCTGTCACCTGCTGCCACATGGACAGGAAATTGCTCAAACAGCAACAGGCAGTCATATTACAATATATGAAATTCATACACTTGCAACGATCAGGACACAAAATCATAGGACAAGCCATAACAATTGGTAAACAATCAAATCTAGAAAAAAACTGAATTATTTTTTTTAATGTTCAATCACTCATTATTGGTCATATATGCTTTGATTAAATTAATTGTAATTGTTTTTTTAATTATGTGTTGCAGACGGTCACGTGCGGACAGGTAAAACGGTCAATTGGACCCTAAAATTTCAGTTAACATACATTTCAAAATGGAGATTAATATTCCTGACATTAAATGGCATTTGATGGATAAAAAAGTAATTTAACTAAAAAATTAGGTGAAGCGGGCGGAAAAAGATTAAAATTTTGAATCACACCTCACGTTACAACATTCTGAACATTATTGGGGTTACAACATTCTGAACATTATTGGGGTTACAACATTCTGAAAATTATTGGGGTAACGTGAACGGAATTTAGATTTTTACTCCTGCCAAGATAAAACACAGATATTTTGATAAAACCTTCATCAGACACCAAAAAATCATTAAACCTTTTTAGAATATAAGTTTTTAATCATGCAATAATCCAATGCATCTATTGTCTTTTAAATAATTCATAAATGAAAAACAAACTATAATATAAAGATTCTTTTGTACATGTAATTCAGTGTTCAGTCATTAGTCATTATAAGTTTATCTTATCAATTATACAAATGGTCAGATGGCCAAACTTGAAATTGCAAAATCTATAAATTACAATCCTCATCATTTAACGAATATATTCAATGTGCAGATATTTTGTATTTCCTTCAAGAAAAGAACATGAAAAAGGTTTTTAGGGCGTTGCCTCTGTGAATAGATTCTCAAGGTCACCAAATCTTTAATTTAGAATCCCCATTAACAAAGGACGACTGTCCAGCTTTTTTAAAAATGAAGACACTATCATTCAAACGTTAAGAGAAGTCTTTGAAATTCAGTAAACATTTGATTGATTGCAAAGGGTAACTATAAACGTGTGAACGTGACAAAGTAAAAGCGGAAACAATTTGAAAAATCCTTTACTTTTTGCATTTGACCTTCCTGTTCACCATTCAGGCCATAAAAAAACAGAAGGATAGCAAAATAAAGTTAACTGCTGAGGAGAAATGCTATCATTTACTCTGTACTGTTAGGTTTTTACTCTTGGGTCTTTGAAGTGACAATCAGTTGAGAGAAGCATTTCATTGTGGCTTCTTTACAAATGCTTGTTGAAATATGTCTTTATGTCTGTGTTGAAAATTAAATATCAAGTAGTCACTTAACAAAACTTCCTAGGAAGAAAAAAACGATAATAAGACAAGAAGCGCTTTTCTGTTAGACAGTACTAGTTATCGTATAAACACAGTTTAGGGATCATGCACTTTTAAGGGGCAGTAGCACGTTTTTTGACAATTTTATATTCTATTTTTTTCAATGATAATTGTACGTCAATGCTAATTATATTATCTTGATATCTTGAGTGTAAAAAATCTTATAACACAATTCAACCATCAATAGTCAGAGGACAAAGTATGAAGATTCACATAAAATGCATTGGCGGCCATTTTGTGTGAACACCTTTAATTCATTTTGTGTAAGAGAAAGGAATCGCATGGCTTAACTTTACATTATATATTTGAATTATTACTCCTTCATTTAGTTTAAATACATTGTCTTTCAATTGGAACCATTCATTTTCATTTTCCTGACATCACCTTATATTCCCCCTAAAAACGTGCTACTGCCCCTTTAAGATGCTGGGTTCTAACTTCAAAATTCCAACAGATCTTAGAATGCGTAATGAGGAGGAAACCTTCAATTAGGGAAGCTTTCTGCTGAGTAGTTTCATCAAACTGGTTTGTGTCGAGCTTTATGCCAGATATTAGCGCTGTTTGTATATGTGTATTTAGATTTTGTATGTGTCGAGATTTGGTTGCAGGTAAGCAGATGCATATCTTGTTGATTAAAACATGTAAATATGATATCAAACTTTCGACCAAAACTGTTTCTACACAGTAATGTAGTTCCTTTCTCAATAGCTTAATGTCATCACGAACTCCATGCAAGTCTGACGGGCTTTAGGAAATGTCCATATTTCAGTTTATTGAAGAGGTTGTTACTTGAATTAAAAAGCGATCTTAGTGAATAAAGGGACATGAAGCGAATAGCATGTAGAGTGAGTGATGTGGACGAATGGCCAATGCTTTTAGCTTAGATACAACATAACCATATGCTTCCATCCAGGACATGGCATTTGAAATTTCTTCAAAGAAGACGAAGCATCTCCATAATTAAGATGTTCCACAGGAAATGGTTTTCATTTGTAGTGACCTGGGGCAGAGCTGTTTATAACACCGCAGTTGAGAAATGCAGTCCGTGGGCATTTGCTTTCAAGATAACACAGTCTTGTATCTCTGACATGGTGGTTTATTGAAATCGCTACTTTGGCCCTGGGTAATTATCATTCATTGTAAAGATAAAAATTGCTTTTACTCATTTTATTAATTACTGGATGTATTTTAAATAATCAACTTAAAAATATCATAATCTTTTTCGCAACATTTTACAATCTTTTTGAATTTATTCATCATAAAAAGGCCTCATGGAACGCTCAGGAGAGAGGCGGCAACTCTCACGAGGTCCACTTATAACAACTCCATTCTAAATCCAAATATGACATGTTCAACCTGTGTTGTTGTCACTTGGATATATCATGCAGTAATTACCCAAAAAGTAGACAGAGAACGGTTTATTAATAAAATTAAAATTTAAAGGGGCAGTAGCACGATTTTAGTTGGAATTTAATGTGATGTCAGGAAAATGTAAATACATGGTTCCAATTGAAAGACAATGTATTTAAACTAAATGAAGCAGTAATAGTTCAAATATATAATGTAAAGTTAAGCGATTCCTTTTTCTTACACAAATGAATTACAGGTGTTCAAAAAAAATGGCCGCCACGGGATTCTATGTGAATCTTTATACATTGTCCTCTCACTATGGATGCTTGATCTGTGTTATGTGTTTTTTGACACTGTCAAAATAATACAATTAGCATTAACGTACAATTATCAGTGAAACATTTAAAATGTAAAATTGTCAAAAACCATGCTACTTCCTCTTTAAATGGTCCAAACTATACAGATAATTGGTAATTTCATTCAACATACTGTGCCTACGAAACATCAGCATATTCACCTGTACTATCAAAGTTAATGTTAATTGTATTGTAATCATTGCTTCGGTTTTGATTTTGATTTCCTGATAACTTTTATAGAAATAATTCAAAAGAGTGTCCACTAAAAAATCTTCGCCAACTTACTTAACCGACCGCAATTCATATTGGAAATGGTATTTCGATGCGGATGAAAGTATGATCCTTTAAAGCTCTTGTTAGGGAGGTAGAGCAGTCTGGAGATACACTTCTTAATGTAGACCATGGACCTATGCTGTCAAAATTGTATTGGAAAATAATCCAGCTGTTTCATAAAATATTGAAATGAGGTAAAATCCTTTTTTCATGGTTTTATTTATTTGACCTTAAGTCATAAAGAGCCACTCGTAATCAGGAGCAACAGCAAACAATTTTTTTTCAAGCAAATACATAACTTACGCAGAGTTATTAAAATGTAAGAAAGTATTTTATGTTAAGAGAAGCAAAATCATTTTAATTCTACATTTCAACTTCACTACACTTCATTCACTTCAATATTTTCATAATACTATTCTTCGCACATTTAATTCCTTGAACATTCCTCTCTTGCTGAAAGGGCTTTGTGAGTGGTCTTGTAAATTGATTCAAGCCTGGGTGTAAATCATAAAACTTTGGAACTTTGGAAGTTGATTCAGAATTCATAGAAAACATTACTACCTATCAAGAATATTATATTTTGCAAATCCTTGGAGAGTATTTTCAAAGAGGGTTCTGCAGGAGTACAATATGTGGGAAAACGCTACAGTTTATCTTCAAGAACATTTAGAAATAATTGTCTATTAAAATTTATCAAAACACTGATATTTCTGGTAGGTGAGGCTCTGCTTATTTTTGAGAAACTATCCAGGTTTACTTGGTGTTGACGTTTTACTGCTTTGAAAGTTAAAAAATGGTTTATTTATTGATTAGCAGCAGCCTTGCCTCTTATAATTTACAATGTATTAACTTTTCTTTTCTTCGCTAGTTCGGGAATTGAAAAGATATTATCACTATTTGGAAATATGCATTGTTTTTAAATCATGCCATTTTTAGATTCATTTACTCGACAATTACCTATTTTGGTAAATGATCCTACTCGGAAGTTGCATCTTCTGATGGCTTTCTATCACGAAGTGTAATAAGCAAGGATCGTTACTTATAACGAGTGTCATCAACTGCGCTAATTTAATTCTCTAAGTATCTCCTGTACATGTAATGATGCATTTCACGTGTTGCAGCACGTTGTCTTAGTGGTCTAATATTGTTTCATCAACCTGAGAATATTATTACCTTTATCCTTGAGCCAGGAGAGATCTGACTACCAAATTGGGGGACAAAATGCCACTATGATTTTTAGATAGACTAGTCCCCCTAGTATATGAATTCACATGATGGACAGCTGACAGGCCCAGCCAAATGTGTTTTTGGCGGCTATCTTTAAAGATGGCCGCCATTTTGAGAAAAAATTGCCTCTTTCATACATTACCACCTTTTTAACTAAATTTAAAAAAATATTTGATACCAAATTGTTTTCTTTGGTGTTCAGTAATGAATGGCCTTTATTTTTATTTAAAATATGTTAGGTTTGGCTATAAATTTTACTATTTATTGAAGATGCAAAACATAAAAAAGTGATTTTTTTAGTTAACAAAAATGACAACTTGACTTCCAACAGAATCATTTCTAAGGACATTAAGAAATGATAATATACCTTTTCTAAAGTTATTCAAGTATTCTACAAAGACATATTGGTATTTTTAAACTGTTTAAAGTGACAGTCCTATCAGGTTATTTTTGTGGAAACAATATTCAAGAGTACTTCCCTGTGAATACTTACATATGTTGTTTACATTATTATTTCACACTTATTGTCAAATATGTTAGTGAGGGTTACATATTAGTTACATATTAGTTGTCCTAGATTTAACAATTTGACTAAGAATAGAATGTATCGCTGTGTCCACAAAAATACCCCAATAGGACTGTCCCTTTAAGGCATGCCCGATAGAAACCAGAAACCAACCAAATTCCTTAGATTACATATACTGTCATACTGCATATTACAGGATACTGCCATTTTCAACCCAAAAACATTTTTGAAACTTATTTATTCACCTTCATTTCTCTTATACATCTGCAAAACAACAATCCTCATTAGCAACTGGACATAAAACATGAGATATGTCCTCCTTTCTGAACAAATTAAAGTTGCAAATTTCTAACTTTTGTGGAAACTGCTGCATGACATTTTAACCACATTTATCATTGTCACTGTCATCAGGAACTATCAAGAACAATGTTTATTTTGTGAAGTACTAGTTTCTTCATTATTAAAAGAGTTCCAATCAGTTTGATCATACGTCATATACATCACTTCCACTGTCAGCCTCATCAGTTACAGCATATTGTTCCGGGGCATCTTTTTGACTGTCATCCATGTTTGAACAGGTGAGTAGTCTGCACGATGGTGTGCATTTCAAACCATTCTGCAGACATCATGACATGTACAGTCTGAGGTTTTACAACTCCGAGAACATCTACATGACAAGAGCTCCAACACAACTTCAGGGGCAGGAGGTCCTGTCATCCACTTTACAGACATGTTTGACTGTTGGTCTCTCTCCCACCCATTTCCAACTGGATCTGGGATGTCAGGAATTTGTTCAAGGCTTCTTTTCCAAATTGCTGCCTGATAGTTGGCTCGAATGGTATGTTGCCGAACTGCATCAAAACATGGTGGCAACTGTCCTGATTCAACATCACCTCCCCGGCTGCAGAACAAAATGTATCTCAGTTCATTGACACTCTTTACTTCAGTATTCTGACAATAGAGCTGGCATGTGAAGGATTCAACTTTCTCAAAGAAACCTTGTGTCATAAGCCAGTTGTTTCCCAGATTTGCAAAAGTTTCTTGAAACTTTGAATCCTTTTGAACCCTTTTGAGTGCCTTGATCTTTCCATGTCCAGACAAAGCACTGGTTGAGTGGCAACCTGTCCATGCATGTAATCCAAGTAGCGCAGCACACACAGCATTCCCAAGGGCATCAACTACTTTGTTGACATCAACCAGTCTAACACGAGCCTTTGTTGCAGGCCTGAGAAGGATTTCGCTGCTGATGTGTCGGGCAAAGGTGAGAAGGAGGATAAAGACATCAGTATCATCAGCAACACACACAACTGTTGAATACTCTTTGGCAGCATGTTTTGCATGTAACAGCAACCTTGTGTCAGCTTCTTCATGACTGCATGTTAGTTCATCCACAACATGCCAGTTCTCTCTAGTCAGCTTGATACACTGGCTTCCGACTGTCACAAACATGGTTCTCTCACCCAATCTCTGTCGTCTTCCTGGATCTTTCCAACTGTTAGCCAGATACTTTGTCAAATTATTTTTGCTTTCAGTTGAGGAGAGAAGCTTATTCCAACTCTTGATCTTGTGACCTGATTTGATGTGTGTGAAGTCGATTCCTTCCTTTGAGCCTCGGATAATTCGTTCAGCATTCTTTATGGATTCTTCTCTGTAAACATCAAAGATGACATTAATGCGCTTGGAGTTCTGGCTGGTGTGCAGCATTTGTGACATGGCAGTGTCTGACAGCCCATTGAAAGTATGGTTGTCTCCCTTCAGTCTTTGAATTATTGCAATTTCATCAATGAGAACCGCACTCTGAGCAGGGACACATTCAGCAAAGGACACTAACCTTTCAAGGTGATTTGACAGGACTGATTTGTTTATCTTCTTTAAGGAACCATCAATATTTGCTAGTGCTAATGGTAATGGACCAAGAGGGTGGCACAGAACTTTTTGCATGTCAAGTTTTCTATTTTGTGCAATCAAGACCATGTTCCCAAAAAGCCTTCTGTCTGCTTTCAACATCATGTTTCTGTTTTTGCCAATGTCTGTTTTCTTTTTCATGTCGCTGGAGGTTTTCAAATTGATTTTCTTAATTGGGTCATAGAACCCATCGCCTTTCTCGAGTCTCTGTTGAAACTTGTTGTAAGATTCTTGTCCTCTCTGATGTGCAGTTAAAAGATCTGATGACACTTGTGCTGTAGCTGCTGTCCCAGAGGAAATACAGATGAGTTCTGAGTGATCTTCATGAAATAGATTTGTCCAATTGTTTGTCAGGAGTTCAAGAAGTGACTGGACATCTGATTCATGTTTCTGTATACGAATCTTTTCTAAGTCAGCATGGCTAAGGGCCTGGGGTTTGATGGCAACTTGATCTCGGAGTTGTCTCAGTGCAGCTGCCCTGTGTTCTGCAGTCAGATAGTATCTGGAAACAGTCCTAGGCTTCAGGCTGAAACCACGAGTTCCACCGGCAGTTTGTGTGTCTTTGTTAACAGTTTCCTCTGTGGCTTGATCAATGACGATTCGCCCAAATGAATTGCAACTGCTCAGTTGTGTAGAAAATCCTTTATTCAGGAAATGTGGAGCTCTGGAGAAGTTTCCTGAAGTTGTGACATAGTCGCATAGTAGATAGGAAGGTATCTTGCATAGTTAGTCTTGTTCATGGCAAAACACCAAGGGATCATCTCATGTATGCAGGCCAGATGGAGGTTCCAATTTCCTTCTCTGTCAGCTCGTATGAGGCCAAGTAAGATTTCTACCATGTCAATGTATGTCATCCACAAAGACGTCAGTTGCCCTCTTTGATGTCTCAAAACGTCAAGGTATGACATATACTGGTTGAATATCTTCATCCATGACTCATTTCCAGTGGCATTCATCTTGTTGGTATGGTTGAGATTCTGATGCAGTTGGTCTATTTGTCTAAGAACATCTTCTAGATGATGTACATCTGCTGGACTTGATTGCTGAATCCATTCGATGAATCCTGGCCAGATCAATCTCATCAAAGCTTCATATACAAGTTTGTGAAGTCGCACTGCTCTGTTGTAGTGTTTTCCATAAAGGACTTTACTTATGGAACTCTCTGCTATGATTCCTGACTCAACAGCAAGATCCCGAAGTCCAGCATCTCCAAACATCTTTCCAATTGATGACATAAGGTTGCATATGGTATGAAAATTGCCCATCATAAGAACAACAGTTTTGAACTTGTCTTTGTCCCTCCAGGTTATCTTAGTTGCTTTTGCAAAGAGAGCTTGGTCCAAAACTACAGCAATTTTCTGCAAATGAAGTGAGCGTTGAATTGTGACAGACTGACAGAGAATTTCCTGTACTGTTGACATTTCTGTAGCGGGAGCATTTATTGTTGGTAGATAGCCAAGTAGGCCTGCTGTGACTTCCTCTTCACTCCTGCACAATATATTGAACCCTGTCCATGAATTGACCACTTGGTTGGATGAATCATGTATTCTGCTGAGGATCCAAAGCAAATTTTCCTGTTATGGGGAACGCAAAGAGGTCCTATGAGCTTGAGAAAGTTCATCTGGTTTCACTGGTGGAGGACTCTTCTTTTTCCCTACAGTGTAGATTGGTAGAAGTTGGTCAGAGGGTTCAATACTCCTTTTCTTTGTTTTCTTGAATGGCACATCTGAAGCTGATTTTTGACTACTACACGTGAAAGACATTGGTTGAACAATGATGCCATTAACACGATGTGACGTACCAGTGCCACTTAAAACTTCTTCTTGTCTGTCAATATTGTCAAAGGCTAATACTGTTTGAACTGATGGATGAATCTTCGAAGCCAGAGGGATATCTTGGTTCTATAGACATAATTGTTCCCCTTTAAAATATCTATATAATCATTATTAACTGACCATATAAATGCTTCTGAAATAGAAAACAAGTGTCCTTTTCGTAAAAATAATGTCACTTTTTTATCTTTGACGTTTTGATTTAATTATTGAAGTATAGTAGAACCTAACATATCATATATCAAAATAAAGGAAATTCATCAGTGAACACTATTTCATTAAATTCTAATACAAAAAACGCTTCTATATTAGTTAAAAAGGTGATTATCTGTGACGAGGGCCTTTTTTCTCAAAATGGCGGCCATCTTTAAAGATGGCCGCCAAAACAGCATTTAGCTGGACTTGCCAGCTGTCCATCATGTGAATTCATATACTAGAGTCAATTGGCTAACTAAAAATCATAGTGGCATTTTGTCCCCCAATTTGGTAGTCAAACCCTATTTTTCAAGCCCTGGCTCATGGACTATAATTTTAAGAAATTCCATTTGGTTAAAAGTACAGTTATTATTGTAAAATTCATTATTCTTACGAACATGTCCCTAAATTATCTAACCTAGTTTCTATTTTGATTGTTTCTTTCCCTTTGATAAATATCTTGCTGCTATATTTCATTTCATATTCTGGAAATCTTACCACGCTTCATTGCATCTCATCTGTTGTAAATCTTATCAAAATTACTAGTCACTTTATATATGTATATACAAGGTGTGGCAAATGAAAAATAGTTGTTAAAATATTACGCCAAATAGTGATGTGCTATCTAGTCTTTGCTATCATAGATTGGTCCCCTGCTATCGAAACTATGTTTTATTTTTCTCTCTAATGGGATATTTCTATGGAATCAAATCATATCTTAGAAGTGTTTGTTATGCAAAATACAAAACAGCATTCCTATTGTTTAGAAGAGGTTGGTGTTCAGCTACTGTGTTAGTGTCAATTTTAAGTGCTCGCTCTGTAAAGTCGTTTAATATGAAGTTCATATTCTATTTTTCTCTCCCATATTAAACGAACTGCGTCAATATTGTCAATGAATTATTCAATCAAATTTTAAGAGCTATATTTTATATGTTTGATGTTTTTAATATCCGTGAAAGAACTTTTACCAATATCATCTCTGTATATGCATGCTCATTATGTACTCTTCAACTGAAATCCGGTTATTCATGCCTTTATATGTTTGTTTCCCTGTTAGATTTCGTTATGAAAAGAGCTTGACGTTACAAATACCTCGAACCTTACATCCGGTCTTTGCCAACCGAACTCTTCAGAAGTTCTTTCATTGACTGATCATATATCGAACAATGTCTAACCAACAATACTTTCTTTATCAAGTAAGGATTTTCTCTGATATTTCCTTTTATTAAACCAGTTAACCGTTGCTATCATTATCATATCATGGCTCCAGATAACTTTTTGAGTGAAGTTGTACATACACCTTGAATTTCAATTGGGGGTGTACTCAAGAGTTTGAAGGTGTACTGACATAGTGTAAACAAATTTTTGCATCTAATAACTATAAAAGAAGATCTTAAAGAGTCTCTGTTATCAGTGTCACGGAATATAATTGACGGAACTCCTTTGTGAATACGATAACAAAATCAGAATCCCTTTTTACAAATTAAGTCGTATTTCAGTTCATACAGTAGTGAGATTGGAACGACCCCTTTATACCCTTATATATGGGGTTATAATTTCTCTGCCTATTTTACAGTTCATCAAATGTTACATTCAACATACGTGAAACAGTTAATGTTTTCCAACTTCCGTATCACTATTAACTAACAATTACATGTATTCACAAACAATAAGAAAGGGAAGCCAAACTGGCAATATTCTATGAAAACTTAATCGATCTTAAACTATACATATTAAATGTTCAATTATTGGATAACATTGAATATTTTATATCACTAAACAGTGGGAACATAAAATAAGTATAAAAAAAACTATTTTCCCCGGATTTTACGCATATGCTTGGTCAGAATTTGAAACTAAAATGATTTTGCCACGACAATGCACGATGCCAGTGTTACCTCTACATAATGTTAAAGGCTATATGGGCGTAACTCTTCTAAAGATCAAAACAATTGTTGAATAACTTTTCATGCATCTGCCAAAAGTCATAACAGTCAACAACTACACATTGTACCCATTTCAATCCAGTAAAAGAATGAGATGTAATGACTAATATTTAAATGACATGAAATAATCTGTATCATAGGAAAAGTAGGCCAATCATCAGTTCGTGCTTCTTCAATGTATCTGAAAGACAATGAACATGATACGCCCCGGAATAAAGTTGTAGCCGTACACAGGTATTTATGTGCGTACATGATACGCATAAAATTTAATTTTCGACCGTACTTGGTCGATTTTAGGCGTACATTACGCGTGTACGCCCCTTATGGGTAGCCTGATATATTTGAATACCACGTCGCTATTTGCTACCACATTGCCCCATGATCATGATGTTTAAGTGTAGAGCACTCACACTACAACTCGAGGTAAATTGACTGGGATTTCACACCTGTTTATGTTAACACAGGATTGAGAAAAAGGAGCAACAGGTACATTATGAACACTGTTCACCAGACAAAAATAAATTTGGTTTAATTACATGCATTAATCACCTATAACAGGCTCCCACGCTTTCGTGTGCTTGAAACAGAAAATAAGGTTATTTTGAAAAAAGTAATGACATAAGGATATTTGAGAGATGATTATAAACAATTTTCTCTCCTAACTAGACACGGTGTCTGCATTGTAGTGTTTTACTCACGCTATCACGGTATATTATACTCCTTAGAATGGATGTTCAAAAATGAATTTTCTATATTGGTTTGTTTCATTAACAGACAAGAAGAAACACATCGGTATACTTCGGTACCATAAGCATTTGTAAGGTAGGAGGGGTACACAGGTACAAATGTTACATTTGAGGTGACAGACTCCCTATGTAACCATCAGACATTTCTTTATCTTAATCATGTTCATGTTAAATCATTTCCGAACACTATGGCTTTAGGTATTTTAATGATAACAAATGTTGTCAAATATTTTGTTAAATTTGTTTTCATTTCCAGATCATAACCTTTAACAGGTTTAACTAATTGATGATTTTTCCTATAAGCATATTAGAGAGCATTGAATGATTTGATGATACATAATTTCATTTGAATGTCAATGATGATAATGTGTGTAGTTTATGCCTGTCCACAAGTTACATCAATAGTTATTTAAACTATATTTTTTGTAAAGGTGGTTCAAGGAGAATGTTTTTATTGTGAATATCACTTGTTTATAAATACAAAATGCAATTAACAATTTATTTTATATCATTTAACTGTATACATGAACCTTAAACCTTCTACGGTAGAGCGGGAGACATATCAAGAGAACGTTTAGTTAATTCTTTTTATTCAAACTTGGTAGATTAATAGTGGTCACTGAGGTAGGTTTTTGTGATCCTGAGTATACTTATTGAAAGGGTGCATGTTTGATGTTCAGTAATTAATTATTTGTCGTCTAGGCCATAAGAGGTGTATTCAAGATGAGGGATCGCCCTAGGGTTACAGGAGTTACATAATATTTGCATAAACGTTCATTGACAAACTTCACTTCAATTTTATGTCAGTTGAAGCTTTTCGTATTTTAACAGCAACAACGATACAAAAGGAAGGAGAAGGTTTTGATTACATGTGGTTTAATTTTAGATTCTAAAAACTCATATTAAACATAAAACTTTAGACACTGATATTAAGGTAAATTGGATATGTTTAACATGTATTTGTAAAAGACGATCATGAAATCAAAACAAATTTGCCTTAAGCTTGATGTGATGTGATGTGATTGACGTCATTACATCTAGAACATTGCCTGTAGTTGTCACGACCGATCATATCTATTGCAAATACAGTCACCAGGATAACATTTTCTTTCTAAATATGAAAAACAAAAGTCAGGTGCAGTTTGTCAGAAGTTGAAAAATGCAATTTTGCATCAACAAATGAAGTCCGTCATGAAGCTGAAACATAGTTTTAGCACGATGAACAACACGCATCATCTCAACAATAAACAAGCTTTGGATTGAAATGTTTACCCATGAGATATCTTCAAATGATTTCATTCTCCTTTGCGTGAGTATGTTTGGATAAAATGTATTAATCTTTTTCTCTGATTTTAAAGCCTCCTCTTCGTCACCTTTATTCAGACTAGTTTCACCCTTTTATATTGACAATTATTGGCGTTAATCAATCATTTCTTTTTTACCTTTATATGTCATGTATTATGGTGATACAAATTGTTGGATATATAAATGTCTTTGTATTTTCAGCCAAAAACAGTATGTATTGTGGAATTAAAAATGCACCGTCATATTTTATAGAATAGCCACACACTTCGTCTACTCAAGAGAACCTAGCATTATTACTGAATCCGACGGTTTAGCAGCTGGAGCATTCATTTCATAGTGAACAATGATGAAGGTCTCACTGGTCGCTTTAAGTGCCAATTCTTCTTTCGTGACCCAAATTCTAATACGGCAGCTGATAGTGCTAATTGAGATGTCTGTGATTCACAAAATATACCACCTGAATGATTACTCGATGCGTGAATGAAACCCCAGCAATTTCATTGGTATAAAAAGAACAGCATTTTTTAAAAAAGAAAATTAAAACATAAAAATACACTTTGATGCTACTGGGTTCATTCCTTTAAGGATTGTTAGTACATATACGCATTGGTTATTGACATACTAATATAAGTGGAGTATCATATGGAGTATTAGTCAAGAAAGAATCATAAAAATATCTTATTTAAGATCTCTGAATCAACGCTTATTGACTTCTACTTTTTATATAAGCTCACTTAGGATATCTGTTTCAAAATATGCATAAAAGATAATTACGAATAACATTAACATGATTATTCATTCAAAGTAATCGAAATAACAGCTTTGACATATTAAACGTTATTTCATAAATATATGAACAAGGTATTCTGAAATTTTTTATTTATTTTCAAACTTGGTTACTGGAAAGCAGTAAAGAAATAATGTTTTCATAAGGAGAATACAATTTCAAATATACAAATCAGTCTGATTAAAATCGGCTGTGCTTCAAGGAAAAAAAGAGTGTAAAAATATTATCTCTATTGCGTTTGGAGCCACACCCAGCCCGGTGTAACAGGCTCAAAAGACTCTACCGCCTCAAATAACTCTAGAGTCAAATGGGCCTAGCCTCAAAAGACTCTAGAGTCATGTGGGCCCAAGGACACGCCCAGTCTCAAATGACTCTATCCAGGCTCAAATGACTCTAGCAAATAATCAATCTGTGAAATCAAATTCCCACATGAGTCCAAGAAAACGCTCAGTCTCAAATGACTCTATCCAGGCTCAAATGACTCTACCAAAGTAATCTGTGAAATTGAATTGTCTCAATGTTTATTTTAAACCATTGATAAGTCTAAATGTCTTCATGCACTGGATTTACATCCGCCCCAAATTATTAAATATCATACTTTTAATCTGCGTTTGGAGAAGAGAATACTTTCATGTTTGTTGTTCATTGTAATGAAAACTGCGTATTATCTATACACAAATAACTTAATTAAGCACCGCCCATTTTGTAAAATGAAATTGGGAGCTCTTTGAATAGTGTGATGTATTTGATGTATTGACCACTCTAGATGTAACAATTGCCATTGTATTTACTGTTTAATTGACCTAAAAATCATTATAATACAAAACAATTGAAAATATGAGAAAAAATGTGAGACCACTGAAATTTGGCTAAATATAACTATTGTCATTGGTGAGAAACCACGCATAAAACTTTGGATTTTTAAAATCAAAAATAACATTTTTGATCTCTAGTTGACATTCATTTAGAGAAACCTTTTCTATCATGCACGATAAAAGCCTAGCAGGACATTGAATTTTCAGTACTTTTTACAACCATAATTGAGAACATTTCCAAAATGTTCAAATCTGAAAGTAAATTTGAGATTCTTTGAGTTGGACTTGTTGGTCAAACACTTCTTCTACTTTTAGATAAGCCATTATCTTAAAGAGTCGCCAGTTTTTTTGTTAGGGAAGTTTTTTTCAAATTTGATATTTGATTATTTTGTGATTTTGAAGGCTTATACTGCTCTAACGACTAACAATTGCTAAGAGGTCCTTACTAAAAATTATCAATTCAGTCAAGCGAATAATCATTACCATATTGCAGTAAAAAGTATTTACTTATATTTTCAATTATAAGTAAACTTGGACTTTCAAAAATACCAAGCCGGGGAAAAAACCTTATCCAGAGACAGTGAATCGTAAATTGAGTGAAGTTTTCATTTCTACACTGCTGAATGATCGTTTTATCGAAAAACCCTAATTGTTTTTCTGGAACTTTGTATGGTTTATTAGTAGAAGCTTTTCTCTGAAAACATTGGGGGTGCTTAACTAAGTTCTTTGTGTATATATGACAGCTTCAATTTTGTTTCCATGTTGCTACATTTATTACTTGACGTCACTGATGCGTTTAAACTATAGTTCTTGACTGAAATTGTAACAATATTTACACATATCATCACTATGAAGCGTTGAATCCGTATGTTGTCGTTTGCGACTATACTTTTACTTTTTTGAGGATACTAGGCATTTTATGAGAGCATATTTGGTGAATGGTTATATCATTTAAATAAGTTTTTGTATCCATGGCTTATGTATTTATTATTGATGCGTTTTGTTAAATTCATTTTTTTTCAAAACTTTTAATCACGTTCAAGTTCAATTTTCGTTACATGTCAGTAATTTGAGGGAACTGTCATAATAAGCGTCAAGAAAAAATCATGTTTGTCAAGCTTTTTAAGATATCAACTTTTACAAAAATATATTCATCTTGTGTACTGCAATATGGTATTGCAAGATTTTTAAAGAAGTATTTCTGCAATTTTCCATGAACAATTGATATAAAGGACAGAAGACGGAAGATTAGGTGTTATAACGTTTTGATAATGAATGATTTTTATTCCAAATTATGCACCAAATTCATTTCATTATCAATTATATTACAAGTTATTCATATCATACGTCTGTAATTATTTAGAAATGAAGAGTTTTTTTTAGCAGAGTTTAGTTTTAATCGTCGTCATACGTATCATCTTAACCAATTGTTTTATGACTTTAATCCTAAGACATCAAATTTGTATGTCTCTTTTCTTTGCTGTAACCACCATGAGGCGTTTGTTAAAAAAAAATAAGTTTTTTAAAAGGGACCTGGAAAGCGCTGGTCTTTAAAAAGGCTCACTCTATGTATACCATTTCACTTCATTACAAATTTCGAAATGGTAAAATCGTGCTTTTTTCATAATATTATGTATATTTGTTAATCGAATGATTAACATACATGTAGTTTACCTACATTGCAGTCATTTAATTTGTAAATCTATTTAAGTATCTGAATGGCAGTTTCCCATACTGTCAGGCTACCTGTTTATTTTTTAAATTATTTTATGTTCTACGTTTTAGCCAATTATGTTACCGAATAATCGCTTGAATAAATCTATCCTTATTCAGTATCAGACTTCATCTTTTTTAGACGAATGCAGTCTCGATTCAATGATTTCAGATATATTCATCTTTTCATATTTACTTGACAATGTAAGTGCAAAAAACTACATTGACGAGGAATTTAGAAGGAGAGATATCAAAGGACGTGTTTCATAGGACTTTTACGCAACAAGAATGGATATTTATTTTCGGAACATGAGCGATAGCGAATGTTAAATACAGACTTGCAAGAGTAAAATTTATATGACAGACCTTCGGCTGTTATACATTCTGTATATCTGTATCGTAATCAATGCATGACTTCACAAACTTCTAAAATGCCTCTCAAATTTTTTGCTTGTTTACATAGCAATTTATTTTATTATATATTAAGTTTCATAATGCTTCTTCCGGACTTTCTAGCAAAAAACATATTGGAAAAGCTGTTTTGGGACCCCAAGTGTAATTGAACAGTCACAAAAATATTACTTTCATATTCTGAAGAATGAAATTGCGAGCTCATGTGCCTGTCGCAGGGATTGCTATCGCAACCCACCAACTACAGGATTAAGTTTTTAAGCTCGAGACCTGTAGACATATGATAGACTTATGAAAGTGGACTTTATCCCAATAGCAATGATGTGTAGTGTGTAGGTAGGAAGGTCGAAAATATGCGTGAAATAGAAAGAATTGGTTTTTGTTTTAAAGTTTTAGACAGACATTCACATGAAAGTTGACATATTTAAAAGTATAACATACGGCCAAATTTGACCTATGAGACATTGTAGTCAGGTACATTTATAATACATACATGTAACAATAGAAGTCATAATACATACGTGATACATACGTACACGTACATACATTCAGACATGCAGACATACACACACATACATACATACATACATTCATAAACACACACAAGCACGTACGTACGCACGCACGCACGCAGGAATGCATGCATAAACGAAAAATACGAACAAACTCATAGTTTCTAAATCAATTCATGTTACTTTTTATATATATAAAGACATATTGAACTCTTGAAAACAGGTCGTACATCATAGTTGGATCAAATGCATTTTCTAAAATTGACAGGGAAATATATATAACTCAGCGGCATAATATCAATATCAAAGTGAAAAGGGTTGGATATAAAGTATAAAAATAATAAGTTGAGCGTTTCAGTTGTGTGTCGGTCATGAAAAAACAAGTTGACCTTTTTTTTATCGTTCATCAGCAATTATCAATGTTAACGCCATAAGATCACAAAGAACTTTTGATAAACTCTTCTCATTGACAACAACTCGGACTTATAAATTGTTTTTATTCCCACCAGAAAATGCGTATAGGTAATTTTGACAAAATAGTTAATTCTATACTTGATTATGTGTTGTGAAAATAGTGTTCTACAATTATACAAGAAATATACGCGCAATTCTCAATAAAAGGAAAGTCGAAGAATTATACAGATGACTGGAGTAACAATTAGAAAATGTTCTTAGATAGAAGTTTGAGGATGTCTCAAGCAACAGATGTCTGCCTTCATCAGTGTTTTTTCCAAACCTTGTTAGATCTCCAAAACCTTCTCTATTGTCTATCGGTTTGCAAATAAGATTTTTAAAAAATCAAATTAATTTTTTTAAAAGAAATTGAAAGAAACACACAATTAAATAGGATATCTGAAGTCGTCAACAAAATACAAATTATTGCTATAAAAGTCAATTGATTCATCTCCTAGAGTGTGCTGAGGCTAGCCCGAAATGACTTTATTTTAGTTTCATCGATAAAGTTTGGAAAATGTTGAATTTGAGGTAGAGTCATTTGAGCCTGGATAGAGTCATTTGAGACTGAGCGTTTCCCTGGGTCCATATGACTCTAGAGTTATTTGAGACTAGGCCCAGAACACTCTAGAGTTATTTCGGGCTAGGCTCGGATGACTCTAGAGTTATCTGAGGCTAGCCCGAAATGACTCTATCTTAGTTTCATCGACTTATTTTTTAGAAAATGTT
This sequence comes from Steromphala cineraria, assembly GCA_916613615.1. Lineage (NCBI taxonomy): Eukaryota > Metazoa > Mollusca > Gastropoda > Trochida > Trochidae > Steromphala > Steromphala cineraria. Next base: position 81,435,804 of record OU744722.1, read on the forward strand.
GAATTTGAGGTAGAGTCATTTGAGCCTGGATAGAGTCATTTGAGACTGGGCGTTTCCCTGGGCCCATATGACTCTAGAGTTATTTGAGACTAGGCCCAGAGCACTCTAGAGTTATTTCGGGCTAGGCTCAGATGACTCTAGAGTTATCTGAGCCCAGCCTGAAATAACTCTAGAGTCATATTTTGCCTAGAGTTATTTGAGACTGATACACCGGCATGTTCTGAGGTAAGCTCATCTAGCCAATCACAATGACGTCGGCAAAAGCTATAAGAGCTAGGGGCACAAAGCTCCTGTTTAAATCCATTTTCTACATGATCGCCGCCATGTTGGTTTCTGAAAGGGATGATGTGATTGGTCCGCTTGTGACCAGGTTTTGTCTGTGCTGAACTGGTGTTGAACAAGCGCCTTGCTTGGGCGCTTTCAGACCGTTGTGAGGAGGAAAGCCCGGATACATAGTTTTACTTTGTGTCCCTCGAACTAGGGTCGATGTTAATCAGACTGAATATAAACACGGCAATAAGTTTTTTAATCAAGATATCACAATACCATATTGATACAATCTAAATAAATTTAGCTCAACAGATTTTCACTACGTCCTACTACTGTTGTAGGACGTAGTGAAAATCTGTTGAGCTAAATTTATTTAGATTGTTATTGATACAGATTTTGTTGCTGAAATTCAAAAAAAAAGTCAAACACAATTGACAATAAAAACTTCAACGACAGACCCGACTTCAATGTCTCATTTTCTATATTGTGATACTGGGTATTCCTGTGTTGTCGCTATTTAGCTTCAAAGCAAGTATTGACGAAATTATTGGACATAGTTGGCAATTTTTAACAAGTAACATTGGAAACAAAACCTGTGAGTCCATTATACCATTATTGTAATGATGTCATTAGGGAGATTGATAACAATCGTTAGAAATATCAAGGCTGTTTAGCAGGCAGAGGAATTGAAATGAATTGTGCTTCAAATCACTAACTGTTGATTTAAGAAAAGATCAGATAGTGAGTTTGTGTGCGCAGTAATGGATAAGGTTGCCAGTAAAATAGAATCAGCAGATATACCATGATGTACATGTCTAAATAACAACTCTAAAACTGAATATATAGTCGGCAAACCCCTTCGGTTAAGTGGCAAATAAGTTGCCTTTTACTATTTATCAAACAAACTTTTGATCAAGTAAAATATGCAGTAAAAGGACAAATGATATGTAAATGAAAATGAATTGTAGTGCTAGATGTGACAAACGTCTGGAAATAACTGGTTAGAATGCAACACTTTGATGACATATACTCACCGGTGATATAACTATCTTTGGCTTTTGCCATACATTATTCATAGAGATATTTCTTGATTATCGTGAAGCTACAGTATTTTGTAATAAAGTAGGGGACTAGCTTTTCATCTGAAAACTCTTTAATCAAATGACTAGACGAAGAATACAATTGAACTTAGCTTACATAGGAATGTTTCACATATTTATGGACAATGTAATGCATGCCATGTACAAGGTGTAATATACATATGTCTTGCCCTTCCCGAACCGATGAGTGCTTAACATTCAGGGTAATTCGTCCATTTATTTTGCAGATTTAAGACATTCAACGACAATTTTTCACGATACGTTTTTCATTAAAAGGCATATTTTGAACACAGTAGTATCAAAACCCTCAGATCACCAGTGCCGTCTTTAATGGAGGTTTCTTGAATAATGTCTGACTAACCATCGGGCACCATTGTACGGTGTTCCATCAAAATCCTTCACATTGTCAAAGTTCAACACGGATCAGCTTTGAAATGAAATGTTCAGGAACAGCTGGTACTCTTGGTACCATGACACCTTTGTTTAAGTTTGGCATACGTGACTCCAACAACTCACTAAGAGTCACTTTAAGATGCTCACTCTTCTGCAAGATGACAATAGTAGCGCCCTTTTGGGAGATTAAATCTATCTGATTGACTTAATGGTGATCAATTCCATCTCCAATAGCAAGAATGTTCTTGTGTTCATGATTTTGGAAGACAGACGAACACCTGTTGGTGACATGTTTTGTGATACTAAGCTCCCTGCACGTCAGGGTCTTATTGCAGCAGAATAACAACATTCAAACATTAAAGCAATGAGAATGATACGTTTTGTAATTTCCTGTTTAGAAAAGTAAATCATGTCCTGTAAGTTTCAAATCAGTATGGTTTTAAAGGGGATATTATAAAATGTATCCCAATAAAATGGCACAAACTTGGAATAATTTGACAGTTCCTATGATGTATCCTGCTTTGATAGATTTTTTCATATTTCAAAATTATTAGAAATGTGTATTAACATATGCTTAAACGCATACCAAGAAACATTGAAAGGATGGTTATGAATCCATTTTTCTTGTTGTCAAAGTGGGGTTTTTGTGCCCTTCATTATTATAGTCTTGATAGTCTCCTGGTTGTAAAATGATCGTGATTCGTTTAGAATTGAATGCACACATCACCACAAAAGCCTGCTAATGAAGTCCAGTCTGACAGTGTTGACAACAGGTCTCTATATCAGCAGCTGCTTGATAACATTTCAACATCAACCTGTCCTAATAGCTTTAGTTAGATGGCAAATAATGTCATTGAGGACTTACAGTGTACTTTTGTTGACCAATTATTTTTTATTTTGAAATGTATTTAAAAAAGTCAGAAATTACGATGTCATGGAGTACACAATGATCATAACATAGATTATCTATTAATTAAAGACAGAGCACATGAGGTATGTATACAGTAAGGAATGAGATGAGTTAATTGACACCTGGCTGGCTTCCATGTTAATCCCACTTCTGCTCCATATGTAATAATAATAATAATAATAATAATAATAATTGATTTATATAGCGCCTGGTTTCCAGGCCAGGCCTGCTCAACGGCGCTTTAATAGTTAGAGATAGAGGTAAAAAGGTGTGTTTTCAAATGTCTCTTGAAGGATGAAACAGTCTTTCCAAGCGCAAGAACATGTGTTCACTTTACTTCACCGATAATGTCACTCCAACTTACAGAAAAATGTGCGTTTACTTGTTTACACATATTAATTTTTAAGAGTTTATAATGGTTTTATTGAGATATGTAAATGTTCCAATCTGTAGGTTGAACGCATTTTGCAAACAATACCCAGCATATATGAGTTTTCTTTAACACTAAATCAGTTATGAATATAGAGAGAGGAACTCACGTTATGAAATTCTGTTAGCCTCATGCATAATATATTATGACTTGAGGCCCTCTGTTGGGAGAATATGAAACATTCTAATGTCATTCATATGGCCAACACTCGTCTACAGTTGTTTGTAAAACTGACAGATAACTAAACAATAATATTGTTCAAATTTCCATTGCCGGTATTGTTTATTATTTTTAAATGTTTTAAAGTATGAAAATGGTAATTGAAATTAGCTTAATTAGCTGAATAACTTAATTATTTTACCATATCTGCATGGAATGAGAAAAAAATACAATTTAGGAAAATTTCAAGTATGATACTCCATCATATACATGTTTGGTCAGATGGTCTCCATTTGAGTTGTCACAACATAATTACACATGTCATCAGTTAAGGAATATGTAGACATGCCTGTATTAGCTTTCTAGACCTAATGCCTAAACCTAAAAAAATTAAAGAAAGGTTTATGGGTGTGTTCTCTGTTGTCCTTATTAGGAATCTAAGGCTTTCAAACCCCCAATAACAGCTTACTACACTACAACATAGATTTTAGGGTTGTGGCCGTTAGTAGGATTACATGGTTACCTAGTCTATAATTGATAATCCCCATTATCCAAGGACAACGTTTCAGCTTTCTAGGTGTTCAGTGTCTGAAGAAGAAGGTGTTTGGGGTTTAAGGTTTAAGGGCATATTTGTCCTTTTGAATTTTCTCGCACGATGACACTTTCATTCAAACGTAAAAAAGTGTTTCAAATTCTGCTAACATTTGGTTAATGGAAAAGAATAAAATTTAATTTAATCAAAAGTGTATTTTGTTGGACAATCAAACTGAAGTGAAGTTTTTTTTATCAACAATACAAGGGTTAAGTATAAGCGTCTGTACCCGAGAGAACATAAAACAATTTAAAAAATAGTTTTTTTAATTTATTTGACTTCGTGTCTCTTGTTCCAATTTAAAAACATTAAAATTAAAAAACAGCAAGCCAAAAAAAACTAAATGTCAATTAGTGATGTAATCATTTATTCTATACTGTTCAGGTTTTACTCCTTGTTTTTGATCAGTTAAAGGGGCAGTAGCACGTTTTTTGGTAATTTTATATTTTAAAATTTTCACTGATAATTGTAAGTTAGTGCTAAAAGTATTAGTTTCACAGTGTCAAAATTCTTTACACAAGCCAATCATCCATAGTAAGAGGACAAAGTATGCAGATTCACATAAAATCCATTGGCGGCCATTGTGTGTGAACACCTTCATTTTGTATAAGAAAAAGCAATTGCATGGCTAAACTTTACGTTATATATTTGAATTATTACTGCTTCATTTAGTTTAAATACATTGTCTTTCAATTTGAACCATTAATTTTCATTTCCTGACATCACCGTTTATTCCCTCTAAAAACGTGCTACTGCCCCTTTTAACCAAAGCATTTTCTTTCGAAGCATTTACTAAAAGTAAATATATTAAAAGTTGAAAGTATGTTGAAATGATAAAACATCAATTAACCTATCTAAACAACCTTGTAAGAAACAATAGTGTTGCATGCAAGCAGTTTCATTGTTAAAAATGGTTATTAATATATTCTCCCGCAACAACGAAGTTGTATTAACCCCAGTCCATTACACATTGTTTCTGGCTTTTTACTCAGTTACTTATCAGCCATTTCAATTCAAATTAATTTTGGAATTAATTTGTCATGATTAACAATTTTGAGAATATATTTAAGAAAAAATTAATAGAAGAAAAAGTTTTACATTTGTAAGAAAACTGTTACACATCCATGACAATTAAACTATGAGTCATAATTTGATCAAGCGTTGTATTGAGATGTATAATGGTTTTTGAAGTATGTCATGGTAAGCCATCTAAACATAATTTTGAGAAAATGTTGTATTTCAGCTAAAAAGCAATGACACTTTTATATTTTTGGTTGAAGTCCTGTCCATCACATGTCATGGCTTGATCAGATTTGGTGTTAAGATAAATGAAACCATAAAGATGTTTTAACAGTTTTAAAATGTTTTTGTAAAATTTGGTGTTTTATGGTGAAAACTCTGTTAGAACTCTTCAATATGTCAAGTGAGGTGATTGAACGTTGAATGGCAAGTTTGAACTTTTTTGTAAAATTTTCCAGGTTTTCTTTCGAAACTACTTTCCATAATTTCTGAACTATTTAACTAAGATTGATCAAACCTGATATTTAGATACATCAAGTCTTAAGTCATTAAGTTATGATTAAGAATTTATAAACATACATATTTGAAAACTTGATGGTTGTTTTTGTGAACATTTGTGACTCTTTTAGAAAACTGTTTTAACCCTCTCCGGCGCACAACACCAAAATTAAGATTTTGATCTAATTTGGAATATGGATGTATACTTGATTAGATGGCGGTGTGTTTAAGAAATATGAACTATTTATGTACCGTTTAACGCCTATATCTCAAATTGATAAGATATATAAAATCTCAACATAATTTATCATTTGCAGGGCATAACGCTCGAGCAGGTAAGCTTCTTGATTATTTGCATATTGACATATTTTACATTAACAATAAATAATATTTCCAGACCACCAATTATTTAAATTAGAAAATCGTATTTGGCTATCAAAGTTACTCAGCTAATCATCTGCTTTTAACTCAAACATTCTAATGAGATTACAGCATAATCTGTGTCAATAGAAAATAACGACTGATATCACTTCCAATATATTGACGTTCTCTCCATTTGTTCCCAGTATAGTAGTACAATTAACGGTTGTATCGTACAAGTGAATAGAGCACCCAGTTTTGCATGATTGAGATTATCAGCTTTGCTTCACTATAAATCATGAATAAAAATACAAGACATAATTAACATAACATTTAAACACAATCGCTTTATCAAATAAGGTATGAATAGTGTACTGTTTCAATTTTAAATACTAAATTATAAACATGAATAAATGTTAGTGTTTACGTTGATGAGAAAAGATATCAGTTGACATGTCAAGTTCATTCTTATTCCAGAACGGATATTAAACTGATAGCTAGTCAATTTAATTGGCAAATAATTCCAAATTAGATGTCAGTCAACGATATCCTTCTTAAAAGGACATGACATTTGTAATTCCTTCAAAGAAGACGAAGAATCTCCATAATTAAGATGCTTACACAGGAAATGGTGTTCATTTGTTCAGTGCAGTTTATCACACACAATTTGAGAAGAAATGCAGTCCGTGGGCATTTGCTTTCAAGACGACACAGTCTTTTATCTCTGACATGGTGCCTTTTATTAAAAGTGCTACTTTGGCCCCCGGGTAATTATCTGTTTATCGTAAAAATAACAAAAAATTTAATCAAATGAATTACTGTATTGAAAATGCGAGGGAGGCACCAACTCCATAGTGGTCCTTTCAAAACTCCATCCTTCATCATATGTTCACTTTCTGTGCTTAACATTTGTGCATATCATGCAGTAATTATCCAAAACACAGTTATGATAACAATCTGACAAAAAAGGGTATTTAAAAAAGGCATGAATATTTAGCAATTGATTATTGGCCCTTTTGCTAATGATTTTAATTTCAAAATTCGCTAATGAATTTTAGTTGTTTGTTCTGGCGTTTCAAACCACAAAAATAATTCTTGGAACAATTAAAAACTTGAAAAACCATTCCGACAATTGTTTGATTTTTGCATGAATTCTAGCCGTCAATAATACATTTCAACATCATGTTGTCGTTTGCAAAGTTTTATAACATCAATTCACATAATGCTGTGGAATTCTACTCATCTGCCAATTCTCTATTCGAAGTAACAGCTGCGGACACATGAAATTGACATTTAAATGCATCGTTGTGATATTCACCTAAGGGCCTTAAGGTTATAATATGACAATTTCCCCTTTTTCGCCGACAATTTCGCCGGTTACATCAACCCTAGGCTGCCCTATCGGCCCTCTGCCCTTTGGCCCTCGGACTGATATAGACGTCTTGGGTTTATAGAACGGACGAAAGGAAAATTGCCAATGCTAAAGACTACCATACAGGGACAATAATGATGTGAATAAATTCTATCGGCAAATCCTTGTCAAGGAAACTGTAATTGGTCATATGAATGATTGTACATCATGTCAATTTCAAAACATGAATGCATTTACTTTAATCAACTCCTTTGGTTTCCTAATGGCTTTCTATCACGAATTGTAATAACAAAAAGATTGTTATTTATGAAGAGTGTCATCAACTTGGCTTATTTGTTTCTCATTAGTAGCTGTTGGAAATGTAAAGCTGCACTTCACGTGTTGCAGCACGTTGGATAAAACAATTTAATGCTGCCACAGATGTCTTATATTTAGTTGTCCATTATTTGTTCATTAGCCTGAGAATATCATTACCCTTAATGCTATATGTGACAAACAATAACAAACGATGATTGTCCGTATTGTATGCCTACTTGAAATGACAAATGAAATTGAACAATTATCAAATATACTTAAGTATTCGTTAGTAGACATATTTCCGGTTTTTATATTTTTCCTCGTAAATTCTAATACGTTTCAAGTTTTACACCTTTTTTCCTTCAATTTTCATTCTTACTGGTTTCGGTATATGGAATTTCACAGCCTGCGTATCAACACGATTTAGCAAAGCTCTGTCATTAGATGCTATATCAGAGAACTTATTTTATTCAAATCAGAATGCGTTATGATACCCGCACGATAGAATTACAAGCTTTTGTGCCCTCATTGGATCATTTGTTCCTATCTGGAAATGGTATCAACCTTATCAACCGGAAGAAAAATGATTATCGTTTATTACAGGTAAATACCTATTTTGATTGTCTGACGATCGGTACTGTATGCTAATAAACTTAAAATCTTGTCAAAAAACTGACAATATTTTGACAGTTAAACGAAATGTTGAATGCACCAACTGTATTTGATGTTTGTCATTATAGGCAGTCGGTAGAAATGTAAGGAAGTGTTTCTGTCCATAGAGCGAAAATATAGACTCGAGCCTATGAAAATTACTAGGAGCTAATAAATACCCGGGTCACGTTTGACCACATTGATACAACATCGGAAATATTTAGGGTACCTTGAAATAATAGATACAACTCCATGTTGGTAGCAACCTCGATAATCCAGAGTTTACGATAATATCTCCAGTAACCTTTGGAACCAAGCAGGGCTCAATGCGATTCATAAATTACCTCCCCTTAGTTGTATAACCGTCTTTCAGTTAGTGAAGATATTATCGGAACGTAAACTCTGGATGATCACGAATGTGATGGTAGGATCACTGCGCCATGTTGTTTAATGAAGCTGATAAAAATGTATTGATGGCAATGAATACATAACAAATGTTAGAAATCCTTAAAAACTGTTTGTGATTCAATGGTGTGATCCCAATAATAGAAACAGAATACATATTTGTTAAATATTAAGTGAAAGTCTTTGATTCAGAAGTGCTCAAAACCCGCTTCACTAATTCTCATACCGATTTGATTTTTAAAAGCAGTTTAAATCTTGCCATAACCCTGCTTCATCATCATACATACATCCACGAAGCTCCCTATATACCGTGATATCTATAAGGCAACCGCCTCGTAAGCCTGCACCTGTTATTGAGGGGTATATTTATATGTAAGTTCCTATGACAATGAGGTTTTGTCATAAAAAGGAGCCGGACGCAAATGTTTCATACTCCTTCGTCCTTTCTTGTCAATATTGCACGATGGAAATATTTTCATTGGTTGGTTATCGAGCGATTAAAGGAAATAAAAAAATCTTAGTTGTAGGTTGTATTTACTTGCTTGAATGTGCATTTACTTCCAAATTAGGCATTCCATTGACCTCAATTTGCTATTTGCGAACGGTTCCCATACTTTTGTGTGATTTAAACAGTGAAAATAAGGTATTTGAAAGCAAAACTAATGAGATTAGGATATTTGAGAGATTATGATAACTAATTTCCGTTCCAACCAGACACCAGGTCTGCATGACTATTTATTCTGATGTATTCACGCTTTCTTCGGTATATCATACTTTTATGAATAGAAAGTCGTGAAACGGAAAAACAATTATTATATTTATAGATTGTTTCATTAATCAGTGTTACAGGAAGACGGGCACCTCAGTTCACTTCGGTGACATTAACATTTACAATGATATCATCTACCAGGAAATATAAGGGATACAGGAGTAATAGTTGTGTATCGATATTATGGTTATACACCTTATCATAAATGGCTGAAGATATTTTAAAATTCTAGACTCCCGTTGATGTTAATCATATCCGAGAATTATATTTTTGGATAATATAATAGAATATAATATCTTCCTTTTTTTCTGTTCTAAAAGTTAAACATTTCATTTGCCGATGTCTTTAGTTAATAAGGGTCCAATGCATCGATAGAATCAAGTTTTTTCTTTAATATCCAGCTTTTCGGGTTAGCACTAGTCAATGCAAACAATTAATGAAGACTGTCATATTTAATGAAACCAAGACAGCTTTTTCACATCATGGATATCACGCACCATCTGAACAATAAACAAGTTTTGGATGGAAATGTTTACCTAAAAGATAACATCAACGGGATTTTCTCTTTGTGTGCGTTTGTTTGGATAAATTTCTAATACTTTTCTTTGATTACAAATCCTTTCTCAAAGTCACCTTTATCTAGATATCTCTTCATCAATTTCAGTTACAAGAATTACCATGAATGATTCATTGTTCATATGCTTTTGTATTTTTCTGGTATGAAATGTTAAATGCACAAACGGTTTTCCTTTTTAAGCCACAAACAAGAACATTCACAAACTAGCATAAGCAGTCATATGTTTTTATAGAACAACCACACATCCATTTTACTTAAGCAAACTGAAGATAACCTACATATTTTACTGTATACAACAGTCCTGCAGTTGGAGCAAGGTCTGACAGTGAACAATGACGAAGGTCTCGTTAGTCGCTGTAAGTACCAAGTTTCTTTCTTGACCCACATTCTAACACAGCAGCTGCTGTTAATAGACCTATATCTGTGAATCCCAAAGTATATCATTTGGAGGATTACTCGATTTATGAATGAAACTCCAGCTGTGTTTAAGAAAAAGAAGAAGAGAACCTTGTTTTAAATATAAAATAATGAAATACACCTTAATGTATTATTATTTTTGCATATTTATAATTTTCTTGTAAGTTTTACTACGTAACTCATTGGTAATTGCCACATGAAATTGCCACATATGAATAAGATATTACCTTTTAAAATTGACAAAAAATGGCAGCAATGTTTTCAAAAAAAATTCCATTGTTCATGCACCTTACTTTATGTAACAATGTGACAATAGAGAAAGGTTGTAAGGATATTTCTCAAGCCAGGAAAAAAATTTCTTCGTAATGGCCAATATCTGGCATGGTAAGGGTAAGGCCACTGCCAACAATGCCTATACATGTAAGTAACGCAATTAACGTCCACACATGCATCAAAAGTCAGCACGTCATGATTTCCGCAAGGAACCATAGAGGCTTGGACAGAGCTTATCGATTGTTCATAAGAGCAACACTGGCCATGAAACTCTGACAATAGCTATTTTTCAAGGTAACAATATCGGAAAAATCGGAATATTTTGATTTACAGTGACTGTAAGGATTCCATGGATGGTCAACGATTGAAAAACTGAAGTATGTTTCCAAACTCTAAACATACCCTTTCGTTAATGAGCAAGCTTCAGTGTAGACCTACTTGAAATGATGATAGGTGATGATTTCATTGGACGTTTGTTATTCGGTACACATGTCAATACATGAAAGTGGATAACAAAAGAGACTCACACTCAGGGTCCTTTAGTTTTTCAGTAATTGACACAATACGTCAAATGTAAAAATACAACTTTTTGTTCATAATGCTTTTCTTGTTAAAATTCGTAATGTTACACTACCTATCGGTCGAGCTATTTCTCAGTTCAAATGCACAAATTAAGTAAATGGGAGCCTGAATATAAAACATGACCTTTAATGTTGTTGAATTATCTAGATTTTTCACTCAACTAAAACATCCTTGAAAACGCGTTTATTGTTTCACTTTCCATGCTTATCAGAGGAAGGTGCGTTTTACAAACTTAAGTCTACCGCTGCTTGCTAAGAACAATATTTATGATATGATGTTATCCAAAATAACGATTTATAAATTAAGTGCCTTTAAAAAGTTTCCATGCTATGGCAAACGGTAGGCGTGTCTTTCAAGCTCAATCAAAATGTTACTGTCATGTTATTAATGTGTTCTTGACAGAAAAGCATTCGGGGTGCTCAAGTAACAGAAGCGTACCGCCATTTCCGGAAAACATTACTCTGCACTGAAGTAATTCACGAAGTGCACGAAATAAATTAAATGAATGTTAAAATGCTCCGGACGTACTTTGTACTTTTAAGTAAATATCGTCACTCATTTCTGAACCTTTATTTCAAACACATGTTTCATGACAGTTGCTTCAAACTTTTTGATAGGTTTGTAATTATTTCGTCCGATTTAATATGTTTAAAGCAAAGGAATCGCGTAACCTGAACTGGCTTGGAAATACATGTTTCGGTAATATTGTAAATGACCAATGGTACGAAGGACCAAAATAATTTTCATAAAAAATTATGGCTCGTTTACAAGTACCTCAAGCCCAGATAATGAATGACATAACATGTCCATGTTATTAATTGTCTTTATCAAATCAATAATCAAATTTTTTAATTGTCTCGTAAGTCTAGATTCATTGGTTCCTTTGTGTAACCTTAAGGATTAAGTTAATTCAGCAATCATAATTTTAACCATTGATAAGTGCACTTATGTGTGATCATTTCATTTGTTCCTTATCTCACAACAATCTAGTTTCCCTCTGATCAGTATAAGAATGTAAAGGTAGGTTTGAATGTGATAATGTCATCCCACCTCAATTCTGTCATAACATTTATATATTTAAAAAAAACATTTTATCTCTTTTTCCAATTACCACAACCTATCAGTTCTAATAACGAGATGATTACGTATGAAAAACTAATGATATTCGTCATAAGTAAAAACTGCAATTCCCCTGGGCACCTTTAACGGGTTTTTTCGTACTTGTGATCATGAAAATGTGTCACCTTATGTTAAGACTGAAGTGGGTCGAAAAACGTTTTGTTCTTCAGTGTGATCATTACTGAAAGTTATCAGCAAAACGGGTCAACGCATTTCTTTATAAAAACTATTGAATATACATTATTCATAATGATCACGTCAGCCGTGATCCGAATTTAAAGAATTCGAAAAGAATTTAAGAATACGTACTTGTCCGGTGTTCATAAACTGATCATTAAGAAGGAGATGCAATTGTTCATGTATATGTAATCTCAAACGACTCGTTCAAGATTGTTTTTCAATTGATCAGAGATGCGGTCCGCTCTTATCACTTATCGAGAAATACTGGTTCATAACACCTTAACGATATGATGACTAGTTTCCAAAATGTTTTAATCCAAGTGTTGATCTTTCTGATTGAGAAAGTCACCTTTCTTAAGTCACTAAAGATCTTTTTCACTTTTTTGGAGCAAATGCACATACCATAGTTTCTATCAATGTAAAACATATAAACTATGTACAATACAAAAACAGTAAATATTACAGTTAACTAAAATTTCAGCTAATGATTAATCCATAGGTTGAACAAGTAGAAAATAGGTTTAAAAGTTACTTACAATCAGAAACGAATATGTAAGCAAAAGCTATTACCATTTGTCTGTGAAAAACGTATTTTGAAAACTTTGGCACTTCAGCTTCTTTAGGATATTGTGAGACGTTGTCATGACAATAAGGAAGCATCGGATGAATAAAGAAGCTGACATCCATATGCCCCTCTTCCGTGAAATTCCGGGAATGTGATCCTTTTGACTCAGTATGAAGGAACGATCCTGAATGAAATAAATCATTGAAACTTTGAAATTACGTTATTAAAGACAACTTTGAGATTCATTATGAGAAAATGTTAAGTAAAACCTCAAACGACTACCATTTTGAGATATGTGTTGCATCCGATCATATGTGGATACGTGGCAATGGGTTCATCAGCCACATAATAAACAATTAATCTGTGGCTTTGAAATCAATTTCAAAAATGACACTAGAGGGCAATATATTATCTTCATAGATTAAAGTTTGTATAAGCAATACCTCACGATGTGAATATTACCGTATCAGTTGATAAATGGTGTGAAAATAACACGTTGGTATTTAATTTAAGCTCACTTAATGCAAAAGGATTTTTTATATCACGCATACAAGATCATTGTAGCGAAAGACATTTAAACCATCACTTATGACATGAACATTAAAAAAGTAATAAATATTAATGTTGACACGTTAAGCGATATTTTCATTAAACAGAAATGGATCTAATGAACAATATATTTTGAAAATGGTCATTTATTTTCAAACTTAATGACGGGTAAAGCGATAAGAAAATAATGTTTTAATAATGAGAATACACTTTTTATTCACAATATCATATTTAGGTTTTAAACTAATATATAACTTTAGCATGTTTATTCACATTTTCTATCCAAATCCCAATACGTAAATAATAATTAATATCATGTTTGGCAGATACAATATTATGCCTTTAAATGTCATTTTTGGTCGGACACTGATACTGAGTGTTCTTGTGTATGTATCTGTAAAGTAAGGCAAGTACATTTGTATCGACACATACATACATACAACTTCATTATGTATAGACTTAATTGGGTGATGATTCAGGTCATACCAACGATGCATGTTGATCTCATAACGTTTATACCCTCTTACTTTTTGGCTAATGATAACTTCAGTCAAATTGATTACAGCTCGCCTGAGGGAATTCTAAGTGGTTTACTTTTAGCCGTAATTGTACAAACAGGTTTTCGAAGCTCAATATTGAAAATAATGCAACAGTCATTGGTCAGTTAAGACAATGCACTAATCATAATTCTTACACGATTTTGTGCACATCATGTAATACAAACGTTTCATGCAAAACATTTACAATAGTCTTTAAATTAAAAACACGAGAAAAGGAAATATGGGACCACAATATCAGTAATATTCTTTTCCTTACAATACTAATGACCTGTCTTTTTTCAAAATGATCTGATTCGCCTTTCTTAATAAAAACTTTTTTTCAACTGAATTGATTATTGAAGTGCAAACAGAAATAACATTGGGCACTTCTTAAAAGTTTAGAGCAGATAAAGATATTTTTCATTTAGTGGTATACAAAGACATGTCAAGGTCACACTTTCTCTAAAAATGACATGGGAACCTTCACACCTGTGAGTCCATCATACCATTATTGCAGTGATATTATGTAGAAAATGGAAAACAAAATGTTTGAATAACCATGGCTGCTAAACGGGCTAGAGAAATGGAAATCAAATTGCTTCCAAAAAAACTGATTTAAAGTGACACTTAAATTGATTAAAAATGCATTAAATGATTTCTCCTTGCTAGAGTTTTAAAATCTTTAGCAGTATTGATTTACATTACATTTTGTATGTGTAGATACAGATATAAGTATTAAGAATAATTGAAATTAAACTAACCAAGATAAAAATAAAAAAGAATTGAATTTCTGTGTTTTGGAAACCCTCCTTTTGTAAATGTTTACGTTATTTACTGATGGAATGTTAATGTCAAACAAACAGACAAGAATAATATTTGAAGTGACGTTTTATAACTAAATAAGAACTATAATATAGCATAGTATAAAATAATAATTTACTTTTCAACGAAACGTTGTTTCAAATATCAGACCCATAATTTATTTGTCCGGCTCTCGTCCACTGAGCAAAGGCTTTGATGTCGTGTAG
This sequence comes from Steromphala cineraria, assembly GCA_916613615.1. Lineage (NCBI taxonomy): Eukaryota > Metazoa > Mollusca > Gastropoda > Trochida > Trochidae > Steromphala > Steromphala cineraria. Next base: position 81,450,859 of record OU744722.1, read on the forward strand.
CCAAGCAGTTAATAGGGTTGTTGAATTTACGATAGGATAGGAAAGGCGACCTGAAACTTTACAAAAAGATGTTACACAATGAAGTCAAAATTATTAGATTTATACATCGGTAAACTATATCAAACTGAGAGATGTTATTGATGAAATAAAACAGAATGATTGCTTTAAATTTCAATGTACATAGTGAAAGTAAAAAACTTTGTGTGGTACAAAAACTCAAGATTTGTACACAATTTCAATTGGCCGATCCTAGCTCACCAACAATTTAATTTGCAACCACATAATGAAATGAGAGTCATTAATTGATGAAGTATACGTGTCACATAACAGCAAGCTTCAATTAGATCAGTTCAGATAGAAAATTAGAGTAGACGTTTATGGTATCAGGGCTGGTTTAAGATATCTAGTCAAAAACGACTCTTTGCCATAGCAGAGTCTCATTTTCGATGTCTTTGCACTAAGCTCATTCCACCGTTTTGTCTGTCTCAATGATGAATCAGACATAGATTTCTGCGCCATTTGTCATTGACAAATATCATAAATCATACTGTTATTGTGTAAACCTGTTTTCTGTTAACTGTATGTTTAATGTTAACCATTATCGACAATTTTAAAAAGGCAATCTCGGCAATGCAACGTTTGTAATGTAGGCTGAAGGAGGACTGCTGACCCGAATACCTATGATTTTTCTTGTTTTGATATAAGTGATGAATGACTATTTACTTCGTCAGTGAAATACTGGGAAAATTCTGCCATTTTAAGCATTTTAACGGTTTAGCAAAAACTGTACTTAGTAAATCGGTAAAGCAAACCCACCTGACAGTCAGTATAAAAGCATGTGGTTCTGATTACCAAGCAAAGGCAGATATTGTTTGAAAGTTTGTTATCCGGTTTGTTAGTTTGTTATCATTAACACCGTTTTGCCACACCCTTAGAAATAACATAACAGATCAGTTTAAATGACAACAATCGACGAAACAAAATTTGATTTTCGACCACGAGAACCAGGGATAGGTCCTGTTTTGAGAACTTTCCAAACCTTCATGTCAAGATTAAGGTCAATGTCGTGCAATTATTCCCTCCAACACATGATCTTAACCCTTTAGAACTCGTATAGGGTGACTTGATTGTTGCGCTCGTTCAGACACCTCAGTACTGGCTATTGCAAGGCAGAAATATTAGGGAAGAATTTGACTATAGAAACTCTTTTGCCTTTCCGAATTATTGCCAGATGGAGGCCGATTAAGGATTAGTGTAGTTAGTAGCAATACAATACAATGACGTTGATGCAACTTTTTTACCTGAAACACAAAAGAACAAATATTTGACTTGATTGCAAACTCTTTGTGTACATCTATGTTAAAATGCACTTTCTCAACATGTTTTAGATAATTATGAGATATTCTTGCTTCCAATTACAAGCAAATGGTCTAAGGGTTTACTTTTTTCTTCACAACATGTTACATCCACTCTTTACAAGACAGAAATAGTATTTTGACAGACCATTTGACATATTGGCCTTAATGTTTAATAATGTTCCATGACATTAAAACGTTGAATGGCAGGCTTAAGTTAAAAACTTTATACATTTCGAAGGTGCATAGTTCTACCGGGTTACGAGTATTCAAAGAATCGCAAGAATGTTCGAGTTAAAACGAAAATATCATCGGCAAGTTAATTTAATATATCTTGTTTTATACTTGCTTTCAGGAGACCAGGCAAGATATTCAACAAAAATCATCAGAATGATAGTGAAAAAAATATATAGAAGGTTTATGTTGATGTTAGTTTGTTAATATGTGTTGTTCATTTCGAAAGAATAACATGGGATCCATCTCACCTGTGTTTACTATATCTTGAATGCAATACTCTTCTACTAGAGATGGTAGGAAAGGATTTTTTCCAAACATTTAATGGATAACGATTGTTTTGCATTACATGATTAAAATGCTTTTCTTTGGACACCCACACAATATTGAACTGTGTTAAAAACAATTTTGCTTCTCTTCAAAATAGTTTCGACAAAACCATTTCGAAAATGAGTTTGAACAAACTTGTCTTGCAGCTAATCGATAACAAAATTGATCATTTAAATATGCCTTTGAAAATCGCTCTGTGGTTTCTTTTGTCAACTGAAAATTAATTTAAATAGATGAAAAGATATTTCTCTTCAGAAGATTACATAAAACTCAATGCATTAAGAAACATTGATATAAATGTGAAAAATAACAGTTAAGAAGTCCATGGAAGGAGCTTTTCCACCTAATCAAGATGAACTATGACGCGATTGTGTGGAATGATTTATTGCAAAGGACACAACTTGAAATGTTTCGAGAAGGACCAGCTGTTGACTCATTCGTTTCATGACATTCTCTTAAATCAGGTAATAACTATATCACTTTCTTTCCAATTAATGAGGTGAGAAAATACGTATTGTCAGATTTATCTAAATAATCTATAATAGGTACGTTTTTGTCTATTTTAAGATAAAGTCGAAGCAAACACAGAATTGAACAAAGATATCAAATAATTGCTGTAAACATGTTTAACGCATGCGCAGCTATGTAAATAATAAGATAATATCAATAATCAAATTTGGTAAATTTCAGCTCAGACGTTTTGTGTTAAGGCATATGATCAGTTTATTATTTTCATTTTTGAAATAGATAAAACCGGATCTGTGCCGTATATCAGAACTCCATCACATTGTTTGTTAGAACATATTGGTCACCGAGATAATAGATACATTAGCGAATAACGGCTTAACCTTAGTGAACGTAAGGTCAGGTGACAAATAAAACTTCGAGTAGTTATTGGCAGCAGATCGAGATCTCCACGTCACAGTGTAATGTCTACACCACTTCACGTGATGAATGTGTCTGAGCATGAAAGGCTAATGTGTAGAACATAACTGATTTCATCAACAATGTAACGACGATGCATACCAGTTGATGAAAGAGATGAACATTTGTAAATGACGTGGATGAAATATTTGAAATTATATGGGGAAAAATTTAACCTACCAGATCCATACCTAATGTCGAGCATGATAATCTAGTAAATATAATATGTCTTTGAATGATTTTAATTGAAATTGATAATAAAGTAAGATGAGAAAACTGGTACATACTTAGAGGAAAGACACAGGTTTCTTTGAGGCAATATGGTATTAACAATCAAATTCATCACGACTAAATGCGACGCGATTCAATCCCTATGTCAATGTTAGAGAGAATCAAGCAGATTTCTTTTGACATTATTCAACTTTTAATACCTGTCAGCCCTTTCAGCAGCACCCTTCCTAACATGATTTATATAAGTAAAACGAATCTACTGTTGGTATCAAAATGAAAAACACTGTCCTTGTGATCTCCTCTGGCTGGTTGTCGCCGGTTATATCCGGTTGAACAGAACGGTTTCAGTATTACACAGGCAAAGGTTTTGGTGTTTTTATTATGCCTGAAGAGTGGCTGGGATATAAGACAACTATTCAACATATCAGCTGTAAACTTTGGCTGACAGGAGCATCTATATCATCTGGTTGTGTTTGATTTTTTGGGCTTCCATTTCAAGGGAAATACTTCAAATAAGTTTAATCGGTGATTATTTGGGTATTTTTATAATGCCTCAAAACATTATAAGATATATAAGAAACGGTATTACCAAAGTATCTAAGAATTTTAGAATCATTTAAGCACCATGTGTCCAGTTGACAAAAAGCCCACCGATTTGTGTTAGAATTAAGAGGCTGTGCTGCTTAAACTAATGAATAATGACAATCTCATTGAATTTATACTTATATTTTTCGGATAACATGTACTACTGGTATTTGTATTACCCTTCTCATGACGGATTGTCATGTCGTTTATGTCATAACCCTTAACACTTTCAACAAAGAGATGGGTAAAGCTCAAACATTGGTCCGATAAATTGTTCGCAAACCTTGCCACAATAACAATCAAATTTCAATGCATTTGTTATTAAAGACATTTGAGTGTAAAAACAGTATGTTGAAATGAATGTGCACTTTGGACTTTATTCATGCCAATAACATTACATTTCATTTCAATGTGCAGTATGTATGTCCTTGTATGGGAGTCGCTGATTGCTGGATATATATGACATCACCAAGATAACAGAGTGAACCAAACATTCAATTCAATATTAAGACGCGCCATTCGGGAATTAAAATTGGAGAATTTGTTAACTTACTGGTTTGAAGAAATTTTTCTAAACTCACATTTTATAACAGTTTTCCATGCAGTGACAAAATAGTGGGAAAACATGAGAACCGTCACACCTGTGTATCAATCATGCAATTTTGCTAAGATATTATGCAGGGGATGCGATGAAATATTTTCATCATGGCTATTATCATTAATTTGAACAAAATCGTTTCCTAAAACTTTTAAACGAATTAAAAGGATGTGGATTCACATTTACGTGTATTGATTTACAGTTTTTCATTTCAAGAAAGGTTTTGAGAGTTCTTTTTAATGCATAATAGCTACCATTAAATTGTGACCCATTTTCTTTGAAACACTTGCATTGAATATTGCTTTATTTCTAATACACATAAAACCACATAGTGTGGGTCTCAGGGAAGGATTGGCAGGATAGGATGTATAGATAACGAGGCTGATTCTGTTTATGACGTCACAAAATGTGGGTGTGACCAGTGACAGCCAGTCATGCATTCACTGGTTTGTGGCCAGATAGGTCTAAGCGATCCATCAAAAGTGGCATTCAAAAACGGCTTTCATTACCAACTGAACATATTTGAGTAGCGACCTTTGACGCACTATACTATATTGTAATCAGTTTTTTATGTATTTAAAAGAAAATAGTGAAATATGTTTGTGAACATTAAAGGGAATTTTTGATCAAGCGTGTATATATGTTTATGAATAAGCATATACTGCAGTGTGGATATGTATCAGGTAGATAAGACTATCAAGTGTTGCGACCGCCACACTACCACAAGAATATGATACTGTTTCTACAGGCATGTCAGGATAAGAAACATTGCATGTAAACTATTCTCAGTTCAGAAACAATCCAAAAGCAGGCGAAAGATAAAATACTCGTCTTTTAGATTTTGGTTCCATAAAATAATTATTGCGACATTTTGTCAAAACATATATAGCATAATGTACTTTAAACAAACTGAAAAACATCAAGAACATGAGTAGTTTTTGAATCCATCAGCAGTCCACAGTGGGATGTCAGACTACCCATGAAAGGGCTGGTATCATTTTCTCTTTGGCTCATTGTCCTTAGATATGGCGACACAACCTTTGTCAATCCAGCTTGGCAATAAAACATTATCTGAAGGACTACTACCAAAACGGGTAAACACAATACGATTTCATATATTTCATGAATAATAAGCCAAGAAAATGTCCAGAAAATGAGTGAGGATTAATTTCATGTATTCCCTTTGTTAACGAGGATGCCACTTGCACTGAAACGATGAAACCTGCTTTCTATTGTAATCATTGCCAACAATGCTCTACAAAGTCAGTATCAATCTCATGAATCAATGTTGCGGAGTCCTTTCTTCTCCGCGGATATAATGCAGTTACCGATGCATACGAGCGGGTTATTCGTTTCACATTCTTAAAGTTATTTGCATCTTATATTGTAATGCCATTAAGTTCGAAATCATTTTTCTTTGTGTGTTCAAGTTTTTGTTGCTATTTCTATTTTTAAAAATGGTTAACTTTGTATCCAGTGATATCCAAATGTCACCTCAGTAATGCAGCTTTGACAGCCTGACCTGAGGCTTGATTAAATGACGTGAGCATTACGTGAGTTTCCCACAGCATGACTGAACACTGCATCAATATCAAACAAGAAGATGCATATCTGGACTTTGGTGCAGTCGATCATTCGTTAAAGATGAAGGATAGCAATTTGACATCATTATCCTTAAAGATAGAGCTCCAGTGGTCAGAGATGATTTATAATGAACATTGACTGTCAAATATATTCTTTTACTACAGGCAGTTACGAAATCAGGATAGCATGCGAGTTTCAGCATAATTTCGTTGAAGACAACAACTCACCAAAACATGTTAGCCTTTAATACAAACCTGATGTTGTATAATCTAGTGCACCGGATCTTTTACGCTTTTCGATTCCAATTAACATAAATTGTCAACTATCCCACCTATTGCCTTGATGTTTGAAAACGTTTTTCCTTTTCATTGATTGATTTAGCATAAGAAAGTGATCATGGGTCATTTGGTACATTGCCCATACTTTCCTTAGTTTCCTAATCGTCTTTTAGCGTTTAATCTCTCCCTTGCTTTATCCTCACCAGAGTAGAAGAAATGCACATTCTATCGACATTTTATCAGTATATGGTCCTAATTTCAACTTAATTGTTAAAGCGTGTTTCATGTTGAAATTCGGAGAGCCAAATCCTTATAACACATTCATGTTGACGACAGTGATACGTTAACATCTCATTTAATCCACATTAATAAGAAAACCGAATCCATAAACCTTTTGCCCATAGCAATGAACAGTGATAATCAGGTTGTGGCCTCTCAAATTGAAAGTAGTGCTTTTAAAGGTTATGGAAGAAACTCTATCTAAAGATCACATTTTTCTCCATAAAACGTCTTTTTCCTAATGATGATGAACAACCCTACAGATTTATTACAAACTGGGACCGACAATGCCACGTTAAAGAGCGACCAATCTGCATACATTTATTTATACCTCTTTACTGCAAGATAGGGAAGCTCCTGTATAGATGCACACCGATAACACTAGCTTGTTAACAGTATAGGAACCTTTTGTAAAAATACAGGGGACACTTTGGGATGGTTTTATTCTCACTTAAGTTGCAACAAACAACATTTTTGTTGGTCTACTTCTGAGACTGACGTCATTTGTGAATGGTCTAGGTCTACTCCTGAAGCTAACACCATTTGTGAAATGATCTAGGTCTACTCTTGAAGCTAGCACCATTTGTGAAATGATCTAGGTCTACTCTTGAAGTTAACACCATTTGTGAATGATCTAGGTCTACTCTTGAAGCTAACACCATTTGTGAAATGGTTTAGGTCTTTTCCTGAAGATAACACTATTTGTGAAATGATCTAGGTCTACTCCTGAAGTTAACATCATTTGTGAATGGTCTAGGTCTACTCTTGAAGCTAGCATCATTTGTGGAATGGTCTAGGTCTACTCCTGAAGCTAACATTATTTGTAGATGGTGTAGGTCTAGGGTTTACCTCTGAAGCTAACTTCATTTCTGCACTAGTGTAGATCTACTCCTGAAGCTTACATTATTTGTGAAATTTTCTAGGTGCACACTTTCAACACTTAGTATCACTTCCGATTATCCCATGAATCAAAATGACACTTACAATGTACACTCATGTTTAATATGATACGATTACGACACATTATTGCCGGTTAGTAGGCGTTTATTATTGATCTATAGCCCATGTGACAAAGTTTTAGTTGTACAATTGCAGTCTGATGTATGTTTTGTAAGCTTACATTGGAAACTAGCTCATTACTGGTACAGATTTGGTCCATAGAATTAGAGAGCAATTCCGTACAAACCCGTTTCAGGTGAACTGAAAATTGTGGCTACCAAATAGCATTTGTTGATATTAATAATTAAACGTGTTCTTCCTTGAAATTCCCAGGAACACGAATGATAAACAACATAACCTACTACTGTAACCATTATTGGATGCTAATGCCATAGCAAAGTGATGTTTTGATAATCTGTTTTGACATTTGTAAGCTGTATTAGTGAGGATTGATTAAGGTTCGTCGACGTGATTGATTAAACTCCAAGAAGTAGGACAGACTCTAATGAAAATACACTAATGAAGGGATAATGCATTGTTGAAAACTTTGAATTTGATATTGAGAGTTATAAAAAAATAGAGTTAATTATCAAGTAATGAGGTTTGTCTTTAATGTCACATCACCCTCTTTGTCATCAAAAACTATTTTTATTTCATTTTTGAGTAATGAATTTTATTTCAGAAAACCGTTATGGGAGATTTTCGATTACCATTTTTTATTCACTTCCAATAAGTAGTTACTAGTTAATATATTTTAACAAAGATCTACCTTAGCAAAATCATAAACCAACTGTAGCAATAGATATATTTGGTAATTAAATGTTATAAGAAAAATATGATTAAAAGGTCACGCCTATAGATTACTTACATAGTTGTCTTTGTTACGACTCTTAATATTCCACCTAGTTGAACATTGCTAGTGAGATATACCAGCTGTTTTCATGTTCATTGTTTTGAAAGCTTCATTGATTTTCATTCATGTTTTGGCAATTTTACTGCATTTGTCTTTAAAAATTCGATTTGTTCTAAAATTAGTCGGTTTGACGAAATCATTCAAATAACTGCAATTTCAAATAAGCAACTATCCCTGAAAAACACTTTTTACCATAAGGATATTCAAGACCTTTAAACAGATTCGGAATTTTTATGCCCCCGAATCGGAGATTCCGGGGGTATATTGTTTTTCACCTGTCCGTCTGTCCGTCCGTCTGTCTGTCTGTCCGTTTGTCCACAAAAACTTTAACCTTGGTCATAACTTTTGATTGGTCAGAGCTAGCTCTTTGATACTTGACATATGGATCCCTTGTGATGAGACCTTTCAGATGACACCATGACATTTGACCTTGTTACCTTGACCTTGACACAGCGAGCCTTTTCCGAAAACTTTAACCTTGGCTATAGTTGCTATACTGTCAGTGCTAGGTCTTTGATACTTGACATGTGTATCCCTTGTGATGAGACCTTTCAGATGACACCATGATATTTGACCTTTTCCGTCCGTCCGTCGGTCTGTCCGTTTGTCCACAAAAACTTTAACCTTGGTCATAATTTTTGATTGGTCAGAGCTAGCTCTTTGATACTTGACATATGGATCCCTTGTGATGAGACCTTTCAGATGACACCATGACATTTGACCTTGTGACCTTGACCTTGACCTTGACACAGCGAGCAGGATGCATCCGGGGGCATTCGTGTTTCACAAACACATCTTGTTTTTGTAATATTTAGATAGAACATAATATTCGCATAATGGAGGACCAACATAGCATAAACAATCAGTCTTACTATCAAATGATAGATTTTATTTGTTATTTGTGATTTGGTTGTGTAATTTTATTCACAGAGTTATTTCATCAATTAAATTCGAATAACCCTGATAATTTGGTCACTTCTGTTACAATTAATTCTTTTCTTTCCATTTCCAAAATAATGTCAAAGAAGGTAGTTAACTTTAACATACTTTAATAGATATTTGTGTATTTCAAAAATATACCAACAAAGTCTGGATTGTATTTATTTGGATTGACATTTACAAGGGAATGATAAGATACGAGATGATAGGGACCTCTTTTGAACGTAAACAAAATAAAAAGCAAAGTCCTATAAACTCTTTTTAAAATGCAACAGTTGCTAACACTATGTCAGTACAGCTTCAAATTCTTGAATTAATCTCCCCCAAAACGTTATCTGTAGCTTGATAGCTTGCTTGATTGATTGCTTGATAGCTTGCTTGATTGATTTGTTGCTTGCTTGCTTGATTGATTGCTTGATTGATTGCTTGATTGGTTGCTTGCTTGCTTGATTGCTTGCTTGATTGGTTGCTTGATTGGTTGCTTGCTTGATTGATTGGTTGCTTGGTTGCTTGTTTGATTGCTTGATTGCTTGATTGCTTGATTGGTTGCTTGATTGGTTGCTTGCTTGCTTGATTGCTTGCTTGCTTGCTTGCTTGCTTGCTTGCTTGCTTGCTTGCTTGCTTGCTTGCTTGATTGATTGATTGATTGACATGAACATGTAAGTAAGGAAGTTCTGCCATATCATGTATTTTAATAACGCTGATGTGTAAATGTGTAAATAATTAAATGTATAGTGTTTTTCTGATATAGTAAAGCTTCAGCGCCCTTCATTTCGTTGTTCATTTTCGAAGTCATGTAACCACACGTTAAAAGTTTAAGTTCTACAGAGAGTGTATTCTTTCCGCACAGACACAGATAAAATTCGAAATGCTGATACAAGAAAACAAAATCTCAGGTGTCCGGCAGGATCCACTAGCGGCAATAACATCTTTCAGCCAATGAAAACACTCCTTGCATTGACAGGTTGCTTCACGACTCAAGGCCTTTTCCATGATTCTGTATCCAAAATGATGGCTTTTGAACAACGTCGTTGATTGCACAACTAACTTTAACTTATTTGTCCAATCAGGCGTCTGCCTTTCAATCTCTGCTAAATTGGAAAGAAGTTTTTGACTTGATCTTCCTCATTGGGGGGTTTGTTTCTAAATGACATTGATATTCGTTTGAATTTATTCCCGCTTATTATACAATTGTCTTTCAATTTTCTGTGATATTCTTTAAGATTTAATAAGCAATTATTTAAAGTTCCCATTGAAACTTCATACGCAAAACTGTGATGCAAAATACTATTTTTCTGAGTTGGTTTGTATCTATGATTGCAGATAGCACTGATGCCAACGAAAGTATAAATACATTTCCCGGTCTAAGAAGATTCCAAGATATCATTTGTCATGTATTATTGATTCTGACTTCTTTAAATCAACGCACTCGCTGACAACTCCTAAGGGGGTCGTCACTTATGTAAAGCAAAACAATTGATTCAAGAGTATCCTACAGTTATGAACTCAAATTGTTAACGGGTTTGATGGCACACTATCTCACTGGAGTTATTCCCCTTTAAAGGGATAGAGCAACCATAAAATCTATGTTCTGGTCGTAAATTTGAGCGTCAAATACAGCACTAACCAGCATAGCTGCAGTAAATGTTTACTAATTTATGCGTGACAAACCGTAATGTTTAACAAAAGTGACCAATGGAAATAGATGTGAAGTTGTCATTAATCGCTTAAAGATAAACCGATAGCATTTACAATGTATATTCATAATCTAGATAGATACATAATAAACTTAAAGTAATCCCTGCATAGAGCCCTGTGACTAATCACTTCCTTTTTAATTTTCTTTTTCATAAAGTGTTTTCTTCAATTAGGATCATCCTATCCATATCACGTATATATGTGTTCGAATAGTATACCTGTAATCACTTAAAGGGGCAGTAGCACGTTTTTAGGAGGAATATAAGGTGATGTCAGGAAAATCAAAATTAATGGTTCCAATTTAAAGACAATGTATTTAAACCCAATGGAGCAGTAATAATTAAAAAAATTAAAACGTAAAGTTTAGCCATGCGATTCCTTTTTTTTACACAAACTGAATTAAAGGTGTTCACACAAAATGGCCGCTAATTATCAGTGAAAAAATGAAATATAAAATTATCAAAAAAACGTGCTACTGCCCCTTTAAGAACCACTTATATAATCAAAATGTTACGCATTGAGTGTTTAATGTATCAGCCAACGACAAGGGTGCTGATCTTCATGTACAGAAAAGTGTGCAATAACATACTTCTATTTAACCTTACAACTCTGTTATAGATAAGATATCATTTTTCAGTTTATATCCTGATTTAATCCCCTCACTTTTCACCAGTTGTCGAGGTATTCACGTCTTGTATGTTAACAGTTGATTACAAAAAGCAGTTAATCCAGTGTTGGATCCTAATATACACGTATATATAGTTTTGTCGATACTCCTCACAGCGCTTGATCGATTACCCAATAAGGTGACCCCTCCACTACTCCTCTCCTCGCCTTTATTGACTTTTATTCGCCTGACATGTACAACAAAGCATTAAGACGGCTCTTGTTGTTGTCAATTTCAAGCCATGGGTTGCTATTACTGCCTTTATGTCAGGTAAATATTTCTTCGCGGGTTGCGCATTGAACATAAACATGTTGGAGATGTTGTGAATGTCCCTTTGAAAGCCTTCTATTGATATGGACACGACTGTACAGAGCGTTATAAAAGGAAAAGTAGTAATGAGTTTGCTCTGGGGGACCGGAATAGTCTTCACGACAAAATGTCTTTGGTGGTGTGAAGAGAGGAGTAAACGGCAAATAATATAGATATTTAGTTGAACTATTCATTCAGTAGAGCGGGTACTGCCAACCCTAAACAGTTACAGGAGTGTTCTCTTGACGACCAGTACACAAGACGCCATTACTGGATACCAATCGTCAACCCCTGCAGAAGATTCCTTCTTTATATACATGATATGTAGTCATACGTCACTTTTGATTTAGAGGTGAGTTTAAATCTTTAATGATGGATACAAATACAAATGACTGATCTTATACATGTCTTCAAACTTAATTTAGATAGGGTTTTAGACATCTCTTCTGGAATCAGATACTCATGTACGCTATTCAAGATAAGGAACATATTAAAAAACTGTCCATCTAGCGAAACGAACATTTCTGTTTTAGTTCAATCTTTGCTTTAATTAGAAATACATCTACAGTTTAAAGATAATGTGAACAAGTATATGTAGGATGTGAATTTGAAGGTTAACGTATGTCAAAGCGGCAAAATAATTAATACAAATATTTCAGATGGAAAGATCTCATTGAAGAAGTGAAATGAAATATTTATATTGCAACTACGACTCTAGTATAAAGATAAAAGATAATGAGGGATATGATTCATATACATAATTAAACTTGATTGTTTAAGATTTATATGAAGGTTATACCAGTTTGACGACCAAATAAACCCCAACACCTTACCTATATGTACGGTAATCTTATCAATCAGTGTGTACTTTACGAAATAATCGAAATGTCATTCACTTATTCAGCGTGGTTTCTAAATCAGTATAAACATAAATACGGACTTCAGTTATCGACAAAGTGGGTGGTATTGTAGTGGGTGATCGTGTCTCTACCAGCTGGAGACTCCTGGGGATCTAGTCAGGAGATAATAAAACGTTTAATACCGTTTACAAACACGTACCCCACCTGATGTTTTCTCTGATGAGAAGGTTGGAAGGTTATCACTGTGCAAGGACAGGAATAGAATATCCTCCACAAATTGATATGGTAATGGCGTTTCTGAACATTTAGAAACTTATTACTCTTTAATAAGATATGCCTACAGTGTACTGTTAGTTTTCCATATATTTTAGTCATTTAATGTTATGAAAAAGAACAATACAGCATTCAGTGTGGCCAATTACCTCTCATATAATATCATAAACGAGATATAGTTCTGGTTCTGTTTCACTTTGGTTTTTGGCAAAACATCTGGATAAAAGCATTTAATCGAAATAGTTAAATTGCTCTTAACAAAAAAACGATAAAACAACAGCATCATTTTTTATTTACGTTACAATTTCTCAATTTACGCATAAAATACAAAGTAAGTTGAACAAATAACAACTGTTTAGTCGTACATATATTATTACACTGTTTGATATAAGAGTGAAGTAACCTGATTACATCATGTTATATATTCATGACTATATACATAGATATACATATCACTCTACTAAAATACATAATTAAGAGGACACATTTCTCTGTTGGCAAACGATAGAAGCTGTTATCAACAAATGATTTCAGTCTATTGCACAACCAGGTGCAGACAATCATGTACTGGTTAAGGTTATATATGTGTGACGTTATCCATTATTAGAGAGTGTCGTGTATTGTATTAGCTTTGAAATACACTAGACACTACAAATCATGGTTATCAGTTTTATACCAATTTAGAGAATAGGGAACAATTTAGTATCAGTAATTAAACATTTTTTTTATGCAAGCCATCTTTACAGTTGAGTGAAAGATCAGGGCAGGTTTTATTAGTATGACCGTGAAAACATACAGTCATTTGAAAGTCATAAAGTCACTTCAGTTATTCGTATGATATTTAGCAGTTTAACAAAGCCGTTAAAAGGTATCTCACATTTACATAAGCAGCTTTAGACATGCACAAATATATAGTAGGACTTCATGTCTGAAGATTTAACTTTGAAATACGATAAGCGATACTTAATAATCGACACCGTTATAAGTTCTTTTACCTGACAAGCATAAGAATCGCTGAGTGTTTATGATAATAATCAATTGAAAGGTTGGGGAAGGCGGTATTGTTATCAATGAAAGAGTATTTGGTGTTCTGAATGAGACTATTGTTGATCTCATAAGATCGACATTCCCTACTGCCCGACAACTGCATGACACGGTGACTAGTTCACCACTGAACCGTGTCTATAATGCGTCCACTGTCCGATTCAATCTAGAATCTATTCCATTTTGACCACAACCGAAAGTTTGTGATATATTTTCAACTTTGAAATGAAACTTAACGGATACCACTCTCTTACAGCTTTACTGTAAGGATAATCATTATTTTTTTATATGTGCATTGCTCACATATAATCATTGTTACACGGATCTCGTTTTGTTATGAATCCAATCTACTAAGTATTTCAATAGATGAGTGTACCATTCCGTAGCTGCGTATCGTAACAACTTGAGTGTCACAAGTGTCTGTGCGAGGCATGGTCGTGTTCTATCACTCGACTGTAGTTTCAGGAAGCTTGTACACACGATGACGTTCTCAGTGAGAGATGACAATTAGTCCACCCGGTGACCTCTGACTCCAACCATGGCTCTTACCCACGTGACTAACCACTACTCCAACTACAAACCCGGGGGGTACTACTCAACCTCTCTTCATGTTGGAGGTAAGTAACATCCATCACATTTACACTTACACTCAAGCCGTGTTTGGCCTCGATTATTTTGATAATTACACGTTCATAATGTTCACGTTGTCAACGTTGCCTTGTTGTATCAGATATTCATAGTCCTGTTATTGTATCGTACACATTTTCATGACATTGAAATTATAAAAGAACAATAACGTCATGTCAATACTTGTAGTACTTGGACTTGGCAAATGTTCGAACTCTCGAATGATGTAACTTTGTTGTCTAGAGCTTGTTCATAATGTGTTGATTTCAAACAGGGTAACTTAATCAATTCCCTCTCTGACCCCCTGTAGGAGATGATGAGCGACAGAGCGCCAAGCAGAGGCGGAAGGAGAACTACAAGGCGGACCTGCAACTGCAGATGCAGGAGAGGAATGCCGCCAAACAAAGGTGAGTGTATTCAAACGTAGGAATCCCGTTATCATTAAATGGTTTTTGAAAGATTTTCCTGTTTCTACATAATATGGTTATGATAGGGAAGACCATAATAACAACATTACATTTCTTCAAGATCCTGCGTTCTTGCAATTTTATGCAGGGTGAAACAACGACTACATCAACCTCCTTTCAGGGTTGTGTGCAACATCAAAAGAACATTCTATAGAATACCGGAGACATTTCATATAATGCTCTTTATTTTGCCTTGAAAGACAATATTCCCAAAACAAAAAATTTGACTTGTAAAATTTGAAAATTTGATTGATTAGAAATTTGAGATTTGAGTGTGATTCGAACCCGAAACTTTAATGTTGCCAATCAGCACCTTTACAATTTAAGCAACTGAAGCTCCGACCCGCGGGTTTTCCCTCACCGTCATGTTAACACTTTCAACCAAAACCTAGGGAGAGGTTTATATCCTTTACATTACGTTACTTTGCAGAGAGCGACTCCAGGACATGAGTGTGAACGCCTCTGGTTACCTCGACCCAGAGAAGGGTCCCGACCGGCTGAAGCCCCTGGGAGGGATAGACTGGACACAGCACCGGTCAAAGGGGGACGCCAAGGTCCGACCCTACCACACCCTCTTTCTATATGACCATCAGAAGTAAGTATCAACTCTGGTACACGTAGGTAATGTTGGCATAGGATCTCGTCTCTTAGTCCTGTCCTAAGGAACAGTTTCATATTAGAAATGTTGACTAATGCATTTCAACTGTGATTGCAATCCCATCTTAAGAGTGACCGTTAAAACATGTTTTAAATTAAAAAAAACAAATTCTTAATGTTAAAGATCATGGCCTGATTTCAATTCACAAAACATTAAAGTGACACAGAGTATCTTTCTTAAAGTTTTATTTGGTTTTGGTAAGCTACAAAATATCTAATATGCTGATTGAAGTACATATCTCATCACTGGACTTAAAAATATATCCATTTATGCATAATATCTCTAAAATGCTTGATTTTATGGAAAAATCAAGAAAACATCTCAAATACGACTAATATTCGAAATTAGGCTTTCAATTAATCTACCTATTAGTTACAATACTTAATAAACACTATCGAATCGACTATATCTTCCTGTCACCTTAAGACAAGGTTTCAAAATTACGTTTGGCAAATTTGCGCGCGCCAATCGAGCCACATTGTCCGGTTTTCGATCAAAATCCCGACTTTGAATGGCCGTATTTTCGCTCTAATGTACTGATTGGCCTTTAACTTGTTATTTTCAGTAACAGTTAGTGGTTCCCGGTGTAATAACATCAATTTCAAAATTTGACATATGTGATCCTATCAACATACTCTGTGTCTCTTTAAGACCACGGTAGCCTTACTTTAATTCGAATGAATGAACATGTTGCCCTTATAGTCAATGTGTTTTGTGAGAGACATATTAATTGATAACGAGATCCCAATGCTTTAGTGTAGATTATTCCTGCTATAGGCGCAATTTTCTTTAGAGTAGCCCTTACCAAGTTTGTCTGTCAGTTTTGAGAAAAAAAAGTAGCAAAAGGAGAATGATATGTAAAGAAAGATGTTTATATTATCATGAACTAGACTGATTGAAATTGCTGAAAAAGCAATCACAATTCATAGCACATCATGGCATCTGTAGCTGGTGTGTGAAGCAGGTACAAAGTTTTATTATATCAGAGAGGAAGTCTACCCTCAGGCAAATAGCCATTGTCAATCTGAACGGATTAGTTTTAAGAATGGCACATCAGTCCTTTATAAACCTCACCTACACCGCATGCAAATAGATAATTTTCTATAGGTTTGAATATTTTGACTGCCAAATATTTACACTAACAATCTTTGCAATGTCACACCTCGAAAACCTTAGAACACGATGTAATTTGCCGGTGGTAGGTCTCGGATGATCCTGTATTGCAAGAGGTTTTGTCTTTCTTGTAAGGCGGCAGAAGCCCATGGTAGTGCACCACGCGGTACCCCCTCGCCCCGCCGTGTCGGTACCCGTACAAATGGTACCCCAGGTGGTAGCCCAGGCACCCCCGCCAACCGTCCGTAGAGTCAGGTGATATCATACTAACACTCTAGTCTCTTTATAGACGTTCCTAGCGCTTATCTCACGTCGGCCAATTTATTCCACGAATACACTGCACAGTGTGTTTACACCATTTTATCAAAGAATATTGTATAAAAGTAAATAAACAAGAGTCTATCGAAATCGTTGAAGTATTATGCCTGGTGAATTACGATGGCAAGGGAACCACATGAGATTGTTGATCAATGATACTTAAATGTACTCTACAATTTTATTCAAATACTTATAAAAAAAACGTTAAATGTTTTTATCACTATGATGTGTTTTAGTGCCATTACAATAGTATCCACAGGGACAAGATATAGGCTTCAATAATATTTAATTTGAAGTATTCTGTGCATACCTATGAGCCCGATCTCTGCTTCTTCAAGCAGAATACAAGGTGGCTATTCCCCCCGCGCCCCCGACCTTTCCGGGCCGGTGTTTAGGGACCCCGTTATCAGGGAGCGTTTTGCGTCCAGCGACAAGCCAGATCTTGGAACCCTAGACCCGCCCCGTCAGGTTAATTTCCGAGCGCCGTGAGTTCACTACTTTCTCCCTGCAGTAGAATAAGACTTCTAGATTACAGTTCCTCATTAACATTTTCTGTGCAAATGACCAATAGTCTGCCGATTGCTTCTAATGATTTTCTTTTATACCTAGCGAAACAAAGCCAGCGAAGGAACCGACGTAAGCAACCTTGAGGGTTAAATTCACTTTGGGTCACCTCTTCAATAAAATGTGGTCATCTCGTCATTGATTGTTTTTTAAATCAATTTTTGATTAACGTAAGTCGAAAAAGTCATGCAAACGTCAACATATACGAACTTGTTATAGATTTAACGATTGTATGGTATGATTGTGTGCTAAGAATATTAATAGCATTTTATGGTAATGGAAAACCTGATCTTCATAGTGAATTTTCAGTGCATCGCTTTAACGCCTTTTGTCAACAAACGAACAAATCATTTATATCAGATAAACTACAATGCGAAAAAGTGAAAGTATTATATAAATAAGTTGTGTTTGTTTGTTTAGAAAACAATCATTGACGAGAATTGGCAACTTAAAATCCACAAATGCGACGTATGAATTTCATATATTTAAACAGACCATTCTGTAAATAAAATTTGTCAATTCTTAATATTGAATATCTTGAATTACTTGTTGATAAAACTTTTTGTGTTTGTGGGTTCAATACGTATAATCATTATCACTATTTCTGTGTGTCACGTGTGGTATTCCTCACATTTCGAAGCATCACTAAGCTCACTTCTACACTGTTTCTTCACAACCTGCACCAATAGCGTCTTGTAGCTGTGACGTCTAGGGAAGCTCACATTATAGTTTATAGCCTTAACTTATGGGACGTTTAGAGGTTAGATGGATAAACCGTTTTCCCTCTTGGTGTTTCAATGCAGACATTGTCCCAGTTAACAAGCCAATGGTTCTGTGTAGATACTCACTCTGTTATCAGGCACATGGTTTGCTGCACACGGTATGGTTCGCTTGATAATGGTGTAAGTATTTACACTGAAACGTCGCTTTCCTACAATAAACAAATTAATAACTCCATTGAATTCATCTTTATTTGTTTATTTAGTCATGTTAATCAATATTATACAATAGCGAATCATCAAATAAACATGATATCTTGTTTGACAACAACATATAAAATTAATATTTTATATTTTTTACAATAACCAATTACTTTTTCCTGTATGACATGTAGACTACATAGACTTCAACTTTTCTTTAACAATGCTTTTAGTTGCTTTTTGTTACAGTCCTTTCTTAAGTAATCTGATTTAATTGAAATTAATTGATTAAATTATTAATGAATGATTTATATCGTAATAGTTCTGTAAACCATATCTCAATCATAGATAAATACATATGAAATATGTTTATAAGTAATGACTAATCTCAATACCTGAATACTTATCAAATATCATATATCAATGAGTCTATAAAGGTATCGTCTAGCACACTTTCAATGGCCAGTGGATCAAATTAAGCGCTATGCATGCTATCCAGTGAGCGTATCATATTGTATGCCATGCCGAGTCGTACACAGTTGATTGCTTATTCTTGTTTACCTGAAAGTAAAATGGCTCCTTTAGAATATTAAATTTCATATTTGACCTACTAGCAGTGGCAAGTAACGACACCTAGAGTGTAACGGGTATGGATCCCTACCTAGGGTTTTACGGGTATGTGGTGATATAATGTTCGTTAAAAGCAGTAACCATTTACAGTAAGAGTTTGTATCTATGTATCTTGTTAATTGTGTCCCCACTGTTCCGGCAGCAGGTTGGACGCCCCTCCACAGATACACAGCCATGTGCCCCAGTATCACGACGCCTACAACATCATGGCTGCACGGGATATCACAATGAGTAAGTGTTTCTATAAGCTTACTCTTTGATGTCACTAGAGAGTTCAATGTTGAAGCACATCAGCAATTGGCTGCCAATGTTTACAATGGTTTAAAGAAGGCTTTTTGTTGCTTATGCATATTAAGCCCCTATATCTTTACGTTTCTGATTCAAATATTTCATGAATGTACATGCGGATAAATAGTGTTTTAAACTGACATTTCTTATCTGTATTCATTAACAATTGCAGTGCCACAGGCACCGCTTGTTGCCCCACTTCAGCCAATCCACTACGAGAGTAGTCGACCAATCATCATCCAGCAACCGTCTCCTAGCTATGAGTGGTGAGTCAAGATTATATACAGTCCCCTTGAAAGGCTAAGTGAAAAGAACATGTATACTATAGCTCTATACTGCATTAACAGATTCGAATTGTATAGGGTCTTTTAAAATCTATTATCATCAAACGTTAAGGCAGTCTTATTTGAATGTACTTTATATCGGTAGGCGTTTGTGTCTACAGTGTAAGACATATAGAATAGATATGAAAGAGAGAAAACAGACATGTCATTTTATTATTAGTCAAGGCATTGTTTTATGCTATGTTATTGTAAACTCATCACATATTTACTTTGGAAAGCCTATTCCTTAAATTACAGATAATTGATAAAGATATATATATATATATATCTTACACAATCTTATTTTTCAATAGGCATGGACCACGCTATAACCCTTACCCTATAGGTGAGTTTATTTCCTTACCGATGCATAATGCGAATCAATTGGATATAAGAGTTTTAATGCTTAGTAAAAATGCAAATTTTTAAATATTCAAACCACATTTTGAAAACGAAACATTTAAATCTTAAGGCTTTATTCAAACAATATAACAAACATGCCGGATGATCCGTATTGTTTCATCTCTATATAATTTCCTTGACCTCTTCGGACATTTTCTATATATCTTTAACACTTAACTCTTCAGATCTTCGCTAATCATTTCAATAGTTTGACTTTGTATCCTGAATTTTACTTGCAGAAGTACCAGCCAAAAATACAACGTTATTGGTAACTATAAGTATTCGACAAATTTAGTTCGCTTTTTAAAGTTATTAGCAAGTGATTAACTGTAACATGATTCCAAATAGAATTTTGCTTAGTAGTAACATCATTTCATTTTTCTTTTTGATTTTTGATTCTTACCATAAGTTTTCCCTTTGTTATTTCAAAAAAAATATGATAAGAATCAGATTTTGAAACTAATGAAGATGTAGTGTACAAATAGAGAGGAAAATGATTATCTATAATTTCATCTTTACGAACTTCATAATCATCTCGCCTAAAACTCTTAACCGTTTTAGATTATGACTAACTTTTCTTCCATTTTAACACTTTGATAAACCTTATATGTAGTAATAATGTCGCCTAACTTGCTTTGTGTAGCTTCCTAGTTCCAAATACAGAGCCGCTATAGACAAACCCCTGGATGATCTGGACGATAAGGTAGAGTGTCTTCTGTCCAGAAATCTGGATATTGCAGATGGTTCAAATAGTAGTCATTTACATATGAACTGTATTGAAACATATTTTCATCATTTCATTTGATGTCAATTTCGATATTATTCTTTATTTTTCTTATAACAACTTTACCTGAACAGGTGAAAAGTTAATAATTGTTTTTATCATTCTTTCGTGTAGATAATGATGTATTCTTTAGTTTTGTATTAACGCTTCGACATGCCACTTACAGTTTTAAATGTAGTAGTTGAACTGAATATATTTAACAATTTAGATAGTTGTACTTATATCAACTGCAATTAGTAGAGGCAGATGATCTTTATATTTCTACCAAACCCTGTCAAATGGCCGTTCGTTTCATAACTCACTGAATGATAATCTAAACATAACAATTTACAAATTTTCGTAACATAACACAACTTAAGATCAATTTAAGAATAAATATTTTTGGACACTAAAGACACGCAAACTATTTCAACCAATCTTATTAAAATATGATCTATTTGCTACATCACATAGTAAAGAAAATTATGATCTCATTTTAATGAGATTCCATTTCAACAAGACCAACATTGGTACTTTTTCTTTTAATGACATTTCATAAGTTGCAATGATTAAAAAATCCAAATTATATGGACTAACGACTTCTTGATTGCAAATAGATGCCACGTTTCGGTGAACATACTAACACTTATAACTTTACCGCTTGATAACGGTGTAAGTGACGACAACGAAACATTGCATGTCTTTGCAATAAAGAAGTTGGTAACGAAATAATTTGCATTTTTGGTTGGTACTGTTTGCAGCTAGAAGAAGCGCGACTGAAGATCAAGCTAGAGCGAGATAACGAGGAGTACAAGCGCCGCATGCAGAGGGAGCTGGACGAGAACCAGAGGCGACTCCGGGAGTCTGAAGCTGAGGTAGAGACTGGGGCTCTAGGGGTCGATTAATCAGACATTTAGTATTTTTGGATAACAGCATATCGAGAGAGTTGCATAAAGTTACATTTCTACATGTTCACGTATTGATAAGTCAAATACTTGTAATGGTATAGTAATGGTTTTGTTCAAATAATTCCTTCCCAATAAGAATTCATTCTTCAGCTATCTGCATTGATGGGAAACTGTAGATATTTCACATACTAACGCAGGTAGGTGAATAAACTTTCGGAACGCAGCTGCATCTACATTAATTCAAATTTAAGTAATGGATACACTCTTGTATTGCAGGCCCGAAGACGACTGGAGGAGCTGAGACTTGAGTCTGAGAACAGACGGAGAGAGGCGGAGAGACAGAGGAGAGAGTGGGAGAGACTACTCAGGCTCAAGGAACTCGATAGGGTCAGTCTATCAAAGAAGCGGTTGACATCTTTTGACAGTTTTCTTTTAGTCTCTAGTTGCTCAGGGGGCGCTACTGTACAGTGCCCCCTTTCACAAAAAGTGATCGTAAGGTTTGCTTCTGTGGTAATACATTAGTAAATTTGCTTTGTGAAAGGAGACCTCTTGGACTCGAATTGGCGCTGTGTAAGCAGGATCCAGGACTTAAATTTGAGTTGGGTGTGCTCAAAAATGTGAAACAAATTAACAATTTATTAGTTAAAAGATCAAAGAATGTGTTTAACTGTATCTGCATTTTTTAAACTTGAACTACAATCAACAGAAACTTTAATTGAAACTCTTGTACATTTCGGTTCCGCCAATGTATTAGCTGTTTTCATATGATAATGAGGACTAAGCGTCTCTTAGAGATGAAAAGTAATTGCACTTGTTGCACATGTATGCACTTTTCATTAATTCGTTCGTGAAAAGTGTGTAAAACTATCAACTAAAATATCTTTAATGTTATTAAATAAAAATAAAAAATGATAAAGGTACATTTATTTTCAGCCAAGAACAAATCCGGTCATCGTAAAACCTGGAAGTGAGTCAATTTGGAATATTTTGAAATAATTCTTTATAATATTTTATTGAAACGTTTCAATGAACTACAACAGAATTACAGCTTATTATGACTTCCCAGTTGCTCCTTGTGTATAACATCAGAAATTAGTCCCCAAGACAATCGTTACACCGTAGAAGTGTCATAATTTAACAATTATTATTGTTACCCTAGTTTTTTAAACTTGATTTAGAGTTTTGCGCAACAAGACCTTGGTTGCTCTCGCATCCAATTAAAACAATGTTGAAAATGGAATACATTTCATTAATGGATAAAGATCGGTCAGTGGTTAGAGTGAGTTTTACTGATAAGTATTCAGAGGCAAATTGTCATGGGTTTTATGTGTAGTGCGTGGAAGTAAACTGGGGTTCATTTTAAATAATGTAAGACCGTATGATAACTGTAATGCAATATTTAAGGATACAATGAATGTTAAGCGTAATCAATAACTTATGTTAATGACTTTAACGCAAATTAGTGACTAATACGTGTTGAAATTAGGTAGTTGCTCTAATGGAAACTCTCTGTGTTTAAAGAGCCCTTATTCCAAAGTTGTATCATAGAGCAATAGCAGAGAGCAGGTCTGTGCATTACGTGAAGGCCGTGTGCTTGTGCATCTAAAATCATACTTTTCAATGACATACCATCTATCTGAGCCATGTTAACGTGTGTATCTACTACAGGTGGGAGGAACCGCCTGCTGGACGAGATGGATCTGTACAGACACAAGCTCAGGGAGGAGAGGAAGATGATCGAGGAGCTGCTCATGAACAGAAAACCGGTTAGTACTCAGGGTTCCATTCTCTACCCAAACAGGCAGCTTAGTCATCCCCGAACAAGCTTGGACTGAGGACGAAAGGGACAGTCCTATATGGGTATTTTGTGAAAACGCGATTCAAGGGGACATTAATTTATACATTTAATGTTCCCAGTAAATGGTTATTACTCAATCCAGTTAAAACATGATTTTATTCCTCCTAAGGAGTGCAATAAAATTATGATCTCATTTTAGTTCGATTGAAATAAATATTTGTAGACGTTATGTCTATATAGCTATGGTTAGATCTATACACTCATATACATAGATAATAATACTGTAGGGACTCTCGGCCGCTGATAGTCGCACACTTTCGGGATGATGTGATTCGTTTCATAACATCCATATATGCCCTATGAAAAGAAAATCAGACATAGTTTACACAATTTCTTCAGTAAATGGCAAATCATTACAAACTCATACGCATTGTTGAGAACTGACTCAGTCATGGATATCGAAATTGCAGATCGAACCTCCCAAGTTGGACATCAAGGTTGTGAGGCAGAGGAAGGAACAACAGATTACTAGGTAAGTAAGATCTTATATTGATACCATGAATCCTAGATGCTGGCTGTTGAGTTGAGCTTCCAGTGTTTATGGGATGAACTAGATGTACGGATGAGGAGACCTGCATATTTATCGAAGTCAGTTGTGCTCTAATGTCTGTGACGATTGTGTTCTAGGAGGGAGATCCCCCCGACCCCCACGACTGACGACAACGCCAACCCCGACAATGTCCACATGTTTTCGGGTCTCAAACAGAGAGGTACAGTAACTTCTTTATTTAACAGGCTGTTAATACAGCATTATTAATATAAGGTACTCTTTCGTGAATTTGTATAGTTATTCTCAGATTGACATTAATATGTCCACCATTAGTAACAGAACTACAATTTGAAGGCTGGATTGCACAAAGGAAATGCAACACTTAAATGTCTCTAATTATTTATGTTATCAATGAACATAATCAAATGTGAACTTATTTAATTAAGTATTGTATACATGATGTTGTTAACTTGAAGATTTCGAGTCTCGGAGACAGTTCCGGAGCGTGTACCCGGAAGTGCCCTTCACCAACAAGAAGCTGGAGTGGCAGCAGGGGGCGCTTCTCGCTCAACAGGAAGAGGCTCTCCGCGCCCTCAGGGAAGCCAAAACTGGTACATTTACAATATAAAAAGAAACAAACAATATTAACAATATCTAGATCGATCTCACGTTATGACTACAACATGTTCAAAATGAAGTGAATAGAGGTGTTCTATGTTATAGTTCGGGTGATTTAAAGTACTGAAAAACATTAGTTATCAAAGCATTTTAACACGCTCGGTGATTTTCATGATGCTTTATTAAACTTCGATAATAGTTAAGATATTTTCTGAGTTTAAAAAATCTCATATATATACTTATACACCAATATGTATGGCAATTCATTATTTTCGCTGAGAATTGAACCATATTCTTAAAATTTACTGAAAATGAACTTAATATGTACTGAAAATTTAACTATACCATTAACATTTCCAGAAGCCGAAATTACATGAACAGAAGTTATTATACCCACCAATCACAATCAACCCAAATCACAACCTGTTCTATTTGCTGGCAAGACAAACAGTAACCTCTGTTTCACATCGAGTTGTATATTGCAGATACAGAGAAACAAGTTGTGATGAAGAAATACTTCTTCGATAGACCAGTGTGGATGGACCGGGAGATAACTCCATTCGGTAGGATGAAGGTGGGTACATTTTCACATTGGACATACAAAAGTTTACATATAGGTATATTTCCACTCTGCTTATATATCATGCTGTGTTTGCTATTTTATCTTGTATCCTATTGGATCAATTAAAAAAAGGAAAATATTTGATATTTTGTGAAATAATACATTCAAAGAGTGGAGACGCCCATGAAATGTTTTTCCCCCATATTTTACGTCTACTTTGCCTGAATACAACATGAATGAATGATATAGGTTTCACGTGAGAACGTGTGAAGATTATGCATTATGTTGAGCTGCAGTTATTATTCAAGATATGATTCATATTACATTGCAGAATCGGGGTTACACAACTACTGCACTCGAGGTGGAAGCCCGGTTGTCACGACTAGATAGAGGTCAGTGAAGTTGATTCAATAAATGTTTACGGTTGCATTATTAACATAGACTTTTAGAGTGTCTCATCTTGACTTACATATGACAAATATTCGACGTTAGACCACGTTTAGGTAAAAAGACGCAGAATTTTATAATATTGTTAGATATATTGAGGATGTATATATTCTGTAGATTGATTTGAATGGAATGAAAGGTGTTAAGAAAATAAGATCTACGAAACCGCTTTAGATATGAATTTATATTAAGAGGTTTTTTTGCATGCTACGAAGAAAACATACATCGTACTGTATGTTTTCATTCTCTTCTGTAAAAATGAAATGCATTTCTGAGAAGACGTGTAGATTTCATGAAAGGCATTATAATGTAAACGTGCAATGGTACAAACGAGCCCTGCTTCATGAAAATTACATTTTCGTTTTTATCCTGTTTCAGATGGATTCAGAAGCTACAGGTTAGTACGCCCTACACCCTTCAATGTCGTAATATAGTGAAAGTTAAATAAAATCGAGCAACCGTAAAAAGATATTTTCTGATGAAGATCTTAGTTAACTGAGATCAGCAAAACCCGTATGTCTCTTCGCAAGCACGTTGGTTTTACTTACTGATACTCCTGTATGCCTTGTTAAATACAATTATTCTGTTGTCTTTTCTACAGGCCTGGGTCCGCCGATACACTGTGCGATGATACGTGGATACGCCCTAGTTCAGCCGATGTCTAGACAAGCCTGATATTACTAAATATTCAAAAGAAAGGATTAAACTCCAAACCGAAGTATGTTAAGGAAATAGAAGCAGGATCCAACTGACCGGTTTGCAGCTTGAATCAGCAACATGTTATCCACTGAATGAATTCACTGGACAACAGTAATGATGTCCAAAACATCAAACAATTTGGTTTCATTCATTGAAGTTGATAGTTTTGAGGAACAAAAGCATTCATAAAGTGAGCTACCTGAAATAGCTCTATTGATCAGTCTCTTGAAGAACTGATGCTTGTAGAAAGAACTGTTCTTTATTACGAGGAAGTTTCAATAAGGACACTGACATTGCAAAAATTACAAATACAACCACTCAACTAAAATCAACTAAAGCAAGTTGATCAAAACGGGTTTCATGTTATACCATATGAGCCATTGAGTGATATCCACGACAATCCTGTATCAGAACTTCAACATTTTATTTCGTCAGAAGTTTTGAAGTTTTGGTTTATTTGGATAAATGAAGACACTGATGTGATAAGGAACTGACTAAGTTCCTATTTTGGACTGTGATATTTATAGAATTCAGCTGTAGAACGTATATCATGGGACACAATCATGTATGTTGAGAAATCACAGAAAGTGCAAATGAGGAAAGGTTAATACAACGCTTCTACTCCAAGAAACAATGATAGAGAACAGTCAATATTGTAACTCATGTAAGGGATGATGTCCTTGACATCGTTCTTTTTTTTTGGAGCTCAACTGTCTCACAATTAGATTTGACGAAACTACCATTGGTGTATATGTAGATTGTACAGTTTATATGAAGTACTGTTGGAAATATTAGAAACATGCTTATATCAGCTGCTGGAAATAATCGGATCATGAGAGAGTCGTCTCCAAATCTGAATAAGAACTACAAATTATACTAACAAGTTAAAGTTTTTGAATGTATTCAGTAGTCATGTACATGAAGTATTCAAAAGGATATCACCAATGTCAGAAAATTGTATATTTTGTCTATTTTTGTACATTTTTTGTTTATACAGTTTTTATTTTGTGAAAGTATGTTGATGCAGCATAAAACCCTCATGACTACACAATATACTTCTTAGGCGTCCAAAATGCATAACAGGAGTAAAAAAATTGATAGTGTAACCACAGTACACAACTTAAATAACAGATTGTTCAAATCTGTATCAGAGAAGAGATATATTTTGAGAAATATTTTACATTTGAAATAAATGATTTAACATGAAGTCTTGTGTTTCGAGTATCAATCCTGATTATCCATATATTTCATCCTATCTTTCATTGGGACAGCAGCATGGGGGAAGTGGTGCTTGAAATACTGAGTGAAACCAAGTGTTTTGGTCGCTAGTTTTCACTTGTATATCTACAACAAGAGATGAATTCTAGGATTGATGAATACCAACCAGCATCTTAAATACAAGATCATATTCATAACAAAACTATACTGTATATCTCAGGTTAATTAGATTGAAATGTAATATCTATCATAAAGAAAAACAATCAAAACATATATCTTACATTCATCATTTTATTTATAAAAAGAAGTATTTCAAATGTAAGGATTTAACAAATGATTATATTTACAATGACATCAAAAAGATTCAGCCACATTCCTAATTATCTCGAAAACATTCACCATTCGTACAGCGACATCCTAACCAAGTCTACATATATTGAAGTTCAACAGTGCCTCTTTTATTATACAGAACTTGCCAGAATATTTCTTGTTTTTGTTTTGAATATCAGTAGCAGGGATAATACAATATGAATTTCCAAATAATATCCAAATTAAAAAAAGGATAACAAAAACAAAACATTCTTTGAGAATCCATTAAAAACATTGATGGTTCACATGATTAACTAGATTCACAAGAAAGAAAAGTGAATGAATAAAGTAAGTTCAGAGGGCTTATATATTGATGACTTGATAATCAATTGAGTTGTTAAGCATATACAAATATTTTATGTGAACCTGAACCAAGAATAAAATCATTTATTCTTCTTGCAGCTATTTCCATTAAACAAAAGATCCTTTTAAAACCATTGAAAGCTATCATTTTATAACAGTTGAGTCATATGTCAGCTACTTACTTCAAAAGTAGAAAACAACAACAAAGTTTGGGAAGATGTTTTTTATGTTTTACTGTTGAAGTAAGATAAAAAAACATATTCTCAGACAAAAACTTTGATTGGTTGCTGAAATTCAAATGTGAATCTGAACAATAAATACAATTTCAAATTCATACACCAAATAACCATTCATAACAAACAATCCTTGAAATGAAAAAGATACAATTCAACAACATTGTTGTAACAACTTCTTATACATATCCAAAACCAGAGATAATATAGACTCAAAGGTTATAAACATCCGTGTGTCAAACACTATTGCACTAGTCAGTATAAGTAAGAAGACAATTCTATAAACAATGTTTACTGATCAAAATGGACTAGGCTTTGAATAGCACTAATTTAGCTGATAATTTCTATAAGTTATAAATGTAAGATTGGATAATATACCTTCTCCAAGATATTGAAATGCTAAATATAAAAGACAATTTGCAAGTAATTTATTCAAATGTTTCTGTCCTCATAAATAACAATGGTTATGTGCCTGTAAATATTACACAGATAATGTTATTCTTTAGCTACAATATTCTTATTTAGACCTCTAAAACTTCAACAACTTATATACATTCATAACAATTTTTAAGAAAACATTCTTCTCTCATCCCATACATACCAGAATAACAACTACAATACTTCATAAGAAATAAGAAAATCACCTGATGAGCTGATGTTTGCAGTTTTTTAAGGGATCCTAAGAACATTCATTTATCAAACTTATCAATGTACAGATAGTTGCTAAGATTCTCATGAACAACTAATATCATACATAAAATCAGAACAACATTTGTTGTGAGTAAAAATTAGGGATCACACACATCCACTTCATACAATTGTTATTGTAGAGCACAATACATAATATCAAACTTGAGCAACTTCTTGAGTATCTAGTATTTATAACGTTTTATCTTTTCCATGACATAATGGCTTGCTGTAATGGAAGCACTTGTTGAGAGTGAGAGAGAGAGAGAGAGTGTGAGATCTTTAATGTTTTATGGCAATTAAATCCCAGTTTTTAATAGGAGAGTTACATTAGGACAGTCATCGAGTATGTTCTCATAAGGACTTGCTTATAACATTGTCTTCAAGCCTTACATATATAATTGACCCAAGGGACAGCAACACAAGTCCTATTGGGCTAATATCTGATGTAACACGTCAAGACAATGTAAAAAACAAAAACCAAAACTCCAAAAAACAAAAAGTAGACTAAAAATGATCAAAATGGTGTTAACTGACTGCTCTTTTCAAATCAGCTTTGCATCAAGTTGTGATCTTCTCTTAACAAGTTAATCAACTAGATTCTTTTGATGTACCGGTAACCTATTACTTGTACTTGTGAGAATATGTCAGTGCTTGGAACACAAGGCTCTGATAATTTAAAATGGAGATACCTTATTGTTATTAAATCACATATCATGTTACACCTTAGTTGAAATAACGTATTCATAACACAACTGCTTTTGATTTCAAACAATTTTTAGGGTTTTTAGGACAAAATGTGCAACACTTAATATAGCGGTAATGTTTGAAGAAATGACTTGAGTACCCTGAATGCAATTATGAAAGAGGAGATGAAAATGTGCTTAAAGACAAATGTGCATGTCAAAAGCTCAGCAGGCCTGATAAGTTTAACTCGAACGATTATCATTATGCAAACATGACTAACAACAATTCATAATCTTCGATTGGTAATGTCTATTAAGTAAATACTATTTGAGAACACACAAATTATTAAATTACACACAAAAAAATGCCCATCAAAGAAGACACATAAGAAGAAAAACAAGACTGGAATTCATGATAGAGTGGATAGATTAGTAGAGGTGTCTTGTGCTGTATTTGTGATGTCCTATTTGTTGTAATATTTCCTCAAGCTGCTCTTGGCAATCACACTGTCACTGCTCAATGTTCATTTAACAATCACTCTCACATGTACAATATCTTCAATAAGTACAACAGTCTAAGTAAACCTAGTCTCAATATTACCGTTCACTCCAAAATTGAGACTAGAAAAGTCTAGTAGAGTGTCGCGTCAGCCAAACTTTCTGTGACCTTTGACCCTCCAACCGCATGCGTGAGAAGGCAGACTATTGTGGCTTGGTAAGATGAGTTCTGATTGGTCAATTCGATACGTGGGCTGACGGGACCCTCAACGCGATCGGAGTGAAACGGGTAATATTGAGGCCAGGTTTACTTAGATTGTAAGTACAATTACTTGATTTCAATCAGACTTACAACAAAGTTCATTCTTAAAACAACACATCAAAATTGAGTCTCTGACTTGCAGAAAGTTATTATTTTTACACATTCACAGCCTAACCAGATAATAAATATTCTCGAGCGGTGAGAAGAGCTGATCAGACACCGAGAGTTGACATAAACCAGAAGATTAGGTAGATGATTCCCAGGAGACCTACAATCAGCCACACTGCACTGAAGGAACCTGTAACACGGAGAGAGGGCAGTGTTAGAATCAAACCATTATCATTGAACAAAGAAGGCCTTTTAGAAAAATTAATTAGATTTGAGGAAGTTCTTTAAAGGAATATTGAAGATGGTGTGACAAAATGAGACACATCTTATGTAATAATGCATAACAACTTCCTTATTGATTTCTCATGTTTCTTGGATATTTCTTGCCCAAAATTTCTTGAAGAATCAATATAGAAGATGTTATCCATAAGATTTGTCTGATGGATAAAAACTTTTTGATAAAGTTTTGGTATATCAAAAACATTTAATTAAACACATGTGTATACACTGCAAATGTTTCTAGAAACATACATTCATACATTCTTCCTTTTTTTTCATAATGGAATGTTTCTTAGATCTTAAAAATTGCATTGCATTGATACACTGACAAATATTTGAAACCTGAAAACTTTTATAAACTAGAAAAGAATTTTCAATATATGACTGGTCATAAGTCGATTTGGCCTTCAAACCTGATTAATGAAAACAAAAAACTGACTGTTTAGTGTTTATCAATGATTAAAACATCATTTCAAGATATTTTATACAAATCATTCTTCATTTAGATAATGAACAGGTAGGGCAATAATAATGTAAAACCTTACTCCTGGGTGCAACTTGGTGTATCTTGATGGTGTTGTCAGCAGATATACTCAGCAGTGTAAAGTCTTGACCTCCGGTCACAGCTCGGGCACCTTCCGAGGACGGCATGAACTCCACGCCGGTCACAAATATACTGTGGGCTTCCTTCACGTGGTACAGTTTCTACAACAAGCACAAAAGGACTTCATCACAAAACGAATCAAATAATTAGCATTAATACTGATTGCAAAGAGAATATTATAGGTAAAATGTATGCTCTTAGAAGTAAAGTAAAATCCCTGTCTGTTTCAATACAAAATTTTAAATAGCTCTTTGTTATTCTGCTATTAAGACAATATGAGATCTGTGAGAATAGTTTGATTCCAGTACAATATAAATGAAACCAATGAATTATCTCCTTTGATTTTTACTTCTGACTGAAGATTTCAACTGGCTCAAGGATGTTTGCACTTTTCAAAGGTTGTGTAAAGCTATAGTTTTCATTATTGATAAAGAATAATTGGGTTTGAAAAACTGACAATCATCCCAGTTTAATAATTTTCTACTGTCAT
The DNA here is from genome assembly GCA_916613615.1 of Steromphala cineraria. Classification (NCBI taxonomy): domain Eukaryota; kingdom Metazoa; phylum Mollusca; class Gastropoda; order Trochida; family Trochidae; genus Steromphala; species Steromphala cineraria. The sequence continues at coordinate 81,483,291 of OU744722.1, forward strand.
AATTTTCTTTAAAAACTTTTTCACTTATCCATCCATCATATAATTACCTGTAAGCTAAAGGAAATATAAACAGACACACTTCCAGAGATTGTTCCAAGACCAAGATAAATTCCTTCATCACTGAAAAATACAGACGAAAATATTCAATGTGATAAACAACAGAAATGATAGAAAATAATGTAATCAAAATATTTGTGATGAAAGATTATTTATCATAGGAATGTTATGTAAAAAATAATCAATGTGATAAAGAATAATTATCGTTTGTATATAAAATATAAATTGAATGTAACAACTTTACATAAAGAGAATAAATATAAAATGTGATGAAAAAAGGGAATTATCATTTGTATATGATGCAAATGGAATGACACAACTCGACACAAAAAGACAATACAAAATATGTCTTGATACTATCTCTCTCAATGACAATGTCTGATACAATGACGATATGTCTTGATACTATCTGTCTCAATGTCTGATTATTGAGCCCCTCACCTGACAGCCAATGATGAGAGAACTTCAGTGCCAGTGTTGGCTTTCTTCTTCACTTTAAATGTGTTGGAGTCCCATAATGTAACATAGCACGATGATGGCTTGGAAGATCTTTTGCTTGGTATGCTCAGTGTGTACAAATTGTACTTGTCTTTCTTACCTTCAATGACTCCAAACCTAGAAACAAATTAAGTTAAACTCTTCACTAAACCTTTTATAATCCGAAACAGCCTCAGATGACAAACAAACACAATACAAGTGAGCAAATGATTTAATTTTTCATGTTTAGTGCTTTTTGGGCAGTATTGCAACTTAAATTATGAATATGAACTAGATTAGCGTTTGCGGGATACCGCAAAAGCAGAGCAGCCCCGGAACTTTGGGTTTCGCCTTACCCTGTTTCGCCTTTTACAGGCCTCACCAAATTGGGAATTTTCTCGTGACCTTGACCTTTGACACTCAAGGTCACACAATCAATGAACACATTTCATTGAGTATAACATTATTGTTATGAAATAAAGTGTTAAAAATTAAATTAATCCATTTTCTCCATATATGTTGACCTTGCTGTGACCTTGACCTTCGACAGTTAGTACCCAAAACTTTTTGAAAATGTTGTACTTCTCAAGAGATAATATATACAAAATCTAAACTTCATAGCACAAAAACTTTTCAAGTTATTGTGTTTACAAGGAATTGCAATAACTCATATCTCATGACCTTGACCTTTGACCTTCAAGGTCACACAATAATTGAACACTTTTTATTGAGTATGACAATCATGTATTGATTAAAAGTGTTCATAGTTAAAATAAAGCATTTTCGCTAAAACATGCTTGCGTCATGACCTTGCTGTGACCTTGACCTTTGACGGATTGTAGCCAAAACCTTTTCAAAATTTTTTACTTTTCCAAGGATGATATATACCAAGTTAGAGCTTCATAGCACAAAAAGTTTTCAAGTTATCGCGTTTACAAGGAATTCTTAGAGTGAATACATAGCTCGTGACCTTGACCTTTGACCTTGAAAGTGAACGTGTCAAAATCGTTCCCCCGAGGTATGAGTAGTAAGGTATGAATAAGAGTTCTGGAAAGCTTAGTGGAAAAAAGTTATAGATAGTAGTACGAGTGCGGCGGCGGCGGCGGCGATGGAAACTTCACAAAAACTGATAGCAGCCCCGTCTGTTCGTGAAAGAACAAAAAGAATTAGTGTCATTGATTATTTAATTATGGAAAATACAGATGAGTATTTGTTTTTTCCGTTTGGAACGCACATAATGGAGTTTTTGATTGAATTTGACATCGTCGATGAGTTTCGTTCACAACACATGTGTTTTCGTCACTTTTGTAACTTCACAGAGAAGAGTTCCAAGGGAGACCACTCTCTCGCCTTCACCGTAATCGCTTACCGCTAAAAACAAATCGTTTCAATCTCGAACATAAACCACCCCCCCTGACAGAGTCAACATAGTCAGTTCAAATTCTGTCTAAATGTCACCAGAATGTCACTGTATAGAGTTCAAAGCACCATCTTATGAAAATACATGCATTAAATAGTTAGCACACTTCTAGCAATGGGCATGCATTACTCCGCGGAGATATTTTCTTCGAGTAGGCATATCTTCGCCGCAGGTCGGATATATTCACCGCCCTTCGCTTTCACTTTCACAGTTCGAATTCTTCCGTCATCACCCGGGTAGACATCACACACTCTACCCAGCTCCCAACTTCCCCGTGGCTGATTATCAACCACCAGAAGCACTAGATCTCCAACTGATAATGTCGGGTTTTCACGACACCATCGATTCCGAACAGTGAGTTCGGGGAGGTATTCTTTCAACCACCTCCTACACACATGATCTGCTATCACTTGAGCTTGGCGCCACCTCTTCCTGCTATTAATTTCCCTTTCCGTACACACAGCAGGAGGAAGCTGGTTGTTCGCCCTACCTATGAGGAAGTGGTTTGGGGTGATTGCAGTGTAGTCCTCAGGATCCTGACTGTTATGGGTTAACGGACGGCTGTTCAGAACGGCTTCCACCTCTATAAGTGCAGTCCGAAGCACAGATTCTGAGACATAGGTGTTTCGAAGAGTGTTCATTAGCGCAGTTTTTGTCGATCGGACCAGTCTTTCCCAGGCGCCGCCAAAATGTGGACTTAGAGGAGGGATAAAGTGCCACTGGATTCCCTGAGGAGCTAAAAAGTCACAGATATGCTGCTGCTTGAGCTCAGATAAACACTGGGATAGTTCATTGTCTGCCCCTTTGAAGTTGGTGCCATTGTCACTGTAGATATGATGTGGGTGACCCCGTCTGGCAATAAAGCACCGTAATAGCAGAATAAATGAATCTGTCTCCAATGAATCTGCTAGTTCAATGTGCACAGCCCTGGTAGTCAAACAGGTGAAAAGGCATCCCCACCGTTTGACAGAGCATCGACGAAACTTAACCAACATTGGTCCAAAATAATCCACGCCGGTATTGACAAATGCACCTGCGGCACCGTTGAGACGACACGAGGGCAAGTCCGCCATCCTGGGTACACTCGGCATTACTCGACGCCTTCGACAGTCGAGACATCTACCGATAGTCTGCTTCGCCATTCTTCTTGCATTGATTGGCCAGTATTTCTGTCGCACAGTAGAGATGACATGTTCTGGCCCACCATGAGCAATGCTTACATGAACGTCATGTAGAATAAGCCTTGTGACATGGTGATCATAGGGTAACAGGAGCTGGTACTTGGATTCCACAGGGATATTAGCCTTTCGCAGTCTTCCACCTACCCTCAGATGTCGACCATCATAGAATGGAGTCAAGGGTTGAAGTTTGCTTTGGGCTGGGATTGAATTTCCATGACTGAGGTTTTCCATTTCTGAATGAAATGCATCCCTTTGAGATTCTTTGATCCAGCATAACTTGGCCTCCTCATATTCTGAAGGTAGAAGACACAAGTTTTTGATTGGAGATTCCTGTCGGTCTTTCAACTTCGAGAGGAAGTTACGCACAGCTCGCAATATCCATGCTGTGCGTCTACACAGTCTGTGCCAGGAAGAGAAACTTGCCGGGTTGATCAAACTTGACAATTCCAATTCCTTGAATATGCTCCTTGAATATTCAGGTGATTTACAGTTGTCAGTCACTGTGTTGAGGAGATGTTTTTTCTTGACCTCAGGGTCCATGTCACTCAGTTCATACTCTGAAGAGGTCTCTGCTTGTGTTTCCCATGTGTTTTCATCCTGTGTTAAGAACTGAGGACCCTGAAACCAAGAATGACTAGTGTTCATCTGCTTACCCGAGAGTCCACGTGTGCAGTGGTCAGCCGGGTTCTCGGGCGAAGATACATGTCGCCACTGTTTACCATTTGTCACTTCAAGTATTTCAGAGATGCGATTAGATACAAATGGCTTGAATCTTCTTGCTTCTTTTTTGATGTAGCTGAGTACAGTGTTGGAGTCAGTCCAAAAGTGTGTGTTTGTCACATTCAATGTCAGTTCATTTTTCAATGATACGTAAAGTCGAGCGGCCAATACAGCTCCCTGCAATTCCAGTCTCGGTATGGATAACATTGGCTGTAATGGAGCGACATGTGTTTTGGCTGCTACAAAGGAGCAGACAATCTCAGAGTTTGATTGATATCGAAGATAGGCCACTGCGCCGAACCCATGCTCCGAAGCGTCAGAAAAAAGGTGAAGTTCTATGTGCTCAGATGAACTTGTGAGATGTAGGTGATGTCGTGGTATCTCAAGTGAGGTCAACAGGTGCAGCTCGGAAAGCCATTCTTCCCATTTTGTTCTCAGATCAGGAGGTAGTGGGTCGTCCCAATCCAACTTGTGCCGCCAGAGTTCCTGAATGAGACACTTGGCTCTGAAGGTGAAAGGAGACAAAAACCCGCAGGGGTCGAAGATAGAACTCACCGCGCTCACAACACCCCGCTTTGTGAAGACAGGATCTTTCGGGTTTTGTTCAAACACAAAGGCGTCACTTGAAATGTTCCATTTGAGCCCTAAAGCTCGCTGAATAGGCATCTCGTCCAGGTCAAGATTCACAGTCCCAACAGCCCTTTCACTCTCAGCAATTGTGTTAAGCACTTCAGCAGAGTTGGACATCCATTTGTGTAAATGAAAACCTCCCATTTTCATTAATCCAATTAGTTCGGCTGATAGTTTCATTCCATCAATTGGCGTTTCTACAGATGTCAAAAGGTCATCAACATAGAAGTCCCGTAGAGCAGATTGAATCGTCGTCTCACTGAATTGATCCGCATTGTCCGTAGCTGTACGTTTCAAGGCATAGTTCGCACAGCATGGAGAGTCCGCTGCACCAAATATGTGAACAGTCATTTTGAATACATCAGGAGGGCCTGGCTGTTTCAGGTCTTCCTTCCACAGAAATTGTAGTGCATTTGAATCACCAGATGAAACCTTTACCTGGTGAAACATCCCTTCTATGTCAGCTGACATTCCAACAGCATATTGCCTGAAGCGGACAAGCACTCCAAAGAGATTGTTCAGCAAGTCTGGTCCTGTCATCAAATTGTCATTGAGAGAAGTACCTAAATGTGAGGCGGCCGCATCAAAAACTACTCTGACCTTGCCAGGTTTGTTGATGTTGGTAACTCCATGGTGGGGAAGGTACCACGTCCGTGGAGATACTGTCATGGCTTCCTCTTCAGTCAACTTCATTGCATGTCCCTTTGCAACGTAACCGTTCAATGTATCACCGTAAAGTCTAGCGAAGTCACAGTCATGATTTAACCTCTTTGCGATAGCCCTATATCTTCTCTCAGCTACACTGCGGTTATTCGGAAGAATAAGGTCATCTCGCCGCCACAACATCCCAACTTCATAATGTCCGTCAATGAGTCGGGCTGTTTTGTCAAGAATGGCCTGGGCTCGATGGTCTTCGGATGATGATGGCCCCTTGTAGTCACGCGTCACTCCGAACGACTCTGTCAACCAGAACTGTTCTACCTGCTTGTTCAAGCACATGTCCTGCGCAACAGTGAAATGTACTCGAGCTTGAATGGCTTGTTCCCTCTCATCCTGATGATCAGAAACGCCCATGAGTGACCAGCCGAGAGATGTCCGCACTGCATAGGGCTGGTTTACTGGGCCCGAAACAACATCAGTCTGTAAATGTGCTTCTGGAACATTAAGACCTATCAACAACTTCACTTCAGAGGGTTCAATATTGGAAACATTCAAGTCCCTGATGTGTTCCCATTCAGTGTGTACATGTTGAGGTGGACAACAAATTGCACCAGAACTTACCGTCCATGCTTCCTTAATGTGAAGAAGTCCAGCATCAATATCATCAGCTGCCTTGATATTGAGGGAAACTTTATGTGCTTCTTGTTCAGTCACTGAATTAAGTGTTTTCACACTAAGCGAATGTTTGCTACCTCTCAGACCAAGATCTTTGGCAAGATTGTCATCAATGAGTGAAATGTCACTCGCAGAGTCTAGAAGTGCAACTGTCTGGATGACAAGTCCATTTGAACCATACGCAAATACTGGAACTAACTGAAAATACACCCGAGTTGCATCCGGTGACTGAATATTGTGATTTGTTCCATGTGTTGGCTTTGAATAATCATCATGAAGAGATGTATGGTGTTTCTGACTACAGTCCCTTTCCAAACATGACACTGATGAAAAACACCTTTTGGCACTATGGTTGGGTTTCAGACAGTTTATACACAACTTATTGCCAATCACTAATTTCCACCGTTCCCTAACAGTCTTGTTGGCATAGAGTGGACATCTGTACAGATAGTGTGCCTCGCCACACAGCAAACATGGCACTTTCCCTTGTGTTTCAGTCTGTGCTTGATTCACTGGTCGCTTGGGTGTGTTCTGCGAAGTTTTGCTTTCTACTGTGGGACTAGGCTGTTTTGGTGTGGCATGATTGCTGACAGCTGTATACATTGTGCTTTTTCTTTCACTGGACTTTTCCTGATGGGACTGAGAGTGAGGTAAACTGGTTCGGTTACTTGTGTTACTTCCTTGCCTTTTGCTTACCGAGACAGCATAAGGGTTAAAGTCAGTGTTGACACGTTCTCGCAACCACTGCTTAAGGTCTACCAATGTAGGCTCCCGTGTTTTCATGACAGATTTTACGTGCTCATTCCAACTTGAGATTTTGTCGCCGGGTAGTCGTCTTGCCGCTTTCATCAGTACATCGCAGCTGCCCAAGTCACTTCTGTACTTGAGTTGTTCCAGTGTAGTCACACAATCTCTTATGTTCACATAAAATTGTCTGAGTGCACCAGAATCATGGGATTGTATTACCGGGCCGGTAATAACCTTGTCCAGAAATGCTCTAGAAATTCTCACCCTGTGACCAAAGGCGTTCTTTAACTCCTGTAATGCCAAGGCATAATTTTTTCCGCTATAACCAAGACCCTGTACAAGGTTAGCTGCTTCCCCTTTCAAATGTGATTGTAACAAATCCATCCTCCTTGTGTCAGAGATACCCGGTCTACAGTGTACCTGAGAGTAGAATTGCTCGACAAATCTCGGCCACATTAGTGCTGCACCAGTAAACTGAGGTAAGTCGATCTTCGGCAGATCTCGCTCGCTTTCGACATGAATTAGAGTTTGCGTCAACTGGTCACAGTCCGATGTTCGACTTGGAAGTACGGGTACAGTCTCTTGTCCGAGTACTAGTCTGTCAATCCACGCGTCAATGGGTTCATCTTCACACTGATAGTGTTGCGCATATGATTGTGATTGAACATGGGGATCATGCAATTCCTGTTGTGTGTGTACACTGGGTTTCATATTCTCTGTATTATGGGTTTTGAAATGCACATGACTGGTAAAACTTGGTGCATGTGGATTGAGAGAGCTTGATGTCTGAGCTTCATGAGTTGTCAAATTAGCTTGAGGTAATATTGGGGGTTGAGGATTGTTCTGTGCTGAATGTGAAACACCATCATGATTAGGTTGAGTATTCATAGGAATATCAGGTTTGTTCTGTGTTTCTGTTTGTGATACAAAGTTCTGAGTCTCATTCAACCATTGTCTGACATATTCAGGTTTACAAGATTTCAAACTTGATTGAGAGTTAATACTACTTCTTTCCAACATATTTTGCAAAACCTGAACTTCCAAATCAGCCATTTCTGTTTGGTGCCTAATAGCCTGTTGTGTCTTTAACATCTCTAACGCAGCTGCCTGTTCAGCTATCTCAGCTGACTGTTTCAACTGTTTAGCCCTGAGTTTGGCTTGTTCAGTTTGTAGTGTTAACTTATGAATAGATGTGGAACTGTGGGATTTACTTTTACTTGAATGTCTTGAATTAGTATGACTTTCACTTTTATGGGACCTCTGAAGGTCTTTTTCATGTTCATTTTCATGTTCATGTTCATTTTCATGTTCATGTTCATTTTCATGTTCATATTCAAATGATTTTGTTGACAAATCACATGTTTGTAGATAATTGTCAATGTCAAGCAAACACTGCCCTGCTATGGTTTTCCTATCGGTGTACCACTGTATTGCAGATGCTGTATCATCACTAGCATGAAATGAGTTCAAATATTTCGTTTGAGAAATGTCTAAAGAGTTCAGTGCACGGGTAATATCTTCACGAGCTTGCATTATCATGTGAGAATTACATTTATTGTTCATGAATAACCTCGCCGATTTCACTACGGTGGTTAACCTAGCTGCACACCCTCTCCTCACATATTTCACATTCAACAGTTCACCACTATCAGAAGCAATGTCTTTTAACTTGTTAGCAACAGTTTTCTGCACGATATCGGACTTACTCGTCGCCATAGTGGCAGGAAATTAGGTCAATTTTGGTCACTATGTTTTCGTCCGGGAAAAAACTTTTGTTCGTGAAAGAACAAAAAGAATTAGTGTCATTGATTATTTAATTATGGAAAATACAGATGAGTATTTGTTTTTTCCGTTTGGAACGCACATAATGGAGTTTTTGATTGAATTTGACATCGTCGATGAGTTTCGTTCACAACACATGTGTTTTCGTCACTTTTGTAACTTCACAGAGAAGAGTTCCAAGGGAGACCACTCTCTCGCCTTCACCGTAATCGCTTACCGCTAAAAACAAATCGTTTCAATCTCGAACACCGTCCTTAGACGGGGCTGCTAATTACCCAAAAGTTTTGATGGCTATTCATCTCTATATGATGACAATAACCCTAGATTGAGATTTCTTAAAGGGACATTGAGTATGTTAATGTTTGTGATACAACATTTTATTCAAAACACCTATAAATTATATCAATCGGTAGATAGATATTTTAAATACAATTAGGTATATGAGAGTATGCTGACAAATCACAATAAGTCGATGTTATTATGTTCAAAAGACATTTTTGTAACTGGAAGCGCTAGTAAATTGTGATGTCATTGAGCAGATTTCCAATATTTGCGTACTACGTCAGCTCGCTTATTTTCATCCGCAATATCAATCAATTACTAACAAATACCAACAGTATGTAAACCAGAGAACAATAAATTATTTAAGCATTATATTGATATTGAATAACCAATTAACATAACTTTCTTCTAAACATTCCATGTAGCTTTTCTTTTCCTTTTCCCTCTTTGCCATCTGTGATTACATTCAGTGTGTGAGCAGACTACGACATGGACATAGTAAATTCGTAACCAAACGAACTCGTACCGGAAACGTTTCCTAATTTTATTTATAGGTTTCGATAATTCAACATTAATTTCGTCTAAATATGTAACCATAACTACGTTGACACCAAAATAATACAATGAACAAAAAAATACAAATAGCTTTCTTGTCGATATCATATTAGACATATTCGAAATTTCTATGCAAATTAGGCAGTTCTTCATTCCGTTAAGGACCGAGTTATTATAACTAAATTTCGTCATCGGTTGGTATTTTAATCAACTTATGTAAATTACTTCAACTTGTTCTTTCAAAATTCGAAAGATCATAAACGATATCAGGTATATTCGTTCACGTGACTCTACAGACAGCCATATACGGAAGAGCGACTGCAAAACTCGACTTATCGAGCCGTTTGAGGTCTGAAATCCTTGTGATTTTGACTCTGAATATTGATTTCATATCTATAAAATTATGTTTGGAAGCTAAATATTTATTGATAAAGTAGGTAAATAGGAATACTTTACACATTGAAATAATTTCAAAATCAGAACGTGCGATGTATTTTATAATGAGTGTAATTAGCTTAAATAGCCTTAATTGTTAAGAAAGAATGCTTTTAACCTTTAATGATAAACATATCACTAATGACTAATAAACCATCAAATGGACTGCGGATACGTGTTCGTCGTTTTGTTATAGGCACGAGTTTCTTTTCGGTACGAATTCCCGATGGGGAAAGCTTCGTTTTGGGTACGAATTCACCCACAGCAACAATGACCACAATGCTTTGCGAGAGAAAGTTATAAACTCGATCTATTTATATCCTGGGGAAACACCTCTTCTAATTATTTCGGTTTCTAAGCTTATTTCATGGTGATAATGTGTGTGTATATGTTTCAATGATATAGATTTTTTAACAGTGTTCTTAAATTTGTATAAAAACACTCAATGTCCCTTTAAATGATTGAATAAGTGATATTGCAATGATAGGATAAACTGGTAAATTTCCCAAATAACACAAAATTTCTCTAGAATGTATATTGTATCAGATCAACCCAGACAAACATGTTGAATGGGAATGTCTTGGGACATCAATATATTATTAGCGTTGCAGATGCAATATTATTGCAGTTGGAGATATGAAGTAGACAAGAAGTTTTATGGATGATCAACTTCTTTATTGTAGCTAGAAGGGACACTTCGGTATAGATATTGTCATCTTATTATCTTATCCATATGTCTAAATTGCTGTACTCTCATAACCCCATGTGCTTGAAAACGGTATAAGGATTTATACTGAAAAGTCTGAAAAATACTGATAATTCATAAAACTTGTCTTCTTCGTGTAACATTGAGTTTAAAGACTTTTTTAAAGTATGTTAATTTGTGTTTATTTCATTTCAAATATTCTTACCTGCAACACCTAAAGCGGTACTGCTCAGTTGAACTTTTCTTAAAAACCAGATCAGTGACTTTCTTCCCTTCTTTGGCTTTCCATACACAACCGGTGTTATCTCTGGACACAGTGACTACCTGCAACACAGATGATTAGTGTAGGACTTATTGAAATGCTAAGTTGTCTATTGTTTAATTATTTATTGAATGTGAAACTCATATGGTTATTTAACCATGTTTCAGGCTGTCACTATTGCATGTCCATGATCGTATTCACCCCCAGCGGTTTGTGTTTGCCAAGACACATGATCTAACGCTGCTACAGTTTTAAAAGTTGTAAACAGACTACAAAGGTAATTTTATGGATGAACAACTTCTTCATTGAAGAAAGTAGCAATGTTAAAGGATAGCCCCTTATATTTTAAAGCAATAAAGAAGTTGAATATCCATAAATAATCCTTGTCTTTTTTTCATTAAAATACTCTACAAGTATTTCATTACATTGATGTTTCTGTCTAACATCTGGTTTTCAGGACAAAGTTAGTATTAACTAAAACATACAGATATTCAAAAGCACCAGTGATTTATCAAGTCAATACGTATTTGCCTTTTTTATCAATATTCCCTTCAGTAAAATGTGATGAAGCTCAGATTACTTACAGATTTTCCACATGGACTAATATCAAGATCATCAATGTCGTTGCTGTGAGCTTTAACTTCAAACTCTTTTTTCATATCAGGATACTGTGAATAGAAAGTGGAAATCAAGGAACCAGTGATCATTAAAAGAATGAACATGTTTGTTAATCATCAAGAGGTTTCTACCAAGCTGAAGTGACAAAATAATCAATCATGAATATGAATACATTTTACTAACTGTGAAACATAAAACCAAAATGTATAAAAAATTGTGAATGCTGTGAACAGTCCCACATGGACAACCTGTTACCTTGTCACTGCAGAGTATTATTTGAGTTTATCAGTCAGCAAAAGTGCCACTCTTTCTCTACAAATCTTACTCCAGTGACTTACAAGCGATTTAACGTCTTTTCTATCTGAGGATTTACAGGCCAAAATAATCACTTCAGAATCATGATAAGGTGCAATCGAATTGTTAAAACTGCTTAGCAAAATTGCTACAAAATGAGCGAACTGCCTGTTTCTGTAACTCAAAAATAAAGGACACCTCACACATTTGTAACAGATATCAAATGAACACAGCATTACTAGACATATCTCATGATTTTTTTGATTGGCATTCTAGAAGTTGGTGTGATGATTACAAGACAACTCACCTTCCATACCCTGAGGAAACCATCTGCACCTCCGGTCGCCAGGAGAGAGTGTTCAGGACCAAATCTAACCACTTTTTGAAAGCCTCCTTCATCAGCAAAGTCTGTGGTCACATGTTTGATAGGCTCTATGTCAAAGGTCACATGTTTTGTTTTGGGTTTATCTTTTTCAGCACTCTCATCTCCACCTTTTCGTTTCCGTACTTTAGTTTCTGTTTTCAAATCTGTAAAAGAAAATGATGAATGGATTCAATATCAAACATCCTGAAGTCAAACAACTGCTTGTCAATTTTGAATTCTGAAACTTCAGTGATGGATACCAAATTTCACTAGTAACATTCAGCTCTCTATTTTTGTCATCCCTACTCTATTGAAATCCTTACAAATTTGGACAATCATCTAAATTTGAGTAAATTGTGGTCCCTTTTGGTGTTAATCAAAGGTTTTCTATAATATTCATGTTGAAACTACCTTGTTTCTTGTCTGGTGATATAACTTTGTACTTGAGAGTGTAAGTGTGACATTCTTCATCTTGTCCTGTTGCCAATTGATGATGTCGTCCATCGTAACAAGTGTCACAGTTCATCACAGCCTGGATTCCTGTGTCATGGCGACATAGGCTTGAAGCCAACACCTTGTTGCCAGCTAATTTCAATTCATATATTTCCTGAAACACAAAAGAGGAAATGATATTGAATTTGATGTTAAAACAATGATTATGAAATATACAAGCAGACAGAGGCAAGTCGTCTCTATCCATGGCCATTGGGAATATTTTAAAAATATATTACAAACATTAATAATAAATCTTTAGAAACACCTGTTTCTGGTGATAATTTTTTCTAATAATTTCAGCTACAAATCATTGAAGCAAAAGTATTGTACCTAAGATTTTTGTTTGCAAATGTAACAATTGGGTTTTCATAGAAAATCAAAATAAATGAAAAATCCCAAGAATTTGAAAATTCCAAAAGGCACAATTACACATACATATAGAACTGAATGGAGCTAGGTAACTGCATAGCAGCTTACTGTCCTATAGTCAATTGCATTGGGAAGGAGGTACTATAAAATAATTAAAACTTTATAATATTATGGTTTTCTTGTGGTAAAAGTATATCATTTGATTATACTAGTAAGAAATGGTCTGAAATGGAATGCATATGAAATGTTTCATTGAAATGTGGCTAGAAATGATGTAAATACTAGTATGTGTTTCCAATAATTCTGCATTATTTTCAAATGCAAAACTAGACATCAAGATGTTGACAATCATGGCACAATTATAAGTTTTCTCTGTCTCCTACAAATTGATAAGATAATCATCATAATGTGCACATCAACAAAGAAAAGTGTCGGATACACTTGGCTTGGCATTCATCATATAAACAATGCTCAGTAAGACACAGTAGTCATATACAGCCGTGTCGGGTAGAGATACGCGGAGGATAAACATACGCACTCACACAAAAGTTAACCTAGTAGTTGAATATTTAGTGTTATGTTGGGTCCTACAATCAGTTTGTCCTTACTTAATTTATGAAAAAAGTTTAAAATCTTTAAATATTATACATTGAACAGGAATACGGAAAGACATCTTGGACAATGGATCATTTTCAGGGTTTTGTCAATTTTCTGAGTTTCAATTGGGCCATTGCCCATTAGATCAACACTTTATAGTATACTTCAAAATTTCAACGGGCCATTTCTCATCCAATGTGTTGAACATGGCCCATGGCCCCTGCCTTTCCCAATCACTGATTGAAAAATGTTAGGTATTATTAATTTCGGTATATCAAAAATCTGTATGTACATCTACACTATAGCCTACACTTCCCAACTTTCGCTAAAGAGGGGGTCGTCTAAACTTGCACAAAACTGATATTTTCTTGTCATAGAATGAGACCAGGTGAAGTGAAATCGGGTTTTATTGCCGCTTTGAAGAGTATTTCACTTTATCACGGTTGCTAGTATTATTGCAGGGAGAAAGCCAGTAACATTATTGTGGCTATGTATTGCAATGAAACCTGCGACCTGGAACGAGGGTGGGTGGTTTCCTCTCATGACTGATCATTTATCTAAGAGTGCGTATCTTTACCTGTCTACATGTATTTTTTCGACTACGAAGACTACCTTCTGGTATCTAATTCGATCACGCAGGCATAAAAATTAAATGTATTGCATTCATATTCATCAGCGGTTTTCAAATTTATTGCTTTTACCATAAAATCACCAGAAACATTAGCCACGAAATCTGAATATTAAATCTTAAATCATTCAGATTTGAGAACTGTTTACTTATTTCGAGTTTGACAACGTGGAAACAAGCCTCTGTCAAGTTCAGATGACGCGTCATTGGCACATTCATTTTCAGCGTATAGTTATGTGACAACTTACAATAGCATTTGGCACCCCCGTTTTAGCTTGGCCACCTCCGCCTGCTACCAAAAAATGCCTATCTCCCAAGGATCGCACTGTATACAGTGGAAAGTCTGACGTTGCCAGTGAAGTTCCCTTCTGCGGCGCCATCTTGAACTCGGTATCATTTGCTGCGACGCTATTAGAGGTTTATAAAATCAAATTAATTTCTTTGGTCAATTGCAAACAAAAATGTTACATTTTAATGGGAAAACAAGATGCATTTTACAAAGTTAATAATTTTGCATAAAGCAATTATATTTTAAGATTGGCAAAGCGTAAGTGCGTGACTGTTTTCAGAACATACTATCTGCCTGTAACTAGTAAACAAATTAAATATTGCCTAGAACGTCAGACGAAATAGGATCCTTTGAACTAATTCTCAATATCGTTTATATTTTGTACGATGTTATTTGGATTGTAAAACGAGGATTGATACAATCGGCACAACGATGATTGGGATGCGATTGTATATATCCCGTCAAATTGTGAGTATGAATGACGAATATGCATGAATCAACATGATATTATTAATTAATATTTATTAATATTTAACTTATTATATAAATGTCCATATGTATTTCATGCCATGAGCTCTATTTGATTCAAGAAGAATTCCCTTTTGGGTAATAAAGTGTTATCTTATCTTATCTTATCTATGATATGATGACACCTAAGATAAGATAAGATAAGATAAGACGGTAAGACCTCTGTTTTACATTACATTACACTGGATATGATATCATCATCACATTCACTTAAACAATGTCTTATTCTCAGATTTGCAAGTGAACTATTTATGCGTAGGCGTTACCAAAAATAATAGTTTCAATCTAGTAAAACAGGCTGTAATTTTATACGTCTCGCTTTTTGGTATTACGGATCATTGCAGCTAATTTCAACTAGATTTTCAATTTTCCAAAAACAAAAACGTTTTTATTTATTCTTTTATTCTTTTATTTTTATTTTATTGCATCGCCGAAACTCGATCAAGACATTTCTTATTGGGAATACCAACTTTAATCTGCTTTCTGTATCTGAAAAGGGTTAAAAGGGTTGACTGTTTGCAATTTTATGTGTTTTTTTGTTTGTTTGCGAAAAACATGGTATTAAATCATTGTCATTGGGTAAAGGTAGGGCAGTTTGAATTTCAATATTGGTGGCATGAACGCACGTATAAAATCTGAAAATGTAAAATAAAATATTGATGAATTATTTTCCTAGCATGTATATAGATTGGGAATTGGTATGTGGCTGAATTATGTAGATATATTTGATCATACTTACTTTCCAATCGCGAGATGAATGAAAATGTACAGTTATTAATTCATTGTACAGTTTAAATCTGTCATAAACCGATGATTCATTTTGACGAATAATGTAAGGAAAATACTTTTTTCATTAGCTGACGTCGGACGCGTTCTCTAGAAGAACTTATTTAACAGTAGTCGTAAAGAATATATCACAAGAAAATAGTCCCAAACTGCCGGCAGGATCGTAGATACTGACCTGCTGACAGCAAATGTGCTTCCGTAAAACATTATCAAACAGAAATTATGAAATGGATAAAGGAATGTGAATAGAAATGTAAAATCGAAAAGGTAGGTAATGAATTAAATACAATTAACGGTTGATTCATTGAGATTAAAAAGCCTGACAACAACCTTAGCAACCTATCACGTGACCAAGCATCCTCGGTAGTAATATTATTACACTTTCATGTAAACATTACCCGAAATCTTGAATCTAGTGAATTTAAGCGATTAGAGTTTCAAAGTTCGCCTTTTATCAATATAAAATGATATCATAAAATAAAAAAACTTAAATCCTCTCATTTGAACAAAGTTGATCGAGAAAAACGCTTTGTTCTACTTTCATTCGGAAGTATTTTATGATCAAAACGGTCTGCACACATGTGCAAGTTGAAGGTTTGTGATCTGTTATGTTTATGAAAAATTTAAGTCGATGTGAACGCTCTTGTAAGAATTTGAGTTAATTAAGACTTTGTCAGAATGCGTTTATTATTTATATCTACATACTTTGCCTATCCATTTACATTTTTATCATCTGATTTTTCTTTCTGGATGAAATGATTAAAATGCGTGGATAATGTTTTTACAAATTTGGTGTTTCTACATCTCTGACTCTCTGTGTCAAGTTTTTCTGTCCTTAGAATGAATTTAATATGCTATGTCAAAAATGTTAATACTAAATATGCACGAACTTAAGCAGTTGTAATTTATTTAAACATCTGTGTTCAGTATATGCAAGGATTTTTATACATGATGATGTAATTCCTTGGTATATGTTATTCATCTTCCTAATTACTCCTATTTCAGATGTGGCTTTCACCTATCTACTGACAAGATGAGATCCATTAATTTTAAAGTAACAAGAGCACTCAAAAACATCTGAGAGGTTTACAAAATGCCTAGGTTAACAATAGACTTGATTGCTCGTGGCACCTCGGGTTATACAAAGAAGAAACGAGATGAATCAATGCAACAGTATTTGCGACGACTGACACATCTGTATCTAGAGGATAAATGTATTGAAGATGTGGTAAGTTGAAGTTCAAAGTTCAAAGATTGTAACACATGACATTTGTACCTAGTTTAAAGATTTGGTAGTAGTATGCAATGATCACAATTATTGTCATGATGTTAATTTTATGTCACAGGGAAAAAAGTTTACAGGGGCCCAGTCGTCCATGGCCACTAAAAATCCAGTTGGGCCCCTAACATCCAAATTCCAGTAGCCCAGGTGGCGAATGATATTATAAGATTTATTTTAAGAGAGTACAATATTCTTAGAGATTCAACAATCTACGTCGTCATTTCAAAAATCAAAATAATACCATCGTAAACACGACTGCCACTTGAAAACGAAAGTACAACAGAAAGAGTGACCTCGGCTCCCTTCCAATAATCTTGTCAATTTGGTCAATATTTATTGAGAATAATCTTAGGTTTTTTCATGTTATGTCACTTTGGTTGGCCTTATTTAAAAAGTTTAAATTAAACAATTGAAAAATTATTTGATTTATGTTTCTATTTACTTAAAGCCGAGAATTGATTGGGCTCCTGGATTTTATTCTGGGCTCCTGAAAAAAATATTTTAGGGGCCCAGCTGGCTTCAGATGGAATAGGTGAACTTTTTTCCCTGTGTCATATGCTATAAGGTCTAGAAAAAAAGTATTTTGTTTCTAGTTTACGCCCGCATCAGTTTCAAACCCCCACATCAAGCTTTTTTTTCAGATGTTGACAAGGGGTAAAAAATGGAAATGTAGTCCCCAGGCCCATTTAAAGAAACATTGAAACTTCAACTTTTATAATATATAACTCATTTCTGTTCATGTAGGCGTACCAATACACAGTAACCAGTAATAAAGTGATCCAAAGTTTATATTCGTTTATTTTTACAAATTTCGTTGAATACTTTCATATTCAATAATACAAAAAATATTTTGAAAAAAAAAATAGCCATCGCATCATTTTTGCCTGTATGCAAAGACCAGAAACATTTTTTTATTTTCTTGGGCCTACCAACTGAGTAATATAATTGCGAGATTATAAATATGAGTTTCAAAAGGTAATATCGGACCAAGGTAGTTTTTACAGGTCCTGTCCGGATGTTCAGTCATTGGTTATGCAGATTTGTAATTTACAATGATATGTGTTAACTATACCAAGCTTGTATTTCAAGATACAAATCTATGATGCATAGACAATACTCAACAGCACATACTCCCAACACTAAGATTTCAAATGTTTTTTAACTGAGCATGTTCCATGGACATAATGTACTTACCTTGCTGCTATTTTGGAAATATTTTTCATTTAATATTAGGGGGAAATGAGTCTTATAACAGTACTATTAGCCATTCAGACTAAACTGACTTGTACACTGAGAGTACTAGACAGATCAAATAGAAAAAAAGAAATTTGCCCAAGAAAATCAATATGAGCATATCCTCTTTAATTTCAGACTACCATTCATCACTTTTAACTAGCTAAGCATCCTTTTCACTAGCCACTAGCTACCAAACTGGTGTTAAGTTTGAACCCTGATTATTTGTATTCTCTCAGGAGCGGATCCAGGATTTTCATTAGGGGTGCGCCCATTGGGTGTTGCATGAGCAACTTTTGAAATGATTTATTAACCTATATTTTGACCTCTCTTTGGCGGGGGTGCGCACCCCCTTTGGATCCGTCCATGTCTCTTATTACAACGATGACAGTGCCATGTTTGTGAGCAGGGTGAGGACCTGTCTCTGTGCCGGAACCTGGTGGTGCTGTACCTGTATGACAACCAGCTGTGCAAGGTGCCGGTCCTCCACCACAACCAGGGTCTCACACACCTCTACCTGCAGAACAACACCATCAGCAAGATTGAGAACCTCGCACCTCTACACAGGCTCGTCAAGCTGTATGTACCTTGCTGGCACTTCTATCACTACTCTCATAATATTTAGAAAGAACCCATGAAAAGTTAAGCTGTGATTCTTTGTTATGCAAAGGTTTCTTGTGGTACCTATTTGCCTACTTATTAAATTACTTTATCTGCTTGGACTCACAAAATTTTGTGGTAGCAGGTCATATCTGTAGATAGATCACTGATACTCACATATTTATTAGTTGATAGAATAAGATATTGGTCAATAAATAAAACTTGTCAATATTGTGTCTAAGCTTTCCTTTTTATGTCCAGTAACTGTAAATAATACATGACTGAAATCAAAGTTTCTATAGACTTAATATTTGGATTCAGAACAAAGGAAAGGAAGCACTCATATAATATTGAGATTCTGCCATTATGACAGAAGCTGACAACTCTTTTACTCCTCCATTTTATTGAATTCCTGCATGCTAATGCTATTTCATCTAAAGAGATCTATCCTTGCTCTTTTTCGTAAATCCAAAGGCATAAATGTTGTAGAAGATGAGTTTCATGTTTTCTTGAAATGTGGACGTTTCTCAGAACTAAGGCTACAATATTTACAGAAATATATGAAGGATCTTTATCCCATTGTAAACTTCATAAATATTTTGAAATCTGACAAAGACCATATTATAAATGATACATGTAATTTTCTTAATCATGTACTTAGATTTATCATATAATGGAGGGTGTTATCGATGCAATAAAGCTATCTGATAAACTTGGTATCCGATTGCCTCAAAATCTGATAAAGATGCAAATTAGGTCAAAACACGAACTATTTTCTCAAAACTCCATGCATGTCATGCGAGTCCTAAAACGGTCCACTGACCATTGATAACGTCGTCGGGAGTTTTCAGGTTTTGTGTTTTTTATCGAATAAAAAATCGTACAAAAGCCGTCAGGGTAAACTTATCACGCATTCGTATTTAGGAAATTATAGCTTGGTTATCGAAGCATTTCAAGTTGTTTTCATCGTTCGTTTACAAAATATAACGATATGCAGCTAACAATATCGACTATCGAAAAAATATGTGCTTCAATTTTCGTGAATAACATAGGCCTAGATCGCTTTGACCATGTCGGTTACCAACTTATCAGCATAAACAAATCATATTCTAGTGATAATACACATTATCTAGTACCGGAGTAACAAACGCAACAACCTCACCTTCGCAAATAGTCGGTGTTTGGTCTAAGGATACCGTAACTGAACTGGCGTAACAACAATGACAATGCAGCTTTTCAAAATGCAGTTAGAGTTACTTCCCCTGTTGTAGCGACGTTGACAAGTGGTTCTTACACGTTTTGTGTTATAAAAAAATACAATATTTACTCGTGCACTGGGAATAATACTGAAAATGTTGATAGATTGTAGAAGACGTTTCTAACACTGTGAAAAAAATAATTTAATGAAGGAATATTTCTAGACTGTTCACAACTATACATCGCCGACAACATGACCTTCACCTTGGTTTATTGTGAAAGCAATTACTCCGCGAAATCTAGGTCAACATATTTTAAGTAGGAATCATATTTTCGTTTAAACCAGTTTATTTCAAAATGACATTATATGATAAAGAAATTATTAACCTCGTGTGTTTCCGTATCATTAATATCATATAATAGGAATAAAAATATATGTATTATGCTCGCCAAAGGCTCGCATAATACAAATTTTATTCCTATTATATGATATTAATGATACGGAAACACACTCGGTTAATAATCTCTATATATTAGAAATGTTTCCACTCAGCGTGTGCACCAGCCTATAAAATAGGCAAACATGCTTGTATTATGGGCCTGTGGCCTTTTACTGAATAAATCTGTCTGTCTGTCTGTCTTTTTCGTAAAAGGATGTACATGTATAACAATTTGACCATATTGTTCAAGATACATAACAGAGTTTTGGTGTAAACATGTCAAATACATGTTTCTTTATTCTTTGATATTATTTTTATGCCCCCGAATCGGAGATTCCGGGGGTATATTGTTTTTCACCTGTCCGTTTGTCCGTTTGTCCACAAAAACTTTAACCTTGGTCATAACTTTTGATTGGTCAGAGCTAGGTCTTTGATACTTGACATATGGATCCCTTGTGATGAGACCTTTCAGATGACACCATGACATTTGACCTTGTGACCTTGACCTTGACACAGCGAGCAGGATGCATCCGGGGGCATTCGTGTTTCACAAACACATCTTGTTTATTTCTGTATTGGGCAAGGTTTTTAGAGACAGACCAACCCTGGAAGTTGGCGTTTATGGAAGTGAAATTATATGATTAATAATGACAATCTTGTAAACCAACCTCGTCAAGTTTTCAATTTGATTGCACATTATTTCTTTCACCATAAGAATGAGTTAATTCTTTACTAAAAATCAAATTTTTGATAATTTCGGTTAACTGTCTTAGTTTTGAAGTGTTTGATTCTACTAGTCTAGTTGGCCATGGTTTACGCAATATGATGTTAATTGCTTATTTGCCAAACCATGTGTGACATGTAAGTCATAGATATTATACTAAGAATAAAAGTGCTTTATGGGAGCTCATTCATGAATGCAGATATATCGGAGGGAACAAGATCACTGTGATAGAAGGTCTGGAGAAGCTGGACAAGCTGCAGGAGCTGCATGTGGAGAACCAACAGCTGCCCCCCGGGGAGAAGCTGCTCTTTGACCCTCGCTCTCTCAAGACTCTGACGGTACACTCTGCTTATTATGCAAATATATAAAATATGTGTGATATAGATATACAAACTTTTAAAAATATTTTTTATACTCGCGCTACGAAGTAATCGGGGGTATATATAGCGGTTATTCCATCCGTCTGTGCCGTTCGTCCTTCCGTCCAGGCAATTATCTATAAAACCTTCAGGTCTAAATCAATCAAACTTTGCACATATGTTAATCATAATCTTGTTAACAATGCTGACCACTTTTGAATTTTCTGGAACGTATTTTTTGGGGTGTTTCCATGGAAACGTCACTTTTTGGACAATGGGGACAGATTTTCTCACAAACTATAACACCTAGATGAGTGAAATTTTGGTTATTGGTGCTCCCGAGGATACTCTTGAGTTCGAAAGCCATTTCCGAAATTTTATTTTTGATGGAGTTATGGCCCTTGTTTCTGAAATTGAACTTGGGGCGATTAACGGGTCTGATGCTCCAATGGGGACAGATTTTCTCAGAAACTATAACACCTAGGGAAATGAAATTTTGGTTATGGATACACCTGATGATACTCTTGATCGAGTTCGAAAGCCATTTCCGAAATTTTATTTTTGACAGAGTTATGGCCCTTGATTGCGCAATTTGATTTGGAGCGATTAAACAGGTCTGATGCTGCAATGGGGACAGCTTTCCGCAGAAACTATTACACCTAGATGAATTAAACTTTGGTTATGGGTACACTTGAGGATATTCTTCATCGAGTTTGAAAGAATTTCCCGAAATATTATTTTTCACAGAGTTTTGGCCCTTGATTATGCAATTTGACTGAAAATGGATCCACCTGATGATACTTTTCATTGAGTTTGAAAGCTGTTATCAAATTCGCCCTTGGGTTTAGGTTTGTACCTGGTGCAAATGACTAGTCTGATGCTCCAATTTGGACACGTTTTATCTGAACTTTTACAATAAGGTAGATGAAATTGTGGTTTCACCTGGTGATACTCTTGCAAAGGACCACAGATATGCCCAAATGGGTTTGGAAAGAGGTCAGACGGGATGCGGGGGGTATGTGAGCCATGCTCACTTTTTTCTTGTTGTAAAAGTATGAAGCACTAGTTTATAAATACCATACATTTTCATATTTCACAGTATACACAATATAACTTTATTACACAATACAATTCTATATGTAAATCAAGAACAAGGTAAACAAAATACATGTGAAGAAATATTGAAACTCATGACACCTGTTGTACTTGATGACACACATACCTCTTTAACCCTTCTCTATATTGTGATACAGAAGAGCCTGCAAGTGCTGAACATCTCTGGCAACAACCTGGACAGTATTAAGGACCTGGAGGGGATGAAGGGTTTGAACCAGCTGATGGCTAGCGACAACTACCTGAATGATATGAAGGAGCTGGCTCACATCCTGGGAGGCTGGCCCTTCTTGTGGAGGCTGGACCTCATGGGCAACCCCATCTGTCACAAGTCTAAATACAGGGACAGAATCATAGTCATGTCCAAGCAGCTTGGTGAGCTGGCTTCTCGCCAACCTGTTCTTTTCAATATCCAAATAACAAATAAATGTCATGTTCAAGCAGCTTTGTCAGCAACTTCCTTGTTGAGGTTTTTTTTATTTCTCATCTTTTTTAGATATCTAAACTGAATTATGAAAATTTATTTCAGATTCAATTGAGGCAAACTTGCCTTCTTTGTATCATCATTAAATATTCGAAAAAAATTCTGATTTGAAAGGGTCTTTTTGTATATATGAAATGAAATATGAAAGGAAAGGGTTGATGATTTGCTCTTTGTTTGAGAGGTAAAACAGACTAAGCAACACAATATTTTTATTTTTCTCATTCAAAAAGTTGATTACAAGTTACCTTGATGAACTGACATTCGTTTTTAGGCTTTTCGTGCTTGACATTCCAACAGATAAGAACACAAGTTGTAAAAAGAAATGTCATTTCAGAGGTACTCGATGGTAAAGAAATCACAGAAACATCAAGACAATTCCTACACAACTGGCATGCAAACAAGGAAACCCAGAAGCGAAAGAGAGACGAGCTGATACGTAAGGGAACCTTGATGTCTGACATGAGTGAGGTTCACAGTAAGTTGATCTCTTGTGCCATGTCGCACCTCGGAGCTTCATTCATATCATGTGTGAAAATGCTGCTACAGCAAAATATTTAATCAATGGCCTTGCAAGTGTTGTATTTGATTTAAGTTACCTGGTAATATGATAATATCTGCTTCTTTGCAGGCATTGAGTTGTCATGATGAATGAGGCAGAGTTCTTTGGATCATCATTTGCTTGATAACAGCATTATTTTATACACCAAAAGATCCAAATCCTGCAAATAGAATTTGTTAATTCATAGAACTCGTCCTCATTCTTAATGATATCAAGATTGCATTTTAAAAAGAGATTAATTAATAGAAATAAATTTTGAATAAAGAAATGAATTTTCTCAATTGAAAAAAAACCCCAACTTTTTATGTGATGGGTAAATAAGAAGACTGTCACTGTAAATTTTAAAAAGAGTGGATACTGGTTGGTAGTTTGATGGTATGATAGTCATGTGAACTGTACGTGGTTTGTTTAGCCGAGCCCAAACCAGATGATATATCCCAGTGTGCAGTAATTGGTGAGTATGGACACATGGACACATGTAGGTGTCGTATGCTCATCAGTATTGTAGTTGGCTCTGCCAGTGTGTGAAGATACTGTGTGACTTACTGAACAAGTAGAACATACTGTAGTGACATTGTGATAAATTAAATATTGTGTTGATTTAACAGGAAGCAATTGATGTCATCTTTTTTACTGTTTTAAACATCCTGCTACATCAGCGTATATGTCTCCGCTAATGCTACAGCCTATCCCCTGATATCCTCCTATAGTATTTTATTGTATCGCTATATATAGCAAGCCAATCAAATGATGCCCTTTCAGCGATAGCGGCAAACTTAACTAGTTTCTAGGCTTCGTTCCCGTGCTCACCTCGTGATTCAAATTAACCAAAAGGAGTGATATTAGATAATATATCTGATTCTCATTGCAGTCTCCCGCTAAGCTCCAAATCGTTCACTCTTAGATTTCCACGTGCGACATCACTAGACAACAGTGTATGGAGTTCGAAATAGTTTGACTGAAAACAGACAGGCTATAAATAGCGCTGAGCAACCACCCGTCAGCGATACGACAGAAGACTATAGGAGGATATCAGGGGATAGGTTGTAGCATTAGCGGACACATATACGCTGATGTAGCAGGATGTGTTTTAAACTGCTCAGATAATATTTTTAATGATAAATAATTTCAACAAAATGTATATGCTACTTTTTCTTTAACTGTTGTTATATTAATTAAGAAACTCACATCCTGTCTCCGGGCACGAACGTTACGCTCACTCCACTAATCTGTACCCTGGGTTCAGAAGCTAGATTCGCTTGCGCGGCCTGACTTTGGGATATAGCCAATCAAATCATTTTCCCGTTCAAATTTTATCGAGGAGGTGGCGAGAAAATGCTTTGATTGGCTACATCTCAAGTTGGGCCGCGCCAGCGAATCTAGCTTCTGAACCCAGGGTACAGATTAGTGGAGTTAGCGGAACGTTCGTTCCCTGTGACAGGATGAGAAACTCATTGTTAAAGGAATACTTCCATCACAATATTTGCTTCTCAAAATTGAGTTGTGGATAATCCTGCATATAAATTATAATCCTCAACAACAACATTTTCATAACATGTCTTGTTTTCTTCAATAATTGTAGACTTTTAGCATGACACACTCTTTTAAGTATTATAAAGTTGTTATCTGGACACTTAATGTTTTTATCACCACCATATACTGAAAGAACTACTTATATAATATCCCTGAAACATGACGTGCTAGGAACAAGAATGCCTAGGGTTTGATTTTGTATGTTCAGAGATGACAATACTTTTTTGGGATAAAGTACAAGTTGAAAGAAGACCCTATCAAACATGTTCATCGTGTGTGCTGTACTGCCCGTGTCTTCAGTGGTATCAGCTTTCTTTCATGTTTCACAATAACTGACAAGGAAATATGTCTTTAATATTGTATCTCTGCTAGTGTGAATAGCTGTTTCTGCTTGCATGTATATTATCTGCATAAAATGCTTTGTGTGGAAACTAATGTAAAATACAAATGAAACCATCTGCTTTATAATCTTTCTGTGTGTTGGAGTGAAAGTTTGATGTGATCAAAAACTGAAGTAAATTTTTGAGATATTGTATTACTATAAAACGCTGTTTGATCATATAAATGCAATATCAGAATGTAATTGATTAATTAATCACTTTGTAATGATTATTATACCAAATTGAAAATGGCAGCAGCATCTCATCACAATATTCTCGAATGGTTTTTATAAGATTTATGATACACTTTACAATGAAGCTAGATTTCTGTACAGCTAAAATAAGTTGATCACATTAGAGAAGTTTGAAACAGTGATTTTCCTATTATGATTAAACAAGAGTTTTATATCCTTAAATACAAAAAACATACAAAACTTACTGAATTTTGTTTGTGAAAACATTTTGTGATTCATCAAAGGATATATGTTTTCATTAAGACATCTACTTGTATGTTTTGTCCTTAAATAAAAACAATTCAGCCCATCTTTTATTCAACAATCTGGAAATGATTCATTACATTATTTGAGTAAAGGTTAAGCCATAATGGGTATAGTTGGTCATGGAGTTGGTCACGGCTGACAATCTTTCACTTAGTTCAGGATCTATCTTTACAAATGCATTCCTAATATTTCGATAATAAAGCCAGACAAGGAAACACAAAATAAATTAGTTTGTACACTAACATTTTCTAAAATCTTTGCAAATTTTAGGGTTTGGTTAATTAAGTATTTATGGTATTTGAAGGCTCATTTCTTTCTATGATAACTATATCTTTTCCTCTAATGATAATTGATTTGCGTTCTATACTGATAGATTTGTGATTTTACTTGCTTTGATTTACAGTGGTTGATATAGGATTTTCATTTGAGAGAGGTGCGCCCTGTTGGTGTCGCAAATACCACTATTGAAATAGTTACTTTGAGTTGAAGAATTTTTTTATCCACAGCAAATTAAAGAAACCTGCACTACACTTTTCATGTCTATTTTTATCATCAAACCATCTTTGGAGTTTATAGATATTATCACATCGTAGATTTTTCTAAGAGCTGTGTTATTTCAGGTCACAAGGATCTCCCACCAGTGAAAGCATTCCCCAAGAGCTCCTCTGTTCCGGGATACATCATGCCAGGTAATAGATCTAAGGGTCATGTTGAACATGAAAATTAAGAAAATAAATAAATGAATCAAGAAGTAATTGAGATGAATTTTTGTCAAGATTTTAAGAGATGTTGACCTGGAAAGAATTAGATTCATTTTTTATTCAGACCATTTTGAATGTGACTGGTCATGTTACAGGTTTGCCCCGAAAACAATTTGATGAACTGCTGGCTAAGAATAACCTGCATGACGTGAGTACAAGTGCAGTAAACACACGTGCACACAAGACACGCAGTGGAGTCCTCCGTGCTAAGTGAGTCCAATATCCAACAGCTTTCATTGCTTTTATAAGGTTCAGAGTAAATTGACTTGATTTATATGTCATCAAAATATTTTTAAAATGTTTTATTGATTAATGACATGTTATGTCATTTTGTCTTTTAATATTGAAACTGTGAGCTTTTAATTTCCTTCAGAAATGTAGAGGATTTTGCCTTGATCAATGAGGTATGTTGAGTGAAGTTCCTGGCCAAACCTGTTTTGATCCCCTCCCTTTGTACTTAACACATGAAGGATTATTGATTAATCATGTCTGATACTTTGACAAGATACAAAGTTTAGAAACTGATAGGATTTCACATCAATTTACAAATGTCTTTTGATTTCAGAACTGTTTTTTTGACAAATGTGTTGCATTCAGCATTTCATTGAACATGTAAATAAAATACTTTGTTGTGAAGAAAACCCAAAATGACATGAAATGCATTAATAGCATTTCACTCAAGGGATTCAAGGGTTTCCTGATTGATGCCTTGAAAAACATAGAATTCCTTTGAGTTCCAAAGTTCTTTCATGATTTTTTTCCTAATCCTTCATGAATCAAGAAAACACCAACCTGAAGAATAAACACCAAATTGTTTGTCAAGACTGCACCATCAAGAGACTTAACCGCACATTGCTTGCTTGAATTTGGAGGACAGGTTGAAATCTTCCTTCCTCCTCTTGTTTTCAGATTTCCTGAAATTCCCCAATCTTTAATCATGAAACAAAGGGAGGCAACTTTTAGTGCCTTCGGATCAACTTGATCGTATGTAACATGCAGGTTTATCTAACACCACATACTCCACCGATTGCAATGTATCACAGCTCTCTGCATGTCAATGTGATTTAATCATGTGGTTTTCACTTTCAGGCCTTGATAATGTCAGTGTATTTTCGCGCACTTATTTTGATGTGAACAGTTGCAATAACACCATATATTTGGAAACACTTGTGTTTCTGCCATTTTGGATACTATATAAGTTTGTTAAATGTTACTTTTATTAATAATTGATTTAGATCTAATGATAGTTATAAAAATTGCCTTAATTGAGAGTTATTGAATTTAAATCAATATGTCTTCATTTCATTATCTGTAGATTGAATATAATAATGTGTCTACTCTTTTTGTAAGGTAATGATAATATAGATATATATCTAAGATAAACAAGGCAAATATAATATTTTTAGATCAAATTTGATTCATTCATATCTACCTGATACTATGTGTAATTGATAGCTGAATATACAAATGTATCCAAAGCAATGGCAAATTATGTGATTCAGTATTCCATGAAATGAGAAATAGCGATCTTATATATACTCTGTGAACTGTTGCAGATTATGTTTAATTGCAAAGAATAAACTTGCAACTAAGTGTTAAGTTGTCTAATAGTCATTCTTGTTGAACTGTTAAAATAATAGAATCATGCTTTGCAAAAGTTGTTTTTGATAAGGGACACATAATACTTCATATTTTAAGGTTATGAAGAGGAAGGTGTTGTTCAATTGTGTTTTTAGATACTTTCCAAGACACATCTTTCTCTTTCACCTATCTCTTTTGCATTAATTCTCAGTACAAACAGTGACAGGGTTTAGTTTGAATGCCATTACATATCACCTGAATATGTTCGATTGTCAGACTCTTAGAGTTAAAGAAGTCACAGAATGTCTGAAATGGTTTGCCACAGCAATGCTTTATATGATGATATGCTTGACCTCAACAGTGTGTCTAACCCCGGCAGTCCCCGTAAGTTGAATGAGTGGATGTAGATTACGGGTACATAGGTACACAGCTGCAGTTTAGTTCTGTTAGTTTGAAATAAACAGTCACTAGTTTAAGGTTGAATAATTTGTTTCTAGTTTACAGTTATTTACAGGTTTTAGTTTGTTCTTTACTTCTTTAGAGTTTTTACTACCAATAGTTCTTCGTTAAAAAAGCCCAATACAATACCTTACTGAGTAATAGGGACAACATTTGGTTACTGTTTTAATTGTCCCCTGCCACCGCGAAGCATCCGTATATCCATCCTGCTTTTGTTAGCGCGCTATCTCACAAACCCTTTAGTCTTTAGCCTTCAAACTTGCTATCTTTCTTCATTGGGTGGATACGCAGACGTCAGTCGGTTTTCGTGACATTGACCTAATTTTCAAGGTCATGACAGGGAAACATTGTTATCCTGATATCTCACAAACCCTTGCAGCTTAGGGCCTTCAAACTCGGTGTCAGTCTGTATTGGGTGGATAAGCAGACATCAGTTGATTTTGGGTTTTGGTGACTGTTATCCAAATTTAAGGTCATGACTGGTTTAACCAATTTCTTTCTTGCGGCCGGGGAGATGGTCACTTTAGTGTCAACTACTTGTTATCCTACCTGATCATTACATGAAGGAATTACAATTCATTGCCTATGCTTTGCCAACAAAAATATACCTTAAAAAAATTTGTTGTTATGTATATTATGTATTTATATAAAACATGTTAGACAATATCTATCTCATTAGTTTCTTCTCATATACATGTGGTTGTATGTGGTATTTTACTTAGGTGATCCTCTAATTACTAGTAATGTTATTTTGTGATCAATCATTTATATGATGATACCTTTAAGTTATTCATTAGATTTCCTAATTTGTGCAAATCAAGTTTTTTTCATTTAGATTTGACAGAATCTTGTAGCCTAGTTTCCTCTCATCAAATTTGACAAGGATTGACTGAAAGTCTCCCTCAGTTATACTAACATGTTTTGCTTCAATCCTGTTTGTCTCACATGTTCTACAAGTTCTACTAACTTCTGTTCACTTTTCAAGAATAAACCCTTTGGTTTCCCACCATCCAAACATCCTTGCTATTCAAGCTCTAACTTTGATATTGATCAATATTCATTATGAGCTTTCTGTTTTTCTACTTTAAAGCCTAAATAAGATTTAAGGGAGAAATTTTTTTATGAAATGCTATCTTACTGGCGATCATTCATCATAAAATTTTCTCTATTCTGAGGTTCTCCTTTCAGCTTAAAAATACTCACATCTTTTATAATTTGTTCTTTATATTTCTGATAAGCAACAAGTAATCGTTACATCTTTTTTAGATTGTAAATAAGAAAATAGGAATCTAATGTTCTTTGAAAGTAAATTCTCCTAATCTACTGTGATTCTCAACATGATGTGATAACTTGTCCTAATATCCAAAACATTTATATAATCACTGTACTCAATGTTGTAGGTACACTGATGAGAGGGGAGTTGTCCACATGAAGCCCGTGGCCTCGGCCCCGGTCCGCAGACGTCCACTCATGAGCGTCAGCTTTGAGCTGACCGGTGGTTTGGGCAACCAGCACATCCCTCCGCAGTTCCTGTAGACTGCTGACCAGGGCACCTGCTCTTTCACTAGGGACAGAGAGACAGACAGACGGCGCTAGGGTCAACTGGGACAGCTTTTCACCTCCCTGTTTTCTTGGCTCTACTTGCTTATTGCTTCAATATATTGTCACCAGAGCTTTTATAGACTTCACAAGGAGAGGTGTTTAAGATCTAAAATTGAAATGGAAATATTAATTCTGTTGATGCATTTGTAAAATGTTTTTTTTGTAAATTTGAAAGAATATGTATATATTTACAGGAATGTATGTTAGCAGGTTGTATGTTTTATGAAATCTGTGTATTAGTTTGTTGCTGTTGCTTTAAGAATATGCAGATATTGTATATAGAGTTGGATTGTTTGTAAGACATATTGTACATAACAGAAATATATTTATTTGCAGTGTGCATATTCTCTTTCTAGAAAGTAGAAGAGAATTGTGAAAATCAATGTCGTATTGGTGCTTCTTTGTGTTTCTGCTGCAGTATAGCATATACACTGCAGAATCAGTCTTAAATGGTGCACAGACAGTAGGTTCCTTTGCTAGTTATAGGGAGAGTTTTGGTATTCAAATGCAGTCTGCAGTGAATCAACCTTCATTGATAACAAGTCAACATTAAACCCTCCTTGTAGATGAAAGAGTAGCTTAGTACGAGTTAAAGCTCCTTGATCTGTGAGATTAGTCTGTGAGAACTCCTTGTCCTGATCCTTGATCTGTAAGAACCAATGTGTTTCCTGATCTGGGATCAACAGCTCTACATACAGTAATAGTGTTTGTGTTGTCATATGGAGAGTCAGTGAGGTACACTAGGGAAATGTTTTTGATTGGATAACTTTGCTAACATTCCATATCTGAGCTGCATTGCTTTTACTACATACTGTATTAATGAAGCATCGAGTTAATACTATGAAGTATGAATCAGACTTTAAATACCTCTTCAGTATAATGATGATCAACAAATTGTCCTTAAATCAAAACTAATGATTGCATTGTAAGATTGAATCAATGTCTGGTTGTCTATTGACTGTCTTTCTATAACTATTTAATAAGTTGTTGTGTTTTGTTTTGATGTGTCAAATGTATTGTAAGTGTTATCATATGATGGTACTCTTTCCCTGCTAAAATCTACATACGTTGTAATTGGGACCGTTTGAAAACAACTATCAAATAAAGTCTTTCTAATGTTTTTCAACAGCCAACTTTTTTTACAAAGATTGTGTTTGTTCAATGTAGATGCCTTAATGCTTCAGCCCACAGAGTTGTACCCAAACAGTATTATCAATGGCGTTGATGCAATCGAGAGGTCATGACAAATATATCACAAAGGCAGAAAATAGCATTTTCTAAACTTTGAAACTATTACATTTGCTTTCAAGCTGACATACACTCTTCCTCCTTTTTATCACATCCTTGCCCAACTTATTTGGAAATGAGTGTGGATACAATTTCTCAATACATTCATTTCACAATCTCATAACCCTTGAAATAATGACGAGGAGTACCTAGGGCAAATATGACAAAAGAAGTTAAATGGGAGCAATTCAAAAATCAATGTTTCTGCAAAGTAAACACACTGAGTTATTATTATGCCATTATAGCACTCATAGAAATATGATTTATAAGAATTTGAGTTTTCTGACACTTTTATGTTGTTATACATACCTTCAAAAGTCCATTTTCTTGAAGTTTTACTAGCCAAGTCCCCTTCAGAATCAGGCAACATCACCAGCAATGACAATACCAGCAGCTTACTATTAGCCCATTTACTGACAAATACACAAACTTGTACTTTTGCAGATGGTGTTAACCAAAATATAACAATGTTTGTTCTAAAAGGCATTTATCTCAAGTTTGTTTTATGAAATATTAATATTATTTTTTTAAATGGGCATTTCAATTGTATCTTCAATGTCATTTCTTAAATATTTGTTCAAGTTGTCCATATATGTAGATTTTGATTAGTTAATAGAAATATTCAGATCATGAAATGAAAGTAATTGTCATTTTATTTTTGTATGTAAATATACAATGCTCAATGCTGTTGATTTTATGTAACCCATGAAGATAGACTATGTTACAATACAGATGTTCAAGTTGTGTTTGCTTCCTCACATTAATACACATTCAAGATTATGATTTTGTTTCTTATTTGTTGATATGGTTCTACCAATAACTAATAAGGAACAATGGCAGATTTAGACTTACTTTAAATAGATCAAAAAGGAAGAGCCAATATCATTTAGTGGAAATGAATTTTGTAAACAACTAAGGTGACATATCAGACTAGCTCTATTACTTCACATATAGAAGCAGTGTAAACCTTTCCATATTTCTTTAAAACGATGACTGAAGACGACTACTTATGATATTCACATCAGCGACTTTTACAGGAGACCTGGCCTAAAAATCAACCCCAGCCCCTCCTAAACATTTTAGCATTTAAACGATATCTCTTTTTATGATATTTTGCCCCTAATATTTCGGTTTAGCATTGAATTTTAAGTTTGAGGGTAATAAAAATCAAATTCTTGCCTGCTGTGTTCAGGGAACGTCTGACAAGTTTGGGTGGCTTTTATGAAACATAAGTCAAGGCTTTGCACCTGCAAAATGGTTTTAAACTTATTAAATGAAAACGATTTCAGATAAATCATGACAATATCTAATATAGCTGCGAATCAAACAATTACTCAAATGGTAAGATAGCAGCTGTTATTGTGTCAGGTTGATTACCCAAAGGACCAATAGGAAGTGTAAAATACTTGAAGAAAACATTATTCATTTACCCAAAGTGAATTGATTTGAATTGATACTTTAAAGAATGTTTTAACCCCAAACAACTATAATATTCAATATGTTGATACTAAATGTAGTGTAGTTCCAAACCATCGCTTCAGGTCTCAAAATCAACAATGCGATCATGTAGAAGAATACACATCCCCACATTTCCAGACATAAACCATTCATTATGTCCCGGTGCAAGAGCTTGTGGCCAATTTAATATGTCATATTGACGCCTTCAGCGACTGACTGGAGGTATATTGGACATAAATATGCCTTGATGAATACGTCAAGTGGAAGACTTTACACACTAATATATTAAGTGATGTTTCTGCTTAGTATCGATACCGATGTTTATTGTCCCCAGGGCAGAAATTCAGAAATGTTGGTCATGTCAAGATGATTTTCTGTCTCTCCCAATTATCCTAGATTAATCTGATTTAAAATGAATAGAGTGTTAGTTGACTTCAAACAGAAAAGTTAATATGATTAATTCTGCTGATTATTATCACTTACTTACAAGACTATACAGCACCCTTAAAAACTCAATTCAAACAAGGTAAACATCTGCTTAAACACGATGTGAATATCATTCTAGTGAAACATATTTTATAACATGAATCTTTCAATATAAGAAGATAATTACGCAAACTATTTACAGATCATTAACATTCATGACTGAAATATACCCAAATGAATGCACAATTGATATACACGTCAAATATCATCCAAACGTGATAGAACATTTCACAACTTGTGTGCAGGAGAATTCTATTGTTCGTAAAATTCTCCGTGAATTTTTTTGTTTCCCCTTCTTTGAAATGGACCATATAATGACTCAAAGTAAAAACCAATACTACATTGTCAACATTGAAGTTTAGCACCTGGCTGGTAAACCTGATTTGACTTCACCCTGAAACTGTGAACCCAGGGTTTGATTCAAACCAGTTTATCGAGTTTCATCATGCTACCTCTATACTTCATGTTGTTCATTGTCGGAGATTTTAAGTGTGTAATACTGTCATGTGTCTCATCAGAGGCAGTATATGTTTGATCATGGCGGTACACACGTGCACACTTAGTTAGTCCTGATAGTCTTTTTATTTTCGGAGAATAGAAAGGCTCTTGGAAAACAGGACAGACATAGAATGTATTGAGCCTAAATCGAGGTTTGTTTTGGTTATCATTTTTACTTTCCTGGGACTCGTTGAAGATAAATAGAACACAATATCTATATATCTGATTTCAAAAGTTTAATTATATAAATGTTTTCAATTGTGTTTTATGTAGATAATAAAATTAACAGCGAAAGCCTAAACCAATACTGTCGAGGTAAAAGTGAGTGATGGGTGCCCCATGTGTGAACTCTTGCAACAACTGAACGATCATTGGAGCCTAAACATTGGATGGATATAAATGTGATTGGATATGACAATCAAAATGTTACAGAGCTGGTAAATCATTGGATGAAATGACAAGGCGATAGTAAACAAGACATAATATTCAAGGACGTCAATATTGCATCAATAAGGTTCTCATCATGCGATGAATAAAACGACAATTGAACATCAATATTAATTCACCAGTATTTTTACCAGTTATTTTCCAAACGGCCGGACAACATTTATAACCTCATTTCATCAAAATGAAAACAATTATCACAGAAAATAAAATTTTCTCCGTCATTGCTCGACTATGTATTTAGTTTCAGTCTCCACTTTCTTTGCCTCCCACGTTTGTAAAACGATACATTGTGAAAAACCCATGTATAATGCGATTTCAAGCTTGTTACAAATATACTAGAATTATGATATGAAAGAATTGTGAATTCAACTATGATTTTCCTGTTACAAAAGTGTAGTCTTGATATCTGTACACAACACAAGTCTGTAACAATCACGAAACTGGGATCCTGTAAAAGCCTTGAAGTACTTTACACATAAGTTACAAACAATAACACCCCATTCCGTGATTTATAGCATCCATACAAACATGTGGGATTAATAGGGTTTCATACATGGGGTCATATTTGTCTTGATATGATTGCTCTTCCAGGTTTGATTAAATTAAGGAACATCAAATATTTGAAGACGTTTGGGTCGGTACAGGCGTCATATTCCACTATAGTGCTTCTGAAAAGAATTTCTTTTAACACTGCAAATATCATGATATATTCATATTATTTAAGTTTGACTTATTCGATCGATCTTGTCGTCAGTGGTTATAAACCTTTGGTAAAATATACCAAACATGCCCCAATCACATACTTAAAGATGATTCTCATATTACAAAAGAAACACTTTGGAAAAAAATTTATTATTCAAAAGTGTTGTTTAGAAATGAATTTAAGATTCGTTGTTATTCCATAAATATGTCATTTCAAAGTATTTAAAGAAACAACATATACAATACTTCATTCCACTGGCAAATATTTTCAAATATTGCTAAAACATTGGAGAACATTTGTACAATTGAATATGGAGTGTAACAATTACCCGCTTACATATTTTTAAGTAAGTTGTTTTGTTTACAGTTATTGTTTTAATTAAGGTTTAGCGAAACCGTATGAAGAATAGTTCTGTCTATATTCTCATCGCTTTGCTTACACCAACGCATAAGAGTTCAACCAATTTGTGCTTGATTGGACCGAACAGTTTTATCAAACCTTGTATGGAGCTGGAACTGGTGTTTTCTCAGAAAATAGTGAAAATCGCTTTGTCTGAACATGACGAATCTTGACAGTTTCTGTCGTTAACAGAAACTAAATAAACCTAGAGATTGTAAACTGAATTTATATATTTAACACGCATTGAAACGTCAGGCAGAAATACAATTTTGACCTTCAACTTCTTTTCGGTATTTTATCTTTTAAAATGAATATAGTTTCAGATACCTCATGATGAATGTAAAGTACTTCAGTTTCAATGTAAAGATGATTCAAATAAACAGTATTTATTGAAAACAATTTCAGAATGACACATCATTCTAAATATACTTCCCGTCAAAAGTTTAGACTCACTGACAATTTTTGACATGATAATCAAGTATTCACACAAAGTCATAGCAGTACACAGGAACTAGATCGGTTTTGTATACAATTGATTACACACACCCAACTTTTCACTACAGAACGTTTCATTATCCTTGGCTTTCATGATCATGAACATTAGAACACATAGGAAAAGTGTCAATTTTTACTGATTTGGTCTGAAATTTGTAGCCTAAATGCAGCACAAGGGAGAAGGTTCCATGTGAAAGCATGAAATCCATGGAAAGCACAATGCACGTACATGACAAACTTGAGTAAAAGGGTATAAATTTTGTTGTTGGAAAGGACGATACATTCAGGCCAACATCACCATGGGTCGAGGTCGAAGTCTTCAGCAAGAACAGCGCCATCAATCCATAGCACTTCTTCAAGATGGAAGATCTCAGCGATATGTTGCAAGACAACTTGGGGTGTCTCAGAAAGCCATATTCAATTTATGGATACGGTACCAACAGACGAATTCTGTACGAGATCGTCCTCGATCTGGGCGACCGAAAGTCACAACAAGAGGGGAAGACCGATACATGCGTTTGACAGTTCTCCGGGGCAGACACACAACACTTGGACTGTTGAAAGACAGGGACACGTGTGTCACTGTCAACTGTTAGACGCCGTCTACTGATACACGGGATAAGAGCCAGACGTCCTGCCGTCCGACCGACCCCCCATCAAACCACATCACAGACAGAACCGTTTGAGATGGGCATATAATCATTCAGGATGGAGAAATCACCGATGGTCCAAGTTTTATTCACTGATGAATCACGTTTCAATCTGTACTTTAATGATGGGCGTAACCCCGTCTACCGACGTCAAGGCGAGAGGTTTGATGACGTTACAGTCGTAGAGCATGATCGGTTTGGAGGAGGGTCAATTATGGTATGGGCTGGGATAACAATGCATTCAAAGACAGATCTTGTTGTAGTGCAAGGCAATATGACCGGTCAAAGGTACAGAGATAACATCATTGTGCCAGTTGTGGTTCCTTTCTTGCGGGCAATGAGAGGACGTCCTGTGTTTCAAGATGATAACGCTCGCCCACATCGCTCAAGGATTGTCACGGAATGTCTTAATCGCCATGGAATTAACCATATGAATTGGTCAGCACTTTCACCCGATCTCAATCCCATCGAGCATGTGTGGGATATGCTGGGACGTCGGG
Source organism: Steromphala cineraria (assembly GCA_916613615.1). Classification (NCBI taxonomy): domain Eukaryota; kingdom Metazoa; phylum Mollusca; class Gastropoda; order Trochida; family Trochidae; genus Steromphala; species Steromphala cineraria. The sequence goes on from OU744722.1 coordinate 81,520,578, forward strand.
TCTATGGACGTGTACCGCGACCGTTGACGTTACTTGACCTTGAGGCGGCCTTGGTTGAAGAGTGGCAGAACATTCCCTTAGGAAGCTGATTCGGGGCATGCCCAGACGTTGTGGGGCTTGCATCCAGGGGGGCACACACGCTATTAGTGACTTTTCAATGTGACCATTTGTGGGTGCTGTGAGTTGTCTGCTTTACCTCATTGTTTTTTAACCTGAAATTGGGTTTTTGGTTATTAAAATGTAAACTGGCAATGTTCTTCTCTTTTATTTATGGTTTCCTTCTTTGTGTTCCTGAAAAATATTGATATCGGAGATGATTCAAAACATGAGTCTTTTGACAGGGAGTTTAGCTAGTATCTTTGTTATTAATTTGGGGTTCTTGCTTGAGTTTTCAAATACTTTCAACACTTCATGATCATATAAGTACTTAATGTCGATGTGAGACAATGTAGTATCAGTGACATACTTTTGTTATCTATATCATGTCGCAATTTTGCATGAATTATTAACATTTGAATGAAATATAAAAAAGATATCAGCAAAATTAAATGTTTTAATAAATCAGAGGTTAATATAAAATGAAAAGGTGACAATATCGCAGATTGCGGATTTATAGATACAAGAGTGATGCTATACCTGGCTTGGCAGAAAACTTTTTTTTATAGACTTGAGGTGATTTTACAGTGCAAATTTCGATTGCACGAATACTAATTACAATTTCTTACCAATCCAGAATAAAATGGGCCAAAAAGGATCAATATGTATTTCTACTTATCTGCATATCTGTGTCACATTGAATTTGCTAAAGGCAAGACAAACATTGCATTTCAAAGGCATTGTTAATGACAAACAACTATAAACAGAAATGTTTCCTTCCATAAAAATATCCGCGAGGACTCCCTCTTAAAGCTTAAATCGACAATATTAATAAATCGTTAAATGAGAGCACGTATGCACAGCACTCGGTGATATTGGGTCTTGTAGAACTTCACTTGCCATCGTAAAGAGTTTTAATTAGCTCATGACTTTAACAGTGATGAGAGCAGTTGTACAGATGTAGTTGGTTCCATCAGTTCGAGTTCAACATCATGTTCACTTCCGTATTTCACATTATTAGATGACAGCTTAGTTACAAGCATCTCCGTAGTTTGCAAAACTGCAAGTCTTGACAATAACTAAGTTACGTAAAATATAAACATAAATTTCGACCTCTCTTCACAAAAACTACCGCTCCAAACCAGAAAGGTTTTAGTCAATTCCTCATTTGTTGAGGCTGTCGATCTGATATTGATGTATGAGAGGTCATCATGGTGACCTTCGTGTGCATTCTAATATGTATCTACTTTTTGATGTTTTATATATGCTTCTGATCTTTGTTTTGGAACTATTGATCATGTTTAGTTTGAAGTTGTAATACATTTACTAATTATTTGTAAACGAAAACGGTTATATTGTTAATAAAAGTGTTGATCGTCATCAAATTATCAAAGTTGTTAAGATGACCATGCATGCTTGTAACAGGAATTGTCTCAGCTTTATGGTCAGGACTTGCAGTTTTGCAAACTACGGAGATGTTTTATTACATTACTTTGATAATAAAGATTTTGTATTATTAAAAAACACTATATAACTGTGTTAAATAGATTTCTGTATAAAGTATTACAATGCAAAAGTGAATAAATACAAAACAAGTCCAGGCCGACGTGTTTGCACTTACTATTAGTAAAACCTTATGGAGAAATAGCAAACAAATAAGATCAGTTTGCATATTTGATTCGCGTTAAAATCTAATCAACGAATCGTTAATAGCACCATTTCTTATCTATGATATTAATAATAAATATTTGATATATCAAAATGGTCAATTTGATTTTAACCCTCGTACAATTTTTATGGAAAACTTACCATGGCTTCACTGTATATCTGCCATTTATGGAACTAAAGTTACACCTCACCTTTTTTATACGAAGGCATACTATACACCAAAGTGAACCTAAAAGCATGCTCTTTCATTTGATATGTCACACAATGTAACTCGACGAAAACATAAACGACACATTTTCCATTTAATGTGTATGGTGGCGGCCAGTTTGAAAATGGCAGCCATCTTGATTTGTTTTCAATAATTTTGTTTAACAAATCAATTTCTTATGTTGTAATTGAAAGGCCGTTTTATCTACACACACTATTTGGTTGATTTGGGATCATTTCTTAAAAATTGCATAGTTTGTCTACCCCATAGTTTAAGTTTTGCCAATACATTTGTCTTGCGTAAATATGGCATATTTGATAATACACAAAACCTGGTTCAATCAAATAAATTAATATAAATATAATAGGTAAAAATACAACAGCAGGGGACCCCTTGAAGTCGTACGAGGGTACAAGTATGGATTTATCGACGCTGTTATCAGTAATGGTCAACATATTTTCATTAACATTTAATTAAACTCAGATGATTTGCTATCAAATAATCTTGCTGTGATAAAAGATTAAACACTTTGTATGAATAAATAAGATTATTTTGTCACTTTTCTTTACCTGTTGAATTTCCCTACAGAAACAACATGAAGATGTTCAGGACGTTCTCTTCGGTATTGAAAACTATGACAATGTTGCTTATGATACTAACATATAGTTCAGTGTGTTCATCATCGCAGGTTGTATACAAGAATCAACCTTATGGATCAGAAATCTGCAACCAGTTGACAGCCAGGATTAAAGGCTGCTTTTCAAGTTTTTACCAGGAAAATTTGACCTGCATGATTTTAACAAGACCGCACGTTACACCTGAGGTATTTAACCTTTTCTTCTGTCGAATTATTGTAAACCTGACAATGCAAATCCAAGTCAGATTGTTTAAACATAGCATGAAAACAAGGCTTAATTTCATATGACTGCTACATGCATCAAAGACTTGCTATCAAATTAAGGAATACTAATGAAGACTACAAGTTATAAAATAGTCATTGCTTACGAGTCAATGGTACAAATTTTGAAACATTAAAAAGAGGGTATAAGACAAACAAACCTATTTCCATAACTAAAGGAATAAATGAAATGGTGTTATTTTGCAGATTTGTTTCACAACTAAAAAGGATTATAAGAGGTGCATGATTTTGAAACCAAAGGAAGAAGGTAGGTTATAATTCAATGAATTTCTTTAGGTAAATAAATGAAAAAGAACTATCAGTTACAAAAGCCATTGATAAGACTCAATAAAATTGTATAATGAAAGTTGATCAGCATACAGCGCATACAATTATTTCGTACATAATTTGTCATAGATACATTAAGTTACACTTTATTAATGAAAATAATAAACGTAGTTGAATAATTCTTTTGGCTGTGATTTGATTGTGGAACAAACAATCGACATTAAACGTTCAGGAACAATTTGTTATATATTTTTCATATTGCAGCAATCGGAAACAGCTCAGAACCAGTTCAGATTGACAGAAATGGTGCAGTTTTATCTGGATCAATACCGCAATTATTGAACTCCGTGAAAGTTGGTATTCAAATTCAAACTTTGATTATGCTTCCAAACAAGCAGATATTGTTACTTGATGTTTCCTTTATAAAAACATTTCAACAAGAGACAGTCAATGGACCAAAAACAAATGTCTGTGCATTTTCTGATGTAAATATGGAACAAACACATAGTAAAATGGAACTCAGGAAATATGAAATATGTTTAAAGGGACACATTACAATGTATATGCAACATAACGGTTCTGATAGAAAAATGTCAAGAAAGAAACGATTGTATGGGAATGTTATATGGCACCAATTTTTCTCCAACCACAATGTTTCTTATTATTTGTACAAGGAGGGTACTTTAGATGGAAATAGTGTACAGGTTAAGGAGATGGTAAAGTTGATAAAGACAGCTTGTGATGTGACCTTGATGGAGACAAAGCGCCGCATGGAAATACATGCTATTATTTTGCCATCTTCAAATGGGAAAATAGGATTTTATATGAGTAGAATTGGTATGGCTATGATTTGTGAACTGATCGCTACCAAAGAACTGACCGATTTTATTAATTGTCGAAACATTGTGAATAATGCAAGCCAAGTTTTGAAAATAGAGGTTAAATTATTAACACTTCTAGTTTCTAAAACATGGAACATTATTTTTGAAACGCATGGTGCATTAAAAAACCATGACGAGCTGATTCGACTCATACGAATGGGCCACAGAGTTAAAATCGTGAGTGGGACAGGACACATAACAGTTGAAGAGGCTGCAGTTGTGTTCATACAACGAACGGGCTTCGTATGTGGACAGTTTCTTTGCATTATGCATCAAAGGCGGAGTCTTGTGGAAATTTGGAGATACGTTTCTTCTACATCGTCAGTGACCTCCAACCAAAATGTGTATGGTAAACATCGCTTTTCATCCAGGAGAATGCATGTGACTTGGTTTGTTGACCCATTTCCTTGGGAGATTGCATTTCACGTGAGAGACAATGGGACGGTAGTTTCTGGTTCAAAAAAACAGTTTGTCAAAAACTTCCAAAAAGGACCTTTGAAAGTCCGAGTCGAGACTAGATTTGAGAAATATACCATATATGAGAGTGCTACCCGTGTTGAAGTTGACTTGCAGAATGAAATTGTAGTTGCTTACATGACGCCCCATTTCAATTTGGAGATGGATAATCTACGTAAGTTCAGACGTCCTAAATACAACTCTCAGAAGATATATTGCACAGTCTCTTCTACTGCTCTTCGTTCTTGTGAATCAATTCCATCGATGGTGAAGACAGAGGCTAATGTAGAAACAAGATGGTTCATCCAGAAATAACCTAAACATGAGATTTTTTTCCAAAATCTAAATTCTAGAAAATTTTTTGTGCATGTTTTCGATTTCAGTAATTTCAGTTTCTCTGTTTAAAACTCCTAAATTGATTTGCTGTAACATTTCTCTCCAAGATGGTTCATGGTATGTGGATAATGTTTATATTTGTCTATGACAATAAAACAAATGTTTCTTATATACATTGATTTTTGATTAACAAATATTTACCCAATTTCTCTCAAACAAGTATTACGTATATCCATTCATTATGAACATTAAGAGAGCCAAGTAAACAAACTTTGAGTGTTATTTATTCCAAGATGAGGTATTGTCAAAGAAGTGTCTATGAACTCACGAGGCTGCAGAAAAGAAATATGACATAAACTTTTTCTTTATTCAAATATTACAAGAAGTGTTTGGCGTTTTCAGTTTTTTGGCGAATTTCAACCCGAACACAGAAATAAAGTACAATTATGAATACATTGATGCATAACAAAGGCTGTATCTTGACATAATACGAAACATTAAGGAAATTGCTTGAGAGCATTTCTAACAAACTACGTGGCCTGAGACTAATCAATTTGAAGGTAGTTTCACAGCCATCCAATTGTCTATTAAAACCGACTCAGCTATTTTCACACAGATCAAACATGTATTGTTTTAGCTTTGAATGATAATTTCATGATAAATGATATGAATAAAAAACAGCTCACATATATATCCCTATGTTAATGGTAATTAGATGATATATGTTTACACTAAGTAGCTTGTAAAAGTCATAAATATTCCCGAGAGCCAATATTACATCTCCAATTTACATGAATACTTGTTATATAACCTATCAAACAGAACCAACTTTCTGACTGCTTTAGAAAACTCTCCAAAATTATGTTTGACTGATTGACGTGCGTCATTATCTTGGTTTGGATCACACTTTTGACTTTGAATCTTCCCATCGTAATGTCTATTGGCTCGAAGATATTATCCTGCAAAAGTCAATACTTCTCGTTCAAATGACACAAGATTGTCATATGTGACCTCAAACAACTCACAGTGTGGCTTTTAAACATCAACAACACCAGTCCCAGTTTCGGATTCTCTTCAATCTATTAGTAAGAACAAGTCTCTTACCAATTCCCAACTGAACACAGAAACGAGAGTGTTTTGGTCAAGTATCATGCATTCGCAAATATACTTGTTCAATTCAAAATATAAGTAAATCCTGCATACTGATAAGGAATATAACCAAATTGACCCCTGACCACGTGGGTCATGTAAGGGTTTTATGTATGAAAGAATGGCGCAATTCCTTTGCGTAATACAAAAAATACTTGTACAAAATATTGTTGCAAAATCAATCAAGTTGTGAGAAAAACGTTCTTCAAATGATCAACCATGCAGCAACACAAGACAATGAGCAATACAAAGTATTTGAATAAAGTATATTGAGATCATCCAACAAGGTCAAAGATGTAGACCATTATTCTATTGAAACTGATTTGCAGTATATTGATCTAAACAAAACTTGGAGCATAAACATCTTTCATTGACCAAGAACATGTCCATGACAAAAACGCATTCAGTATAAATCTGGATACAATTATTATTTAAATAACCAAGTTGGTGACAAGTTGACAAGACAGTGGAAGGGACTTACGTCTAACTAGATAACTGAACACAAACAACGTTTTAACATTTAGAACTGTCAAACAAACGCCCACAAAATCAATGAATATGAGCAATGCCCAGTGATGTGGAAGATACATGGAGAGATGAATCAACCTTGTAGAATTATTGATGTACGTTCACAATGTCAGAGCTCGTATTCAGTTTAATATGTTATAGAGAGGCTCCAGGGGCTGACTGGCAATGTGTGGAACATAAACATGCCTTGATGAATAGACCAAGTAAAACTTCATGAGTTTAGTGTTATATGAATAAAGGGGTCTTTCTGTCCGGTATTCATTATTATGGCAACAGTGCTTGTCAGTTGTTACTTTGTAAAGTTATTAAGGTGTGTCTATCTTGAATGCTGATAGAAAAGGACCTGATCTGGTAAGATAACATATACTAAAAGGTAGAGTTAAGGTTTAATATCAAATAATTTCACACTCTGAAGTTTACACATATTCCCGAACGTTGATTGGTCTAGGGCATGGTCATGTGATCTAAGTTTCGTCGATTCATTTCCCATGAACTCACAAAAAAAGTGTTCATACTTGTGTGAACGTTCACCGGAACTACTTTAATTCTTCGCCCAACACCAAATCAAATGTTATCAATATTAAATTAAACTATAATGATTTTAATCAAATCAATTTTTGCTAAGTAGAAATCTAATGTATTTTGATTTTTTGATGTAAAAACATTCATCGTATCATTTGCTTTTAATAATAAGCTAAACAATTGATGAAGAATAAATCTGATCAGAGGCATTTACGTGTTAGTGTCCCTGATCTGATCGAGAACGGAACGAGATGCATCCACTGATGCTTTATTATTTGACATTACGATCAATATAGGGTTCTGTACGCCGTAACTAAGACAACCATATACTCACGATGTATACACCAAAGACGAAAGAGTGCTGATAGAGCAGTTATTATAATAAAAAATACCACTTTTGTTTACATATTTTGACGAAGATACCCCTGCAAATGGCGGCCAGCATGACAGTGAAGCGACGTTATGCATATGGCAGATAACTCTGATCTCCCGTCCTTGCGCGAAGAGATTTTATCATAGTGTGCGCTTCTTTTAGCATATCGTAGTATAGCGTGTTCTCTAATTATACAGAACATTGACAAATTCTGATAACATTCAGATTGTTTCCAAATTGGGATTATTTTTGTCGTATGTCGCAGTGTTAGACTACTCGTTCAAAGGACAAAAAGGTTTATATCAATCCACCGTTCCATTCCATATATGGTGCGAAATTATAAGAATTGAATGTCAGTTTGTGTGTTTGCACTGGAAAATGAACGATGTCAAAGCTACATTCAAACTCTCATGTGAACCCGCTCGCAAGCTCGCTGGGTTCACACGAGTTTGAATGTAGCTTTGACATCGTTCATTTTCCAGTGCAAACACACAAACTGACATTCAATTCTTAAATAAATGAGAGATACCAAACTATGAACAAAGTACAGAGTTTGAATTGAGTGTTAGATCTACGGTAAATACGTTATTAACAGATGAGTTTAAATTGTGTATGTTTTGTTTAGAGGACATTAAAGGTATAAAGAAATACTTTATTGAATCAGATATAATTGTCGACAATAAGGAAACCATCCCCTTATTCTCATGGATATTGTTCTCTTCATAACTGGAACTTTTACTATACATAGTCAAAATATGCCTTAATAATTCCAGTGTAGTCGTATGAAACTTTATTAACGCGAAACCAAAAGCGATGAGTCCGATATGATTAGAATACTGATAGGCGGCACATCTGCTATGTCTGTCAGCAAATTGACGTGGCAATGGCGACGACCAATATTGAAGGGATATATTTGATTGGATATGTCAATCACAATGTTTCATAGCATGTTAATCATAGGATTATTTGATAGAATGGTATGATACATCACAGAGTTTCTATGAACCGTGGAAATAATGCTTTAACTAGGGGTTCCCTTTGTGTTATCAAAACAAATGACAGAATTCAGAATGGCAAGTATCACTGTTGTATCAGTCCTGTTGTTGTCATTATAACACAACCAAAGTCATTGTATTTCTGAACACATATGACTGACGATGATAAGGTTGTAATGCCAAGATAATCGGTATCCTTCAAGGTGGTGACTGAAATGGGATAGTCATCACGTGAAACACCAGGCTAATCAATTATCTCATTTGAATTAAGTCCTTAAACAAAAAGATTGTAAAGACAGCATCGTAAAATGCAGTCGTTTGCGTTGACCTTCTGAAATGTTCACGGGACATCCTTTTTTCAACTTAACTTCTTTATTTCTGTACAAGGGTCTCAGGCCCCCAGTCAAAACATTGAACTTTGTTTTAGTAAAGCTGCACAAAGCACGTGATACGTTATACAAGCGATTAATGCATTACAAACATTATACAATATTTTGGTTAAGCTGCACAAAGCCCATGATACGTTATATAAGTAATTCTAGCAAATATAATAACACACATGGAAAATGATTTGCAATGCTTCTTTCCATTAAGGCGCTTATTGATCCTCTGTGAACATATAAACAAATAATTTGGCTGATTAAAGCAGCATGAAGTACCCGATCACTTCGAGATAGCGAATGCACCAATCCTATCAGGACACTCAAGCATCGATTTAATCAACACTCCACACATATAAGGCAGTCCTACCTTATCTTACTGAGTAACAATGTATAATTGACATCCAGTGTCTTTCTTTTATATTCACTTCTTCTGAGTTGACTCAAAGTCAGGCTATCATTCAAATATGGATAGGGGTACTGTTATTGATGAATGTTTCCCCCTCGGTTAGTGATGAACCATTTAACTGACCTTGACTAGATGACTCAACGAGATTAACACGTTCATACTTTTTATTTCCTTTTGGCTCTGCGTTGATGTCTGTAACATGAATACCTCCAATTGTTTACTCAATCAGAGAGACTCATGGGAGAAACAATATGTGCATGGTTAGTGTGTAATGTGGCAATACAACCTTATTCGGGTATAATTTTCAACCAAGGGTTACATGATTCGTTTCTGGGGAGTGTGTCACAAATATGACTATCAAAAAGATTACTTTTGATGAAGAAACGTACTACTGAAAATAGTTTGATTATAGAATTAAAATTCCCTGTTCTCTATATTTGTATGATGTTATTATGTATGAGGCTACATACACTGACACATTTAAACTCTGACAGAGTCACATCTCTATTGTCTCACTTTTTAATCAGTTATTCTTGTCGTTCACACATTTTGTTATCATTTTTGCTGTCTTTTCTTCTTTTGACTTATGACAGATTGTTTTTGATCTAGTATATGCTTGTAATCAAGCAAGCCTACTTGAGCCAAGCGAGAGTTTGGAAACGAATTGTTCAGCTCAAGGGTCAAATCAGATTCCTTTTAAGAAGGTAGGGGCTCCTCCGATGTTACCAATATGAGTGACTAGGAAGATGGATTGAAGAATTGGATATCTGTAATTTCTTTTACGCATTTTGATTGTTAAGACCTTCATCAACGTTTTAATAACAACTCCCTATGCATGCTTACTACTCGATTGTCATAAATCAGACTGTAAGACAAAATCAATTGATGTTGAAGTATTTAAAATGCATTTAAAACTACGATTAAGAAACTTACACTCATTATGTTTTTCTTGAACAGTGCTTCATAGTTTCAAATTCATTAAATTTACTAACAGTGTATGCTGGGATACTTCATACAGTTTCCTGTTGTTATAAGAATTGTCACTATATGAGGTACAAATAATGATAAAAAATCTCCAGGGACTGTCATGAATGACTGAACTAGGTAACTAGGTGATCTTTCCTATTTGTAACCCAGACACTTCAATGTTAGCATAATACACACTCAGGAGTTTCATGTTTGAGTTATTCTTCTCTCACACTTTTAAGTGGAAAGTTTAATAAACTTGCTACAGAATTACTGTGAGTGAACAATTTATTTTTAATTGGCAAAAAAGACAATGACATTTTGTTCTGAGAAAAAGTTTGTGAAATAATACGGTGAACATCAAGATACAACGTTAGGTTGAACCCGTAGTTATTGTTGTATGTCTCCTGATTAATAATCTCTTATTGTGTGATCAAAAACAAAGCATGGATCACCGTTCCGACATATAGTCATTATTTTGTTTGGAAGAGTTTGTTCATGACGATAGTGTATACATCTAAAACGTTTACTTGGGTTCGTAGCAAGTAACCTAAAAGGCACCGAAGAAGCTGAATGTTTCACTGTATAGTCTACCCCGTCGTATGTGAACAAACAGTATCCTGTTGAGAAAGGACTTTTATTTGCATGGTGGATATGACCGGTATAAATAAAATCGTGAAAATCGTGAAACATCACTACAGTCCGAATGAGTTAAAATATTGTACAGAAATACACTCTTAATATTATATATATAATCTTATCGAAACCAAAGTTCCTTTGTGACATAACGAAAGAATGTGCATTTTTGGAAAGTAGTTCTGAAAACCTTAAACAAAAATATATATGATTTTCAAAGTTTACTGAGGCACTGAGGAATCGTGTCGATGTGCACATGTGTAAATATAGAATGAGAAGTGAAGATGCTTCTGTCATGATATTGTCATTTCATTACGTTCAGGATGGTATATAGCCATGTAAAGAACTTTGTCACGTGGAAGATAACATTGATTTTTTACTATATATGTATATCCAAAATACGTTATGAAAAATTCTTCAAATAGTAACATTCGTCTAATCGCAGTTGATAAGCGACATTATGGAATTACTGAGGCTGTTTCATCAATACAACCTTGGATGGCTCAATGAAACACGTTACATCTGAAGAGAGTACCTCGTTAAGATTCATAGACCTAAAATGTTTTGATATTTTATAAAGGTATTCTTTTGCGTTCTATAAATAGTACGTTTATGAGCATTACATAGATATTAAAGCAATTGAAGCGATAATGTTGTTCTAATTATATAAATGATAGTTATTCTATTTTAGGTACCGACCTCCTTCATATCCTCAGACGTTTTTGAAGAAACAAAATAATGAGAGGTAAGTCTTCGGCAAAATAACTACCGACAAATGTTAAATGTATGTTACATATGTTACATATATCTTACAAAGTTGAAACAGTCAATTACACGAGTTGACAATTGACATAAGATAACTTCATATTAAATACCAAAATATTAATATGTCATCTGGGCCTTAACTTGAAACTGTTATATGAATACAAATACACTAAGTAATATCAGATGATATTCTTAAATATTTAAATTACAAATTTTTCATTTAACAAAAACACCCCCCAAAAAATAATAAACATTTAATTTTAAACAAGAGTCATGAGAAGATGACATATCCCACAGTCCCCTTCTCATCAGAAAGTATACCTTAAATCATCTTAGGAAATATATAATAACCTATCGAACTCAAAACTGTCATTCTGAATACTTTTTTCCAAATTTACGTTTGAGTGATTGACGTGCGCCGTTTTCTGGTTTTCGATAACAATCGCGACTTCAAACCTTCCTATTAATTGGCACTATACAACGTCGATAAGATTCGTCCTCGGTCAATATTGTTTTCCTCGGGTCTATAAAACAGGTATTGACCTCATCACCAGTCTATAATTGTATACTATTATTTGAGCGTGATTTTCCGGCAATCCGATTGGTCGAGAACCGGTCACGTGACATTCGACAGAAAGTGATATTGACTTGACCCCCGTGACCCCGAGTCCGATCAAAAGTGATATTGACTTGAGTTACTAAAAATAGAGTCGATGACGTCAAACCGTTGTTTCATGACGTCATGCTATTGTTATGATGACGTCATTGACCCGTCCTCGCCAACAATCGAGCCCAAATGCCGCTCATTGCTGTAGCTTTCCATTATGTCTTGATTTTTGTGACCGAGACATAATAAAACAATTATGGACTGGTGAGTTCGGTCAATACCTGTTTTTATTGACCCGAGTAAAACAATATCGACATCGGACTTCGTCCTCGGTCAATATTGTTTTCCTCAGGTCTATAAAATCAGATGATGCAGCATTGGTGGGCCTGATTAGAGAATCTGAACTGTGTTACAGAACTGAAATTTCAAAATTTGTAGATTGGTGTAAATCAAACTTTTTGTTTTTGAATGTGCAGAAAACCAAAGAAATGGTCATAGATTTTAGGAAAAAGAAGTAATAATATTATCATGTACATTTAGTTTGCTTTGTTTGTAACTGGAGAACTGTATATATGATGTAAAACAAATTTCCCTTGGGACAATAAAGACATTATCTTATCTTATCTTATCACCAGTCTATAATTGTATAAAATGACTCTGCAGCAGTCGATACTTCTCGATCAAATGACACCAGTCATGAAGTTTATCATCTCATGAAGTGGCTCTTTTACACCTGTACACCTTTCAGAATTAATTTTAGAATATTACTGAAATTAAATCACTGGGTTACTGAAGTAAAATCATATTCACGATTTTGACTAAAAGAACTGACCAAACAATTTTCCCTTCCCTCCTACGCACTAAAATGATTTATCATCCAAAACTGTGTTCCACAGGATATATCGCTTTAGGAAGATCAAGGAGATATCATTTTGAGAGTAGACTTTGAACAATACCCTGTAATCAGAAAAAAACATGACATTACAAACGTTTTACATCAGCATCAATGAATGACACAATGCTATGACGTTATAAACAACGACGTCACAATACTATGATATCATAAACATGATGACGTCACAATGCTATGACATCACTGGTTTAGGAGTTTTGGGCTATGTAGTCTTCAAAGATGTACATTTTTCATGGAAATGTGATGTAAAATGATTTTGGATGATACAAAGAATCTCACCCTCGCGTCTTCTGATATCAAATATATCAACACTCGTTGGTAAAAATAAAATATCATCGCCAAGCCTCGGATATATGTTTTATAAACTTTGTTGATATATTTGATATCAGAAGACACCAGGGTGAGATTCTCTATATCTATAAATGACTCCGTGATTTGAAAGAGTTTGAAGGAGGCTGAGAAAGATTGTTTTGCCATTAGCCCATGCTCCTGGCTGAGGACAATTTGGGAGTTGAACGCAGAATAGGGATAGCTTTGTCTGATAGGATAAGGCCAATATTGATAGTCATATCAAGCCACATTAGCTTGATAGCTTCTGAAACAGTGAAACATGTAAAGTACCTGAGATCGAGGTAAAGGGTTGGAGTACAATGTAAGTATTTGGATTTTGTTGTCTTATGAAAGCATTTGGTCCATTGTAAGATGGAGGGTCATGTCTAGGTTGCAGTATCTGTTTAACAATATCTTTGACTAGATTAAGGGGAAGTTACAGCAAACACGAACGCCAGTTAAAATCAGAATGTAGCCTTTTTGGGCCAGAATTGAGTTTTGCTGACAGACTTACATGTATATAAACAAATGTGTTTTGCACCTTCATGTGAACGCATAGTATATTTAGTTTATTAGTATATTTACTTTTTTACAAATATACTCATATGAGTATTTGATGGCATGTGTACACGAACTGTCGTTAGAATATGAGGGGATGAAGCCATGAACATTCCCCCTCCCCCCCTCCCGTTTAGCCAGTAAGACCATGTTCCTGACTTTTCGTAGGATGTGCCACAAGACGACAGTCCCGATCCCTCTCAGGTGGGATCTCTTAGTGAACAAAAGAAGCTGCAGGGTGCACGAGAATCGTCAGTCTCTGAATTTGTACGACTGGTTTGTCTCCAAAAGGGGCTTCAAGCGAGTCACTGCCGCCATCTACACCACCGAGCATGCTACTATCACAAGCTGGACCCATCGTGTATCTACCACAAGATGGAGTATGTGCAGTGGGGGTCCTTCATTACCTTTTGCGACGACGAGGCTTGAATGTTCAGGAGATGGCCACCCCTCAGGTGGCGGAGTATCTAATGTGCCTTCGCAAGGAAAGGGTTCCTCAATGAATACATTGCTGTGGCAGGGATCATGTCGGACTGTTTTTGGAAGATGGTCTTCACTAACAACTTTCTGAGTCGTAGGGGCTTGTGGGGAGATAAGTCCTGTCCTTTTTCATATGTGTAAGCACAAGTAATACCATTAATTTTAATTTTGAATTGTAATCTGTTTTTTACAAATGAATTTTGCTGAAGTTAAACCTCTTTCTGGGGTCTAATTTGATTGATCAATTCAGAGTTTCATTCAATATATAGAATCAGGATGACCTCCCACACATGTCAGTGTTAGATGACAGGGTTAGTGTGGGGCATCATAAGGCTGTTAAAGCTTTCTGATGTGGGAAGGTACTTTTAAGTGAACAGAAACCCCAAATAAGTGTAATGTTTTACATTAAACAAATTGTTGACAAACAATTGTATTGCAAACTACGTGGATGTTTAATTACAACAGATATGTGATAATAAAGATTTACACCTCATGAATGTCATGTTAGCTATTCTTAAACACCGTTACTTTTCATCTGTGTCCAAGACGTTTTTGTACATAGTTTCACAAATAAACATCACTGAGTGGTGCGAAAAGACATAAAAGTATTTGGTTTAATAGATGGATGTTTAGCACCTATATTATAGTTGGCATATTCTTAAAAGCAGTGTTAAACCCCAAGTCTCCTAAACCTCATATTGATATTAATAATATGAATATTTGATATACCCAAATGGTCAATCTGATTTAAAATGGTCACAGGTGAACAAGTTGAAGTAAGGATTATTCCTCTATGATATCAGTAACGGCCAAGTTTTTAAATTTGAAACGGGGGAAGATTTCCGAGTTAAATCAGAAAATAAAACTATGAATCTTGAAACAAAAGAAACATTTTTTATCAAAAAATATTCTCCAACACTAAACAGTGGGACCTGAACAGTTAGCTCAAATGAGGAAGTGATTACCATTGTGATATATTTGCATGCTTGTTTAATTACAACTCTCTGACCATCAAGTGATTGATAAGACAACACGGATTCGTCATTGCTGACTGACTCTATTGTATTCAAACTGCACCCGGCAATTAGTGCTTGGGGCAATCATTACGTGATTGACAACACATGACTGATTCCTTAACTGTCAATCTGAGCACACAACTATGTGTTGATTATATGAATTTATTGTTTTGTTCCTGTATAAATATTTGTAACCTTCCATTTGTAATCATACTTGACAAGACCCACATAATGGTCGAAATGGATTCATCGTATTAAAGAAGATTGATCCAGTCCGAACCATCTACAACCTTTCTTCACGTGAGAAACCGACACCCAAAACTATAATCTAGCAAATATTTTATTGCAGAAAATGCTTTTATTTTTTTGTTTAATTTCATCTAATTTCAGTTTTATAACATCATATTTATTATAATATTTTCATTATACTTCCAATGATTTGCTGAAACCTTTTACTGCATGATTTCTCATGGTAGATTATGAGATATTTGTCTGTGACAATAAAAAAAAACATGTTTCTAACAGAGATGGTTCCTATATTTCTTATAGATAGCAATATATGCTCGATTTTCCCAAAACAAATATTTACTCATAAACCCCTTGACATGCTTCAGGGTTCTGTGCCTGGGCCACTTATCAGCGTATCTGCCTGCTCTGGCGACACTTATTAGCGACAGGCCTTGCTCGTCTTCCGAGACAGTTGAACGGAAATAGTCTAGTCTTGTAAAGTACCATAAAGCTGTGATTGTTTCGTGAAGATCAATAATGATATAGGCAGATGTGGATCAGGATGGTATACATAGACGTTATCTGATAATTTACATTATAGATATTATTTTTAATTTTCTGTCGGTTTATTGTCAATGAAAATTCACTACCCATATACATTTCAAAAGCTTGTTTGAGATTTAATTTGATTAAATGTGAATGCAAGATATCGAAATAAACATAAATCAAAATATTGCAATGATAATGCTAGAAAGTTAATTTGATGTTACATTAAACAAATGAAGAAATGCCACTGGATGTCGATAATCAATAGTCAATTAGCCTTATATTCTTCTGAAGATTCCAATTTCAACTTACTGTCATCTATCGATACATGCAGTGTGCGAACAGACTACATGTACGTCTTGATATGGTACATATGCACCAAATGAACTCGTTTCCTGAACGTTACATCGTATATGTTGTAATGTTCGATGTCTCAAAATCAAATAACAAAAGTGTAACCACAACTTTTTGGACACTTAGATGTGAAATAAAAAAAGATGAAAGTTTCTTTTCGATATCAAATACTCATATTTTAAATTATATGCAAATGGGGCTGTTCTTTATTCCTTTGAGGCCCGAGGTATTATAACTGATTTGTGAGTCTCGCACACATATGATCAAATATCCGTATGAATAGGTTTGACAGCTCAATATCAAATGACAATTCATTGAGGACAAATGGAGAGTATTTCTACACCTTGAAATAATTTCAAATTCAAAACGTGCGTTTTTGATGAAAGCTATAGCGTGTTTGTAGCGAAAATGACTTGTAATGGTTTAACAAGGAATGTAAAATGATAAACATTCAATTAGACGACAATAAAACGTCAAATGAACTGCGGATATATACGTCTTCAACGCTTTGGTTTTAGTGCGAGTGTCTTTTCAGTATTAATTCAATATGCG
Source organism: Steromphala cineraria (assembly GCA_916613615.1). NCBI lineage: Eukaryota > Metazoa > Mollusca > Gastropoda > Trochida > Trochidae > Steromphala > Steromphala cineraria. The sequence goes on from OU744722.1 coordinate 81,537,716, forward strand.
GAAAGCTCCATGTTGGGTACGAATTCATCCACAGCTACCATGCCCACAAATTTAAAGAGGGAACACTACTATTTCGGGTTCTTAGCTTATTTGAGGTGTAACAAAACTGTGATAATTTGTGTATATGTATTGATGAGATACATTTTTGGCAATCTAATTTAATTTGTATCAAAATACTTGATTCCCATTTAAAATAATAGAAACAAAAAGGAATAGTTAAGAATTAGTATCAAACAATCGAAAGTTTCAAAACTATGTAAAAAAGAGGCATACCACACTCGTCTGTACGTCTATCAATCAGATCCAACTCTTCTGGCCTTGTTAAGTATTTCTTGAGATTGAAGGGTAAACTTAGTCTAACAATTAGACTCTGAAATGTTTAAAAAAAAACAAACTGAAATTTAAAAAAACATATTAATATAATGAAAAGGAGCTCTCAAGCCGTATAATAGACTTGCTTAGGTTTTTTTGAATATTAGGGTCTTGCTGACAGACTAGGGTAGACTGTCAATATGTAAAAACAAATGCTTTTGCTTTTGACAAGTATTACGAATGAATTACGAAGGGAAATATGGCCCTAGTCAAATCAGCTTAATAATCAAACATCTGTATATAATAATTACAATTTGATTAATCAAATGATAAACAAGTGTTAAAGGTAAGATATATCAAGCAACTATAAGTAAAAATACAATATCAAAGGACTGCTATCAGTTATTGTGCAGTTTCCACAGTATATGGGCTTAAGGCCTACACACATGAATAAACACACTTGACTTGACTTCTTTCCACTAAGCTTTCCACAACTCTTATTTAAGACTTTGTTTAAAAAGTGTTTTTATTTCTTTAAAGGAAAACAGAATGGGCGAACGCTAGGTTAACTTACACTGGGTAATCAAGCCACAGCGCTTATTTAAACACCGCTCCTAAACTTAAGGTTATACTTCGGGGGATGATTTTGATATGTTTACTTCCAACGTCAAAGGTCACGATTACTTGAAAAGTTTTTGTAGTATGAAACTCTAACTTGATTAATATCATCTTTGGAAAAGTTAAATTCTTTTGAAAAGGTTTCCGCTACAATCAATCGAAGGTCAAGGTCAAAGCAAGGACGCGACTTAGGTATGGTTTAGCGAAAATATGTTATTTTAACTATTAAAACTTTTAATCGTTACAGGAATTGTTTAACCCAATGAAAGTGTTCATTGCTTATGTGACCTTGAATGTCAAAGGTCAAGGTCACGAGATATGAGAAATTGCAATGTACACCATAGTTAGTTATAACTTTATCTCATCAAGAGAACTCATGTACTAGTCTAAGTGTTTACGCCTCTAAGGAATTATTTATATTATACATGTTCAATTCAAAGGTCAGAGGACAAGGACACAAGCTGTGAGATCACTAAAACGTTCCTTGTAAACGTGAGAACTTGAAAAGTGTTTGTCTTATGAAGTTCTTATTTGCTATGTACTATTTTTGGAGAAGTACACATTTTTGAAAAGGTTTCAGCTACAATCAATCGAAGGTTAGATCAAAGTAAGGACGCTACTTAAGTATGGTTTTGCTAAAAATGCGTTATTTTAACTATTAACACTTTTAATCATTACATGATTGTTAAACCCATAAAAAGTGTTCATTGCTTATGTGACCTTGAATGTCAATGGTCACGATCACGAGATATGAAATATTGCAATGAACACCAAATTTAGGTAATGTTCGGGTACACTTGATTTGTTACATCAACATGAGCGCAGTATGTTTATTAACCTTTTTGTCGTCAGAATGATTGAAATCATATCTACAAATTGAGATCTCATATTAGATCATCGGGAACTGGAAAACATATTTGTGTACATCTTAGATATATAAAATACATGTTTTAAAATTAATAATCATATAATAAGGATCCAATCTAGAGTATAATCTAAATCAAAGGATACAAAAGTGAGAAAGTTTCATGAAAAAACAATACATTTTTCTTTGAAGTAGATGATAATCTATAATTGATAATTATATTGATTTCTAAAAACACTTTAGTCATAAATTTTGCGTAGAGACTCACAGGATTGTTTGTATTTAAAAAGTTCGAGTTCAAATTGAGTTTAAAATACACTTCAAATTCATGTCCATAAAAGTGCATGTACACATTTTACTACGAAATACTGATTGCTATGGATTTGGTTCTATTCAATCTTTTCACGTACCTTATACATTTCAATATCAACATTGACTTAAAATTTCCGAATTTTCAAAGTTTTGTTAAGACTCCAGAAGTGTTTTGGCAGTGCCAGTGACGTTATCCGCTTTTTATTATATCATTTTTACTGAAACGTTTTTGGTTATTGCAAAACTCGGTCAGAAGCAATCAAACGGAATATTTTTTCCAAAACAATGGTTGCAAATCAAGCAAGCCCCTTGTAATACCGCCGTGCTCATGCAGTCCTTATAGCTTATTTCCACGAGTAGAAACAGAGATTTACCATGAAAAAATCTTATTATATTGCAGATTTTGTGCTTCAATTTTAACAGAGCATCTTTTCCGAAATATCATTTTTTGATACCCCCGAAATGACGAAGGATGCTTGAATCTGATTGGTCGTATCAGGATCGGCCTTACAAACTAATTGACTGTCGATCATTTTCCTGTTCCAAGTTCACCTGAACACGGACCTTTTACGGGATTCCGTCAGATCTTAAATGAGTGACCAGTAACAACATAATATAGAAAAGAAGCGATTCAGTGATTTGATTTCAATGACATTGATTCGCTAAATGCTGAAGCCAGACAAGTTTTTCCACATTAGATAGGGGCAATTTTATTGATGAATATTTCCTGGTTGTAAATGATCAAATATTTCATTGACCGTACCTAGATAGGAAAATGAGTTAACCTGTTTATAGCAATAACCAGACAGGGGAGATAACCAGGACAACTCTTCTCGCAGGCCTAAAAAGTTGGTTAGAAATCGGGGTCAAAACAGGGGGGTGGTTTTACGTTTTTTGCCTCTTATTGCACAAAAAATTCGAAATACCACAAAAGAAAATAGGATAACAAATCCAGACACACTTATTTTTAGATTTCATTTATGTGACGTCAAATGTTTACTTTGTAAGGAGAAAAACTTCAGAAATGTAAAAAACGTATTTTCGCAAAGCGCACATGTCTACAAAAAATTCATGATGTAGAATAATTATTCAGCTACAATTTGCACTATCTATCGGATTTTTATCACAACGTACTCACATTAAATTGAATAAAAGAACGACCATACCGTCTCAATCGGAGTATCTCCCACATGCAATCGCCCGCTTTCATTGGCTGTCACGATAAAAGCGTGGGCTAAGATTGTGTTTGTAATCATCGTTTTTACGACTAAATATATGGTAAGGAACACCTTTCTCGAATCTAATGTGCTCTTTCTTGAGTAGATAGACGGATCAAAGCTTAAAATAAAGCTTTAATAGTTTTAACTTATAATTTACAACTACTCAGATATAATAAAGGATGAGTAAAGATTTATGTAACCTACATATGACACAATAACAAACTGTTTTTGAATTTTGTCCCAACAGTATTTGTTTTTTTTAAGTGTACAAATGCGAATTTTAACTTGCTCTGTTTCATAAATCACATACATTAGATTAAGTTAATTAAATTCTTTTAATAAATCTATTTTCTAGGCATTTTAGTTATATGAAATTTCTTATTTAACCCTTCAATATTTTATACATATATATGTATTTGTAAAGTTTTAAGAAGGTATTTCGATAACTTATACTTAAATTTGGCAATACATGATACTCCTGTAAGCTTATCAAATTTGAGATATCGCTCGATAAGTACATTTATTTTGAGACCTTTAAACTGCAAAGTTGAGTCTCATCTTAAATCGGTTGTAAAACATTCTGTGTTAACTTTAATTTCACATATTTGGCCTAGACAGACTCGGATGACAATGACGGTGACCATGACAACATAGTTTGTGGAATATTTAAATACCATATTTCCTCTAATAAGCGCCGGGTCTCCAATAAGCGCCGGGCCTCTAATAAGCGCCGGGGGGTCATTGGTAGTTGAGAAAATAAGCGCCGGGTCTCTAATAAGCGCCGGGTCCTAACTATTAGATAAATGCTCCCTCAGTAAACATTTTACAGGTATTCATGGTAAAAGACGGCTTAAAACAATCTTAAGTGTCTGTGAAAGAAATAAGCGCCGGGTCTCCAACAAGCGCCGGGCCTCTAATAAGCGCCGGGTCTCCAATAAGCGCCGGGGGGTTAAGGGGTGCTGAAAAAAATAAGCGCCCGGGCCCTTATTAGAGGAAATACGGTAATTATTGACAATATTCAAGAAAAAAATAAGACATGTTAAAAAAACGTGATGAGGGTACTCCCCTTGGAGGGTAAAAATTTTGTACCAAATGTGGCACTTAATTTTTTTTAATAGTCATGATTGATAGACAAGAGAACAACGAACACATTAAACACTCAACAGTATTTTTAGGAAGAGTAGAAATATTTTTATAAGACCCTAACCAAAAAAAAATCGATGAAAAATAAATTTATTTCATTTTTTTCAGAGGGTTGGTGTCTTTGAAATCAAATATCTTTTTAACGAAAATTTTTATTTTGAAAATTGAAACTGCATGTTATTATTGAAACTCTGTTCTACCCACACACCAAGTTTGGTTAATTTTGGTTGATTATTAAAAAATGACTGATTATGCCTACTGTTTAGACTTTTCTCTTTCGAACAGGGATAATATCTGTAGGATCGATACGGCCGTCTATTATATGATAAGGGCATATACTCTATTCTATCAGTGAAATAATTACTCTATCAGGCTATAGTAGCGATAACCTTTATCATTTACTCTACAAATTGGAGATATATTTAATCACCGTTCGGTTGACGTCAAGATCACGAGTTTGACGTCATGAAAAAAATGGTCGAGAGACCAAATCGCTTGGTATCTCGAACCTGCAAACCATCCACTCCTTGCTTGCCCACAATAGAATGACTTCTACAATGTCCAACTAGTTTTGTTTTCATTGTGAGCACTTTCATCCAGCACATTGATAAAACCTACACTACCTCCATACCCGTTTTGTTTGATCCTCATAAATCAGACCGAGAGACAAAATCAATAGGTTTTATGTTTATATATTAATGCAGCCATGAATGCGATTGAAAACAAATAATGAAAAAACAGTTCTTCATATTTTTAAATTCATGAAAATAACAAAACTTAAATTGTTTTTTTAAACATCAGTTATTTGTTGCTTTCTAAGAGTGTTTGGCTGTTGCTATCGAAATAGTAATACAAGTCACAATATAGCTTCCAGGGCAATTAAACGAAGGATAATGAAAAACATCTTGTGTAAGATGAATTCATCATCACGAATTAACACAAAATTGTTTAGGCTGAGCCATAGTCGGACTGTATCAACATTTTATGACTTGATCTGCCTATGTGGGAAGAGAATGAGGCCTGACACGCCCCTAGAACAAGTGTAACTACAAGGATGTCACTGGTCTTTGTATGTATTGCTTGCACAAAGTAAGATAGAACATGAAGGTCAAGGTTAGAGATTAATAACACTTCTTATAATACTTAAAGTCCCTTGTTCAGACTTGCATATCCACCTAAGACTTCCGAAACATTGTGGCACAGGAGCACATAGTCGGGTAGAAAAATCTTACAGGAAAGGTTTGATAACAAAATCAGATTGTCTGATAAACACGTTAAACACTAACTCACTCACTCACTCACACCTAACTTGAATTTTGAACTATACCACACTCAAAACCTTGCCGTAGCCTAAAATGACCCCACAATCAGTGACATCACTGTTTCATGCGTAGGATTCACCTCACTTCCTGTTTATCGAAATCATGGCCATTCAGGTTCCCTGAGTGTATTACGCTTCGCTCCGACTGGCTACAGACACTTAAGTACAAATTTCAAACATATGCATTATTTTAATAACTTGCTGTCATATCATTAATTTCACAGAAAACATGTAACGGTAATTTTTACTAAATGACCAATACAAACATTACATCCGATCGTTAATATTTCAAGTATCTTCTTAGAAAGAAGTTTGAGTTATAAACTAACAAAATAAGGAGAGTATAATTAATAAAAATAAAGAAAAATTCTGTTCAAGTGGCCGAATATTTTTAACCATAAACCTGCCTACATATAAGGAAGTCTAAATCTGCGAACAAAACCAAATTTGCGTTCTTCTGACAATCATATTATGCCTTACAACTTATTTATGCAAATTACAAAGATTCTTGTGTTGACAATGGCTAAGGCATATGAACTCAATATGTTCCCGCCTTGCAAAATGGACGAAACATGCAAATGATATCAATGTATTTGTAAGTATTTAATTCATTGATAAGTAAAATCGCCTGCAACGTTGCGACACGTGTTCGCTTCCCACAAGCCTTTGCGCGACATTGCAAAAAAATACGCCCCTTTCTATTTGCGGTTTGCCCAATGTCGACTTTATGAACACAGTTGTCAGAGAAACGTTCATGTCATCTGTACACACATGATATACCATATATACATCTAATTAACACTCAAATATAAATGACCTAAAACAACACCAAAGTTAATAGCCCTACCACATGTAAACTGTTTGGTAAACTAACACATTGTTGTCTAGCAAACCATCAAGTTTGTGATTTAATATATGTAGTAAATGCTTTTTGACAAGGATAAAGTGACGATTGACAAGACTGCTGGACACATTATCATCAAATTCTGTAATGTCTCGAGCCCAACGGAGTTGGATGATGTTTGGGTTTGAAACTGATTTAAGTTACAACTTCCTTTTCTTTTGCCGCCTCGTGTAATATATACTTTGATTAAGTTAGGCAGGGCCTATAGGCACACCCGGTTTTCTGGCGCTATTTCAAAGAGCTACAATTCCGTTAATTTCTTAAACATTATCTTTGTGTTAAATAATCATATAAAAACATTTTGGGATTGTCAGGTCACTGATTCAGATTGTTTAACAATTTTGCACAGAAGAAGTTCTTCATTTTCTATTAACATGATCTATATAAACGCATTGATCAGTATTACAATCTGTATGTCTGTCTGTTTGCCAACGTTATTCAGTGTGAGAAAATCAGATGAAGCAAAAATAAAGCAAAAAAAAAGCCCACAACATTATAAAAACAAAAATCAGAATGGATTTGCACAGAGCATAAAACATGGTCAACAATGCTGTTTTCACACTGTTGAACCTGTAACCGGTTGAACCGGTGGTTTCCCCATACCTGTAAATAAAAATAAACACCGAAATTAGGACTGTCCTTTCATTACCTGAAAACGCAGATTTTACAATGTTTACAGAGAGGTTACCATTACGTATAGTATGAAACAGTTCATTATCCAAGCGGCCAGATAGGATGGCCAGATAGGATGCCCGCCTCGTCGCCACTTAGTAATAGGGTAATATGGCCTTCAACTGACAATAGACGAATATTGTTTCGTGAAACGATTTGTGTTAATTACTTGTTTTTGTTGATTATCGTTTTAATACTCACCATATTCACAAGCACAACTTCTTTTCTAAGGCTCCATATGCGTAGGATAGCGCTATCAATGTACGTCCGATCCCTTCCTTTACCCTTGCTCAAATGACAAATTTACAGCGTGCGCATGTCGAAAGTGAAGCTGAACGTGCATCTCGTGAGAATGCGTCCTAACGCATATTTCACGAGCTCTGTGGTTTTGTTTTGATGTCAATTTCATGTTGTGACACGGTCGCCTTCAAATAGTTCGCGCGCCACCACTTGACTCATTACCGTATCGTGGTGTGGTGGTTTGTGTACTTCTGCGACCCCGAGAGCTATGCTAGCTGGAGCTTCCATGCTCCTGGTAGGGTCACCCAAGCTGGACAGGTCGACGGATAGAAGCCAGACCAAATGTGAGTCCTTCTAAAACCTGCTTTCTATATCTTACTATGCCTTTCTTTCCGTCTTTTCCCTCATCCTGTCGATCCCTTTCTCTCTGATCTGTCTACTCTCTTTTGGATGGCAACATCCATGTGTTTAATAACTGAAATATTGTTCAAAACACGTTAAACACCAGCTCACTCACTCACACTCAAATAGTTCGCAATCATTTCAACAAACATATTATCAAATTTTGATTTAACATAGCGTTTGATATATAACGTTTGTGGCCATGATCTAAGTAAGTTAGACCATTCGGGCCCTGTTATCTAATCGTTTAAATGGTTAGTTAGACCACTCGCGCTACGCGCTCGTGGTCTAACTAACCATTTAAACGATTAGACAACAGACCCTCATAGTCTAACTACTACTTATACAGGTTACACATGGATAATCAATAGTTGAAACTGTCTGTGACGCCAAATTTGATTGATCAATTCAGAGTTTCCTTATATGCATTCCAAAGGTCACCATGATGACCTCTCCTACAGACAAGTATTAGATGGACAATACTAATAAGGGGTATGATAAGGCGAGTTCAGTTTAATTAGTTGGTTTTGGGCGGTTCTTTGAGTGAATTAATGGGTATATTTTACGTAACATGAGTTGCTGTCAAGCCTTGCAGTATTGTAATCTACGGAAATGTTTATTTACAATCTAACTGGGATAATTAAGAGCTAGACTTGACGTATCAAAGTTTATTTATTCTTAAACAACAATAGTTATTTTTGTGGACAATGTTATGGTTAGTCCAGCTTCAGGACTGTAAATAAAAAGGAACCTTTAATACAGTCTAGGTTCTCCTTCAGCAAGTCTAGGCTACAGCAATTTACTATGAAATGAGGAGACCAAGAAATAAAAATGTTGAAAAGCATGTAATTTTTAAAAAAATAATGTATTTCATAGACTAAATTTTAGTCTATGTTATGGTATATTCTATCATATATTAGCACCAGTGAAGTGAAAAGAAATTTATACTGACTTTTCATGTAACAACTACTAATTTACATAATCCTTGTGGACAAATAGGTATGAATAAGATTTACTTTGTGTAGGTGCTTTATGGTTTAGTCGATGAATGGTTAATAGCACCAGTTCATATGAAAAATATCAATCCTGTTTAAACATAAAATTAAATACTCAAAAACATTGTATTTACAACACGTGTGACTGCAAAATGATATTTTCCCGAGCGAGAGCGAGAGAATAATCATTTTGCTGCAATGCATAAATGTTTGAACTTGTAATTTAAGGAACTGAAGTAAATCATAGTCTTATAATTAATGTTTTACTGAACCGAAATGTGATCCTTGTTTTTTACGTAAAATCTATTTGAAAATGTGATACAGGAAAAAGTCGACACACGAGTGTGTTTAATCATATGTATGATTTATAAATACAAATATTTTATTTTATTTTCTGTCATACTCTTACAGGATTATCAATCATCAGTAAAATAAAACTTTTAAGTGTTGTTTTATCTTTTGTTTTGGTTGGTTAAAGCATCCCAAAATTCTTTTTGATAAAAGATAACTGTTTCTAGACTTATAAGATATGCTCTATGTTTAAATGAGCCTTATTCTGTACACGTTTATAACACTTTGAACATGGTGGGTGTCATATAGGTGTAATACTTCAGTTTATATTGAATAATGATATTTTGATAGACCATAAACCAGATATTAAGAATATTCGTTCAGACTACTGCAAATATGTGTTACTGTTATTACGCCATAATCAAATGCATTACATGTTGAATGCGTTTAATGTTGCCTAACATTTTTATTATACTGTAAAACAACCTTAACAAATCTTTTGTAAAAGGTTAATTTGAAGTTGTGGTAAGGTATCTCTTAATTGTGTCATTTAATACTGTCAACAATTATGAATAATATTATTTGATGAATAAAAATAGATATAAAATTTGTAACAACAGTTATGTTCTACATCTATTATATGCAAAAGCTATATCAGTGAATAATTACAAAATGGTTTTATTGCACTTTTTCAGCGATTCTGATTGGCTGAATATAATATATAAGCTATATGTTTGTATTGCAATTTGTACGTATGGACAAGTTATTATATATAGTTACAATATTTTTGATTCAGTTACAAGCATCACAATCAGAGTATGTATATTTCGTTGCTTTACCCCTGCTCACTTGAATTTCTGAAACGCAATACTGTTTTTTCCAAACAAGTTTTTCAGTTGTTAAGTGTTTTGCGAATTCGTTTTTATACAAGATGTATATGATGTCAAACTCTTAGCCCTTTTCATTATTCAATGCAATTTCTTTTGCGGATGAGTTTTTTTCCATGCACATTTTATGAAACTAAGTTGATATGCTATCAAAAAAATCTTATTCTGATAAAAAATAATCTCTGAATACATTAAATTGTTTTTAGTACTCTTGACCTGTTACATATCTTTACAGAAAAACATTAAGATGTTCAGGATGTTCTTTACAGTATTCAAAACGACGATAGTGTTGCTTATGATACTAACATGTAATTTAGTGTGTTCATCAATGCAAGTCATGTACAACAATCAACCTTATGGGCCAGAAATGTGCAACCAGCTGACAGCCCGGATAAAAGGTTGCTTTTCAAGTTTTTCTCTGGAACATTTCACCTGCATAATTTCAACAAAAGCACACAGTATTCTTGAGGTATTTAACTTTTGTCCTTGCTTCTATCAAACAGTGTTAAACATTAACAAGAAAATAAATGTCAAATTATTTAAACATAACGAGACAAGTCTTCAATTCATATTGCTGTGGCAGATGTATTAATTTGTAAATAAAGTATTTTAATATTATGAATATTCTCTCTCTCTCTCTTTTTAGCCTTATAATTACCAGGTACATTAAGGGGTTAAGCCTTTAGAGTTTGGCCCTAGTGAAATCCCATTATATAACTGCCCAAGCCATGACGCTCCTCAGCTAATTGGTCTTACTAACTGCCTGCACTTTTCAAATCATTCTGCACAGCTTTTTCACACTGATAAGACAGAATTTACGGACGGACAGAAAATGTAACTTTTGAGGTTAGTATATATATTTATTATAAAGTAATATTGCATTTAACCTTTGCAGTATATATTCATAATTAAAGCATATCTATTTATCATATTCTAAATAGGTATTTATCAAGTATAGCATGTAAGTGTGCTATGCATTATCTTCTTATTGTAATGCTCAAAACACTAAATAAATACTACTAATATATTCTTAACTTTTCTATCCCTTTTATGAGACTTTGAGATGAGAGAATGTGTTTTAATAAAGTTGCTATATTTTAACTACGATAGGTGTAATTATAAAGGATGTGGAATAAATGCTTTATTCATAAGTGTAGATATTACAAATGTATTCCACATAACTATTATTCATTATTGTATTATTTTAACTACAGCAAATCCCGAGATTCCACGGCAGGTGCTGTTACGTGTGTGATCACACCTCTGTACCACCCACAGGGTATGTGTAGCACCTGTATATATACTTCATATGTTTTATCATAATTCTCATTACGCCTGTGTAATGAACTACCTTTCTAATATTGTAAATAGTGTCATCACGTAATATGTGATGATGTGATAACTTTCATATCATATCCATATGAATAACCATGTAACAAGTATTGTTTAACAGCACATCATATTTCCAGAGTATGTGCCCGGAATGATAATGTTATTCATATAATGAGTAACCATAGTTTTATAGTTTATCATCACGATATTTATATTGCTGTGTATTGAATTATATGTATTGTGAATCAATATGTATACTATGAGATATTGTGTGATGTATATTATATTATTATATTTGTTGTTACAGGGTGTCAAATCAAATCGATTACACGTTTACTCCAAGGAAATAAACGTTCTCACACCCCACAGGAAGTGTTGTCATACTTTGAAGCACGTTAAACCCTGTTACATTGCCACTATCAAAGACTTGCTACAAAGTGAAAAAGAAAAGAAATACAATGAAATAATATGAAGACTACAACGAAAAAACAATTTCCATAATAGAGTAAATATGGTGCTGTTTTGCAGATTTGTTTCACAACAAAAAGAAAGTTTAAAAAATGCTTGAGTTTGAAATCCAATGAAAAAGGTATGTCTATTTTCTGATCTATTTTTCAGGTAAATACGTTAATGAGACTATTAAGGTGCTAAGGACAAAAGGTACATGTAGACGCTATAAAGATGTCTTTGTAAAAGTTGATCGGTTTACAGCTAAAAATTAATCAGTTTTAATGAATAATCTCTTATAGCACCTATTAATTTGTTTGGATGTGATTGGTGTTAAGTGGAACCAATTAAACATTCAGGGACAGTCTGTGTTATATCTTTTTCATTTCAGCAAACAGAAACAGATCAGAACCAGTTCATATTGACAGAAATGGTGCAGTTATATCTGGATCAATACAGCAATTATTGAACTCTGTTAAAGTTGGTATTCAAATACAAACTTTGATTATGCTTCCAAACAAGATGATATTGTTACTTGATGTTTCCTTTATAAAAACATTTCAACGACAGACAGGCAATGCATCAAAAACAAATATCTGTGTATTTTCTGATATAAACATTGAACAATCAGATAGCAAACTCAAACTCACCAAATATGAAGTATGTTTAGATGGACAACTTACAATTTATTTTCATCATCACAGGTTTGATTAAACAAAGCCAAGTAAACAACGATTGTATCGGTATGTTATATGGCACCAATGTTTCTCTTCAAACCCTTACTTTTATCATATGTTTGGCGAAGGTATTTCTTTAGGTAGTGTAGAGGTGAAGGAGATGTTGAAGCTAATTAAGACAGCTTGTGACGTGACCTTGTCAGAAACAACGATACGCCGGGAAATACATGCCGTTATTTTACCATCTTCAAATAGGAAAATAGAATTTTCCATGAGCAGTATGGGCATGGTTATGATATGTGAAGTGATCGCTAACAAAGAGCCGATTAATTGCCATAACATCGTGAATGATGCAAGTAAACTTTCTAAAACTAATGTTAAATCAGTAAAACTTCTTATTTCTAAACCTTGGAACAAAATTTATGAAACGCGTAATGCAAAGAAGAAGCTTGATGAGCTGATCAGGTTCATACAAATGGGTCACAGAGTTAAAATAGTGATTGGGCATGACATAACAGTTGTAGAGCCTGCAGTTGTGTTCTTACATCGCAAGGGCTTGGTATGTGGACTGTAGCGGTAGGCATTTAAGGTTTTAGCTTTAGCGGATAGCCTTACAATTACTTGAATTATCTCCCTTGCAATATAGTGCGTGCGCAGTTTTGTTGTGTTTTCCGGTTTCCTGTGTAAGGGAAGCGAGATCGTTTTTTACGTACCAAACCTTATATTTGTACGACTGTATGTACGTTCGTTGGATTTATATAAACTTGAATGGAACTCTCAAGTGTTTGTTGTGGAACTATGAGGAACGGAACAGTAAAAAACGCTATTCCTACACGGAAATTGACAGTGTGTTTGGTCGGTCTGTGACAGTGTGAATGTGAAGCAGATGACAACAACATGGATTTCCCGCCGTAGTACGAATATCAGGAATGGGTTTCATTTCCATAATTGACTGTAAATATTTGTAATTTGTGTTGATATTTGAACATTTTAACACATAATGGCATCAGTAATATCTGGATCAAGCGGTAGGAGCCGTACTTCTCAGATTTCATCAAAAGCGGAAGCGGCAGCCGATATTGCAGCACTGAAGATACAAATGCAGTATGCTGACATTGAAGCTAGAAAACAGTGTGAACTTAATAAACTTTCACTTCAGAAAGAACTTGAGATTGCTGAAGCTAGATTTTCTGTGTTATCTGAAGAAGCTGAAAAAACATTTTTGTATGGAAAAGATATTATTGTGCCTGACAGTGATAATCAAGATGATATTGTCTGTTTGAAAAATGTTGATAATGAATATTTCAGTGCAGAAAAATATGTGGCGGACTATATAAAGAACAATCCATTGAATAAGGATAGAAATGAACAAGTTGGAGAGAAAACATTTGTGAAACCAGCTTTACCAACTCCTAAACCTCGAAGGACTGTTTTGTCTGATGTTAGAAAGGCTGATTTGTCAGAAATTACTAAATCACTTTCTGATCACATTAATCTTGGAAGATTACCTTTACCAGAACCAGGCATATTTACAGGTGACTCTATAAGTTATGTCAGTTGGAAGAGCGCATTTGAAACATTGATAGAAAATCGTGGTGTTCCACCTGCTGAACGTATCTATTATCTCAAGAAATATCTAAGTGGGGCAGCAAAGGAGTGTGTTGAGGGATTCTTGTTATTGAACACAAGTGATGCATATCATGAAGCAAAAACACTCTTAGATAAGAGATTTGGTAGTCCCTTTGTCATTGCAAATGCTTCAGAGATAGACTTGAGTCATGGCCAAAAATTGACAATAGAGATGGACCAGCTCTACGTAAACTCTCTGATTACCTAGGGCAATGTTTAATTGCAATGCAATCTATTGGCAGTCTAAATGTGTGGGACGACGAGAGGGAAAATCAAAAGATACTATCTAAACTTCCGGAATGGTTTGTTTATAGATGGAGTAGGTTTGTCGCAAACTGGCGAATGAACAAACAATCATTTCCTCCATTTAAAGAATTCGTAAACTTCATATCTAATGAAGCTGAAGTGATGTGTGACCCAATTACAGTTTCAAGACTGAAAGGTAACTCCAGTTTCGTGAAGAAGCCAGACTTTTCCCCAGTACCTCAACCTAGGAAGAGAACTGTGTTCAATACTTCCAACATATCTAGTGAGAAGTGTGCCTACTGTAGCAAGGAGAATCATAGTTTGGAATTCTGCAAGCAATTTATTTCATTGCCTCAGCTACAGAAGAAAGATTTCATCAGAGAAGGAAATCTTTGCTTTGCATGTCTCAAGGGAGGACACAGATCAATTAACTGTACCAAGAGAAATAAGTGTAGGTTGTGTTCAAGGTATCACCCAACACCATTGCATGTAGACATGCAAAATGTTCGTTCGAGGGACAATTTTCAGCGTCGTGAAGAAACTGTTTCGAAGAGTAGGGATGAAGGTGTTAGACCAACTATCACTCATGTGAGTGGTAATGCGAACAGTGGAGATCAGTGTTCCATGATCTTACCAGTGTGGGTGTCGCATCGCGATCAACCTAATCGAGAACGTTTAGTGTATGCGCTACTTGACACTCAGTCAGATACGACGTTTATTTCAGACAGTACGTGCGAATCACTTCAAGTTGAAGGTCCACAGGTGAATTTGAGGCTGTCGACCATGACAGCGGAAGACCAACTGATAAACAGTCGAAAGATATCTGGACTTGTAGTTCGTGGGTTTGATCAGTCAGTCCAGATCAACCTGCCAAGTGCGTATACTCGTGACATTATGCCTGCCAACAGGGAGCACATACCAACTCCAAAAACAGTACGAGAATGGCCTCACTTACATGAACTGAAGAATAAACTTATTCCCATGTGTGATGTAGATGTTGGTTTGCTTATTGGGTACAATTGCCCACAAGCTTTGATGCCAAGGGAGATAATCCCACCAGTGCAGGACAATGCCCCTTATGGGCAAAGAACAGACTTGGGATGGGGAGTGGTAGGTACCATCTGTCATAGTGATATTGAAGATATCACCCCGGGAATTAGTCATCGTGTTATGACAGCCTTTGTTCCCAATGACTTGCGTCCTGTCTCATCAACTGACGTCAGCGGCTTTCCTACTAAGGTGTGTGTCTCTTACAGAACGTCGGTAAAGGAAGTGTTATACCCCATGGATGTTGCTCACATGATGGAATTAGACTTCCACAAGCAGAAGGGTAACGGAGAACCTATATCGCATGATGACAGAGATTTTCTCAAACAAATGGAAAACTCCATTATGCAACAAACAGACAAACATTATGAGATGCAATTACCTTTCAAGGGAAAAGAACCCAGTTTGCCAAACAACAGAACCATTGCTAAAGACAGATTATTCCAGTTGAAACGTCGTCTGGACAGGAATGAAGATTTCAGAAATGATTACAAATCATTTATGGACAAACTTCTGATGAATGGTCATGCAGAGAAGGTACCAGTCTACGACGCCAGAAATGTGTGGTACATTCCGCATCATGCAGTGTACCATCCGAAGAAGAAAGACAAAATTCGTGTAGTGTTTGACTGCAGCGCAAAACACTTAGGTGTATCTTTAAATGACAATCTTTTGAAGGGACCAGAGTTGACTAACAAATTAGTTGGTGTTTTGTGCAGGTTTCGCAAGGAACCTATCGCCATACAATGTGACATTGAGCAGATGTTCTATCAGTTCAAGGTGGCTGAGACTCATAGAGATTATCTGAGATTTCTGTGGTGGGACTCTGATGACTTTAACGCTGAACCTACAGACTATAGAATGACTGTGCATTTATTCGGAGCGGCATCTTCTCCGGGTTGTGCGAACTATGGACTCAAACAGGTATCTAGAGATTACGAATCTCAGTACGGACCTGAAGTGGCAAAATTTGTTCGTGAAAATTTCTATGTGGATGACGGATTGACATCCGTATCTACAGTGAGTGAAGCTGTTGAACTTATTCAGAAAGGTAAACAGATGTGTAGTGAGGGAGGAATTAGACTCCACAAGTTCATGTTGAACTCTAGAGAAGTGCTAGCCGTAATACCCGAAGAGGACTGCGCCAAAGAGGTTAAAGGGATTGACCTCATGAGAGACCCGTTACCACTTGAACGTGCACTAGGTGTGAAGTGGTGCATGGAATCGGACACATTCCAGTTTCGCATCATGTTACAGGATCAACCTCTCAACAGACGAAGTGTTTTGTCAACCATTAACTCAATTTATGATCCTCTTGGACTCATTGCACCTGTTGTTCTAGTAGGCAAGCAGATAATGCAAGCAGCATGCAGAGATCAACTAGATTGGGACAGTCCCCTACCAGATACCTTGCGATCACGTTGGGAGAAATGGAGAGGTGAACTGTATCATCTCGAGAAGTTAAGAATTCAGCGATGCTACAAACCGCCTGAATTTGTTGAAATCAAATCACAGGAGCTTCATCATTTTGCTGATGCAAGTATGACAGGGTATGGTCAGTGTTCATACCTGAGAAGTATCGACATTGACAACAACGTACATTGTGCATTCGTTATGGGAAAGGCTAGAGTGTGCCCTCTCAAACCTGTTACCATACCACGTTTGGAGCTGACAGCAGCCGTTGTCTCTGTTCATGTGAGTCAATTTCTGCAGAGAGAACTGAGATGTGAAAATGTGCGAGAAATCTTCTGGTCTGATAGTAAAGCTGTGTTAGGATATATAGCTAATGATTCAGTGAGATATCATGTGTTCGTTGCAAACCATGTTCAGAAGATTAGAGAACACACAGAATCCAGTCAGTGGAAACATGTTAGGGGTATAGATAACCCGGCAGATGAAGCCTCACGAGGCATGAGTGCAGTGAATTTTGCTAATTCTCCATGGCTCAATGGTCCCAAATTCCTATGTGATAATTCTTTGGATCTTGAGAATGATGAAAGTGTGTCATTTGAGATATCAAGTGATGATGTGGAAGTGAAGTGAGTGAAAACCCTCGCATCGACTGTTGTTACTTCCTTCGAAGTCAGTCGTCTTGATCATTGCTCGAGTGGGAGCAGTGCTAAGAAAGCTGTTGCTCATTGTTTGAAATTAAAACAAAAGCTTTTGTCAAGTGCTCGCAGTAGAGTACAAGGTGTGAAACTTGTATCATGTGAAAATGCTAGTGTCAATGAATTATCTGTGAATGATGTGAATGAAGCATCTGTTGAAATAATTAAAGCTGTACAAGCAGAGATGTTTCCAAAAGAGTTGGAAATTCTGAGGGGAAACCGAAATGTGCGTGATAATGTCTGTCCTGATGACAGAGAGAGCGAAAGAAAGTGTAAGCAATCGCTCAAGCAAGTGAAAGGGACTAGCCCTTTGTTTAAACTTGATCCATTTGTAGATACAGATGGTGTGATTCGTGTTGGAGGACGTATCCAGCATAGTGACCTTTCAGATAGGATAAAACATCCAGTTATTCTGCCAAGGCAGAGTCACATCACAAATCTCATTGTGAAACACTTTCACGAGAACGTAGCCCATCAAGGACGTGGAATCACTTCGAATGCAATCCGATCACACGGATTCTGGATTCTAGGCTGTTCGTCTTTAGTTTGACATCATATATCTAAATGTGTAAAGTGCAGAAGACTGCGTCACTCTGTTCAAGAACAGAAGATGGCACCTTTACCTAGTGATAGAATGGCTGAAGCACCACCGTTTTCATATTGTGGAATGGACATATTTGGACCCTTCTATATCAAAGAAGGAAGAAAAGAATTTAAGCGCTATGGCGTTTTATTCACATGTCTTGTGTGTCGTGCTGTACACATTGAAGTCGCAAACTCATTGTCAACCGACTCATTCATAAATGCTCTTAGACGTTTTATTGCTGTGAGAGGCTCAGTTAGGCAATTGAGATGTGATCAAGGAACTAACTTTGTTGGTGCAGAGAAAGAGTTGTATGACTCAGTGGAGATAAAGAATTATCTTCTTGACAAAAACTGTGATTTTATTCCCTTTGTAATGAATCCTCCGAGCGCTAGTCATATGGGGGGAGTGTGGGAGCGTCAAATCCGCACTATCCGCAGTGTGTTGTCTAGTCTATTGTCTCAAGTTGGAAAACAGTTGGACGATGAAGGTTTGAGAACTCTGATGGCTGAAGTAATGGCTATTGTAAATAGAAGACCACTAACAGTAGAAAATCTATTTGATCCTATTTCGCCAGAACCTTTGACACCCAATCATCTACTCACAACAAAATCAAGTATCATTTTGCCCCCAACTGGAAAGTTTCAGAAAGCTGACGTTTACTCTCGAAAACAGTGGCGAAGAGTTCAACACTGTGTGAATGAATTATGGTATTATATAGGTGGAAACGTGAGTTTATCAAAAACTTGCAAGTACGTCAGAAGTGGTTGAGACCACAAAGTAACCTTAGAAAAGGTGATATCGTGTTGATCAAGGATGATAACTTGCCACCCAATCAGTGGAAAGTTGCCAGAATTTGTGATGTCTATCATGGAAATGACAAACTTGTACGTAGTGTGAAGCTTGCAATGGCAAGTCGTGACCTTACAAATGATGGGAAAAGACTGTTTCCTATCACCTATCTGAATAGACCAATCCATAAACTAGTCTTGCTGTTGGAGAGTGAAGAATGAACTATGAGTCCATAATACGTGAAACTATGAACTGTGAACTATGAGCTGAGAGTTATAACCTATGAACTGTGACCTATGAGTTGAGAGTTATGAACTATGTGAATTTGTGGACTGAAAATCACTGAACGATGATGAACTATGGACAGTGAATTGCATTGAACTGTGAATTACATGTGCAAACTTAACTGTCAACCTCAAAGACATTAATGTATTGACAGTTTAAACATTTCTATTTCATGCAATTAAGCAATTTATTCTATTATCATATGCTATATTTCTTATAATCCCAATGTTTAGGGTTACTGTAAGAAAGTGTGTAGGAATATTATGCCATGGAATATTATGTAAGTCAGGCATATACTTGGCGTTTCAAGTTTTACTCAGAGTTAATTCATATTTCAGAGTTGCAGTTGTATTTCATACATTGTTAGAGTTCTTTCATTGTTTATGAAATAAGTTTGAGTAACTTCATAACATTTTCTCCATGAGATTATCAATTTCTATAAATTAGTGATAGTTTATAGTTGTGCGATTGTTCGAAAATTAGCCTAGAGTAGGTCTAATTTGAGGGGAGTGTAGCGGTAGGCATTTAAGGTTTTAGCTTTAGCGGATAGCCTTACAATTACTTGAATTATCTCCCTTGCAATATAGTGCGTGCGCAGTTTTGTTGTGTTTTCCGGTTTCCTGTGTAAGGGAAGCGAGATCGTTTTTTACGTACCAAACCTTATATTTGTACGACTGTATGTACGTTCGTTGGATTTATATAAACTTGAATGGAACTCTCAAGTGTTTGTTGTGGAACTATGAGGAACGGAACATGGACAGTTTCTTTGCACTTTGAGTCACAGTCGAAGTCTTCTGGAGATTTGGAGATACATAACCTCAAAATCGTCAGTGATCGCCAACCTAAAGCTTTATGGTACACCAAATATTCATTCCCGAAAGATGAAGAAGAATTTGACTTGGTTTGTTGACCCATTTCCTTGGGAGTTTGTATTTCATGTAAGAGAAAATGGGACGGTAGTTTCCGGTTCAAGAAAACAGTTTGTCAAAAACTTCCAACAGGGACCTTTGAAAGTTAGGGTCGAGACTACATTTGAGAAAATACTATATATGAGAGTGCTACCCGTGTTGAAGTTGACTTGCAGAATGAAATTATAGTTGCTTACATGACGCCCCATTTTCACCTGGAGATGAATGATATTCATAAGTTCAGAAATCCTAAATACAAATCTCAGAAGGTATATTGCACAGTCTCTTCTACTGCTCTTCGTTCTTGTGAAGCAATTCCATCGATGGTGAAGACAGAGGCTAATGTAGAAACAAGATGGTTCATCCAGAAATAACCTAAACATGTGATGTTTTTTGTCCAAAATCTAAATTCTAGCAAATATTTTGTGTATGTTTTCGATTTCAGTAATTTCAGTTTCTCTGTTTAAAACTGCTAAATGAATTTGATGAAACATTTCTCTCCAACATGGTTCATGGTATGTGGATAATGTTTATATTTGTCTATGACAATAACACAAATGTTTCTTATATACATTGATTTTTGATTAACAAATATTTACCCAATTTCTCTCAAACAAGTATTACGTATATCCATTCATTATGAACATTAAGAGAGCCAAGTAAACAAACTTTGAGTGTTATTTATTCCAAGATGACTTTATATGTTTATCATTACTGGGAAAAATAACTGTATTGTTTTACACTTGGATATATGACTTTTGACAATAAAATATAGATAATTTAAGAGAATGGTCTCAAAGCAACAAAGGAGATTATGTTATAGTTAATTTTGTCGGTATTTTTTCTTCAAACCATGTTTGAAACATTCTGATTAAGTTCTGAGTCTTGTACAGTTATAGAACAGATGTTCAAGTGTTTCAGGTTCGTCTGAGCAGAAAAAAGCAATAGATATCACTATTTACTGAAGAAATGTTCATAGTTTCAAATTCATTAGAATAACTAACAGAAGTATAATTGGTTAAGTCATATAGTTTCCTGTTATAAGAGCTCCCAAACTGAGTTTTAAAGAATGGGAAAACCAACCAGGATGGATTAAATGAATTACTTTATCTAAGTAACTGGTAACCTCATTTTAGGTAAATTTGGGCGTTTCATATTTGAATTGTGGTGCTTTGTTCTCACGCTTATCAGTGACAAGGTTCATTGAATAGATACTACAATCTATTTGTCACCTATGAATAATTCATATCTAACTTTGCAAATCAGATTTTAAGATTAGATTAGTTTGTGAAATAAAACGGTGAGCATACACAATTTCAGTTTAAGCCACAAATGTCAAAACCAAGAAATGTATACTTATCAATAATTTGATTTTGTTTTAAAATCATTCTTGTAAAATCAAACACTATGTCTGATTTCATGTTCTCATTCATTTAAAAGTGCACTTGACCTTATGAATTGACTGGGTGATAAATATTATTAGTTATTGCTTCAAGTCTAAAAGACAAGCAATACTTTCTCCGATTTACGTTTTAGTTTAAAACTAGAAAATTTATGTCATTGGGACACAAATGCCCCAGCTAATAAAAAAACTCTCAATGTTTTTCAACAATAGCATTAAAAAAGAGATGCACATCTTGAGCTTAATTTAAGTTCAAACATCCATTAAAATGTAGAAAATTAAAAATTTTAGGATACCAAAAAAGCATATTTGGAAGAATAGCCCAGTCTATCCAGTACTTTTTGAGGAGCAGTGGATAAACAACATCCCTTATCATACCAATATGATCTTTCACTTGCCTCAAAATTCATCTTAGTTCAACATGTCAGAAATGTGAAAAAAAATTTCAAAAATTGAAAAACAAAATATGAGATGCACACCCTGAGGATACCTATAAGCAATGTGTAAAATTTAAATTAAATCCATTGAACTTTTTTTAAGAGAAGTGGATAAACAACACCCCCTATCACACTACTATAAGCTTTCACTTGCACAAAAATTCACCAAAGTTCAACATGACAGAAATTTGAAAAAAAAAATGATTGAAAAAAAAACAATGAGATGCACACCCTTAGGATGCCTAAAAGCCATGTGTGCGATTTCAATTAAATCTGTTGAAAGGTTTCTGAGAAGGGGTGGATAAACAATACCCTGTATAGAGTGGTTCCGTTCGTACGGACGTATGGACAACCGAGGGTAATCCAATATGCCCCTGCCATATATGGCTGGGGCATAAAAAACGATCTTCAATATGATACTGCTCACAAAAAGAAACAAATATAACCGACATGTCTCTGTATTTGATGAGAAAATAAAAGCAACGCACGACGCCCTTTGAAGGATGTCATGTTGTCAGGCTTTCACTAAATAGGACCATCAAAGTTAAAGATAATCAATAACACTATTATTAGAACAATACAGCTTGACAACACGATTTCGGATGAGAGGTTTGCCAATATCTGTGTTTATTATAACTTTTGGTACAATTATCATTAAACGTAAAATGCTAGTAGGTTTTGAATAGTCAGTTGATAACATCAGTGAACACGTCTGTTAAGGTCACCCTACAAGTCTTTTTTTGGGTTCAGTAGTTTGTAATCATCAAGGCCGTGAAGAAAGTGCATGTTCTTCATATGCTCTGAATCCTGTAATCAACCTCACCGTATGTGGTCAAGCATTATCCTGTTGAGAAATGACAGGTGGCTTGTTAACCTCATCGCAATCATTTCAACCTGTTGCCATGAATCTAAACAAGATTTGTTCACTGTCCACTTAATGAACCCAGTTTGCAGAAAAACGTTCATGTCACACGTGCACTCTCACGTGATATACCTTCTAGACTCCAGTCCGTTTTTGTCAAAATCTCACAAACAATAAGACTCTTGCTCAAATAAATTGTTTTTGCAAATGATCCAAAACAACATTAATGTTAAAAGACCGACCAACTGTGAACGTTTTGGTCAACGAAAGAAAAATGTTGTCAAGCAAACCATCAAGGTTGTGATTAGCTATCAAATGGTTTTTGACAAGGATGTAGTGACTCCTGAGAAAACAGCCAGTTGAAAACTGCATGTTAGGATCAAATACCATTGGCACCATATATGGACGTTTCTGAAATGACGGATAAATTCATCATGTACAAATGGGCTGTAATACTAGTCCATAAACCCTGTTCTCATACGAGAGAGAACTAAGAATGAGAACTCAAATGCGTAGAGCTTGGAAATGAATAATGTTACTATTGATTTGTCTGATTTCCAAATCGGACTGACTACCCAGATCATTCGATTTCCTTCAATGTATGACCTTCCCAGAAAGAGATCTTTCTCGCTGTTTGAACAGTACTATCGACAGCTCTAGCAGGAACAATCAATTTGAAGTCATAACATATATGGTAATTTCTTACATGTGCAATGAAAACTCTTCGGCATTCATCCGTTGTACAAGTATCCTCAATTGGAAAACTGAACTATCCATTTTGTTTCTTTCTTCTCAACCGTTTTCACTTATTTGGAATTTAAAAAAAATATGCAAAATGAATCTCTCTTGTTGCCTTTGCAATGTATACTCTTGAAAAAAAGAAATGCATTAGGAAAATTTGCTGATAATTTATTTCTTTTACTTAAGAGCAGAAGTATCAAATAAAGTCAACGGTTAGAAAGTTTAATTTAACAAAGCTGTTACAAACACAGCAACGTATGCTTTTGTTCTGTTCTTGTGTGTTAACAGTCCAAAATTTGGCGCCAAAGTCATTTGATTGTCTTTCTTGCATTTTATATAAAAGGTCAAAGTGGCTCTTTAACCATATTCTTCTTTACCCTTCCATCTTCCAACAATATTGACTTGCTCACCATAGAAGTTCATATCATTAACATTCTAAAGGGGTTTAGATCATTTGTTCTAGGGAATTTGTGCTGGACTTTGATCTTTATAGCAACATTATTGTGTAGCTGGTTGCTTGCTTCCTCTTTCAGACCATAGTCCTGATGATTTTGACGTCATTGGATGTTGTTGATGTACCGTTTGCCAAACGCTCCTAAGACAGATCTTGTGTGCTGGATATTGTAAAATACATCATAACATATTTAATGTGAATCTGTTGAACTTTTGAAAACAATTATAAGCAAATGTTTGGTTTTGCCAACAGTAAAAAATAATGAAACACTGTTTTTCATCTCAAATATTTAGATGGAATTGTTATGGATTACCAAACAAGATTTTCATAAAGTTTAAAAGATTAACCATCTGGTTTTTAAAACACCATTGGCGGCGATTGTGCATTTCCAAGTCTCTCAAGGCAGGGCCGATAACTGGCTCTAAAGGTCGAATATCCACTTCAGGCAACTTTCTCCCAAAACCTAAGCAGGTACCTGTTATCTAATCTTTATGGCTCTGACAAGAAGATGACGTCAGTAGTTTAGCTGGATGTTGAGATTTTTGGTTTTGGTGGCACTCTTTGTTGCACCTTTGGTGGCATCTTTTCCTCGAAAATTGGTCGGGAGGAAAAGAGCCAAATGACTGATATGGTGCTGTAATGAAAATTCCAATTTCGGACAATGGCAATTTTTTAAGCTGAAATTTTTATCTGATGTATGGCGATGCTTCAATTATCGACACTTAGTCTCTGAGTGATTATATCTTCAAACTTAAACGCTGAACAAATAACAAAATTTGAAACAATATCTGCCTTTACTTGGTAGTCAGTTTCACGTGCCGCTTTTGCGCTTTCTACATGTTGTTTTTGCTATACATTTCATGGAGTACAATTTACAAAATTGTTTTCAAATGCTTCTCAAACCCACAAAATGAACAAAATTTCCCTGTTTTTGCAGCGAAATTATAAATTATCATGTAACAATTACGTTTTGGAAATAAATATGACAGTTTTTCTTTTTTGTTGTTTCTTTTTGGAAGGGTACATAATTTATGTCAAGTCAAAGGGTATGTAATTTATCATTTATTTATCTATTTATCACCTAGGCATTTCTTTTTTTAGGGGTATATAATTTCAGACATGATGTTCATTAGTTTTGAATATTGGTAAGAATATGCCACCAACAACCAATTAACATCATTCTGACCGTTTTTAACAGACAATCAATTTATATTAACAGCGTTCTGACAAGGTCACACTGTTGATCCTGTACGGGGAGATAATTCTGTTCTAAAAATCCTGTTAACAGAATGTTTTGGTTCTGTTTATTATTTAATATTTCATCATAAAACAAACATTATCATTCTTGTTGTTGTGTTGAGGTTTAATGTCTTCTTTAACAATCAGGTGATGTTTCCGACATAACAATATCATCAAACCTAAATGTATTCTTATTTCCTTTTAGAAACAGAAAAAAGGATTTGTTTCATTTCATTCATCAGTCGATGCACTGTTATTGAGAACAGGACATAAGATATACCTTTCTTCAAGTTACACATGAATTCTGAATAGTTAAACAGGTTTGTGACTGCAAATTTGATTGATCAATTCCTTTTCCTTATATGCACACGAAAGGTCACCAAATAATGTGTACAGAGTAATTGTCCCTTTCCCATGTCATCAAAGGGGAGAGATTTTGTCCTAAACTATTTAAAATAGAATAACCAAATACTAAAAAAAATTAAACCAAATCTGATGTGAGTCTAAGGTCATCAATACCATGAGGGAGGGCTTAATCATCAATGACTAATAGCAACAATTCATATTAATGCTATTGATGATAGTTTTACACGTATTTAATATATCCCATATTTCAATCTGATTTAAAATGGTCATTCAGATACTTGTTAATTGAAGTATTGATTATCCCTCTCTGATATCAGTGTAATGGTCAACATATGTTCATTAACATTTAATTAAATTAAGAAGATATGCTATCAAATAATCTTGTTTTGATAAAAGATTTACCATTAAGCTATAAATAAATTAGATTGTTTTGACACTATCCTTGACCAGTTGAATTTATTTAAAGAAAAACATGAAGATGTTCAGGACGTTTTCGTTAGGATTGAAAACTATGACAGTGTTGTTAAATATGATACTAACACATAATTCAGTGTGTTCATCATCGCAGGTTGTGTACAACAATCAACCTTATGGACCAGAAATGTGCAACCAGCTGACAGCCCGGATAAAAGGATGCTCTTCAAGTTTTTATCAGGAAACTTTCACCTGCATAATATATGCAAGACAACACATCATTCCTGAGGTATTTACCTTTTTTCAGTTTAACATAACACGAAGGCTTTATTTCATATTACCAATATCAACTTGTCAAAAACTTAAAAAATGGCGTGACATGATCTTGAAAATGCATATTAAGACTATAGCTTTGATAATTGCTATTCCTTATGAGTTATTGATAAAAAGATTACAACAATTTATAATCCATTATGAGGCATATAGAAGCAAATGTCTTTCGAAATCTGAAAGATTCAATAAAGTTATGTTACTTTGCAGATTTGTTTAACAACAAAAAAGAAGAAGTTAAAAAAGTGCACGAGTTTAAAACCAAAGGAAGAAGGTAGGATCTATTTTTTAAATCCTTAGTTACAAAGGGTAAGAGAGACTCTATACATGTGTCTCGTGAACATTTATCAGCAGAGACCTCTATGCATTATTATATACATAATTTTCATAGATGCATTAAAGTTAATATACTGATACAATGAAGTCTTATTGAACTCTTATTACACGTATTCGTTTTGTAGCCATCCGATTTTTATTGCAACCAATAGTTGAACAAAAAGTATTCAGGGAGAGTCGGTTTTATATATTTATTATTCAGCAAATGAAATCATATAAAGTAACGAAATCAACAACACATTTGAACTCTTAATGTCCAATTGTTTCAGTTGTGTTTTGACTGTTGTGAAGTGGAACCAAAAGATATATGTTGGATAGTTAGTTATATATTTTTATTCTTCAGCAAACGGAAACAGATCAGAACCAGTTCATATTGACAGAAATGGTGCAGTTATATCTGGATCGATACAGCAATTATTGAACTCTGTGAAAGTTGGTATTCAAATACAACCTTTGATCATGCTTCCTAACAAGCAGATATTGTTACTTGATGTTTCTCTTATGAATATATTCGGCCGTCTTACTGCCAATGGATCAAAAACAAATGTCTGTGTATTTTCTGATACAAATCTGGGACAAGCACATGGCTTGGAACTCACAACATATCAAGTATGTTTAAAGGGACAACTAACAATGAACCATTACGGTCTTGATAAAACAATGTTGAGAAAAGAACAATTGCATTGCTCTGTTATATGGTACCAATTTTTCTCTTTGCAACCTTTTACTTATTTTCTGTACGGGAACGATACCTCATCAGATGAACGTAGTGTAGAGTTAAAGGAGATGGTACAGTTGATAAAGACTGCTTCTGATGTGATCTTGTCAGAGACAAAGAGACGCCGTGATATTCTTGCTATAGTTGTGCCAGCTTCAAATGGGAAAATAGGATTTTACATGAGTATCACGGGTATGTCTATGATATGTAAACTGATCCCTCTCTATAAGCCGACAGATATTATTAATTGTCGAAACATCGTGAGTAATGCAAGCCAAGTTTCTGAAACAGATGTTAAATCAGTAAAACTTCTTATTTCTAAGCCTTGGAACAAAGGTTTTGAAACTGGTAATGCATTGAACAAACTTGATGAGTTAATGCGGCTCATACGCATAGGTCATAGAGTTAAAATAATGTTTGGGCTCGGACACAAAACAGTTGTAGAGGCAGCAGTTGTGTTCGTACAACAAACGGGCTTTGTATGTGGACAGTTTCTTAGCACTCGGCATTATCGCAACAGTCTTCATGAGATTTGGAGATATGTGTCTTCAAAATCGTCAGAGATCATCAACAATGATGTTTATGGTACAACTAATATCATCTCTAGAGTGAGGAGAAGGAAATATCACGTGACTTGGTTTGTTGACCCATTTCCTTGGGAGTTTGCATTTCATGTGAGAGACAATGAAACAGAAGTTTTCGGTTCAAGAAAACAGTTCGTTAAAAACTTCCAACATGGTCCTTTGAAAGTCAGGGTCGAGACTACATTTGAGAAATATACAATATATGAGACTGCGACCCGTGTCAAAGTTGACTTGCAGAATGAAATTGTAGTTGCTTACATGACGCCTCATTTCAATCTGGAGATGGATAATCTACGTAAGTTCAGACGTCCTAAATACAACTCCCAGAAGATATATTGCACAGTCTCTTCTACTGCTCTTCGTTCTTGTGAAGAAATTCCATCGATGGTGAAGACAGAGGTTAATGTGGAATCAAGATGGTTCATCCAGAAATAATCTAAACAGATGATGATTATT
The DNA here is from genome assembly GCA_916613615.1 of Steromphala cineraria. NCBI lineage: Eukaryota > Metazoa > Mollusca > Gastropoda > Trochida > Trochidae > Steromphala > Steromphala cineraria. Next base: position 81,566,291 of record OU744722.1, read on the forward strand.
TTCAATATATATAATCTAGAGAATATTATGCGGAAGTTTTGCCACCTACTTTTGTGTATTTGATTTGATCTAATTTGTGTCTTCTTTGATTAAACATTTTCACTGATTCGATAAAACCTTAAACTGCAAGAGTGTTCATAATATGTTTATAAAAAAAGAGTGTTCTTTGACAATGACAAACATCTTTCATACGAACATGGTTCTTAAAAATAATCAATATACAAATATTATAGTTTACTGAAACAAACATAAGATATATCAAATGTTCTGAAAATTAAGACGGACAGCACGAATTCAAAATACAAAACACCCTTCTGACATATATAAATGTGACTGGAACAACATACAATTAACACTCGCGTGCACATCAAAACGCAAGTTATAAAGTAGTTCTTGAGTATATAGATATCCATACTAAGATAATCCTAATATTTGATGGTATTCTTATGTGATGCGTAGTAAACTTAAACAAAATAACCAGTCTCAGATGCGCTTGAATTGTTCAGTGAATTGTCTGACAGCCTTGGAATGTACAAGTAAACACATTCTATCAACATTGCTTGACAAAGATTAATAACAAGTTCAAGACGAAAACCATAAACATAGTTTATTAACCCTAATATTTCTTATACAATTTTATGAAAACAAACAGACTTTTCCCCTTTAATTGGGAAGCGTTTATAACGTTAAAGATAGTGGAAACAAAAGTGTATATACTTCTAACTAGATAACCGAACTCAAACAGAACTGTATAGCATTTAGAAGTGACAAACAAACGCTAACACAATCTATATATGAAAAGGAGCAATGCAACATGATGTAGAGGACACATGGAAAGATGAATCAAACTTGTAGCACTGATATATGTTCACAATGTCAGAGCTCGTAGTCAATCAGTCAATCAATCAATCGATCGATCGCTCGTTTGATTGATTGCGGTCAGTTTAATATGTTATAGAGAGGCTCCAGGGGACTGACTGGCAATGTGTGAAGCCTATATTTTCACTCGTGGCTGCGCCACTCGCGAAAATACTGGCTCGACCCCGTCACTCGATATAATATATATATATATATATATAATAATTAATTTGTATAGCGCCTAATTTCCAGCATGAGCTGCTCAACGGCGCTGGAGAGGGAAAGAAAAGGATAAGAAACTATGTACAAAGTCTATGAGATTTGGGAATTCAGCGGATAGAGAACAGATAGGTTTTTAAGTTTTTCTTGAAGCAGTCTAGAGATTCACAGTTTTTAAGGTCATATGGGAGTGAGTTCCATATGACAGGGGCAACAACTGAGAAGGCGCGATCGCCAAGTTTTGTAGATGTTGATGGAACACGCAATTGGAGCTGTTGGGAAGATCGTAGAGATCGGCAGGGTTGATACAGGGAGAGCAGTTCTTTCAAGTAGAGAGGAGCCGAGTGGACACGGAGAGCACAGAAGGTCAACACAAGAATTTTAAAGGTGATTCTATGCTTGACGGGAAGCCAGTGCAGTTGCTGAAGAATTGGAGTGATGTGAACATCTGGTCGTGTTCGGGTAACCAAGCGTGCTGCCTTGTTCTGAATGCGCTGCAAATGTGATATTGGGCCCGATCCGGAAATAAGGGAATTACAAAAGTCAAGTCTGGATGTGACATAGGAGTGGACCAGAGTTTTACAGGTATTATTGTCAATATACTTCCGGATTTTACCTATGTTGGATATGTGGAAATTGGTTGATTTTGCTGTATTCAAAACATGTTGTTTACATGACATTGTTCTGTTCATGGTTAAACCAAGATTTCTGATGTTAGTAGATGGGGTCACACAAACTTTGTCGATTGTAAGTTTGATATCAGTTATTTTGTCAAGCTGCCTTTGATGCCACTCGATGAGAGATGAGAGATAATTGATATCACACTCAAAACAAAATATATCCTCTATTTATTCAGCTCTGATTTTTCGCTTGATGATTGTTGGAATGATGATGCAAGGGGTTGATTGGTAGAGGTTCTGTGGATATTTCCAATGGGAGTGACTTTCGGAAAATGGGTTGATTGAATGGCCTCCCACAAGGTTAGTATTTCTATAATATCTATCTTGTGTTAGTTGTCAAGACCGTCGCCTAGCTTATTGATTACAACAAACTATGTATGCTTAATGCTCGACTGTCATAAATCAGTCTGAAAGACATTTATGCATTTATAAGTGCGATTGAAAAGGATAATTTTTCTTAACAGTTCTTAATAGTTGCGAATTAACTAAATGAACTTACAGTGTACTCTGGGATAGGTCATACAGCTTCATGTTGTCACTATATGAGGTTTGAAGAATGGGAAACTCTCCAGGAACATTCATGACTTGTATGAAGAGAAGTATCCAGTATCATGTTGTCACTATATGAGGTTTGAAGAAAGGGAAACACTCCAGGAACATTCATGAATTGGATGAAGAGAAGTATCTAGGTAATCTTTCAAATTTGTAACCCAGACACTTCAATGTTAACATTATACACTCAGACTTTTCACGTTTGAGCTATGCTACTTTGGTCTCACACTTATCAGTGGCAAGCTACACAGACTAGCAACTAAAGTACCTTTGTCAACGATGAATAATTCATTTTTAAATTGACAATCATACTATGACATTGTGTTCCAAGATGAAGTTTGTGACAATAGACGTTAAACATACGTTGAGTTGTGTCAATATCACGCAAAGACAATGCATGCATATCAATAATATCCCCAAAGAAGTAAACACTTATTCTGCTCGTAAAATTATTTGATGTATTGACCGACCAAGATATAACAATTGCTTTTTCATTTAAAATGTAATTCGAGTAAAAGTCCCTAATGTAAAAAAATAATGAAAAATGTGAGAGAACTGAAATTTGGCCATAAATATTTATTGTCATAGGAGAGAAACCTTGCAATAAAAAAAACGCTTGATTACTAGTTGACATCAATACGCAAATATATTTTTATCATGCATGAAACGAGGCTAGCAAAACATTGTATATACAGTACTTTTAAAATCAATGATTGCAAAAATGTCTACAAACTTAAAATATGTGAGTTAAATTGCGATTCTCTGAGTTGAATTTGTTTAGCAAACACTTCTACTCCTTTTAGTTAAACCGTTAACTTCAATAGCGTCAGTTTTTTCTTGTCTTGTGCATTTAAAAAAAAATTATTGATACATAATTGTGTGAATTTGAATGTTCACACAGCTTTCACAATTAACTTTTGCTATGTGGTAATTATAAATAAAATAAAAACTCTTCATTTCAGTCAAGAGAATTATACTTATCACATTGCAGCCCCCAAAAAATGTCTTTCATATTCAATAATAAGGTAACTAGGATCTTAACTCAAAAATACCAAGCCGTTGGTAAACGAGGGTAAGTTGAGTGAAGTTTTCGTTTCTACGCTGCTAGATGATCGTTCTATCGAAAGTCCCTAATTATTTACCTATATATTGTTTATTGTTAGAAATATTTTACTATTATTATATTATAACAGTAGAGGGGAGTAAATTACGATCTTTTTTGTACAAACAATTTTCAGCTTACTTAATACTTGTTAAATGAAAACTATGCCCGATTCATTTTTCTTAAACGTTAACTGGTACGCTACAAATTAATAAATATGCAGATGACACTGAATAAGTTTTTGATGAATCGAAGTTACAGGGCTGCTATTGATGAAATCAATACCTTTTACAGAATGTTATGACTTGAAATAAATATCAATAAAAACCAGAGCAATTTCGGTAGCACTGAACAATGATGTGAAAATATTTAAACTGAAGTTCTTTGAATCAATGTCCACAATGATCTTAATAAACCATGGGTAATAAATTCAAAGGATAAACTAGTAGAAATAAATAGACTGCTTGTTCAATGCATATATTTAGTATATTACCAAATCCTCCATAGGATTTCATTGCTAGAGAAGATTTTATCAAATCTTCAGGAACGATAAGCTTGATAAAAAAATCTAATTTGAAAAGGAATTACATGGTTGATACTATCACATTGACAACCCTCGCAACATTCCTTTTAAAACATTGTTCAAACATGGTGCAAAATATTGGATTAATATTTTGAAAGTTTGGACACATTATCGTTAAGGAAGAGTTATGAAAATATACCTCAAATATTTACAGGTTGTAAATATAATACCAAAATCATGAACATATACAATTACACATTCCAAATATATCCCTGAACTTGATATACTAATATCTAATAATCATTTGAACTTATCAAAATCTTGTTAATGTTCCAGATTGTTTTATGATACATTGATTTCTAATACTGAAATCTCTAAAGTTTGTCTTAAATGTTAAGTTTCCTTTTCAGATGTGAATCTAAATTGGAATAGTATACTCATGAATTACAGATCTGGATAAAAGGTCGTTTAACTTCTCGATTTTCAATACATGTTTCGGTATGCCATTAGCTATGCCATATTACTAAAGGGGGACTTAAAATGAAACTTGATGACAATTTAATTTCCTGTTTTTGCAATGAAATGAATGAAAGTATATGTCGTGTTTATTGGGGATGCAGGGTGATACAATCATTCTGGAATGATCTTGAAATTTGGATTAATAACCATATACAATATACAATCAACATTAGGAAATATTTTGTTTGCTTTGGATCTTTTTACAAAGATAAACTGCTGAATAATATAATTTAATTGCATAAAAAAATATGTATCCTTAGAAAGAAGATTGCAAATCTTGCAAGATATTTAGTTATTTTGAAAGAAATTTTCAGTGTAGAAACATGTTTTGCAACTAAACAATAAATAGAGTGACATGAAATAAAAATGGTCATATGTTTTCACATCAAATTACCATTTGTAACACAACATGAATATCAATTGAAGTGTGAATTTAATTTGCATAAACCCTTAATATTATTTGTTACTGGGGGACAGCTTTAGAACTTGAAGAAGACAATTCTTTCCCTGGTTTGCTTTTTATTCATATAAAAACGGCCTTCAAATTTTAAACTGCACAAGGACAGTGTCTTTTTGTATATAATGTATACATGAAAGCAACACATGGCACGCCTAGTTAATGCAGTGATTTCGCTCGTCTGAGTAGACAAGGCTGATACGAAATGAGACTGAATATGAAAAAACCAAGGTAATCAATAAAAGTAATGATCACAATTAAATGCCATCTAAGGATATTCTGGATGATAGACGTGACACATATCTATTATCTCCTTTGGCAACGTTAACATTGAACGACAAAACCTAGTTAGTTTGAAGAGTCTGTTGATGATGTCGGTGCAAAGTTCTATTAAGTCCGTCCCACAAGTGTTTAATTGGGTTCAGTTGTCAGTAATCGCCAAGCCCTTTTTTGTCTGAATCCTGAAGCCAACCATTGTGGTCAAACATTATCCTGTTGAGAAATGACATTAATTAATGTTCAGATGACCGGTGGCTTGTTAACCTGCTTCAACCTGCTTGATTGCCATGGATCTGAGTGAGATGTGTCTTATCACTACAAGATGATGGCACCTTATCTCACAACTATTACCCATACAGTTGAAAATAAGTGGTGACATATTTTCAATATGAGCACTAGTGCACATATCAGTTTTGCCTAGCAAGGATTGTTGTAGCGCGAGTTCCCGTATTTTTTCGCCTGTGACGTCATAACACCATTGTTCGTGACGTCACTCTAGCGGGCCGTCGCAAGGGAAGCGGTTGTTTCTTGGATATTTCTAACACGGTAAACTGAATAGAACCGGTAATAAAGAAGTTATCACCCTCGGAATTGTGTTATATGAGTTTTATGAACCTCGTGCAAATTTGTGTATAACCCTCGCTTTCGCTCGGATAATACAAAAATTCACACTAGTTTCGTAAAAGTCCTTTGACACACTTCCTCGGGTAATAATCTCTATATATGACCACTTATGATAACAGAAAAACTTTTACTATCTCATCTTTACACAAGTGAATTACAATTTAGACTTCTCGAAGAAGCAACACTACAGTCACAGAAATGGACGTAAATGACCTATATCTTTGCTGTTCCATCTTAATTGTGATCAGTTATCATATACGTTATGACATTGATGAGGTGAGGTAAGGTACCGAGGTAAGCTCGTCGCACGAGTTTAATCGTAAAACAGTATCATAATGTTCTATGGTGTCTCGAACCCTGCTGAATTAGATGATGGGTAGAAAATTGGGAAAAAGGTATTTGGAAAAACTTCAATTAAAATTGTTCTTTTCTCATGTATCCTTGTTTATTATACCCTTTTATCACGTTAGGCAGGGCCTATCGGTACTCTTTGTCTTTCTGGCGATATTTTAATTATTTTAATTTAATTTCGTTCTTTTCGTTACATTAACTTTGATAAGCTTAACATACAAAATACCTCCTCCTGGAGTCTGCCGGGCTGACTGACTGCAGCGGTTTGCTTCTGGTGCAAATTGTCACGAGGAAAATAACCTTGATTTTTGCTTTTTAATATCGCAAATACTTAATCATTGAATTATTTCCTCAAATTAAAAGATTAGTCTAGTATCAAAGGGTTAAAAATGTTAGCATTAATGTTCACATACAGACTGTATCTAAAAGAACTATAGTTACTGTTCATCAATGTAAGTATACATATGAAACAAGACATATAAATTAATATGACTTAAATCATATTAAATGAAATTATCTGTTTGTATGAAGTAAACATTACTTGTAACACGAACAGTTTGTTGATCATCTTGAAGATCTTGATGAAACACCTTTGCTCTGAAGAAATGTTCCATATAGCTTAGGTTTCATGAATGTATTCATTTGTGTTCTATAAGTATATACAGCGCCTAGCAAATTATGAGTACATGAAGAAATGTAATGTTTTATAAATATTTTTGTAAACTGTAGTTATTATCAGACAAAATAAGTTAATGTAGGTTCAAATCAATGGAAACTGATTCTTTATGTCTTTTGAAATTATTCTTTCTATATATAATTATTCTCATATTGTCACGATACATGTCGAATTTGAATTGCAAATTCTAATCATACTTGTTTGAAGAGCTCGATCATGTCGACAAACTGATCGACTGACGCATGCACTCTTCGGGAGCCTCACGGCTCTTGAAGTCACTCCTTGGCTTATTTTAGCATCGTGAACAAAACAACAGCTGATCGATCGAACGAACGACCGCTATTTCAAATGGACGTGTCTCAAATAAATTATTGATAATGTATGCACTGCATTACAATTTGAATATGATGAGTGTTTATTAACACGTCGGACATTGTAAAAATAAATGTACACGGGACTCGATCAAGTTTGTTGTCATTTTTGCACGACAATCATAAAATGCTACTGTACAGTAGAATATTCGCACAGAAATAAATGAAAACATGCATATCCTTGGTTACGTCAGTTGTTTAATTCTTAGTTCTTAAAATCAAGCATTATCTAAGCATCTAATATGTTTACAAGCATTATATGTACATTTAATGTCCTCGTCTCGCTCCTTGCGTCATGACTGTAATATGACTCGCTCTTATGACGTCACTCACGGAAATAGCTGAACCGCGACAGGAAAATATGCATATGGTCAGCGAGGTCGTCAACTTTTCGATGTTTCGGTCAAGAAACGTTAAAAAATATGTTTTTCTCTAAAATGTTGTTCTTAACTGGTTTAAATGTTACAAAGGATCTGGATCAGTTGTAAATAATTGTTTATTGTAAAATCCTTTAACAAGTCTTTTGTAAAAGGTTAATTTGAAGTTGTGTCATATAATACTGTCAACAATTATGAATAATATTATTCGATGAATAAAAATAGATATAAAATTTGTAACAACAGTTATGTTCTACATCTATTATATGCAAAAGCTATATCAGTGAATAAATACAAAATGGTTTTATTGCACTTTTTCAGCGATTCTGATTGGCTGAATATAATATATAAGCTATATGTCTGTATTGCAATTTGTACGTATGGACAAGTTATTATATATAGTTACAATATTTTTGATTTAGTGTTACAAGCATCACAATCAGAGTATGTATATTTCGTTGCTTTACCCCTACTCACTTGAATTTCTGAAACGCAATACTGGTTTTTCCAAACAAATTTTTCAGTTGTTAAGTGTTTTGCGAATTCGTTGTTATACAAGATGTATATGATGTCAAACTCTTAGCCCTATTCATTATTCAATGCAATTTCTTTTGCGGATGAGTTTATTTCCATGCAAATTTTATTAAACTAAGTTGATATGCTATCCAAAAAATCTTATTCTGATAAAAAATTATCTCTGAATACATTAAAGTGTTTTTAGTACTCTTGACCTGTTACATATCGTTACAGAAAAACATTAAGATATTCAGGATGTTCTTTACAGTATTCAAAACGACGATAGTGTTGCTTATGATATTAACATGTAATTTAGTGTGTTCATCAATGCAAGTCATGTACAACAATCAATGTTATTTTCAATTTCAACAAAAGCACACAGTATTCCTGAGGTATTTAACTTGTGTCCTTGCTTCTATCAAACAGTGTTAAACATTAAAAAGAAAATAAATGTCAAATTATTTAAACATAACGAGACAAGTCTTCAATCCATATTGCCACTATCAAAGACTTGCTACAAAGTGAAAAAGAAAAGGAATACAATGAAATAATATGAAGACTACAACGAAAAAACACTTTCCATAATAGAGTAAATATGGTGTTTTTTTGCAGATTTGTTTCACAACAAAAAGAAAGTTTAAAAAATGCTTGAGTTTGAAATCCAATGGAAAAGGTATGTCTATTTTCTGATTTATTTTTCAGGTAAATACGTAAATGAGACTATTAAGGTGCTAAGGACTAAAGGTACATGTAGACGCTATAAAGATGTCTTTGTAAAAGTTGATCGGTTTACAGCTAAAAATTAATCAGTTTTAATGAATAATCTTTAATAGCACCTATTAATTTGTTTGGATGTGATTGGTGTTAAGTGGAACCAATTAAAACATTCAGGGACAGTCTGTGTTATATCTTTTTCATTTCAGCAAACAGAAACAGATCAGAACCAGTTCATATTGACAGAAATGGTGCAGTTATATCTGGATCAATACAGCAATTATTGAACTCTGTTAAAGTTGGTATTCAAATACAAACTTTGATGGTGCTCCAAAACAAGCAAGTGTTGTTACTTGATGTTTCCTTTGTGAAATCATTTCAACGACAGACAGGCAATGTATCAAAAACAAATATCTGTGTATTTTCTGATATAAACATTGAACAATCAGATAGCAAACTCAAACTCACCAAATATGAAGTATGTTTAGATGGACAACTTACAATCTATTTTCATCATCACAGTTTTGATAAAACAAAGCCAAGGAAACAACGATTGTATCGGTATGTTATATGGCACCAATGTTTCTCTTCAAACCCTTACTTTTATCATATGTTTGGCGAAGGTACTTCTTCAGGTAGTGTAGAGGTGAAGGAGATGTTAAAGCTAATTAAGACAGCTTCTGATGTGACCTTGTCAGAAACAACGATACGCCGGGAAATTCATGCTGTTATTTTACCAGCTTCAAATAGGAAAATAAAATTTTCCATGAGCAGTATGGGCATGGTTATGATATGCGAAGTGATCGCTAACAAAGAGCCGACGTATTTGATTAATTGCCATAACATCGTGAATGATGCAAGTCAACTTTCTAAAACTAATGTTAAATCAGTAAAACTTCTTATTTCTAAACCTTGGAACAAAATTTATGAAACGCGTTATGCAAAGAAGAAGCTTGATGAGCTGATCAGGTTCAAACAAATGGGTCACAGAGTTAAAATAGTGATTGGGCATGGACACATAACAGTTGTAGAGGCTGCAGTTGTGTTCTTACATCGCAAGGGCTTGGTATGTGGACAGTTTCTTTGCACTTTGAGTCACAGTCGAAGTCTTCTGGAGATTTGGAGATACATAACCTCAAAATCGTCAGTGATCGCCAACCTAAAGCTTTATGGTACACCAAATATTCATTCCCGAAAGATGAAGAAGAATTTGACTTGGTTTGTTGACCCATTTCCTTGGGAGTTTGCATTTCATGTAAGAGAAAATGGGACGGTAGTTTCCGGTTCAAGAAAACAGTTTGTCAAAAACTTCCAACAGGGACCTTTGAAAGTCAGGGTCGAGACTACATTTGAGAAATATACTATATATGAGAGTGCTACCCGTGTTCAAGTTGACTTGCAGAATGAAATTATAGTTGCTTATATGGCGCCCCATTTTCACTTGGAGATGAATGATATTCATAAGTTCAGAAATCCTAAATACAACTCCCAGAAGATATATTGCACTGTCTCTTCTACTGCTCTTCGTTCTTGTGAAGCAATTCCATCGATGGTTAAGACAGAGGTTAATGTTGAAACAAGATGGTTCATCCAGAAATAGCCTAAATATATGATTTGTTTTTCAAAATGTATAACCAATCTTTGCATTTAGTTCATCTATATTGGTGTATTTAATTTTAAAAAAGCATGTTCTTATATACACATATATCTTTATTAAGTAACCTTGAAAACATATGTGTTTCTGATGCTAGTCATAGAAAGCTTGTAGCGAAAATGACTTGTAATGATAATGAAAGAAAGTACATGACATGAAATGTTACACATACACTTATATGTTTTTCGGTACGAATTCCCAAGAATGAAAGCTACACTTTGGGTACGAATTAACTTACAGCAACCGTGATTTTCATTGCTTTGCCCACGAACGTAATAAACTCTTTATAGCCTGAGGATACACATAGACTAATATTATGGTTTTTGATCTTATTTGGGATGTATGAAACATTTTGCTTATTTGTGTGTATATGTTTGAATCAGGTAGATTTTTGACAATATTTTATAATTTAACTTATTGTCCCTCAAAAAGGATAGACACAAAAAAGAAGAAACAAGAAGGAAGAGTTAAGATTTAGTATCAAACAATGGAGCGCTATCATTCTCTGTACAAAGGGAGACCTATCATGCTCGTCAGTACTCCTCCCAATCAGATCCAACTCTTCTGTTCTTGTTAAGTATTTCTTGAGATTTAAGGGCACACTGTATAGATGTACAATCAGACGATTTCACTAAGTACAACTAGGGAAAATATACATTAAAATGTTTCAAAATCAAAACATGTCCATAGAGCATAGATGCTTTTTTGGTTGTGTTATAATAATTGTTTAATGTATCGCCAGATTAAGGTCAGATTTAGAAATAATGGTAAAATAATAAAAAAACCTAGAGTCCTTGCTGTTATTATAAAGGTTTTGATTAAATGACAATCAATATCTCAACAAATCAAACAAATTCTGTATTGAATCCGACTTAATGAAATAGTGATTTTAAGTATTGGTCAGTCTTGCCCCCATGTCACGTTTATTCACTAAAAGCAGTAGTCACACACTTTTTTTCTATTCATATGAATTTTTCTATTCAAATGAATATCTGTCGGTGGCCTTTCTTGACTTCATATTATATCTATCATAACTTGTGCAATGTATTATCAGCTGCGGGTTAGTAAAATAACGTGCAATGGACAGTGGAGTCTCTATAGGGGTACGTTTGTGTAGACGAAATTAAAGATGGCATTATAGTTTTACAAATCATGTTATTAGTACATGTTTATAACACAACCGATTTCAAAATTGAAATTCTTCAGGACAGGTTCTTTAAGGTTTGGTTACCGGAATGTAGAGACGCGTAGTTTAGAATCGATTTTGAGTCTGATAGCAAATCACTTACACAGCTAAATGTAGAGCTACATCTGTTTAAAGCAGAAGGGTTTTAGGTGTAATCCATTTGAATCAGGGCGGGAGACCTGAAGTTCTTGATCGATATGTTCTTGTAGAAGGCAATTACCCTAATGGTATAACTTAAATCCAGTTTTGTTGTTTCTTTTAACAAATTGCAAGTAATTTCCCTGTTATATCAAGCCTTTTAAACACACCTCTATGATTTGCTAAAGATAAACAAGTTTTATGTGTATTGGATGTCACCATGTAGTTTGTTGTTTTCGTTTCATTTCAAAGTATTGAGCCTTGTAGACACCGAATCACTCTTTACATGAAATAAAAAATAAGTGATAGCAATGATAGCTGTTAATGAATTACATCGTTCTATTTTAATAATATATGAGTTTTTCCCTCTGAAAATATATTACGCATATCAAACTAATGAAAACTAATATATAAATGATATTTGTTTTAAATGCCTCGGGTGCCACGAATATAGTCATCAAACCTTTGCAGTTGGCATATAGTACTTTCTGACAGTTTAACAAAAAGGATGGTGAACTGAACGTTTTTACTCACACAAAAAAAATCATTTTGATATTTTTTTGAATAACTAATTAAATGGTTGGGTACAATAGCCATTTGATTAGTTGAAATCTATAGGGTATTACCAAACTGACCATATCTTCTACTGAATCAACCACCGGAGCAATCGCACTTTTATAAGTTTAAGTAGACGTATATGAGAACATATTTAACTGAAAATTATCGGGCTTGTTCACTGTTATGTTAGCAACCCTCTTTTTAAGTATTATGATCCTTATCATAGGAATTACTCACTGATAAGCAGTATTTAAATAATGAGCGATGATTCCAAAATGAAATAATAATAATAATAATAGTTCATTTATATCGCGCATGAATCCATGAATAGTTCATGCTCTAAGCGCACAAGTCAGAAATTGATTCACTCATCACAGAAGGCTTGCCGATACAGGTGTGTTTTCAACTTGGATTTAAACAGGTTTAAAGTGTCTCAAGGTTTAACGTCTTTTGGCAATCGATTCCACTCTGTTGCAGCTAAGTGGGAAAAGGACTTCTGTCCATATGTAACTGTTCTTGTAAGAGGCACAGTCAGAAGGGACTGGGACTCTGATCTCAAAGATCGAGCCGGGACATATGGAGCAACACAGTCACAGAGATATTGCGGAGCATTCCCTGAGAGACACTGGTAGACTAAGCACAGGATCTTGTAGTGTGTCCTTTGTCGTACAGGAAGCCAGTGGAGGGTACGAAGGATTGGGGTGATATGATCGTACTTCCTGCAGCGTGTCACTATCCTGGCAGCGGTGTTTTGAATACGCTGAAGTTTGTTCAAGATTACATTTGGCGCATTGGCAAGCAGCCCATTGCAGTAATCTATTCTTGTGATTACAAGAGAAAGAACCAGGGTAGCAGCAGAGTCTTGGGTTAGGAATTTTCGTATATTCCCAATGTTGCGGAGTTGATAAGAACAAACTTTGGCAATGTGGTTAACATGCTTGGACATGTTAAGTTCACTATCCAGTACGACTCCTAAAACTTTCACTGCTTCAGTGAGTGGAATATGACATCTTCCAATCTGCAGACCATGAAGATTAGACTGTTCACACCTTGATCGTGGTCCAATCAACATGCACTCAGTCTTGTTGTCATTAAGTTTCAATCTATTTTCAGTCATCCAGTTCTTGATTTGGGCACAACATGAGGTGACACATTCAGCAGCTTCTGATGCTTCTTTTGGCTGTGGTTTGAAGATTGTGGCGACCTGGGTGTCATCAGCATATTGTTGACGAGGAAGCTGATGTTGATCCACTACTTCTCCAAGCTGTTTAGTGTACAGTGTGAAAAGGATCGGTCCAAGGACAGATCCTTGGGGAACACCACAGAAAAGATTAACTGGATCTGATAGTTGACCCTCAATGAGAACAGACTGTGTCCTGTTTGAGAGATAGGAATCAAACCACTTCAAAGTCATACCTGAAATTCCAAAGTCGGTTTTTAAGCGAGAAAGTAGTATACCATGGTCCACCGTATCAAACGCCGCACTTAAGTCCAGCAGAACTAGCAATGCTACATTTCCAGAGTCAATACCAAATCTCAATGAGTTCACCATGTGGAGGAGGGCAGATTCTGTTGAGTGTCGTTGGCGATACGCTGACTGGTATGGATCGTATAGATTGTGTCCTTCGAGATGCTGTGCTAAACGATCTCGGACAGCCCGTTCTATAACTTTGGAAGTAAACGGAAGGTTTGAAACAGGCCTATAATGTTTCAGAACATCCTTGTCTAGGCCTGTTTTCTTGAGCAATGGTTTCACCACAGCATGCCGGTAAGTAAGAGGCATGGAACCACATATGAGACTACAGTTCACAATACCTGTGATAACAGGCAAGAGTATGTCAATATTGCTGATGACAACTTTGGTAGGAACTGGGTCCAACATACACGATGTGGGTTTTGATGCCTTAATTATCTTCAGTACTTCATCCAATGAGTACGGAGATAAGGTATTGAGCTCTTCAGGACTATCCAGCTCATGTCGAACCGGATCATCCCTGTCACTGTTGTCACATGTACTTAGGTCCTGGGAAATCTGAAACTGAATGTCCTCAATCTTCTTCTGGAAGTAGCATGAAAACTGTTCAGCAATCTCAGATGGAGATCCAATATCGGGGAGTGAAACATCGTCGTCTTTACCCATTAGCCTGAACATGAGATCATATAGGGCTTTAGTGTCAGATTTGTTCTCAGAAATTTTGGAGTTCATAAAATCCTGTTTTGACTTCTTCGATAAAGAAGTGACTTTGTTTCGAGCGGCACAATATAGTTGACGATGAATTTCAAGGTGGGATTTCCTCCATTGTCGTTCAGCGACTCTTCTCTCAGCCTTTGATGTCTTCACATCAGATGTGAAAAGCCACCCCACATTTGCTCTTTGAGGCACTGTTTTCACTTTTTCAGGAGCATGCTTATCTAAGAGCTCTAGTAGAACAGAGTTATACAGAAGATCTGAGTTCAATTTGTCAGAGCGGAAAGACGCTGTATCCATTTTCCGAATATTCCTACACCTGACAGTGTGAACAGGAGCCGGCGGTCGGTGCATATCAAGACCTAGAGTGACAAGATAGTGGTCAGACAGTTGAAAGTCCGAGACATGAACATCTGTGATGAATTGATCAGTTTCACGTCTGATTACCCAATCACGAATGTGGCCATTTTTTGGGGGTAGAGACACTTACCATCTGAATACAGCCATGTGAGTCAAGGAGATCTATCACTTTTGCCGTGTCACTATTCTTCTTCTGATCAAAATGGATATTGAAGTCTCCGAGTATAATCAACCTATTAGACACACAACATATCCAGCACACTGGAAAATTCTTCAAGAAACATCGGAAATGTCAGTTTGTTCTTTCTGGAAGGTGGCGGTCGATATAAGGCAAATATATTTGTAGCAGTTTTCTCATGAAGAACTTGAAAGTAAATATATTCCAAAGCTTTCATTTCAAACTCAACTTGCAGAATTTTGACTTGAAATTTACTCCTGAAGACCACAGCTAGTCCACCTCCACGAGACATCCTAGGTTGATGTTTGACTGTGTATCCAGGTGGAGTGAGTTGCACAATCTTTGATTCATCTCCTTGGGGTTTAAGCCATGTTTCAGTGAGCACTAGCACATCGATATGATGATCAAGAACCAAGTCTACAATTGCCTCACATTTGTTGCAGGCAGACTGAGCATTTAATAGACACACCTTAACAGTTGGAGAAAGTCTATTAGGTTGAACAGGTATTAGATTCGAGTAGTTGACTGATTCGGTAGTATGATTGGTCGAGTCCTTTGCTGGTCTGTAGCCAATTAGAACGCTTATCCGTTTCTGCTTACGTTTCCCAGCCCTTGTGCCCCTCTTTCGCTTATCTTGTTTCTTTCTCATGCTTTGTCTATGATTGGCGGTTTTGTCAATCAGAATCTGTAGTTTAGCCAGATCAGTGTCCAGTGATGATGGAAATAGTCCAGCTTGGGTGTATTGTTCACCGACCTCAAGAAGGTATTGTCTTGTATACTGGATGTTACCACACTCCTCCATGGCTTGGCTTGTGCAATTCACAACACAATAGACTGGTGTCAAGAGGTCAGCAACATAGATACAATATTGCAAAATGAAGATATAAAATGTCAATAAAGGCCATCCTTTTTTAGCAATTATTGTCCTGAATTTCATATTACTAAGTAGCACAGACTCTCTTGCAGGTTCTTGCAAGTTTTGGGGAGTCTGTCGGGTGTATATCCATGCGAAAAACACACATTTGTGAGAGCGAAGTGAAAGCCCTGCCGCCTGTCAGGCGCATCAGCAAATGGCTGTAACTACTTGTTACTACTTGTCCATATTCCTACTCTATTAAAAAGAAAATATCATATTGTTTAGTTGAAGCAATTTGATAGTTTGACAATCATCTTGTCTTATGTCTAACTCGTATTGAATTTAAACTGTTTAATCCACTTAACGACTCTTTAAAATCATTTCAATCCTTTACTTGATTTCAATTTCTGAAGTTATTTAAAGCTGATGAATTGATGCAAAAATATCATCCAATGATTTAATTATAATCATGGTTCTGATAACCAAATTGAAATTACCACAGAGATTGACCATGGTAATACAATGTACAATGTCTGACCAATTCTGCGAAACAAACTCGGCATATGTAAATTAGGCACCATTTTTGTACAATCTATTTAAAAAACTCGGAGAAACCAGATTTCGAACAATTGCTAATGCACGTATAAGGAGTACAAATAACGATCCCTCAAGGTTTTCAATTTAGCTATAGAAAGTGACAATTACAACCTGTGCATATTGCGATACGAAGTAACCCATTTCTTATGGCATCATCAAAACCTAATCTGACGAACGTTGTATATCATGTCAAAAGATTGCAAGGGCAGTTATACAAACCAATTAGAACTATCCATGGCATCATATCATGAAATGTGTTTGTCTTCAATGTCAGGTTCGTAGAGATTATGTAATAAAAACTTAATTTAACTTATCGTAACTCGAACTGCTTTTGAAATTCTGAATCAATTATCAATTGTTTATGAATTATCATATCCTGTGACAAAACGTATCAACTTAAATGAAAAATGACACATAAATGTCACTAGGTCACAACTATCTTTTCCCTAGAGACCTTACGGCAAGAAATGATAAACTGAATTTAATTGAGTAAGGTGTTGGTGCCAAAACTATTAGCCAAAAATTGAATTATCAAATGTTGTGGTTAATTTTACAAGTGTAGGCTTGTAACAAATGATGTATAGCGCTTGTGTGGTAGATTACCTGATAATGCTTGTGGCAGGTAATAAGTCGTTAAACTTGTATGGCACCTGTTCTGAAGCCGTTTGACTTCAAGGTGACTACTCGAAGTAATTACTCGAAAATAAAGGACAGTGGCTCGAGCAATATGGACAAAAACACTACTGGTGGAAGAAACCTTGCAACGTCGCTTATATAAGACTTATTAATACTATCTTTCTGCAAAATAAATATCATGTTTCAGTAGATAAATAAAACTTATGCTTAACATATATGTACTCAAATACCATACTCCCATCCATTTTTCCTGTTTTTATAATTTTTACCCAAAATAGATTGGGTTTTATTGTTGATGTATTAAACGTTTCTTTTTAAATGTTAACCTCATATGCCTCTTTTGGGTATTGCCATCAGTAGTACAATATATGTTCAGTGTTATTTAGTGTAGATTAGAACCCTTTACATTTTGACCGAAAGTGTTGTGTGTAAAGTAATGTTGTTATGAAATTGTCTCAATTTCAAAATCTCAAAACATGATGATTATATAAACATGCATAGTAATAGAACAGAGCATAGTGACAATTTTATGAAATATATGCACAGAAAGTTTTGTTCTTTAACTCATTTTAGCGTAACTGAAAAAACTTAATTTCATCAGATGACTGCATAATACAGCTATTGATACTTGTTTTAACATTTACTTCTTTGGCAAAGAAATCATTTGGATTGTACGAATATTGAAGTTCTCTTCTGTTTAATGTTTTTCTCAAACTATTTTATATGAAGTGAAATTATTCAATAAAAAAGCAATTTATAAAGTCATTGTAGGCAGTTTTTTGCTTATAGAAATACAGATAAATAAGAAAATGTTGTCAACAATATGAACAGTTTAAACATTATCGTGATAGTTGAATTGCCTTTACTTCAATCATGTAACCTCATTGTCTATATACACTATTTCATTGCCTTTCTTTGTCACAAATGAATGTTACACAACGATTAACAGATCTGTTAAACTTGACCTAGATGTTTTTGCAAACATACTGAAAATTGAATCCAATGATAATGACGTAATGATAAAAAAGAAAACGTATACTTTTAGAAAACATCAAAATCATCAATTAGAATGAAAAAGCTTATTATATGTTAGTTGTTACGGCATAAAAACTCCGATTGCAAAGAAATAACCATAAGTTAAGAAGATGTTAACCTTTTATCATTTGTCACGATTGAAACACAACATGTTATACCTTGCTAGAATTCCGACTGGCTGTACAATTGCCTACAGTGAACATAAAGTTATTGAGTTTGAGTTGTCTTGACACAAATCACGGACTGCAGAATTTGTTACTGTAAGGTACAATTAAGGCGCAACATCCATGATGGGTTGTAAGTCCTGGAATTGCCTGTTGAATTGAACTCTATGTGAGAGAGCCTATACTAAGATCGCCTCACTGAACAATGAAGGACTGAGGGCGCACAAGGTTGCCAGCATGATAGGAAGACACAATTTAACACGAACCTTTATTGTATGGTGAACGATGCGTTAACAAGGAAGTATAATTTATATATTGACCAAATGTCTGGAAAACACTGACACTCATACAATGGAAGTTTAGGATAGTGGTTTGTTACACTGCTGCATAACATCCAGTCTGATACAATCTCAAAGTCCCGTTTGTGAACATAAACAATTCTTTTTATATTTTTGAATTCGAAAAATTGTGCTATGTACGTCATATTGCCATTGTGAAAATTATTTTTATCTTTTCATTATCAATGATTGAATAAACGAACACTTTTTTTCATTATGGAGGTCTGAAAACAATTAAAAGTTAATATAAAAGTATTCAAAATTATTTAACATTGAATACATGTATTTAAAAAAATATATTTTAGAGTTAAGATTGGCTGTTACGAAGATGACTACCTGTATGTTTTCACAAAACGGTATTTTCAAAAGTAGTTTCAGGAAATGGAATATGCTAATTATGTTTATCAAAATGGTGTTATATACCCTAAGATCATAATTATAAGAAATGGATGTCATACAGAAAAAAATTCATTTAGTGTATACCTGGACTATATTATTGCATCCAACACTAGCAAGTTGTGTTGATCAAAATGTTATCACAATGTGAGAGAAATTTTTCACGAAACTACTTTGAAAGTATATTAAAATGTTTCAGTTACAACGAATTTGAAATTGATTCAAAATGACTTAGCTTCAATTGCCTGAAGGACTTCGGGCTCTTATATATTCAAATCAATCTCTATTCAGTATTAAGGCCATAGGTCCTGGTACAAAACTGAACAAATTTTGATATGACAAAATGGTTTGATACGTCTTCTAAATACATCTTAACCTGAGAGCTTCTTTTACACACTTTGTAAGTAAATTAAAATATCTATCTTATGACAACTTATTAAATAATTAATTTTATGGAGAGAAGGGCGTTTCTAAAAATGTGAATGTGGTAGATATGTTTATTTATTGATTGTTATAAAAGGTGAATCAGGTAATTGTTGAAGATGCTTTCAATGCTAAATCATAGAAATCCAAAGCAAGGCTACCTCCACTGTAAATCGTTAGAAGATTGATTTTCTATTGGTTCTTTTATCTACGTGTATATTCAATCATATGTATGTGAAATATACGCAAGGGGAATACAACATCCATCCTATTCCACTATTATCTCTGATAAAACAATCAGAATTTTGGATCGAATGTACCAAAGGGAAGATAATCATCTATCCAATGCTCTTGTTATCTTTGATAAAACACTCAGAATTTCTAATCGAGCTTCAAAATACATTTGCAAAATATTTCAAAGTTTACCTAAAAACTTCTGAAATGACCCGAAGATTGAAATTGTGTTTGGTTACTTATTCAGTATAACGAGCTGATGTGAATTTATCGAAAGCTATAGTGGTCCTTTGTGCTTACACATCAAATAGAGATGGTCCTTAATTCAACACTTGATGGATTAGCCAACAGCCTAGTGCAGACTCTATAGATTGTAAACACATTGAAGCTAAAATGGCATTTTTCTTTATGACCAGTTGCGACGATTATCAATAACCATGATATCCGTTGCATGATACAAACAAAGAATCAAAATGAAGATGAGGGGTGTTACGCAATAGTACGTGTATAATGGTAACTTTTATATCAAATGTTTATCATCTTTGAAGAGAACACTCCTACAATATAAAGAAAGTGTACAACATTGTATCATTTAGTTCTAATGTTATAGTAATCCATGTGTACATGTAGCTTAATTATTATATCCGTTTATTCTAATTACAAATGTTTCACATAACTCATGATCTTAACATCAATTTTCAAAACAAATGCGTTCATGACTGAAAGAAGATATCATGGAATGGTATCATCAGTTACGTTTTTCCCGTTTTACCTTACGGTTTGTCATTATGTTTAAAGTCAAAAGAAATCAAATTGGTGAAAGATATGATTCAATCATGGGACACGACCTGCTGAATGCAGTATAGCAATGTAAACTTTTTTCAAATGAAATTAAATAAATTATCCTATCTCGTCATCAAAATTCGTCTGAAAATGTTCAAGCGTTAAATTAACTGCCTTCTATTTCTTTCAACTACTTCTATAGCCGTCTACTTTCTCAAATCGATCAAGCACTTAAAAGTCTTTCCTCTTAAATCAAATCCATTACATCCTAAACTCCGGGTACCTCAAACAAATGCAGTCCTGCATTAAAACGTGTAAGTGATTAACTAATAGGCTCAAAAGCAATTACAGAAAAACATTTGTTGTCTAAAATAAAACTTAAAATTCTCTACATTTCTGAACAACCGAAAAAACAGTAAATTGTTCTTGAGTTAATTGTTTTATAATTTGACCCTCATTTCTCTTTTTTTCACAAAGTTTTACAAGTTGTGAGAGTATGCCATTGCTTTCATGTGTGATGTAATTGAATTCATTACGTGTCCTTTAGACCTTTGCAGACATAGAATGTTTTACAACAAGGTTTTATGTTTACCAAAATATGACGACTTATAACTTCAAAAACTGGACTTGAATGACCGTTGCATCACGTAAGCATTGGATTATTTAGGTTCACATGTTCAACTACCGAAGATTGTTTGGCCTTGGAGTGAACAAAAAGATCTACTTAAGGAAAGATGAAAAGAACAAATGAGATATTTTTAGAATTTCTCAATTTAGTAAATGTACAATGCCCTTTATTTAAAAGAGTTGAAAAACGGTCTCCGAACGATTTTGAGGGTTATCCACATTATTATCGATGCTGACGTCGGCAAATTACGCTATTTCTTTTGGTATTTTGAAAAGCCCACAATAAAGTCCGAGAATAAACCTGGAAATATATCAAAATTCAAATTAAGACTAGGGTGTTAATAGCGTGTTATAACAAGGCCTTATCTTGTATTATATGGACTTCAGAGTGACCGACTAAAACACATGTGGGTAGCCATTACTATTTACTACACAGAACAGGTTGATACAAAAACAGGATAAGCTTCCTGTGAGAATAAAAATGAATCAGGAATTACCAGAAACGAAATAGGATAAATATAGGGTGTGTAGTGAACATGTTTTTTGAAAAATCATTACAACGTAAGTTCACACAAAACACTATTTCGCGGATAGTCAACACATTTGACCACCTCACAAATAAAGCGAAACTGAAAACAATAAATGACATTTATAACGGGACATGGCGTCTATACATGATGTTAAGTCTTAAACCAATAACAAAATATTAACCAATCCTGTAATTTAATTAATCTATATATACTTTACTTACTATTTACTGAATATGTGGTATTTGAGATATCTCATGTTTACAGATTATCGTAAATCCAAAATGAAAGCAAAATATATAGCTTTTGTTAAGTGCACTTTGATTTATTTGTCTTGCTGACTTTGCCTACATCTAGCTAACATGGTCATAAACTTGCTGGTCGACTCGAACAACAACCTTCGTCTGTGTTCTTTCCATCATAGCACATTCGATTCGGTTTCATATGCACATTCTGCAATAGGTTGTTTTACTTACCAAAAATATTTTTCTTGAAAAAGATGTCGTCTATTATATATATGTATATCTCTTTCGGAAGAATTTATCTCAAAATTGTTTAAAGCAGCAGCACTGTATAACGTTTTTAGATTCTCTTCAACCTTTCCAAATGTGCACATTCAATATCAGATATAAAACGTTATATTTTCGTCAGAGAGGTATAGCCTCAGCACTTAACCAAGTTAAATATCCCTAATTGTAGGTTGTAAGTATCAAGCACACCTGCTTACAGTTATTGAACAATCCTTTACATTTAGGTTATAAAAAGGATTTTGTGTACATAAAATGGGTTCATTTATGACTTTTTCGTATTGTATTGTATTGTATTTTGCACTTCCATTTGTAATCATAATGTTTGAGATTTCATGACGTCATTTGCGAGCTAACTACCATTATACTCAGTTGAAATGGAAATAATTGAATGAATGATAACGGCATTGTATAATACACATAACAACATCACACTAAATATATAGTGTATATGTTACTCAAAAAGTAAAACTAACTTTAATCAATAAACTCATGTCACTGTTGAAACTCCTGTGTGATGAAACTTCTCACTTGTACCATCTCAACATAGATAAAAACTGATTGGTATTTGTTCCAAGGTAAGGCATGTATAATTTCACAATACAGACAATAAATGTCAAAATATGGTTCTCATCTAGCTGGAAGTGTTGTTATGTAGATATTCTTGTGTGAAGCTGATGTCCCAGGTGTGAATACAGCAGGTGCTTGTGTTTCACCTGTAGCCACACCTTCATACCTGTTGAACTAAACTTTTAGTGAAGCAATGTATTCTTAAGTAAATCATAGGTCGTATCTTAATGATTTTCTGTCTTTTAAAATCAATCTTTAAGTAAGTTGGATGAGAAGAATTATCTGATGTTAGAGTAACTCCAACTGCACAAAACGTCGAACATGTAGATTGCAGTTTTATGGGCAGATATTGATAATGCAAGAGATATTTAAAAAATGAATGTCGGTGTTAGTGTTTGCACTGGAAACGAGTTTGTGGTCGGGTTCACAAGAGCGTTTGAATATAGCTTTGACATCGTTCGTTTTCAAGTGCATACATACACACTGACATTCAATTCCTATCATTTCGCATCATTTATTGAATGGAACAGCGGATCGATATGAACGATGTTTACTCACTTTTAACACAAGACACGACAAGAAATGTTTCCTTTTTGAAATTTATTTTTATTCAGGCTACATGTTGCACAAAATATATAAAAAATTTATTTCGATAGATGTTATTCCAAACTCGGTTACATTTTCCTTAAGGATATATTAAACTTAGCTTTCAAAACATGTTTACAATATCTAAAGATAGGACGCAAAATATAGCTTCATGTATTAACAGTGTTTAGCTTACTGACGAATAAACCCTGTAAACATCCGCTAAATTCAAACACATGTTTTCAATATTATTCGTTTCATCCTATATAAATCTTTATAGTGGAACTGAGTTTAAATGGAATGAACCTTTGCTCCTGTTAAATTGGAAGGACAGACGGGGATGGTAGTGGGGGAAGGACCATTAGACTATAATTTAGATCATGTTAACTGTGACATATATTCAATTTCACGATTCATTCATATGTATTTTGGACCGAATCAATATACTGAATTCATATCCAGGTAACTTATTACACGAAACAGCGCTGTAGTGAAAACAATGTGTGGGAAATTGACCTACTTTTGAATTTTATATTGCTGCATCCTCGAAATATTGAGCAGTTTACCATTTTGTAACAAGTTTTAAAAAATACACAAAACCATATTCAAAAGGTTATAAAAATAAGCACATGAAGCAATATGCTTATGCTTATGGAATAGGTTATCATACACCAGAAAAAATGACACACAGGTTTAAGGCATCACGAGTCTTAGGGTGAAAGAATGAAGACAAATGGAAGAACTTACTAAAGGTTGGAGATTTATCAGCCTAGGGTCACACTGAAGCAATTTCACTTCGACATGATACATGTGTACATATACGTCAGTAGTGTTGTCTGTTGTCTATTCTCCCTTTTCGTAAACAAGAAATAAAGTATTCTGTTATTAACCTGCTCGGGAATTCTAGCGCCTTTTGTTCCGATCATATATGTCAACAATAGCGTTATTTTGATTTGATTGGGATCGATTTGTGAGATTTTTATAATTCATATCAGCACTTATGGTATTTTTGGTTTCTATCAAAGCTGAAATAGATATGGTGAAAAACAGTTTTGAAATTATTCTTTGGCAAAATTATTAGAAATAGAAACTTACAGGCTTTAAGACATAGAACTGATAAAACAAATCAAACTAATAACTATAAAACTAGTAGCTATGTTAAGACATCCCTGAGATATGAGTTACAAGGGAATAGGTTAATGAAACGGAACAGATGTCTAGTGTTTCATCGAAAATGTGTCATTTTTTGTTATATCAAAACCACTGAGCTGATGTTTATTTTCATACTGAGTTACATTTAGAGGAACGATATTTTGTGAACGATTACTGTATACATATCAGCATATCGTCAACATTTTATATAAAATGTTCATCCTTTTCTTGTTGTTGAAATTAATACTAAATGCATATTTATCATATTTCGAGATATGAGAAAAATGTACACAAATCTAACGTCGCATCCGTCCCTCGTCCATAAAAGTGTCTTTGTCTTTCTAAACTACCAACTTCAAAAATGCCACTCAAACAGTTCATAAAGTCCACATCTGTCATGACTTGTTCACCCATCTCGTTATCAATATGATGATACGTTTCCATAGTTATGTTGCTCCGAGGGAAGTATGTTGACATGATAAGGTAAGTCAAGTGGTTTTGTGACGCAGTGAAGACATACGCAAATACGTGATGCTTGTACAGGACGTGTAACCTTTATAATAATAATAACTCTTTATTGTCCTCAGTACGTGTACATTCGAAATTTGAGTTGTGCCCATGGCACCGGCAGCCACGTGCACGGTGCAGCGCCAGTTAATGCCTTGTTCTTGCCTTTACAAAGCTGAGTGTCAAGCAAGGAAGCAACAACTACCACCTTTTAACGTCTTTTGGTATGATGCAACCGGGAATCGAACCCCGGTCTTCCGGGTAACGAGCGGACACTCTACCACTGAGCAACACATTTATTTGGTTATCTATACCTCTGAAGTTTGAATTATCAGGACGAACACTCCTTCATGTTTTGTGGTTAAAGGGCGTATGGGCAATTATGAGAAAAAATAATTTTATGATTATACTTTATTTTGCTTCGAAATTTGTCAGTCAATATATATACATTCTTGTAAGCACAATCTTTTTTTCCCAAGGGATGAGACTTGTTGATTGTCAATAAACGTGAATTGATAGGCAATTAAGTTGATATTTTAAGCAATAAAGTTGATATTTTAAGCAATTAAGTACTTGTCAGTTTCAAATCATTTTATTTTGTGACATATGAGACTCGAAACAACATACTATATGTATCTTTATCATAGCAAATGTTTCTCTACTAATGTACGTATATTTTCACACAAAAGACGTTTACAATATTATAATGGATGTTTATGTTTTTATCTGACTCATCTGCAGTCATACTTTGTTACCCTATGACCTGAACCTGCACTTAGGTGCCATATGTTGCATTATCCGACTGCTTTGGATGTATCATTACGAGTTTTACTTTTATGCCAATTTGGTATCATTGTTTGCCATTTAAGTTTATTATACAGGATGAAGACTTTTAGAACGTAATACAGTTAACATGGACACAGAGGTTACGCACTCAGAAATATAAAGTAGATGAATAATAGACGATGGTACTTGAGCATCTTTGTGGACATATATTTGAAAACTTGCTTAAGATGATAGCACTTATGTTGCTATTTACTTGCCTTGCTTAATATAGATATCAAGAAAACAAAACCGGGGTCAGTATGTACAGTATTTACCCTTGGGATTCAATTCATCAGCGCATATTCAACACTCGCTTTTGAACAATTATAAAAATACTATGACTATGATGAAAATTTTATTCAGCAACTAAAAATGAAACAAGAAACAGAACATAGATAAACGTGACTTCATTGCGGATCTGAAGGTTTTTACACTCATATATTTCTCGTTCAACATTGGACATTGCAAAACTTCACGAAAACAAAACATTTGTTTATTACAAGAGTCTATTTATCTGAACTTGGTTCGGGTCATTTTATTTTAAAGAACGTACCCATCAGGGTTACATTTAGTTAACATAGGAAATGAAATCTCGTTCTTATATGCTACAGACGTATTTGCCCTCGAGTCATTCACTAATTAAAACACATGGTTTCAATCTTTACCACTCCATCTGATTGGTTGAATATGCGTGAACTTGAATACAATCAATGTCCTCATCTACAAAGTGGAACTGAATGTATATAATTTATACACTTGCTGAAAAAACTTTCCGAACTTAAAGCAATGAAATGATTGAGAAGTAATTAATTATTCATCCATTTTGGAGGTAAAAGTTACGAACACATTTGACAACGGTTGATGCAACATTAGGTAAGAAAAATGCAAATTTCTATATTATATGTGTCATACAGTTGTCAACTACAGTTCAATTAGAAATGAAATAATTGTTTCAGAAATGCAAAATTTTCCCTCAAGTTGCCAAGAACTTTCTTGTGTCGCATCGTTGTTTTGACGCCATGGCAGGCTCTTATTTTTTAAAAGCCGATGCTCAACATAAGAATGATCCGTTTTGTCCCTATTAAATTATTACCAAAACAATGAGTGGATTACGTGTCATTTTTGCACATTTGTTTGCCATACCCACCATATCCTTACTTTACCCTGACATCACATAATAGTATTTCTTTCTATCTATGACTACGCTTACTGTATGTTGGTCACAAACAATTGCATCATAAATTTTCATTGGTTTCATTGAGTTAAAATGAGTGTGTTTCACAAAGCGCTTTCCTCTAAATGTCATAAATAATGTTACAAAGTAAACACATGCAAACAAAACTTTAATCTTTAACTTTCACATTTTTGCAAACGTCAGAGATAAGATTGATGTGATTGACTATTTGCCTCGGGTGCAAAAATAATTGCCTTGCAAAACAAACTGATTCAGTTACAAGGAAGACAAGAGTGATTCTATGGATGAACAACTTCTTTATTGGATGGTGGCGACGTTTCGGTATAGATTCTTATACCGTTATTAAGCATATGATAACGGTATAAGAATCTATACCGAAACGTCGCCACCATCCAATAAAGAAGTTGTTCATCCATAGAATCACTCTTGTCTTCCTTATACCATCAACTTCTAGAATGCCACTCAAACAGCTGATTCAGTTACCTTCAAGAAACCTTAAGCTCAAAGGAGAAGAAGTTGATAACAAATCTCAAAATCACTCTGAACCGACTGTCCTTCTCGAATTTCTGTTATTTGTATCTCGTTATGTGTGATATTGCGTATCTCTTTGGTATTTACTGTCCTATACGGCTGCATACCAAAAGTTTGTTCACCTGCTCGTGATCTTAGTGCAATATCATGTAATTTGATTTCGTTTTGACTTTCATAAAATATCTCCAGGACCAATTACAGAAGATCATCAATTGCCCATGTGTGAAATAACCATTCCCAAACAATATTTCGGGATCATCTTGTCACTGGTCCTGAATGCCGATATTTGGCATTCTTAAATAGACAGATGGGGTCATATTTGTGAAATTCGTATTTTCTAAAATTTCGATTAAATCATCCATGTAAACTTTGTAGGACAATAATCAGCACAGTAACGTTGCCTTAGTGCAAAAGAAGACCTGTGAATAAGATCTAAAGCTGTTGATCACTTATGAAAGATTTCGTAGAGCAAAATACAAATCAGTGTTTTCGAAATTTTGATCCCTGGTCACTTCAATGACCTGCCAAATTTGTTTACAGCTATATGCTAGGTATGACATACGAATATTTCAACGCAAGCTGAATCTTAATTCATGCGGTGAAATTTCATCGTTATTGGTTTCGTTTTCACAATGATATAATGCCTCAAAGACGTTACAAATCACATGATATACGAAGGTAAGTGAACAAACTTAAGATACGCAGCTGAATAATACAGCTACTAAAAGATTGGGTATATATTCTCTTCAGACCGGAGGTATGAATATCCCAAAGAGACATTGAAGAAGACCAGAACAGTGAGAAGATATGAGTTGATTGATGGTTGGAGATACACAGAGGTGACACTTCTGATAAAGACCAGAATAAGCTCCTTATTGTTACAATTTTGTCTTCTTATGTCTTATGTCTCCTCCATTGGTTGAGAATATTAAGAATTATTAAATTTATTCTCTTGGTATTTGCTATCGCCTTAACAAATGGCCACATTACAACAATAGATTTCTTCTCATGCGGCAAAATCCATTTATCAATAGACAAATGCAAAAGGCTATTCAGGAAACATTTCTTAAACATGAATAATAAAACATTATACATTGTATTTTTGATTCGAAGGTGACAATATTTAGAATCATTATGTTAACAAATGCTTATCGATATGAAGTTATTATTTCAATTTTACCATAACATAACTTTTGGTTATACTATCCATTAAATGAAAGTATGGATATTTCTGTTATTATTGGTGCAGTGGTTAGCATGCTGGCCTCTCACTCCATAGACCCTGTTTCGAATCCCGTCGGAGACGTCAACATTTTTAAACTTGGTCTCATTCTGGGTTTTGTCCCTGGGTAAGGCACTTCTTCCCCATTGCACTCAGATTAAACTGGGTACCTGAAACAGGATGTACTGACCTACAATGTACGTTGTGCCACTAGCGCTTAATAGCAGCTGTGAAGGTACAACCCTTATGGTAATGATGCAGGTAGCAGTCTCCGGATGTGGGAAATGCGCCATACACATATCCACATTATCATTATTATTAAACAATTGATTTTCACCAGGTGTTTGCCATTCTTCTACACTACTCCACAACCTTTACCATAAGCATTCTACCATGTTCCGTTCCTATGGTTAACGAGAAGCTACTAGAACTGTAAAATCAAAATTGAGAAGATCGTGGTGCTTATATAATTTGTAACGTTTTGATGTAAAGGCAATCTTTTGAACTGTGTGGTTTAATAATTTCAAATGTTAATATAATTCACCTGTATTATAAGATGAACTTGTATGTAATGTAAACATGCAGAACATTGTTATTATATTGATTTTATATTGTTGACATAATTGCTTGAGGGTTTAGTTTGTACGTCCATTCATTTGGAATAAAACGAACTTACACCCAGCATTCACTTTGGCGTTTGTCTCTCTGTGACCCTCCTACATATATAAGATATAATATGTCGCCTGTATCATCAGCTGTTGGTGATATACAACGTTTGGCTAGCTTCGTCAATTGGGTTGGGGGCTCGACTCGAAAATATTAACCTTAACGTTTAGCATGTTATCTATTTTCAAAACCAAGCATGACACGTACTTGAGATTTGGATGTTGTTTATTCACTTTTGGTTGGAATCAACAATCAGCAATAAGATGTCACTAGCGAGTATCCAAGTGACAGAAGGGTTAGCTGGCAGTAAGTAGTGTCTAGACCTAATGCTATTTATGTAGACAATAACTGAATATTAAGCCACGCGGGGACACGAGTAGTTGTCAATAGTTTTAGAAGCAACCGACATTTAGAATTACAGGAGATTTGGGGGACTTAATTAACCAACATTTGCTCGAAAAACAATGGAGGTCACGTTGGAAAAAGCGTTATATAGTTCATAGATATTTAATACTATAAGATATAATCAATGTGAAACTTACGAAATAAATATAAAGAAACTGGAATGTAGATTATGTATTTATGTTTAAAAAAATATGGTTCAGTTTATCTGCCCATCAACGCTACCATAAATTCTGAACGCTCCCATTTTGAACAGTTCTGGTTTTGATTCGACCTTTGAATCTTCCGTTTGCTTAATTTGCAGTCCAACTACCTCGGTCTCGAAGCACCATGAGAAAAATGAAATAATCATTAAGAATTTAATTGGTTTACAGACAAACATATCGAAAGGTCGGATAGCCTGTGAAGATCAATTTAGTGAGTGATTGAGTTTGTGTTTAACATCTTCTCAGCAATATTGAAGTTACTTAACACGTGGATGTTGCCATACAAGAAAGTAGACAGAACAGGGAGAAAGGAGTCGAAAGGATGAGGGGATATACCGAAATAAAGACAGCGAGACAGAGAAAGCAGATATGAGAAGTGTAACCCTTTGATCTGGATTCTACCAAAAAATACTTAATACATAAACTTACATTAAAAATGCCTCTCAAACAACTTAAGACTGGTCTTCAATCATTATTTCGTCTGTATACGCATACTATACATACCCTGATACAAGCAGAGGTCTGGAAAGTACCTGTTCATTATATGAGTTCACTAACAATAAAGGACACGTGAACACCATTACTAACAATTATAGTATGTAAGTTACCGAAGTGTCTAGACAGAATGCTATCTAAAAGGGCAATACAAGTAATTATAGCTAAAATGGATTGAATTATCATGAAAACGCCCTCATGTTATCAGAAATAAGCGGGCCCTTATATTAGACATGATGAGAACTCCTATGTATCAAGGACCTAATAATGACTCCAATGTTCCAAACAAGATTTAGTTAGAGTTCTTGAAAAACTATCCATCACAACTATAAAACACCTTAAGTTAAGCTTATTAAAGATAATAGGTTAAAACAAGCTGTAGATGGACAGTGTAGATATCATTTGTTAACCCTTTAACACAGTTTTGTTGCTCCAAGGATTGTCTGTTATCTTGTCCTGTTAAACACAATCAAGTGGCACTACCGATTCTTGTTGCACTTACGCAGGATGTTTAACTTCACGTCTCCATCTGGATCGCAGAACTGACTTTATGTGTGTACTGTTTGAGTGGCATTCTCGAAGTTGATGGTTTATGGACGACAAGGGTTATTCTGAGGATGAACAACTTCTTTCTTCTACAGTTGTATGCTTGACGACTGTATACGAATCTATACCGAAACGTCGCTAAGCTTAGAAGGAAAGTTTATTTTCCATGCAACTGTATAAGGGATATTTATACAATTAGGAGATAAACATTCTGTGTTTGGAAATCAGCGGCATATAACAGAATTATTATAGCTCTAAAATTAATTTAAAGTTGAACGCGTAGCGCGTGTATTTTACCGATATTGACAGACTGCAAGCGTTAAGCTTGTGGAAAGTTTGAATAAATTCTATGTGTAATGTACATACAACGCAAAAATTGCATATTTAGTGGAAATTGTCGACATAACATCAATTTTTCAGGACCACTTGTTGCTAGGCAACAAATGAATTCTTGCGCACTACACGAAGTAAACAGAACACCGTATAACCAAATTATACGCCCTTTTCAAAGCAGTCAATCAGAAACGAGTATTTTGCACATTTATGATAGAATTTACAGGTAAAAGACAAAGTAGATGGTTAATCACAATGATCCAATTGCTGTCTATATAACTGACCAGTCCGTAAGGTGATTGTCCATTACATTCTTTCTTCTGATAGTTAGATATTGATATTGTGTTTCAGTTACACAACATGTTTCTCGTTTAAGAGCCCACAATGCAGCAGACTACAAAATAAACATCGCGAATATGGACTGAGGAGGACCACGTTGTTGTAAGGATAGAGTGAGTGAGTAATTGTTTACTGCCGCATGGGCAATAATTGGAACAAAATTATAAGTAAAGGTACATCACTAATATTTCCTAATAATGAACAAACCATGATCTTGCTATCCACTTGAAAATGGTTCGTAGAAACAGCTTAAAACACAAGTATGGCTTGGACACACAGAGATTGATCCTTGTGTGAGTTAAAGGACTTCAACCGGTCTTTACACAGCTCGTGCTGTTTGTTTTTAATATTCTCAGAGCTATATTTAAACTATTTATAAAATGTATATATTCTCTAAACAAAGGAAATATAACTTTTTTCTTTGAGAAATCAAACTCGGCCAAATATGCCCTTAAACAAACACGTGGTTTCAATAATATTCATTACTTATATACATATAGCGACTACCTCGGGTTAAACTGAATGTACATTAATCAAATCAGTGTCCTCTTCACAAAGATAATGTAGGACAGCAACGAGTCATGTCTACCTGCCATCCAAGTTTCTTGACCATAACTTATAACTGTATTTATATCATATACAAATACACGAAGACATATCAGAAACAAAGTTTTTCAATTACAATCGTTTCATTTTAATCAAGAGTCAAGATGATGACAAAGTAGCTGGTATTGTATTACATACCTACATAAAATGATATTTCATTTCAAATAAAGACGATCATAATGTTGTTGTCTCATAGAGAATACTGTTACAAAATCTTTCCTGTGGAAAAATATACTTACTTTTTTCATAGAATTTGAAATCATTCTTTGTGCAAATGAGCAGGACGAAACTGAACAACGGAATATTCTAAACTTCATCTGGGTTTTAACAATTACGTAGTTCATTAATATCAGGCCATAACAAAATACCAGATTGCTTACAAAGCTACAAGGTTCTACATAATCAAATCATAATCTACAAAATTTTCATGCATATGTAGCGTCCTAGAAAGAGTTCTATCTGTCCAATTTTATTGATAACAAGTACCAGTTTTAGATATTTTGAACATATCAACACATACATATTTCTACACAATAATAGTTTATACGAAACATAAAGTTGGGTAGCGAATAATATTGAGATAATTAAATCCCTAAATCAAAAACATTTAAAAAGTGAATGATTTTTCAGGGTTCAGAGTTACGTTGTGTCCGATTTCGCCAGGTTTCCACATACATCATGTATATCACACCATAATATGATCAGCTTTTGTTTTAAGGGCGTCGTTAATTTTAACATGCTAGGCGTTTATTTTTGTAGCAGTATGATATTTGAAGGTTTTTTTATATGAAGTAGAGAAAAACAGAGAAAGTATTGACTATCTTTAGACTTTGTTGATGTTGTTCAAAATTGTTCACATAGATGATAATTATCAATCCCTAAAGTCATTGTACCACTAAAGGAAGTTGGCATTCAGACGTTGGTAGGTATTAAAGTATCTATAATTTTAATTGCCTTTAATACAAGTTGTAACAACAATTCGGACCCATTAAAGGGGCAGTAGCAAGTTTTTAGGGGGAATATAAGGTGATGTCAGGAAAATGAAAATTAATGGTTCCAATTGAAATACAATGTATTTAAACTAAATGTAGCAGTTATAATTCAAATATATAACGTAAAGTTTAGCCATGCGATTCCGTTTTCCTACACAAAATGAATTAAAGGTTTTCACACAAAACGGCCGCATATTGATTTTATGTGAATCTTCATACTCTGTCCTTTGACTATGGATGACTGGTGTGTGTAATAAGATTTCGACACTGTCAAAATAATACATTTAGCATTAACTTACAATTATCAGTGACAATTTCTAAAATATAAAATTATCAAAAAACGTGCTACTGCCCCTTTAATCGGGGAAAGACAGTTCCAATAAGAAACAGAATCTATAGCGTTACAGCAATATTAGATGCAGTAAGTACAAGAGCTCTTATTTAGGGGAAATATATTTTATGCAACTTGTTTCTCCTTATTAATTGTCGAAAACCTGACATTGGGCCTGTTGTTTTTTAATACACCACCTTGATAACTGTTCGTGTCAGGATCCATAGTTTAATAAAGGTGCTCTCAAGCAATTTTCTTTCATGTGTTGATGCTGGTAGGGTGTAACTTGATACGAATGAACGAACAGACACAGACTTTTTCGTGCATCAATGAATAATTTATTGTTCTTTATTTCGGTAGAATTCAATTTAGTCTTTAGGACCTCTCAATAGAGAATATTTGCACGTAAAGATAAACTATAATCATCTTTGGTTTTGTGTAGCCCGACCTTTCTTCCGAGTTTATAACAGATTCTTTGCAAACATGTAAGCCAACTATGGGCATAAAAAGCACTTCAATTTTTGTTTACTTTTGATTGCTTAAGTTCTCACAGTGAATGGATATACTAAATACGTTAACTACGGGTAACTATCGATTTAATTAGGAACCATCTATTCCTTGTCACAGAATTTTTTTAAATGATATACATACAATGATATCTCTTGCAGTGTAAGGTTTTCGCAAATTATTGGAAGAGTTTAAAACACAAAAAAACAAAAATGAGACGAAATCAAATTCACGCAAATAAAAGATTTAACCTCCAATATATTCTCCAGGTTATAGATATTGAAAATGATCAACACCTGTTTAGGTTATTTCTTGATAAACCATCTTGTTTCTACATTAACCTCTGTCTTCACCATCGATGGAATTTCTTCACAAGAACGAAGAGCAGTTGAAGAGACAGTGCAATATATCTTCTGGGAGTTGTATTTAGGACGTTTGAACGTACGTTTATCATTCATCTCCAGATGGAAATGGGGCGTCATGTAAGCAACTATAATTTCATTCTGCAAGTCAATTTTAACACGGGCAGCACTCTCATATATGGTATATTTCTTCAATGTAGTCTCGATTCGGACTTTCAAAGGTCCCTGTTGAAAGTTTTTGACCAACAATTTCCTTGAACCGGAAACTACTGTCCCATTTTCTCTCACATGCAAAGCAAACTCCCAAGGATATGGGTCAACAAACCAAGTCACATGCCTTCTGCTCCTACTGACTTTGGAATATATTCTTGTTTTGTGATAAACATCATAGTTGCTGGTCACTGTCGATTTAGAAGAAACGTGTCTCCAAATCTCCAGAAGCCTGTTGCGATAATGCCAAGTGCTAAGAAACTGTCCACATACCAAGCCCCTTCGTTGTATGAACACAACTGCAGCCTCTACAACTGTTACTACTCCTTGCCCAATCACTATTTTAACTCTATGACCCATTTGTATAAGCTGTATTAGCTCATTAAGGGTTTTCACTGCATTACCTCTTTCAAAATATTTTTTCCATGGTGTAGACATCAGAAGTCTTAGTGATTTAACATTTAATTCTAATACTTCGTTTGCATGACTAACGATGTTTCGACACTTAATAAAATCTGTCGGCTCATACTTAGAGATCAGTTTACAAACCATAGCCATATCCTCTGTAGTCATGTAAAAACCTATTTTCCCATTTGAAGATGGCACAATAATAGCATGTATTCTCCTGCGGCGATTCGTCTCCAACAAGGTCACATCACAAGCTGTCCTTATTAACTTTACCATCGTCTTCACATCTACACTATTTCCATCTAAAGTACCTTTCCTGTATACATAATAGGCAAATGGTAGTAAAGAGGAAAATTGATGCCATATAACATAACGATACACTCGTTTTGTCAATGACATGTTTTTATCAAAACAGTAATTCTGCATCTTAAGTTGTCCCGTTAAACATACTTCATATCTTGTGAGTTTCTTTTTGCTATGTGATTGTTCCAAATTTAAGTCGGAAAATACACTTACATTTGTTTTTGATCCATTGACAGTCTGTCGAAGAAATAATTTTATAAAGGAAACATCAAGTAACAACAGCTGCTTGTTTGGAAGAATAATCAAAGTTTGTATTTGAATACCAACTTTCACAGAGTTCAATAATTGCTGTATCGATCCAGATATAACTGCACCGTGACTGTCAATCTGAACTGGTTCTGATCTGTTTCTGAATACTGAAGAATAAAAATAAGAAACAGACTCACCTTGAAAAGTTTATTTCAATGTTTGGTTCAATTTTACAACTATCAGATGACACCAAAATAAATAGATGTAATAAGAGTTCAACTGAATTATCTTTACTTTAGTTTATTTCATTGTGATATTTTGTATTTATTACATCTGCATGTATGAACGCATTCTCTCCCACAGAGGCAGATCAAGTCAAGTTGATTTAGCCTGTCATATTACGCCGAGTTTGTGGGATAGAATGGAAAATTCCTGATTGGAGGCAATCAATATAAGTTGTGCAATCAGCGACGCTGTTTTTAAATCATCATTTGAAACAAGGCAAGGCATTGTTATATAAACGTTGTCATTTGATAAGGAAATTCAAAAGTATTGTGATGAAAGTTTTTTTCCGCCAGGGGAAACTGCCGGAACCCACGGATTTCGGCGTAATAGAACAGACGCTAAATCAAAATAAGTAGATCTGCCTCTGTGGGGAGAGAATGGTATAACGTTAAGTACCAAATAATGGATTGAGCTGTATACTGATCAACACTCACCAGGAACATGTGAAAAGTCTGACTTACATGTATGTTCATAACAACTTACATTTCTTCTTCACTTATTTACCTCAGAAAAATCCTAATAAATTAGAACCTACCTTCTTCCTTTGATTTCAAACTCATGCACCTTTCAAATTTCTTTTTAGTTGTGAAACAAATCTGCAAAGTAACATAACATTTTAATCTTTAAGATATGGAAAGAGGTTTGCCCTTATTTGCTTTTACAATGCTTTTATTTATTTTTAACTTTTGTAACAATAACTCATAACAAATAACAATTATGCAGGCTGTAGTCTTACATATATATTCACGGTAAATTTAACTTTTTTTTCTTCATGACAAGTCGTTTATAATGGTAATATGAAATGACACCTTGTGTACTTGTTATGTTTAACTGATCTGATTTGTAGTTTCATATCGACGATTAAAACTATTTGGTAGCAGCACAAAAATGGTAAATACCTCGGGAGTAAAGTGTTGTCTTGCAGATATTATGCAGGTGTAAGTTTCCCGAGAAAAGCCTGAAAAGCAACCTTTCATCCGGGTTGCTAGCTGGTTGCACATTTCTGATCCATAAGGTTGATTGTTGTATATAACTTGCGATGACGAACACACTGAATTATATGTAACTATCATAAGCAACACTGTCATATTTTTGAATGCTGAAGAGAGCGTCTTGAACATTTTCATGTGTTTTTTTTCTGTAAAGAAATTCAACAGGTCAAGAGTATTATCAAAACGATCTAATTAATTCATACAAAGATCATTTATCTTATACCAAAGTAAGATTATTTGATAGCGTATCATCTTAGTTTTATTAAATATTAATGAAAATAATCTAATTGGCAAAAGAAAGTAATCTTAATTGAAATGACTGTCATTAAATAATGAAAAGTGCTTGACGTTTGACATTAATTAGGTCAAGTTTATCAACCAACTCCCAAAACAGTTAACAACAAACAATACAGAATAATTTGAAAATAATGTTCACTCCATATCCAAATGTGTCCCCTCCATATCCAAAAATGTCCTCTCCCTATCCGACCTCCTGGTTCCGCTCTGCTGATTATTCGGCGAGTCCACTCCGCTGCCATGTTGATTTGTCATTTTGTCAATAACTTCGTAGTTTCTGTACCAAATCAGTT
Organism: Steromphala cineraria; assembly: GCA_916613615.1. Taxonomy (NCBI): domain Eukaryota; kingdom Metazoa; phylum Mollusca; class Gastropoda; order Trochida; family Trochidae; genus Steromphala; species Steromphala cineraria. Next base: position 81,603,923 of record OU744722.1, read on the forward strand.
CAAGTTGCACAGAAATCTTTATTATAACCAAACACTGATATGCGCGACAATATGTATGAGATTCAAGGTCGTTAAGGGCATAAAAAAAGGCATTTAAAAGTCTCCTCTCCGCTTCGAAAATGAAAGTGAGATAAACATCATTTTGGCATCTAAAATATGCAAATTTCTTGCAGTTTGTGAACCAAAACTCGTAAGGAATGTATTCGAAATTCTATTCCTGATTACCACAGTTAAAGGTGACCATTCAAACCTCGTCGATTAGGAGAAGGGAGCACTGAAAGCAGACACCTACCTCTGTTGACCTGTCACGTCCACCATTTTAAAAAGTCCCCTCCTTACCGGGTACACGACAGTGAGACATGCACACGCCGTTTGAAATTCTCAAAAAAGGGAGGCTACTCTTCCTGCGCCTTGCGGTAATAATATGAACTCGATGACTAGAATGCAGAAGGGAAGGGGGGTAACTCTATTTCCCGTTCAATATGACCGCTCGGCCATGTTTTTTCAAATTGAAGTGAAATGTTTTGGTGACAGAAATTTGTCATTTAAAGAATTGACGAAAAGACAAGAAAGTTCGGAAAACGTAGGAAATAGTGATCTGTTATTGTCAAGAGAGATCAATGATGTTGTCATTAAAGACATATCTGCAAGTCCAAGCGACAAAACCAGTGCTGTCACCGTTTCCAATGAAACACCTCTTACGACTTTACGAGAGTTTGGAAAAAAATACATCTATGTCACGATCGAGCCAAAAGATCGACAAGGCAATGAGGAATGCGAGGGGAAGGAGGGAAAGGATAATTGTCCAACAGCTTTTTCAATTTTTATGAACACCCGAAAAATCTACGACCAACTGCCAAGTCAAAGGTGAGTTGGAACATTTAAAAAAAACATTACTTTGATTTTAATATGGATATTATATTATATTATGCGAATGAAGGTCTGATAGAAAGTAATTTTAATATTAATTATAACTATTTATAAATTAAATTGTTAACAATATCTGCATTTTCATATAGTTACTATTGTAAAATATGTTAGTTGCATACATAAAAGACAGACACGTCTGTTTGGGTCCGTGACATCAGCATTTAATGAAGTCAGCCGTATACTGGTACAAGATGCCATAAAGCGGACATGTAATAAGGCATGTTGTCACGACATATGAAGCGCACATATAATATTCAAGATGCTGGAAGATATGTTACATCCTCTTTTCTTTCAATAAAGCTATTAACCCTAATTTATGCTGAAAAGTTAAACTGTGAAAACTTGTAAATGAGAAAACTGTATTTAGTCAACTCATCTGGGGACCATCAGTTTGTTTAAAGTTCATAGGCTGAAACAAAGAGAGGAGCTAAACTATAGCTTCCTACGATAAGGGTTCAACTTAAATTTTAGAGTCTTTGAATATAAAAATATGAACACTGAATTTAACTCTGGAACATTTAACGTTTATAGATCAAGTCTCTTTGGACTTTTCACCACACGACCACTTCTTGTTCGGGTTTCAGGAACACACTGCGGCGTTGGTTTTGGTGTGACAGCTTGGCGGTGCTCGGCTGCTGGTAGGTTATGGGACTTCAAAGGCGAAGTATGGGAAGTCCGCGCTGAAGGCGTTGCCCTGGTAACCATTGTTGATGATTGTTGATGAGGCAGTGTTGTTGGTTTTGTTCCTGGAATCATGGCAGCGGGTCGCGTTGATTGATGACCTGTAGAACTTGGTGGATTTCTGGCAGACATGTGGGTGGTTTGGTTGTGCGCCTTGTATGTTGATAGACGAAGGTGCTTTCTATTCCTCCTGTATTTCTTGTCGTTGTACTCAACAACGTATGAGCGAGGCGAATGATGATGGCTCACTACTGTTGCTGGCATCCAACTCCAAGACATTTTGACAGGGTCTCCTGGTAGTAGAACTTGTAAGTCAGTGGATGACTTAGAGTCATGGTACTCACAGTGTAGCTTTTTGTCACTAGTTAGACGTCTTCGTACTTCACTGTGATCAATGGCAACTGGTTTCAACTGTTCTCTTAAGATAGGCAACTGAAGGTGAGATGAGCTTTCCCACAGCTTTTCATAGGCGTTGAGAGGTAGTCAAGCAGTGCTAGATGGCGATCACTACACTTAGTCCATAGTCTCTTCACTGTTTGTACTGCTCGTTCTGCTTCTCTGTTTGATTGCGGGTAGTTTGGAGATGATGTTTCATGTTTAATACCATATTCAGCTACTAACTTGGCAAACTCTTGTGCTGAAAATTGAGGACCGTTGTCTGTTCTCAATTTCTCTGGTATTCCATGACGACAGAGCTGTTGTTTCAACACATAGATCACAGTCTTGCTTAAGGTCTCCACGAGTTTATCAACTTCAATGAACTTGGAATAGTAGTCGATGGTCAAAAGGAAATGTTCTCCTTTGAACTCGAATAAGTCTGAGGCAACCTCACTCCAGGGGAAGTCTGGTGTTGGCGTTTGCTTCATTGGTTCAGCTGGTTGCTTGTTCTGGTAGGTATTGCACAGATCACAGTCATTAACCATGTCTTCGATTTGCTGCATCATACCTGATCAATAGAGAGCTTTCCTTGCTCTCTGTTTACATTTCACAATGCCCATTTGTGATTCATGTATCTGTTTTAGCATGTTCTGTCTCATGCTAAGAGGGACCACAATTCTCATTCCTTTATACACTATACCATCTGCCACTGATAGTTCCTCTCTGACCGTCCAATACTCTCTGATTGAGTGTGGAGTCTCGTGATCGGTGTCCGGCCAACCTTTGATGATGATTGAGTGGAGTTCATTCAGTTCATCTGCTGTTCTCTGTTGAAACTCTGTGTATCAGGCTGGAGTGACAGCGATAAAATCCACCATGTTGACTAGAATTGGCTGAATGTCCGGTTCAGTGTCTGGCATGTTGGCACGCCTGAGTGCATCACCTATAGGAATTTCCTTTCCGGGCTTGTATGTGACAAGTAGGTCATATGGTTGAAGTCGAAGCATCATATTCTGCAAGCGTAGAGGTGCAGACAGCAGTGGCTTGGAGAAAATAGCTTGAAGCGGCTTGTGGTCGCTTTCAACTATTACATGTTTCCCGAAAATGTAATAGTGGAATTTCTTGCAGCTATGGACATAGCTAAGGTCTCCTTCTCTATCTGAGCATATCTCTGTTCAGTCTCCGTGAGAGCACGAGAAGTGTAGGCAATCGGTGCTCCATCCTGTAGTAGGATACCGTCTAGAGCAAAGCTACTTGCGTCACACTGGATAGTTATGTCCTTTGCTACATCAAATCTTGCAAGTACTGGGGATTGGGAACACATGTTCTTGAGATTGTCAAAGCTTTTCTGTTGAGATTTTTCCCAGAAGAAGTCTGTGTCTTTCTTCACTATTGCTCTAAGTGGAGCGTCAATCGCACTCAAATTTGGAATGAACTTGGAGAGGTACTGGATCATTCCAAGAAATCTTCTGACATCCTCTTTGGTTTGTGGAGTAGGTATCTCAATTAGTGCTATAATCTTGTCATAGTCAGCCTTGTTACCATCCTTTGTGATCATGTGTCCAACGTACTTGACCTCAGGCTTCCGTATTTGACATTTGTCAAAGTTATATTCGGTTGCTCGCTGAACTTCTTTTCTCAGGATTATGTCATGATGTGTCTCGTTCTCACCTCCAATTAGGATATCGTCCATAATTGCACGTGCACCTGGGATGTCTTCTAGCATTGTGTCCATAATGTGTTGGAAAATTTCTGGTGCTGACTTGACACCGAATGGAAGACGTAGCCACCGGAACCGTCCAAATGGAGTGTTGAAAGTGGTGAGTAAACTTGACTTATAATCCAGTTTGATCTATAGAAAACCTGATTTGGCGTCCAGAACTGAGAATACATTAGCATGAGGAAAAGAGGTGATCACTTCTTCAACAGTTGGTATCGGGTAATGTTCTCTTTGAATGGCTGAGTTCAAGTCTTTTGGATCTAAGCAAATTCTGACCTTGTTGTTCTTCAGTACCACCACCATAGAGCTGACCCAGTCTGTTGGAACGGTGACCTTGGTAATGTGTCCTTTCTCTTCCATTTCCTTCAACTTTTCTTCAATCTTGGAGCTGAAAGCTTTGGGTTGACGCCTTGGTCCATGTACAACTGGTTGTACTTTCGGGTCAATCTTGAGACTGTGCGTACCTGGTAATGTACCTGTCGTTTCCTTCAATTCAGGATATTCTTCAATCCCTGATACTGCATGAATGCGTTCAATCAGTCCTAGTTGTGTGCATGTCTTTCCTGACAGTAGGATACTCTTGTCTGCCCAGTACAACTGTGTACTCAACGTTTAGACTTCGGTTCTTGTATCTTGTCGGTAAAGTTACACGACCGTTCACATCCAGGGTCTGTCCTGTGTTAGATGTGAAAGCCTTGTTTGAAGTTGAAAGAGGCAACTTCATGTTCAATTTCAAGTAAGTTTTGTAAGGTAAGATTGATTTGGCTGCACCAGTATCAAGTTGTACTTTCAGCTTGTGTCCTGCAATATGAACATTCTCATTCCAATCCTCTTCCTCACTCTCATTGGTGATGTGATTTATCAGGTGAGCTTAGTCATCTTGAGAACTGTCAAGAGTCTGAGTCAACAGCATGAATGTGCTTACCACCCCTACAGACTTTAGCAAAATGTCCTACTTTTCTACAGCTTTTGCATTTGTTGCCCAATGCTGGACATGTCTTGTGACTGTTTGGATAGCCACATCTACCGCACATGTCTTTGGAACTAGTAATGTCACTTTTGCTTTTATTCTTGTTTTTGAATGGCGTTGTACTGCTGTGTTTCCTCTGAGATTTATTTCTAACAAAGTGGACTTTTGGATCTTCATCCGTTATTGTTTTCATGTTTTCTCTTGACATCTCATAAGACTGTCCAATTTGAATAGACATGTTTAATGTCAATTCATCCCCCTTTTCTAGACATTTTTCACTTATTTCCCTGACAGAATGTATGACAATAACATCACGAACCATGCGGTCTGTATCTGCATAGTAGCAATCTCTAACAAGCAATTTCAAATCTGTCACAAAATTGTCAAATTTTTCATTTGGTTGCTGTTTTCTTCTAAGAAAGTTAACAGTTGCCCTGATTTCATTTTTCTTTGGTTCTGTGTAAGCTGCATATTTAGCATAGACCCCCCTCTAATGTATCATTTTCAGCAGGATGATCTTCTGTTTCAGGTGTCCATGTAAATGTATTGTAGATCTCTCTACCTTTGTCCCCAATAAAGGTCATCAGGTAATTAACCTTTTGTTATTCAATTTTTTTAGCTAAAGGACCCTTGAAAGTAAAGTCTACATGTTGTTGGAATCTTTTCCATTCCTTTGACAAGTCTGCTGCTTGCCAGTTCATACTCGGCTTATTTCCTGTATGTTCTGCCATTATTGAGAGTTTTGTATATGTTACAAGTTAGGAAACAATTGTATTTCGCATATGAGTCTCTAACTGTCTTTGTAATCATGCACTGCAAAACTTTATAATCCAAGATGGCGGACACACATTACCGACGACTGATTCAATGAAAGTTCATGGTTCACTGATATATGCACGTCAAAAAACGTTTAAAATGTTCAATAACATGTCAAATATGCATGAAAGATTAATGCGATGCCTGTTGACCACTTCTGACAACATGTAAAGTATGTTAGTTCCATACATACATCTGTTTGGGTCCGTGTCATCAGCATTTAATGAAGTCAGCCGTATACTGGTACAAGATGCCATAAAGCGGACATGTCGTAATAAGGCATGTCGTCAAGACATTTGAAGCGCACATATAATATTCAAGAATGCTAGAAGATATGTTACAACTATAGTCCTAAAAAATTATTTAGACTCGATACTACAGAATTTCATTCAGTCTGTCTGACAGGTTGGTGCAATTTTCCTTTAAAACATTTATAATATTTTTGGTTTTCGGAAACAGTCTGAGTGGTAGTATTATTTTTTTATGCCCCCGAATCGGAGATTCCGGGGGTATATTGTTTTTCACCTGTCCGTCTGTCTGTCCGTTTGTCCACAAAAACTTTAACCTTGGTCATAACTTTTGATTGGTCAGAGCTAGGTCTTTGATACTTGACATGTGGATCCCTTGTGATAAGACCTTTCAGATGACAACATGACATTTGACCTTGTGACCTTGACCTTGACACAGCGAGCAGGATGCATCCGGGGGCATTCGTGTTTCACAAACACATCTTGTTTAATTTGGTGATTGGTGTCAGCTTTTAGGCTATCTCAGTCTCTCTCTGCATGTCTATGCTCTGCCTGTAGCACAGCTTTAATATTTATAGTTGATAGATATTCTGCACCCAAACTATTAATGTATATATTTCCAAGTCCTCTCATTTCTTGTTAATCTTAATCTTGTATTCATACTGAAAAGGCCAAAGGCCTATAGTACACAACTAAACTATAGTTTTTACATAAATGTAAACATAAATACATATTACAGATATAATACATGATTTCTATACATCATTGAATAATGGATGAACATGGCAAGATTTTGTAACAATGTTTGATTTTTACTGCTCATAAGAGTTGAAAATTTTATGACACATGGATGGGTATAATAGTATCTTTTGATATATTTACACCGTAGTGAAAGATAACATGGACAGATGAGAAGAAAATGATATTCGTCTTCAATTTGATTTAAATCACATAGTTTACATATTCTATCTTCTTTATTAATATTTTTATATCGACCGCTCTCAATCAATAGATCATGTGATGAACATCGGAATCGTGCTAATGATCGCTTAAATTTCTTTATGGGTTACAAAAGATAGGTAATCCTCACTAAATAAATCACATTTGAACTTGGAATAATAATGACAATGGAATTTTTTCACACCATGTTTGCAGGAACATATCTTTTAGTCTTGTTGTTATTTACTGAATAACATCTGCGTGTGACTCAACATACTGAGCATTCCAAACGTTTCCGAAGCCAATAGAAAATAAAAAATGTTTGACGTTAGTAACCCAATTTCTTTGTACATTTTTTTCTTACAATAACATCATATTATAACACATTTTGGGCATTCTATTAAGGGGCATATTTAACAATTTTAACCAGTACTTAATTACTTTAATACTTGTAAACAAGTGCATCGGATATCTTCCACATTTGTTGTATAGTCTTCTCTAGAATTTCAAAATTGTAAATATAAACTTTGTAAATACATTGTATTATATTATAAAATAGATAATAAATATCTAATTGTGTACTCATGTACGTATTACAGTTAAACTGTACTGATATCAAAACTATCAAAGAAGAAGAAATACAAGAATATGTGAAACCAATAGACCAAACAGTTCAATCTCATTAAAATCATATCTTTGATTTGTTCCGTAGGTTTAAACTAATACTTGAGTTGTCATCCAAGATCTGACGGAATTCCGTAGAACGCCATGCTTATCCACTTTCAGAATTTTGAAGGCATGAAAGTGCCACGGAAAGCGAAAGTAGGAACAACTCTCTCCTGGATTCCATTAAATCTTAAATGAGTGACAACCCAAGAATAAACCTACGGAATAAATTAAACATATGATTTTAATAAGATTGCCAAACAGTATATCAAAATTTTGCATTTAAAATTGTTGAATGCTTTGTTTCAGTGAGCCAAATAATGCGAAGAGGAGATTGTTCAACAAAGTAATTGAAGTGTTCAGAGAGAAGGATATTGGCTTCACACATGTGCTAGTGAAAATCTCTAGGAGAAACTGTGGTCCAAACCATAACAAATGTCTTGTGGTTCATTGACCCACATCTGGAAAAAATCTGCTCTCGGGGAATAGGGATTTCTGGCATGTTTGCAGGCTTGAATGGTTTTAATGACCACAAGGCACAGAAGAAGAAACCTCCAGTGGTATGCAGTTTTGCTCCAGTTTAATATTTATAATATTTTAAAAAATTATTAAAAGATATATATTTATCTGTATCATATTATAAAGCCAGATTGATTAATAGCATTGGCTATTGTCAGTCGTCTGTAATGTTTTTGACATTTTCGACTTCTTGTCCAAAACTGCTGCACCCCAAAGCTGATTTTGTGTAGGGGATCCAAAGCTGAAATTTTCAGAATATCTTTGTATGTAAACATTCAAGATTTAAAGTTTGTACAATTGGTCTTGTCGCGTCCCCCTTAAAATATGAGCGTGACAAATTTGCCCCCTCAAATGATATCGGAAACCATTGGTATATGAGGAGGCTGAAATTTTCAGAATACCTTCTTTGTTTTATATACTCAACAATATAAGTTAATAAGGACCATCCACATTGCCATTGTTGAGATATTCTATAGTTCTGACATATTATGATCTATATAATACTTTGATATTGAATATCGGTGTGGTCCTTACTAACTTATTTTGTTGAGTAGAGACATAGGTTAGTTCCATAGAGAATGACCATCGATTTATTGAACAATGTATTCACTTTCATTTCCCAGTGCAACTGCTCTGATTTGGATCTACACATCGCAGCTCTGTCAGATCTTCTCAGGATGCCCTGGTTTTGTGTCGCCAAATTTGGACAATGAGAACAGTTGAGCCTTTGGCACCGGACAAGGTATCACAGACCTACCTAGAGTTTCAAAGGGCAATTGAAGACGTAGACGACTATGAACCAGTTTGGCTGTTCCCTTTTGAACCGGAAGATCGTTACCTACGAAGGCAATATATTGAGAAAATTGTCATGCCCTTTCCTATCAAACACTATCATCACAGGTTTGGCAATTTCCTAGAAAATTTCACTTTTGTCTTGAAAGTTCCAGCTTCATTGGCCGAGAGAGATGAATCGCATGACATTAATGTTTTGGCTGAAATCCGGTCAGATTTGCCAACGTACTCGACATGTGTCATTGAAAGATACTTTTTTGGAGTGAGTTTGAGGTCTTCTGTGTTGAGAGATATTTTCAGGTTTGTCACTTAAGATTCAGCAGCCGCAGAAACAACAGCTCAAACTGAGGTAGATGAGAGATTAACTAAATACATCTTGTCCTCAGATGATGCAGATCTGTTGTATGACCTACGTTCTAACAACGGTAGACCACAAAATTAGAAATTTGATCCCTTTTGGGAAGCTCTAGCAAAATACCTCGACACAAGCTCTGTGGTACATGAGAGAAGACAGGGAGACCACACCATTTACCTGTGGCGATATCAATGGAGGATCTACGTGAGCAAGTGGCCAACACTTTGCCTCCTGAGTGTCCAGTCCCTTCCGTGTCATGGTTGCGCATGAATTTTTGGCCAACCGATCCACACAAACAGTCTGCGAGTCACTATACTGGACGTATTAAGGTCAAATACGCTGTGCAGCACGATTGATCAGAGCAACACACCCAGACAGTGGATTTGCTTTCTATCAGTTCCTGATGATGAAGAAGTTGGCAGTGAAACTGTGAGATGACGCAGTCATGATCTGTCTTGATGACAAGGCTATTGGGAACCTGGGAAACCTATCTCCACGAATGTGCGCTCACATCATCGATCTCTTGTGGTTGGTGATACAAAGTTGTCAGCTTTAGACCATGATTTTCACATTCATGGAGCTATCCCATCTGTGCTGTTTGAAGTTTCAATTCCAGAGAATGAGGATGAGAGCTTTTACCAAGGGACTGTAAATGTCACTGTGAAAGACAAAGTTTTTCAACCATCGACAGCTCTGCGCCACATGACAGAAACCATCAAGATTCTTCGTGATAGCTCATCCACTGATGGAATCAATCTATCTGTTCCAGTTCTCCTCATGTACAAAGATGGAGGGCCAGACCATAGGTCTACATATTGGTCTGTGCAACTTGCAAGTCTACTCCTATTCCTGCACCTTGATCTTGACCTTTTGATCACGGCCAGAACTGCACCCTGTCACAGCTACACAAATCCTGCGGAATGTATGAGTCTACTCAATCTCGGCCTACAGAATGTAGCTCTGGAGCGTGACGGAAAATGAAGAATTCAAAGTCAAGTCGCTGTCTTCAATGAAGGCCCGGAGGGGCATTGCTGAGAAGCAACCTGCCACAAAAGAAGCATTGGTCTCTTCAGTTTTTTTATTATATTATTGAGACATTGGTTTTTATGTCAAATTAATTTCCAGTAAATGCAAATACAACAATAGTAAAAACCATTTATAATATGAAAATTGGTTCATAAGCACGGAGCAGAGAGGCCGTCAGACTAACATTTTAATACATTAAATTTTGATGTTGCAGTGTATTAAATTAGCATAGTATTTTTTTTTTGGTTTAAGAAACCTGGGTGTGTATGTTTTCAATAAAACCAACTTTTTGTATATTAAAACAATAAAAGATTTTAATATTTATAATGAAAAGGTGTATATTTCAAATGTCTCTTGCATGTTTCATTTGTTCAGGAGTCACTGCCAAGTTCACAGATGTGTGCTTCTTCTGCGGAGACACTTTCTTTCCGTCTTTCCCCTCATCCTTTCGATCCCTTTCTCCCTTATTTATCTACTCTCTTTTGGATGGCAACATCCACGTGTTTAAGTAGTAGTTACTTCATCCATAAACGAGAGGTTGATCCAGTTACACCACACCTGATCGCTGTTTGATTGACAGCTGAATTCGTCGAGGACGGTAGTCCGAGACGCAAATTCAGCTGTCAATCAAACAGCGATCAGGTGTGGTGTAACTGGATCAACCTCGAGTGATTGGATGAAGTAACTGCTTTGTACCACGCCAACATTGCACGTTGTCAAAATCTGCACGAGATCTGCGCCGGAAATTTGAATTTGAAATCATTCAGTTTCACATGGCCACAATGTCGAGTCGCGAGTGGGATGACATGATTGACGACCTTATATTGTCGTAAATAATTAATAGACTATATAACTTTTCATTCAAGTACATTTTCACTAGCCTATGGTGTTTCTAATTGTTCAACATGGATTATGTTTGATAGTCCTATTTGTTTGAATGTGCTTCATAAAAACTTGACGTTCTTTTTATTGTGCCGTTTTATAGAATATTTACATCCTCTTCAGCTAATTCCTTTAGTGCGTGAACGGTAGGCGTGGCTTGCTAAACTGCAGCAAGCCAATGAGATAGCTACGATCAAAGGTTACTTCAGGCCGTGGTGTAACTATAAGATACACCACGGCCAATATCAAAGGGACCGACATGTGGGCATGGTACAATAACTGAAATATTGTTCAAAACACGTTAAACACCACCTCACTCACTCACTCACTCTGCGGAGACTGGTATGAGTTGTACGAGGGGGAAGAGATTGCCAAGTTGAGACAGTCCTATTCCATTGTACGACCACTCTGCACGAATTGTCATCACTTGGGCGCCAGCCGGCTGTTCTATATGGTTTGAAAGTGGGTGGTAAAAGACTCCACTGATTTGCATATCAGATTTGTACTTCAGCACCTGGTCCATTAAACTGATTGTTCAGAATTAACAATGTGTTTGTTTTCTTTATTAAACTGTACTGGACAAAAATATGGATTTTTATGATGAAAGACTTCATTTACTGGCAAAAAATATCACTCACACGTTCAAATTCACTGACTTGGTATGTCCAGTACTTTTTTTTTCTGCAGCCTACTTTTTTTTTAACCACCTACCGACTACAAAATTCCTCTTGAAAATCCGTAAACCAATTTTTAAAAAAGTGTGGCCTTGCGTGCTACTGTATGTGTCAGACAGACAGACTGTCTGTCTGTCTGTCTGTATGTGTCAGATAATAAGTCATTATGGCAAAACAGCACTTTACTGAAGTGGTTACCTTGACTGATCATGAAGTAATTACTGAAAATAAAGGACACTAGCTTGAGCAATTCAGGCACAGATCCAGTTGGTGAACAAAACCTTGCAACATAAACATCTCTTGAATTAGACTTATCATCACCATCTTTCTGCAAAAAAAAATATCTTTAGGAGATGAAGAAATATTATGCTCTTAGAACATAATTAAATAGCTTGCTTACACCCATAAAAACACATTTTAGACAAAAAAATCCCTACATCAAAGTTTAAAATGTTTTATACAAGACTTCTAATTTTTTTTTTTTTGTAAACTACTAAATCAATGTCATAGCATTTGTAGTTATTAGATGTCTTTAATCAAGTTTTCATTGTATTGTTTTGTTGTTGTGTAAAACCTTTTTATTTTTGACCTTGTATAGGTAGGTATCATTACATACTGGACTAGACATTTAAACCAACAGGATAATAGCAATCTTGGTCATGCATTAAATTTCCAATCTGATTTATCGGTATATAGAGATATTAAATACTTAATTAACAGCAAGAAATAGGTAATACTGACATATTGATATCAACTTTCAAACAAGGACTGAACGATTCTCTGGCTCAAGACTGGCACTCCTCCCTCTACTCTAGCAGCAAGTTTTCCACCTACAGACATTTCACATCTATGCTTAGCGTCGAATCATATCTGACTCTTCACTTGCCTTTCAGATTTCGAAGAATTCTAGCTAAATGTCGATGTTCTAATTTTCCACTAAAAATAGAATTGGGTCGACGCAACAAAACCCCAAAGGAAGCAAGACTGTGCAAAAGATGTCAGAAAAATAACGTCCGTGTCATCAAAGATGAGTTCCACGTCCTACTTAAATGTCCCTCCTATGTTGAAATATTAAATATCCAAATATGAACGTTTTTAAAGTCTTATTAAAATCAAATGAAAAACCTATTTTATGCAACTAAAGTAATTATCTTTTTAAGATATGCTCCTTACTACATAAAAAATTAACATAATGCATGCTGTGTATAAACATTCATGTTTAATTATGTATTTTTGGCAATGGCCTTTTACTGAATAAAATCGGTCTGTCTGTCTAAATGCTTGGCCCTTTAAGTCAATAGTCTTTTTAATGAATATGGTTTTGGATTTGTGGGACAAAATCAAGATATTGGTTGCATAAGCTCTTTCATGACAAACTTTAAGGAGAAATCTATATGTATTGATTAGAAAGCTAGAAACTATTTCTAAACATTCCAAGCTCCATTGAATAATATTTATCAATTATTAAATTGCTTTCACAAAATTTTGATGTTCAAACCATAATTAAATAATATCACTCTGTATCATACCCCACTCTGAGTTAGAATATCATTTTTGGATGATTTGTTTATTTTATAAGAACCAAAGAACGTACTTCCAGATTATTATACTGACATGTTATGACATGTATATTCAATTGCTTTTATATCCAAATGCTGACTCATTAGCGAAATTTATCTTCCTCGCCATGAAGAAAAGATGTAAACTTGTTCAATGTCCTCAATCTTGACAATGTATAACATGTAGTATGCAATGTATAATGGGCCGGTGGCCTCGTAAATGAATAAACTCTCTCTCTCTCTCTCTCTAGTTCAGTAGTTCAAATTATGCATAGAATTTTTGTTCTTTAATTCATATGTTTGTAACTGGAAATACTTAACTTCCAGACAATCTTTATATTATTACTGAACATTCATGTTATTCGCAATGGAATCATTAAGATTTTATCGCATTTGGATATTGAAAATATTGAGAAAAACATGTAATTGTCATTGGCAGTTGGCCAGTGTATTGCTTATAAAAGTAATACTTCTTAACCCTTATAGTGCCCGGCCTTTGACGCTATGCGCTCACGCAGTGCCGCTAACTTTTGGAGTAAACTCGAGATTTTGGTCAACGTTGACAAAAAATGTCCCTGAGGCGTTATCTATGTTCGGAAAATCATGAAATTTTAAGTGCAGAAAGCTGAGTTGTTTACCATTCAATCAATGTAATTTTAAATCATAAGTGACAACAATAAAAATGAATTTAATCTAATTATAAACTTCAGAGACGTTTTTCATGCAAATGTTCAGCTGAGGAACGTTAGCATACCCTTGTTTCATCGATTGTAATTAAATTGCCGTTATCTACAAAGTAATTAAATTGTCATTTATCAAGAAAGCGGATTTCATTGATCACGTTAATGTGTTTACTTCCTACATGCGACCGATTGTTCACGAAATAATACAAGTTATCTTTTTGTTTTCTTTTGTTGAACATTGTTCACCGTGACGTCATAGACAAACTAAGTGCAGTAAATGTACGGTGCACGCAAAGTCCTTGCAATTTTTCCACAGCCGGTGCACATGACTGAATTTCCATCCACAGAAAGTTATGGATTCGATCTTGAAAATGATATAATTTTCGGAAACATTAGAGCTGAAATTATGTTGCTATCACAAGGTCGAAAACAAAAGCAGTTTCAAGCAGACAGAATCATGATTTGAGTCGCATTTTTGCAAGCGCATAAACAACTCAATATATATTGTTGTACAATAAACGAAAACGATGAAAAAGTACAGATTATCAAATTAGAATTCATAAGCAAACTATTGGAACAGTTTTCCATGTATGTTCTAACAGAAAATTCAAAACGATCGATCAGACAAAAGCGCGAAAAAATAGCGAGAACACATCACGGCAGTTTTGGTATTGCGTAATTGGCAGAATTCCTTTTCCACATAGATTTAACATTAGCATGTATTTTCAATCTCAATCACAGTTTAAATTGTGGATAACATATATATAATATAACCTTCAATACATCCATAATATATCAAGCAAATTTGGTCACTGCCAGACGTATATCAAACTTATACTCTCGAGTTAAAACAAAAAAAGGAAAACACCAGCTTGGTTTAAAAAATCATCAAAATCAAAATTAGATTTAATAACAAATCTAACTATAATTTAACCCTGAATAACGCAAAGGAAGGTTGCAAACTATATATACGATCAACTGGATATAATGTATTTACTTGACATGGAAGAAAATTACTAAAATATTTAAAGATAAAACAGGCCTGCTTCCCGAAAACGGCCGACTTGATTGACGGGTCGTCCACTCGCGGCTTTATGCACGATGAAATTCGCGCATTAAATATGGTGGGAAGGTTGTCGTACTTCAGTGTTTACTCTTTAAATTTCGGGTGCCTAAAATTTTTTCTATAATGTTCTTCATCTGTATCAAGTTTTTCGAAAGCCAACATTGACTCTCTTCAGCGTCGTCTGTTACTGGCCACGCCCCTAGCTCAGCGAACAATGGGTTTCAATTTTGAGATCATATTGGTGAATAGACCAGTAACTTTTTGTTTTTTGATCAAACTTTTATAAGCACACAATTTGTTTCACATTCTCTATTATATCAGATGTTGTATTGCATCCAGGGATTCATTCATAAATTCACAATCAATGACAAATAAAAAAACTATGTTCTTAATATATTTGAAGAAATTAATCAATTTAAAAATCATATTGAGACTAGATTAATTTTGCATAATTTTTAAATTAAAATATCGTAAAAACTCTTTATCAGTTGGACGAAATAATTCAAATGAAAAAAATAGATTGTTAAAATGGGATTGAATTAATAGAGAAAATAGAATAAAATATAATAAAAATCGAGGATGTATACAGAATTTTTTTTATATTAATGTATTTTTTTCCAATAAACATGCATGTTGATATTTATCATAGGCCTACAATAGGAAATGTGCGATGGCCCTTATAAATTGAAAACATGCGCCCTGATCACCGGGTTTTTTTTCATTTGAAAGATTTAAGGAATACTGTATAATCACTTTCCATCTGATAAATTTCAGACATAATTTCCAGAATGCCACTTCATTTTATTCCTGTTCAGTATTTTTGTAAGCGTATCATATTAATTAAGATATATATATGGCTTTGATAAATATAAGAAAATGTCAAATTCAATGAGAAAGACAGCAAAACCAAAGTTCGACATAACAAGAGTCAGCCGTCATCATCTAGATTTTTATTGCCAAGGTCACTGTCATTGTAATCAAAAGGATTTTTAAAATATGTTTTTTATTTCGGCAACGAGGGATTTCCCGTACTATAAATAGCGCTAATGGTCACGAGCAAAGTAGACCGGATATGACGGCAGAACATGCGAAGACGTCACGACTCGCGTGTCTCGTGCTGTTCACCAGACGACAGGTGATTGTTCCGCGCCAGAATGAAGGTTCGATTTGAAGTTGAAACAAACTCTCGTAATCCTTGGCTTGTTTATTCCTCAAATAAATCGATTAAAATCATCCTCAAAGTTTGAAATAAAAAATATATGACAATGACATATGAATGACACTATTTTGACATAATGATTGTTATTTTCATAGGAAAAAATCATGGTTAGAATATATTTATCCAGAGTAATTAACACTATGGAAATGACTTTTGCAATCCGTTACATTTTATTCTATATTTAGCACATTTCGAGGCAAACACAAATATCAAAATGGTAATGTGATGTACTCTTTCGTTTCACTAAAACCAACAGACGTCCGTACCAAATTAGCTAATAGAAATAAGATCTCACGAAAGTGGTATCTACATTGTCACCGCCATTCTGTCAACAAAACAGCCGCGCAATGCAACGTGTACTACATTTTAAAATTATACGTTTTGCAATCTTGCACTCATCAAATCATGAAAACATGGACTCATACATAAACAAAAATTAAAATGCTATCTTTCGATGGTATTTTCAGGTAACGTTACTTATTTGTTCGATGTAAATGGGCTGTCAGGTCGCGAATCGTTTTGAAACTTTTTTGTACCGATCAGATTTGTCTGTGACCCGAAGTGTTGGACTGTTTTACTATGCGGCCCCGCAATTTTTGGATTTACGATAATTCAAATGATACGCATGACCTGTACATCGTTTATCAACTGTAGAAAATGTATCAGTCATTACATTTCTCGAAACATCATGGGTGTAACAAAATATCCAAATTAGAATCAGATGTAATCTGTCCACTGCCAGTTTGACTGGCCATTTTGTTCATTTCCATTCAAGAGCTGGCAGTGACGTATGCTGGTTTGCCAAATACTTCTGGAAAGGTCTGCTGCATATTATTGCTAATTGATTACCATATTCGTGTATGATATCGATTTCAGTACCCATATAGTATGTTTTGTCAAGAATTTACATTTGAAAAAGAAATCTAGGAGCAAGTAATGGATCATAGTAATTTTCCTTTGTCAAGGAATGATGGCCATTTTTACCAAATCAAAAGTAATAATTAATTAAGTCGGTTCTTTAATAATTAGAATGCATTTTCCATTGTCAATATGTGATTTCAAAACTAGAGATACTGTAGATTTTGATAATACTTGGGATTTTTCCTGTTTCATTAAATTTTGTCTGTTATGCTGGTGAATTATTTACACTAGTATTTGAGAAAATTAACCCCATCGGCCATGCCCAAGGACCAAATGTGTCCCAAATAGGTATTTATATAAAACCAAATTTCTCTGTTAATATCAGGTTTTGTAGTACAAAAGTGGTATCAAATTAAATCTAATTTGACAGTGATTCTGAAAATGTGGGTTTCAGTTAGAATTGGTTGAGATATTTTAACCCATGCATTGAAGAGGATTAACCCCTATCGGCCATGGTCATGGACCATATGTGTCCTTATCATTGTATTTTGTTAAAAACTTAATATCTCTGTCAATATCTGGCCAAATAGTGTAAAAGTGGTATCACATTGATGACTTTGTTATGGAGATTATTTAAAAACAGGTGTGAACTTCAATTGATTGATATAATGTTTCATTTGCATTGTAGAAAACTACCCCCAATGGTCATGCCCAGGGACCATATGTGTCTCGATAGAATTATTTAGTGAAAAGCATGATATCTCTGTTAATATTGTGTTCTATATTGCAAACGTGGTACCAAATTGAAGCTATGTTTATATAGATTCTAAAAAAATTACTGTCAACTTGAATCGGTGCAGGATTTTTTCAACAGCCCAGGCTGTATATTGGGTTATGGGGAGGGGCACATATATGGTCCTGGGGCACTATAAGGGTTAAACAATCTACACTATTATTGATAAATTAGTAAATACTTTCAACGATATAAGCAGTTTATTTTAATGTAAAGTAAGCTGTCACGATTTGCTTCTGACTGGCTGTACAATGATCTCAGTAAAAAGAAACTTATCCAGTTTGAGAAGTCTGGCCTGATGTCACAGACTGCAAAACGTGTTACTGTAAGGTACAATCAATGCACAATATCAATGATGGGTTGCAAGCCCTTGAATTGCCTGTTAAATTGATCCCTGTGTTAGAGAGCCCTACTAAGATCGCCTCATTGAACAATGAAGGACTGAGGGCGCAAAAGGTTACAAGCATGACAGGAACACACAATTCAACACGAATCTTTATTGGTAAGTGAACGATGCGTACATAATGAAGTAAAATTTGTATATTGACTAAACTACTGGAAACACTGACACTAATACAATGTAGGAAGTTTAGGATAGTCACTTGTCTCAATGCTGCTTATCAGCCAGTACAAATTAAATGTAATCTTTTGAAAATACATGTACGAAACCATTGGAAACATAGACTGTTATTTAAATGTTTTAGATGTATCTAATTGTACTATGTCATCGGGTTTGAATTTTTTTATATATATAAATATATAGAAACTCCTATCAGAGCATACCAAATATGTAGAGACATATTCCAGAATTGATGGTGAAATGCTCAACTTCATAGAATCGACAGAAGATATATTGAAACAAAAGTTGCACATCCTGTGGTCTGAAGATACCCTTAAGGGTGAAATGAAGTGTAGAGCCTCTTGGAAGAAGAAAGAAGAATGGATGCGCAGGCTCCCACATACCAACTCAGATGCAGAATCACATGCAACACCTGTGAAACCTCAACATAGAGAAAATAAAACTTACAAGTACCCTGGACAACGCCATAATCCAAGGACACATCAGCACCATCACCATCAGAAATACAATCATTCTCATCACCACCAACAACGCCAACACTGTTATCAAAGACATCAGAAGTATCAGGGTCATCAACGCCGACACTATCAGCAGAACCAACAGCTGCAACAGCAGCAATTACAACGACGTCCACAACACGTTCAACAACATCAAGACAGGCATCAGCAGCCACAAGAACAACAGTACCAGCAATTACAGCAACCTATGATGCCTGAAGACGCTACCCTCTTGAACCACCAGCCTCAACCATCACAGGTTCTTCTCCCTCCCACCCCACCAGCCATGACAAAACGGACCGAGGGAGCCACCCCATCAAACTACAGGAATAGACAGACGTCACAGCCAAACCACCCTAGTGTGAATAAGACCGCAGTTACCGGCCCATCAAGTTACAGGGACAGACTCATGACCATGTCAGGCACCCACAAAAAGAACGTAGGTGCCACTCCAGAAAACTACAGAGACACACTGACAAACCAACCCAGTGTACCTGTGACTCCGTCAAACACCCCCAGGAAGAATGTAGGTGCCACTCCAGACAACTACAGACACATACTGACAGACCAACCCACTGTACCTGTGACCCCGTCTAACAGCCCCAAGAAGAAAGTAGGTGCCACTCCAGACAACTACAGAGATAGACTGACAAACCAACCAAGTGTACCTGTGACCCCGTTAAAATCCCAAAATGAGAACGTAGGTGCCACTCCAGAAAACTATTTGGACAGGGTACGTAGATATCAACAACAACAGCAAGACCACCAACAAGTAAAATCAAGATCCCAAATTGAGATAGAGCCGAGAACCCCCCAAGGAGAGGCTACAACTTCTTCCAGTCAAGGCACAGTTCGGCAGACAAGATCTCAAACTTCACAAAGAGACGGAACAACATACATAGGCACAAAAACAAAGAATGGCATAATTGAGAAAGCAACTTCTTTTTTAGGGATGGGCCACAGGAAGGAGAAGTCAACAGCCAGGAAAACACTAAATCAGCCCCAAAGGTAATCAATCTTTCTTCTTGTGAGCTAACTGAAACTCAGATAACAGTTCTAAAGTTAGGTTTGAAATTTACACCAACACCAAAACCTAATCCACATGATTTAGAAAATGATGTAAAAAGTTTTTGCAGAAAAATGAGATTTGCAGATTACTTTTATCAGGAGGATAATAATAATGATAATGAAGAAGATAATGTAAATTCAGTTGATGATAATCAAAATGTAGAATCTCTTTGTAAAAACAAGTCAAAAACAATCCCCCCAAAAAGTAAAAATAAACATTTGGAACATTTTTTAGATATTTTAACTAATCAACCCCTCACAAATGCAGGAAACATTAAATCCAACATAAACCAAAAAGAAAGAAAAGCGGTAGAAGAGCTAAAAAATAATAGCAATATCATAATAAAAGAAGCAGACAAAGGAGGGGCAGTGGTTATTATGGACTCGGATTATTATGAGTCCAAAATAATGGAATTGCTACAGGACCCCAACTCTTATAAAAACCTCCCTAAGAACATTGATCAGAAAATCATATCAAATCTTAACAAATTGATAAACAGACATGAGGATAATCTCACAAAGGATGAGGTAGATTACATATTAAACTTTGAGTTCAAAACAAGTAATTTTTATGGCCTCCCTAAAATCCACAAATCTGAAATCATAAAAACACAAATCAATCTACAAAACTCGGAGTATGTTCAAATTCTAAGACCCCTTGATCTTAAATTTCGACCAATAGTAGCTGGACCAGCCTGTCCAACCCACAGATTAAGCAACATAATTGATATCATCCTCCAACCCTTCCTTACAAATATCAAAAGTTATGTCAGAGATGATTTAGACTTTCTTAATTACATTCCTGACCAATCACCGGATGATACTCAATTAGTTAGCTTTGATGTTACATCGCTCTACAGCAATATCCCTCACGAACTAGGTGTGGAAGCTCTTGAATATTGGATTGACAAACACCCTGAAAATTTAAACAAAAGATTTGACAAGTCTTTCATCATTGAGTCAGCCAAATTCATTTTAGAAAACAACACCTTTCAGTTTAATGATATCCCTTTTATACAGATATTAGGGACAGCCATGGGCACGAAATTTGCACCTGTTTATGCAAACCTGGTTTTAGGATACCTTGAGGAACAACTTTATGTGCAACTTAGAAATCAATATGGGGATGAATTTACAGAGGATTTCATCTTAAAGTGGAAACGTTACCTTGATGACTGTTTTCTATTATGGCAAACATCTAAGGGGGATATTTTAGATATTTTTAATCTATTGCAGAATTTGCATCCAAATATCAAATTTACAATTGAAACTAACCACAATGAGCTCCCGTTTTTAGATATCCTTATTAAAAAGGAAGGTACAAAACTCATCACTGACATTTACCATAAACCTACCGACACACAACTTTATCTTCATTTCAAGAGTGCTCATGAAAAACATGTGAAAACAAATCTCCCATATTGCTTAGCACGACGCATATGTACTATTATTAAAGATGGTAAGCTACGACAAAAAAGGTTAGAAGAACTGAGTATTAAAGAAAATTGATCCAGTCTGAACCATCTGATGTTTACTCTTTACCCATATACAACCTTTCTTCACGTGAGAAACCTACTCTCTTTTTAAAAATAAATATATATATATATAAATAAAATAGTATTATGGAATTGGGTACATTAGATTCACATTCGCTAACTAGCGCTTTCAGCCATGTTGGCTTCTTCAGGTTAGTCAGTTGTGATCACGTCGTTTGTGACGTGACGCTCTTTATGACGTCATAGAGGTAGGTACGTCATGAGCATAAATTCAAGGAAATTTACATTTTAGCGTTCAGTAGCGTTCAGTTTTTGTGTTTTAAATCTATATATATATATATATAGATAAAAATTGGAAAAGTTTACTAGTTTACAGTTTTACATAATCAAAAGATAAAAAAATGACACGAAGCCAATCAAAACTCCAACATGTTTCAATGGTATCATCAGGGAGTCCGACAAAATACAGTTATGACGTTATGATGTCACAATGAATTTAACATAACAATGGTATGACGTCACAATCAGGCAAGCGGTTAGATGGACACATTAAGAATTTGATAGAATAAAAGAAGCTACTATTAAGCATTAAGTTGTGGTTTTAACATTTTTATGAAATAGTCTTCTGTTAATTGTCGCATTATTCTATTATTTGTGTCCATTTTGTAAAATGGAAAGATCTTGAATTTAATGTCCTTGTCTTTTGCACATATATCCAAGTGAGCACTCAGTGGTATACAGCGTGTCTCAGGACAATTTATTTGCTGTTTATGAACAGGCACTCAGGCTGTCCTATATATTCAGCACAACATCCTTGGCATATAATAACATAAATTATGTATTTAGCGGCACAGTCAATATCAAAGTGCACATAAAATCTCTCACTTCTGTTAATGAATTTTATACTTGAATTCTCAAGTATATATGGACATGTTCAACAGTTACCTCTGTTACATTTAGTAACTCTACATTCTTTTGGTGTACTGCTTATGTCAAATCTTGCTCTAGTTAAACATTGTTTTAAACTTTTACTTTGGCGTTTACTCTTGATAAAATTTACATTATCAACAATTCGGCAAAATTTTTCATCACACATTAGAATAGGTACATTTTGCTTTATACTCTGGAACAAATCTTGATTGAGGGCGTTATGAGTTGAGACATAAACAATATCCACATTTTGATGTTTTTCTTTCTTTCGTACTTTTATATATATATGTAATTGTGGTGATGTCCCTGTGGTATATAAGTAAATAGGTTTACATTCTCTAAAGACCAAGGTTTCAACCCCTATGGAAAGATGTAAGATATTGAAAATGAGAGCAAAGTATCTGAACTACAAACAGCACTGAAGGAAACCAAGGCATTTGTACTTTTTATTGGAAACATAATTGAGTATTGTGAAAGAGTTAAGTTAAAAACTATACATGTTTGCAATGCATAATGAAAATAATTTCTAACATTGACGTACTACTTTGACCAAAGATCTAAGAACCCAAAGTTCCAAGTTTTATAACATTGCCTGTCATATGAATTAAAAGGAATGTTTTGCTGGGGAATTCACATAAAATATACGCAACTTATCTATCTTTTATCTTGTAATCTCACAGTGGCACTACAATTCTAGGTTTGCCTAACATATCTTTGAAAATGACGATTGTAAGTGGTTTCTTGTCAAGTATAATGGGTTAAGATGAATTTACTGAAAACGATAGTCTTCCCTTGTGTCTGCCCTTCAAATAGAGATGGTCTTTAACTTAACACTTGATAAATTATCCACCAGCCTTTTTTCAGACTCTATAGATTGTAAATACCTCAAAATATTGAAGCCAAAATAGCTGCTTTTCGTCAGATGCCCATTCTTTTATTTCTAATTGACAACTTGATAAATAAGAATTCACACTATTAAGAAAAAGATAGTTGAAACTATTAATAGTCGCTAGGAATCTGAAAACCAGACTTGTCATAAAATATTTATGAATATAATTATTTAACTATAAATACATAGTGTTTTTGAAAAAAAGTAGATTTAATCATTGAACAGCTTTAATAATGTCATTTATCAGATAAATATACTAGAAGTTAAAGGCCAGAGCATATAAGGTTTTGTTTCCAGAATGTAGAGATCTGTAGTGTTTAATCGATAATGAGCCTGATAGCAAACCACTTACAGTTAAATGTAGGACTGCAACTCTTTGAAGCAGAAAGGTTTTAGGTGTAATCCATTTAATTCAGAAGGAGAGACCTTAAGTCCATGATCAATATGTTCTTGAAGAAGGTAATTAACCTGATGGTCGGATTCAAGCCCATTTTGTTGTATCCTTAATCACATTGCAAGAACTTCTCTGTTAAATCAACTCATTTATACACACTTCTATGATAAAGAGGAACAAGTATTTATTTGTACTCGATGTCACCTTATAGTTTATTTGTCATAGTATTTAGTTTGATAGACACCGAATCACTCCAAAATCACAGTATTAGTAATATGTTGTCGACCTCTAAAATGTATATTATGTATAACACAATCAAGAAATATGTTATAAATTATATCTTCTTTACAAATATCATTGTCGCAAGGTTATCATCTTTTCAAAATAATTTATCGCCAACTGCCAGGAATGACTAATCATTAACAGTATCCTTATCCAATTTCAAACGAATTCCCCATGGCATTTTGCAATGACACTTTGGTTGAGGGTTAGAGTATGTCCTTGACATATTCAAAATCCGACTACGACACAAGAAACAACTCTAAAAACTTATTGACATCACTTGATACATCTTTCATTATGTCCTAATGCTTTTAACAAATTCCTTTTGACATATATCACTTTTGACTAGCTTTATAACTAAAATATGCCAAGATAGGTTAGCAATGACTTGCACGAAGGATTTAACAAGCACAGGAAAGCAGGATCAAGTACAGAAACAGGATGGATATCAGAAGCAGTAAAGACACTGAAGGTCAATTATCCAATGCTAATGAGTTTGTAAGTAGGAGTGCAAATTCAGCAATAAACATAAAGAGATAGTTGTGATAGTTTAATTCATAAAAAAACTATCGTCTTGTGTCCAATTGAGCTTCTTGTCCAAAACCTTAGGAAGAAAAGTTTTAAGAAGACTTGTTGGTCATATTGACTTATCGTCTTCTTACCGCCATGAGCACTAACAGTACCTGGGAGAAGGCGCTTTTTAAAGATATCCATTATTATTGTCATATCATATATATAGCATATTCATTAATGAAACTATTCATGATATATCAATGTTATTTTTTGCCGATGATGTTGCGTTATTTGCGGATTCTGTGGTTAATTTACAGCGAAAGATTGATGTTTTAAAAGAATACTGTTTAAAGTGGGGACTTGCAATACAAATTAAGAAAACGAAAATTATAGTATTCAAGAAAGGGGGTAAGATTGCAAAATGTGAAAAATGGTTGTAGAGGTTGTATCTTACTATAAGTATCTAGGTATTGTATTCTCATGTAGAAATATTTTCTCCAAAGCTTGCGAGACACTCGCTATGCAGGCAGAAAGAACATTGCACGTTATAAAACGTTTTATTTGTAAATAAATATTTACCTATTGAATACTCACTCAAATTATTTGATGGAAAATCCAACCAATACTTTTGTATGGATCTGAACTTTTGGGTTTTAAAATTGATAAGAACATAGAAAAGGTTCACACTAAATTTTGGATACTTAATTGGATTATGCCTGATTGTGTTTCTGGTTGGATACTGAGCCCATGGGAAATGGGAGGATTATTGGAGTATACCTTGACTGCTTTTGTTCATGGTTGATCTGAATGGGTTCTATCTATTACTTGCATCTGTCCTTTCTTTTCTGATATGAGACAATATGTTCTTATGTAATGTGACATAAATGTAATAAACTATTTCAAATAAGATCTTGAGTTGCAAATTACTTGGTGTCGCCCATCCCGAAGTAGTGAGAAAAATTATGAATGGCGTATGAGTACAATTTGTACTTTACTGGCAGAGCGTAGTTTTTTTATGTTTCTCTATTTTCCCCTTTTTTACGCATCAAAATTATCTTGGGTAAAAAAAAAAATCACCTCGATGCTCGGAATTAAGAATTTTCTGTCTTTGGTCATGTTTTCAGTCTTTAGTTTTGAATTGTGAGTGTCACTGTGCTGTGCTGTGCTGTGCAATATTTTCTTTTATTCCTGAGGTAGTGCCTTGGACTGTTTTTGATTTGTACTCTTTGCCTGTTTAATAAACTTTATTAAAACGAAGAAAATCCCCTTATCGGCCTTTTAGCACAGAGCTAAGTGTAGTATATATGCGGATCGTGAGGAGAGTCTCACATGCTATAAGTGCGTGGTTTTGTTCTAATCAACTTTTTAGCAGGTCCACGAGTGGCAACCTTCGCTTCGGCTTAAGTGTGATCTTAAGCTATCTCCACCATGGCGTTGTATTCTGCTGTCTTGGAACCAGCTATCCCGGAGCGCTTTATCAACAAGTCGGCGGCGACTGTGAAATGCCATTGCAACGGCAGGCCTCTCAACAGGGAGAAAGTGGTTGAGGTGCTTGTATTCGAGGAGATAAGATCTTCTCGGTTTGGAAGCGTGAAAGAGTTCGGATAGATTCCTTACACTCCTTTCACTCTTACACTGCAGGGTGGTTGCGTTTGAACAATGTGTGGAGTATGGTGGAATGTCATACTTCTTTATTGGATATATTAAGGACGTTGTAAATGTGACAGTATATAACAGTAAAAAGTGTGACTGATGTAAAGGAAGTTATCAACGGATTGTCCGTGTGTACTGGAGTGAGGTTCATTGTTTAAAGAACAAAAAAGATTCTCTATATGGTAAAGTTTGGGAACAGTACTCCTATGTTGGTCACCGCTCCGGGCCGGCTTCTGGTTCGCTGTTTCTTGAAATTCTGAGGTAGTGACTCATTCTCTCCCCACAGAGACACATCGAGTCATGAAATGTTGATGTAGCTCTCTTCTATTACGCGGAGTTTGTGGGATACAATGGGAGATGCCTGATTTTAGGCAGTCAAAGTTAGTTGTGCAATCAGCAACGTTGTTCTTAAATCATCATTTTAGCAACTGAATCATCGCTAAGGCATTGCGATATGAACCACTATTTGCATGAGAGAAGCGTTGATAAGGAAATTAAAATGGATTGTGTTGCAACTAGAAAGTATTTTTACTCTTAAAAAACAGATGTTCTTTATCTAAAACAATTATTTGATTTTTATTTTTGGGAATCGTTATTCAACATCTACGCAATTTGTCATGAAAACTAGCCCTTCCCTTCAAAATGACTAAACTATTGCCATAAAATTTTTTTTATAAACTTTAAAAGAAGTTGAAACCCCTAAAAGGAACATCAACATGACATGGAGAGGCTGTAAACCTAATTTGGTCAAGAGGTTTCAGAGTCATGCTTCAGAAACGAATGGGAACCCCGACGCCGACACGAATTCAGCCAAAACCAATATGTCTCCTGACCGGAAACCACGGGTTTCCGCGAGTTCTACAGAGGCTGTATCAACATTTAATGATTTGATCTGCCTCTGTAGGGAGAGAATGCAAGCAACTCCTCGCTGTCGGAAACGTGCTTGGGCAGTGTACACGCACTCACTCACTTTTTCACACGTGTACAGGCTATTCTGCATGAGCTGTCGGCAATGTTATGTTAAGTTTTATGTTATATTGAACTGAATTAATTGTTAAGCTGCTTTCGATTGATATCCCTCTGAACACGAAGCAAAAAAACACCCTTCGCAAAAATGTCCAATTTCAAGGGGCGATAACTCGAGTTGTAGGTCTAAAATTGAAATTTAGCCTTTCCAATGAGCTCTCTCATATATCTGTATGTATTACCGTTAGTGAGAAGACGGTTTTCAAAGAAGCGTACCGTTAGAACCGCAAAAATCCGAAAATGTATTTCGATAATAGCCAAAATCTATTACTAACGTCAAAAACCCTTTGAGCTAAATCGTTGGGGCATATTGTTGCCTATAGCTTGGTCCATAAGATTTATTGTTGTACACAACCCTGTGATGACAAACATACTAAATCATATTTTAGAATCATTAGCAACACTGTCATAGTTTTGAATCCTGAAAAGAACACCCTGAAAAGGTCAAAAGTAATGAAAAAAACTATTTTAATTTATTCATGCAAAGATGATTATTTTTTTATCAAAGTAAGATTCTTTGATAGCATATCATCTTAATTTAATCACATATTTATAAAAATACCCTCATCGGCCAAAGAAAGTTATCTTAATTGAAATGACTATCATTAAATAATGAAAGTATATCAACCAATTTCCAAAACACCGAGCAACTGAAAATGCTTTTTCGGAAAACTGGTATTATGTTATTCATGAATAGATAGAAAGATAGATATTCTTTATTTCCTCCATTGAATGAAGATACAATTATATATATGTTTACATGAAATACAGGTTAATGCAAGTGATTAGAAAGAATTTGAAAAAAGTGTGTCCACTGGTAAACAGTTTTACAAACATTTATCATACAATCAATCCAGACATTATGGTCAAGGGATGAACAATATTCTGTTGGGAGTCCCCCAAGTAAGAAACATAAAGTCAATTCTTCATCGTTGTTCCAAATACTGGAGAACGTATTTACATCTAAAATATCAATAAGTGACTCAATAAGTTGATCTCTCTGAAATCTTGTCTTCTCACAATACATAAAAACATGTTTCACAATATCATACACAAATGTACCACACACACACTCTTTTGATTGGATACGTAAAGTACTTATTTTCATCAGGTTAGCAATGCAATAAAATAATTCAGGTTTGAGAACAGAAATGTGCCAAAGTCTATGTACACCGAGATCCCGTACTGAAAGATATCTGTGCGGGTTTTCTCTTGCAGTTAAATCATTGAGAATAGATCTATTTTCTGAATTATAAATGATTTTAGAAACACAGGTTTTCCACTTTGATTTGCAAGGAAATCTAGAGGCTGTTAGGTAAGTTTTTACATCATTTGTGAGATCATATGTATACGTCAAAAGAACCATATGGTAGATCGGTGATTTTTTACTTTTAGCTTCTCTGTTCTGATGCGAGTCCAGAAAGAATTGACTAAGCCTGTTATTTAAAACCTTCTTGAAAACAAAATCTAAGTCGCTTCTGCATAATTTGCCGAGAAATATGAGGCATCTCTTTTCAATGTAAGCTTGGACTGATATTAAATCTAAACAATCTCGTGCAACAAGTGATGAGGAATATTTTGAAAAGTCCCTGGATGAGTTTACAAAAATAAGACTGGGACTTTTCAAGCATATCATGTTCTTTTGACGTTAATTTACACCACAATTCACAGGCAAATAGGGCACATGGTAACATAACTCTGTTTCATACACCAGAGGCAGATAGGGGATTGAGACCACCAAAAAGCAAACCACAGCAGCGATTTGTGTTAATTAACATGCTCAGTTTATCACATGATTTTTGAGTACGCATAATGGTTGATGTTGCAGTTGAAATGGACAAACCAGCATACACAACATGGTCATTTTGTGCTATCAAATTATCTCCAATGTAAAAAGATGGACATTTCATTCTTTGAGTATTACCAAATAAAAGAAATATACTTTTATCGGCATTATATTTAAGATGCCATTTGCAAGAATAGTTAAAACACACATTTAGTGCAGACTGTAGGCCGTCTATGGCTCCACTTACAATAGTGGTATCATCAGCTAGTAGGATACCTGGTAGGGTACCCCATGGTAGACATAAACCTTGTCGTAACGTATCCAGAGAATATAACAGATCATTGATATACAATGCAAAAGGCCAAGCTGAGAGTTCACATCCTTGACCAACACCTTGTTTGATAGGAAAAGGAGAAGATTCAAAACCCCCTAGCTTAACACATGATTGCATTGAGGTATATTTATTACGTAGTATACGCAAAAGTTTACCATTTATGCCAAAGTGATGAAGCTTATAAAATAGACCATTTAGCCAGATTCTATCAAAAGCTTTTTCGTTATCAAGAAAAGCACAGCATACTGGTGAGTTTCTTTCCCTGTAAAAAGCTATACTTTCTAGCAGTGTTAATGCGGCTGTTTCGGCGCCAGCGCCTTTACGGAAACCAAATTGATACTTGTGAGGAAATGATTTACTTTTTTCACACCAGTTTTCTATTCTTTTCAAATAATTTGCTAAGAACAGGCGTCAAAGTAATACCCCTGTAGTTTGATGGGACACAAGTGCTTTTGCCTTTACCTTTGTGAATGGGAAGTATAGTACCAATATTGAAACCACAGGGCAAATATTCATAACAAGCAATAGCATTGAATAATGTAACTAAATGTTGCATAACAGATCTCCCTGCATACTTGATGTGTTCGTTAACAATACCATCAGGGCCAGGTGACTTACCGTTCTTAAGTCGGCGTATATTACATAGGATTTCGTCATAAGTAAATGGACATTGTAAAAGTGCATTGGTATCATCACAATCATCGTGAGTGTTTTCAAGTTTTGTTACAAAATTATTTACATATTCAGTAAAACACGAGTCAAACATAGCATCTGTACATGGTAAAGACAGGTCTCTAAAATAATCAGCAAAAAGATTACATATACATGTATCTTCTTGATTATCACATGATTTGTTATTGTAAGTGAGGATTTGCGTAGTTTCTTTTTTACGCTTGTATACTTTGGTCATTTTAAAATACTCTTGTATCCCTAGTTCAGAAGCTTCGTAAATTCTTTTGAATTTAAGCTCATTTTCACATTTCTTAGATTGGCGATGTTGTTTCCTAATAGTACGTTTTGCTTCCTTGTAGGCAACATAATGGATATTATCCTTATCATGGATTTTACCATTATTCTTCCATTCGCTGCGACGTTTTCTCATATAGATGACAACTTCCTTTTTTATTGTATGCGACGTTTCCACACAGATTCATGTGTCGTCCGTTGCAGAGGATCTGTGTCGAAACATACGTCATCCATTTATTCCTACATACTGCATTAATGTCATTCCAACTTCTAAAATGCCTTTCAAAGAAATGTTACATAAGACCAAAATAGGATCAACACGAGTGCAAGCACATGGAAAAACATTACATGGAAAGAAATCATGTAGGCAGATAAACGGTGAGTGAATGAGTTGGGGTTAAACGCAATATCAACCAAAAAAATCAGCTATTAAACATGTGGATGATGCCATCCAAAAGAGAGAAGATCGGAGAGAAAGAAGCTCGACAGGATGACATTCTCGATAATCCAGAGTTATGGTTCCAATAACATCTGGAACCAACATGGGCTCAATGCGATTCAAACATTACCTACCGTTAGTTGCATTACCGTCTTTCATTAGCCAATCAGATAGGCCTTTAGTCAAGAGTCAGAAACAGGAAAGTAATCATGTAGGCAGATAAACGGCGAGTGATTGAGTCATGTAGGCAGATAAACGGCGAGTGATTGAGTTGGGTTTAATATAAAATCAACAATCTTTGTCAGCTATTAAACATGTGGATGATGCCATCCAAAAGAGAGAAGATCGGAGAGAAAGAAGTGGATGACATTCCCGATAATCCAGAGTTTACGTTCCGATCATATCTCCACTAACCTCTGGAACCAATATGGGCTCAATGCGATTCAAAAATTACCTCTCTGGTGGCATATTGTGAGGTATCTACGCTGCCTCCAGCAGCGTGCCAATCGCATGGCTTTTTCATGACATGATATTATCGGAACGTAAACTCTGGATTATCGAGAACCTTACTCTGAAATAAGGTTTACGACCATGTGCGAGTCTAATAAAGAAGAGGAAACAAACAAATGAAGCAAAAAATCTGAAGGGCACTGGATTACAGATTTTAGCAAATCAAATCTTTTCACTTTGTGACACCTTTTCTTTTCGTAGTTTTTATATATATATCCATTTTACTAGTTCATTATTCTACAAATGGTATATGCTTCGTAATTCGCGACTGTCATTTATGTCATTTAAGGCCTTACTGCAGACTCTTTACATTTCTGTGTTGCTACAGGCACATAAAACTCAATGGTATGCAGCAAGGCAGAAAACTAAGAGTTCAGAAACTGGCATTTTAAGCTTTGCGTAGGAAGTTGTGGGATTCTCATGCACTCAACTTTTGAAAATTTCTGTCATAATAATATTTGACTTGTATGTCAATTATGCATTTATTTAGGTGAATGGTAAAAAGTCAAATATGTTAATGATGTGTGTAGTTATCTCGTCAAATTGAACGATACACGTAAATACAATATGTCAAGGAGAATGATAGCGTATTTTCGCAGACTGTCAGTCAAGTAAGGAAGTGGAAATCCTTAACAGATTTAATCATATTTTTACATTTCTATTAAATGTACACTGACACTCTATTCAGTTTAAGAAACTTCAATAACAAAAGACAGAAAATCGTCCGGACATGGCCAACAACATATCTGAGTACTTTCCCTTGGGACAATATACATACATACTGGCAGAAATATCACTTTATTTATTAGTGGGTAAAGTCTTCCACTTGACGTATTCATCAAGGTATATGTATGTACTTCCAGTCTCTGAGGACGACAATATGACATATCAAATTGGCTACAAGATCTTGCACCAGGGACAAAATGAATGGTTTATGTCTCGAATTGTCGGGCTGCATAAATCCTTCATGATCGCATTGCTGATTTTAAATCAGGGTTAGAAATTACACAACGTAATCACTGCTATAAGCAAAATATAGAATGCACGCTTGTGTGTAAGGATCATGTTTGCTTGGAGTTGATTTCTTTTATAAGCTTACAACAACACAAACACTCTGATGTTTTTAAAAAAAATAAAATACCAATCCCAATGTGCATCAGTCATAGATAGGTGGTTCTTTGAAGACACAAAGACATTTGTGAATCATTGCGTACTATTTTGGAAGATCCAAATCATTCTGAGAATTGTTGGACAATGGCGTTAACCGCAGATTGAAAACTGAAATGCCACGTCTGTGCTAAGTCATATACATATGTTGGCAGGTCACTGAAGTGCACAGTATTATTCACTGAGAGAGGGGCTGTCAGCTATGATTTACAGACATAAGCCAGAGGTACCATACAGGAGATTACGAAAACAACACTTGTAGAAAGGAGGTTCGATGAACTCCCAACACTGTAGAAACTTTGATATCGCAGGTATTTTACAAATGCAACTATTTATCTTTTCATTGAGTTCATGGCAAGGTGAAGTTAGCAATGCTGTTAATGATTTCATGCCTTGAGGCATCATGACAAATTTGTCTTGTCATCTCGAGCCAAGCAAAGTTTTTAAGGGATATTGAAAACACCTCCATCCATCTGTCTGGCCGAACAAGAACTAAACGATCATCAGGTCTTAACTCGTTGGAATTTGATTCATGTAACAATCGTGATGAGCAGGGGTGTCTTTATATTGGGTTGTAACCATGTTTGACAGTTTCACTACTGAAAAGTTTGATCACCCTGCGTCTTACATTGAGCATGGGCATGTGACAGTCAGTGCAGGCCTCTGGAAACAGTCGTCTCTATTCAACTATATATGAACACCACTTTCGACATTTTGGTTTCCCAAGGTTTTCATTCTCTTCATACACAGGCAGATCAAGTCATAAAATGTTGATACAGCCTGTTATATTACGCTGAGTTTGTGGAATAGAATGGGCGATGCCTGATCTAAGCTAGTTGTGCAATCAGCGACGCTGTTCTCAAATCACCATTTTGGATACTGAATCATGGCAAAGGCATTGCTATATTAACCATCCTTTCCATGTGAGAAACGTTGCCATTTGATAAAGAATTTAATTGTTTGTTGTTTGTTTGTGGTGCAATTTCCTTTCTGACAGGGTAAACTACCGGAACCTTCGGATTTAATAGAACAATCAACATTTCATGACTTGATCTGCCTCTTTGGGAGAGGGAAGAGATGCGTAACTAAATTGTTCTTTATGTATTTTGGATCTTTATGATGAATTTGACCATGTATTAATCAAAAGATAATATATATGATCAAAACATGACTTTAATTACTAATATTTTCTTTCAAATTCGTATGAGGGTATTAAAGCGCAAAGTTGTTGTGGTCACATGTGCCAAACTGTATCCAAAACCTTTTAAAAAGAGTATCATTTTATGATTAAATTACCTTGCAATTGGAAACATGAATCAATGAAGCACTCGCGATTATGATTGAAACTGGAAACTGACGTGTCTAACGGATGTTTTAAAACGTATCCACAACAAGCAGGAGGGCGGACAGTAGATAATGTTTTATAGAACTTTTTACTAGTAATCCTGTTTGTCGGACGTGTGGTTTCAGCTCTTGCGAACAAATATTACTGTTTTGAGATGTTCATTGAAAGCAAGTACTCATCATATACTTGCAATGTTGGGATCGAGATGTGAGATTGTTATATTTCCTATCAGCAATTAGAGTTTTTGTGTATCATTTTAAAGCAACAATATATTTGGTGCACATCACATTGCTGTTCAACAACTGTTTTAAAAATTATATTTTTGCAAAATAATTAGAAATAAAGATTAGGTTGCAGGCTTATTTTAATAAAAATATATTTTGTAAAATAAAAACAAAACAAAATTGTAACAATGTTTAGTTGATCCTGAATATGAGCTAAATGGAAGTAGGTTAATGAATCAAATCCAACCTTTGTTCTGCTATCAGGTGTCCAATGTTAAATCAACAATGTGTCGACCTCTTCGATACCGTTTCTAGTTTATCGAAAATTTTAAACTACTTAGCATATGTACATGTAATAATTTCAAGTTTGATTTAGTTTTGTTGGACGGTAAATGTTGACAATTTCAACATACTGTCAACATCTGTATTGACATGTTAACCCTTTTGTATTTGTGGAAATTACTTTAAACATTTTTATCATATTTCAAGCATTTGTGTTAACGGTTCATGAAACTATATCGAAACGTTGCACCGGTACATAAACTGAAGTTGTTCATCTAAAGCATATCCATTGTCTTCCTTACACTATCAACATATAAAATGACACTCAATCAGTCCATATTATCAACATCTGTTGTTAGTTGTTCCCCAACGTGTTATCACAATGATGATTCGTTTCCATAGTTATGTTGCTCCGAGGGTAGTATATTTCGTGTTACTTAAAGGCGTTCAAGTGGTTTCTTGAAGCAGTGAACAAGTATGCAAATATGCACGTTTTATTTTTTATTTTTTTATCTTTATTTGTGAATCTGCAGTACTTTATTTTGAATTGTTAAACACTCAATCCTACATTCTGAGCTTTGTGATTAATAGGCACAAATGATAGGACAATATGATCTCCATAACTATATTCAATGTTGTTTCTCTGTCACTTGATGACATGTAGATATGTATCTCATCAGCACAATCGAGTTTCATCGAGAAATGACATTTGTTTAAAGTCTACTGATAAGCATTTAAGTTGATTTTAAAATTTAGAATTTTTCAGTAACATAAACATCATTTATGTCGTGTCACATATGTGACTCAACAAACAAATTTTAATATATCCAATGTCATTTAAACTGTATCATAACGTCCAGAATAGAGATAGTGAAATGGAAAGTTGGAAACATAACCTAAAGTGACGGATCTGTAGGGCTATACATTCGCACTCTCAATTTAAATAGGTCATAGCATTCCAAAGTACAAGCTGACATACATATTGTGTCAATACAAAAACATATGTTTATAACAAGAGTTGTCGTAACTTGATTCAGGTCATGTTATTTCACTTTAAAAGAAACAAACCCATCGGATAAATTTAATTTAGTTGTCTAAACATTTGCTAGGAATAGGTAGTCGAATCGTGTTCCGGTGTGTTATCTCACTTACAGACACATTTGCCCCTAAGTCATTCACTAATTAAAACACATGGTTTCAATCTTTACAACTCTAACCATCTCATTGGTGCAATATGTCTTGACAGGAATAAAATCCCTGTCATCATATACAGTTTAGAATAAACAGCTGGGGAATTCCTTTACGCTTAAAGCATTGAAATAACAATGAAACATAAACAATCAGTTACGATTGCAAGGGTTACGATCACCTAAATATTTGATGCAACCATAGGGTTCAAAATTATATTAGTCAAATTTCCTGTATTATTTATGTCATAGAGTTGTCAATAGTCGACTTCTATTATTTTGGATATGGAATTTATGTTTATATATGTAACATAATTTACGTTAGTTGTAGTGTTAGTACGACAGCTATACAAGTGATAAACTATTGCCTTAAAAGTATTATGTTACGAAATTTGTGGCAAATTCAATTTTCCGAACATGATGACTGTACATATATCTTGCACAGTACAATTTATCATTGTGCAGCACATATTTGGTTGGCTATGAAATAACCCTAAACTCCTAATTGAATAATGGAATTTAGACAACGAAAAATGAAAGTGAAAGTGAAAACACTGAGTAAAAGCAATATTGGATCGCACTCAAAGATGAAATGTTCACAGGCGTCAAAATTGAGTAAGCTGACAAAATCTCTTGTGAAACATTGCTCTGAGGTCAGGCTTTTAATAGCAGAGGCCTTAGATAAGACTTATCCGTAAGGGATTACAAAAAAAACAGTGAACAGATTTTGTGTCATTTCTGTACATTTACGCTGTCAACATTACCTTTCCCTGACATCAAACATATCTGTCACATAAAATTATGAAATAATACAGAATTTAAACAACTCTTGTTTAGGTCTTAAACTTAAATGGGGTCACTGTCCATGCTGTTGATACTACTTTAAATACTAGCAATCCACGTAAATCCCAGGCACTTCTGGAAGTTGTATATCTATATGGTTTAAAGTTGAGGTTTAACGTAAAAAAGTGATTTGCTTGTATTCAATACAGACTAATCTCTTATAACATTAAGTTTTTATCTTGGTCCATTATCGAAGCACTCAAGCAATCTGTTACCTATGCTGGCGTTTTCATAAGTACAAACAATAAGGAGTAGGATAACATCAAAAGGTATAGATACATGTATGTTGGAATCCACACAGACCTGCAGAAAGGTACAAGGTCTACCAAAGCACACTGCATCTCCTGTGGTTCTGGATACTTTGGGTTATTACCAATCCAAGGGTATATAGAAAAAAACATGTTTGCTTATGTTTGGTAGATTATGCCGTCTACAAAATCCCCCTTACCCATTGTTTACATGTATTAACTTTTAAACAAATATTACTTGCTTGTTACTGTAGATGCATTCATTGCCGAAGGTGTGATTTATATGGATTTTTGAAAAAATGACGATGATGAAATAATTGTTGATTTACTTGGCGGTTCTTATACCCCTCTGGGAAATCTTAACTTAACAAACAATTGTTTTACCTGTGTAATATAGAGGCACTTTTTTATACCAACATTCCTAGTAAAAACATAATTGTTTCATAAGTGAAAGTCGAGGAAGTCAAAATACTTAATATATACTCAAATTTACAGATATGGTAGTTGAAGGATAGATGTGAAGTAATCCAACTCCCTTTGGAATTAACATAAAATTATCATTTTAAGTTCATAAAACATGGAGACATTCCTTTCGATATGCAAATTATGACTGACAACATAATGAAGATTTGTGACTCCAAAACATTAGCATGTCTTTATATAAACCTGCAATAGAATGTAAACCTTAGATATGATATATAGTACGGAATTACTTCACACAAAATAACACGTTTTGAGATTCCAGATTATTACCATTATTAAGAGTGCACCAGAAACGAACATTGTTACCTTGAATATATCTGAATGTGGAAATATTACAATAAGTCTTTTGAGGATAATCATCCATCTTGGTATATCCGGTTAGGGATCCGATTCGAAAAAGCAGAATAGTCTTTACTAGTGCAGTTATCGTGGTCCTGAAGGTAATTGTATAACAATTGAAATGCTAATGATTCTGCAAAAGAGCATTTTTATGTGGCCAATAATCACTTCAGTCAAACATGGCACAAACTGGACAATCCAGAGGCCGTCTTTAAACGTTTATATAATTTATTTTTACAATGAGCAATTAGATGTCACTTGCTCGTCTCCACGAAGGTTTTAGCTGGCAGTTGGCACTGTCTAGACCTAACGCTATTTTTGAAGACAATAACTGGATTTTAAGCAACGCGGGGGCACACAAACATGTAGCTGTCGATGTATTTAGAAACGACTGACATTTAGAATAACAGGAAATTTGCGTGACAGTATTAACCAACATTTCGTACCAAAATCATTGCGGTTAAGTAACTATGCAAGGTTTTTCCCAATAATGTTGCGCTTTCGTTATATCTTTCATTGACATTGGATACTGCATGTATAAGACAAAATCAATGTAACTTATATAGATATAAAAATGTTAGATGATGTAAACATGCTTGAAATTACATGACAAGTTTTTCCTACCATTAAATGCACTCATAAATATTTTAAATTTCCAATTGTTTACAGTTCAAGTCCAGATTCCACCTCTGAGCCTTTCGTTTGATTAATTTGTGGTCTAGCTACCTCGGTTACGAAGGAGAACAGTGCAATAACCATTGAGAATTCAACTGGTTTACAATGTTGGTACACATATACATAGAAAAGATTAGGTGCGGATTACAATTGAATTAAATGTCTATTGTATTTATTTTATTTTTATTTGTTTATTTTAAGATCATATGCAACTATTCACCTGGTTGAAGAAAGTATCGTTATTCAACGTGCATATTGGAAAACATATTTTATGTCTGATATTTTATATAGCTGTCCAAGAGCATCATGATATAATCCTTCATTATTTATCTATGCCGATTTTAAAGCCATAGAACATACAACACTGAACTAAATAATGATCATGAAAAAATGGTTAAATAAACCTTTGAAATTCATCTTAGAGCAGAGTTTTTTTGCAAATTGTGCATAGTTAAGTCTAATTAGAATACCTACCTTATGGTAACTGGAACAAATCAGAACATAAAATGCGAATGTTCAAGACTGATCACGGCGTTGATTTCTTATATTGTCAATATTTACTATTTCATATTCAAAGAGAGAGTTATTAGTGTTGCATTTGAAATACCTGTAGTGTCAACATTTCGACGTAACGTACATAAGAACCTCTATTACCAATAGAAATATATATATTTCATCATTTCAGACAAATCACCCGACAATAAAATTCGCTAAAAATGAATAGTAAAGATAAGTTCAAAGTTTAAATACGTCATGTTTAGTAATTTTGAAATATAGCTTATCAACGATTTTTTTGGTCACAAAAAAAACATTAAACCAATCGACAATGTGAAAGGAATATGGCACAAGCTGTACATGGTCTGATGATATCGGTTGTTGACCATCGTGGCCAGCATACTCATGATTCGTCTTCACATGGTGCTGCTCCAGGGGCTGTTTGTTCTTGTGTCGAGTTAAAAGCAATAAAGCGCTTGGATGACGCAGTTAAGATTCAAATAGGAAATACCGATTCACGTTCCATTTACACAGGATGTATAACTTTTATCTTTCCATCTGGATAGTTTTGATTATAATTTCAACTATATTCCTTCATACAGTCTGATGAGCCTAGAACGATAAAGAAGGAGATTTGATGTTTTTGTGAAATTTATACAATTTGCAGGTATAGCAGGGTACCTTAAGTTTGTTTACGTAAATGTACCTGCGTATAATAGTGCAAATATGATGTGATTTAGATGTCATACTATTTATTTTATCTAAAAAAACATTGTATATGTGAGCAGAAGCTCTGGGCCAAAGTGAGTATTGTTCTTTGGCATTTGGTCAAGTTCATTGTGCTGCTTTCGGTCTCGAAATCTATATGGAATATTGTAGTCGAAATTTAAGAAAATCAGAATTTTCAAAATATGACTCAATCTGTCTATTTAACTATGCCAAATTTTGAAATTCTTCACCACTGACCATAATATTGTTATCTTACACACGGATCATATATGATCTTTTGTACTGCTGGAGGTATCAGGATGTTCCAGCAAACTTAAGCTACTCAATTGTATATATGACGAAGTAGCTTGTTATTAATATATAAAGAATCTCACCCAAGTGTCTTCTGATATCAAATATATCAACACAAGTTGATAAAAGTAACAAATATCCGAGGCGTGCCGAGGATATTTTACTTTTATCAACGAGTGTTGATATATTTGATATCAGAAGACACGAGGGTGAGATTCTATTTATCATCCAAAATCATTTTTCATCACATTTGCTTGAAAAATGTACATCTTTGAGCACTGCATAGCTCTAAAACTCCTATACCAGTGATATCATAGCACTGTGACGTCATGGTGTTCATGACGTCATAGCATTGTGAAGTCATTGTGTTTATGACGTCATAACATTGTGACGTCATTTCTGATGATGCAAAACGTTTGTGATGTCATGTCCCTTCCTTTGACAGGGCATTGTTCAAAATCTACTGTCAAAGCGATATCTCCTAGGAGATATCGCTTGATCTTCCACAAGCGATATCTCCTGTGGAACACAGTTTTGGATGATAAATCACAATTGTATTCTGCTTATCAATATTCTGAAGTAGCTTGTAAGGTCATGTTCCATCACATCTGATACAGTCAATGATGATATTGTGTTTCGGTTACCCAACACATGATTCTCGTTTGAGAGCCCAGAATATATCAGACAAGAAAATAAACATCACGAATGTGAGCTGAAGAGGACCACATGTATCTCAGTTATACTTGTTGAACTCATCTGCAGATAGGCAAGCCACCTACGATGTTGTAAGGTTGAATGTGCGAGTTGTGCCGCATGGACAGTATTTTGAACAGAATTGAATTAAACAATACATCACTTATTTCCCCCAGAAATGAACGCAAACCATTTACTTGGTATGATATAAAGATGATGGTTATATGGTACCATAATATGATCAGTACATGTGAATAGCTTTTAACATATTGGTCGCTAGGAGACACAGAGATTTATCCTTGTTTGAATGATAAAATGTCAACCTGTCTTTATGCAGCTTGCGAGCTCGTGTTGTTGGTGTCTCATTTTCTTATATCACAGAGCTACAAATGTATATAACCTAGTTTTTTATGTATACATTCTCTAAACAACGTAAATGAAACCTTATTGGTGTGAGAAATTTAATTTAGCCAAGTGTGCCCTGAAGACATCCACACACACACATCCACATGGTTTCAATATTATTTATAACTTCTGTATCCACTCCTTCCTCAAATGCAACTGAATGTACATCTACATTAAATCATTGTCACCATCACGAAGAAATGGAATAAAGAAGTGATGTTTCATTTACAATTTTACTGGCAATTACAGGAAAAATAACGTAAACATGATTGTCTCGTGGAAAATATTTTTACAAGATCTTACCTGTAGCAAAGTGTGTGGATTGTTTTAAGTCTTCTTTACTGTTGTTGTACGGGTATATAAAATGTACGGTTATGAATTCAAAGAATAACCATTCTTTGTACAAACGAGCAAGACGGAAGTGAATCAATTGGATGTTCCAAAAGCTTTGTATTGAAGATTACTACTTCATACCAGACAATCATAACATTAGTATGTTTGCGTACAGTTTAAACATCATATTTATGTAGGACAATTTATGTTGTAATGTACATGCTCCTGTGGGTAGTAATGTCATCGAACGAGTCAAATCTATAAGTAAAGAAGAAAGAGTTGTTTTATGGTCGAAATAGTTGTTAATTATGATGATGAGGATCTTCTCAGAGCCGATGTTTCAGTCATAACTTAGAAACCATGTAAAGTAATGCCTTTTATTAATCACTGGAAAATTAAATTTTGGTAATAGCTCATTTTAAAACATTACAAATCATGGAATATTTAAGTTAGATGTACGGCTACAGTAGTAAATTGGATCTCTCATTGTTCTGTTACTTCAAAACATTTTGAGGCATTATGAAGCAAGTCGGAAACAAAAATGAAATACCAATCATTTACAACATTAGACTAAATTGCCTCTTCAGTGCCTTTGAAAGGTCATAGTTAACTATGCTCATAGAAACAATATGTTCACAATACCCAGACGGGATATGATATTGATATGATATAAGACATGATATCGGAAATCATCTCATATTCATAATTCTCTTGTAATAATTCGATGATTATGAAGAAAACTCAACTATTTAAGTGTTATATATACGGCAAAGTAGGCAAAGTTATCAGTTTCAACATGGCGGTCTATGTGTACAGTTTCTGAAAATGTATCAATCTTGCCTGATTAGCTGTCATTCATAATGTAGCACTTGATGGGAGAGGTGAAAGGAAACTACTTGTAGCCAAGATAATTGAATTTCCTAGCTTTGTGTAAAACATGAAAATACAACGATTTTTCCTCAATCAATTAAAATAATCCTTGCAACAAAACAAAACATAAGTCTCTGAGACTTCATGTACTCATAATTTGCTAGGCGCTGTATATACTTATAGAACACAAATGAATACATTCATGAAACATAAGCTATATGAAACATTTCTTCAGAGCAAAGGTGTTTCATCAAGATCTTCAAGATCATCAACAAACTGTTTATGTTACAAGTAATGTTTACTTCATGCAAACAGATAATTTCATTTAATATGATTTAAGTCATATTAATTTATATGTCTTGTTTCATATCTATACTAACATTGATGAACAGTAACTATAGTTCTTTTAGATACAGTCTGTATGTGAACATTAATGCTAACATTTTTAACCCTTTGATACTAGACTAATCTTTTAATTTGAGGAAATAATTCAATAATTAAGTATTTGCGATGTTAAAAAGCAAAAATCAAGGTTATTTTCCTCGTGACAATTTGCACCAGAAGCAAACCGCTGCAGTCAGTCAGCCCGGCAGACTCCAGGAGAAGGTATTTTGTATGTTAAGCTTATCAAAGTTAATGTAACTAATAGAACGAAATTAAATTAAAATAATTAAAATATCGCCAGAAAGACAAAGAATACCGATAGGCCCTGCCTAACGTGATAAAAGGGTATAATAAACAAGGATACATGAGAAAAGAACAATTTCAATTGAAGTTTTTCCAAATACCTTTTCCCCAATTTTCTACCCATCATCTAATTCAGCAGGGTTCGAGACACCATAGAACATTGTGATACTGTTTGACGATTAAACTCGTGCGACGAGCTTACCTCGGTACCTTACCTCACCTCATCAATGTCATAACGTATATGATATCTGATCACAATTAAGATGGAACAGCAAAGATATAGGTCATTTACGTCCATTTCTGTGACTGTAGTGTTGCTTCGTCGAGAAGTCTAAATTGTAATTCACTTGTGTAAAGATGAGATAGTAAAAGTTTTTCTGTTATCATAAGTGGTCATATATAGAGATTATTACCCGAGGAAGTGTGTCATATGACTTTTACGAATCTAGTGTGAATTTTTGTATTATCAGAGCGAAAGCGAGGGTTATACACAAATTTGCACGAGTTTCGTAAAAGTCATATTACACAATTCCGAGGGTGATAACTTCTTTATTACCGGTTCTATTCAGTTTACAGTGTTAGAAATATCCAAGAAACAACCGCTTCCCTTGCGACGGCCGGCTAGAGTGACGTCACGAACAATGGTGTTATGACGTCACAGGCGAAAAAATACGGGAACTCGCGCTACAACAATCGTTGCTAGGCAAAACTGATATGTGCACTAGTGCTCATATTGAAAATATGTCACCACTTATTTTTAACTGTATGGGTAATAGTTGTGAGATAAGGTGCCATCATCTTGTAGTGATAAGACACATCTCGCTCAGATCCATTGCAATCAAGCAGGTTGAAGCAGGTTAACAAGCCACCGGTCATCTCAACAATAATTAATGTCAATTCTCAACAGGATAATGTTTGACCACAATGGTTTGCTTCAGGATTCAGACAAAAAAGGGCTTGGCAATTACTGACAACTGAACCCAATTAAACACTTGTGGGACGGAAATAATAGAACTTTGCACCGACATCATCAACAGACTCTTCAAACTAACTAGTTTTTGTCATTCAATGTTAACGTTGCCAAAGGAGATAATAGATATGTGTCACGTCTATCATCCAGAACATCCTTAGATGGCATTTAATTGTGATCAATACTTTTATTGATTACCTTGGTTTTTTCATATTCAGCCTCATTTCGTATCAGCCTTGTCTACTCAGACGAGCGAAATCACTGCATTAACTAGGCGTGCCATGTGTTGCTTTGTATACATTATATACAAAAAGACACGTTTTTCTGTCCTTGTGCAGTTTAACATTTGAAGGCCGTTTTTATATGAATAAAAAGCAAACAAGGGAAAGAATTGTCTTTTTTAAGTTCTAAAGCTGTCCCCCAGTAACAAATAATATTAAGGGTTTATGCAAATTAAATTCACACTTCAATTGATATTCATGTTGTGTTACAAATGGTAACTTGATGTAAAAACATATGACCATTTTTATTTCATGTCACTCTATTTATTGTTTAGTTGCAATACATGTTTCTACACTGAAAATTTCTTTCAAAATAACTAAATATCTTGCAGGATTTGCAATCTTCTTTCTAAGGATACATATTTTTTTATGCAAATAAATTATATGATTCAGCAGTTTATCTTTGTAAAAAGATCCAAACCAAACAAGATATTTCCAAATGTTGATTGTATATTGTATATGGTTATTAATCCAAATTTCAAGATCATTCCAGAATGATTGTATCACCCTGCATCCCCAATAAACATGACATATACTTTCATTCATTTCATTGCAAAAACAGCAAAGTAAATTGTCATCAAATTTCATTTTAAGTGCCCCTTTAGTAATATGGTATTTCTCATGGCATACAGAAACATGTATTGAAAATCGAGAAGTTATACGACCTTTCATCCAGATCTGTAATTCATGAGTATACTATTCCAATTTAGATTCACATCTGGAAAGGAAATTTACATTTAAGACAAACTTTAGGGATTTCAGTATTAGAAATCAATGTATCATAAAACAATCTGGAACATTAACTGGATTTTGATAAGTTCAAATGATTATTAGATATTTGTATATCAAGTACAGGGATATATCTGGAATGTGTAATTGTATATGTTCATGATTTTGGTATTATA
The DNA here is from genome assembly GCA_916613615.1 of Steromphala cineraria. Taxonomy (NCBI): domain Eukaryota; kingdom Metazoa; phylum Mollusca; class Gastropoda; order Trochida; family Trochidae; genus Steromphala; species Steromphala cineraria. Next base: position 81,648,515 of record OU744722.1, read on the forward strand.
TTTACAACCTGTAAATATTTGAGGTATATTTTCATAACTCTTCCTTTACGATAATGTGTCCAAACTTTCAAAATATTAATCCAATATTTTGCTCCATGTTTGAACAATGTTTTAAAAGGGATGTTGCGAGGGTTTTCAATGTGTTTTTACAGTTTGATCTTAAGATTGACAGTTTTAAAACATTACAGAATGTGATAGTATCAACCATGCTTAAACCAACATCCTTGTAATTCCTTTTCAAATTAGATTTTTTTATCAAGCTTATCGTTCCTGTAGATTTGAAAAAATCTTCTCCAGCAATGAAATCCTTTGGAGGATTTGGTAATATACTTTATTACACTCTCCTTGAAGATACGACAGTTGTGAAACAATGACATGTTATTCAACATTGTTGTGAAACATTGCACGTGAAAGCGATCGCATCCGGAACTACTTTAATTCCTGCCGTCGCATGACAAGTTATCGGTTGATGTAAATTAAAATTTGGATATTACGAGAAACAAACGAGATAAAAGTAAAATTCTTTTTTAAAACGTGTTTATTTGTTTATGATTAAATTGTCCGAGAAACAATACAAAGAATTAGAGATACCTCCACAACATTTATCCTCAAATGTAAACATGATCTCGGAATCAGGGTCAAGTCGACATTGGATAGTTGATTTTGTAAGGCCATCCCCCTTCCGATTACGGTCGATTCTTGAAATTGCAGCAACAGTACTTAAAACTTTCGATAAAGCAGCGTAATTTGTTGTGATACTGTAAGCATTTGCAATGTTATCTTCATCGGCAACAAGTTCAAATTCGCCGAAACGCTAGAAAGTATTTAGAGTTATCTCCCTTGTAGCCCTAAGCTCCTAGCAACAGTTTACTGGCAACTCCACACCATCGCTCGTTCATTTTGTTTTAGAATTTAGATGAAATTCTCATTTGAAGAGGGTATGTTTCGAGTCTCTCGTCACCATGGATCGGAAACAAGGACAGTGTTTCTCCCACTGACACTAGCTCAAACTCATTTAATGAATCGCGCTTGCAAAAGCACATTCCGATGACGTCACAATCACTTGACAATCATTCACACCATCTAACGTTCATTCGCACAATTCAGCTACTAATGGTTTTGTTAACTCGCCAATCTGCGTTTGTATGAACTATAACAGAAAGATAAGTTTTCCATTTGTATTGTTCAAAATTAAAGCTGTTACTTACTCGTGACCTATTTGTCAGTGTTCAAAGTCTAATGACGCTATGCGTCCATTGTAAAATGATATTTCTACACACAACTACGAGAATTGAGAGTAAACATAACTTTAATTTTATATCATTAATTTAAAGAGTGTAATAAATAAAATACTAAACTCCGTCCAGTTTAATAACATATTTTTGAAACTCGTGGATAGTATTGAATTCGTATTTACCTCGCTTTCCCTCGTTAAATACGAATACCATCCACTCGTTTCATAAATATGTTATTAAACTGGACGTCGTTTAGTATTCTCTATAAATATATGCATTGAACAAGCAGTCTATTTATTTCTACTAGTTTTTCCTTTGAATTGATTACCCATGGTTTATTAAGATCATTGTAGACATTGATTTCCAAGAACTTCAGTTTAAATATTTTCACATCATTTTTCAGTGCTACCCAAAATGCTCTGGTTTTTATTGATATTTATTTCAAGTCATAACATTCTGTAAAAGGTATTGATTTCATCAATAGCAGCCCTGTAACTTCGATTCATCAAAAACTAATTTAGTGTCATCTGCATATTTATTAATTTGTAGCGTACCAGTTAACGTTTAAGAAAAAATGAATCGGGCATATTTTTCATTTAACAAGTATTAAGTAAGCTGAAAATTGTTTGTACAAAAAAAATCGTAATTTACTCCCCTCTACTGTTATAATATAATAATAGTAAAATTTTTCTAACAATAAACAATATATAGGTAAATAATTAGGGACTTTCGATAGAACTATCATCAAGCAGCGTAGAAACGAAAACTTCACTCAACTTACCCTCGTTTACCAGCGGCTTGGTATTTTTGAGTTTAGATCCTAGTTACCTTATTATTGAATATGAAAGACATTTTTTGGGGGCTGCAATGTGATAAGTATAATTCTCTTGACTGAAATGAAGAGTTTTTATTTTATTTATAATTACCACATAGCAAACGTTAATTGTGAAAGCTGTGTGAACATTCAAATTCACACAATTATGTATCAATAAATTTTTTTAAATGCACAAGAAAAAACTGACGCTATTGAAGTTAACGGTTTAACTAAAAGGAGTAGAAGTGTTTGCTAA